>CM028130.1:393770000-395020000 GCA_016271365.2 Neoceratodus forsteri | reverse complement strand
TTTGAACAGGCTTTTAAAGGATAATTTACACATTGTATTAACTGTTTTAGTATATTTATATTTATGTAGCTTATTGTTTTATTACGTACTTGCGCTTTGATTTTAGAAAAGCGTAATATAAATAAATCTTGATTGATTGATTGATTGATCTATAATTTCATGGAATGTGGCAGGATTGTTGTCTAAGTTTGCAGATAGGGAATGGTTTGATTTTGTTAATCAATTTTAATAATCTGTTTACAAGAAACATGGCATTTAACAGAAAATGATGTTTCCTGTAATGGGTATTCCATGTTTCAGGTGCCGGTAGTAAGGTAATAAACTTAGGTAGACCTTCAGGTGGACTTGTAACATGGGTTAGGATCAAGGAAGGGGTTAAAGTGGATCAGGTACAGAGTAACTCCAAAATGCAAGTTTTCTTGTTCAGTAGTAGAGTAAAACTGAGTTTTATCTTATGAATGTTTATATTCCTCCATCTAATTCAGTATTATAGTGAAAAAATCTGGTTGGATTTGGAAGCTGCAATTCATAAAAGCTGGGCCATATCTGCCTATGACAATATTTTAATGTGTGGTGATTTTAACACCAGAATAGGCAACTGATGGCTATTCCAGTAGAGATTCATAACTGGTGTTATTAAGAAGCATTTAGATGGCCCAGATTCTTGACTGATTCAGTATATAATCAGATGGGACACAAGCGAATTGAGGTTCTTAAGAGTCATAATTTAGCCCTATAAATGGGAGGATAAAGGGGATTTACAGGGATCAGCAACCCATTATTGTACTAGAGGCCCACGGTGATTGATTATGTTTTCTGGAATAGAAATATGGATGTTTGGGATGCCTTTAGGTGATCTCTAAATCAGATAGTGACCATTTCCCTTGGCCCTATCTTATAATAATGTAGGAAGGGTAGCTGTAGAGGACTCTTCATACCCTCAGCTTGAAATAAGACATACAATAAAAATTATAAGGAAAGATATTGGGAGACGAAATATGGCAATTAATATATTCTACTTTTACTTCCATACCTTGCTCAGTACAGAATGGACCCAAATTGTTGGAAGCACTGACATTTGTTTTCAAAAATTAGAGCATTACTAGCAGTGAAAGTCACAAATGATCCTCAGAAAAAAAGGGTTTCCACTACTTGGTTTGATCAAGACTGTCGTAATGCTAAAAAGGGCTTAAACCAACTTATTAGATATATTAAATTAAACAAGTCCCTAAGAAATTACAAATTACTGAATCAGGTCAGAGAAGAATATAAGGCTTTACTGAAAAGTAAACAACTGAAATTTAGAAGGAAACAATGGGACAAGATGCTAACAGCTATAAACAATATTATCAAGCATACTGGCTTATGGTAGCTAAAGGTACTAACAATTTTAGATATGAGATCGATTCCTACATTCCTATGGATATATGGTTGAGCACTACACAAAAATATTTTTGATCCAAAGCAGTCAGATCATAATTTACATCTTTTGCATGATATGTCCCATTTCAGACTTTTCTCTCTGGCTGAGGTTTATATGACATTGGCTGCTATGAAAAAGGATCCTGGCCTGATCAGATCCCAGAGGAAGTATTTTACTAGCCCTGCACTTCAGGCCCTATTATCACCTCAGTATTTACTGCATATCAAGTTTTAAATTCCCAGAAGGGTGGAAGGGCTACAATTATTTCTATATATCGCAAGCATTTGTCAATGTCGAATGTTGATTGCGTTGGTCTGTTGAGCTCGCTCACTGCCCTCTATCACTCGCTCAGTCTGTTTCTCCAGTGCTGCAGGCTGCTCTTTTGTACTGGGCTCCTGCCTGCATTGGCAGCTTTCTCCCACTAAGAAATCACAGCTGTCCCGACAGCTCCGTTGAGTGGCTCACTCCCCCTCTCTCACTTGCTCATTCTGTTTCTCCTGGTGCTGCAGGCTGCCCTTTTGTACTGGGCTCTTGCCTCTGTTGGTGGATTTTTCTGCCCACAAAGAAATCTGCAGCAGTCCCGACACAGGTCTGTTGAGCCTGCTCACTCCCCCTCTCTCACTCACTCATTCCGTTTCTGCCGGCACTGTAGGCTGGCCTTTTTTAGTGGGCTCGTGCCTGCGTTGCCGCATTTTTCTGCCAACAAAGAAATCCGCAGCAGTCACGACAGAGCTCTGTTGAGCTTACTCCCTCCCCTGTCTCCTCACTGATTGTGTTTCTCACGGTGCTGCAGGCTGCCCTTTTGTACTTGTCTCCTGCCTGCGTTGGCACCTTTTCTGCCCACAAAGAAATCTGCAGCTGTCGGAAGAACTCCGTTGAGGTCGCTCACCCCCATCTCACTCACTCATTCTGTTTGTCTTGGAGCTGCAGGCTGCCCTTTTGTACTGGGCTCCTGCCTGCATTGGCAGCTTTTTCTGCCCACTAAGAAATCCACAGCTGTCCCGACAGCTTCGTTGAGGTGGCTCACTCCCCCTCTCTCACTTGCTCATTCTGTTTCTCCTGGTGCTGCAGGCTGCCCTTTTGTACTGGGCTCTTGCCTCTGTTGGTGGATTTTTCTGCCCACAAAGAAATCTGCAGCAGTCCCGACACAGGTCTGTTGAGCCTGCTCACTCCCCCTCTCTCACTCACTCATTCTGTTACTGCCGGCACTGTAGGCTGGCCTTTTTTAGTGGGCTCGTGCCTGCGTTGCCGCATTTTTCTGCCAACAAAGAAATCCGCAGCAGTCACGACAGAGCTCTGTTGAGCTTGCTCACTCCCCCTGTCTCACTCACTGATTGTGTTTCTCACGGTGCTGCAGGCTGCCCTTTTGTACTTGTCTCCTGCCTGGATTGGCACCTTTTTCTTCCCACAAAGAAATCTGTAGCTGTCCCGAAAGAACTCCATTGAGGTCGCTCACCCCCCCCATCTCACTCACTCATTCTGTTTCTCTTGGAGCTGCAGGCTGCCCTTTTGTACTGGGCTCCTGCCTCTGTTGGCACCTTTTCTGCCCACAAAGAAATCTGCAGCAGTCCTGACAAAGTTCTGTTGAGCTCGCTCACTCCCCTTCTCTCACTCACTCATTCCGTTTCTGCCAGCGCTGCAGGCTGCCCTTTTCTACTGGGCTCCTGCCTGCATTGTCGCCTTCTTCTGCCCACAAAGAAATTTGCAGCAGTTACAATAGAGCTCCGTTGAGCTCGCTCACTCCCCCTCTCTCTCACTCACTCATTCTGCTTTTCCCACCACTGCAGGCTGCCCTTTTGTACTGGGGCCATGCGTGCATTGCTGCCCTTCTCTGCCCACAAATGAATCTGCAGCAGTCCCAACAGAGCTCCGTTGAGGTCACTTATTCCCCCTCCCTGACTCGCTTGTTCTGTGTCTCCCGCCGCTGCAGGCTGCCCTTTTGTACTGGGCTCCTGCCTACGTTGGTGGCTTTCTCTGGCCAAAAAGAAATCTGAAGCAGTCCCGACACAGCTCCATTGAGCTCGCTCACTCCCCCTCTCTCACTCACTCATTCCATTTCTGCTGGCGCTGCAAGCTGGCCTTTTGTACTGGGCTCCTGCCTGCATTGCCGCCTTTTTCTGCCCACAAAAATCTGCAGCAGTCACAAAGAGCTCTGTTGAGCTTGCTCACTACCACTCTGTCACTTGCTCATTCTGTTTCTCTTGGCACGCCCAGACTGCGCTTTGTACAGGGCTCCTGGCTGCATTGCACCTTTGCCTGTCCACAAAGAATTCTGTAGCTGTCCTGACAGAGCTCCGTTGAGGTTACTCAGTCTCTCTTTCTCATGTGCTCATTCTGTTTGTCCTGGCACTGTAAGCTGCCCTTTTGTGGGGTTCCTGCCTGCATTGGCCTTTTCTGCCCACAAAGAAATCCGCAGCAGTCTTGATAGAGCTCCATTGAGCTCACTCAGTCTCTCTGTCTCACTCGCTCATACTGTTTCTCCCACCACTGCAGGCTGGCCTTTTGTACTGGACCTCTGCCTGCATTGATGCCTTTCTGCCCACAAAGAAATCGCCAGCAGTCCTGACAGCGATCCGGTGGGTTAGCTGCTCCCCTCCCTCACTAGCTCTCTCGTTCTGTTTCTCCCAGTGCTGCAAGCTGCCCTTTTGTACTGGGCTCTTGCGTTGGGGCCTTTTTTTGCCCACAAACAAATCTGCAGCAGTCCCAACAGAGCTCAGTTGAGCTCAGTCACTCCCCCCCACTCGCTCGATCTTAATCTATCCTAAACACTGATTTCTCACAGTGACCGTGCTATTCTCCAGCAGGAGTGCAAAAACATATTTTAGCCAGGATGTGAAAAATGACAGCTGTACTGTTCATAAGGAGGTTTTAAAAAATGCCACTGTTGAAAATGTGGCGTGAAAATATTACAAATTTGTGAAGTTACAAGGATGCGTGGAAACAGTTCAATGCACGCTTGTAACACAGTCATGTTATAGGGTTTTGTCACCAAATTTTCAAAATAGAGATTTTAGAACCTCTGCTCATGAACAGTGCCACTGTCATTTTCTTAATCTGTCCCAAACACTGATTTCCCACAGTGACCGCGTTATTCTGGCCGGAACGTGAAAACACATTTCGATCAGGATGTGAAAAATGACAGCTGTACTGCTCATAAGGAGGTGTGAAAAAAAGCGACTGTTGAAAATCTGGCGTGACAATATTACAAATCTGCGAAGTTACAAGGGAGTGCGTGGAAAGTGTGCAACGCACACTTGTAACACAGTCATTTGATGGGCTATCATCACCAAATTTTCAACATACGCATTTAGGACCTCTGCTCATGAACAGTATCACTGTCATTTTCTTAATCTGTCCCGTCCTATTCTGCGCTGGAAGTGCAGAAACACATTTTGGCCAGGATGGGGAAAATGACAGCTGTACTGCTCATAACTAGGTGTGGGAAAATGGCAATGTTGAAAATCTGGAGTGAAAATATTACAAATTCGTGAAGTTACGAGCGTGTGTGCAAACTGCGCATTACGCGTTCATAACACAGTCATTTTATGGAGTATCATCACCAAATTTTCCATATAGGCATTTTAGGACCTCTACTCATGAACAGTGTCACTGTCATTTTCTTAATCTGTCCCAAACACTAATTTCCCACAGCGACCGCGCTACTCTGCACCAGAACTGCGAAAACACATTTTGGCCAGGATGTGAACGATGACAGCTGTACTGTTCACAAGGAGGTGTGAAAAAATGCCAATGTTAAAAATCTGGTATGAAAATATTGCAAATTTGCGACGTTCCGAGCATGCGTAGCAACTGCGCAACGCACGTTCGTAAAACAGTCATTTTTGGGATTTTTTTCCACCAAATTTGCAACATAATCTTTTTCAGAGCCCACCTCGCGAACACTGGCTTTGTCATTTTAGTTAATCAGCCCGAAGGTGATTCGCTGAGTGACCAATTAACGCCATGACAGTTCCAAATTCATGAGGAGGTGTCCCAAAACCCCATGTTAAAAATTGGTGCCAAAATTCCAAAAATGACTTAGATATGCATTAAAGTTGGGAAAAAACATTTATTCCATTATACAGCTTAAAGGCATTTCCTCAGTTCAGCGTCAGCTTTGAAGAGGGCAGATGTGTTCCTGGTCCACGAAGATCATTGGCTGAGCTCGGAGGTAGGTATGGGGTGAGGGGTGTGGGGAGGCAGGATGCACAGTGGGCGGGTGCAGGTTGTGGGAGGGGCAGGGAGACTGCTGAGGGACAGTTTCCTTTTACAGGTTAAAAAAAACAAAAGCGTCGCGGGACTTTTTTTTTTACAGGGACATGTGGCACGCTGGGGTGAGCTTCCAGCATGCCACTGGAGTCTGTCTTTTGAGGGGCAGCTGTAGCCATGAGGTTGGGCACCCCGTCGGCACACAACAAAGGGGTGGGGGTATTACACTGCGGCGAGTTGGTACCCGTGCGACGAGGAACAATACAGAGGTTGCATACTACTTTTGATGGGGAGTGGGCTCCCGTCGGCAAAATAAACATTGGGGCACTGAAACTGATGGGATTAGGGCCCTCGTTGGCAAATAAACATGGTGGGGGATAATATTGTTTGTGAACATGGCGGCAAGCTGCATACATGTTCCAACATATCAGGAACTTCAAGATTCCGCCCTGCAATGGCGGGTTGCTCCCTCATTGCAGCGAATGGCTGGCGCTGCACGATGAGGCAGCCCCTGATTGCAGCGGCTGATTTTTACAAGTTGGTGGCACGCTGGCTGAACTAGTGTCAGCAGCAGTGTGCCACGGCATTGGGGGACACTGGACAAGCCTTTAAAGGCTGTGGGGCATTGGCCACAACAGTGCCGCACCTCCACAACCTGCTTGTGGAGAAAGCTGCTACAATATGTTTCTTGCACATGTCTCAATCAACATAAAAAGGAAATAAAAGACCCTAATGTATAGCCCCATATCACTATTGAACAACTTAGGTAAAGTGTTTTCCAGATTAATGCTGGCTAGGCTTTTAGAACACCAAACAAGTTTCCTCCAGATACTGTACTTCTGATAACTGCTATGTTCTTATGCATTTATATGAAAAATATGTTAAACTACAAAAGCTAAAGTTATATGCATATATAGATGTTAGTTCTGCTTTTGACATCATATCCAGGAATTTATTATGATTACTCATGAATGAGTGGGGCACTAGCCTGAGATTATTACCATAATCAGAGAACTATACACAGGCACTTGGGCACAGATCAGAATCTGATAATTTGGGTCAGACTTCTGTAAGAGTTCCCACAGACAGAGGTGTTAGACAAGGCTGTGTCCTAGCCCCTACACTTTTCTGTATATATAGTAACAAATTACGTATTTCTTTGGAACACTCCATATCTGATTCCCCAAAAATTGGCAATAAGGTTTGTGCAGCCCTTGCCTATGCTGATGACCTGGCACTTTTTTCTCTTTTCAAATCAGGCCTGCAAACCAAATAGAATTTATTAAATTCCTATGCAGTAAATTACGAGCTTAGAAGCAACAGACAAAACAAAAGTCAAGTAATGATTTTTGGGTCTAATAAAATAGACAAAACATGGCGAATAGGGGATACTAAATTAAGCACGGTTAAAACCTACACATATTTGGGATTGCTGCTTTCAAATGATGGGTGTTGGACAAAGCATACAAAGAACTTCAAAATTAGGTTAAGTCAAACTGCAAATTCCTTGAATATATTCAATTTTAAATATGGGGGTAATACTGTTAAACCTCTTATTCAAGCAGTTAAATCAAAATATAATATTCAAGCACTTTATCAAGCTGAAATATGGGATTATGATGATTTTAATATACTAAAGCTCTGGTCAATAAACTCTATAGAGTGAGTTTTGGCCTGAGTCAGTCAATTCTGTCCCTTGGTAAGGACTGTATTGGGTGTTTCTAAATTAAAGCACTCATGGATTCCAGGAAAATCAACTACTGGATTAAAATAATGTCTCTAGATAAAAACAGACTCTCTTACCTCTGCTTAAAGTAAAAAAATGAAAAGATTGGCTGTTTAAAATCTAGATGGCTTTCTAAAGGTGTTCAACACTAACAATATGTAGGATTGTATATACTAAGAGCTTATCTGGCTAAAAATATTACTATTAGCTTAAAATTTAAATAGTATGTCACTCAGAAAATCACTAACCTTATTATAAAAATATAGATTTAAATACAATCTCCCAATTAACGGTCTCTCCATGGTTAGTGCAAAATGATAGAATTTTCTGTTCTGAAGGATATTTGGATGTTCTCACAAATCCTAAACAAAGACAGTTGTATACTAGGTTTCAGATTTGAAGTATTCCCAAGTAATGTTTTAGCCAGATATCAAAATCTAAGAATAATCAATCTGGCTTGTGCTGTTCTAACTTATACTGTGAGCACCTCTATCATGTTATCTGTAAGTGTTGTTGGTATGTTGGACCCAGGAAATACTGGCTATCACCAATTTGGGATACGATAGACTCATGTGATGAGAATATTTTATTAAGTATTCTTTTTATGTCCAGTGATGAAATAATAATACAAAGAACTGCATGTTTTCTTGAGGCTATTACAAGAATTAGAGAAAAAAAAATAATTAAGCGCCTGGTGTAAAATGTTGGTGATATATTGTAATATTGTAAAATTGAATGCCTTAAGTGTTCAACTCTGGTTAAAATTTAAGCAGGTTGGTAATAACTAGCAGTGATAGTGGATGTATAGAAAGTAAGAAAGAGTGTCTGATAACTATACTATATACAGTATAGCATTTTATGACTTGACAAACTTCTTATGAATTGTATTTATGGATTTTCTTGATTTATGTATATGTAAATGCTGTATTTTGTAAAGGTCTATGACCGATCAATAAACTATTTACTTACTTACAGTGACATCACTTTTGTGAATAACAAAGTGAGATGTGAGGTGTCAGTCACCTATTATTCACAGATGTGACATCAGAGTAGGTAACAAGGTTTTGCATTCCACTAAAATCAGTAGGTAATTCGGGTTAACCATGTAATATTGTGGGGTTGCTGATGGCCTTCATTTCATGGGCCTGTTTTCAGTTTAGCAAACTGGAAAGCACATTTGATGGCCAGAAAACACTTTGAGATCCTCAGATAAGCTGTGGAGCTTTTCAGATAACCTTGAATTTCGTAGTTTTCAGCCAGTAAAGATAATACAAACAAGCATTTGTCAATGCCGAGCAGTTAAACTTGCAGGTATTTGCAGTGGTGTTTGCTACGTATGGTGCTTTACCCTAATGCCCTGTGCGATTGCTGGTATTTGCACAATAAATTTTCAGCATGACCTTTTGTTACCCCCATTGTGCGCTACATAGGCGGAAACACGTTTTGGCAGGATGAAAAAATGACAGCTGTACTGCTCATAAGAAGGTGTGGTAAAATGGCAATGTTGAAAATCTGGAGTGGAAATATTGAAAATTCGCAAACCTACGAGCGTGCGTGGGAACTGCGCAACGCACGCTCGTAAAACAGTCATTGTTAGGAATTTTTTCACCAAATTTTCAACATTGGCATTTTAAAACCTCTGCTAATGAACAGTGTCACTGTAATTTTCTTACTGTGTCTCATACATTGATTTTGCACACCGACTGCACCATTGTGCACTACATGGGCGGAAACATGTTTTGGGCAGGATGTGAAAAATGAAAGCTGTACTGCTCATAAGGAGGTGTGGTAAAATGGCAATGTTGAAAATCTGGAGTGAAAATATTGAAAATTCGCAGACTTACGAGCGTGCATAGGAACTGCACAACGCACGCTCGTAAAACAGTTATTTTTAGGAATTTTTTCACCAAATTTTCAACATAGCCATTTTAAGATCTCTGCTCATGAACAGTGACACTGTGATTTTCTCAATGTGTCCCATACACTGAGTTCGCACACCGACTGTGCCATTGTGCGCTACATGGGCGGAAACACATTTTGGGCAAGATGTGAAAAATGACAGTTGCACTGCTCATAAGGAGGTGTGGTAAAATGGCAATGTTGAAAATCTGGAGTGAAAATATTGAAAATTCGCAAACTTACGAGCGTGTATAGGAGCTGCGCAATGAACACTCATAAAACAGTCATTTTTAGGAATTTTTTCACCAAATTTTCAACACAGCCATTTTAAGACCTCTGCTCATCAATCAGTGTCACTGTGATTTTCTTAATGTGTCCCATACATTGAGTTCGCACACCAGCTGCGCCATTGTGCGCTACATGGACTGAAACATGTTTTAGGCAGGATGTGAAAAATGACAGCTGTACTGCTCATGAGGAGGTGTGGTAAAATGGCAATGTTGAAAATCTGGAGTGAAAATATTGAAAATTCGCAAACTTACGAGCGTGCATAGGAGCTGCGCAATGAACACTCATAAAACAGTCATTTTTAGGAAATTTTTCACCAAATTTTCAACACAGCCATTTTAAGACCTCTGCTCATCAAACAGTGCCACTGTGATTTTCTTAATGTGTCCCATACATTGAGTTCGCATACGACTGCGCCATTGTGCACTATATGAGCAGAAACATGTTTTGGGCAGGATATGAAAAATGACAGCTGTACTGCTCATGAGGAGATGTGGTAAAATGGCAATGTTGAAAATCTGGAGTGCAAATATTGAAAATTCACAAACGTACGACGTGCGTAAGACTACTAGCCTTGCTGTTTCGTAAAACAGTCATTTGAATTTTTCACCAATTTTCAACATAGCCATTTTAAGACCTCTGCTCATGAACAGTGTCACTGTGATTTTCTTAATGTGTCCCATACATTGATTTACGCACAGACTGCGTCATTGTGTGCTACATGAAAATGCGTTTTGGGTGAGAGGTGAAAAACCAATGACTATTACTACTCATAAGAAGGTGTGGTAAAATGGCAATGTTGAAAATCTGGAGTGGAAATATTGAAAATTTGCAAGCGTCTGAGCATGCGTAGGAACCATACCTCTCAACTGTCACACATTTGACAGTCGTCACTCATTTTGCCCTCAGAAATTCTTTGTCCCACATGGGAAAGGTGATATTCCATATTTCCCACTGAGACTTTAAAGCAGAAATTCATAATACTCTATTATGTTCAGTTACCATTAAACATTAGGAACACAAGTGCACTGATAGCCATTGTGTTCTGAGCTTGCAGTGCCATGTTTGATGATGTGTCACACATTTTGATCATTTGTCACACATTTCTGTGAAGAAAGGTTGAGAGGTATGGTAGGAACTGCACAACACACGTTCGTAAAACAGTTATTTTTAGGAATTTTTTCACCAAATTTTCAACATAGCCATTTTAAGACCTCTGCTAATGAACAGTGTCACTGTGATTTTCTTAATGCGTCCCATACATTGATTTACGCACACTGACTGCGCCATTATGCGCTACATGGGTGAAACATGTTTTAGTCAGGATATGAAAAGAAAGCTGTACTGCTCATAAGGAGGTGTGGTAAAATGGCAATGTGGAAAATCTGGAGTGAAAATATTGAAAGTCAGCGAACTTACGAGCCTGCGTAGGAACTGTACAGCATTGCGCTCGTAAAACAGTTATTTTTGGAATTTTGCACCAAATTTTCAACATGAGGTTTTGGGACCCCTTCTCATGAATGATTCACTGTCATGGCGTTATTCTGGCCCAAGGGTGATTTCACGCAGTGACTGCGCAGTAACTGCGGAGGCGCCCTTTGGGCCTGAATACGCTGACTGTGTTTATCATCATGAGAAGGAGTCTACTTCGATGGTGAGACAAAATCCCAAAATACCTGAGATATGCAATAAAGTTGAAAACCCCTATCTAGCCCATTATACAGCTTACCGGCATTTCCTCAGTTAGGTAGTCGGCTTTGAAGAGTGCAGACGTGTTCCCAGTCCACCGAAGATCATCGCGCCGAGCTCTGGAGGTAAGTATGGGGTGAGGGGGGTGTGGGAAGGCTGGGTGCGCAGTGGGTGGGTGCGGGTTGTGGGAGGGAGGACTGGGAGAAGCACCGTGGGACCGTTTTTGCTTTACAGGTGAAAAAAAAAACAAGACTACGTGGGACATTTGCCACGCTGGGGTGGGCTCCCAAGCGTGGCAGAAGATGGCACGGGGGCCGTGGAGCCGGCGGGGATTGGGCACCCCGTCGGCGAACGGCGTGGGACGTTTGCCACGCTGGGGTGGGCTCCAGCGTGGCAGCAAATTTGGAGGCGGCATGATGTGGGGGCATGACATGGTGCTCTGTGTGACAGCGTTGATTTTCTTTGAGCGAAGACCACCGCTGTCATACACAGCTCCGCACCCATTGGTGCAGGACCTGCCGCCTGCTCAATGGAGCAGTGGATTGAAAGGAGAGGCACACCTCCAAAGTGTGCTGCTCTCCCAAAAAACGTTCCTTGCACATGCATGGCGAACATAATAATGGAGCTCTGCTACAGGTTTTACATGGATACATCTTCTGGAGTGGATTTACTATCTGAAAATGTATCTGTCATATCCATTTGCTTCAGTTTTAGAAGTAGCAGCTAGCAGCTGAAAGGGAGCTAAGTCTTTACTTTTGCTCCAGCTTTTAGAAGCAGCAGGTAGCAGCTGAAAGGAGATTACATTTTATTTAAAGCACCTCATTTTGGAGAGGGAAGCTAGTAACTAAAAGGGAGCTAGCATTTGCTTTTAAGAGTACCTCATTTTGAAGAGGAAGAGGGGAATCAGCTAAATCCCCCCTTCCCCATCACTTAACTGCTAACAGCTACTGCTAAGTGAGAGGGGCCTGTGACCTGTCAATAACAGAGTCAGTTGTGCCTCAGTTCCATTTTGCTTCAGCTTTTAGAAGCAGCAGCTAGCAGCTGAAAGGGAGCTAGCATTTACTTTTAAATGCTCCTCATTTTGGAAAGGGAAGCTAGCAACTCAAAAGGAGCTAGCATTTGCTTTTAAGAGTACCTCTTTTTGGAGAGGAAGAGGGGAATCAGCTAAATCTCTCCCATCACTTAACTGCTAACAGCTACTGCTAAGGGGTGGTAATAGTACTACCCACCCTCCCAACCACCCAGGTTCTTTCTACATTATAGAAGCCCGAGGAACTTCCTGCAGGGCTCCCAAAGGAAGACACCAGTGAGAGCAGGAAGCGAGGATAGAGAAGATGCAGTGAAGAGAGAAAGAAACAGTGACACTTACAGGTCAGGAGGAAAACAGACATGGACATACAGATCTGCCAGAGCTGCAGAGGGCTGGTAGCGAGACAGACACTCTGGAGACTGGGGTGCCCCTTCTGCAAGACAGTTGCAGAACTACGGAGAGAGCTATGGCAGGCAAGAGAAGAGATCATGAGGCTGCAGAGGAGACTGGATTGGGGCTACCCACCAACCCCTTATCCACCCACTCCCCCAAAGGCCCACGGGTCTTGGGGGATGGAGGGTGGTGAGAGGGGGCAATGGGGCACCTAGAGCTAAAATGAGACACTGCCAGCCACATGCTATCCACAGGCAGAATTGTTTTGGCCCCCAAGCCAGGGAACAGAAACCAGGAGAGGAAAAGGAAGAATTGAGCAGGACAAACCTGATACAAAAAAGCAGGAAGGAGGTACAAGGAAGGAGAGGAAGAATAGACAGAGCATACCTCTCAACTGTACCTCATTACGAAACGTTCCTCATTTTACTTCACAAAAGCTCCCTGTTCCACATTGTGAGGACTTGTTCCACATTCAAAATCAACATTTTAAAGCAAAAGTCCATAGTAAATGATGCAAAAAATATATTATTCAATTAATAACAGACTTTCTGAACATAAATGCAACATGTTAACTGTGTTTTGAGCTTCTTAGGTAAAGATTTGAGTAAGTGTTCCACATTTTGCCCATTTGTTCCACATTTTGACAGGCAATGTTCCACATTTGGGGGACAAAAGGTTGAGAGGTATGAGACAGAGCAACAGGAGGATTCTGGTCATGAAAGACTCTATGTTGTGAGAAGTGGAGGCACAGTCCATCAGTGTGAAAGGAGCTGAAACCACGGTGAAATGCTGCCAGGAGCATCTGCAAGGAGAGCTAAGGACAGAATAGGACGGCTGGTGAGAAGAGATCAGGATTTTGCGGGGATCATTGTCCACCTTGGGACAAATGACATAGCAAATAGGACTGTGGAAGAAGCCAAGGCAGACATGAAGACCCTAGGGGAGAGCCTAAAGAAGTACACAACATATTTGGCCTTCTCAGAGGTGTTGCCAGTTTGGAGGAAGGGCAGAAGTGAGGACTAGATTAGAAACAAAGAGATCAGGGAATTCAACCGGTGGCTCCAGGGTTGGTGCACAGATAATGGGATGCACTACACTGGAGACTGGGGGACCTTCTGGGACAGGAAGCTCTTCAAGCATGATGGTCTGCATCTCACTGGAGAAGGAGTGAGAGCATTAAGGCAGAAGTTGGTCTTTTGGAGGGTTTAAATTGGGAGGTCTCCAGCACAGAGAAGAAGACCTAAATGAGGACGAGCAGAAAGATACGAAGGTAAGGGGATCAGCGACTGAAAGGAACCTCCCAACATCAGATTAAAGGAAACAGACATGGCCATGAGCAAAGAGTGGCCATGGGTAAGGAGGACCTCATGTAAAAGTACAGGAGGGACAGGCACAGAAAAGGGGTGGTACTGAGGTTATAGCAGGGAGGCCGTGATTGGAAGGCTATGGTGACAGCTCATACCATCACTATTCGTGGGCTTGTCACGCTCCCCCTAAATCAAGGGGCACATACACACCAGAAAGAAATGCAGAACCCAGGCATCTCGACTACAGAGGTCTCGATTAGCATTCCGCAACAAGATGGCAACCTCAAAAATCACTACGGGCACAAACAGCAAGTTGGCACTGTCCAAGAAGAGGGTGCATCCCCATACCAAAGAGGGTGCACATTCCTGGAAGGTGATGGTTGCAAATGATAGAAGCCTTGCAACCAAACTACCTGAACCTGCAGCCATCATGGTAGTAGAAAGATTGGACTGGGTCGCTGTGACAGAAACGTGGTTCACGGAAAACCACGAATGGGACACGGCTACACCCAGATACAATCTGTTCAGAAAGGATAGGTGGGCAAAGAGGGGGAGGAGTAGCCATTTACATTTGAGAAGACATAAAAGCCACAGAGGTGCAGAGTCTCCATGGGGATACGGAGTCACTGTGGCTTACTATAGATACAGGAAACGGAAAAACCTTCAGGATCGGTGTCATTTACAGACCTCCAAATCAAGGACAGAAAGGGGACAAAGACCTGATAGAAGAAACACACAAAATGACTCAGAGAGAAGAGGTGATACTGGTGGATGACTTCAACCTTCCAGTCCAGTTGCAATCCAGTCTGTCTCCAACCCGGAAGGGCATTTTCTCAGGCCAAATGCAAGGAGTTTGCTTGATTCTTTACGAATAAATTTGCCAGCATCCAGTCTGGCATTGGTCCGGCTCTCCCTATGAGGGATTGTGAAGGTCGGTGAGAGGTGATGAACACATGATCTGTCTGTCTGGACTTCAGCCAGCTGGAATTCAAGGACATTGTGAAAATGATCCAAACACTGTGCCCAACCAGTTGTGGTTTGGATCCGGGCCTTACACCCCTATTAGTGGGTTGTGTAGATGCTATCTGCCCGATCCTAGATAAAATTGTCTGGAGTTCCTTGGAAAGGGGTGTATTTCCCGATTCCCTTAAGGGGGCGGTCATACGACCACTCCTAAAAAAACCTTCCTTGGATCCAGACTGCCCAGCTAACTACAGGCCTGTCTCTAACCTTCCTTTTGTCAGGAAGGTTATTGAGAAGATTGTTGCATTGCAATTAGATGATCACCTTGTGACCCACAACGTCTATGATGCTCTCCTCTGGATTTAAGAAGAGACATAGCACCGAGACTGCACTTGTCTGGGTATTGAATGATCTCCTCATAGTGAGAAATCGAAAGGCTTGTACCATCTTGGTCCTTCTTGACCTCTCTGCAGCATTTGACACTGTGGACCATGGTGTGCTATTGGAGCACCTGCGGCTTCTCTGTGGACTGTCAGGGGTGGTCCTTGAGTGGTTTCGATCTTTCCTCACGGGCAGGGTCTTATAGTGCGGTCACCAGAATTTATGCCTCTGACACCATTCCCCTGTCCAGTGAGGTGTCACAGGGCTCCATTTTAGCACCCATGTTGTTTGCAGTGTATATGCTGCCATTAGGAGATATCATTAGGTGATACAGTTTGAGTTTTCACTGCTATGCAGATGATACTCAACTGCATCTGTCTTTCTACCCGGACAGGGGGATGCAGTCTTTGTGTTTAACAACTGTCTCACCAAGATCAAGGACTGGATGAGCACCAACTGGCTGAGACTGAATCTGGACAAGACCAAAGTGTTGGTTGTAGATGTGGGTCATCCGGGGGTGGGTTTGGGGGCTGGGCAGATGTCGGGCTTATGAGCGATGGCATCCAGCTCACTACCTCAGACCAGGTGTGTAACTTGGGTGTTACGGCGACAGCCTGACCCTGAAATCTCAGGTGTCAGCAGTTGTTAAATCCTCTTTACCATCTGAGGAATATCACCCAGGTGAAACACCTGGTTCCTCTGGATGACCTACCAACACTGGTCCATGCCTTTGTCACCACTCGCCTTGATTATTGCAATGCCCCTCTACCAAGGGCTTCCTAGGTTCATAGCCACTGCTTGCAGGTAGTGCAGAATGCACGTGCCAGGCTATTGACGGAGCATCTAGAACCAGACATATTATGCCTGTGCTGTCGGGACTGCACCGGCTGCCTGTTCAGTGGTAGATCCCCTTTAAGGTTGGTTTACTGACCTTTAAAGCCCTATACGAACAGGGACCCAGCTACCTGCAAGATCTCTTGACTCCCTACTGCCCCCTCTGCCCTCTCCAATCCGCCGACGGGGGATTGCTAGAGATACCAAGGGTATGCTTAAAGACATCTGGTGCCCATGCCTTTTCTTGTGTGGCCCATACTCTGTGGAAATTTTTTACCTCATTGGTTGAGAGAATGCCTGACAGTCGAGAGTTTTAAATTGGATTTTAAGACATTTTTATTCAATATGGCCTTCCCAGACGATTTTAATTAATTTACACATCTGTATATTTATTGTTATTTATATGTTTTATTGTATTTTACTTGGTAAAGCACCTTGGTTTTAGAAAGGCGCTATATAAATAAAGATTTGCTTGCTTGTTTGCTTGCATGTAAACTGGAGTACACTAACGGTGGCAAAAAGAAGAAGCAGAGATTTCTTATTGGCACTACAGGGAGCAGGACTAAGTCAACTGATCAAAACACCAACAAGAGGAGATGCTATACTTGTGCTGGTCCTCACAAACACCGAGAGGATCAAGGAACTCGACATAGGATGCCATATGGGTAACAGTGACCATCACATGGTTAGCTTCAAGGTGAACATAACTGAGGACACATGCCACTCAAAAATAAAAATACTAGATTTTAAAAAGGAGAACTTCAACCAAATGAGGACCTACATAAGAAATGACTTAACTGATCTACAAGTGGATGAGGTCAATGTCATGTGGGGAAAACTTAAGAAAACAACCCAGATAGTCTCTGGCCAATGTGCCAGAAGCGTTACCAAAGTGAAAAGAAAACGAAACCCCTTATGGTTTTCAAAGGAAGTGGCTAAAATAGTGAAAGAAAAACAGAAGGCGTTCAAGCTATACCAGGGAACAAACAAGGAAGAAGATTGGGAGTCTTACAAGGAGAAAATGAAAGAAGCCAGCAAAAAAATAAGGCAGGCAAAAGTGCAGACAGAAGCAAGTATAGCAGAGAGGGCAAAGAGAGGAGACAAATCCTTCTTTAGATACATCCAAGAGAGAAGAAAGGCAAAAGGGGTATAGTCAAGATTACAACTCAGGAAGGAAAACAACAGAAGACGACCCAGAAAAAGCAGCAATCCTGAACAAGTACTTCCGCTCAGTATTTACTGAGGAGGACCCAGGTGATGGCCCAGAAATGGCAAAACGCAACACCCCTGGACAGGGAGTTGATACTAGCCCCTTCACAGAGACTGAAGTATTGGAGGCACTAAATAAACTGCAAGTTGACAAGGCCATGGGGCCAGATGAAATACACCCTAGGATCTTAAAAGAACTGAGATTAGAGTTGACTACCCCACTGGCTAATCTAGTCACCAAATCCCTAAAGAGTGGGGAGGCACCCAAAGATTGGAAAAGAGCAATCGTGGTTCTGCTCCACAAATTGGGCAACAGGGAGGACTCTGGAAATTACAGGCCGGTAAGCCTCACATCCATAGTTAGGAAGTTAATGGAGACACTTCTCAAACAGAGGATCATGGCATTCCTGGAGGCTAGCGGCCATCAGGACTCTAAGCAGCATGGTTTCACAGCGGGTAGGTCATGCCAGACAAATCTGATTGAGTTTTTGACTGTGTTACAAAGGTTATAGATGATGGGTGGTGGGTGTGGTCTATTTAGACTTTAGCAAGGCCTTGACTCGGTTCTCAAAGAAGACTGGTAAAGAAGCTAGACCTCCACAGGAGTTGGATCAGAAGTAGTTAGATGGGTTAAAAACTCGTTACAGGGTAGAACCTAGAAAGTGCAAGTAAATGGAGCACTGTCATCAAAAGGTAGGGTAACCAGTGGTGTGCCCCAGGGTTCAGTACTGGGGCCCCTGCTCTTCAATATTTTCATATCAGACATAGCTAACGGACTACAGAGAAAAGGTGTGTTTGTTCGCAGATGACACCGAAATATGCAACAGGGTCGACACCCAGCAGGGAGTGGACAATATGGAAGCTGACCTCAAGAAACTGGAAGAATGGTCTGGAGCATGGCAGTTGAGATTCAACGCCAAAAGTGCAAAGTAATGCACATAGGAAAAAGAAATCCAAATAAGGCATATTACCTTGTAGGGGAAAGACTAGCTGCCTCCACCTAAGAGCGCGATTTGGGAATCATTATCTCAGACAACTTGAAGGTAGGTAAACAGTGCGAGAAGGCAGCATTAAAGGCCAGCAGTATGCTGGGATGCATTGGGAGGGGAATCACAAGTAGGAAGAAGGAAGTGATCCTGCCACTGTACATCTCACTGGTTAGGCCTCACCTGGAGTACAATGTCCAGTTCTGGAGGCCCCACCTCAAAAAGGACATTGACCGAGTGGGGGCGGTGCAGAGAGGGGCAACAAAAATGATTCAGAGACTGCATGAGATGTCCTACGGGGATAGACTGAAAGAACTGAACATGTATTCCCTGTAACAGAGAAGAGATAGGGGTGACATGATCGAAACATTCAAGTACATAAAAGGCATAAACCAGGTGAGGATAGACGATCTCTTCCAATTTAAGAAGGGCAGCAGAACCAGGAAACATGATCTAAGGCTGCAAGGAGGGCAGTTCTCCACCAAAACCAGGAAGTTTTTCTTCACAGAAAGAGTGGTGGATGCCTGGAACAGCCTGCTTGCAGAGGTGGTGGGGCAAGCACAGTGATAGGTTTCAAGAATGCTTGGGACAGATGCAAGGGAGCCCTCAAACCCAAGGGCAGTTAGAAGGCTAGGTTGAAAGACAATGGGCAGACTAGATGGACCTGGTGGTCTCCTTCTGCTGTCAACTTCTGTGTTTCTATGAGTCTACAGATAAGCCTACAGTGGGGGCAGAGCTAGCCATCCTGCTGGAAATATGTGCTGTTTTAGAGCTCCTGCTAGACTGAACAGAAATAGCTTAATTTCACTTTTTCCTTCAGCAAAAGTGCCGCAGAAGGTATTTTATTTTGTACAGTTTGCATAGTGGCATAGACTGATATTTTTAATGACTATGGGCAATCTGAGACAAGATTAAAAATAAGGCTTCTTTAGCTTCAGCCTTTTGCAACCACGAGGCAACGCAGCATGAGGATGGGAGACAGCTGCTCGGGAACTGGCAACAGGGCGAGTGAATAGTAGCTTTGAAAGCCCTGCAACAGGCTGTAACCCAGTTTTACTCATTGATATAGATGATGGAACAAAAGCTGGATAGTATAACTAGCTGCCTTAGCAAAACTTGGACCTCATTAAGTCAGTGATGGCAGATACAGCACAGCAGTCTGATTGAGCTATGGTAGCAAACGTACACTTTTAAAAGAGAACGCTCTTTTATGACTTCGACTGGAAGCCATGGAGAACATACAAAGAGCTAGAAATATCAGAGTGCTAGGTGTTCTGGAGGGCCTGGAAGGGCAGGAAATTTTTAACAATTATCAAGTGATTCCTATACAATGAGCTTTCCCTGGAAAGAGAAGTTAGACTGGAATGGGCATATCGCATTACCTTGCGTTAGGCAGTTGCCCCTACAGAACATCCAACAGCAGTATTACTGCTCTTCCAGACTCTCAGAGATTGTGATGCTGCTTTTCATGCTACTAAGAAAAAACAAGTTACGGTTGATGACTGGTGAATCCTTTTGTTCCCTGACCTTTGCCGCCATCTGCCAGAGAAGGAAGGTGTTTGATGGGTGAAGCAGGAACTGAAGAGGCTGAACCTCCCATTGATCCCAACCTCCCTACTGATCTCCAAACTCTCTAGTGCGGACTCTCAGGTGATGCCACCAGCTGGTTTCATTCTTACCTGGTAGGTAGATCCCAGTCTGTAAGAATTGGACCCAACACCTCCTCCCCCCTACCCATTACTACTGGAGTCCCACAAGGCTCGGTCCTTGGCTCACTACTCTTCTCTATTTTCCTAAATGAACTACCCTCTGTCTGCTCTCACACATCCCTACACCTATACACTGATGATTCCGTACTGTACGCTACAGGCCCATGCCCCGCTGATGTAGTCGCTACATTCCAAAAAGATTTTAACACGGTACAGCACTGGTTTCACTCAAACAAACTTTTTCTTAATGCCAAGAAAACAGTCTTCCTAACCTTTGGGACAAGGCAAAGGCTCTCGCTCCAGTCTACCCCACTTTCCTCACCACAGATGGGTCTCCTCTAGAGACCTGCACCTCCTTGGACAACTGTCTGGCTAGGAAACTGATTCCATTGCAGAGTCATTTAGGGCTTATTATTCCAACCTTTACAAGCAAAGTGTTCAGCCATCAGTGCTCAGATCAAATAATTCTTGGGAAGTTAGACCTCCTTCGGTCTCTGAGGAGCAGGCGACTTGGTTGAGTAGATTGATTGAAGATGGGAGGTGCTTGGGGCTATTAAGAACCTCAAATGCCCGGGGACTGATGGATTGCCTGGGGAGTTTTATAAACAATTTGGTGGAAAGGTCTCCCCATTGCTGGGGAAATTATTTTGGTTCCTACAGGGAGAAGAGAGCGAGATCCCCTCCTCCTGGTCCCACGCAATAATCTCAGCGATACCTAAACCTGGCAAGGACCCTGTACTGTGTTCCTCCTACCATCCCATTTAAATTTTAAATATTGACTACAAATTAATTACTTTGATTTTTGACTAAGAGACTACAAACAGTGGTGCCCCAGATAATTGGCCTTGAACAAACAGGTTTTATTCCGGGCCGACAGGCCCAGGATAATTTGAGGAAAACATCCCTTCTAATTGATCACATAGTTCCAAAAATCGGCTTTATTGGTTAGCATTGATGCAGAAAAAGCCTTTGATAAAGTGTCCTGGAGGTTCCTGGAGGAGGTCCTTGCTTCCTTTGGGTTGGGAGGGGCTTTTCAGACCCTGATAGCCAAGATCCACAAATCCCTACAACATACATAAGAGTGAACAGTCATCATACTGGGGTTCTGTTTGGAGAGGATGAGATTGGTTGCCCTGTATCCCTCCTCTTCGCTTTCTCACATTGAACCCTTGGCTCAGAGCATTAGGAAGGATGAGGAGATTAGGGGTAGAATTGGTGGCTATCAGTATAAGATATCTCTTTACGCAGATGATGTTCTCTCTTTATCTGGAGGACCGGACACATCCCATAGAAGGGTAATGGATAGGTTGGCTCGGTTTTCTGAAATGGCAGGCTATTCGCTGAATACTGCTAAAACAGAGGTCTTGAGGTTTAGATATGTCCCCACTCGGGAAATTAAGGAAGCCTATCCCATGAGATGGGATCTTACCCAAATGAAATATTTGGAGATCATTATTAGCAACTCTCCTGCAAAACTAAAAATGCTGAACTTCTCTCCTATGGTGCAGCAGTTAAAAAATTATTTCAAAGATGGGGCTTACTGCCTCTTTCACTTCATAGTAGGGTGATGAAACATAGAAACATAGAAGTTGACAGCAGATAAGGACCGCAAGGCCCATCCAGTCTGCCCATTTCTTTTTCTACCTTATAAATGTGCCATCGGCCTTTGCTCTGTCAGTGACCTATCTATTCATGGTCATTTGTATTGCTCCCTTATGCCTATCCCATGCCTGTTTGAAGCCCTGCACTGTATTCATAGCCACCACTTCTTGTGGTAAGCCATTCCATGCATCTACCACCCTTTCTGTGAAAAAGAATTTCCTCACATTCCCCCTTAATCGGCCTCCCTCTAATCTCATGCTGTGTCCTCTTGTTCTGCTATTTTTCTTATATTTAAACATGTTAGACTCTTTCACCTTGTTTATGCCCTTAAGGTGTTTGAACGCCTCGATCATATCACCTCTCTCCCTCCTTTCTCAAGGGTATACATATTGAGCTCCGTTAATCTGTCCTCATATGTCTTCTGATGCAGTCCCTGCACCATTTTGTTGCCCTTCTCTGGACTGCCTCAATTTGGTTAATGTCCTTGTGAAGGTGTGGCCTCCAATACTGCACTGTACTCAGATGGGGCCTAACCAATGTCTTGTACAGAGGGATTATTACCTCCCTCTTCGACTTGTGATACCCCTGTAATACACCCCAACACCCCCTAGCCTTACTCTACTGCTTTAGAGGTCTGCTTGATGATTTTAGGTCATCAGTGATGATGATGCCCAAGTCTCTTTCTTCCTTTGTGACTGCTAGCAACTCCTCCCAGCCTATAAGTGGCTTCAGGTTTCTCTTCCCTATGTGCATGATTTTGCACTTTGCATTAAATCCAGTTGCCACTCTTCTGACCATTCTGCTAGTTTATCCAGATCTCTTCTCATTCTGCCCACCCCATCTGGATCATCTACCCTGTTGCAGATCTTGGTGTCATCTGCAAACAGACAAGCCTTACCTCTAGTCCATCTGCAAGGTCACTAATGAAGATGTTGAATAGGACTGGCCCCAGGACTGATCCTGAGGTACCCACTTGTGACTTGCATCTCTTCTGACTGTATACCATTTACCACCACTCTCTGTTTTCTGCCAGTCAACCAGTTTGCCACCCAGTTGACCAACTTCTGACCCACCGAGCCTACCCAGCTTATTTATCAATCTTCTATGTGGAACAGTGTCAAAAGCTTTGCTGAAGTCAAGGTAGGCTACATCAACTGCTCCCCTTGTCCAACCACTCTGGTTACCCAGTCAAAGAAATCTATGAGATTAGTTTGACAGGACCTTCTTTATAAACCCATGCTGTCTTGGATCCTGTGCCCTATGGATTCCAGGTGTTGCACTATCCTTTCCTTAAGGAGTGCCTCCATAATCTTGCCCACTACTGAGGTAAACTGACTGGTCTGTAGTTCCCCGCCTCCTCCCTGCTACCACTCTTGTGGAGCGGGATCACATGAGCCCTTCTCCAGTCTTCTGGGACCTCTCCTGTGCTCAGAGACTCACTAAACAATTCTGCTAATGGCTCTGCTAGTTCCTCCTTTAGCTCCTTAAGTACCCTGGGATGTATGCCATCAGGTCCCATTGCCTTATCCACCCTGAGCTTAGCAAGCTCTTGTAGGACCCTTTCTTTTGTGAAGGGAGTAGTGCTCACCTCCCTCCCCCCTGTGTCCATGATGCTGAGCTGTGGGCCCTGCCCTACCTTCTCTTCAGTAAATACTGAGCAAAAGTTTCTATTTAGGATAGATGCCTTTACAGGGTCTTCCTCCTCACATGCTCCCTTTTCTCCATTAAGCTTAATACCCCTCTGGACTTTCTCCTTTCACTAATGTATCTATAGAAAGTCTTGTCACCTTCTTTACTGTTCGGTGCTAGTGTTTCCTCAGTTTGGGACTTTGCCTGCCTTACTGCCTTCCTGCTTCCCTTAGGGCAGTTTGGTATGCCTCCTATCTTCATCCCGCTGTGTTCCCTTTATATTTCCTGAAGGCCAGCCTTTGGCTCTGACCTTTCTGCTACTGTATTTGAGAACCAAAGTGGTTTCCTTCTTCTTTGCACTTCCTTTTCTGTCTAACACAATGGGATGTTGCTTCAAGTATTGCATCCTTAATGCTTGCCCACTTTGCCTGTACCCCTCACCTGTGTTTCTTTTGCCAGGGCTAGCTTAACTCTGTTGGCCATCTTATCAAAGTCAGCTCCTCTGAAGTCCCATATTTTGCCTTGGAATGGGATGATTTAGATGTAGTAGCCAAATTGAACCATACATAGATGGTCACTGGCCCCAGGTGACCTTCTACCTGGAGACCTGTGATCCCTTCTTTGTTAGTCAGTACTAGATCTAGGATAGCCCTGTCTCTTGTGGGTTGCTGTACCAGTTGTTTGAGGCCCTCCTGCAGGGAATCCACTATGAGTCTAGTTCTGGCAGATGTTCCTGCTGTATTGACCAATCTGTATCCGGCATGTTGAAGTCTCCCATTATCAGAACCTCCCTTTAGCTGTCATGTTTTGTATATCTTCTAACAGTAATGTGTCTATGTCCTCCCTCTGGTCTGGGGCCTGTAGACAACCCCAGTTCTTATGGCTGTCCCATTTCCTGTTTCAGGGTGACCCACAGTTCTTCTGGCTCCTTATGTGTATTCTGAATTTCTGTAGCTTTGATATTTTCATTAACATACAGGGCCACCCTCCCCCTTTTTGCACCTCGGTCTCTTCTGAACAATACATAGCCAGGTACTGAAGTCTCCCAAGTGTGGTTACTGGTAAACCACGCCTCACTAATTGCTACTATGTCCAGTTTAGCCTCTGACATTATTGCCTGCAGGTCTGGGATCTTATTTCCAGGCTGTGAGCATTTGTGTACATGATTTTCCATTGGCCAGATTTTGGTGTGTTAGTTGTTGGGTGAAGTTTGGCATTACCCCTGTGCATCGTATGGGGAGACAAACCTTTTTTCTTACCTGGTGATGCAAATGAACGGCAAACACACTGAATTCCTGTTTGACCACTAGCTGAGGGGGGAGGGGTGTTCTTCCCATTCGACGTATGGGGTGCTGCACCCCTCTCCCCATTTGCTAGTTTAAATATTCTGCAAAGACGTCAAACTTCTGCCCCAATGCACTGACTCCCTCTTTAGTCAGATGCAGTCCATCAAATTTAAAGAACTTTCGCTCCCAGAACTGTTGCCAGTTCCCTACAAATCTGTGTCCTTTTTCCTGGCACCAGTCCTTGAGCCACGTGTTTAGCTCCCCCATCTCCCCTTCTCTGACCTTCCGTCCATCAGCTCCCCTCTCCCAGACTGGCAGGATCTCAGAGAAGGAGATGCCTGTAAAGATGAATGTCTTGCCAAGATTTTTGTATTTGTTTCAAGGCACCACCTGTTTGGTGACCAGAAAAGATTTGGAAACATGGCAGAGAATGTTGATGAATTTCATTTGGGCAAATAGAAGACCAAGAGTAAGGCAACACACCTTATTTCTCCCAAAGGAGATGGGGGGATTGGGAATTTCATGGCTTGAGGGTTACTGGGAAGACACACACCTGAGAATAACTCTGTTGTGGGCACACCTTATATAGGGCTATATGGAAGGAGATAGAGTTGGCTGACAGTCCTCCCCCTGCCGGCAGTATTGTTCCATTCTGTGGACCCCTATATAACAGCACGAGAGGAGATATGTCTACAACTCGTATAACGTGGGAGGGGTGGAGGGAGGGACACCTGGAGGGAAAGGAAACATGGAGGTCATTGGAGATATGGCTGGTGGGCGATAGATCCTCATTTGGACCAGCACAATGGGACACCGGTTTTTGAAAGAGCTCAAGAGGGTTACAGACACCATGGCAGTTATTAGAAGGGGGGGATTACTATCATTTGAGGTAGCACAGAGAGTTTTTGTCCTCCCCAGAGATAGAATGCACTACTGTCAAATTGTTAGTTTTATTAGGAAAAAATTAAGATGGAGCATAGAACAGGTTTCGGGGGGACTGTGGAACATATCTTTGAGGACATTTGGAAAGCAGAACACCCCAAAGGGGTAATCTCCCAACTATATAAGAGGAATATTAAACACATTAAAATAGGCACTAGCTATATTAAAATAGCCTGGGAACAAGAAATGGTCTTCTCTATCCCCAAAGGGACCTGGGAAAAGAATTGGGGGTAACATCTGGAGGATTTCCTCCTCCCCCACCTGGAAGGAGTTTATGTGGAAAGTAAGGGTTAGATATTTTAGGGTACCAGTGGTGGTCTCTAGGCAACATAGGGGGTCCTCTCCCAGAGTGCTGTAGGAAGTGTGGAGTGGACAGAGCCACCCATGAACACATCTTTTGGTCTTGCCCCACTATCACTCCATATTGGTCTATATTGACCATCTCGCTTAAGCAGATTTTCCAGATTCAAGGACAATTGGGCCCGCAAAGTCTCATACTGGGAGAATTTTCTGCAAAAATTAAAGGGAGGGATGCCAAATATTTATGGCAAATTTTAATAGTAGCAGCTTTAAAGTCTATAACAAGGTGATGGTTGCAGCCTCTTCCCCCAACAAAGGAAGATTGGTTGGAAATGGTGGGGCAGGTTCAGAGGATGGAGGAATTAACATTTAAGATTCAGAGGAGAACTGCTGTCTATGTGAAACTGCTGGACCCGTTGGACTATTCGGGTAGGGCAGGATACAGCTTTAATCTCATTGAGAACAGACTGGTTCTCTTAATGCAGGGCCAGATTCCCCTTTTTTTTCTCTCCCCCCATTTTTTTTATTTTTTATTTTTATCTTTATATCCTTTTAAACCCAGAGGACCTAGATGGGTTGGGGGGGGGTCCTCACAAGGTCGGGCAAAGCTGAGAGGCCCGGGCTGTGGGGTTAGCCTTCAGCTCCTAATAAATAACATGGTAACGTACAAAGTACCTCCTGCTAGCCTCTGGGTTGGACTGCCAGGAGAATTACCAGAACTTTCCCATATTAGAAAAGGGTATCAGAATGAAAGGAGTTTTGTAGAGACGTGAGACCCTATGTATGTATGTATAAGCATGTTTATTTGATTATGTTTGTTACATCTATCTTCCTGTGATTCTAGCTACTTGCCTAATAAGGAAATAGCTATTGCTATCAAAAGCTATAAAGATGGATATGATAAATCTCAGCTGGTTGAAAGCAAGATGATATATACTGTTATCTGGAGTACTGTATATGGATGTAATAAGCAACTTAAGCTGTAAATATGTAAGAACTATACCAATAAACAAAGTATAAAAAAAAAACGCTAATATGGAGATCCCCAGGGGCCATAAAACCAGCAAGCAAATTTAGAAAACACTTTCTTCGGCAAATAAAAGGAAGGACTTAGTAAGAGTATTCCTACAAATCAAAACACTCTGCACAACATATTGTTTGTAAATTTTGGCTTTAGTTCTCCTTTAAAGCAGAAAGAAGAGGGGAAGACAGTCAGAATAGTAAAGGCACAAACTGAGGGGGAAATAAAAACTCAGTTAAGAAAGGGGATAAAATCATTTATAGATACATTAGGGAGAAAGACCAGGGGAGGGACAGTGAGGCTTAATAAAGGGGAGGGTGTGGGCAGAGGGTGACAGTGAGAAAGCAGAGATACTGAATTAATACTTCTGCTCAGTATTCACAAAAGAAGAGGAGGGGGAAGTACCTAAACCAAACACCAGGAGGAAGGAGCTACTGGTATAACTTAAACTTCTCTACTGGGACTAATAACTAGATCTCTTATACTGGGACCTTCAATTTAGGGTATAAAAAAAGGAGTTAGTGTGTTTGTCAAGAGGTAGTTGAAGTAAATTGTTATCTTATCTGTGTACTTATCTAGGTGCTTGTCACAGGTGTCAGAAGGGAATTGTTATCTGGGAAATTAACTAAGTGTAGAAAGATTTGCAAAGTAGGGGAGTGGCTTAGCTAGAAGGAGCCAGGTTAAGACTAGAGATATAAACACTGCCCTAGATACCTTCTGCCAGAGAACAGACAGACAGAACACCAGGAGGACGGAGCTACTGGTATAACTAAAACTTCTCTACTGGACTGTATTGCCATCCTTCCCTCCCTCACCCTAAACCAGTTCTACTTTTATAGGCACAGGATTTAACTGAAAACAGGAACTTCTGGTTTGGGAGCAGGAAGTGAATGATCACAGAGCCACAAAACACTCACCGCTTTAGAAGGGCAAGAGTAGCTCTCCGTCCCTCTAGCTGCTGGAGGTCTGACTCTGAGCATATAAAGAGACTACTGAGAAATATAGGAACTTCTTGTCTCAGAACAGGAAGATCAGGAGCTAAAAGGGTGCAGAGACAGTAAGTAAGTAGGGAGAGAAGAAAAAAAAGAAATAAACAAACTGAGGAAAGATTAAGTATTCCAAATAACAGTTAGGGGGCCAGAAAAAAGACATGTTGGGAGTGGTGTAGTGTAGTGGCTGTGGAGCAGCAGTCTTCCGGGAGATGTTCCCATCTGCAGGCATGTCTCTGGGCTGAGGGAGGAGGTTGCTCATCTCCAGGCTGAGTTGGTCAGGATTTGTGGGATCTCCTCTTTCACCCAGGGACCACCATGGTCACTGCCATTGCCTCAGAGGTTGCCAAGAAAGAGCAGTGGTTGGACCACAGTGGGCTCAGGGAGGCTGAGGTTGGGGGAACAGAGGTGCATCCCTCCAGTTGTACCTCTCCACAATTCCATGCCATTCTGGAAAAGTGTGGTTCCTCTATGGAGGCACCCACAGTGGAGACCAAGGAGGATGCTGGGAACCTCCACAAAGGAGACGCACAGGAGGGTGGCATGGGACCCCACAGGGGAAGAAAACAACTCCTGGTGGGGGACTCCATTGTTAGGAAGGCAGAACTGGGGGAGGAAGGGGAGAGGGAGATAAGGTGCCTGTCTGGCGCCATGGCTCAGAGGGACAGGGAGCAAATCCTCAGGATTGCAGGAGCAGCTGCACAGAGGGAGGAAGCTGGATGTCACTGTCCACCTAGGGGCAAATGACCTGGCTAAGAAAGGGATTAAAGCAGTGCAAGAAGCATTTGTGGAGCTGGGGAAGGGCCTTAGACAAATAGCACACACAGTAACCTTCTCGGAGGTGCTGCCTGTCTATGGCATGAGTGAGGCTAGGGTGCTCCATACCATGGGATTCAATCAGTGGTTGAAAAACTGGTGCAGAGCTCAGGGATTTGGCTTCACTGGGGACTGGGGGTCCACCTGGAGGGATGCAGGCCTATACTGGCATGATGGTCTGCATCTGTCCAGAAGGGGAACCAGGATCCTAGGTAATAGGTTTAAATACTTCATTGACATGCATGTAAACTAGCCAAGGGGGGTAGGCACTGGAAAGGAGCAGGGAAATCCAAGCCCCCCTCAAAATATCAGGGTACTAAGTGAGGTACATACCAACACAGAGATGTTGATAGGGAGAAGTGAAGGGGAATATGGAGAAAGTGACAAATGCAATAAGGACAGGAATGTGGCAAAAGGGGTAAGGCCAGCAAGAAATGGAAAGTAATGGGTACCAACGCCTGTAGTCTGGGCAACAAGCTTCCTGAACTGGTGGCCTTGAAGAAGATGGATGCCTGGATATCGTAGCAGTCACAGAAACATGGTACACAGAGAACCATGACTGGGATGTTAACATACCAGGGCACACAACCTACAGGAGAGACAGGAGGGCGGAAGGGGTAGCTCTCTATGTAGGGAAGGGATAAAAGTAACTGAACAAAAGAGTAAACAGGAAGGAGAGGAGGCACTGTGGGTCACCTAGAGACTGGAAATGGCAACACAATCCACACAGGGTTGTATATAGACCCTCATGTCAGAGGAGGGAGGAATGGACAAGGATATGAAATAAGGCATACTTAGGATGGCAGAGAAAGGGAGATACTGTTGATGGGGACCTTAATATGCCAGATGTTAACTGGAGCACCTTTGCAGCAGCCACATCCAAAAGCAGGGCCATTCTTGATGCCCTTCAGGTGGCATGCCTCAGACAGCTAGTTTTGAACCTACTCGTGAGGGAGCAATCTTAGACCTCATACTCTCAAATGGGGACAGTGAGAGGATCTCAAATGTAACGTGGTTAGCCATTTGGGACAAGTGACCACCAAACAGTGTGGTTCATGATAAACTCAGCTACAGAGTCAAGCCATAAAAAGTGAGGGTTCTGGACTTCAGGAGGGCTGACTTGGCAAGATGGGAAGAGTGCCTTAGAAAAGCACTAGCAGACAGGCTAGAAGGAGGGGTGGAGCAACAGTGGGGAAATATCAAAACTGCCATCACAGAGGTAACAAGCCTTGTGTGAAGCAAATAAACAAATCAAAACAAAAGAAAAAGCCACTATGGTTCTCAAAAGAGGTGGCGGTGAAGGTTAGGGAGAAAAAGATAGCATTTAGGAAATATAAGAAAACACAGAAGGAGCAAGACAGAGAACTGTACCAGTTAAGGCAGAAGGAAGCAGGGAGGGTAGTCCGAATAGCAAAGGCACAAACTGAGGAAAAGATAGCTAACTCAGTTAAGAAGGGGGATAAAACCTTTTATAGGTATATCAGGGAGCATAGAAAGACAAAGGGGGGGTTAGTGAGGCTGAATAGAATGGATGGTGGGTGGGCAGAGAGTGACAGTGAAAAAGCAGGGATACTGAATGAATACTTCTGTTCAGTATTCACAAAAGAGGAAGTGGAGGAGGTGCCTAATCCAATTAACAGAAGCACTCTATCTCTATCTCTATCTCTGGAGAGGTGTTGATCCCAGTCCTTTCACAGAAGAAAGGGTTCTGAAAAGAACTCCTAAAACTGAAGGTGGACAAAGCAATGGGGCCAGATGGAATTCACCTCCGAATTCTAAAAGAATTAAGCAGAGAACTAGTGACACCACTGACTACTCTTTTTAACAAATCATGGGAGGATGGTGTGGTACCTGAGGACTGGAAGAAGACGGATGTGATTCCCCTTCAAAAAAGTGGGACCAAGACAGAGGCAGAAAACTACAGACCTGTCAGTTTGACCTCTGTGGTAAGGAAAGTGATGGAATCATTTCTGAAGGAAAGAATTGTTGAGTACCTAGAGGCTAGTGGGGCACAGGACCAAAGGCAGCATGGGTTCACAGCGGGAAGGTCATGTCAGATGAATCTAATTGATTTCTTTGACTGAGTGACCAAAGTAGTACGCGGGGGGGGGGGCTGTGGACATGGCCTACCTAGACTTTAGCAAGGCATTTGACACAGTCCCACATGAAAGATTAGTAGCCAAATTAACCAGCCTGGGAGTGGGTCCCAGGGTGATAGCCTGGCTAAAACATTGGCTGAACAACAGGACACAGAAGGTAATTGTAAATGGAGTCCACTCTAAGGAAAGAGGGGTTACTAGTGGGGTACTGCAGGGTTCAGTACTGGGTCCAGTCCTTTTTAATGTCTTTATAAGTGATATTGCAGAGGGACTGGAAGGAAAAGTATGCCTCTTTGCAGATGACACAAAGATCTGCAACAGGGTTGATACACAAGGAGGCGTGAAAGAATGAGAAGGGACTTGGCAAGGTTGGAGGAATGGTCAGAAGTATGGCAGCTTGGATTCAATGCAAAGAAGTGCAAAGTAATGCACCTGGGAAACAAAAACCCAGGGGAAGATTACACAATGGGGAAGGAGGTAGTAACAACAACAAAAATGGAAAGGGACCTGGTGGTAATCATATCGGATGACCTTAAGGTTGGCAAGCAATGTGAGAAGGCGGTAGGGAGCGCTGGGGGGATAATGGGATGTATAGGGAGAGGTATCACCAGCAGAAAACAGAAAGTTGTTATGCCTCTGTACAGACAGTTGGTGAGACCCCATCTGGAGTACTACGTCCAGTTCTGGAGACTCCATCTTGGCAAGGACATAGACAGGATGGAGGCAGTTCAAAGGACGGCAACTAAAATGGTGCAGGGTCTGCAAAAGAAGCCATACGAAGAGAGACTAAAGGAGCTTAATATGTATACCCTTGAGGAAAGAAGGGAGAGGGGGGACATGATAGAAATGTTTAAGAACCTCAGTGGAATCAACAAAGTCCAAGAAGGTAGCATCTTTCAGAAAAAGAGATGTGCAAGAACAAGGGGACACAATCTGAAGATAGAGGGGGGACGGCTCAGGGGCAATGTGAGGAAGTATTTTTCACAGAGAGGGTGGTGGATGCATAGAACAGCCTTCCTGAGGAGGTTGTGGGGTCTAAAACTATGGGAGAATTCAAGAATGCATGGGACAGACATAAGGCAATTTTTTGGGGGGTTAGAAAGAAATAGACTGTTGGTTAAATAGGATCTGCAGCTTATCCTCTAGGTAGGGAAATGGGCAGAGTAGGTGGGCCAAGCGGTCCTTATCTGCCATCAAAGTCTATGTCTCTATCTTTCTATGTTAATAGAAGCACACTGGATGGGGGGGTCGATACCAGTCCATTCACAGAAGAAAGAGTCATTAAAGAACTCCTAAAACTGAAGGTGGACAAAGCAGTGGGGCCTGACGGGATTCACCCCTGAATTCTAAAAGAACTAAGAAGAGAACTGGTGGCACCACTGACTACCCTTTTTTCAAATCATGGGAGGAGAGTGTGGTACCTGAGGACTGGAGGAGGGTGGATGTGATTCCCCTTCACAAAAGTGGGAGCAAGTTAGAGGCAGGAAACTACAGACCTGATAGTTTGACCTTAGTGGTAGGGAAAATGATGGCATCATTTCTGAAAGAAAAAATTGTTGAGTACCTAGGGGCCAGCGGGGCACAGGACCCAAAGCAGCATGGATTCATAGCGGGAAGGTAATGTCAGATGAATCTAATAGATTTCTCTGACTGTGTGACCAAAGTAGTAGACCAGGGAGGGGCTGTGGACATGGCTCACCTAGAATTTAGCAAGGCATTTAACACAGTCCCACACAAAAGATTAACAAACAAGTTATCCAGCCTGGGAGTGGGTTCCAGGGTGGAAACCTGTGTGAAAAATTGGCTGGACAACATGATGCATCAGGTAATAGTAAACAGAGCCCACTCCAAAGAAAGGGGAGTTACTAGCGGGTAACCGCAGGGTTCGGTGCCAGGATCGGTCCTCTTTAATGTCTTTATAGGTGACATTGTGGAGAGACTGGAAGGAAAAGTATGCCTTTTTGCAGATGACACAAAGATCTGCAACAGGGTTGATACACAATGGAGGTGGAAAGGATGAGAAGGGACTTCGCAAGGTTGGAGGAATGGTCAAAAGTATGGCAGTTTAGAGTCAATGCAAAGAAGTGCAAAGTAATGCACCTAGGAAACAAAAACCTAAAGGAAGAGTACTCATTGCGGGGGGGGGAGTATTAACGACAACAAAAATGGAAAGGGACTCAGGGTAGTCATATCAGATGACCTAAAGGTTGGCAAGCAATGTGAGAAGGCAGTATGGAGGGCTGGGGGATACTGGGATGCATAAGGAAAGGCATCACCAGTAGAAAATAGGAAGTTGTTATCCCGCTGTACAGACAGTTGGTGAGACTCCATCTGGAATACTGTGTGCAGTTCTGGAGACCCCATCTCCGCAAGGACATAGACAGGATGGATGCAGTTCAGAGGAGGGCAACTAAAATGTTGCAGGGTCTCGCACCAGAAGCCATATGAAGAGATACTAAAAGAGCTTAATATGCATACTTTTGAGGAAGGAGGAGAGGTTGGCATGATAGAAACTTTCAAGTACCTCAAAGGAATCAACAAAGTCCAAGAGGGTAGCATATTTCAGAAAAAGAGTCTGCAAGAACAAGGGGCACAATATGAACATGGGAGGGTGATTCAGGGCAACATGAGAAAGTATTTTTCATGGAGAGCTTGGTGGATGCATGGAATGGCCTTCCTGAGGAGGTTGTGAGGTCAAAATAGTGGGGAATTTAAGAATGCATGGTACAGACATAACACAATTCTAGTGGGAGATAGGAGGAAGTAGGCTGTTGGTAAAATTAGGATCTGCAGCTTATCCAGTAGGGGAAATGTGCAGACTGGGTCAGCAAGCGGTCCTTATCTGCCATCAAAGTCTATGTTTCTATACAATTAAACTGCAAATAGAGCAGAAATGGAAGCACATCGCTCCAAAACACATGGAAAGCTGGATCCAGCAACTTCCTCACTGAGCACCACTGGGGAAGCTAACAAAACAATGGCTAGCATCTTCTGGCAGGAATCGAATGGAACGTGGCAGTCAGATAATTCAGATCCCCAACTGTTGTGAGTCCTGTTGACCCAGTCAATACAGACAAGTGCTGGAGAAAGTGATGTGAGTATAGACCATTTTCATGTATTATGGACCTTCCCAGTTATAGCAGAGTACACTGAACCAGTAGGGAGACCATCTAAGCAACTGTAGGCACACAAAACAGGTGGGAGCCACAAACCTGGTCCTGGGTTTCCTCCTAACCCTAAGGGAGTATACACAGAGCAGGGTAAATACTAGTTCTGCATTCTAACTGGCAGATTCTCCAAAGCCATCACATGCTGATAAGTCAGCCCTCAGTCATTGACTAGAAAAAGTAGGCTAATAGAATTGTAGAGAAGGAAATCTACAGTGCTGTCACACTTGCAAGCAGACTTGCTTAATTACTGTGAGATGCCCTTCTTTTCATACATGGAGGAGGTGGAGGGCAGGCCTTTAATGTTTATTGAACAACCTGCTAGTCCAATGTTATAAGTGATATAGAAAGACATTAAGACAAAGCCTCTCAAAAATACTTAACTTAATTACATGCCTCGGCTAAGTAAAAGCACATAAAAATTCAGGCAAGGGCCAAGGTGACTCTGAAGTTGCTTTCATCACCTGAAAATTAACAATTGATACAAGTTTACAATTATGCTATTGTTTAACATTTTTGCAACCCATGGTACATCGTTTTTTTTTCTCTTTCTTGTCCTGTTACCTGACAAAAGGTACTAATATGAATTGTTTCATCAGTATGTTGGTGCTTGTATGAGCTCTTGCTTTCACAGGAAGGCTGTATGTTATTTGCATGTCTATTGCCTGTTTGAAATTAATTCCAATAAATGTCTAGTATTAGAAAAAAGAGAAGTTACTGCAACATTCTATTTATATTGTCCTGCACTGTTCCCCTCCCCCGCCCCACCACTACCACCACCCAGAACATGTTGAGAAATGAGCAGTTCCCAGCTTAGTATGCCTTTCCTGGCAAAACTTGAAATAATTAAAATCAATAAATTCCTTTTCTTTAGCAGTAACTGAGGGAGTAGGAGGGGTGTGCACAGGCCTCGGGGCACTTAATTTGGATTCAAATCTCAGGACCTGTGCATAGCTGTACATCCCCAGCCTTGTCAGTATGATGCCTTTTGAAAACTAACTGCACTACTCACTTCCAGAGGACTGGAAAAGGCAGATGTAGTCCCGCTTCATAAAAGTGGCACAGTGATAGGGAAGTTAATGGAGGCATTTTTAAAAGAAATGCTAGTGGAGTATCTTATGAACATACAAACATACGAAAGTTGCCAGCAGCAAAAAGCCATCCTGGTCTGTCTAGGCTACTCGAGATTGCAGCTAGCTCCTATTCAACAGCTGCCCCACCCCCTTCCCTCCCTTTACCCTGTCCTACCCTGCTTGAAGCATTCCACTGTGTTACATGCCACCACCTCAGCTGATAGTGCTGCCCACTTTGCCACCACCTCTCAATAAAGAAATGCCTCCTCACCTCCCTCCTGAATCTACCCTCCAATCTCATGTCATGGCCCCTAAGTGTCTCTCCCCACCCTCCTCCTGAATAGACCCTCTGTGTCTGTTTTGATTATCCCCTTTATGTATTTGAAGGTCTCAATCATGTCCCCCCGTCCCTCCTCTCCTCCAGTGTGGACATGTTTAACTCTCTTAGTCTGACCTCATATGGCAGCTCCCCAGGCCCTGAATCATCTTTGTTGCCCTATGCTGCACCCCTTCCAGCAGTCTAATGTCCTTTTGTGGGTACGGGCGCCAGTACTGCATGCATTTTTCCAGGTGGGGTCTAACCAAAGATCTGTATAATAGTAGAATAACCTCCTTCTTCTCAAGGTAATGCCCCTAGCAATGCACACCAGCATTTTGATGGCCATTGCTGCTACCTTCCTGTAGCCCCCGTCACTCAACCTGGTTGTCTACCACCACTCCCATCTTGGTGTTATTTGCAAATAGGCTGATTTTGCTGCTGATGTCCTCCGAGATGTCTGCAATAAATATGCCAAATAAAAACAGCACTGGGCCCAACACTGACCACTGTGGAACACCACTTGTCACAGGCTTAGGGGATGAGTATTCTCCACCTACCACCACCCTCTGCTGCCTGTCTTTTAACCAGTTCTCCACCCATCCCTCCAGTTTTGCTCCTGCCCCTGTGCCCATAGCTTGCTTCCAAGTCTCCCATGCAGTACTGAGTTGAAGGCCGTACTGAAGTCTAGGTACAGAACATCCACTGCATGGCCCTTGTCAATTTGCCTAGTCACCCAGTCATAGTATTCCACCAGGTTGGTCTGACATGACCTGCCCTTGACAAAGCCTGCTACCTCCCATCCTGCACCCTGTTCACCTCCAGTAGTGCCACTAGCCTCTCCTTCAGGATGGTCTCCATTAGCTTGCCCACGATGGACATTAGACTTACTGGCCTATAGTTCCCGGTTCGTCCTGGGTCCACTGTTGTGTATGGGAACCACATGAGCCAGTCTCCAGTCATGGTGTACGATCCTGTGTCTAGAGATGAATTAAATAATTCTGCCAAGGGTCCTGCCAGGACCTCAGCCAGCTCCTTCAGCACTCTTGGATGTACTCCATCCGATCCTGGTGCCTTGTCCACCCTCAATGCCCTTAACCCCCTCCAGCACCCTACCTACTGTGATTTCTCTGTCCATCATCCCCCTCATCTGTTTCTATCCTCCCTCCTACTATGGGTAGCATCTCCTCCCTTTCTTTTGTAAAGACTGAATAGTAGTTGTTGAGCACTTCTGCCTTTTCACCCCCTTCTTCCACCCATCCTCCCTCCTTCTTAATTCTTACAATTTGGTCCTTACAGCTTCTTTTCTCCCTGATGTACCTAAAGAAGCCTTTTTGTCCCTTTTTTATGCCCTGTGCCAGCCTGAGTTCTCTTGCTGCCTTGGCTGTATAACCCCGTCACTTCCTTTGCTTTTGCAGATATTCCTCCCCATTCTTCCTCACCGATTTTCTGTATCTCCTGTAAGGTGCCCTTTTTCTCCTCACCCAGTCTAACACCCCTTTGCTTATCCAGCTGGGTTTCTTTCCCCTAGCCTTCTTAGTCTGGGCCCTACAGCAATTTTCTGTTGCCTCCACTATTCCATGTCATCAGTTCCCACCTTTATGTGTCCATACCTGGTTGAAATTTGCACTGGAACCCCTGTACCACTTCCCTCATCACCTTAAAATTGGCATTCCTGAAATCCAGCAGACTTGTGTCAGATACCCCCCTCTGTTTAGCCATCTATAACTGGAACCATACTGTCCGGTGATCACTCCCTCCAAGTGATTCCTCCACCATCACATCCCTCTCCCACTCCCCATTTGTAAGTACGAGGTCAAGGGTGTTCCTTACTCTAGTTGGTTCCTTGACCAACTGTACTAGAAAGCTTTCCTGGAAGGTGTCCAGCATTACCTGCTCCCTTCTGTTCATTGTAGTAGGTGTGTCCCACTCCAGCCCCAGCAGGCTGAAGTCCCCTACTATCACCATCCCCCCCTTCCTACAGTTCCTCCTGATCTGTTCTGCCAGTACCCTGTCCATCCCCTCAGATTAAGAGGGTGGCCTGTGGGTTACAAGACCCGAGATTAATTCATGGGGGGGGTTATATTAAATGAATCTGATTGATTTCTTTGATTGGGTGACCAGAAAAATAGATCAGGGTGGGACGGTGGATGGACTTACTGTACTTAGACTTCAGCAAGGCCTTTGACACCATACCACATAGGAGGCTTTTAAGGAAACTGGGCAGTTTGGGTTGGGATCCAAGGTAAAGTATGGAATTGATTGATGGATAGGCAAGAGGGTGTGTTAAACAGCACTCACTCTAATAACAAGAGAGTGACCAGTGGGGTACCTCAGGGCTTGGTACTGGGACCAGTCCTCTTCAGTGTCTTTATAAATGATACTGCAGAAGAGTTGGAAGGGAAGGTATGCCTCTTTTCAGATGACACCAAAATCTGCAATAGGGTAGATACTCTGGAGGGAGTGGAGAGAATAAGTAGAGACCCGAGAAAATTTGAGAAATGAGCAAGGATATGGCAGCCGGGTTTCAATGCAAAAAAGTGCAAAATCATGCACCTAGGGCACAGAAAGACAGAAGCAGAGTGTAGAATGGGAAAGAGATACTGACGGTTACTAAACAGGAAAGTGGGCCTTGGGGTAATCATATCTGTGATGACCTCAAGATGATTAGGCAGTGTGACAAGGCTGCAGGCAGGGCCAGTGGGATGCTAGGGTGTAGAGAAAGAGGTATCACCAGCAGAAGAAGAGAGGTGATATTACCACTGTATAGATCATTCTGAGACACCATCTGCAGTACTGTGTCCAGTTCTGGAGACCACATCTCAGGAAGGACATAGTGTAGAGGTTGTCCAGAGGAGAGCAACTAAAATGCTGCAAGGTCTGAATCAAAACCCTATGGGTAGAGACTAAGGGATCTCAATATGCACACCCTGGGGGAGGGACATGATAGAGACCTATAAATACCTGGGGAGAATAAAGTACAGGAGAGGAGTATTTTCCAGAAGAGAAGGTGCATGAGAACAAGGGGCACATAATGAAGTTGGAAGGGGGAAAATTCAGGACGGATGTCAGGAAGTACTTCTTCACTGAAAGGGAAATTGTATAACCAGGCAAGGCACACGAAGAAGCCAGAGCTTATTTCCAGGTGTGACCTGGGAGCACAAGGATAAGGAAGTTTTTTTGTTTTTTTTCCCCAACTCTATTTTTTCCCACCCCATCCTTATGGCCCACCAAACTCTCTCCGGCAACCTTCCAATCCACTGACTCTACCTCCCCACGTGACTTAACTCATCTCCACTTCCTGGCACCGGGCATCCCCTGGGTCTACCCTCTGGGGAAGGGCCGCCCCCACCCAGGGCGCTCTTTCTCATAGTATTGAGCACCGGGCCGAGGAGGAGGGTCAAGGAGAGAGCCGCGTCTGACTTCTGGGAGTGTGGTCCTTGCCTGGGAGGCACCGTCACCTATCAGGAGGGGGGGGGCGTATTTTTTACTAGTAAGTCCCCTGTGGAGCCCGGCTGTCAAGGCAACGTACTGCCACGGTTCCACCCTCAGGCATATGCCACGACGCTGCTTTGGGCTACCTCCAGCCACTGCCAGCGGTTGCTCCCAGAGCGGTCACATCCCCATCCCTCCCCGGGGAAGAGAGAGCAGTCCTCCGGATGCTCAATCTCTTCCCTCCCCTGCCGACCCCCGGTGCACTGGGCTCGTTCCTGAACTCAGATCACTGGTGTTGCACGAGGTGTGGCGTCCAACGCCTCAACCCTCAGCGCCACCGGGCCAGCAAGCACAAGGAAGTTAAGTGACTTGCTCAGGGTCACACAGTATGCAAGTGGGGCTGAAGGGATTCAAACCCAGGTCTTCAGGTTTGCAGCTCAGTGCCCTAACCACTACGCTATACTGCCTTCTTAAAGGGAAAGAGTGGAGGATGCCTGGAACAGTCTTCCAGCAGAGTTTTTTTTTTTTTAACTTCATCTCCTGGCTGACTCAGGGCATCTCTTGGGTGTACCCCCTTGACAACAACTCCTAACTCCCCACCTGAAACTCTCTGACTGGGAACTGGGGACAGAGACACCCCACCCTGCTACCCAACCACAGCCGACTCCCCCCGGATCTGTGCCCCCCCAGGATGGGGCCACCCAATCCCTTACATGGGTGTCTTCATCTGAAATCCAGACAGCCAGGCTGGGAGCAGGGCAAGGGCTCGGGACAGCCAGTCAGGAAAGTCCAGTGTTGGGGATGTGGGCCAGAGTCACTCGGGCCGTCATCGCCTCCTCCAAGAGTCAGGGTTTTTTATTTCCATTTATTTCCTCCAGAGCACAGACGTGCAGTGATGTCTGTGCACAAAACGTGCTGACATCTCCTGCTGCTCTGACCCTCACCACGGCACCGTTCCTTGCAGTGTCCCCGATCTCCATCGGGGGCCACTAAGGAGCTATGCAAACCCCAGAGCCCAACCCAGGGGAGGAGAGCAGTCTTCTGGATGCTCAGTGCTCTCCTTGCCCTGCGAACCCCCGGTAGTCCAAGTCCGTTCCCGAACTCGGGTCGCTAGTGTGGCACAAGGTGTGGCATCCAGCATCTCAATCCTCATCTCCACTGGGCTGATTCCAGCAGAGGTTGTGGGGGGTGAAAACTGTGGTAGACCTCTAGCATGCATAGGATAGGTACAAAGGAATCTTGGTAGGAGGAGGGGGGGTGGAGGGAATAGCCAGAGATCAGATAGGGTTTGTGGTGACAGTATAGGCAGGGAAAAATGAGCAGACTGGCTGGGCCAAGTAGTCCTTACCTGCCAACAGATTCTGTGTTTAGCTCTAGTCAGAGCCAGCATGCTTGTTAATGCATTAACCTAATGGACATAAAGACAAACACATTACCAGGTCAGGCCCTTCATAGAAACATAGAATCTGTCAGAAGATAAGAGCCCCAGTATGCCCATTTTTTTTTTTATTTTCTACCTTCATTTTCACTGCAGACCCTACTTGATCTACGGTGCTGTCCCCAGTATGCCCATTTTTTTTTTTATTTTCTACCTTCATTTTCACTGCAGACCCTACTTGATCTGCGGTGCTGTCTCTCCCCTGCCCCTTCCTTACCGTTTATTTATTTTATTTTTATTTATTTGTACCTCAGTTTACAACCTTTGAGACAAAGGCTCATTTCCAAAGGTACCTCGTCACATAGAGGACAGATAGAACAAATTTAGGTTACAGCATAAAATTTAGGTTACAGCATAAAAGTCACATCCTTAGAGATACACAGAGTAGTTTCATACATTTACACAATTTAGTTGCAATTACGTTTATAATACAGCTGAGCACATGCTGGTAATAACAGAGGCAATATGCAACAGGGGAGCAGTTGGGGGGTGAGGTGGAGTGTCACCCAGTGGGCCTTGTCAAGTGTGGAGAGATCGAGGCCATATTTAGAGACAGGAGCAGCTTCGAGTGTTAAACAGTTGGCTCCGAAGAGCGTTTTTGAAGTTGGAGATTGTGGGGGCATTGGAGATGGAAGCAGGAGAGAGTTAAACCAGGATAGAGCTCTGTAGCAGAAGGACCTCTGACCATGGGTGGTCCTGGATCTGGGAACCAGTAGAGTGGTCTTGTCAGAGGTTCGAGTTACGACAGTGGGTTGGGTGTGGTGGATATGATTCCTTGTGCCTATCCCAGGAATTTTTGAACCCAACCACTGTTTTCCCCACTACCTTTGCTGGAAGGCTGTTCCAGGAATCCACCCCTTTCTATGAAGAAAACTTCCTCACATCTCTCCTGAATCTATCCCCTCTATTTTCGTGGTATGTTCCCTTGTTCTAGAACACCTTTTCTCTGAAAAATATCCCCTGTACTGATTAACCCCTGTGAGATATTTAAGGGTCTCTATCATATCATCCCTCTCCCTACTGTCCTCCAGTGTGAGCATACTGAGCTCCTTTAGTTTCTCTTCATGGGGCTTTTGATGCAGACCCTGCACATTTGGTAGCTCTCTTCTGAACAGTCTCAACCTGTCTTTGTCCTTCCTGAGATGTGATCTTCAGACCTGGACATAGTACTCAAGGTGAGGTTTTACCAGCAATCTATATAGAGGCAACTCCATCTCCCTCTTTTTGCTGGTGATACCCCTTCCTATGCTCCCTAACATCTCACTAGCCCTCCCGACTGCCTTGACACTTTTAAGTCCCTCAATATGATTTCCTCTCGGTCCCTTTCCTGCTTCATCCTTGTCAGTATCACTTCACCCATTTTGTACTCCGTCCATGGATTTCTATGGCCAAGTGCATTATTTTGCCCTTTTTTGCTTTAAAACCTAGCTGCCATACCTTGACCACTCCTCCAGTTTTTTCATATCCCTGCCTTCCTTTCCAACCCTCCCCAATCTCCACTCTGTTGTAGATCTTGGTGTCATCCACAAAGAGGGAGACATTCCCTTCCAGCTCCTCTGCTATGTCACTTGTAAATTCATTAAAGAGGACCAGTCCCAGCACTGAACCCTGAGGTACGCCACTGGACACCCTCCCTTCCTTGGAGAGAACACCATTTACCACTACCCTCTGTCTCCTATCCCCTAACCAGTTTCTTACCCAGGTTACCACCTTATTGCCCACCCCATGCTATCTCTGTACATTAATGACTTAGATGCTAACATATCTACGTCCAATCTGCACTTTTTTGCAGATGATATTGTGTTGTATACTTCTGGCTCATCGTTATCTGAAGTCAAGGGAGTGCTTCAAGTGGACTTCGCACAACTTGAGCATAATCTAATAAAGGCAAGCTTCTGCTCAATGCTAAGAAGATTAAAAGCGATGATATTCTCCAAGTGCTGTCTCAGGCCCCCAATACCCTTGCCAAGATCTCATTGTCACCACGCTAAACGAGCCTCTGGAAGTTGTAACCAAATTTAAATATCTAGGTATCTGGATCGACAATAAATTATCTTTCAGTGACCACGTCGAAGATGTCTCTAGAAGGTTAAAAGCAAGGTTAGGTTTCTTCTACAGAAATAGGCCCCTTTTCCCCCTTGAAACTCGAAACAAGCTTGTACAGGCCACTTTTCTCCCCCTACTCGACTATGGCGATGTAATCCATTCCTCCACCACTCTTGCAAATCTAAGTAAACTGGACATCCTTTATCACCGTGCGTTACAGTTCATTACCAACTCCCCTTACCGTTCACACCACTGTGACTTATATGCAGCTGTTGGTTGGACATCCCTTACTACTAGGCGCCTGCTCCATGCTGGGCTATGGACTCTTAAACTGCTCCTGCAAAATTGCCAAGCTATCTCTCTTCTCTTATTAGTATCTCACATAGTGCATACTCGTTAAGAAAATCTGACTTTATTATGCTTGACATACACAAGGGCGCGGACTTCCTTTGGTAAGCGATGTATACATATGCCTTCCTCCATTTGGAACCAATTACAAACCGTACTGAAACTAACTAACACAGTTTCAATAAACTTCTACAAATCGCTAAGTTCAGCCAAAATAAAAGACACCTGTAACTGTCATTAAGTCTCTTCCTTCCCCATGTGTGCCATATTTATCCACTGGTAAGGTATAATTGATTTGTCATATTAACTGCTTTCCTTCCCTTCTACTCCTGGCTTTATCTTTGCTTCGCCCACTGCTACTCTATCAAATCACTCCTCCCCATATCAGTTGTAGACTGTTGTTTGTTCTAGCTGCCAAAATACTGTATATGTATTGCACACCAGTCATCATGTTTCATTTATCAGTATGCAACCTGTAAGTCGCTTCCCTGTCTCATATCAATGTTTACCACCTGCGGTCACCCTATGTGGTAGCCTTGTATGATATATCCAGCCTGTATCATGTAACGTGCATTTCATGTATATACTGTTATTACCTAGCTGTGTTTGTACTTTAAGTGTTTATGTCACAGGACCTCCTTGTGAATGAGCTTGCTCAATGGAGTTTTCCTGCAATAAACTTGAACTTGAACTAGCTTGCTTACTGGTCTCCTATGTGGTATGGTGTCAAAGTCTTGCTGAAATCCAGGTAGGCCACTTCCACCACCCCTCCCTGATCCAACTCCTTGGTCACCCAGTCAAAGAAATCTATCAGATTTGTTTGGCATGAACTTCTCTCTGTGAATCCATGCTGCCCCTGATCCTGTAACTTGTTGGATTCAAGATATTTCACAATTCTTTCCTGTATCATTGTTTCCATTAACTTTCCAACCGCTGATGTCAGGTTGATAGGCCTATAATTGCCTGCCTCTTCCCTGCTACCACTTTTGTGAAGTGGGACTACATCAGTTCTTATCCAGTCTTCAGGACCACTGTGGTCGCCAGTGATCAGTTAAACAGGTCTGTCAGAGGTGCAGCTAGTACCTTCCAGAGCTCCCTCAGCACCCTGGATGCACCTTATCTGGTCCCATATTTTGTCCACCTTCAGGTTAGCAAGTGCTTTCCAGACTGTCCCTCAGAAAAAGGATTAGTGTCTATTTCCCTCCCATCAAAGCTCCTGGTGCTTTTTTCATGGTCCCTCTCCTTCCTCTTCCACTGTCAACACTGAACATAAGTATTTGTTCAAGATGTCTGCCTTTTCTTGGTCCCCCTTTCCACACAGCCCCCCCATAACTGTACAATCCCTCCTTTTGTCTTCCTTTTTTCGCCAACATATCTAAAAAACATCTTGTCTCCTTTTGACACTTCTGAGCTATTCTTTTTACATTCACTTGCGTGCATGCGCAAGGAACATTTTGGGAGAGTAGCACTCCTTGGAGATGTGCCTCTCTCTTGCAATCCAGTGCTCCGTTGAGCAGGCGTGGTGGTCCTGCACCAATTGGTGTGGGAGCTCTGTATGACAGCAGTGGTCCTCTGCTTCAAAGAAAACCACAGTTGTCATACCGAGCACCACGTCACGCCGCCCTCCCCTCGCGTCATGCGCTTCCCCACGCGTCATGCCGCCCTCTCCCAAAGCTTTGGTGCCACGCTGGGGCCCACCCCAGCATGGCAAGCGTTTATAGCCAGAGGTGCCCAATCCCCGTCGGCTCCTGACCCCAAGCCATCCTTCTGCCACGCTGGGAGCCCACCCCAGCGTGGCAAATGTCACTTTTTTTTGCCGGCCGGGTGCCCAATCCCCGTCGGCTCCTCGGCCCAGAGTAGTTTGCCGACGGGGTGCCCACCCCCATCGGCTCAGCCCCCATGCCATCTTCTGCCACACTGGGAGCCCACCCCAGCGTGGCAAATGTCCCACGTAGTCCTTTTTTTTTTTTTTTTTAAACCCAAAGAAAACAGTCCCACGTAGTCTCCCAGTCCCTCACACAACCCGCACCACCCACCCACCCACTGCGCACCCAGCCTCCCCACACCCTCACCCCATACTTACCTCCGGAGCTTGGTGCGACAGTCTTCGTGGACCGGAACACGTCTGCACTCTTCAAAGCCGACCTCGAACTGAGGAAATGCCGTAAGCTGTATAATGGGCTAGATAGGGGTTTCAACTTTATTGCATATCTCAGGCATTTTTGGAATTTTTGCACCAAATTTTCAACATGGGGTTTTGGGACCCCTTCTCATGAATGATGTCATTGTCATGGCAGTTAGGCCTGAAGGGTGATTTCAGTCACTGCACTAAATCACCTCTTCGGCCCGAATAATGCCATGACAGTGACATCATTCATGAGAAGGGGTCCCAAAACCCATGTTGAAAATTTGGTGCAAATATTCCAAGAATGACTGTTTTATTGAGTGCATATGCCAGTTCACTACAGGCTCGTAAGTTCGCGAATTTTCAATATTTTCACTCCAGATTTTCAACATTGCCATTTTACCACACCTTCTTATGAGTAGTACAGCTGTCATTTTCACATCTCACCCAAAACATGTTTCTGCCCATGTGAGCACAATGGCACAGTCGGTGTCTTGGAAATCAATGTATGGGACACATTAAGACAATCACAGTGACACTGTTCATTAGCAGAGGTTTTAAAATGCCAGTGTTGACAATTTGATGAAAAAATTCCTGACAATGACTGTTTTATGGCGTGCATTGCAAGTTTCCCACGCGCGCTCATAGGTTTCGCAATTTTCAATATTTCCACTCCAGATTTTCAACATTGCCATTTTACCACACTTCCTTATGAACAGTACAGCTGTCATTTTTCATCCTGCCCAAAACGTGTTTCGCCTATGTAGCGCACAATGGGGGTAATAAAGGTCATGCTGAAAATTTATTGTGCAAATACCAGCAATCACACAGGGCATTAGGGTAAAGCACCATACATGCCAAACACCACTGCAAATACCTGCAAGCGAACGTTCGGCATTGACAAATGCTTGTTTCAGTTTGCACCTTGGCGCTCCTGACTGCTTTCCCTGCCTCCCTCTGTTTTTCCTGACACACCTTCTTTTTCTCCTCTCTCTGCATCACCTTATACCTTCTGAATGCTACTCCTTTAATCTTTACCTTTCCTACCACCTATTTTAATAACCATAGCGTCTCCTTCTCCTTTTGCTTTTGCTTACTTGCTTGACACAGAGGATTGTTGCCTTCACTATGCCGCTTTTAGTTTGTCCCACTGTTTCTCCATCTTGTCAGGTCATCTCCCCTTTCAGGTCATTCTGAGGCATTAACCCATCTTTATAAAATCATCCCTTCTGAAGTCCAAGACTCTCACCATTGTGTGTTGGATTCCACAGCTGTTCTTATGTTGAACTGCACTGTACGATGACAAATGGTCCCAGATGGCTTCCCACCTTGATGTCTGCAATACTGTCCCTGTTAGTAAGCACCAGGTCCAGTATTGCCCTATTACGATGGGTTCACTGACTAGTTACCTGAGGAATGCCCCACAGGGTGTCCAGGATGACCCTGCTTTTAGCTGAAGCCCCAGTTGGGAGGCTTTAATCTACCTCTGTCATACAGGTGTAGCATCCTTGTTTCCCACAGTAAAATGAGCCCACACTGGTTGCTGTGGCTAGGTATAGTGGTATACCTAGGGGACTCCCTACTTATGGGTAAAACTCTGGGTAAAACATACAGAGACACACCAAAAGCAAACTTAAGTTATAGAAACCCCAGAACTGGAATGTACTCACCTACGCAGAGGGACGTTTCAAACCCTAACTTTCAAATTGGGCCGAACATACTCCCGAGAATCTTCTCCTGGGACTGCGCAAAATGGGCAACCATTGCACTTCAAGAGAACTACTGGCCTTATCCCCATAGAATCCCTCAAAAAAACCTCAGGTGCATTAAGCTATAAACAACACCTGAAATTTCTAAATAGAAGGAAGGAAGGGGCACCTTAAGTACATGCTATGCATATTCCTAATCTTACGTAGGGATGTGCACCCAAATCCAGTCTGGACAGGAGAGGATTAATAGAGCTAAAGATACTAAACAGCCATAACTTAAGCTTTCGCACTTCAATATCAAGTCGTGCACCAAAAATAGAGCCCATTAGGGTGTGGGTTCTGCAATGGCAACCAGACCTATTAGTTTTGTCTGAGACATGGTTAAATTCCAGGACCTCAGACAGTCAAATAAACATCCCAAACTACCAGCTGTGGAGGAAGAACATGTCCGGGGGGGCATAATCATCTACAGTAAACAACATGCTCAGGTACCAAAAAGTGCCCTGAGCCTACCCATCACCAAAGAGAGAAACAAGTGGTACACAGGATCAAGTGCTGAAAAAATAAATGTTTTAATGCTTGCTGCAAATTCAAATGATACAAAAGATCTTTACAGCAGTTCTACCCCAGCGCTTCGACTCAAATGAAGTCCTCCTCAGGGGATGTGGCAACTTACACCAGTCTACGTATTTATCTATGTTGTGCATACATATTATTGAGTCATAGGAGAGTCTCCTTATATTACATAATTTGTTTTCAAAAATAAATAAATGAAGAAATGAAAATATAAATATAGCATGCTGATTACATCTTATTCAGGAAAACAAGCATCCCATACAAAATATATATTATTGTGCCAATTGATAAAAATGTGCATACTGCCTGCCTAAAGAAATTTATTTCATTTCAAATAAGGGCAGAAAAGAAACAAATACTCACCTGTAGTAATCTTTTCTTTCAATGGAATCCACTAATATTATTACTTCTTGCAGTGCTCCTTTAAGCCAGCACTGCCCCAGAACCCAATGGAATGCTATGCTAATGATGGAATCTTCAGCTCATGCATTCAATTCAAAAATTGCCCAGTGTAACTGCTTACATTCTAACCTCAGATTTCTTCTCTCGGCTGCAAAGTTCAGACGCTCTGGAAATCTTCTCTCTATCAAGAGCGATTCCTGAGGTGCACTGAACAAAAAAATAAGTATTTTTGTTTAATTTTGTCATTTACTACCTAGTGTAATTGTATTTTAGCTTTTTTCCTCATAGTTTAAATTTAGCGTTTCTTTTTTCTGGTTCCTCGCAGTTCCTGTGAACTGAGAGGCAACCAAATCTTTTCTCTCCTGAATTGGAACCTTTTTATGTTGCTTGCACGCATGTGCAAGAAACATAGTGCCATCATCGGAGATTTCGGAGGTGTGTCACCTCCTCCTCCAATTCAGGCAGTGTGCTGGCAGACGCAGCCTGGCAAGCCAATGCATTTTGGAGCTGTCTATGACACGCTCCAAAATGCAGTGGCCTCCCAGTTGAGGGGCTTCACGCAGGTGAGCAGCGATAAGAAGCTGCTCACGCGCTCCCTCCCCACCCGCAGGTGTGCATGCCCCGCACACACTGTATACCCGACAGGTGCCCAATCCCCATCGGCTGAGCTCGTCGTCTCCCCCAGTAGTTGGTGCCGCTGGGGCCCACCCCAGCGTGGCAATCAGTCACTGCCGGCCAGGGTGCCCAATCCCCGTCGGCTGAACCAACGTCTTGTGCACGCTGGGAGCCCACCCCAGCATAGCAAGCAGTCCCACGTCTTTTTTTTTTACCTGCAAGACAAAAAGCGGTCGCGGTCGTCTTCGACCCCTCCCCAACCCAGCACCCACCTGTGCACTAGCCTCCCACCCCCCTTACCCCCCCCACTTACCTCCGGACTCGGCGCGATGATCTTCGGTGGACCGGGAACACGTCTGCACTCTTCAAAGCCGACCGCGAACTGAGGAAATGCCGGTAAGCTGTATAATGGGCTAGATAGGGGGGTTTCAACTTTATTGCATAGCTCAGCCATTTTTTGGAATTTTTGCACCAAATTTTCAACATGGGGTTTTTGGGACCCCTTCATGGCGTTATTCGGGCCCGAATGGTGATTTCGCGCAGTGACTGCGCAGTGACTGTGAAATCACCCTTCAGGCCCAAATACCGCCATGACAGTGACATCATTCATGAGAAGAGGGCCAAAAACCCCCATGTTGAAAATTTGGTGCAAAAATTCCTAAAAATGACTGTTTTACGAGTGTGCATTGCGCAGTTCCTACGCAGGCTCGTAAGTTCGTGAAATTTCAATATTTTCACTCCAGATTTTCAACATTGCCATTTTAGCACACCTTCTTATGAGTAGTACAGCTGTCATTTTTCACATCTCACCCAAATCGTGTTTCCGCCCATGTAGCGCACAATGGCGCAGTCGTTGTGCAAACTCAGTGTATGGGACACATTAGAAAATCACAGTGTTACTGTTCATGAGCAGAGATCTTAAAATGGCAATGTTGAAAATCAGTGAAAGAATTCCTAAAATGACTGTTGTACGAGTGTGCTGCACAGTTCCCACGCATCAGAGGGTTCCGTTAATTTTCAATATTTCCACTCCAGATTTTCAACATTGCCATTTTACCACACCTCCTTATGAGCAGTACAGCTGTCATTTTTCACATCCTGCCCAAAACGTGCTTCCGCCCATGTAGCGGACAATGGCGCAGTCGGTGTGCAAACTCAATGTATGGGACACATTAACAAAATCACAGTGACACTGTTCATGACCAGAGGTCTTAAAATGGCTATGTTGAAAATTTGGTGAAAAAAATCCTAAAAATGACTGTTTTACGAGCGTGTGTTGCGCAGTTCCTACGCACGCTCGTAAGTTCACAAATTTTCAATATTTACACTCCAATGACTTCCAGATACCTAAACAGCACATAGAAGCAAGCAACATTCGGCATTGACAAATGCTTGTTTAAAGGTTCTGATTATATTTTCTGTGTTTTCTTAAAATATATTGTTTTTAACCATTTTTCTTGGTTCCCTGAGCTGTTTCTCAGTTCTGGATCCGATTGGAACCGATAGATTTGGGTTTCTCTCCAGGTTAGAACATTAATTTTACTCCTATAAGTCTGAAAGCTGCTTAGCTAAACCACCTGGTACAGAATATACAAAAGACACAATAAGTACAGAAAGAATGTGGTGAAAAAAGTAAAAGGTTGCAAAAACTTCCAAAATAAAGGGATGTCATAGAGGAAGCAGAAAAGGGAAAATGAGTGAGAATGCACTATAAACACTAAATTACATATTTACATATTTTCAGAACTATCAAAATAAAATGGGTGGTGATAGACCAAATCTATTACTGCAGAAGGAATCACAATGGATTTGCAAATTAAAGAGTGTCAAACCAAATGGGTTAAATAATCAGTGGGATTGCAAGCCTTTCCTCAAAAATAAATAATTCTTAGAAAAAAAAAGAAAGAAAAAATAATGGTACTTTTGAACCACAAGGTCTGTTCTTATTTGTTCTTATCTCTTTAAATGTCTCCTTCTATTTGTAGAAGGTTGTAATTTTGATAATTCTGAAAATATGTAAATATTTAATTTAGTGTTTATAGTGCATTCTCACTCGTTTACATTTTCTGCTCCCTCTGTAACATCCCTTTATTGCGGGACTTTTCTACCTGTTATCCAAGATGCCTTGCAGGGCGGCCGGTGGCGCTGAGGGTTGAGGCGCTGGACACCACACCTCGCGTCACGCTGGTGACCCGGGTTCAGGAACGAGCCTGGACCACCAGGGGTTGGCAGGGGAGAGAGAGAGAGAGGATCAAGCATCTGGGGGACTGCTCTCATCTCTCAGGGAGGGATCAAGGGGTAGCCCGGTGCAACAGCGATCCCCGGTGGAGACCGGCGGCACTGCTACACACCGAGCTAGCAAGCAGTTGGGTTGGCGTTGGGACAGTTGCTTGGCTGGCGGCGTGCATGTCCACGTTGGGAGCGATACATTAGCCAAGAAAACTGAAAAACCGGATCGGAGGGATGGCGATGGCACCTATCCTCCACGTCCAGCACGGATCCAACTCGGCTGATGCCTCATGCTCCTCCGCCCTACCACTGCCTGAGTCTGCCTTCTAAGGAGCCCAGTTGAGTCGGACTACCCTCCCAGGTGGGTTAAACCAGGAGGTGCTGGCAGCGGGGGGTGGGGTGGGGGGAATGTGAGAGCAACAGGCCATAGCATATTTCAGGTGGGCAGACATAAAGGCTGAGATGCCTGAGAGAGTTCCCCTGATCTGTGACCAGAGGGAAAAAGAGTCGAAGAAAAAAGATGCCTTGCAGGATATTCCAATCAGATCAGGAAATGAGCCAACCCGGTGGCGCTGAGGGTTGAGGCGCTGGACGCCACACCTTGAGCCACGCCGGAGACCCGGGTTCGGGAATGAGCTGGAGCTGCCGGGGGTCAGCAGGGAGGAAGAGATCGAGTGTCTACGGAGGACTGCTCTCTCTTCCTGAGGGTGGGTACGGGGTGCGCTCGCTCTTGGAGTGACCTCTAGCAGTGGCTAGAGGATTGATGAATGTAGCAGCGCGGCATATGCCTGAGGGTGGAGCCATGGCAATTCGTTGCCTTGCTGGCCAGGCTCTGCAGGGAGTGGGGGGAACCAAAGAAGTAAAATCCCTGGCTCACCGAGGAGATGACGAGACCGAGGAGATGACGAGGGTCCCAGGGATCTCCCTCTCATCCCTAATTCCGGGCCAGGCCAGGCCACACCGAGGATCCACGGATGACCTCCCAGAGGGATGGACCCTCCAATTTCTGAGAGAGCTGCCAAGGGCGGGCAGGCCCTGTTCCAGGGGGTGATCCGGAGCACTGGGAAGTTCCTCTGGGAGGGGTGAACCAGTGATGGCTGGCCATGGTAGGGAGAAGAAGGGGCAGGATTGAGTGGGCATCTCTGAAGGATGCCTCGGAGACTACCGGTACATAAACAAAGTTAAAAAAAAAAAATAATTCAGGAAATTAACTGAATTTTAGAAGATGCCTAGAAAGATATGTATAGGGGACCAGGTTTGAGAGTTTTTGCAGTCTTGTACTAGCAAACCGGTGAAATCTGGTTCCTCTAATTTAAACTTCAGTTATGGTTTAAATGAGTATTTTAAATCAATGAGAATTCTTTCTGTTTTTATGTATTATCTGGGTGTTAATAGTATGTGATTTTCTAAAAACTGCCATAAGCTTCAAGGAAGAACTTGGTTGGTCCGAGCGTAGCACTTTGTTCTTTGTAATATTTATGTTGATCAATAAAGGTATCATAAAATAAATAAATAAAGGTAACCATTTGCTTTTGGATCTGTTCTTACAAGGACCAATACAGCAAATAAACTACATCTATATGACATGAGGTTAGGGCTCTTTTTCGATATGAGGCACAATTTCTAAAAATAAACAAGTCTATAACACATCCAGTTAGAACACAGAATTTATGGATCCATCATAAAATGTGTTTCAGGATCAGTTTTCTACTCCAACTCATCTTTATGCTTGAAGTTTTTTTTTTAACCTTTGCATTTGTACTCCTAATCCACCTCCTCCCCACTCTCTCCGATGACTTCTTTTTTTGGAACCCCCAGACCCCATCATGATCTGCCCTAGAGTACCTTGTCCACACTATCCTGAATCTGCCTCGGTATACCCCGGGGGAATGGGAGCGGAGAGGGCGGCCCCAGTACTCACCACTCTCCAAACCTAATGTCATCCCGTATGGATGGCACAAGGGTCTATCCGACTAGTCCCGGAAGAGTTCCACAGGCGTCATCGCCTAGGAGGGAGCGAGGTGTTTTTCCCCTTGTTTCCGTACCTCCCCTGATGTCGGCGTAAAATGAGGTGCTATGAGCTTGGAGGCACGCTGAGACGTGCCTCCTGCTCCCCTCTGCCTGATCATCACCCAATCTGCTGGCTGCTGCTCCCTTACGCACTATCACCGGGCTTCCCTGGGTGGCAGCATTGCGTGAGGGAGCCTGGTACCCTCCCAGGAGAAGGAGCTGCGTCGGGCACTCTATCCTTCTCCGCCCAGCCGACCCCGACAACCCGAGCTTGTTCCCGAACCGGGTCACGGTGTAGTGCGAGGTGTAGGCGTCTAAGCGCCTTGACCCTCAAGCGCCACCGGGCTGGTCCAAAGTTTTGTTTAAAAAGGGATTTGATTCTTGTATGCAGTGTGCGAAAAGCTATACTTCAGGAATAATAGTATAAGCTTTATATTCAATGGTTTTTATTCAGTTTTATAATAACTATCAGATAATTATCAAAATCACCTTTCACTTTTTCTCTTGTAGCAGGATCAGTCTTATATATAGTGCCTCGAGGGTCCGTTCTTGGCCCCATAATTTTCTCCATTTTCTTGAATGACCTCCCCACTGCCGTCTCCTCTGCATCCATCCATGTGTACATAGATGATATAAAATACTTTTTGCCTCTGGTTTCTCTGCCTCTTTTTTAACAACCAGCATAGGATCTTGGCTAATCAGCAGGCCCGCAATGCCAAAGAAGCAGTCTCTATGACCTTTAGTACCAGGCAGAGGCTCTCTTTCCCCTTCCCCCTCCTTCCACACATATTTCATGGTGCAATTATTGAGGATATCCCTTCATTTAAATATCACAGGGTCTTGCTGGACCACCACCTCAATTTCTCAGTACATGTGGATGCTATCCACCAGAAACTCCACCCCAAACTTAGTGCGCTTTACAGGGAAAAGGGAGTATCCCACTTCCTGCTTGGCAAGAGATTGTCTTCAAGTGATGCTCCCCATCTTCGACTACAGTGACATTGCTTACAGTTCTGCTCCCAAGTCCACCCTGGCCAGACTGGATCCCCTCTTTTACTCCTTCTGCTGCTTTACTCTGCACAGTTCGCACCCTGCACCCACCACTGCTGACTGTACTCTTCCATTTTCTTCCCCTCCCTAGAAGAGAGATGCCTCACCCATTGTATCTCTGTCATCTCTAAATTCTGGTTTGGTTCCCTCCCTCCTACCTCACTTCTCTCCTCACTCCCCCACCACCACTCCTGTACTCTTTTCACAACTCTGGCTCCGCTCTCTTCCAATGAAATCCTCTGCTAGTCAAGTTGCCTTCTCCTACCAGTTCCCAAAACTGTGGGGCTCTCCTCCTTCTTAGTATCTGATATGCCTTCCCAAAATCACTTCTCCATGACTTCTCCACTCATTCTTGTAGTAGCCCCGATACTGAACCCCATGCAGTGCCTGGCACCCTGCTTCTCTGCTCCCCTTCACCCTGTACCCCCATTAGTGCAGCTCCCTCACTCACCCTCTTCATTTACAATATTTGCACTGTAACCCTTCTCTAAAGGCCTTATTCTGACTAGCCCCGGCCGAGCACGCCACTAGAAGTGTCGTTAAACATGCACTAGCTGTGCCTTTTGAAAAAATAGCCTTGGGAAAGCTTAACCTTGCGGTAAGGGCCCTCCTGGTTCACTGCACTCCCCTCTCTGCTAACAGCCACACAAATCTTAGCCACTTCAAACCAAACTAAGAAAATTCCATCATGTCCCTGAGCAGTGCTTCTACTGCCACCTCTAGCCACCTATAGACACTAGCTCCCCGAAGCCTGGCCCAGCCCAGATTGCACACTGTATTCCGTTCCTATGCTCCCTCCCTACTACCTCCCTATTGGCTCTCCTGTCTCCCTAAACATAGAAACATAGACTTTGATGGCAGATAAGGACTGCTTGGCCCATCTAATCTGCCCATTTCCCTACCTACAGGATGGGCCACTAGATCCTAGGTAACCAACAGCCTATTTCTTCCTACCCCCACAAGAATTGCCTTATGTCTGTCCCATGCATTCTGAATTCTCCCACAGTTTTAGACCCCACAACCTCCTCAGGAAGGCTGTTCCATGCATCCACTACCCTCTCTGTGAAATAATACTTCCTCACATTGCCCTGAACCACCCTCCTTCTAGCTTTAAATTGTATCCCTTGTTCTTGCAAGTCTCTTTTTCTGAAAGATGCTACCCTCTTGGACTTTGCTTGATTCCACTGAGGTACTTAAAAGTTTCTATCATGTCCCCCTCCCTTCTTTCCTCAAGGGTATACATATTAAGCTCCTGTAGTCTCTCTTCTATGGCTTCTCTTGCAGACCCTGCACCATTTTAGTTGCCCTCCTCTGGACTTGCCTCTATCCTGTCTATGTCCTTGCGGAGATGGGGTCTCCAGAACTGGACACAGTACTCCAGATGGGGTCTCACCAACTGTCTGTACAGAGGAATAACAACTTCCTGTTTTCTGCTGATGATGCCTCTCCCTATACATCCCAGTATACCCCCAGCCCTCCCTACTGCCTTCTCACTTTGCTTGCTAACCTTAAGATCATCTGATACTGATTACCCCAGGGTCCCTTTCTTTTTGTTGTTCCCTACCTCCCTTACCCCCCGACACATTACCTCCCTTAACCCTCTAACACCACATCCACAACTAGCTAGCCTGATGGGTCTTGTCACCCTCTCCCACCTTTCTTCATGGGCACACCTAGTTAGACCCAGGCTCATTCCTAGTGCTGCTCACTACCTACTCACTACTATTCGGGTCCTGTACCTTTCTGACTTTGCACTTTTCCTCCTCATCACAGGTGTGATCCCTTATAATCTGGTGTTCCAGATTTTTGTGAACTCTGTAATATTGTTGACATTACTGTGGTACTGTATACTCTATGTATTTAATACTGCTTATTTTGACAATGCCTCACAGCTACATATGTTCCTACCTGTCTTGTTCCCCCTCCTTTTTATTGTATGATGAGGATCCTTCGTAAAGGAGCTTTTAGCTCAAAGGATGTACTTCCAACTTTCCTAACAAATAAAATAATAATCCCTTTGTTGCTTTTTTCACACTGTTATTTGTTTGACCTCAGCACTACTTTGCATAGTGTTCATCGTTATTGTTTATGCCAGTTGTGTTCTGTTTGTATTGTTTATATTTTTGTACTTCTGTGTTTTCTTCTTCTGCTCGGATGTTGTGTTTTTTTAGCTCCCCCTCTCCCAAGATGCATGTGGAACTGAGATGTTACTAGCTCAGCATGTTTTTCCTGGTGAAACCTTTGGTAAATGAATAAATAAATAAATATAGTGATGGCCATTGAATAATACACAAAAACTGCAGTGATTGTTCGGTATCATATATGACGGACTGTTGAGGTTTTAGCCCCTTATTAATTCAGTCTGTATTTAACTGCCTAATCATCTTTCATTGCCCCATGTTCTCCCATTTTCATTGACCTTACCAACTCTGTATCCCCCAACCCGCTGCTTAGAAACAAGCGGGTGGGAGGGAGGAAGGAGCAAGTGCCGCTGGGTGCCAAGCAGATTTTAAAAGAATTGGCACTGCTGGTACTTGCTTGGGCAGGCAGAAGAACAAGTGTTGCTGATCAGCTGTTGAGAAAACAGCATTGCTGGAATTTGCTCAGGTGGCCAAAAGCAGGAAGCAGTGATGCCAGTGGCTTTTGAAAGAACTAGCACTGTCAGTATTTGCGGAAGTGGTGGAAGGAGGAGGAACACGTACCATTGACTACTGGCTCTCTGTACAAAGTGTGAAAGGCTGGCCACTGCAAGAAGAAAAGGGGAGGGCAGCACGCTGATCTGTTGCATACTAATTAGGTGATGTGAATACCATACTGCCTGAAATTAGTACCTCAATAGGGCTGACAGCTTACATTAGTCCCCAACTGCTCATAGAGCGTGCAATTAGATGCCAAACTCCTTTAATAACCTTAAATTGAGATTTAACTAACACAATACACCATACAAGGAAACATTCTGTATTGACAAAAGCGTGTTCTTTATTCCCCTTCCACTCCCTTCTCGCTTTACAGTCCCCTCCACCTTCCTCCTTTGCTAACCTCCTGCTCGCTTGATTTACTTGCACCCTGGTGGGACTTTCTCCCTTGGGATCCCTACTGTCTCTATCTCAGTCTGCTGGGGGTGGCAGTTTCTGCCTCCTTTGTCCTCCACCACCCTCAGCTATTTTAAATGCTCATCGAAGTAACGTTTAAACCATCCACTGAGGGCTGTGGCTCCCCTCCCAGATAGATGCAGGCCATCACCCTCTGTGTAGGCTCTTATCCTCCCTGTTGGGCCCCAGTCCCCAGTGTAGCTGTACCCTTCTCTCTGCACTATTTCTTCAACCATGAGTTGAAAGCCTTGGTGTAGAGATCCTCTTCTTCCTCCCATCATAGACAGGCAGTACTTCACCAAAATCTACTGAGTGTGCTGCCAGTCTAAGGCCCTTCCCAGTTTTTCTAAACTCCTCCTGCACTATTCCCACCCACCCCAGCTTGATAATTTGTCCCTGGGTGGACAATGATATCTAACTCCCCTTACTTCCTGCTGCCCTAGCGATCCATAGGATACACTTCCCATGCCTCTGGGCCATGGTGCTGCATAGGCACTTGACCTCCCTCTTTACCCCTTTCATATTCCCAACTCTACCTCCTGACAATTGAGCCCCCAACAGAACTTCCTTCCTCTTCCTCCTCCTCCTCCTCCTCTGTAGTCTTCTTCCACCCTCCTTGGGGTCTCCATGAGGGAAGACCCCCACATCCTCCCTGGCCACTTGGCAATCCCAGGCTGCCAGAGTGGCCTATGAATTCTGTAGTGGTACCAGTTAAGGAATGTGCCTACAACCCACCCACCCCAGCCTTCCAGATCCCACCACCCCCACCCTCCTCAAGTTCACCATAGTCCAGCCACTCCTCCAATCTGGCATCCTTTGAACTAATGGTGTCAGACTCGATAAACTCTGGGTGGGAAGAAGGTCCCTGACTCTCAGCTAACTTGGCCCAGAGTCTAGCAAATTCCTCCCTCAGCCCAGAGGTGCTTGCAGATGGGGCAGCACCACAGTCTCTAAAGGTCTCAGCTGAAGATTGCTGCCCCAACCACTGCACTGCACTGCACCAATCCTCATATTCCTTATTCCTACTCTACTTGTATTTCCTGGCCTCCTTTCCTAGAACCCAGTAAAGGCTAAGCTGTGTGCACAGCATGAGTTACTACAGTACAATATACAACTCTTTCATCAAACTACCCTAGGTATGTCACAGGTACAGGTATCGATAAACACAAACACTACAGCAGATTTTTGGTTCCTTCTTCCAGACAAGATGAGTACTTACCTAGATATTAGTCTAGCCACATAAGCCCCAATCCATGACCCACACTAGTCGCTACCATACAATCCACAACCACAGTCCACCTGACAAACCCCAAACAATACAGGTGTACCTGAGTTCTAACAGGCAGGGTTCCTGGGTGCCGCCTGTCTCTGGCTGACTCCGGGCAGACTGCAATCAATATCTTTTGCACTCGTCCTTAGTGCGAGAACCTCCTTCCATTGCCAGTTCCTTTGTCCCCACTTGTATACTCGTAACCTTTTCCCCCCTCTTACACATCTCCTGTCCTGTCTTTCTTATCCCCCCTCCCCAGTAATCACTTCCCCTGCCCCTACCTTTGTTATTCAGCTCCCTGTCCCACCATCCCATGACTTGCATTCCCTACAAACATCCCCTATTGCCGTCCATGACTATTTACCTTTGACAGTACCATCTCCCTTGCCCACTGTTTCTTGGACAGCTCCCCATCCCTTCTCCTTGCCCTATTATATGTCCCTCACCGCCCCACACAGATTTACCTACTCCCTTCTCTCTCTCTCCATCACCAGCTTCTCTGACGCCCTTCCCATCACCACACACACACACACACACACACACACACGATAGCCCCACACTACCTGCTCTTGTGCCTTCTTTTCTGCCTCCTGCTGCAGACACCTTCTTGATTTAATCTGCCTGCTACTGCAGGATGTAGATCTCATGGTATGCCACTGATTGGCGAGGGGGGGGGAGCAGCTAGATCCCAGGGATTACTTGGAATAGGATGACTTGCAAGGAAATCGGGACTAGGGAGCAACTGATTGAAGCTTTTGTTTTTAATCAACTTGCAAAGAGTGAGTCTGTGTGAGAGGCCATTTGGCACCATACTCTCTTGCTTAAAGTGGAACCAGTCTAAACTCTTTCATGGTGATTTGCATATACAGTACTTACAAACTTGATACTTTGTATTATGGAAGTATGTGTAATTTTACATTTTCATGACATTTATTCATTTATTGCAATGTTTCACCAGGAAAGGCACACTGAGCAACAAGTTGCTCGTCTCACGGTACGTCCTGGGGGAAGGGGAAGCATGGGACAACAGAGATACATGAACAATAAAAATAACGCATTGCATAATCTTCACAAGCAATGAGTCATATACAGACAGGTTGCAGCTGATTACAAAAGCAAACAACACAACTAAGTGCTCGGCAAACTCAACAAAATATGTACATAAGTACTCTCTAGGTGAACAGGGCAGGTTAGTGAACAGTTATGAAAGCAGGAGTAGTGGACTGAACAGGCAGAGAAAGCAATTTAGGTTGGGAAAAATATAAAAGGTGGCGGGGCAGGAACAGTTAGTTGCTAGAAAGTTGTGTAGGGTGGCAGAAAGTGAAGATGGAGGATGAGTGCCAAATTTGGGGAGGGGGGGGTTCCATAGTTTAGGGAATCATTGAGAGAATGCACATTGACCTACACTTTTAGTGCAACGAGGGATGGCCAGAGTGTGAGAGTCATTTGATTTAAGGGTGTGGGAGGATGGAGGAGGAGTGGCTAAAGAAGAGGATAAGTAGATGAGGAGAGCATCAAGCCAAAATTTGGAGATGAATTTAGCACACTGAGAGGTGCGTCTGTTGGTGAGCGAAGGAAAGGAAAGCAAGTGATATAGGTCACAGTGATGAGTAAGTGGAGGAGAGTCCAGAGCAAAGCAACAGAAAGAGTTAAAAAGAGTGTCCAGTCTGGTTAGGTAGGTCATGGGAGCGGCACTGTAGACTGTTGCAATAGTCAAAAATGAGGAGGATCATCTTATGGACAATCTCATGCCTTGCCGGTAGTGAGATGCAACTACGGTTCCTGTATAAGGTGCCTAAATTGGGGCACAGTTTTTTTAGGATAGCATCGACATGTCCAGAGAAGATTAGGTGTTGATCAAGCCAAACCCCAAGGTATCTAAACAAGGTGGTGTCCTCAAGTTTTGTCCCATCTAGGGTGTGGAAAAAGGTCATGGAGGTTAGGAAATCTGGCTTTACAGCCAATGCCCTTTCCAGGTAACCCTTGCCTTAGCATTAGATACAGCCCAGCTTTTTGGGGGAGAGTGCTTCCTTCCTCTTCCTGCCTACCTGCCTGTACCTTTTGAGGGTTGATGGGCAGAAAGATCAGAATTCCTTACTTTTTTCAGGCTAGCTCATTCACCCTCTTTCCTGTGTAGGGCGCAACTGTGGAAGTAGTTGAGCAGAGAACTGAGGAGTTCCACACTGTACGTATGTGTTCTTGTATACACCAATAAGCAATACAAGCTCATATACGTCTTCATTGATAAATTCCTATTGCTTATTACTGTCTACAAGACCACATGTACAGTGCACAACTCTGAACGCTCTGCTAAGCTACTGACATAGTGGTGCACTGAGCGGGAAAGGGGGTTTAACAGAGCTACCCCAGAAAAATAATAAAGGGACTACTCAGATTGCTGCCTGTAAGGCCCTCCTCCAATCAGCTATTGGTGGAAGAGAACATAAGGGGGATGCTTCAGGGGCTCTAGCCTCAACAGGTACAGGTGGGTAAGATGGAGGGAGAGAGAGAGGGGAGTCTAAGTGTGTCAGGTGGGAGGGGAGACAGACATGATGCCAGCTATACATCATAGAGGAGTTGCCTAGTAAAAGCAGAGTGGGAGAAAGGTTGCCCAGTAAAGGCAGTTTGGTCTAGTGGGTAGAACAGAGTTGTAGGCCACCCCAATGGCACAGTAGCAACGTGACATGGTGCAGTACAGACAACTTGAGTTCAAGAGCAAGCTCATGATGCCATATCGGGAGGCAGGCCAGATCGCAGTTGCTGCCACATGGTAGTGCACTGCATGTGGAGAGGAATGGCACTGGACACCAGTGCTACAGTGCTTCCTGCAGTTGGCCTAGAGAGCTGTCTCCCTCTACAGAATGTCACTGTGTGGAGCTGAGGCCACCTGTTAGGTTACACCCATGCCAGGGGATGAGGGAGAGACCAGGAAGGAAAGTGGGTTTAAAAAAATAAATAAATGATGGTCTATATGATAGCATGGGATCCAAGGACTCCCCTGGGTCTTAGTGCTAATCAGTACTGGATCTTAATCCACCTGGTGGAATGCCTCAGCAGGGAAAACAGCTTTCCCACTGGAGCCCTTGCCATAAAGGGCAGAATGGTGGGGGAAGTCAAGTTGAGCATGGTTCTGGGGTGGACAGGGGCTAAGAGACCTGACCAGGATATATCCCTGACGAACATGGCAGGGTAGAAAAGGTTTTATGCAAAAAACGAGTTGTGAAGCCAGACACCCAGATTTCAGTTCAGTCACTTCCACTTACTGTGTGTGACCCTGAGAAACTCACTTAACTGCCCTTTGCTTAACCTCTCTGTAATCTATATCCTGTCTGAATTTTGTAAACCTAATAGCAGCAACATTCTTCCCTTCTCCAGGATTGTATAACAGTTTGGGACAATTTGTATAAAATGCAGTGTATAAACTGTATTCTTTTTTTTTTAATATCGTTTTTGCCACTTTGTCTGCCCCCACTGCCCCTTCTGACCAGTTCCTCCAGCCCTGTCATCCGTCTTCTCTGGGGCTTACCTTTCTTCTGCTGTCCTGTACCACAGGACTGTGGGGGGTGCTTTGTCACTGGTGCAGGGTCTGTGAGGGATCAGGCCTTCATAGAAACAGAAACATAGACATGCATACAGGGTTCTACCCCTCGCTATCCATCCTCCTATTCCCCTCCCTGTCACCGTCACCCTGAGCAACCACTATACCCTTCACTCTGTCACAACTGTGCTTGAAACCATTAATGTTTTTGCTGCCGCACCTCAACTGATAGACTACTACATGGGATCACTACTGTTTCTATAAAATAATACTTCTCGAACCCTCTTGAGCCTCCCTCCTGTCAGATTCCACTCATGCCCTTGAACTGTTTTTCATGTTAAATAATTTCCCACAGTTCACTTTGTTTATTCCTTTCAGGAACTTCAAGGTTAATCATTTTCCCCCTTCTCTCACCTGGTCTCCAGTGAGTACATGTTCAATGTCTTGAGGTGATCCTTGCAAGACCCGCCCTGTTGGCCATGAATCATCTTTGTCACCCTTTGCTGCACTGTCTCCAGCCTGTCCTTATCTTTTCTGAGGGTGGGACTCCAGAACTGGGCTCAGTACTCCACGTGTGGCCTCATCGAAGACCTATATACAGGTAGTACTACTTCCTCTCTTCTGCTGTCAGTGTCCCTCCTGATACATCCCAGCATCCTAGTTTGCACTGCTAAAGTCCTGGCTTGACTGTTTAATGGAGTCATTAATGATAACTCCTAAGCCCCATTCCTCAGTCGTAGTGCTAAGTCTTATTCTACCCATCCAGTACTCTGTCCTGTGGTTCTTTTTCCCTAGGTGCATCACCTTGCACTTTTTGGAGGTTGAATTTCAACTGCCAAACCCTAGATAAACATGGTAACATAGATTTTGACAGCAGATAAGGACTGCTTGGCCCACCTAGTCTGCCCATTTCCCTACCTGTTGGATAAGCTGCAGATCTGTGGACCATGGGGTACTTCTTGATTGCCTGCGGTTCATCTGTGGCCTGTATGGAACAGTCCTCAGATGGTTCCATTCTTTCCTCACTGGTAGGTCACAGAGGGTTGAATCAGGGATTTTTTTCCTCTGATTCTTACCCCCTGCCATGTGGGGTTCCGCAGGGCTCAGTGTTGTCCCCTATGTTGTTCGCGGTGTACATGCTTCCATTAGGAGTCATTATAAGGCGGTATGAGCTGAGTTGTCACTGTTATACAGATGACACTCGGCTGTACCTGTCCTTTGTGCCTCACCAGGATAGTGCTCTCTCTGTCTTTTCCAACTGTCTCACTGAAATCCAAGACTGGATGAATTCCAGCTGGCTTGGATTGAACCCTGACAAGATGGAGGTGTTGGTTGTTGAACCAGGTCACCGGTCTGAGAGGTCGGTTGCTAGGAAGCCCACCAGGCTTTGGCTTGGGGGCTCTCAGCTCCTGACCTCTGAGTGGGTGCTGCATCTGGGGGTGTTATTTGACAAGGGACTGACGCTGCATTCGCAGGTGTCAGCTGTGGTCAAATCATCCTTTTACCATCTGAGGAACATCTCCTGGATTAAACATCTTGTTCTGTCTGGTGACCTGCCAACTTTGATTCATGCTTTCGTGACCTCACGTCTTGACTACTGTAACTCCCTATACCTAGGGCTTCCTGGGGTTGATATCTGCCACTTGCAGCTAGTGCAGAATGCTGTGGCCAGGTTGTTGTCTGGGTCTGCTCAATCCAACCACATTTTGCCTGTCCCACGCATTCTGCACTGGCTGCCAGTTCAGTGGCAGATCACCTTTAAAGTTAGCTTGCTAACTTTTAAGACCCTACATGGTATGTGTCCGAGATACCTACAAAACTCTGTGTCCCTACTGCCCTGTCAGACTGCTCCATCAACTGATGAGGTTGCTGGAGATTCACAGGGTGCATTTGAAATCTTCTAGAGCTGGGCTTTGCTTTTGCCGCCTCTACTCCTGTGAATTCTCTACCTCGTCGGATGAGAGAATGCCAGATAGTGGAGAGCTTCAAAAACTGCTTTAAAAACATACTTATTTGCACGTGCTTTCCCAGATGACTAGACTTTATCTGATTTTTAGTATATATAATTTTATTATGCAATTTTATATTTGTATATTTAATAATGTTTAGGGTTTGTTTATCCATTTATTTGTTTATATTTGTCTTAGAATGCAATTGTATGGCACTTTGATACATGATATTGCACTTTATAAATAAATTTACTTACTTACTTACTAATCCTAGTTAACCAACAGCCTACTTCTTCCTACCCCCCACCAGAATTGCCTTATGTCTATCCCATACAGTCTTGAAGTCCCCACTGTTTTTGACTCCATGACCTCCTCAGGAAGGCCGCTCCATGCAGCCACCACCCTCTCTGTAAAAATACTTCCTCTTGTTGCTCCTTAGCCATCCCCTCTATCTTTAAATGGTGCCCCTTGTTCTTGCAGATCTCTTTTTCTGAAAGATGCTACCCTCTTGGACTTTGTTGATTCCCTTGAGGTACTTGAAAGTTTCTTTCATGTCCCCTCTCTCTCACTCTCCTTTCCTCGAGGGTATACATATTAAGATCCTTTAGTCTCTCTTCATATGGCTTCTGGTGCAGACCCTGCACCATTTTAATTGCCCTCCTCTGGACTGCCTCCATCCTGTCTTTGTCCTTGCAGAGATGGGGTCCTCAGAACTGCACACAGTACTCCTGATGGGGTCTCACCAACTGTCTGTACAGAGGGATAACAACTTCTTGTTTTCTACTGGTTATTCCTCTCCCAATATATCCTAGTATTCCCCCAGCCTTCCTTACTGCCTTCTTAAATTGCTTGTTTACCTTTAGGTCATCTGATATGACTACCTCCAGGTCCCTTTCCATTTTTGTTGTTGTTAGTACCTCCCCCTCCATTGTGTACACTTCCCCTGGGTTTTTGTTTCCCAGGTGCATTACCTTGTACTTCTTTGCATTAACTCTAAGCTGCCATATTTTTGACCATTCCTCCAATCCTGCCAAGTCCTTCTCATCTTTTCCACCCCTTTCCTGTGTATTAACCCTGTTGCAGATCTTTGTGTTGTCTGCAAAGAGGTATACTTTTCCTTCAATCTCTCTGCAATGTCACTTATAAAGACATTAAAATGACTGGACCCAGTACTGAACCCTGCGGTACCCACTAGTAATCCTCCTTTCTTGAGTGGACTCAGTTTGCTATTACCCTCTGTGTCCTGTTGTCCAGCCAATATTTTCACCAGGCTAGCACCCTGGGACCCACTCCCAGGCTGGTGAATTTGTTTATTAATGTTTTGTGTGGGACTGTGTCAAATGCCTTGCTGAAGTATAGGTAGACCTTGTCTACAGCCCCTCCCTGGTCTACTACTTTGGTCACCCAATCAAAGAAATCTATTAGATTTGTCTGTCATGACCTTCCTGCTGTGAATCCATGCTGCCTCAGGTCCTATGCCCCACTGGCCTCTAGGTTCTCAACAATTCTTTCTTTTTTTTTTTTAAACTTTATTTTTAATTCTCAAGTCATCAAGCATTCCACGGCTCTACAGAGCCTCAAGTAACTTACAGATATTGTATCATTTAACAATTGGAGATAGTATTCACATTAAATTTCCAACAAAATACATCACACAATGTTGTTGGGTGACCTTTTGTTAATGTTCTGTACCTTTGATTTTTTCTTTCCATTTTATATTAGGAGTCTGCGGGAACCCCCTCTCAGGCAGCAGGGCTGAGGAGTCGAACAGCATTGCCCCTCACACAAGGAACCTCTGCCCAACAAGGGCACCCTCCCCTTATGTTATGGCAACCCCTCCATTCTAACAACATTAATTATTTCAGACAAGCATCTGTAACTGATAATTAATAAACTAACAACAGGAAGATCAGCTCATTTTACAGACTGCCTTACATAAACTTGAGCAATGGGCCACCCAAAAACAATCTATCTTTAATATCGATAAGTGCATGGTTATGCATTTGGGAAAAAATAATAAGCAGCTTCAATATACCTTGGGAGGTACTGTATTGAAGACTGTAATGGAAGAAAGGGATCTGGGGATTATTATCAGCAGTGATCTTAGTCTTGGCATGCAATGCAATAAAGCTATAAAAAAGGCTAGTAGTATAACTCATGGTATACACAAACACATCAAATGTAGGGATAGAGAGGTGATGTTGCCCTTGTTCACTGTGTTGGTGTGCTCCCATCAATAGTGTTGTGGCAGTTTGGGCACCTTACAAAAGGAGGGACATTGGAATGATGGAGAGGGTACAGAGGAGGGCTACCAAGAGAATTAGAGGGACTGAGGGGCAGAGCTACATGTAGCGGCTACAGTTTTTGGACCTTTACTCATTGGAATACTGTAGAATGAGAGGGGACATGTGTCTGATTTATAGGGCCATGACAGACACTAGTCTGTGGGATCTCTTGGGTTTGACACATAGGAACCAATCATACGAAACCAGAGCTCATCGCTACCAATTGATTAAAGAAAGACATAGAACAAATAAAAAGGAAATTTTGGCTAAACAATAGAGTGACTGAGATTTGGAATTCACTGCCTTGTGAAGTGGTTGAGTGTAAAACAATGATAGAATTCAAAACAAAGCTTGATCATTTTCTCATTAGTAGGGATATTAAAGGGTATACATAACTAATGACTGCCGAGTTTATGGATTTATGTCTTCTAATGCTCCGAAAATCTATGAATCTACGAACACTGTTACTAACCAGATGTGCGCAATCTAACATAGAAACATAGAAGTTGATGGCAGATAAGGACTGCAAGGCCCATCCAGTCTGCCCATTTCTTTTTCTACCTTATAAATGTGCCATCGGCCATTGCTCTGTCAGTGGCCTATCTATTCATAGTCATTTGTATTGCTCCCTTATGCCTAGCCCATGCCTGTTATGTACTGTATTCATAGCCACCACTTCCTGAGGTAGACCGCTCCATGCATCCACCACCCATTCTGTGAAAAAGAATTTCCTCACATGCCCCCTTAATCGGCCTCCCTCTAATCTCATGCTGTGTCCTCTTGTCCTGCTATTTTTCTTATATTTAAGCATGTTAGACTCTCTCACCTTGTTAATGCCCTTAAGGTGTTTGAATGTTTCGATCATATCACCTCTCGCCCTCCTTTGCTCAAGGGTATACATATTGAGCTCCGTTAATCTGTCCTCATATGTCTTCTGATGCAGTCCCTGGCTGCACCATTTTAGTTGCCCTTCTCTGGACTGCCTCATTTTGGTTAATGTCCTTGTGAAGGTGTGGCCTCCAGTACTCCAGGTGGGGCCTAACCAGTGTCTTGTAAAGAGGGATTATTACCTCCCTTTTACGACTTGTGATACCCCTACTAATACACCCTAACATCCCCCTAGCCGTACTGCTTTAGAGGTCTGCTTGGATGATTTCAGGTCATCGGTGAAACGGTGATGATGATGCCCAAGTCTCTTTCTTCCTTTGTGACTACCAGCAACTCCTCCCAGCCTATAGGTGGCTTCAGAGTTTCTCTCCCTATGTGCATGATCTTGCACTTCTTTGTATTAAATCCAGTTGCCACTCTTCTGACCATTTTGCTAGTTTATCCAGATCTCTTCTCATTCTGCCCACCCCATCTGGATCATCTACTCTGTTGCAGATCTTGGTGTCATCTGCAAACAGACAAGCCTTACCCTCTAGTCCATCTGCAATGTCACTAATGAAGATATTGAAGAGGACTGTCCCAAGGACTGACCCCTGAGTTACCCCACTTGTGACTTGCATCTCTTCTGACTGTATACCATTTACCACCACTCTCTGTTTTCTGCCCGTCAACCAGTTTGCCACCCAATTGACCAACTTCTGACCCACCCCGAGCCTACCCAGCTTATTTATCAATCTTCTGTGTGGACCAGTGTCGAAAACTTTGCTGAAGTCAAGGTAGGCAATATCAACTGCTCCCCCTTGGTCCACCACTCTGGTTACCCAGTCAAAGAAATCTATGAGATTAGTTTGACAGGACCTTCCTTTTATAAACCCATGCTGTCTTGGATCCTGTGCCCCTATGGATTCCAGGTGTTGCACTATCCTTTCCTTAAGGAGTGCCTCCATAATCTTGCCCACTACTGAGGTAAGACTTACTGGTCTGTAGTTCCCTGCCTCCTCCTTGCTACCACTCTTGTGGAGCGGGATCACATGAGCCCTTCTCCAGTCTTCTGGGACCTCTCATGTGCTCAGAGACTCACTAAACAGTTCTGCTAATGGCTCTGCTAGTTCCACCCTTAGCTCCTTAAGTACCTTGGGATGCATGCCATCATGTCACATTGCTTTGTCCACCCTGAGCTTAGCGAGCTCTTGTAGGACCCTTTCTTTTGTGAAGGGTGTAGTGCTCACCTCCCTCCCCTGTGTCCATGGTGCTGAGCTGTGGCCCCTGCCCTACCTTCTCTTCAGTAAATACTGAGCAAAGTATCTATTTAGGATAGATGCTTTTAGGGTCCTCCTCCACATGCCCCTTTCTCTTTGAGCTTACTGATACCCCTCTGGACTTTCTCCTTTCACTAATGTATCTATAGAAAGTCTTGTCACCTTCTTTTACTGTTCGTGCTAGTGTTTCCTCAGATTGGGACTTTGCCTGCCTTACTGCCTTCCTGCTTCCCTTAGGGCAGTTTGGTATGCCTCCTATCTTCATCCGCTGTGTTCCTTATATTTCCTGAAGGCCAGCCTTTTGGCTCTGACCTTTTCTGCTACTGTATTTGAGAACCAAAGTGGTTTTCTTCCTCTTTTGCACTTCCTTTCTGTCTAACATAATGGGACGTTGCTTCAAGTATTGCATCATAATGCTTGCCCACTTTGCCTGTACCCACTCACCTGTGTTTCTTTTTTGCCAGGGCTAGCTTAACTCTGTTGGCCATTTTATCAAAGTCAGCTCCTCTGAAGTCCCATATTTTTGCCTTGGAATGGGATGATTTAGATGTAGTGGCCAAATTGAACCATACCATGTGATGGTCACAGCCCCCAGGTGACCTTCTACCTGGAGATCTGTGATCCCTTCCCTGTTAGTCAGTACTAGATCTAGGATAGCTCTGTCTCTTGTGGGTTGTTGTACCAGTTGTTTGAGGCCCTCCCCCTGCAGGGAATCCACCATGTGTCTAGTTCTGGCAGATGTTCCTGCTGGTATTGACCAATTTGTATCCAGCATGTTGAAGTCTCCCATTATCAGAACATCCCCTTTAGCTGTCATGTTTTGTATATCTTCTAACAGTAATGTGCCTATGTCCTCCCCCTGGTCTGGGGGCCTGTAGACAACCCCAGTTCTTATGACTGTCCCATTTTCTGTTTCCAGGGTGATCCACAGTTCTTCTGGCTCCTTAAGTGTATTTCTAATTTCTGTAGCTTTGATATTTTCATTGACATACAGGGCCACCCCCCCCACCCCCTTTTTTGCACCTCTGTCTTTTCTGAACAGTACATTGCCAGGTACTGAAGTCTCCCATGTGGTTACTGGTAAACCATGTCTCACTAATTGCTACTATGTCCAGTTTAGCCTCTGACATTATTGCCTGCAGGTCTGGGTTCTTATTCCCAGGCTGTGAGCATTTGTGTACATGCTTTTCCATTGGCCAGATTCCGGTGTGTTAGTTGTTGGGTGAGGTTTGACATTTCCCTGTGTGTCATTATGGGAGGCGGACCTTTTTCTTACCTGGTGATGCAAATGAACTGCAAACATGCTGAATCCCTGTTTGACCACTAGCTGAGGAGGGAGGGGTGTTCTTCACATTCGACATAAGTGCTGCACCTCTTCCCCATTTGCTAGTTTAAATATTCTACAAAGACGTCAAACTTCTGCCCCAATGCAGACTCCCCTTAGTCAGATGCAGTCCATCAAATTTAAAGAACTTTCGCTCCCAGAACTGTTGCCAGTTCCTACAAATCTGAGTCCTTTTCCTGGCACCGCCCTTGAGCCACATGTTTAGCTCCCCTATCTCCCCTTCTCTGACCTTCCATCTATCTTCCCCCCTCTCCCAGACTGGCAGGATCTCAGAGAAGGAGATGTCGGACGAAATGGATGATAGTTTGTCACCCAACCTGTCAGGTGTTCCTTGGTCTCCGCAACTGACCGGCTGGCGAGATCATTAGTCCCTATGTGTACCAATGTACACGTGTACCAATCTGTGTCTTTCTTTTTGTCTGAAGCATTGTATAAAACATAGTATTTTAAAAACACTACGGAACTTGGCCTGGGTCAGAGGCCAACCTCCATATCTAGCCTTCTACGTCTGAAGCTTCTTCTGCTAATTCAGAGGTCTTAAGAAGCCATGGGGACCAAATAAATAAGAATTTGTCCAACCATAAGTTGATGGAGGCCCTGAGCCTCTCCACCCTCTCCACTTCCCCTATTTTTTGGTACCAAAGGGAGAGAGTGGGAGGATCTAAGGGGAACCAATTCAGGGTGACACATTTAAGTGCCACTAGTCTGAGGATATGAAATAACCTGTTTTCTCCTGGAGTTTACAATGGGGGGATCCACCCCAGGACCAATACTTGAAAGGAACATGGATATGGGAAATTCAAAATGGACTGAATCTCTGCATGTACTTGCTGCCAGAATGGTTTCAATTTAGAACATTCCCAAAAAACATGCCAATGAGTACTGTCGTCTCCACTCTCCTCCAACACCTATCTGTGTTTGAGGTAGCAAAATATTTAGTTTGAGTGAGAGTCAGAAAATATCTAGATAGGAGTTTCCAATTAAACTCTTTCCAACTAGGAGAGGAGGTAATTGCCAAACCCTTGCTCATTTGCAAAGACCATGTGGATGGTGGTATATGTATGTTTGCCTCTCTTTCCCATTGCAACCTTATTTTGGTGATTATCATGGAGAGCATACACTCCATCCGGGTCCCATACAATTGGGAAATGGGTTTGAGTTTCACCGCCAACTTTACCCACCAATAGAAAAGGTCTTCTAAAACTGTTTGGGGCCTCAATATTAATTCTCGGTGGTTATGTTGATAGAGGAAGTTCCTGACTTGCAAATATCTAAAGTGGTCTTCTCTGCATAGGCCAAATTGTTGTTTAAGTTGGTTAAAACTCTTACAGACATTTCCCAAAAAGAAATGGGAAAAACACACCAAACCTTTTTGTTCCCAATATCCATAGCCCTTGTCAACTGAGGGAGGAATAAAATCCATATGATGCCTAATTAGAGACAGTAGTCCCAACTCATTTGGAGCACCTACTCTCTCTCCCTCAATTTAACTAAGGTTTCTACTGTGTGTTTGGTCCATGGGTTGTGTATTTTGGACCATATTGCTTTAGTACATTTTGCCATAGGCAGTGCCCACAGTGACATGACTGATAGTTATTCCCTCTCTATTTGGTACCACCCTGACTCCTCCGTCTGTTTCAGCCATGAGAGAACCCATGGTCCTTGAGCTTCCAAGTAGTAACTTTTAAAGTCTGGCAGGCCCAGACCACCCTTTTCCCGTGGTGTCATTAAAAGTTTGTATGAAAGTCTTGGCCTGCCCTCCCCGATAAATTTGCTAACTGAAATGGTGAGCTCCTTCCAGAACTCCTCAGGATCGTGAACTGGGAGGGTTTGAAACAAAACAGAAAACAAGGTAAAATATTAATTTTACCACCTGAGCTCTGCCATTAATTGGGGGAAAATTTTCCAACTGGCCATGTCCTGCTTAACAATATGCAATAGTTTTTTATAATTGTTTGCAAGCAATAATGGTATCAATAGATATCTGGACCTAAGATACCTGATTGTATTTATTTTGCCCATGTAAAGGGACAGGTGTCTCTAAAATCCTGAGTTAATGCCTCACTGAACAAGAGAGCTTTGTGATTTACTGTGATTTATTTTATACCCTGCCAAGTCTTGATATTCTGTCAGGGCCTCTGAAAGAGGTGGGAGTGATTTCAGGAGATCAGACAAGAAAAGCAACGCATCATCAGCATGTAACGCTATTTTATGTTCGACCCCACCTGCCTCCACCCCACTGATTAGTTTATTTTCTCTGATCGTGGCCGCCAGTGGCTCAAGAGACATTGCAAAGAGGAGGGGAGAGAGGGGACAGCCCTGCCTGGTTCCCCTGCTCAATTTAAATCTCTCCGATATACAACCATTGACTTTAACTACAGCCTCTGGTCTAGCATATAGAGCCTTGACAGCTTCTATGAACTTATCCCCTAACCCTAGTTTAGCTAGTGTTTGTTGCAGAAAGTACCAGTCTACTCGGTCGAATACTTTTTCTGCGTCAACCCATATTGCAATTTGGTAACAAGAAGTCCAGTCTCGAGTAATGATTATGCCTGGGTGAGAAAAAACAGTAGTCCGGGGTCCCTTTATTATGGTACCGCCAGACATCTAGGAGGCTGAATTCTTTCATAATCTTGTGTAGCATCAATGTCGACCTGGACTTCAGTCTGCCACCTGCATTGCTCGACTTGTCTAGTATCGGGTCGAGCACTGTATTAAAATCACCCCCCACTATATGAATCCCGGTGGGTTTGAGTCCTCCCGGCTAAGGTTTGAAGAAAAATTGCTGACGTCCAGCCTCCTCATTTGTGGCATAGAGGTTGACCACGATCAATTTTTGTCACCCATTTCTCCACCACCTTCACAAACCTTCCCTCGGAATCAGAATATACCTTCTGGACCTGTATTGGGCTGTCCTTTCTTAAAGTATGGCTACCCTCATTTCCTCATATGTCCCTCATAATGAGAGGCATAAACTCCTCCTATCCATGATCTCTTTAATTTTTGTGTTCTTCCTCCCCACATGGGTCTCTTGCAAGTATACCACATCCGCCGTAATCTATTCCGCTCCTGTAACAATCTGGCTCTTTTTATCAGGCTGTGAATGCCCTCACATTATATGAAAATTAGTTGAAGTCCCTCCATAATAAACACATAGCAACATGAAAGGGCCCTTCCAATGCCCACTTATTACTTTGTGCACATCTTTTGCAAAAGCAGTAAAACGTGAATATAACAAGTTTAAGAACCATGTTAATATATGTAACATCTCCTCTAATAACAGCTGATAAACTTTACGAAGAGAATATAATACTTTTTTTTTTTTTTACAAAGTTAAAGACCTAAAAAAAAAAGTCCTTGGGGTAGAACGTGCCCCACCGGATGCTCCTCAAGGTGAAATAAGTACCCCCTATGTCCCCTCACCACCTCGTCCCTCAATGAAGAACTGATAATGGTGGGTGGAAGGATGGAAAAAAACATCAGTTTCCCTCTTATGGCTTACTGCACTATAGAGGAGACGGTAGTCAAATGGGTAAAGCCTGACAACTTTTTAATCTTTAAATCGCAACCCCAGGCCCCCACACTTCCTTTAAACCTGAAATGAAAGCTTAGATTTATCCAGTCATTTTATTTTTTTATCTCTCTCTAAAAGCAGAGGACTGTTTATAGAGGCTGTAAAACCATAGGAACAGCAACACTCATCTATCCCTGAGTTCATAGCTCCTCTAGTGGCTGGATATAATTGTTTACTCCATCCTATTAATGGCCCCTAATACTTTACCATACCAGCCTTAGCTAGGTGAATATTTGAATTTTAAATGGTATATTATGCCTCCTTCAATGATTGCCATTTGGGTCTACCCCATCGGATGAGTCATTTGGTAAGTTATTGGGTTTTCCTGCAGATCATGTGAGAGCTGCACTGCAACCCTGACCCTTGCGTCCTGGACGTCTCGCCAAAGGTTTCTTGATTTTTTCCTGAAACTCTTCCTGAGTTTACTCCATGGTGCCAGTCAGAGGACTGCAGATCTCTCTCTGTCTCTCTGGGAAGCTTGAAGCCGCTTCGTCAAGGGGATATTCAAACTGGTGAGAAAATCCTTACGCCACTAAGATCCTCAAATCGCTTGGTTTCATCCGGGGTGATTATGTGGAGCCACGCATGAGGTACTCTAAAAAAGACTTCATGCCCTTCTCTCTCAGCTTTTTTGTACTGCTAACACCCTCCTCCTTCTTAAGACCATTGCTGGGGTGTGGTGTGTTCAGAAAAGTCACTGATCCCCGAAAAAGACCTCCTTTTTACCCCACGCTGTGTGGAGAACTTGCTCTTTCACCCTGTAATCCATAAAGGCCATGACAATGGAGCATGGCCTAGCAGAGGGGTCCTTCATAGTGCTACGAGTGACCTATAAGCCCTGATAAGATTTAGCTGTAGCTCCTTTGGCAGTGGGAGGATCTCTTTCAGCAATCCCTCCATAAACACAATCATGTTGGCACTTTCTGTTTTTTCCAGTAGCCTGTGTAATCTGATATTGCATTGCCTGCTACGATTTTCCAGATCTTCAATTCTAATGTACAATTCCTGTTCCCTGTGATGTAAGTCTAGGAGGGCCGAGATATGTATGTCCAGAGTGCTCAGATGGTCCGCCGCTGCCTCCTCTAACTTTACCATGTGGTTTTCTAGGGCTCTAATGTCTCTGGAATTATCAGCTACCAAAGTTTCCATTTTTGAGGAGGACTTCCCTGATTTTTTGGAGCTGGCCCACTAATTGCTTTGAGGTAATGGAAAACTCCTGCTCACTATCCCCCAGGTCTGATTGGTTGTCTTCTGTATTGATATTCAGCCTGGCTGCCGAAATACTCGAGGTAGAGGGGGAAGGCTGCCAGCTTAAAGTCGCCCATCTGCTCCCTTTCTGTAAGGAATTTGCAGCCGCTTCTTTTTGTTTATTTCTGGTCGACATGTTGGCAATACAGCGATCCATTTCTAGAAGGCTGGATGGTAGATTTGCACTGCTGATGGAGTTTGATTCAGGAGGTTGGTTAGAACTATAATTTTAAGCCACCATTACCCAGATGGTGTCACCGGAAGTCGTCAAGAATTATTTCCTTCAGAAGTGATTCCATCATTTTGCCTACCACTGAGGTCAATCTAACAGGTCTGTAGTTTCCTGCCTCTGGTTTGCTCCCACGTTTGTGAAGGGGAGTCACATTCACCCTCCTCCAGTCCTCAGGTACCACACCATCCTCCTATGATTTGTTAAAAAGGGTAGTCGGTGATGTCACTAGTTCTCCCCTTAGTTCTTTTAGAATTCTGGGGTGAATCCGGTCAGGCCCCATTGCTTTGTCCACCTTCAGTTTTAGGAGTTCTTTCAGAGCCCTTTCTTCTGTGAAAGGACTGGTATCGACCCCCTTATCCAGAGTGCTTCTATTGATCGGCTTAGGTACCTCCCTACTCTTCTTTTCTGAATACAGAGCAGAAGTATTCATTCAGTATCCCTGCTTTTTCACTGTTCCTCTGTGCCCACCCACCCTCCCTTTATTCAGCCTCACTATCCCTCCCTTAGTCTTTCTTTGCTCCCTAATGTACCTATAAAAGTTTTATCCCTTCTTAACGAGTTTTCTATTTTTTCCTCGGTTTGGGCCTTTGCTATTCTGACCGCCTTCCCCGCTTCCTTCTGCTTCAACTGGTACAGTTTTCTGTCCTGCTCCTTCTGTTTCCTTATACTTCCCGAATGCTGTCTTTTTCTCACTAACCTTCCCTGCCACCTCTTTTGAGAGCCATAGTGGGTTTTTTTTTTTCGCTGTGGTACCCCTTCCACTCTTCTGATTTGAACCCATTAGCCACAACCCTCTACTGCCTCCCCTTTAGCTACTTGCCTATTTATCTTGCTATGTCCCTACCTGCACCCAGGCCCTCCGACTTCTTCAGCAATCATCTATGAGGCACCAAGTCAAAACCCTTGCTGAAGTCGAAATAGAGTAAATCCATGGAGTGGCCCTTATCCAATGTCCTCATCACCCAGTCAAAGAAAACCATTAGGTTAGTGTGGCAAGACTTCCCTGCCATGAACCAAGTTGTTTACTATCCTGGAGACCTTTGCTCTCCAGGTAGACCACAAGGCCTTTTGACCAGTGATGCCATCAGCTTCCTTACTACAGAGGTAAGACTGATAGGTCTGTAGTTCCACACTTCCTGCCCACCCCATGGAGTGGAACTATGTCCGCCACCCTCCAATCTTTGGAACTACCCTTGTTTGTACTGAGCTACTGAATAGTGCTACCAGAGGTTCAACCAATTCCACTGCCAGTTCCAGGAGCACCCTTGGGCACAACTAATTTGGCCCAGGGCCTTATCTATCTTTAGGGTTGCTAGCCCTTTCCGTACCCTTTCACATGTAAATACTGGCTGCCTCCTCTCGGACCCCTTTTGGCTGCTTTGATACAACTATCTGGCAAATCTCCTGTTTGAAGACAGAACAAAAGGAATCATTAAGGACAGCAGACTTTGCATGTCCTCCTCTATCACCCTACCCACATCAAACAGCTTAACAATTCCTTTCCTTTCTTCCCTAATATACTAGAATAATTGCATTCTCTTCCTTAACCCTCTGCAATAAGCAGTTTAGTGTCTGCTTTGCCTCCCTATTTCTTATTATGCATTCTCCTGTTCTTCCTCCCCTGCTTTTCTTTGTACCTGGTGAAGGTCTTTTACTGAGATCCATGATGGTCTCTTGTACTTACTATGTTTGGTTACTGCTCTCATGTATAACTTGGATGCCTTGAGAAAGGCCCACTTTACTGTCCCTCTATCTTTCTTCCTTACCACCTATGATATCTACCCTGACTAACGTGTTCCGAACCAACTCCCTCAACCTGTTGAAGTCTGCCCTTCTGAAATCAAGGACCTCAGCTCAGTTGGGGTTTTCTGGTCCCTAGAGTCACTCTGATACAAAACCAGCTGTGGTCACAGTTCCCTAGTGGCTCCCCATCTCTCACAGCTCCTACCACCTCAGAGTTGATAAGCACCACATCGAGAATGGCAGTCTGCCTCTTGTGTTCCTTAACTAGCTGCACCAGCAGACAGCCCTGGAATGTATTTAGCAAGGCTCGACTTCTAGCACTCCTGGCTAATCACAATGGATTAAAAACAAGATTAGTCTCTTTGTGGATGACATGAAGATCAGTGCAGTGGCACTAACACAGAAGGGTGGCAGGGACTACAGGATGACCTGCTAATTTTGAGAACTGGTCAGACACATGGCAGCTGGGGTTCAACGAAAGACGCGGCAAAGTCATGCACTTGGGAGCAAAGAACCCAAGGAACTGTTATCAGCTGGGGCAGCTAGCCAGTACACAGGAGGAGAAAGATCCAGGGGTGATAATAACAGGGCAAATGAACCACTCAGCACAGAGCAGAAAAGCAGCAGCTAAAGCTAATATGATGCAGGGGTGTATTGCCAGAGGATTCACCTTCAGGAGAGGGGAGGTAATCATGCCACTATACAGGTCATTGGTGGGGCCGCGCCTGGAGCACTGCATGGAGTTCTGACACCCTTACTTAAAGAAAGATGTTAAACTGCTGGAGGGAGTACAACACAAAGCAACCAAGTCGATCCTGGGAATGGAAGACAAACTCTACAAAGAGAGGCTGAGGGAGCTTAACATATACACCCTGGAAGAGAGAAGAGACAGCGGGGATATGACAGAAACCTTTAAATATATGAAAGGCATAAACAAGATTAGTGCAGAGGATTTTTTTTAAATTAAAGGGAGGGACACAAGGGGGCATGGTCTGAGATTGGAGGGTGAAAGATTCAGGAGAGAAATGAGAAGGCACTATTTCACGGAAGGAGTAGTGACAAAGTGGAATGCGCTGCCTGAAGAGGTAGTGTCCAGTAGATCAGTGGGTGGTTTTAAGAGGGGACGTGACAAAGTGAGGGGGAAGGTCATCAATATGCGGGTAGAGGAGGGAGGAAGGGGCAGGTGCAGTGTAATGGACTGTTAGCTACACATTCAGCAGACTTGATAACCGTATGGCCTGTGTCTGCAGGTGGTTTTGTTATGTTCGTAAACATCCCAATCAATATCCAGCAGGTTCAGATCACCCACTACTTCCCCCTTTGCCTCTCTCCTTTCTGTTTCTTTCCCGAGCTCCAGTCCCTCTCCTTTGTCCTGGTGATCTATAGATCACCCCCATCCATAGTTTCGTGTCTGAGGCCACTGTGAGCTACCTCCACAGTGACACCATCACCCCATCACTACCCCTAATGCACCCTTCCACCACAGCCTCAATGCCATCGCTGACTTAAAGGGCTACACCTCCCCCTCTACCTTTTCCTCTATCCCTTCTGAACACTGTGTACCCAGGGACTGTCAGGTCCCAGTCTTTGTTTTCGGAAGCCCAAGTTTCTGTGATGACCACAAGGTTCATCTCCGTGTCATTGCCTGAAGCTTGCTGATTTTATTACCCCAGCTCCTGGTGTTAAGGCATACCCCCTTCCAACTAACTTCTGAACCTTTTTTGCTATTTACCTGTCTTTTCCCCTTATCCTTCGTCCTACAGTCCAGGATTTTTTCCATCTTGTTTTCGCCTCGGGCCTGCTTTGCTTACAATGGGCACAATGTGTGAGCTCCACCTCTGGTGAGAATTCCCAGTGCCCTGCATGTGGGGTCCTTACACCTGTGTGGTCTCCTGCACTGCCACCCTGACACCTCTATGTGGCTGATGAACAGTGGAACATACAGCGGGATTCAAGAATGCATGGATAGGCATAAGGGAACCTTAGTCATTAGGAAGGGAAGACTGAGCTGGAGATCAAGTAGGGTCTATGGTATTACAGTAGGTAGGGAAAATGGGCAGAATAGGTGGGCCATGTAGTCCTTATCTACCATCAAATTCTATGTTTCTGTACTCCTCCCCAAGGGAGGAGAGATGTCCTAGGGACAGTGAATTATCCCATCCCCAGCTGGCCACCAAGTGTCCTGCTTTCATTCCCAGGTCACTGGTGTGGCTGGAGGTGAGGTGCCCAGTGCTTCAGCCCTCCACTCCTCTGGGCCACCTACAAACTGTATTCTAATCAACTGCCTCTGCACTACCAGTATCCTACTCATTGCTTTACAAAGCACTTTCGGATAGTGTGAAAGGGGTTGTAAAACCAATACTTTCCCTTTCCCTTAGGGGTGGGGTTAGGGACGTGGACTGTTATTAAACACGTCTGGTGGGAGAGGAGGAACTGGCAAGTAATCAGATATGCTATGAGAGAATCAGGATAACTTTGGCATTGAGTCTGTAAGAGGGAGGATTCTTAAACATGGTGTTGGGGAAGTATACTGTCTTTTTTTGTAAAGTATTTCTATTATGAAAGAAACAACATGAGCGTAAAAGACATTCCCAACATTGGCATGTTTACATAACATATAAAATAATCCGAAGACATTCACACTTATCCCTGCATAACATAACAAATGGACACATGTACTTCATGTTTAACACATTAATGGATACCTAATAGTAAGTGTTGGTGATGCTCCTAGGGTAGAGGTACATAAAGGATGTTGGACCAAGAGAGTTAGTAACTGGTAGGTCCTCGAATGTTGCATTATAGCAGTGTATACCAAGGTGTAGGTCCCAACCTGAATCAGTTCGCTTGTGCTACCAGGGGAGAAGTCCCCGCTCCACAGCACTTATCAATTTGTGTCAGGTGTGGTCAAACTGGCTACTGTCACCATTAACCACGCTCTCTTTTCATGCAGCTCACCAAGTTATGAGCCCACTGCTGCACTGTGTGTATGTGTGTGTGTGTGTGTATGGCGGGGGTTCTCTGATAGCCAGCACTGGGCTACAGTATTTTGTGCATTAACAAGAGCTAGTGACCACAGCGCTTGGTCTTACTTAAGGTGCCAGTGAGCTGGATCACCTTCTAGTAAGTACTTAAGAGGGGAGCTGGGAAGAACCACCCCAGCACCACTCCCATTACTCAGTGGATTTCATGTCAGAGTCTTAAAATCTTTGAGCACGAAGAGTCACATGGAGAAAGGTGCCTCCCGCCATGCATTTTGGGCACGTGGATTGTCTAGTTGGATCAATAGAATGCATTTTTGAGGGGGTGATGTATGTGCTATGCATAACATTTAATTATGTTTGCCTTAATCTATTACTTCTGGAGCAAGTGAGGAAATGTCAGGCTGCATTGGTCCAGATATTAGATGTTATATTCGTGCCCAAGTCTTCCGCCCATGCTTCCCAGGCATGGATTTTGGGGTCCACACTACCCTTTCTGAGTACATTATGAAACACTGAAAGTGGCTTAATTAAGGCCCAAGGGCAGAAGATATCCTCCTCCTCAAAGGGATTCATAGTCTGTGGCATACTGGTTGTGGTGTCATGACTGGGCAGCCTGTGTCTGACCTGTAAGTAGATGTGGAGGTCCCCTGATGGAAGAGCCCATCCACCCAGTAGTTCCCCAAAGGAACTCATAGAGTTGTATGACAGAATGTAGCCCCTTCTGCCACCAGAGCAGTCCACTGTGCAGGAATACATTATACCCTGGAGTGTTTTTTTAGTGCAGACCACAGTGAGGCATAGGGAGAGGGCTGAGATGGTACATTGGCATGTTCCTGGGCCTACTTCCAAACTCTCACTTATGTGACGTTCTAGTAAAAGGGTTGTGGCAGTTCTTTGGCTGTAAACTGGTGTGGGGTCCTGCCAGAAGATCCCTCCTTAGGTCTCCAACCCCCTTCCATTTTCAACCAGGCTGTGATTCAGTCTGTCAGATCCCATTGGTAGGAAGGCCATCGGGGCTGCTCAGTAGTATAATTTGAAACTGGGGAGACCCCCACCTCCCTGCCCAGTAGACAGCTGTAATGTTCTCCTATTCATTCTAGCATTCTTGCTGTGCCACAGGAAACCATGTGTTTAAAGAATTTATCAGGGATATGTATCGGGAGGGACTGGAATAGGTGCAAAACACTGTAGTAAAATATTCATTTTTGACCACCGCTGTTCTCCCTAAGAGGGTTAACAGCAGGTCCATCCACCTGCCGCAGTCCTGAATTATTTTAAAGAGGTTAATAATTTATGGAGTACAGTCTGGTGACACGAGTAGAGAGCTGGACCCCCCAATTATTTCAATGTTGGCACCACCTGGGCCCCCCAGTGTATATCTCTCAAGGGCCTGTCAGTCTTTCTACCCAGCTGGCATAATCTCACTTTTAGACCAGTTGATTTTATAGCCAGAGATAGCTGCATACTCCTGTAAGATATTCTGCACATGTGGGAGGCTCAAAGTGGGCCTCTTCAAATACTGCAGCAGACAATCCGCAAACAATGCCACCTTATGTTCTCTCCTCTCCACAAAGCCCTCAATGCACTGATGGTTCCTGATGACTGCTGCTAGAGGCTCAAGCGCCAGCACATAAAGCAATGGTGACAAGGTGCAGCCCTGGAGCATATCACAAGGATACTGCCCCGAATCTAAAACCAGGGAAAAAAAAAAAACACCAGGGTAATTTGGCAAAAACAGAACCTTCTCTGGTTTCTCTGCCTCTACTCCAGACTAATTCACTCCATTAAGAAAAAGATTGGCAAGTCTAAAGGGAATTTATCTAGTCAACAAAAAAAAAAACTTTGAAGTATATGGAAATTCTGATTAAGTCATACCATAGTGTGTAAACTCTATCAGTCGCTACTTTAGCTTTAAAACAAAGGGTTGAGGCGCTGGTGCCTCACTACAGAGGTGATCCGGGTTCACAAATGACCTTGGGTCGCTGAATCAGGGAGGAGGAGGGTTGGAGCAGGATTGAGCTGTGGCTCTCCCTTCCAAAGGGGTGGATGACCACTCTGCCGTAGTCCCACTCCCACAGGGTGGCAGTCCAGTGGGCAGCACAGGTGGCTGAAGTGGCCACCAGATCCAGGCGTGTACATGTGCCTCCACACACATACACATATGTGTACGCCGTGGCCCCGAGAGGGAAGGAAAGAAAATTGAAAAATACCAAAAATTACGAATGAACAAAAAACAAATAGAAATCCCTGAATTCCATTACAGAATTTGAGTGACAAACTATAACATGAAAGTAAAGTACAGCAGAATTATATTGCTTTATATAATATAAGGCCAATCACTATTTGAGTGTGTCACAGATTAATGGAAAGTGTTTCCACTCAAAAGGAGACAGACAATAGCTGTTTAGGTGATTAAGTTGCCAGGACAAAATCAGAAAAGTTTGTGCTAATACAGGATCACAAACGTAACAAAATAAAAAAAAAAAAAACAAGCATCCATCATGCTGGGAAAAATTATCAGACCAATACCAAGTCATTTGTTGTAAAAAAAAAAAAAGGAGGGACACTACAGTTCCCTTCACAGTCATCATGTTTTCTGCAAATAGTTCCTAAACTTCTGCTGTGTATTGCTATATATCCTTATACATTTTGCTATTCAGTACAGGTGCACATGGGCCACCTTCTGCTGAGTTGCTATACCCTGGAGTAAGCATGATCAGGTAATTTGCCTTTTCCAGTTTTGGCCACACCCACCAGTCTGCCAACAAGAAGTCTGCTTTTAGCTTCACTAAGCAGTCTTAAAATGGCTAAAAGAAAGGGTTAAGTCAAAAAGCTAATGGTATGAGCCAGCCCATCAGTGGAGCAGTAGCATTAACACTTGCAACACCAGCTACCCAGGTTCAATAACAAGCCTAGGTTGTCAGAGGCCAGTAAAGGTGGTGGGAGAGGCTGGGAAGGGAGGGCATTATGCTCCGCTGTAACATTGGCACCTATGTGACCAAAGGCGGGGATGCAGTGAGAAAGTACAATACGTAAGGACTTACTGTAACAGTAGATCTTCAAGAACAGCTCTTGCAGCAGGTTACACCATTAGGACTGGAAGCGGCAGTTGCCAGGGCCCCACAGAAAAATTCTAGCTAGCAGTATCCAGTGGGGGACCGCCGCCAACATCAGCTCCTCCCTGACGTCAGACATCATATGAAAGGGGGCGGATCCCCAGTTCTCCCGCCCTAAAGGTGACATCTGAAGGGGAAACCAAGGATCCTCTTCCAAAGGAAGGTTTTAGAAGGATGGCGCCAAAGACGCTGTAGCCTAGAAACTAGGTCAGAAGACTCAACCTCCAGAGGGGAAGGTGGGAGGGAAACTACCTGCTGCAACAGCTGTTCTTGAAGATCTACTGTTACGCAAGTTCTTACATAACTGTACTCTCTTACTTCGAGACAACACTTGCAGCAGGTTACACCATTAGGACTGATTCCCAAGCAGTAAGGGAACAATTTTGTTATCAGGAGGAGGACAGGAGAGATGTTGGTCAGATTTCAGGACCAAAGTTCTTGAAGGACCGCCAAGCCGAACCCTGCTCTGTGTCTAGAGGCAATATCCAGACTGCAGTGCCCAATGAATGTGTGGACAGTGCTCCAGGTTGCTGCCGCACAGATGGCTGAAGTGGAGACATTCTTGAGCGCAGTGAAGGAGGTAGCCACCCCCCTCGTAGAATGACCTTTTACCGGTCCCTTTAAAGGTTTGTTGCGCTTCTGGTAACAGAACAGGATACATTGCACCAGACATCTAGAAAGCGACTGTTTGGAGACAGGAGCACCTTGCATCCTCTGTGCGTAGGAAACAAAGAGCTGGTCCGACTTGTGATGGGCCCTGGTTCTGGTCATATAGTATCTGAGACTCCTATGCACATCCAGGTTGTGTAACAGGGCTTCTCCCCTATTACAGTGATTTAGGTAATACACCGGAAGGTCTATGTCCTGGTTGAGTGTGACAGCCGAGACCACTTTGGGAAGGAACTTAGGATTTGTTCTTAAGGACACCCTGTCCTTGTGAAAAACCAAATAAGGATCCTTGCACATTAGTGCACGAAGCTCAGAAATTCTTCTGGCGGAAGTAACAGCAACTAAAAAGAGCATTTTCCAAGCGAGGAGACACCGCTCACAATCCGCAGCTGGTTCAAAAGGAGATAGTGTAAGCTGCTCTAGAACAAAAGGAAGATCCCAAGGTGGAACTGGATCTCTGATGGGAGGTCTCAAGTGCAGGATGCCACGCAAAAAGGCACGAGAAGCCTCTAGTTGAGCTAGAGACCTGTGACCTATCGGTGAATGGTACGCCGAAATGGAGCATAGGTGAACCTTAATGGAGGAATAGGCAAGACCTGCCTCATAAAGGGTTAGGAGGTAGTCTAAAACTGACCTCTCCAAACAATCCAGTGGAGTCAATCCGTGAGCTTGAGCCCAGATACAAAATCTGCACCACTTCATGGCATGAGTGGAGAGTTTTCTGGCCGCCACCAAAACGTTCACAACTTCCCGAGAGACCCCGTATCTCAGGACTGCTATGTCCTTAGAAGACAGGCATGCAGGTTCAGCGACTGAAGATCCAGATGGACCAAGAAGCCTGCCTCCTGAGACAGAAGGTGAGAGCTGAATGGCAGAGGCACCGGAGGTTCCTGGGCCAGCTGATGTAAGAGAGGGAACCAAATTTGACTGGGCCAAAAGGGCGCTAGCAGAATAAGAGACACCCACTCTTGTTGGAGCTTCAATAGAACCCTCTGGATCAAAGGGAAGGGCGGGAAAGTGTAGAGGAACCTGCCCGTCCAGGAGAGGGACAACGGGTCTCGCCAGAAAATACCAGGCCCTGGATCTATCGAGCAGAAATTGGGCAGTTTTGCATTGGATGGGGACGCAAAGAGGTCCAATTCTGGTGTACCCATCTATGAAACAGGTCCTCTGCAACTTCCTAAAAGTAGTTCCCATTTGAGGACTTTGGCCTCATGACCGCTTAGACTGTCCGGCGATAGTGTTGTCCGCCTCCGGAACATGCACTGCAATGATTTCTGTGCCGTGTTGCAGTACCCAGTTCCAAACCCTTTGAGCCTCCCTGCAAAGGGGTAGGAATGAGTGCCTCCTTGTTTGTTGAGATAGTACATCACCAAGGTATTGTCTGTTTGAACCAGGAGAGTACCTAGTGGAATCTCTGACTGAAGGCCTGTAAGGCGACAGGAAGGCTCTCATCTCTAGAATGTTTATGTGAAGGTGAGACTCTAGATGACCAGGAGCCTTAAGTCCTGACCCCTGTTGAGGTGAGCTTCCCATCCGGACCCTGAGGCATCCATGGAGAGAGTCACTGAAGGAGAGGTGGCACAATGAAGGGACTCCTGTCAAAGATGGTCTGGGATGAGCACCAGTGCCAGTCTCGGATGACGGAATTCGTGATCCAAACTGGATTGCAGATGATCTTGCTTCTGGTCCCATTGGGCTCGCAACATCCATTGGCTGACCCGCATATGGAGTCAAGCTAGAGGAACCGTTGCAATGGCAGTTGCCATGTGCCTGAGCAGGCAAAGAATGGTCCGGGCAGGTACCATTTTCTTTTACATTATATCCCTTATAAGGAATCTGATGTGTTCCACCCTGTCCTGAGGAAAGAATGCCCTCCCTTGAGTGGTGTCCAGAATTGCCCCTATAAACTGCAGATTCTCAGATGGGACAAGGTGCAACTTATCCTGGTTGATGGTGATGCCCAATGATTGGAAAAGGGAACAGGTATCCTGGATCGCAGACATCAGGGTGTCCCATGAGGGTGCCATGAGGAGCCAGTCATCTAGATATGGAAACACATAGGGGCCCCTGCCTCCTGAGAGCTACTGCCACAACTGCCGGACACTTCAGAATACCAGAGGTGCTGAAGACAGTCCCAAAGAGAGCTCAGAACTGGTAGTGACGCCCCAGAAACTTGAAATGCAGGAACTTTTGATGCACTCAAGTGATCTGGAGATGTAGGTAAGTCCTGCATGTCCAGTGATGCCAGCCATGCACCTTCTTTGAGCACGGGAATGAGACCCAGCAGGGTCACCATGCAGAAGCGCTTGTACAACACAAAGGTGTTGAGGTTGCTTAGCTCTAAGATCAGGTGCAAGTGCCTTGTTTTCTTTGGAACCTGGAAGAAGTGAGAATAATAACCTTTTCCCTCTCTGGTTCAGTGGAACATACTCTATGGCCTCCTTTTCCAGGACGGCCAACATCATCTGCTGGATGAGCAGGGCATGCTGACCCGAATAGCGGGAGAGCAGGGGAGGTCTGGATGGTGGGTGGTCAAGAAACTCGATAGAGTGTCCTCGATTTACCAACTGCAACACTCACTGGTCAGAGGTCATCCTCTGCCATTCCGAAAGGTGATGAGGGATGCGACTCCTGACCTTCTCGATCCTTTGATCCAGAGGAGGAGTGGGGGCTGGGAAGGAGTCATGCTGTGGTGGTATTGGACCCCGTGGGCTGGGCAGCCTTAGGATGTTTTGGGCCATAGCCCACGGGGAACCTGGCTTGACCTTTACGACCAAAGTTGCCCCTGGGTTGCTAGCCGGAACGTTGCTGTTGACATTGTTGCCGGCCACAAAAACAGTTCGGATTCCTATGAAAGGAACCAGATTTACTAACATACTATTTGCCAGCAGATTAGACCTTACGGTCTATCGAGTCTGCTCGAACCTCAGATCCCTAGTTGGGTGCCGAGGCCCCCTACCTTGTGTTCCTGTACAGTCCAGACTGCCTTCCCAGTGTCCTGTAGCCTGGTGATGACCTTTTCGGATTCCTCACTGAACAGGACAGCTCCATTATAAGGGACGTCCAGGATGTTCTTCTGGACATCTGGGGTAAAGCCAGAGACTCTCAATCAAGAGTGTCTCTGGAGACAAATGCCTGTGGCTGCTCCCCTGTCTGCTGAGTCCGCTGAATCGTAAGCGGCTTGGAGAACCTGGGTCCCCACATCTGACCCAGTATGAAGGAGGTTGAGCAATTCGTCCTTCTTATTGCCATCCAGGAAATCCTTCAGAAGGTCTTGACCCTGTTCCCAGAGGGCATTTTGAAACTGCACCATGTGCGTGAGGTAGTTCAAAGATCTTATCGAGCATGTACCAGCTGTGTACATGCATCTTCCCATAGAATCCAATTGTTTAAATTCCTGGTCCGGAGGCTGGGTACTCAGGTATTTGACCAGGGAGTTAGCCAGGGGTTGTTGTGCCAAATACAGGTCCTCCAGAGGAGACCTGCAGAGCAGTCAGCCTTTTTTGGAATAGCCGGTGTCGAATGAGGACACTTTCAAGCCACCTTGGTGACATCCTAGAAGGTGTCCACCAGAGGTGGGACCATCACAGGCTTCGGATCCTTTTTGTCTGAGGTAACAGGCAAGGCGTTTGTCTCGGATCCAAGTCTTCTGTCTCCCATCCCATAATCTCCTGGATGTGCCTCATGATTTCTGAGAAAGAGGGATCATCCAGTGGTGACCTTGGGAGGTCTCGTGGGTCTGGTGATGGGGGACTAAAGGGGGATGGAGACCTGGAGGTATCAGATGTATCCGGTTTGGAGTCATCCCCCGGAGAGTGTTGTCTGCCCCTGGGTTGTTTAGAGCTCGGAGACTCTGAGGGAGACCTTGATGGACATCTCTTTCACTCTCTAGATCTGCCTCTGGGAGGCGGAGTTGGCTCCTTAAGGGTCGGGGGTCTTGAACCTTCAGCGCCCGAGGAGGAGGTGGAGGTGGAAGAGGCTTGGGGGAACCACATCTTTCTTTATGGTCTCCCACCAGAAGGTGAACAGGTCTTTCACCTCCTGTATGTTCATGCCCAACGACGGGCCTGGCGTCTGTGTGGGTCTGTCGCCGGGGTAGGGCGTTGGGTCCCAGGGAGCCACCAAGTCTGGTGACGGCTCCCTGGGCAGGCCGGCATCCTCCATACTGCCTGTCTGGTCATCCAGCGGTGCAGTGACCTCTTCTCCCAAAGACCTCTAATGTCCGGTGTCAGCCGCGTCGGTATGCGGATATCGGTTGGAAGTCCGTTTAGCGGTGCTGGGTCAGACGCTTTCACCTCCGACGTCCGCCTAAGGACATTAGCTCTGTGGTCTTCTTTCCCGGGCCTTTGGAGGCTGGGAGATGGACCTGAGGTCGGTGTCCCAAGGCCGGGTCTGACACTCCACTGTATTTGGAGGAAGATTTCTTATGCCGGTCTGAGGATTCTGGCTGGGTGGCAGAGTTGGGCGCCCGAGTAGTCTTGAGTGGGTGCAGAGAGGCTGAGGAGCCCCCTGAAGACCTTACCTTAACGGGGGTGGCTGGGAGTGGGCCGGGATGGCGATCTATCGGACCACGTAGAGCTGGAGCTGGCCCTAGACTCTGAGGCCCAGCTGGGGGATCTCGACCTACCCGAGTCCCGATGTTTGTCCTGGTTTTTCCTGACTTATGGGAAGGTTCCCTTTGAGGAAGGTCTTTTTTCCATTTTCATTTTTTCTCAAGAAGAAACCCTGAAGGGTCTTTTGGCAGCAGATCCGGTTCTGCTATTGAATTGTTGGCAAATTGATCAGGCCTGGGTATCGTGCTCGGGACCCAGACACCTCACGCAGGCTGAATGATGGTCGGCAAAGGGAATCTGCTTGCCGCAGGCACACGTGGAGGGGTGTCCTTCAAGAGAAGGGGTAGGAGAAGTAGACATGGAGTATTAATAAAGATGAAAATATTTTACATGTCATTCGTCTGTGCAGGCATCAGTGAAGCCAATGTTGGTGAGTTGACAGCGGGAAAAGAACTGGGGATGCTGGGGGACCGCCCCCTTTTATGTGATGCCTGACATCAGGGAGGGGCCAATGTCGGGAGCAGTCCCTCACTGGATACTGCTAGCTAGATTTTTTCTGTGGGGTCCTGGCACCTGCCGGCTTCAGTCCTAATGGTGTAACCTGCTACAAGAGCTGTTTCTCGAAGTAAGATCCATGGATTGGGAGGGGGATGCTCCCCAATGGAAGATTTTTTTTTTTACTGTGTGTTTATGCGCCCTACTTGCCTCCCTTCTCCACTGTCTCGGACATCCCCTACTGTAGGCCCCGTTTCCACCTAAATCTGCCTCTAGAGCACATGGTTCCACACCATCTTACTTCACCGTGAAACCTCTGGGTAGGGGGTGAGGAGGGACACCCCCATGCTTACCTCTCCTCAAACCAATATATTCTGATTGGGTAGAATTAGTGCAGTGGAGTCTGTCTCCATGAGCCCGGAGACCTCTCAGCGGTGTCATCGCCCGGAGTAGCCGAGGTGTTTTTTCCATGTTCTTCCCCAGACATCGCATGCAATGAGGGCCTATGTGAGCTAGAAGGCACGCTTGAGACATCCTCCCACTCCGTCCCTCTGTCAGGCCTTTGCCGAATGCCTCACTGCATCTCCACCAACCGCACCTTCCACCTAGGCTCCCCCAGATGGCAGTATTGCAGCAGGAGCCTGCAGTTAACCTCCCCGGAGAAGAAGAGCAGCCATTGGGTGCTCTATCCTTCACCTCCCCGGCTGATCCCGGCAGCCCGTGCTCATTCCCGAACCCGCGTTGCCAGCATGGAGTGAGGAGTGGCATCCAGCGCCTCAACCCTCAGTGCCACCAGGCCAGCCCCGATGGAAGATTTTAGCATGCTCTGTGTACACACATCAGATCATCAACTCCGCAGAGCAACAGAGGGTCAGGGACAAAAAAAATCAATGGAAAGAAGCACTGGCTGTGGCTGACCCCAAACCACATATTGTGCCCAGGACCCATCGCACCATGCAAGGACATCTGAGGGGCTTGGCTCCCTCCTCAGTCCCACCATAGGGGGTAAGCTGCGGAGGAACAGCCGGGTCCCACAGCTAAGTCCCAAGAGACTACAGATGATGGGGCTAGGGGAACCGTAGAGCTGAAGGGCGCCAGCCAGGTGCGGAGGGAAGGGAAAGGCTAATGATAGTTTTGCCTCTCAGGCCAATACTGAAAGAAGCAGCTATCTAATAGTTCCATGGAAAACATAAGCAGCTAACTCACTGACTGCTTCCTCTTTCTTTTAGGCCTTGTCTAAATGTCTGTAACTTAAGTTTCTATTTTCAACTTAAAGCAGAACTACATTAAACCTGTCATTCCTGCATGCAGAAGCAGTTTTTATTTAATACTGGCTCACATTATCAGTGTCTGTGGCTTGTAGGTAGGATAAATGCCTCTGGGTCCAGGGTTAAAGTCCCACACTACGACGGGGGTTATACCATACACTAACACTAGTGCAGTGTAAGGGTGCTGCACTGTTAAAGTGCCATCCATCGATACAGTGTTAAACCCAGGATCCTTCTGCCCATCTCGTCATTGTCCAGATGGAAGTTAAAGATTTCATGGCAGTTACTAAAGAAGTGTAGGGGAATTTTATTCAAAGAAAAAAAATATACAGTCTCAAAATATCATTAACAGAAGACAGTGTCAAAAATCCAAACAAAACTAATAATAATATCCCCTATACAAACAAAATCAGAAAAAGAACAGAAGACCAAGACCTCAACAAATAAAGCAACAAAAAAAACACTATCTTAACATGTGCTCTCTGTTTTTCCTAAAAGTAACAATCCCAAAGCCAGATCATTTCATCCCATAATTAATGAGATATATCACTGCTTAAAGGGACCCTGTCAACCCCATTAGTCCTCAAAGTGTTTCTGGTTTAAAAAAAAAAACATGTTATGATTAGCCACATTCTGTAGAGACTGCAGATGTAGCTGGTAGTTTGAGTCCAATTCCCCTCTTCATCTTTTTTTTTTTGGAAGTGAAAAACAAACTGCTCACCATACTGGTGTTGCCACACAAAAATGTGTTTGTTTACAGTTCTTGATCAACTCCCACTGCACCTTTCTTGGACACGGGATATAGGAGCACCCCCAACACAGTCTAGCAGAGGGAGAGGTACATATAGTGGCCATCACAAAGACATGGGTCACACCAAACCATGACTGGGATCTTGCAGTCCCCAGGTATAAAGTGTATAGTGAGGATGTGGAGATGGGAAGGGAGAGAGTGGCTTTGTATGTGAAAGAGGGGATAACTTTATATCGGTGAGGAAGGGGCATAATGAAAGGCAGAAGCATTGTGGGTGCAGGTACAGTCCACTAAGGGAAAGAAAGCTAAGGATGGGGATGGTCTACGAACCACCTCCATAGTATGAGGAGTTGGACAAGGTACTGGGGTCCCAAATCATGGAAATGGCAAGCAAGGCGAAGGTGGTAATTTTTTTTAAAACACAGTCAAATACTTTTGGAACCAACAAATCAATTTAGAAGTTCAGAACTGTAAGCAGGTGAGCCCGTGGAGAGCATGTTTGTGCTTAGTGGGGTTGAGGTGAGAATTATAAGATTACAAGATGCAACAAGCCTTTGTATGAAGCAAATCAACAAAACAAAATGAAGGAAAAAAACACTATGGTTCTCAAAAGAAGTGGCAAGAAAGGTTAAGGAGAAAAGGACTGCGTTCAGGAAACAGAAGGAGCAGGACAGAACTTAATCAGACAAAGCAAAAGGAGGCAGGGAAGGCAGTCAGAATAGCAAAGGCCTAAAGCGAGGAAAAGGCAGCCCACTCTGTTAAGAAGGGGGATAAAACCTTTTATAGGTACATTAGGGAGCAAAGAAAGGCCAAGGGAGGGATACTGAGGCTTAATAAAGGGAGGAATGTGGGCAGAGGCGACAGTGAAAAGCAGGATACTGAACAAATATATCTGCTCAGTATTCACAAAGGAAGAGGAGGGGAGGTACCTAAACCAAACAAAGAAAACTCAGGAGAGGGGGTCAATACCAGTCCATTCACTGAAGAAGGGGTTCTGAAAGAACTCTTAAACTGAAGGTGGACAAAGCAATGGGCCTGATGGGATTCACCTCAGAATTCTAAAACAACTAAGGGTAGAATTAGTGACACCACTGACTACTCTGTTTAACAAATCATGGGAGGATGGGGTGGTACCTGAGGACTGGAGGAGGGCAGATGCGATTCCTCTTCACAAAAGTGGGAGAAGGGCACAGGCAGGAAACTACAGACCAGTTAGTTTGAACTCAGTGGTAGTAAAAATGATGGAATCACTTCTGAAGGAACGAATTGTTGAGTACCTAGAAGTCAGTAGGGCCCAGGACCCAAGTCAGCATGGATTCACAGCGGGAAGGTTGTGTCAGACGAATCTAATAGATTTCTTTGACTAGGTGATCAAAGTAGTAGACCAGGGAGGGCTGTGGACATGGCCTACCTAGATTTTATCAAGGCATTTGACAGTCCCACACAAAAGATTGGTATACAAGTTAGCCAGCCTTGGAGTGGGTCCCAAGGTGGTAGCATGGATAAAAAAAATTGGCTGGACAACAGGACACAAAGGATAACAGTAAACTAAGTCCACAGTGAAGAAAGGAGGGTTACTAGTAGGGTACTGCTGGGTTCAGTACTGGGATCAGTCCTCTTTAATGTCTTTATATGCGACATTGCAGAGGAACTGGAAGGAAAAGTATGTCTCTTTGCAGATGACACAAAGATCTGCAACAGGGTTGATACACTAGGTGGGTGGAAAAGATGAGAAGGGACCTGGCAAGGTTGGAGGAATGGTTAAATGTATGACGCTCAGATTCAACACAAGAAGTGCAAGGTAATGCACCTAGGAAAGCCCCTCAGTCCATCACTGCGACTCTACCATTCCCTTGCATTCCCATCCCTCGAAAACCGCCGACTGCAGCACTGCATCAAATTTGCCTCAAAATGTTGGCTCAACGCCTTCCCATCCTATCTCTCCTCGCTGCTTTCCCCTACTCATGCTCTTAGATCCCTAGATTACCATCACCTACTAATCCCAAGGCAGAGGGCCACGATCAGGCAAGCTGCCTTCTCACACCATTTCTCTAAACTCCGAATGAGCTCCCTCCTCAAATTCACCACTCCTCCTCTAACCACTCCCTATCTACAGTGCTGGCAAACTACCTCATGGTAAATTGCACCTGCACTTGATTCCTTCTATTGCCTTCCACCAGTCTGTCCCTCCACCTGACCAGCGGCACCAAGCACACGCTTATGGAAGCTGGCTTATTCAAAACCAACTATAGCACTACTTGGCTGCATTTTTCTTGTCCTGTCCTATAGTGCAGTTATTACTCTGTCTGTTCATCTCAGTGGTATTGAATTTATTGTGCTTCAGGCTAAACCATAGCCAATGTATTCTTTGTACTTTTTTTTTTTTAATTTAGTTGTTTAACCAGGTATAGCAAACTAAGCTGAAAGCTTTTTACAGGAGCGACTTGGGAGCACAAGGAGGTTAAGTGACTTGCTCAGGGTCACACAGCATGCAAGTGGAAGCTGTGGGATTCAAACCCAGGTCTGGTCTGCTGGATGCTGCTGGACTTCAAGCCAAATTGCAGCCAATGTTTACTGTCAATCATTATACTGTAAGCTATGTGCCTTGTAATACTAGTTAGACTACAACAATTCCTGTTTTTTTCTTGTAATGTGCATACTTATCTCACCTACTGTATACCTGCCTAAATGCAAGTCTCTTGATAAACTGCGTGTTATCTCCCCCTGTACCCTCTCCCCCCAGGTCGAACCGGGAGACGAGCATCTTCTTGCTCAGTGTGCCTTTCCTGGTGACGGCTCAGAGGTATGTGAGGAAGTATATTTTTCACGAAGAAGGTTGTGGATGCATGGAAAGGCCTTCCTGAGGAGGTTGTGGAGTCAAGAACAGTTGGGGAATTCAAGAATGCATGGGATAGACATAAGGCAATTCTAGTGGGGGGGGGTAGGAGTAAGTAAGCTGTTGGTTAACTAGGATCTGCAGCTTATCCATCAGGTAGGGAAATGGACAGACTATGTGTGCCAAGCAGTCCTTAGCTGCTGTAAAATTCTGTTTCTATTGCTTGACATGAATGTTAAAATGAGAAGAAATTACAAAGTAATGACTTTTTTGCTGGATATTAGAACTCTGAGAACTAAATAGTGATTTGTGGCAATGTGCGATTATGAACAAATACTTGGAGTAAAAACTTAGCTTAATGAATGGTCTATATTGCATATTCAAACAATGTGATTCATGGTATGAAGTGTTGTAATAACTCAAGCAGAGAATGAAATGTAGATATCCCTCATAGGACTGAACTCCAGTTTACCACTAAAAGGTCTGAATACACGCACTACAAAGCTATATAAGGAAGAGACTCAAGGAATTAGGTAAGATTCAGACTAAATTAAGAATAATAAAACACAATTTTTTTTTTAACAATGCAAGTTAAAAAATAAGTTTTTTTCTTTACAGTATAAACGAAGGAAACAAAACAACGATATAAGGCTGACAAACAGTGACTGATTAGGAAATAACAGGTGACAAGAATATGTTATTTTATTTTAGAAGAAAATGAAAGATATAAAAATATAATATATACATATCTATTTTATTTTTAGGCCTCATTTAGAAATGTTTAAATACAGATGGCATGGACAGTGTGCAGTTTTGGAGCGACTCTGCTTTGTTAAATGTAACACAATATTGTTTATACTATGCTGAAAACAGGAGGCCAATGAAATATAGCTATGACTGAAATTTTAAGTAATGTGAAAAGATTTCTAGAATGCATATAAGGTTAACAACAGAATGATAAATGTTGATATATAGCAACAAATAGTGAATCAACCGCTGTTACAGTACAATAAGAGTAATTATATTGAGCATAATATTTATGTCAATTTAAAAATGTATTTTATTTTCACCTAGAATTCCCTGAACAAGCATATTATTATGTGGAACACGGACATTTTGAAAAATCAAATAAAAGAATTCCAGAGAAGTTACTTTTGTGTATGGGCATTTATTTGCTTGAGCAGCCAGAAGAACTTTGTTTCTGAGTACTTTCTGATTCACAGAATCCTGGCAAGCTCCACACCTTATTCACAGAAACCACAAAGACCTAAAGAACATTTTTTGGCGATTTCTCTTGGGAGCCCACCATTACTAAGAAATTCTAGCAGGACACTTTGCTGGGATCAGAAAGGAGATGGAGACAGAACAGAAATGGATAACTGATGTATTCTCCGATGTATTGTTTTCCCTTATTTTTCATTTACTATACCCATGTTTGCTATTGTTCCACTGTTTCTCTTGTTGTACTCTCACGGGTCATGCCTGAAAATAGTCATTTCTTGGCTAGTGCACCTACCCGGTTAACAAAAACTAAATAAATAAAATAAATAATAAGGAGGAAATGACAGAGGCCACTAGTGAGTGTGCCAAAATCAAAAGCAAGAAATCTAAGGCCGAAAAGCCATGCTTGTTCGGCAAGGAGATGGCAAATGTGGTAAGGGACAAGACGACAGCCTTCCAAAAGTAGAAACTTACTCAGAACGAGGAGGATAAGGAGGATTACTGACTAAATCAGGGGAGGCAAGCAGAGTGGTTAGAAAGACAACAGCTATAAAGGAGGTACAGCTAGCACAGGTAGTAAAACAAGGTGAGAATTCGTTCTTCTAACATGTAAGGGAGAAGAGGGATGTTAAAGATGAGATTCAGATTAGAAAAGGTGGGGGGACTGGGCAGAGGGAAATGAAGAGAAAGCAGAGGTGTTTAACAAGTATTTCTGTCCTGTCTTCATTAGAGAGAAGGATGGACCAGTGTCACTAGGGGGCTGACGGGTGAGAACCATGAAGAGGGGAGTCACTGACAGTGTAATACAAGTGGACTGGGTGCATAAGGGCCCTAAAAATGGATAAATCCCCATGGCCAGGAGACATGCACCCAAGGCTTCTCACGGTCCTGGCAGAGGTACTGGCAGGCCCCCTGGCAGACCATTTTAACACATCTCTGGAGTCTGGGAGTGTGCCCCAACACTGAAGAACTGTACATGTGGCACCCTTCCACAAAAGTGGGTCAAAGGATGAACCGGGAACTACAGGCCAGTCAGTTTGACCTTAATAGTGGGAAGCTGATAGAGACCATCCTGGAGGAAAGATTGATGAGCTTTCTGAAGGAAAACAGGCTATAGGACGAGAGGCAGCATGAGTTTGTCATGGAAGTCCTGCCAGACTAAAGTACAGTTATCTAAGAATTTACTATAACAGCAGATCTCCAAGAGGAGCTCTTGCAGCAGACAAAACTGGTAGGACTGAAGCTGCCAGGTGACAGGACCACACGGAAAATTTCTAACTTGCAGTCTATCACGGGAAACCACCTCCGCCAATGTTAGCACGCTGACGCCCACCTATCCCCTCAGTTCTCCCACAGGAGACCTCAGAGCATAAAGCAATGAAGGAGAACCGAGACAGTTCCTCAGAGCTGAGGAAAGGTAGAACAAATGCAAATGAGAAGCAGCTATCTGGGAAGGAGGGAGGGAAAGCAGCGCCTGCTGCAAAAGCTCCTCTTGAAGATCTACTGTTCTGGTATGTAACTACTATCTTGCTCTGAGGGGGCTCTTGCAGCAGGCAACACCGGTAGGACTAAATCCCAAGCAGTACTAGAACTGACCAAGAGTCAGCTGGGAGAGGGCAGCAAGCTAGAGCAAACTGCTCAGGAAAGAAGGCCCTAAAGGACAGCTAGTCCAAAGTGGCCCTGTGCCTGGAAGCAATATCCAAGTTATAATGGCAGACAAAGGTGTGAACCAAACTCCAAGTGGCAGCTGCACAGATGCCTGCAACAGACACGTTTCTGAAACAGGCAGCAGAAGCAGCCACACCCCTGGTAGAGTGACCCTCGACTTCACTAGGTAACGGCTTGTTGTACTTACGGTAACAGCACAGAATGCAATTTGCCAACCATTTCAACAAACACTGTTTCGAAACAGGTGCCCCTTTTCTTTTGGGGGTGAACAAAACAAACTGATCAGTCTTTCAATTGGTTAGGTGCTATTCATATAACGGAGTGCACTATGAACATCCAAAGTGTGCAGTAAGGCCTCCTCCTGATTAAAATATTTAGAGAAATAAACAAGCAGGTGGATGGACTGGTTTAGAGTGAACTCAGACACCACTTTAGGTAGAAGCATAGATTAGTACACAAAGACACCCTGCCTTTGTGAAAACGGCAGGCTTTTACACATCAAACCTGAAGCTCGGAAATCCTCCGTGTGGAAGTAACAGCAACTAAAAACAATGCTTTCCATGACAGAAAGTGCAGCTCGCACTCCTCAGCTGGCTCAAAGGGAGGCAGAGTGAGATTTTCTAAAATAAAAGAAGGTCCCATGGAAGGATGGGGTCCCTAATGGAGGTTTCAAATGCAGGATACCCTAAGAATGTGTAGGATATCTCCAGCTTAGTAGGTGCATGGTACACAGAGATGGTGGGAAGGTGCACCATGATTCATTTTTTAATTTTATTGCGATTCAATTTATTGTATTTAATATGTGGTTGCTGGTTTTCCTCTGAAAATGTTTTTGTTTTGTGTGGTCCCCAGAAGCTCTGGGATGGGCATCTTTTTAAATAAAATTTGCCTTGCCTACCTTAGGTGAAGAGGGTACCGGGTCAAAACAGCGCACCAGGAAGAACGCTGCAAGAACTGTGCTGGGTAAAGCACAAAAGGATTTAGAGCGACAGGGGTGTAATAGCAGTAGGGCATTACCGCTACTGCTGTCACTCTGCAGATTGCCTGTAGAGGGATCAAGATGCCATTTGCTGGGGTAACTGGCTGAGCTGTTCCCATGGTGGAGTGGCTAGGGCACCAGCACACAGTAAAGCAGGAGACATGGGATCATGGTTTGTTCCCACCAGGTCTTCTCCTGCTGAAACCTAAAAAATAAATAAATAAATAATTTTCCCACATCCAAGAGGTCCATGACCCCCAGAGTTGATTATTTAAAGTGTAAAAAAAGTTGTCCCATTGTTTTCAATGGGACTGTGCTCTGTTGTCAGGTCCTCTTGTACCTGACGTTGTTTGGCAGGGCTTTGTTTTCTCCTTGTGGCATTTTTGCTGCATGGTTTTTGTTCACAGTGACCTGACCCTGAGCCAGCAAAGAGTACCCAGACTAGAGTCCAGAGGGAGAGAAGGTACTCCAGAATCAGAGTCACTGGGCAGGTGAAGAGAGCCAGGTGGCAAGTGGTGGCCTATATGGAGAAGCACATCCATTTCATGGCATAGGTGACTCTGGAAAGTTTCCTGGCAGCTCAGCCACACATTAGCAACCCTGGAAGAAACTCCAAAATAGGTGATAGCTGGACTGCAGGAGCCACACATGGAGATGCAGAGACTTGAGGTCTGATGGACCAGGGTGCCCTGCTCCTGGGAGAGCAAGCTGGTGCACAGGCCAGGGGAACAGGAGGTTCCACTGCCAGCTGTTGCAGCACAGGGAACCAAATCTGATGTGGCCAGCAGGGAGCAATAAGAATCATCTCCGCCTCTGACACTTGAGGAGATCCTCTGCAGGAGCGGAAAGCATACAGAAACTTCCTTTCCAATAGAGGGATAGTGCATCACACCAGAAAAGCAGAAAAGCAGCAGTTTTTGCATTGAGTGGGGACACAAAAGGTCAAACTCTGGGTATCCCCACCTGATGAAGAGATCTTAGACCACCAAAGATAGGAGTTCCCACTGTGCATCCTTGACCTGGACTGGTTTAGACTTGTTGGCCAGGACGCTTTGGACGCCTGGAACATAAGACGGCTGAAAATTCCAGGTCATGCTCAATGGCCCAATACCAGACCTCATGGCCTCCCGACAAAGGGGTAAGAATGAGTGCCCCTTGTTTTTGATGTAGAAGACTACAGATTTGTTGTCCATCTGCACAAGTAGCAGACTGGGAAGAATGTGGGTCTGAAAGGCCTGCAGAGCATACAGAACTGTCTGCATCTCCAGCACATTGACAGTGGAGATGCTGTTCCATCTTGGACCAACTGCCCTGGGTCTGATGTTTGGCTAAATGAGCTCCCCAGCCCTAGCCTGAGGCATCCATGATGAGAATCTGCTGAGGAGATACAAAATGGAAGGGGCACCCCTTCAGAAGATTGGTGGGGTCCTGCCACCACTCCAAGGTCCTCTTCACTGGAGTGAAAACCAGCACCAGTTGATCCAGGTCATTGGCGCTGATCCCATTGGCTTTGTAGAGTCCACTGGCTAACCCTTATAGGGAGACGGGCCAGGGGAACCATGACTATAGCCACCCCCATGTGCCCCAGCAGATGAAGAAACGCTCTGGCTGGAACCTGATGACTGGAAGATACCAGCTGGGCCTGTGCTATCGGGCGCTCTGCTCTGTCCCCTAGCAGGAAAGCTTTGCCATGGGATAAGTCTAGAACCACTCATGTATTGGAGGCGTTGGCACGGAGACAGACAAAACTTCAGTAGGTTGATCATGATCCCTAGGATCTGGAAGAGCTAAAAGGTGCTTTCCAGAGCCTGCAACAAGAGAGATGCCTGAGGGGCTGTGAGCAGCCACTCATCCAGTTATGGGAGCACATAAAATCCTTGCCTCCTCAGAGCTGCAGCTATCACTGCTAGGCACTTAGTGAAGACCCAAGGTGCCGAGGAAAGGCCAAAAGGGAGGGTCTGGAACTGAAAGTGGTCCCCCTGGAAGCAGAAGCAGAGGAAACAGCGGTGAGCCAGGAAAATCTGGATATGGAGGTAGGCATCCTGCATAACCAGGGAACAGAGCCAGTCCTCCTGGTGAAGGAGGGGCAACAGTCCCTGAAGAGTCACCATCCTGAATTGTTTGTACCCTATGTAGAGGTTCAGGCAGCTGAGGTCCAGGATCAGCCTCAGGTCCCCTGTCTCTTGGGGATGAGGAAAAAATGGGAGTAGAACCTTTTCCCTCTTTGATTCAGAGGGATGGGCTCTATGGCCTTTTTACGTGGGAGAGCCTGAATCTCTTCTCAGAAGAGGGTGATGCGGGTCTGAGGATAATGGGAGGGCAAGGGAGCATTTTCTGGAGGGAGCTTCCAGAAACTTGAGGGAGTGACCCCTTTTGATAATCTGAAGTACCTACTAGTCTGAGGTTACTGTGTGCCACTCATCCAGGTATAGGGAGAATCGACCCCTGACTGCCTCCCCTAAGGCCACTGCTGGGGGAGAGGGGTCGGGCAAGGAGTCAGCAGTAGAGCCAGGGGTGGGCAGAGTGGCTGTAGGTGCTCTGGGGACCTAGAGGAGGACCCACTGGTTGCTGAGGTGTTAGCCTTGTGCTTAAAGGGCCTTTTGACTGCTGGCCCTGGTGGGCTGTCGAGAGGACTGGCAAAAGGGACACCGGTTGGGACAGTTACATGGAAATGTACCAACCTCAAGACCTTCCCCGATTCCTGAAGGTGGAGATGATATCCTGGCATCTCCCCCAAACACAACAGAACTGTCCATGATTTTGGCCTGAACATCAGGTTCTAACCTAGACACACTGAGCCATGAATGGTGGTGAATGCAGATCCCTGCTGCTGCCCCACACCCGAAGCATCTACTGTGTCATATGCTGCCTTCGCACATAGTTGCTCACATCTGAACTGGATTTTAAGAGCTGGGCCAACTACATTTTAGTGGAATCTTCAGGAAGGGCTTGAACCAGGTCCCTGGCCTGATCCCAGATGGCATTCTGATACTGTGAGACAGTTCTGGGCCCAGATGGCAAGAGTGGCAGATGAATACACCCACTTGCCTAATTGGTCCAGCTGGTGGGATTCTTGTCTGGAGGATGGGTGCTGAGGTATTTGGGCTCTTAATGTGGTCATGAGCTGTATTCATGACCACCCGAGTCCCCATGGGATGTTCGCCAAAGAAAGGTTTATATTGACTGGCAGTGTTGCAAGTTACTTTTCTATTGCTTATTACTTTGAAACTTAATTTAGGGAAGCTTGTAATACTAGTAAAGATGGAGAAGTACTGAAAAGCAATACACCTTACAGGTACAATTATTTATGTATTTTTATACAAAAGAAATACGAATCGTAATCATCACATTTATTTGAAAGTAACTAGTAACTAACCTATTACTTTCAAAAAATGTTATCTGTTATAGTTAGTTATTATTTTTGTATAAAAAGAAATAAGTAACTATAATTGTAAGGTGTATTACTTTTTCTAGTACGTCTCCATCCTTGCTAGTGACTTCACAGAGCTTCCTGGAATAAGTTTCCAAACGTAATAGAAAAAGTAACTTACCCAACACTGCCCACTAGCACATGGTAAAGGCGATTTGCCTTCTTAGCCAAGGCCGGGGTGGTCGAGGGATGATTAATCATATTACCATAAGAATCAATAAGAGGAGGGATCACCAAAGGGAGAGTCTCCTTCTTCGGAGATAGAGCGACAGATGATGGCGCCCCAGGTCAAGCTGCTCTGTTTCTCATCCCATGGGGGGGTGGTGCATCACATCAAGAAAAGTGGGATTGTCAGGGGGAGACTTAGGGGTCTCCTTGGGAGGCTCCTGCCCATTAGAGAAGCCCCTCAAATCCTCAGACAACTCCGAGGAGGAATCGTCCCCCGACTGATCGCTGTCTGGGACTGGTGTATGAGGGTGACGGTCATCCCAATGCTGATCCTAGGTCCCTTTGTAACTCCCAGAAGACCCTGTAGTGCAGGGGTTGCTAGGTCCTGCCCAGTCTGGATCTCAAGGAGGAGGTCCTAGGAAGGAGGAGGCCATCTGAGCATATCCTTGTCCTTCATAAAAGATCCACCAGACTGTAAACAAGGCATTATAATCCACCGGTGGATTGTAAAATGGATAAGGATACTGAGGAAGGGGGTACAGATACATCAGTGAAGAAGCCAGTGTAGGGTACCCTGGTAGTGGTCCAGCAGGTGCTGGCTGGGGATCCCTGGGAGGGCCAGCAGGAGTCGGTTGAAGCGCAGACGGGGGCTGAGGAGATGATGGTTGAGGAGTCATTGGTAGCCGCACTGGCCTGGTAGGCAAAGGCTGACCTCAGTCCAGAGAAACAGCCAATGTGGGCCCCTGAGACAAGGCAGGTGCCTGGGGAGAATTCCGCGAGGCAGGGGCAGTGGGGTCACATGTGTGGAGGAGGAGGCAGCGTTGCTCCGGCGATGCCTGAAGGGCTAGTGCTGGCCTTTGGGGTCAGGCACCATACAAGACAACTCCTTGACTGGGGAAGGGGGTGATAGAGTGAGACCACCAATGGAGGTTCCAGCCCGGTCAAGCCACCTGGCTGAAGACCGTGGGGACTAAGGGCCTGGCGTCCAGGGGATGGGAGGCAGGGGCAGTCTGCTGCCCTGAGGAGCCACTGCCCGTTATAGCAATTAGGGCAGTGGCTGTCCCATCGGGAGCCTGAAGAGTGATGGGCTGCTGAGGAAGGAGGTTTGACCCCCATGGAGGAAGACCCAGAGGCGGAAGCTGTTCTTTGCAGAGACCGCAAGTGAGAGGCTGACTGCAGATGGTCCAGGTGCTTGTGCTTCACTCTGGATTTCCTCTTTCTGGGAAGAAAAAGAAGCTCCAGAGACTGGGAAAGTGGAAGAACTTTTAGCCTAAAGCTCCTTCTCCATCACAGCTAGTTTCTGCTGAAGTAGGTGACTCTGGAGGGTCTTCAAGCAATGTCTCTGTGTGATCTGGTCAAAGTCCTGGCAGTGCTTGCAGGTCTCTGTGTCATGGTTGAGGCCTAGAAGAGCAGGCAGGAAGAGTGGCCGTCCTTGGTAGATCTACTTGGCAGGCGCACTTTGTAGGCTGGTCGAAAGATGAGTTTGGAGCAGAAGACCTAAACAAGATGGAGAAAACACTGTAAATCGATGTTAATACAAAGGAGAGTAAAGAAATCACAGATAAGCATGAAGAAATGGCAGTCAACTGAAGCAGGCATCCATGGAGGTCAGACTTGTGCAGGTCAACTGTGTGGGAAAAGAACTGAGGTAGGTCTGGGGACCACTCCCTTTATAGGATAGGCGGACGTCAGAATGTTGACATCAAGAGGAGGTCCCCATAATAGACTGCTAGCTAGAAGTTTTCCATGCAGTTCTGGGCACCTGGTGGCTTCTAGTCCTACCAGTGTTGCCTGCTGCAAGAGCCCCTCAAGCAAAATCCTAATTAACTTCAACCACGTGGGCTGTGCACAGTGGACAAGGGCCAAGCTGGGTGAGGTCCTGTATTTGGACTTCAGCAAGGACTTTTGATTCTGTGCCTCATAAGAAACTGGTTAGAAAGGTGGGAGACATGAGAGTGTGGGCCAGTCTTGCTAGATGGGTCAAAAGCTGGTTGCAGGACCAAAGCCAAAGGTGGTGGTCGGAGGTGAATTCTTTAAAGCTAGACCTGTGACCAGTGAGGTCCCACAGGGATTGGTGCTTGGTCCAGTGTTTAATATCTTCATCAGTGACGTAGTGAATGGGATCAATGGTAAAATCTGGCTGTTTGGATGACAAAAAGCTCTGTGGTAGGGTGGACATGAAGGAAGGGTGACAGGAACTCATGGAAGACCTGGCTAGGATAGAGAAGTGATCTGGCATTTAGCAACTGGGGTTCAATGCTATAAAGTGTAAAGTTATGCATCTTTGGGCGAAGAACCCAGAGACCAAGCACTGTCTGGATGGTGTGCAGATAAAGTCAGAGGAAGAAAAGGACCTGGGGTAATCATCATGAGTGATCTGAAGCACTCGGCATACATGGAGACCAGCAGCCAAAACAAATCAGATGTTGGACTGCATAGGCGGGGGAATTACCAGCAGAAAGGCAGAGGTCATACTGCTGCTGTGCAGATCACTGGTGAGAGCACCTAGAGTACATTGTGCAGTTCTGGTGCCCTTATCTTAAGACAGATATCAACTTGCTGGAAACAGTCCAGAGAAGGGCAACCAAGATGATACAGGGCCAACAGGGCGACATCCTTGATCAACTCCCACTGCATCTTTCCTGGACTTAAGAATACCTCCAACACAGTCTAGACCCCCATGATGCAGTGAGACTAGAGGAGACTACTGCATCATGAGTGGCTGCACTATTTGGTGGGTGTTCTAATGTTCAGTCAGCATGCAGTAAGAGCAGATCTAGGATTGGAAGCAAAACAAGGTTGGGTATAATTAAACCATTAGCATGCATTTGAGTTCTAGTAAGAAAGGAGACAGATAAAAACAGCAGCCTCAATGAATTTTGAAGAAGTTAAGCAATCATATAATGTGGATTTTCAACTAGAAATAATATGATGTAAAAAAAAAAAAAAAAAAAAGATTGACAGTGTCCCTTTAAACACGGTTGTTCCCTGAAATAACTGGTAAGGATGGTCTTGTGCACCATTTGAGTCAGAGCTATATGTAAACAGGATCTGCTGCTGCACCAACTGACATCTGGCCTGCCATAAATAATACTCAGACAAGTGCCAGTGACTGTCATAGTACTTTTATGGTAAAGGCAGTGTGGCGTCAGAGGAATACAGAACCCCAAATTTTCCTATGTAAGCCTGCTAAAGTGACTACCATTTTTGGGCTGGAAAAGATGAGAAGCCTTTAACAAAACTGCAGTCTGGTAAAAATTATCCTTAGTTTCCAACCAATTATGGCACCCTTCCTAAGGGCAGTAAAGTTCTTCCAGGTCCTTGTGTTTATGATTGCCATGGACTCCAAGTCACCCGTGGCAACAAAGCCAATCTGTATCCAAGGCACTTGGGACATCCAGGAGCTGACACATTGCCACATCAAATTTTTCGGGATGACATGCTATGAAACCTGGCTCAGTTCCCGAACTGTGTGTTAAAACTTCCTGATACAGCTGCACCCTGGAAAAAATTAAAATCTATTGTTTCAAAGTTTCACAATCCGATTACTTTCAGGGTTAGAATAACACAGCCTGGCAAATCCTAGCATAATAGTATTTTCAGAGTCATTGTTACCCATTTGGAAAAGTATATTGTTTTTTTCCTCGCGCTTCCTTCTGGTCATAAATGGATACCCCCTCTGACTCAGCTACATCACCAGAGGGACTCCTGTATGTTCCAGGGATGGGGAATAGCATGTTGGAGAATTGGACAGCTCTGATGACCATTTTAAAGGGGTAGGGGATGGGTTGTGATCCATAAGAGTAAGCCCATCGACACCAAGGAAGATGTGATCTGAGCTGCCAGCAGGACTGTGAGCGTAGTATGGAGTTGGAGCCATCAAAGCTCCATGCTCCATTGTAGAAGATGGCTCCACTCCACCCTCTGTCCCTCAGTTTACATAAGCCAGAGTGCTGGAAGCAATAGTACCAGTATGCAGATTCAGGGACAGTCTGGCACCAGCATACCAGTTTATTTTTTTAAGTAAATATTATTACACATGGGGCTCCAGAATATGTTAGTGGTCTTTTTCTTATATAGTCTGGCACAGAGTTTCTCAAATGAGGCCACCCTGGCCACTTTTGGCCACTAGCACAATCCTCTGGGCAGCAGAATTCTTTTACAGCTCCAATTACAAAGGAAATGGAATGAACAGCTTCCTACCTTTAAATAAACAAAGGAGATACATTTCAAATGAAAATACATCAGGGACTTGGTTTATTGTATGATGTATTCAAAAGCAATGTGCTACATCAGAGGGTGTTGAAGTAAGAAAAAAGCAGGGAGTCGCAGTGGGGCCACCAACAAATTATGGTGGCTGCACTCAAGGCGGTTTGAGGCCACTAGGATTTAAGGCTTGAGAACCACAACTCTAGCAGCCACTTAAACCCAGTGACCACTTAACTTAGAAGTCACTCTTCAAAAAGCTGGGAATACACTTTATGGAGATGTGATTGAGAACATCGCCCTCTGCCATGTTAGTGGTTTCAAGGATACCAGTCATGCAATGCATCAAGACAGGGACACAGTTTTAAGTTATAGAGCATCTGTTATATTTTATTGAGAGGCAAATCATTTAAACTATATATATGTACACTATATGAGCAAAGAGACCCTACAGTCTGTTCTCATAATAATGTAAACAAGTACTCCAGAGGAGTGAAGGAAAGGAAGCCAGTTCAGAAGTATTTACAAGAGTTAAAATATATATATTAAACATTAGATACGCAAGTGATTTGGTAAAATTATCTACGAAACTATAGTATTTAAGAATGTAAAAAATACAGAAAATGTTTTCCATTTCATAAGGTAGCCATTAGAATCACTCTGAAAAACAAGAAGAAAGGCATAAGAGTCCATGATGCTTTTAAGGTTACAGCAAGTGATATAAATAAATGACAACGTAAATCTGAAAAACAAAAATTAAACCAACTAAAGGACAAAATTATTAAAAATTTCAATGTTTGAAATAATCACAATGTTACAACAGCATCCTAAAAAATATTATATGTACAGAATTTAGACTTAAAAAAATACAGATGTGCCCTCATGGGTGAAATTCTTACACCTTTCTCCAGGGGGGGAAAACACCACGACAGCATACACACACACACGCACACAATTAAAATAAACAATATGTAGATCTCTGGTTAAAGCCTCTTATACCTTCTAGTGTGTAAATCACAGTTACTTCTAGCTGTTATATGTGATTCTAGATAGTGTGAACAAGAAGCTCCTGAGCAGCTCTGCGATTCAGAGGCTCTGTGAGATGGTGACACATGACAGCGCCCTGAAAACCACTGCAAATCTGTCTGGTTTTACTTTAGCTTTCAAGCTGCCATCTGCAAGAGAAAGGGTCAGCTGTTGCATTGTACTTTTTAATCCCCCACATATAGCCCTATTTGCAATCTTCTGGTCTGGGGTGGAATAAAGTAGTGTAATGTTTCAACCCTGACATGTAATAAGCTTTTAGCCTTCACCGTGACACAAAATGGCTCGTGATGATCCTGCATCCACCCCTTTCAAACAGCAGTTCTGAGCTGAACCAAATGCGGTCTGGATTAACCCAAGTGTTACTATGGGTATACAGGCAGAAGCAGATCATGGTGGTCCATCGTGACTAGATATAATACTTTAATTCAGCACCACCCAGAATTAGTGGGTCAATTTTGGATTTGACTTTCTGGAAGTGTTTAGGCTGATAGTGCCGGTGTTGGGGAGCAGACAGACTTAAATCTTTAACACTTCACTTTACATCCCATCTTCTTCCATTATATCTGGCATTTACTGCTGCATGGCTACTTGTTCTCTACGCCACCCTGCAAGGTTATGACTACAGTAATGTGAGCCAGTTGGATGGCGCTTCCACTCTATCTACAGTGTAAACTACTCCAAAGATGGCCTAATTCACATTAAACCAGTCCATCCCCTCCCAACCATGCTGCTGCAGTTTCAATCCCTAACCCAAATGACACTGAAGGTATTTGAACTTGCAACCTCAATGCAGTAGGCTCCACACAGAAACACAGAAGTTGACGGCAGATAAGGACCGCAAGACCCATCCAGTCTGCCCATTTTTTTTTATCCCTTATGAATGTGCCATCGGCATTTGCTCTGTCAATGGCCCATCTATTCATACTCATCTGTATTGCTCCCTTATGCCTGTCCCATGCATGTTTGAAGCCCTGCACTGTATTCATCTCCACCACTTCCTGAGGTAGGCCATTCCAAGCATCCACCACCCTTTCTGTGAGAAAGAACTTCCTCACATTACCCCTTAATCGGCTTCCCTCTAATCTCATGCTGCGTCCTCTTGTCCTGCTAATTTTTTTTATACTAAAACATGTTAGACTCTTTCACCTTGTTAATGCCCTTAAAGTGTTTGAATGTTTCAATCATAGCACCTCTCTCCCTCCTTTTGCTCTAGAGTATACTTATCGAGTTCAGTTAATCTGTCCTCATATGTTTTCTGATGCAGTCCCTGCACCATTTTGGTTGCCCTTCTCTGGACTGCATCAATTTGGTTAATGTCCTTGTGAAGATGTGGCTTCCAGTACTGCACGCAGTACTCCAGATAGGGCCTAACCAGTGTCTTGTAAATACAGGTTACTCACCTGTAACAGGTGTTCTAGGAGTGGTATATGTTGTTCATCCACACTTATTGGCAGGTTCCAGCGGGCTAGATCTGGCGTCATGGGGCGGAGCCAAGAGTTTTACCACCCGAGTGAGTGGGAGGCGCCAGCCTGAAGACCTTCCAGCAAGATTTAAAGCAGCAAGGAACCTGCCAATAAGTGTGGATTGAACAACATATCCACATCCCTAGAAAGAGGGATTATTATCTCTTTCTTATGACTAGTGATACCTCTACTAATACACCCCAGCATCCCCCTAGCCTTACCTACTGCTTTAGCGGTCTGCCTGGATGATTTCAGGTCATCTGTGATGATGATGCCCAAGTCTCTTTCTTCCCTTGCAACTGCCAGCAACTCCCCTCCCAACCTATAGGTGGCTTCAAGGTTTCTCTTCCCTATGTGCATGATCTTGCACGTCTTTGCATTAAACCCCAGTTGCCACTCTTCAGACCATTTTACCAGTTTATCCAGATCTCTTCTCATTCTGCCCACCCCATCTGGATCATCTACTCTGTTGCAAATCTTGATTTCATCTGCAAACAGACAAATCTTACCCTCCAGTCCATCTGCAATGTCACTGATGAAGATACTGAAAAGGACTAGCCCCAGGACTGATCCCTGAGGTACCCCACTTGTGACTTGCATCTCTTCTGACTGTATACTGTTTACCACCACCCTCTGTTTTCTGCCCTCAACCAGTTTGCCACCCAGCTGACCAACTTCTGACCCAACGAGCTTACCCAGCTTATTAATCAATCTTCTACGTGGAACGGTATCGAAAGCTTTGCTAAAGTCAAGGTATGCGACATCAACTGTTCCCCCTTGGTCCACCACTCTGGTTACCCAGTCAAAGAAATCTATGAGATTAGTTTGACAGGACCTTCCTGTTGTAAACCCATGCTGTCTTGGATCCTGTGCTCCTATGGATTCCAGGTGTTGCACTATCCTTTCCTTAAGGAGTGCCTCCATAATCTTGCCCACTACTGAGGTAAAACTGACTGGTCTGTAGTTCCCTGCCTCTTCCTGCTACCACTCTTTCAGGAGCGGGATCACATGAGCCCTTCTCCAGTCTTCTGGGACCTCTCCTGTGCTCAGAGACTCACTAAACAGTTCTGATAATGGCTCTGCTAGTTCCACCCTTAGCTCTTTAGTACCATAGGATGTATGCCACAAGGTCCCATTGCCTTGTCCACCCTGGCGTATCAAGCTCTTGTAGGACCCTTTCTTTTTCAAGGGACTACTGCATACCTCCCTCCCCGTGTCCATGGTGCTGAGCTGTGGCTCTGCCCTACCTTCTCCTCAGTAAATACTGAGCAGAAGTATCTATTTCGGATAGATGCTTTACATGGTCCTCCTCCTCATTCTTCTTGGACCATGTTGCCTACAGATGTGACGAGCCTGCATGTAGCCCAGTTTGCAGCCAGCTGTTTTTAAGATTATCACCCTGAGTGACACTAAAACCGAAATAAACAACGCCCCTAAACTCTGCTCCTAGCACCAGCCACTTTTCACTAATTCTGAGTACACTGCAGTTGCTCCAATGCCACTTGCCTTGCCACAGAAAACATTTATGGAGCAGTAAACGGCTGTGCTTTAAATGCAGAATAAGAGAGGTTCATAACAGCAATATGTTTTGCCTACCTGAATGGCTGGTTTTGCAAGTAAACATCTGTATGGCATTATACACTTGTCTGCAGCTTGAAAGTATAGCCAGAAACAATGAATGACTTAATAGAATTTGTTTTAAGAACATGGCCACTCCAGAACCGAAGTGATCCAGGCTAAAACCAGACAGATGCATGGCAACCCTAGCTGTGTTCTAAAGAACCATGTGCAGGACTGGCAGTGTCAGGCCTGCCGCTACAGAATAAAGGTGCACTGGTACAGAAATACTTGCTCCCAGCAGTGCAGTGGAAGCCGATTAAATGCACAGCCTCTTAAATGGATTTTTGATGCATTCTTTAGAGATGCCATCAACAAAATATCCCTCTCACCCCATCCACCAGAAAAGGCATTTTCAACAACAAAACAAACAAAATCAGATTTGAATCCTCATTAAATACAGGTTTCAGTGTTTTTTTTTCTTTTTGGTAGGTCTCTGTCCCTCTTTATTTGGGAAGGTGCACCACCAGCCTTTTCTGGAACTCAAACCGGGGCCCTTAAGTCCCGAAGGCAGCTTTTCCAAAATGGGTGATCGGGCCTTCGCTGTCTTTGCGCCCAGATTGTGGAACTCCCTCCCAGTAAACACTCGCGCCTCCCCCTCCCACTTCTGTTTCAAATCCTCCCTATGGGGTTTCCTCAAACTGGCATCCTCCTGTTTCTGCACTTAAGGAGCCCTCCCTAGTCCAAGCTGTCCGGCTGAGGTGATTCTAACCCAGCAATTATCATGTGAGGAGACGAGTCTCCTGGTTCTGAATGTGCTCAATCCACTGGCTAAACCTGCTGCTATCGGCTGTCTTGCCTGGAAAGGTGTTCCGTTCTTGCCTTTCTGTACATATTATGTGAATATTCTGTACTATCCCTGAGCTTTTGGCTCCAGCCCACTAATATGTATTTGTGACGTTCTATATATTGACTGCTGTCAAACACATGTACCATACTGTTTCACATGTGATGCGATATATATACTGTCAAATTGTTCTCGCCTGTACCTTGTAACCTCCTGGGTCGCTCCTGAAAATAGGCACTTTGCTGTCTAGTGTGCTTACCTGGTAAACAAAAGTAAATAAATAAATAAGATTCAGCTAAAGTCCCCCCAGACAGGAGGTTCAGAGCTCCTTTGACTCAAGACGTGCTGTCCTATGGATGACCACTAGAGGTCTCTTGTACAGTTACAACTACTCAGCATAGCTTCCGACTGTTGTCCACAGCTTTAACACTAGATGGCACTATGATGCACAGGTTGCCTTTTTCTCATATGCAGTATTTTTCACAAAAGATCTTTAGAGTAACAAATGGCACACAAGCATGTTGGTGAACAGCGCAGAAAGCTAGGAGTACCCCTCTGCAGCCATGTCAACAAGGTCTGGTCTGCTTTTGTTTGATTACGTAATGTATATAGTCACATGGAAATAGCTTTTTATTTAAAACAAATGTACATGTCCTGTGTTTAACGAGTACTCTGGTTAAAAGAAGCCTTTTCTGGTCCACGGAGCCTTGCAGAGTGCACCCCCCCCCACCAAAAGAGCTGAAAATATTATTCTGTCCTGCCAACTGGTGCACATGATTATTTCATTATAATACTTAAATCATTCAGCGGAACTTCATAGAGTTATATTGTCATATTGTTATTTAGTCAGTTTGGTGGAAATAATACATATCTGCACAGGAAGGGCTTCCTTCTTCCATCACGTCCTGTAAGGAAGTTCTTCCAGTGGGCGGACTGAAGCCATAAGAGGAAGTGCATGACAGAGTTACAAGAAGTGGTACCACAGTAATTCTGTTCTATTGCCCAACCTAAAATGAAGCCACACTGCTGGTCTTCTGTTGACTAGAACCACAGAAGAAACCTTCATAATGGCTCTTTCCCTCTCTCACAGCATCATCTGTCACCAATAGGGTGATCATGACGAAAATAAACTGAAAGTCAGCAAAATGACAAAACAGACTGCCATCCTAACCAGCAACATGGCTTCCTCTTTGGAGAGCTCCACTTTTCTTCAGCCAGTCAGCGCTCAAGTTCTTACAAGAATACCGTGATGCAAGCAGGAAGCTCTTTTGGGAGATCAGGCCTTCAAAGCAATGGCAGCACATACTGCCTCCATTTGCCAGAAGAGGCACAAGATGCCCTTTCTGGCAGTCAAGGACCGAGTTCAGCTACAGATACACATTGAAATATCCCCTCCCCTCCTTATAGCAACAGTGCACAATCATGGAATTAAAAAAAATTAGTGAAGCAAGTGCTGGGAACTAGGGCTGTACAATTTTGTTAATTCAACTTTTTGTTACTTTAATAACAGCTTTCTAAACTCCACAGCCCAGTACAGATCTATGCCAGGTCGGCCATCTTTGTTTTTCTAATGGAGGGTGAGATGCTGTCAAAGAACACCTGCTGTGAAGCACCACCCCCAAGTTGCTCTGGCAATACCAGATACGAAGACCAGGTGCACAAAACATGAGGTCAAAGGGCATAACGTAGGTGGATGCAGGCAAAACACAGCATTTTCCTACCTTGGGCATTGTATTACAATGCATATATGAATATAACATGATTGCAGCTGCAGTGATTACAGTGGCATGCGCTGTTGTTTTACAGTTTAACTCCTTCCCCCAGTCAAAGCCAAAAAGGTAACTGGCTACTTTTGATTAGGTCTGATACTAAGCAAACAGCTTAGAGAATACCAAATACCATTTGATCAGTCTTCCTCTACAGTGTCTAACAAGTACAGCACAGTACAGTACTACTCACCCTAGGTATATCACTATGTACATCTTTATAAGAAGGTCTATAGCAATTACATGTAAACATTATTGTGGTGAGGAAATACTAGGATAGCATAGGCCAAGCTACAACAAGGTAAGTGTCAAACGTGAATGTGGATCCAAAACTACCCAGAGCACTAGTATATACTTCACATGAGAAAGAACAGAGCTCCCATAAGCCACCCACCTTGTCGCCTGCACTGTCACTGACCTTGGGCCATCATAAGCTGAGGCACAGATTGCCAATGGAACTATCACGCCCCGGCAGTTGCTAATCATTAGCAGTTGCTCTCCCGTGGAATCAGGTTTGTAATGACTACAGCGTATACCATACTTTGAATGTGTTGGGAAATAAGCTGGAAATGCGGTAGGGGTTTGAATACCTGTCAAAGCCTGTGGGACTACCTAGCATTGATGCATTTACCATAATAAAGAAATGTTTTAACTGGGTGAGAATGTGGCACAATAGTTCTTTCTGAAGATACTACATGCATTAGATTGGTAGAGAGAGCCTGGACTGCTGAGCTGAAGTGTGATACAAGTAATGACAACCAAAGCTCCCAGTCAGATACCAGTAGTGACTGTTGAAGCTCCCAGTCAGATACCAGTAACAACCATCAAATCTCTATGTCAGATTCCAGTAAAGATAGCCAAAGCTCCCGGTTAGATACCAGTAATGACTGCCAAAGCTTCTGGCCAGAATCCAGTAATGACAGACAAAGCTCCCAATCAGAGACCAGTAATGACTGACAAGAGCTCCCAGTCAGAATCTAGTAATGACTGCCAAAGCTCCCAGTTAGAAACCAGTAATGACTCCCAAAGATCCCAGCTGGAAACCAGTAATGACTGATGAAGCTCTCAGATGAATACCAGTACTACCTGATGAAGCTCCCAACTGGATACCAGTAATGACATCCAAAGCAACCAGTCAGATACCAGTAACAATAGCTGAGCTCCCAGTCGGATACCAGAAATGACTGGCAAAGCTTCAGCAGTAGTTGTGCATCAGTAAGGACTGTCAAAGTTGCCTGTAAGAACACAGGTACTGACTGTCGGACAAGTGAGTGGGTTCTAGTATAGAGTCTTGGTTTGGTCCAGATAATGAGTATGATGCCCAGCATTCACAGTGGATGAACCAACAGGTTGAACCCAGTCTTCGGCTAATGTTTCCCTTCAACCACCCCTCCCCCAAAACATCCACTGACATTTTAAATTATCTGCCAAATGTTCCGGTTCATGTGTGGCCTGTGAGTTTTTATGGTCCTAAGGAAGCCAAGGCAGACAACAGGCTCTGCCAGTTCATTTCCTAACATTGGGTAATGTTGATGCCTATCACGTTTGGCAAATACCTCATTACAGTGCATAGTTCAAATCAAGGAAGCACACAATAAATTTAAAAAAAAGTACAGTACATGTAAACTATAAATACATTTAAAGTTCTAGTACATACTTTAAAAATGTTTTCAATTAGTTTATACTTTCAATTTTGTTCACATTAATATCTCATCATCATCACACACTACAGACAACAGATATGGCGAACACAGCTGCAACTTCACCAATGGGAACTGATGTACAATGATAGATACACGCCAGAACAACCAATCAAAAGTAAATATACTAAATGGTGGCAGTGGGCATCTATGCTAAGGGAAGTCACAAACAGAAGCAGCTTTGTTCAATGTAAACATCGATTTTATAGGGACAGAGGTCCTGTTTTCTTTTTTCAATATTCTTCGAAAACGTAAACATATTGGAAGTGCCTTGGATGAGGTATTAAAGGTGTCCCTCAAGGATTAAGGCCGTTACCGATGTAAGCTTTTCTGTGCCTCCTTAAGCAAGCTGTCAAAATCCATGACTTCATACTTGCTTTTAGTAGCAGCTGGGGCAAAGCCATCTGCACTGGAATCTAAAAATAAAACAAGATGTAGAGGTTAGCGCTACAGAACTATTCCTCCTCCTCAGCTGTGTCAGAGATGCACATCAGGACATGCACTGATGCAGACATACATACATACATACATACACAGTTTTTTTCTAATTCTATTTTCCCCCCTTTGCACTTATCCGCAGGGACGACCTCTGACCACCGTCACCTTCCATCCTATTGAGGCTCACCCTGTCTAGGTAACCAGGGACTCATAGGGCACCCACAACACACTGCTGAGTTGCCCACTCTGGCCCCCCCCCCCATGAGGTGGGCTCCGTCTACAGCTCTCGGCAGCTTCACCCCCAAATCTAGCTGTCCACAGTAGACATGAAACCCCAGAGCCAACCCAGAAGCCAAGGGTTGGCCCCACAAGCAGATGAGGCTTCATCTGTCCTACTGGCTGCCTGCATCCCCCCCCGCTAATTCCCTTCCTGGAATACCACCATGCAGGATGCATGTGATCCCACATGCATGTAGTGTGTTGCTTGTGTCTGCCACATACCAACGTCCTCATCTGCAATGTCTCTGACCACGCAACCACCCAGTCTCCACTGGGCGGTAGTCGAATAGCAAGGTACAGAACCATCCTTCTCAGAAAGAGAGCAGTCGGTGAAACACTCCATCCTCCTTCCTGTGGGCATGTCCCAACAATCTGCACTCATTCCTCAATGCAGGTCACCTGCATAGTGAGCAGTAGCACGCCTGGATTGGCTACATATGCACTCAACTTGACACAAAATGAAACATCCAAACACACACAATGAAAGGGTCCTGAAAGAACTCTTAAAACTCAAGGTGGACAAAGCCATGGGACCGGATGGAATTCACCCCAGAATTCTAAAAGAACTAAGGGAGACCTACTGATACCACTGACTACCCTTTATAACAAATCATGGGAGGATGGTGTGGTACCTGAGGACTGGAGGAAGGCTGATGTGACCTCCCTTCACAAGAGTGGGAGCAAGGCAGAGGCAGGAAACTACAGACCAGTTAGTTTGACCTCAGCAATAGGGAAAATGATGGAGTCACTTCTGAAGGAAAGAACTGTCGAGTACCTAGAGGCCAACAGGGCACAGGACCCAAGGCAGCATGGATTCACAGCGGGAAGGTCATGTCAGATGAATCTAATAGATTTCTTCGGCTGGGTGACCAAAGTAGTAGACCAGGGAGGGGCTGTAGATATGTCCTACTTAGACTTTAGCATGGCATTTGACACAGTCCCACACAAAAGATTAACAAACAAGTTAACCAGCCTGGGAGTGGGTCCCAGGGTTGTAGTCTGGGTATCAAATTGGCTGGAAATCAGGACGTAGAGGGTAATAGAAAATGAAGCATGCTCTGGAGAAAGAGGAGTTACTAGTGGGGTACCACAGGGTTCAGTATTGGGACCGGTGCTCTTTAATGTCTTTACAGGCGCCACTGCGGAGGGGCTGAAAGAAAAGTATGCCTCTTTGCAGATGACACAAAGATCTGCAACAGGGTTGATACACAAGGAGGGGTGGAAAGGATGAGAAGGGACTTAGATAAAATATTTATTTTTATACAGGCTTGAAACATATCATTAAGGTTTTACAACCTTGTTTTCAAGACAGTCCTGTCAAAGACACAGTTGGCAAAGTTCAAGCAATGGTCAAGAGTATGGCAGCTTAGTTTCAATGCAAAGAAGTGCAAAGTAATGCACCTGGGAAACAAAAACCCAGGGAAGAGTACACAATGGGGGGTTTACTAACAACAAAAATGGAAAAGGATCTGAGGGGTTCTTATATCAGATTACCTTAAGGTAGGCAATCAATATGAGAAGGCAGTAAGGAGGGTTGGGGATTCTGGGATGCATAGGGAGAGGCATCACCAGTAGAAAACAGGAAGTTGTTATCCTCTGTACAGACAGTTGGTGAGATCCCATCTGGAGTATGCGTGCAGTTCTGGAGACCCCATTTCTGCAAGGACATAGACAGGATGGAGACAGTCCAGAGGAGGGAACCAAAATGGTGCAGGGTCTGCACCAGAAGCAACACCAAGAGATTACGAGAGCTTAATGTGTATACCTTTGAGGAAAGGAGGGAAGCTAAGGACATGAAAGAAACTTTCAAGTACCTCAAGGAATCAACAAAGTCCAAGAGGGATATATTTCAGAAACAGAGAAGTGCAAGAACAAGGGGGCAGAATTTGAAGATGGGGGGCGGACTGCTCAGGGGCATTGTGAGGAAGTATTTTTTCCACAGAGAGGGTGGTGGATGCATGGAACAGCCTTCCTGAGGAGGTCGTGGAGTCAAAAACAATGGAGGAATTCAAGAATGCATGGGACTGACACAAGGCAATTCTTGTGGGGGGGGGGGTAGGAGGAAGTAGGCTGCTGGTTAACTTAAGATCTGCAGCTTATCCAATAGGTAGGGAAATGGGCAGACTAGGTGGGCAAGTGGTCCTTATCTGCCACAAGTCTATGTTTCTATGAAACCTACACACATTGTGCACTTTAAATTGTAAACAAAGAAAAACTCTCTGGAATGCACTGCTACTTTGGGGGTCTGGCATATGCCCTGGAATCCCAAACTGGGAGCAACTAGAGAGTGAGTGTCTGATGGAGGTGAGGTGCTTGTCTCCGGGTGGGAGGACACAGGCAGCCCAATACTGGTCACCCTAACCACCGACTGGCCAAGAAGCAGCACTGGCATCAGCCATGCAGGCAGCCAATTGCCCTGCCCTCCTGACCACGGGAAGGTTGCGGCCATTGTGGCCCTGACTGTCAGTGGGGATGGGAGAAATGTACCATTTCTAGTGCAAAACTTTTCAGTCTGCAGATTACTGATACACGTGTTAAGTATCCATCAGTTTGCTGCTGTCCACAAACAGGGAAAATTTACGAAGATAACAGTTGTACTGGGATTCAGTGCTGGATATGGAGCGTTCTCATTTTGTTAATATCACATATGTCATTCTACGCCATCTTAGAATCAAACTGGGGCACGATTTTTACAAATCGATACCACAGCATTCAACTCTGCATTCCAAGGTACGCGATTACATTATTCAATAGGACTTCATGTACACTGCAGCACTCTTAGATCCAGTCTCAAAACTGCCAACTTTTTTTTTAATCCTCTTTCACTTGCCCAGCAGCACCCCACTCCTTCAGGTACAGCCTCCTTTTCTGCCCACCACACTCACCCCTCAGCACCACCGGAGGTGACATTCAGAATTCCAGATGTCCCCCATGTCACCCTGGGTATGGCTTGTCCCAGCCAGGCCCCCTTTGACCTAGTGGAGTAACGTACACTGCACCATTTCTCCTCTGCTGCAGGCTAGTATCTACTGTTGGCCTCCCATGGCCATAGAGGAAAAACGGCCTTCTAATCTGGTGACGTGGGCTGCAGCATGTATGAAAGGTGCTATATAAACCCAATTTATCTTTCTTACCTTTGTAAACTGCTCTGAGCTGCAGTGTTTATGAAAAGGGTTACATAAAACTCTAATTCCTTTTCTTCCTTTTATAAAGCCTTTTGGGATGCAGTCTGTATGAAAGGCATTACAGGAAAGAACAGTTACAGAAGAACTTACCGTAACAGCAGATCTTGAGAGATCTCAGTCATCAGTGTGCACCACGGGAACTTCACTGTCAGTTAAGCAGAAGCCACACAGAAGATTTCACAGCAGTACAACTGGGGCCACCCACACCGACATCACCTGCTGGTGTCATCACCCTATTAAGGTGTGAGCTGCCCGCTCCCTCCTTAGTTCTTTCCCCCAGAGACTAATGGAGTAAGCTCATGTTGTGGGAGACCGAGGAGAGAGAGAGAGACAGAAAGAGAGGTGCCCAGGTCCAAATAAATGGCTGGATACACCAGACAACCAGTCTGAGACAAGGACCCCAAACAGGAGGATGGTGGGAGGGAAAGTTCACCTGATAACCGAGATCCCCTCAAAGATCTACTGTTATGGTAAGTTCTTACGTAACTGTTCGGTCTTCTTTGGGGTATCTCAGTCATCAGGTCACACTGTATGAATGAGTCCCAAGCAGTTGCAAGTGAAAGCAGAACAGTCTGGGAGGTAGGCAAACTGAGGCCTATGAGAGAAGGCCCTGAAGAACAGCCCGGCCAAAGCCTGCTCGGGCTCCAGAAGGGATGTCCAGACAGTAGTGCTTGGTGAAAGTATGGATGGTACTCCAGCTGGCAGCAGTACAAATGTCAGCAGCTGAAACCTCCTTGAAACAGGCCACAGAAGTAGCTATGCCCTTGTAGGTGGGCTTTCACTGCCCCTAACAAGTCCTCCCCCAATTCTAACTTTATCACTGCCGTGCCAGACTCTCTCAGCAGGTGCGCCCAGCTCGGCCATGTACCTGCCCGCCTGAAGTCCTCCAGTCGCCGCCTCCTTCCACTACACCTGGCCACCCAACACCTGGTCCGAGTCCCCGAGGTGGGACCGCCTACCCTCCTGGTGCTTTATCTATAATCTAGTAGAGCAACCAGGCAGGAGGAGAGCTGGAGGGACCCAGCACTGGGTGTGGTTTCCTGCAACTCCTTGCCATGTTTGTTGTAACAAAACAATACAATTGGCCAACTATTTTTTTTTTTTTGTAATTTTACTATTTACGCCTCCTCCTCACCCCTCGGGAACACATGGAGTCATCCCCTATGGCACACACCCTTCCTGGCCATCATCCGTCGCCCATGTAGCCTCGGTTATACCCCAGGCGGGACAGGGCGGTCCCAATGCCCCAACACTGCAGTAGCGTCAGTCGGGAGGATGCCAGGTGGGCAGCCGTAAATCAGAGCAAGCTCTGGTGCTCCGTCTCCCGACGGAGCAAAGAGGCATTTTCCTGTTTTCTCTGGGAGTGGCTGGTGCCCTGACGTCAAGGCATATCCAACGTCTGCCACTCCCTCCACTCCTTCTCTCTACTTTGCAGTGCCTGCTATATCTCCAGCCTCCATCAGAGATCAGCAGAGCACCGAACAGGGACCCCTGTCCCTCCCCGGGAGAGGAGAGGAGAGCTGTCCTCTGGATGGCTCAATCCTCTCCCTCCCCTGCTGATCCCCAGCAACCCAGGCTCGTTCCTGAACCCGGGTCACCGGCGTGACGCGAGGTGTGGTGTCCATCGCTTCAACCCTCTGTGCCACCGGGCCAGCTGGCCAACTATTTTGACAAACATCGTTTGGAAACCTGAACCCCCTCTCTTCCTGGAGTGAAAGAAACAAAAAGCAGCTTTGTATTTTTGCAGTCCTTAGTTCAGAGCAGATAATATTTCAGAATTCTGCACACATCTAAAGTATGCAGCAGTTCTTCCCCTGGACTGGCAAGCTCTGGAAAACACACAGGGAGGTGGATAAACTGGTTCAGGGTAAACTTAGACACCACCTAGGATTTGTGAAAAATCAAATAGGGCTCCTCACACCAGTGAGCCTGAAGCTCAGAAATCCTTCAATCAGAAGTAAGAGCAACCAAAAATATACTTTCCAAGAAAGAAAGTGTAGCTTGCAAGTCGCAGCTGCCTCAATTTCTCCAAAACAAAATTTAAATCCCAAGCCAGGACAAGGGTACGGAATGGAGGTTTCAGGTGCAAGATGCCCCCAAGAAAAGTATGGGACACATCTACGAGAGCCACAGTATGACCATCCATGGGCTTGTGAAAGGCAGAGACTGCAGAAAGGTGCACCTTGAGGGAGCAATACTGGAGGTCTTAGTCTGACTGTAGTATCAGGTAGTCCAAAATCTGGCTCACCAGAAAGGTAAAGGGTCCAGATGGTGCTTGGCAGCCCAGATGGCAAACCTCTTCTACTTCATGGCATATGTGGCCCTAGTGGAGGCTTCTGAGCTGCTACGAGGATGCCAGCTACCTTCTGAGAGACTCCAAAGGGCAATGGCTATGTCCTCAGCAGCCAGGCATGCAGATGAAGAGACCTGAGATTTGGATGGACCAGAGTCCCTGAACTCATGCTAGCAGATCTCTGCAGAGGGGAGGAGGCACCGGAGGTTCCACTGCTGTTACAGTAATGGAAACCATATTTGCTGTGGCCAGCAGGGTGCGATCAGGATTATGCTGGCCCCCTCCATCTGAAGCTTGGTTAGCACACTCTAGAGTCAGAGAAAACAGAGGGAAGGAATAAAGGAACCTCCGGGCTCCAGGAGAGGGACAACGCAGCTCACCAGAAAACTCCAGGCCCTGGATCTAGCGAGCAGAAACTGGGCAGTTTTGCGTTGAGTAGGGACACAAAAAAGTCCGACTCCGGATGAACCATCTGTCGAACAGATCTTCTGTGACAGATGACAGAAGTTCCCATTCATGCATCCCGAGTCTGGCTGAGGCTGTCCACCACAGTGTTCAGTACACCTGGAAAATGGACTGCCGAGAGCTCCAGGCTGTGGTCCAGTGCCCAGTACCAGACTCTCATGGCCTCCCTGCAAAGTGGGTATGAATGCGTCCCTCCCTATTTGTTCATGTAGTAGACCACACAGAAATTATCTGACTGAATCAACAACTGGCCTGGAAAGACGTAGCTGATGTCAGTGACTGATGTTGGCAGAGGGCGGTCCCCAGGGTAGACTGCTAGCTAGAATTTTTTGGTGTGGTCCTGGTGCCTGATGGCTTAGTTCTACCAGTGTGGCCTGTTGCAAGAGCTTTCCTCAAAGTAAGATGAGGGGATTCTGAAAGGCCTACATGGCATACAGAACTGCCCGCATCTCAAGGACATTTATATGGAGGAACGTCTCAATCTGGGACCATGTCCCCTGAGTCTGAAAGGGACCCAGGTGTGCTCCCCAGGCCAAGCCGGAGGCATCCGTAGTGATATTCTGCTGGGGGTTCGTGATCAGGAATGGGACCCCTCAAGAAGTTTTGGGGATTTATCCACCACTGTAGCACACTGTGGCCTAAAGAGGAGACCAGCACTAGTGGCTCCAGGTTGTCAGTGTGTTGGTCCCACTGAACCTGGAGGGTCCACTGGAGCACCCACATGTGCAGTCTGGCCAAGGGGACTATGGCTATGGCTGCAGCCACGAGGATCAGAAGCCTCAAGTAAACACTTGCAGAAACATAACAGCTCTGAGCCGCCACCTCAGCCTGTGAAATAATGCACTCTGCTCTGTCTGGAAGAAGGAAGGCCCTGCTCAGCGCCGAGTTCAGGACCGCCCCCTATATATTGCAGCCTGTGGGACAGGATCAAAATGGACTTGGGCATGTTGACAGTGATGCCTAGGGAGGAACAACTGGGGGTTCTTCCAGAATTCAGAGGAACTGATCCCGGGAGTTTTGAGAGCCAGTCATCCAGGTAGAGGAAGATGTACAGGTCTCTCGAAGGGCAGCAGCTACTGCTGCTAAGCATTTGTAAAGACCCGCGGTGCAGAGGATAGTCAAAGGCAATACTCTGAATTGGTACTGTTTGCCCTAAATGAGAAACTGCCTGTGTGGGGACACACTGAAATATGCAGGTAAGTGTGGTAATTCTCTAGAATAGCACTACCGGAATAGCACCAGTCAACTAAGCGCTAGTCTGGACAGTGCTACCACCTGACAGCAAGAGGGATTTACAGCGCTTGCAGTAAATGCACTCCCAGGTTGCTGTCTGTGGTGCTGACTGATGGACAAAGGGTACAGAATCCTGGAGCTGGCCGAGCTGCTCCTGTGGTGTGGAGGGCTGAGGTTCAGAGCAGCTAGGCCAGGCGGCAGTGGAGACTAGGGTTCTAATCCTGGTCTCCTTGGATTTTGTGATTGGGACTTCTTTTTTTTTTTTACAAGGGCCATGGAAACAGTATTCCATGGTCCCACAAATCCAACTTGCCCCGTTATCCCCCACAGAGTAGAATCCTTTTGTCCCACGGTGCAAGGCAAGCCCCCTGCAAAAACAAGAGAGACAGCATTTTGTTGCACAGTTCTTGACCGTGCTGTTCTGGTCAGCGATGTTCCGACCCAGTGCCAGTAAGCGTCCTGCATATCGAGGGAGACAGCTAGTCGCCTGCTTGAGCAGGGGCAGTAGACCTGGAGAGTGACCATGCAGAGCTTTTTGTATTGGATACAGAGGATAAGTAAGGTCTTTAAGATCTAGAATAGGCCTCAGATCTCCAGTTCTTTTGTGGATCAGAAAGAACCTGGAATAGAATCTCCTGTTCTTCTGCTGTGTGGGTACTGGCGCAATCACCCTTTTCCACAGAAGGGAATGTACCTCCTCCCGAAGAACCATTGCATGGGCCGGAGGATAGGTGGAAGGTACCAGAAGAGTCTCTGGGGGTGGTTCCAAGAGCTCCAGAGTATGACCCCTTTCTATAATTTGAAGAATCCAAACATCTGAAGTTATGGTTCTCCACTGACTGAGATTGAGGGAGAACCGACTTCAACCACCACCTCTTGGTCGGGGACTGGAAGAGGAGGTCTGGCAAGGAGTCAGGCAGAGGCGGATCCGCCACTGGGTCATTTTGTGGCAGGACCTAAGGAGGAGGAGGTAGGCAAGGCAAAATTGGCCTTCTGTTTACCCTGGGAATGTGAGCTTACAAGACTTGTGGAACACCTTACGAAGGATGGCATTATCTACCCTGGCTGGTATGGTAGAGTAATGGACATATTTAATAGCCCTATCTGAGGTCTGTAAATAATTACTTATGTCCTGGACATCCAGCCCAAAGAGTTTTGAGTCACTGAAGGAGGCATTAAGCACCTCTACTGACATCTGCCGCAAGCCCTATACTCTCAACTAGGCATGCCTACGAGGCAAATACCTGCAGCAGCCTGGCACCAGTGTCAGATACGCACAAGGCCCTGAGGAGATGTTTGCTAATATCCTCGGCAGTCTGAAGGGACTTAATGACCTCCTGTTTCTGGGAACACTCTGGGAGAGCCTGAGCAGGCCACCTTGTCATCCTTCCAGATGGTGTTCTGGTACTTGACCATATGAGACAGATAATTAGCAATCTGGAGTCCCAGAGTGGATGAGGCATAAAAATAGGTTACTCACCTGTACCAGTAGTTCTATGAGTGGTATACGACATTCATCCACACTTCTGGCAGTGTTCCTTTCCTTTTAAGACTCCACCGGAATGTCTTCAAGCTGGTTCCTCCCACCCCCCCGGGTGGTAACTCCTAGCACAGCCCCTGACATCATATCCTACTCGCTGGAAGCAAGACCTTTGTGCCACTTGCCAGGGGTTCGGGTGAATCAGTGTGGATAAACATCATATACCATTCCTAGAAACATAAGACTTTGATGGCAGATAAGGACTACTTGGCCCACCCAGTCTGCCCATTTCCTACCTACTGGATAAGCTGCAGATTCTAGTTAACCAACAGCCTACTTCCTGCAACCCCCACTATAATTGCCTTATGTCTGTCCCATGCATGTTTGAATTCCCCCACTGTTTTAGACCCAACAACCTCCTCAGGAAGTTTCCATGTATCCACCACTCTCTCCATGAAAAAAAATTTCCTCACATTACCCCTGAGCCGTCCCCCTTCTATCTTTAAATTGTGCCCCCTTGTTCTTACACATCTCTTTTTCTGAGAGATGCTACCCTCCTGGACTTTGTTGATTCCCTTGAAGTACTTGAACGTTTCTATCATGTCCCCGTCCCTCCTTTCATCAAGAGTATGCATATTAAGCTCTCTCAGTCTCTCTTCATATGGTTTTCTGCAGACCCTGCACCATTTAGTTGCCCTCCCTCTGGACTGCTTCCATCCTGTCTATGTCCTTGCGTAGATGAGGTCTCCAAAACTGCACACAGTACTCAGATGGGGTCTCACCAACTGTCTGTATAGAGGGATAACCACTTCCTTTTTCTACTTGTGATGCCCCTTCCTATGCATCCCAGTAGCCCCCTGGTTCTCCTTACCGACTTTTCACATTGCTTACCCACCTTTAGGTCATCTGATATGACTGCCCTCAGGTCCTTTTCCATTTTTGTTGTTGTTAGTACCGCCCCTGCTATTGTGTACTCTACTCCTGGGTTTTTGTTTTCCAGGTGCATTACTTTGCACTTCTTTGCATTGAATCTAAGTTGCCATATGTCTGACCATTCCTCCAACCTTGCCAAGTCCCTTCTCATCTTTTCTACCCCCTCTTGTGTATCAACTCTGTTACAGATCTATGTGTCATCTGCAAAGAGGCATAACTTTCCCTCCAGACCCTCTGCAATGTCACTTATAAAGGTGTTAAAGAGGACTGGACCCAGTACTGAGCCCTGAGGTACTCCACTAGTAACCTCCCTTTCTTCAGAATGTGTGCCACTCACTATTACCTTCTGTGTCCTGTTGTGCAGCCAGTTTGCTACCGAGGCTACCACCCTGGGACCCACTCCCAGGCTGGCTAACTTGATTATTAATCTTTTGTGTGGGACTGTGTCAAATGCCTTGCTAAAGTCTAGGTATGCCATATCCACAGCCCCTCCCTGGTCTATTACTTTGGTCACCCAGTCAAAGAAATCAATTAGATTCATATGAGATAACCTTCCTGCTGTCAATCCATGCTGTTTTGGGTCCTGTGCTCCGCTGGCCTCTAGGTACACAACAATTCTTTCTTTCAGAAGTGATTCCATCATTTTCCCTACCACTGACGTCAAACTTACACGTCTGTAGTTTCCTGCTTCTGCCTTGCTCCCACTTCTGTGAAGGGGAATCACATCTGCCCTCCTCCAGTCCTCAGGTACCACCCCATCCTGCCATGATTTGTTAAAAAGCGTGGTCAGTGGTGTCACTAGGTCCTCCCTTAGTTCTTTTAGGATTCTGGGGTGAATCCCATCAGGCCCCATTGCTTTGTCCACCTTGAGTTTTAGAAGTTCTTTCAGGACTCTTTCTTCTGTGAATGGACTGGTGACAACCCCCCAACCCAGACTGCTTCTATTGTCTGGTTTAGGCAACTCCTCCTCATCTTCTTTTGTGAATACTGAGCAAAAGTATTCATTCAGTATCTCTGCCTTTTCACTGTCTCCCTCTGCCCACCTCCCCTCTCCTTTATTAATCTTCACTATCCCTCCCTTAACCTTTCTATGCTCCCTAATGTACCTATAAAAGGTTTTATTCCCCTTCTTAACTGAGTTGGCTATTTTTTCCTCGGTTTAGGCCTTTGCAATTCTGACTGCCTTCCCCACTTCTTTCTGCTTTAATTGATACAATTCCCTGTCATGCTCCTTCTGTGATTCCTTATACTTTTTGAATGCAGCTTTTTTCTCCTTAACCTTCCCTGCCACCTCTTTGGAGAACCATAGTGGTTTTTCACTCCACTTTGTTTTATTTGTTTCGCACAAAGGTGTGTTGCCTCTATGATGGCAGTTTTGATTTTTCTCCATTGTTCTTCCACCCCTCCTTTTTGGCCATTTGCTAGTGCATTCTTCAGGTAGTCAGCCATTTTGTCAAAGTCAGCCCTTCTAAAGTCCAGTATCCTTGTTTTTGTATGGCTTTATGTCCATGGTTGTGCTCATTGTGAAGCACACTGTGCAGTGGTCACTTGTTCCCAGATGTCTACAGACTTCTAAATTTGTAATCCTCTCTCCATTTGAGAGTACCAGGTCTAGTATTGCTCCCTCCCGAGTGGGTTCCAACACTAGCTGTCTAAGGCCTGCCCCCTGCACAGCATCGAGAATGACCCTGCTCTTGGATGTGGCTGCAGTACATGTCATCGAGTTAACATCTGGCATATTTAGGTCCCCCATCAACAGTATCTCCCCTTTTTCAACCATTTTGAGAATGTCCTCTATCATTTTCTTGTCCATTTCCTCCCCTTGAGATGGGGGTCTATATACAACCCCTGTGCGGATTGTGATGCCATTCCCTGTCTCCAAGGTGACCCAGAGTGCCTCCTGTCCTCTCCCTTTACTTTTTAGTTCCGTAGCTTTGATCCCTTCCCTTATGTATAGAGCTACTCCACCTCCTCTTTTACCTTCCCTGTCCCTTCTGTAGATTGTGTACCCTAGTATGTTGACATCCCAGTCATGGTTCTCTGTGTACCATGCTTCCATGACTGCCACAATATCCAATTGTTCATCTTCCATCAGGGCTACTAGCTCAGGAAGCTTGTTCCCCAGACTACGGGCATTGGTACTCATTGCCCTCCATTTAATGTTGGCTTTATCCTTCCCCCCCCCCCTTCCCTGCTCTTATTGCCCTTGTCTATTTTTCCATTTACCCCTGTCCTGCCCTGTATTGGGCTCTGTACCTCAGTGTTTACCTTACTACCTGCCATGTTTTGTGGGGGGAGGCTTGAAATTTCCTGCCTCTTATCAGCACCTCCCCCCTTGGCTAGTTTAAAAGCTTGCCAAGGAAGTATTTAAACCTATCACCTAGGAGCTTGGTTCCCTTCGTGGACAGATGCAGACCATCATGCCAGTATAGACCTTTATCTCTCCAGGTGGACCCCCAGTCCCCAATGAAGCCAAAGTCCTGTGCTCTGCACCAGTTTTGCAACCATTCATTAAACTGCATGGTTGTGCAGTACTTAGCCTCACCCCTACCATGGACTGGCAGCACCTCCGAGAAGGTTACCATGCTTGCTACCCGTCTGAGGCCCTCCCCAACTCCACAAATTCATTCTGCACTGCACTGATCCCTTATTACCTGGCTGTTACCTACTGCAAGAGCCATCTCAAAGTAAGATAGTACAGTTGCTTAGAACTTACGTAACAGTAGTTCTTGAGAGAGGCTCTTGCAGTAATTCTTCCTCCCACCTTCCCCTACTTCTGCTGCTGTTTCCTGTCGTTTTTAGGCTCCAGGAGCCACTCTTTTCTCTTGCCACATTCTTAGGTAAGTAGTTATGTATAAACTTACCGTAACAGTAGATCTTCAAAAGAGGCTCTTGCATCAGTTAATTGCACTGCATTGCAATAACCATTAGGACTAGAGCCGTCAGGCACCAGGATCACATGGAAAACTTTAGCTAGCCGTGCCTGGCGGAGGACCGCCCACCCGATGTCACGCGATGGACGTCAGTGTGACACTATATAGTTGGCGGTCCCCACGCCTGCCCTCCTGCCAGAGACCTAAGAAGGTGTGGCAGGAGAAAAGAGTGGGCTCCTGGAGCCTAAAGAATGGCTAGAAAGAAATAGCAGCAGAAGTAGGAGGAAGGTGGGAGGGAAAAATGTAACTACTGCAAGAGCCTCTCTCGAAGAACTACTGTTATGGTAAATTCTTACGTAACTGTACTATCTTACTTTGAGACGGCTCTTGCAGTAGGTAATAACCATTAGGACTGAGTCCCAAGCAGTGTAATTCAGACCAAGGCTGAAGCATGGGAGGCTGGAAAGGTCTGCAGTAAGTACTGAATTATGACAGGAGGCCCTGAAGAACTGCTAGTCCAAAGCCTGTCCTATGCCTAAAGGCAATGTCCAGACTGTAGTGTTTGTAAAATGTGAACAGAGCTCCAAGTGCTGCCGCACAAATACAGAAACATTCCTGAAACAGGCAGTAGAGGCAGTCATGCCTCTGGTTTAGTGCCCCTTGACTTCTCCCGGAAGAGGCTTGTTATACTTCTGATAAAACAAAATGCAGTTTGCTAACCATTTGGACAAACATGGTTTAGAAACTGCAGCTCCCACTCTTTTGGGTGCAAAAGAAATAAAAAGCTGACATCTTACAGACTGGTTTTGTCTGGTTCGTATAATAACATAAGGTTCTGTGCACATCGACACATCAAGCGTGTGCAGAATGGCCTCCCCTTGATTAGAATGCTCAGGGTAATACACTGGCAAATGTATGGTCTGATGCAAAGTAAACTCAGAAACCACCTTTGGTAGAAACTTAAGATTTGTACGCAGAGCCACCCAGTCTCTGTGGAAAATCAAATACGACTCCTTACATATCAGGGTCTGAAGCTCAGAAATCCTTTGAGCAGAAGTAATGGCAACTAAAAAGAGCACTTCCCAGGAAAGACAGCACAAGTCACAACTCACGGTCGGTTCAAAGGGAGGCAAAGAAGAGTTCTCAAGAATGAAGTTCAGATCCCATGGAGGAACGGGGTGACTGACTGGGGTTTCAGATGGAAAATTTGTTTCAGAAAGGTTGTGGAAACCTCCAGCTGGGCCAAGGTTGTGCTATCCACCGGAGTGTGGTAGGCAGAAATGGCAGACAAGTAAACCTTCAAAGAAGAGTAACTAAGACCAGGGTCAGAGAGATGCAGCAGGTATTCCATGACCTGTGGGACAGGGCAAGAGAAAGGGTCCCAACCATTGGAGAACCTCTTCCATTTCATGGCATATGTGGTTCTAGTGGATGGCTTCCGGGCTGCCACAAAGATTTGTGCCACCCTAGAAGAGACCACAAACCGTGCAACAGCTATGTCAGCAGGTGCCATGCATGAAAGTGAAGGGACTTGAGGCCTTTATGGACCAGCTTGCCCTGGTCCTGAGTCAGCAGGTTCTGGCAGAGGGGAAGAGGGATCATAGGCTCCACCCCCAGCTGCTGAAGCAGAGGGAACCATACTTGACAAGGCCAATAAGGGACTATAAGAATCATGCGAGCCCCTTCTTGCTGTAGTTTCAAAAGCATCCTCTGCAATAGCGGGAAGGGAGGGAAGGCATAAAAACTTCCTTGTCCAGCAAAGAGACAGTACATCTCACCAGAAAACACCACACCCGGGAAAGAGCGAGCAGAAACCGAGTAGTTTTACATTGGATGGGGAGGTGAACAGATCAAAATCTGGGTGACCCCATCAATCAAAGATGTCTCTGACTACTGACTGTCTCAGGTCCGACTTGTGTGCCTGAGTGCAGCTGAGAGTGTCCCTCACCATGTTCTGAATGACTGGGACGCACACTGCTGTGAGTTGTAGCCTGTACTGTATTGCCCACTGCTGCACATGCATCACTTCCCTGCACATAGGATACGACCACGTGCCTCCCTGTTTGTTTTATGTACAAGACCACACATGTTTTCCGTCAGGTACTAGGAGAGGCCCAGGAAGGAGAAGAGGCTGAGAAATCTGAAGGGCATATAGTACAGCTCACATCTATTGCACATTGATGTGTAGCGATAGCTCCTGCTGAGACCAGAATCCGTGTGTCCTGTGGTCGCCCCAGATGAGCACCCCAGCCCTGACCGGAAGCATCCGTGGTCAGAATCTGAGCCAGAGTCGGGGGTGCCCGGAAAGGAACCCCTCTGGTGAGGTTGGACAGATTCTGCCACCAAAGGAGGTCCTGACGCACGGGGCCGGACACCTGCCTCCTGTGATCCAGGTCTTCTGATCCCACTGGACCCTTAGAGTCCACTGCCTAATCCGCATGTGGAGCCTGGCCAGAAGGACAGTGTGGATAGCCACTGCCATAAGACACAGAAGGCATAATACGGAATGGACCGTAGTCCATCGGCTGGTTGCTACTAGGATGGCCTGATGATGCAAGTTTTCCGCCTGGTCCAATGGGGGGAGGAAGGCCTGACCCTGAACAGTATCCTGCACCTCTCCAACAAATTGGAGGCATTAGGATGGAAGCAGGTGGGATTTGGTGTAATTCACCATAATTCCCACTTGCCAGAAAAGGTCCAGGGCAGTGGTCAGGGAGGCCGCCAGGCTGTCCCTTGACAGTGCTGACAGGAGCCAGTCGTTGAGGTATGGGAACACATATATCCCCAGGCAGCATAAAGCCACCGCCACCACCGCTAGGTACTTGGTAAACACTTTGGGTGCCGAGGAAAGGCCAAAGAGGAGCTGCTTTGAACTGGAAGTTTTCCCCCAGAAGGTAAAGTGGAGGAAGAGGCGCTGGGAGGGAAAAATTGGGCATATACAGGCATGCATCTTGATTTCTCCCTCCAAACCACCCTTCTATCCTAGTTCATCTCCCACTCTCTGCCGGCTTTCTAGTTCCTCTACTGCTCCCCCCCCCCACTGGTTTGAACCTGCGACCCCCTGCACTATAGTCAGACACCCTACCACTGTGCTATCCTATCTTACAAACTCTGTGTACTCTCTCTCTTCCATTGTATTCTAATTCTCTCCTTCCCTTTTAGCTGCTCTTTTTCTGTCACTTTACCTCATTTCTACCCCGGGGCCTGTCTGTAGGTTTGACCCAGTAGTCATCCACTGTTGCTGCACTCATCCCCCCCGTGATGGCTCCCCTCATTCACATACTCTTAAAGGACTTTTGCCCATCATCACCCCACCTCCAGATCTGTGCTCTCTCCTATGGCCCTCCACTTCTACTCTCCCACCCCTCTCTCTCTGCTAATCAGATTAGCAGTACCTGCTCTCCCAGGTAACCACACATGAACATGCCTCACTGTAACACCATGTACCACCCCTCAGACTGCCTCTCTGCTACACTCCTCATGGCCTCTCACATCCTTGCACTTCATATCCCAGTTCGCGGCCCCAAATATACTACTTCTCTTCTGATGTGGCTTGGGACGAAACTTCTCAAGACAGCTCCTAACGGTCACATCCTCCTCATCCTTTTATTATCCGGGAATGTTCACCCCAACCCAGGGCCATCCCCACTAACACCTTCGCTAGCTGAAAAAAGGGGACCTCCTTTTCACCTCCTTAAATATCTGTAGCTTGCTAAAAAAGTCTGACTCTTCAGGGATGGATTGTGCAACATAAACCTGACATCCTTGCTTTAACTGAAACCTGGCTCTCCCCTGCCACTGGGGATTCCCTTGTAGCCCTGAAGAGATGCTCTGTTTCTTGGCTGGATCGGCTGGGTAAACAGGGTGGTGGTTGCGCACTCTGCATTTGGAACTCCCCCCCCCGGCTTTGATCGTCCACACTCTCCCCACTGCATTTGGAGCCCAGGTACTCACAGTAAAGCTCTCCGTGGCTAAGCCTGGCAAAACCTTCTATGTCATGGTGGTCTATATTCCCCCATGTAATCAGAAATCAGCCTTCTTTGAGGTCATCAACTGCCTCTCATCCCTCCCCCCTAATAGTGAGATCCTAGTTATGGGCGACTTTAACATAAACTGGCTATCTCCACCAGCTTCCCCCTTTAAAGATGCAACCTTGGCTATGGACCAGACTCAAGTCATCCAGTCCCCTACAAAACCTAACCACAAGACTGGGACTGCAACATTGCTGGACCTAGTTTTCACTAACCGTCCTAAAAGAATCTCAAAGGTCCTTGTGCTCCCTGATGTCATCAGCGACCACTCCCCTGCAGGGCCAGTTTTAGAATTTGGGGGGCCCCCAGCAAACTTAATGATAGGGGTCCCACAAACTGGGGTCCCCCCAACTGATTATCTTTACACATTGCCCCTATTTTACGACATTAAAATACTAATGCGTACTTAGTTGCTAATCGCATGTGGAATCCTAGAAACAAGGCCTTCACATGTACTACTAGTCTAGAAATACATTTATAATAAATAATATATAACTGCAAAATGATCCTCCAGCTCTAACAGTTACTATTTTTCTAGCTCTGCTGCTCTATGCAGTCTGATCTTCTCTCTGACTTCCAATAGTATGCTATATGTACTATATAATCGACTATAATTTGGACTGAAATAAATGTTTGTTTAGAATAGCTTCTGAGTGATAACAGATATACATAATGACACAGTCAGTTACTGACTGTGTTATCATGGGTATGTTGTCAGAGGCAGGCTACTCTAAACGAACATTTAAGTCCAAATTATGGTCCAGACCATCTACTGATCTCATCTTCCAGACTTTGTTATTCATTACCTACCTAAAAGAAGGCAGGCAAGGCACTGGTCTCTAAGTGGGTGTAATCCTCCTTCTCTGGCTCTCTCCTCCACTCTGTGCACTGCTGAATTTGCAGCTGCTGAATGCTGAGCTCTTTTTTAATAAAAATGAATTACAGTTCTCAGCAAGTTGCACTAGCAGAATTAGCAGCAGGTAGGGAAGATGAAAATAAAAAAAAAAAAAAAAAAAACTGTCCCACGCTCAGTCCATGGTGGTTCGCTTGCAAAACTAGCAGCCAGCCAAAATAAAGAACAAGTCAAATTCTGCCAGTAGGGAAGGTCTGGCTGGCTGCTGGCTGCAGCGGGTGGTGGTTCTTTCTCCTCACACTGGCTGGCTGGATAGCGGCTGCAATAGCAAATTTCTTTCCGACACTCTGGAACTGGTTCTCGGCTGAATAGTTCCAAGAGTGCCGGGGGGACCATTTTTATGCTGCAGCTGAGCTTGTGGACTTGAGGGGGGACAGAAATGTTCAGGTCCATGTTGTAGGAGGTGCGATAGCAGGAACGGATCAAGTGGAGCCCTGTGATTGGTTCCAACACAGCACCTCCGGCGTCAACACGTATTTTACTGTGCACCACAATTGGGGACATGGGATAACAAAGAAACATGTTGTAGGGGTGGCATGGTCCCTGGTCCTGGACGCGTGGTTGGGTGTTCACTGTTAGGAAATGGGCAGTCAGTATAAGTTCGCGTTTTTGCAACAACACAGCAAAGAAACAGTTTTTGCAAACCAACCACTTGGAGGGGACAACCACAGAAAAGAGTTTATGGGGCCAGACATTTACAGGTGGCTAGACAGAATATTTGGGAGCCGGAGGACAAGGAGGATTAATTAAAGCAAAGGTATGTTGCTTGCTCGCTCGCTCAGCTGTGTTGATTAGGGCAGAGAAAAATGAATTAACTATGCTGCTAATGCTGACTGTGGTAGGGTCATCTGGTGTGGAGAGAGACTGAAGCAAAGTGGTACGCTGTGTGCTGGGGCCCACCACTAGACTCGCTAAATTTTGGGGGCCTCCCGCGGCCACGGGGTTGGCGGGTACCTAACGCCGGCCCTGCTCCCCTGTACCGTGCTGGTGGTCCTCTAAGGCTCCCAATCCACCACCCAAAACTATTTTCTATCGGCTTACATACGAGGCATGCTAGCCAGGCTTATAAACCACCTCTCTAACTGTGACTGGTCACCCATAGATACAGCCAGCTGCACAAATAATGCCCTTGCCTATTTCATAACCACATTCAATTCTGCATGCGAAATCTTTACACCTGTCTCAAAACAGGTTGTAAAAAAACATGTCACCTCCTGGTTATCTCACGCTCTCTTAGACTTCATGCACCATCAGGATAGTCTCTGGCATCATGCCCTCGTTTCAGGGTTGCCCCATGATAGACAACGGTATAGGGAAGCAAGGAACAAATGTACCAGTGCCCTACAAATGGCCAAGACCTCCTATTATAGGAATAGTCTCACCTCTGCTGGGTTCTCAGGGAACAAATTCTGGGACACCATCAAAGAACTAAATGGTAAATCTTTATCTTCCCCACCCTCCCAGCTCTTAGTAAATGGGACCATTACCCAGGACCCACTGCAAATTGCCAATACCTTAAACTCGTCTTTCTAGGACCTCAGCAGTGTGCTTTCCTCACACTTTTAGCAAGTTCACCGCCTTTCAGGTTTCGACCTACATCACCGAGAGAGGCCAAGACCTACATCACCAGTGTCCTGGGTAAGAGCCACCACAGTGGAGACTTCCTGTATTTAAAGCTCCTCCACCTCTCCCTCAATGCTGTCATAGTCCCCTTCACTAAAATCCTTAACTGTTCCTTTGTTCAGGGAGTTCTCCACCCTCTGGTAGCATGTTGTCATCACCCCTCTGCTAAAGGGCAGTTAACGTACCTCTCCTCTAACTACCGTCCCATCTCTATTTTGCCCTCTCTCCAAGGTTGCTGAAAAAATAGTAGCCGACCAACTTACTGAACACCTATCAAAATATGACCTCCTGTGTCCTGAGCAGCATGGGTTCCGTGGGGGCCACAGCACAACCTCAGCCCAACCTGAATATACCTTCTATATCCACAAAGCTCTTGATCAGGGCACTTAGTTGGGTCAGTTTACATCGACCTAATGAAGGCCCTTGTTACTGTTCATCATGCCTTTCTCCTAAATCCCTACTTTCTGTGGGACTGTCATACGATACCACATCCTGGTTTGAAAGCTATTTAACTAACAGGTCACAACAGGTTAAAATTGATTCCACCTCTCCTCCTGCCTTCCAGTTCAGTCCGGAGTCCCTCAAGGCTCCATCCTGGGTCCTCTTCTTTTCAGCCTTTTTCTAAACTCCTTGCCCAGGGCCTGTTCTGGTCGGTTACTTCCTTATATCGACGATGTTGCCATTTACTGGAGTAGCCCTCAGCCTCTACCCCTGCAGGATGCCCTCCAGAAGTCTTTTGCTGAACCAAAGCTTGGTTTAGACCACAGACTCGTAATAAACTATAAAAAATGAAAAATATGATTTTCGCCCACCGCCAAAACCCATACAATGGCTCTTATTATTAGTCCACACCTCCCAAGGTTCCCCTCTTGAGCAGGTCAACTCTTAAATACCTGGGCATCACCTTCGACTCCTCCCTCACCTATCATTCCCATATCCACCGCTCTGTTCTATCAACAACTCCAGAATTGGCCTCCTTTATCAGCTCAAACCCTGTCTTCCCTCTGAAGCGCTCCGCCTCGCTGTGTCAGCCTCTGTCCTCTCCGTGTTGGATTACAGGATTGTGTTCTATGGCTCAGCAGACAATACTGCTCTTGTTTGAATAAGGACAGCTCAACGCCTGTTGTCTGGGTGCGACAGAATGACCCACACCTGTGACTTCTACAGTCACTCAGACAGGCTAAACTTTGAATGGCGCCTTAAATATCATACTTGCCTCCTTGCAAAAAAAAAAAAAAATTCAGTGGAAAATCACCCCACCTAGCCTGCATTGTCTCATCCAGCCCTCCTTCCCCCAGACAGTCTCTAGGAGTACCTCTAATGCCCCCTACCTGGTCCCCCGCTGCAGGACCTCCCTAGGTCAAAGAGCCTTTTATACCAAGCCCCCTCCTGGCTATATGGCCTACCAGTTGCTCTTTCTACCTGCACTAAGATGGGTCCTTTCAAAATCTCCTCAAGGTTTTCTCACTAATAACTCCACCTTTGATTGTCCTTAGTACAATGTTTTATCTGCTATATATTTATTTCACTGTATTATTTGCACAATATCACTAAATCTCCTTGACCCTTTTTGTTTTTCTACCAGGTGTACCTGTATCTGTACTGTATTAATTTATGTTTGTACAATTGCCTTATTCGTTTATTTTACTACCCCGACACTGGGCTGTCTCTGCCCTCAGTATGTAATCATTTAATTTATTAGTTATTTACTTACCTTGCTGGGTATGATTTTCTTTGATTGATGGTAAGTGTTGTACCTTTTTTTAACTCACCCTTTGTGTTTTCGTTTGTATACCACGTTAACTGATTAGGAGCCCTTGCAAAGAGTCTTTGCCCAAAGGGTTGTAATTTGATTTCTCAATAAATAAAAATAAATACCCATTGCACACAGCCAATGTCCCTGGTGAAGTAGTGGCAACAGACCCGCAGGGTCAGCATGCAGAATCTTTGTACTCTACTGTCATCGAGGCACAGGTCAGGAAGCACAGGAAAACCAGGACCAGTTGTAGAATTCACCAAAAATATTTATTTACACTAGCAGTAACACAAAAAAAAAACTTGTTCAGAATAACTATTTACAAAGGCAAAATAAAATAAAGATCCATCAGTCTTCCTTCAATCTCTATGTCCATCTTCCAAGCAATTGCAGCTCAGCTCTCTTATGAGTCCTTCCAACCCCCACTGTTAACAAGCATCCTGTTCTTGTAAGTATCAGGCATGTGCAGCTAGAACACAATGTGCCAGAAATGAGGCCCCTTTTTTATAGCTATCCTGAAAAAGGCTTAAAATTTGCACTCAGGTAACCTCTAGTTTCCAATAGCTTTTGTATTCATCTCAAACCACCATTATATACATTTCAACAGTAAAACTATATATTTTCTAAACAAAGGGATCCCAATATTAGTTACATTTCCTTACAATGATTTGCATATAGTTTTATATCAGCAAATATGCAAGGGAGAAAAAGACAGACAGCAAGGTAAAGTAGAGAAACAGTGAGAGGCAAAGAACTGCGAGACTGTCGGGGTGATCAAATCCTAGGTCTCAGAAAAATCTGGTTTCGCAACCAGACAGACAAGAAACAGGAAAGGACAGATTCTTACATTCAAACTCTTTCCATAACAACTGGGACTGGGTCCTATTCCACCCCGTCACATCTACATACAGATTTAGCATGCTGAGGCCCAGAATCGGACAGAGGTCTCTTGTCGTTTTGGGGACCAGGAAGAAGTGGCAGTAATACCCCTCTACTTCCTGGGCCGAGGAATGAACTGTATGACTGATTTTGTCAGAAGAGCCTGGAATTTCTCCCTTATGAGAGGAATGTGGCCTTTTGGGTAGTGAGAGAGACCAGGAGGATTTCTTGGAAGTCTCCCTGTGAATTAGGTGATGTGACCGTGAGCAACTAGCTGAAGGGCCCATGTGTCTGTAGTGATCGCCTCTCACCTGGTCAGGTGGTTGGTGAATCTGCCCCCTGCCGGTTCCTCCAAAGCTGGTGGCAGAGGCTGGAGGCCCTACCATGAGTCAGGCGTTGGAGAGGGTGTGGGGGAGCGTTGCTTCAGCAGCCCGCTGAGACTTGGCTGGAGGGGTGGCTGCCGCTGAAGGTGCCCGATTTTTGTTCCGACGTCTGGCTGGCTGTTGTCTATTCTGACGACAGGGCTGGTGACGAAAAGGTTGCTTTGGCTTAGTACTGGAGTGATACATAGATTGGACAGAGAACAGTGCCTTGCCACTGTCCTGTAGCTCAGTGACAATGTCTTTGATGTCACCCATAAAAAGGATAGGTCCTCTAAAAGGGGCATCTTGGATGACCACCTGGACATCTTGGGCCAAACTGGAAACCCGGGGCCAGCCCGTTGGCGCAGCAGTTGGATTTCCGCCTGTGACGCCGGCAACATGGGTTTGGGAATGGACCTGGTCACTGGAGGGCTGGCCGGGGAATAAAGATAGAGCATCCTATGGACTGCTCTCCTTCTCCGGGGAGGGTGGGAAAGTGTCCGCACGAGATGGACCCCTGACAGAGGCCAGGAGTCAAGCAGCTACCGGTGCTAGCACAGACTGGAGGCAGGGCGGATGTTGGACGTCACTACACTCCCCGCCTCCCCAGAGAAAATGGGGTGGGGGTCCTCCGCCTTAAGCAGAAGCCTTCCTTGGGCTTCACTAGCCGATTGTCGCCAGCAGCGCCCAACTGATACTGGTTCCATGGCACTGTAATTAGGGGAACCAGTGCTGCGGCCCTCATTCTCCGGGAGAGAATGCTGGCAATTGACAACTGGTGGGAGCCCGGGACCTTGACCAGGGCAGAAGGCCAACGGATGGACCTGCCAGAAAAAGAAAGAAAAATAAAATAGAAAACAAACAAAAAAAAAACTGGAAAACCATAGCCAGGAGTACCTACACATGCTGACAGCTGTAACAGTACTCCAGGTATAGGCATCTACTGCATCTTAAGTCGCTCTGAGGGAATGACGGCAGGAGATTTTTGCTGTCCTGACCGCCTGGGCAATCCTAGTTTTAGCATCAGACTTTGGCAAGGCCTCAAATTCTGACTTCAGCTGGCCAGGATAGATTTCTGGTACACAATCATGTGTGCCAGGTAATTCAGTGCTCTAAGGACCAGTGTGGAAGATGAATAAACTTTCCACTCGAACTGGTCTATTTGTCTCAACTCCTTGTCCGGAGGGGAGGTGGTCATATGATTAGGCTTAGCCATATGGTCATGAACTGCACTAATGACCACAGAGTCCACTTTGGAATGGACACTAAGGTGGTCCTTGCCCTCAGGGGCTTGGAAGTCTGTTGGCCTTCTTGACGACTGCAGCCACCAATGAAGGATGCTGCCAGACTGTGGAGCCAGGTCCTCATGCAGTCCAATCCACAGAGGAATAAGCAGTGGGGACTGCTCGGGCATAACTAGGTGTTCTGCCAACCTCTTACACTGGAGGTCTTAATCCTCAGTCTTCCATCCATTTGCCTCCTGAATCTTACAGAGGATCCCTGTGAAAGAGAGGTCTTTTGGAGAACCTTAGGGCTTGGGATCCTCCTCCAGAGGAGTCTCAAAGCCTGAAGGAGAAGAGGCGGAGGAGTCAGAATCCGACAATAGGCTTCTGTCCGGGGACATAGCCTGTGGGAGTGGGATCTCTTGCAATGAGGCTGCGAGGTCAGGTCCCTATCATTACCAGCTACCATGGTAGGGTGCTAGGCCTGTTCTAAGGTAGAAGAGCGAGACTCCATTGGAGAAAGGGATCTCAGCATAGGGTCCGAGCAGACCAGTGGGGAAGCCATGGCTCGCTGACACCGATCCAACTCAGAGACCAGTTGTGACTTGGTCTCAGACCACCAAGACTGAAGTGCTGCCCTAAAGTCCACCTGAGGTTGAGGAGGAGGCGGGGGGCTGATGGGTGGGTAGGCCTGAAAAAGATAACCCAGCGATGTATAGCCCAGCATCAGATAATGAAAACCTGGCACACCATAGTCTGAATAGCCTGGTGTCGGACATCCCGGCGTGGAGTATCCTGGTGTCTGATACTCTGGGAAGGGTAGTGTGGCACTGGGAAGCCTGGTGTCGGGGAAACTCGGTGAAGGCACCGATGGCAGAGTAGAGGCTCCTGATGGAGGCCCTGATGGTGGGATACCAGGTGAAGGCCCAAAAGGAGGGGCCATGGGACCTGACGGAGGGTGAGGAGGGCCCGGTAACATCAGGTCTGGCTCAAGACCCAAAGGGGCGGAGGGTCCCACTGGAGTCTGGGGTGGGGGAACTGGCCCAGACGGGGTAGCCAGCAGCACAGGCGACACCAGCTCCTGAGGGGGGGGGGGGTCCAGTGTCAGGCGTTCCGCCTTTGGCACCAGGCTGGTGTCGGACGGGTACTCCTCCAATTCCAGCTCAGAATGGAAGGGTGAGCAAGGCGTCTCTACCAAAGGAGGTGGGGAAGGAGGATCAGGAGAGAGAGAGAACCCTCTGGGAAGGGCTGCAGCTGGGCGGCAGTGTGTGCTGATCTGGAGGATCGATGTCAGGCCTGTTATTGGGGCCTGATGAAAGCGCAGTGGCTGGGTGGATGCCAGAGGAGCTGGCGTGCAACTTATCAGCTGGGGCCAAGTGACTGTCAGAGGAGCTGACAACTGACTTATCAGCCGCACCACCAGATTTATTCCCTGAGGTTTTGAGGGGCCTAAGGGTGGCAGAGTGCTCAAACATCAGAGGTACCCACCTGAACCGTGACTAGTTCAGGTGGGGGAACCAAGGGTTGCTCCATGGAAGAGGAAGCAGACTTGGCTGGAGGAGTGGTACCTGAGGCCCCCGAAGGAGGCTGCGGGCGGGAAGGAGACCGATCGCAGTCCCGGTGCTGCTTCTTGTCCCTCTTCTTCTTGTGAGAGTCTGAAGAACCCTCCTGGGGAGGAGGAGGAGGATCCCCGCAGCTTCTGCAGCTCCTTCTCCATGGTAGCCATCTTCAGCTTGAGAACGTGGGCTTCCAGGGCCTGTTTGCGGCATTTCCATGTGGCCTGGTTGAAACTCTGGCAGGCCTCACAGTCCTCGGTCTTGTGCTTGGGTCCCAGGCAGAAAAGACTGAGGGAATGGCTGTCCTTGTGCAGAAGCCGAATGCTGCAGGAATCACACTTGCTCTTATGTGACTCGGAAGTCGTCTAAGAAGACATGCACAAAAAGGATTTACTTTTCTAGGAATATAGAAAATTAAGAAAAAACAGGAAATACTCATCCAAAAATGGTGGACGACTAAAGCAGTGTTCTCTGCAGGATCTGGAGTGTGCAGGTTGACGGTGGGAAAGAACTGGAGGGTGGGTCTGGAGACCGCCCACTATATAGTGTCACGATGGTGTCTGTCACAGGATGTCGGGTGGGCAGACCCCACCAGACACTACTACCTAAAGTTTTGCGTTTGGTCCCAGTGCCTGATGGCTCTAGTCCTAATGTTTACTACTGCAAGAGCCCTCTGAAGGAAGATCAACTGTTACAGGTGAGTAACCTGTTTTCTAGGGATGTGGATATAATGTTTAATCCACACTTCTGGCAAACTCTAGCAGTTCTCACAGAGGAGGGGCAAAGGCGCACACCTTTATTATGGAAAAGACATTGGAGAACTGAGGCCCAAAAACCAGCATCCTGGCATGACTCAAAGTTGATGTGGTAGTGGGAAATGAAGTGTGTGCCGACTTCCAGGTAGCAGCCTTCTTAGATAGGGACGTCTCTTGGAAGCAGCCACCAAGGCAGCGGTATTGTGGGTGCAATGAGCCCTTAGCCAGGAACAGTACTAACATGCACCAAAAGGAAAAGTTGCATCCTTCCCAGAAATTACCTCTCTTTCTTTGCCAGTGGGTCCAAACTGATGCACCTACTCTATAACAATATCTAAGGGCGATGAACTTTCCAAAACTGCCACAGATTATGTTTGACCCAGTAGGTTCCTCTTTAGACCAACATTTCATACATCAGAGGATCCGATTTGACTCAGGTTTTAACCACCCCCCAAACCAGTGCCGCTCACTGCCCTTAGCCCAATGGGAGGTTCATCACCCACCAACCTATAGCAGAGGTTGATGCCAGATACAATCCACCTGCCAGTCACCCACTTAACAGCCAGACTGCCAGGTGTGGCTTCAGCATAGGTGACAAAGAGCTGGCAAACTTCTCCCCAAAATTTAGTCATGCACTCCTTACAGTAGGCAAGCGCACACCACGGGTCCAAAGTATGGAGCCTGTGCTCGGCCTCTGAGGTGTGGTTGGTGAAGTACACCAGGAGATTAATCACCTGGTTAAGAGGAAAATCAGACACAACCTTAGGGAGGAACTTCAGGTTGGAGTGAAGGACAACCTTGTCCCTGTGGAAGGCCAGATAAGGAGACTCCACCAAGAGTGCCTGGAACTCGCTGATCCTTCTGGCTAATGTAACAAGTCCCAAGGTGGTGGTGGTTCATACACCAGAGGGGAAATATGGTCAAGGCCTTTAAAAAAGTGCCAGACCACCTTCTCCTGTGCCACCAACTCCATACCAGCCCACACTCGGTCAGCAAACATAGCAGCCAGGTGCACCTTGAGGGTCATCAACCGAAGCCCTGCCTGAGAGAGGGACCACAGGTAATCGAGAATGCTGGCCACTGGACAGCCTAAAGAGTCAAGCCCCTTGCCCTGGCACCAAATAGAGAACCTCCTCCATTTGAAGGCATAGCATTTTTGGGTCGACTCCTTCTGCGAAGCCTTGACCACAGTTAGGACATCTTCTGATAGACCCAAAGGCTATGAACTCTAGCTTCTCAGGAACCAGGCAGTCAGATACAGGGACTGACTGCAAAACAGCAGGTCCAGGTGAAGGGGGAGACATCTCTCGAGCCTGCTACTGAGATGAGGAGATCAGGTTACAAGAACTGGTAAGGTCAGTCTGGAGCCACCATGATCAGCCATTCCTTGCCCTCCTCACTTTGAGCAACACCTTGTGGATCAAGGAAATGGAGAGAAGGCACAGAGGCCTGAGTCCAGGGCCTGGAGGAGGTATTCTCCTGCACAGTTCCCTACTTAGGGGGTGGGCACAGTACAGCCTCAGCTTTGTGTTCTCCTGGAGAAAACAGGTCCACCAGAGTGGTGCCCCACTGGGAGAAGAGGCTGTGTACTACCTCTGGGTGGAGAGACCACTTGTGAGGTGCCTCGCCCACACAGCTGAGAGCATCCACCAGCTGGCTGGAAGCACCAGCCACATGGATGGTTAGGAGATCAGGCTGCATATGAGGGTCCAGACACAGACAGCTTCCCTGCACAGAGGAAGGGAATGCATCCCACCCAGTTTGTTGAGGCAGTACATGGTAGTGGTGCTGTCCATCTAGACCTGAATGATCTGACTCCCAATATGCAGAGCAAAGGCTGTTAAACTGTCCGAAGCTCCAGCAGGTTGATAAGGCACCGGGACTCCTCGGGGTTCCAGAGGCTGTGGACTCTAGTGTTCCTCCCTAGGTGGGCACCCCAACCCATGAGAGAGGCATCAGTCACCAGGATGACTGTCAGCTCTAGACGGACAAATGGGATACCTTCCTGCAGATGTCCTAGGACCAACCACCACTGGAGGGCATCCCACATCAACTGGGTTACAGTGACCAGCTGGTCGAAGTGGTCCTTGCGCTGAGATCATTGGTGGGCCAGCTCCCACTGCAGTGTGTGCATTCTTTAGCAGGCTCAGTGCTCCATGTTGGTACATGCTGCCATGTATCCCAGGAGGCACAGGAAGTCCTGAGCAGGGTGCAACTGCCAACCCAAAATGATTGGGCAAAGGAGGCGACAGCCTTTGCCCTGTCTGCTGGAAGCCAAGCCCTGGCTCTGCAAGAGTCGAGCTCTGCCCTGATGAAATGCATTACCTGTGAGGGCACGAGTTCCAACTTAGCCTCGCTGACCAGGAGGCCAAGGGAGACACAGGTCTGCAGGGCCAGATCCCCGGACCTCTCTGTCTCCTGCCTGGAGGGACCCACAATTAACCAGTCATTCAGGTAGGGGTATACCCGGACTCCTCAACGCCTCAAGTAAGCTGCCACCATTGCTTTGCATTTGAAGACCCTGGGAGATGAGAAGAGGCCAAACAGCATGGCCTGGAACTTGTAGAGGATCCCCTCCGCCCAGAACCGGAGAAACCAGTGGTGGGATGGACAGATTGGGACATGGAAAAACATGTCCTGAAGATCCAGAGAGCAAAACCACATGTCCTGCTCAAGAGAGGGTATGGTCTGAGACAGAGTGATCATCCTGTGCGCGGCCCAGGAAACTTGTTCAGGTTGTGCAGATCTAAGATGGGGTGACAGCCCACCCCACCCCATCCATTTTGGCACCAGGTAGTACCTGGAGACTAACTCTGGTTGTTCTGGAGGGTCCAAGACAGAAGTCACAACCTCCTTGTGGAGGAGCTGAGTGATGTCCCGAAGGGCCAACAGGATTTCCACGGACACCATATCCTGCTGTGGGGCATGGGATCGGCAAGGCGCGTAGGCCTCAAACTCTAGAGGCAGACCCTGAATGATCACTTCTAGGACTCACCCGTCCATGGTGACAGCGGACCAGGTGGAAAGGAAGTGGCGGAGTTGGCCCCCCATAGGAGGATCAGGGGAGATAGGACGGGCATGAGGGAGGCACCCCTCATCCCATCACTGGGCAGGCTTGGAGGTAGAGGAGACCAGCTGATAAGCCACCAGACCCCTGGCCTACTAGCTTATGACGACCATGGCCATAGACTGATTGTGGTCACCAGCCTGGAGCCTGCTGTCCAGCCTGAGGCTGAGGCCAGTCTGGCCACATGGGTAGAAAGGGCTTCTTCTTCTGCTATTTGGAGCCCTTGGGATCCCTCTGGGCCGAAGTCACAGAGTGGACTTTTCAATGCGGGTGATGTGCCCCTCGACCTCAGGCTCAAACAAGTTGGTGTCTAAGAAGGGGACATCCGCCAGCTTGTGCTGGGTATCTGCCATAAGGGTGGAGCTCCTCAGTCAAGCCCTGTGGTGCATGGCAACTAAGGCTACCATAGAGTCATTAATGTCCATGGCAGTTTGGAGCTGCTGCTTAGGCACCGCTCGGCCTTGATCTTGGACTTGCTTGACCGTGGTCTGTAACTCTGCTGGGAGATGAGGAAGCACATCAAGTGTGCCCAGAAGGGCTTCGCAGGTGGGCCATTAAAGGGCTGAACTTCACTTGCTGAAGGCAGACAGAGGAGGCAGCATAGACTTTTGGCCATGTGGCCCAGTTTCTTGACTCCTTGTCAGAAGGATCATCAATGTCTCCATGTTGCCTGTGGACCAAAAGCAGAGTTGGCCACCAGATCCTCAGCCAAGGGGTGCTCTGTGAATCAAAGGAATTGAGAGGACACATACTTGTGGGCGATCGGGCCGGGCGGAGCATGGCAAGAGGCTGGATGCTGTCACAGCTCCAAGACAGGGCCAAAATGGCCTCTGTGACTGGGAAGGCTTCCAGAGGTCATCCCAGTTGAGGATCTCGGTGAGTGGGTGGCGAGCCTGCTTCTGGACAGGCTCCATCGGAGATCCGTGGACTCAGAGATGAGGAGAAGACTCATAAAGAAGGTGGGATCTTGCTCCATTGGCATATCCTCAGCCAACTACATGTCCACCGGACAGGAATGCAAGGAGGAGCCCTCAGATTCTGAGGAATCATTAAATAAAGGTTGACCACCACAGTCCCCGCTGACCATCCATGGTCAGTCAGCGGTAACAGTGACAGACAGCTGATTGGTAAGTCCCAATGCCAGATGGGCTTCCTTAGTTAGAGGGCCAGACTTGGGCCATTTTTTGGAGGGGGTTCCACCAGAATCATTGGAGAGGCCAGGGGAGACCGATCTGGGACCTGACAGGTCGGCTCCCGCCGAGGCAGGGAGGACTGCAGCCTCTGTGGTGAAAGCCATGTGTGACTATGGTCCAAGCTGGCATTGGCTTTCCTCGGTGAACATGAGCTGCTGCCACATCAAATCCTACAGCACTGGCCCCTTGGCTGCACCAAGAGCCGCTCTGTGCCAGAGGTATGAGGAGTTGCAGTGGCACCACTTGTCTGAGTGTCGGGGACATGAGCCTTGATGCCAATGCAGGCTGCTCGATCGGGACTACGGGACCTCGACTGTGATTGCACGCCAATGGCGGGTCTCAAGGGCCGGCGAGGCCGAGCCTCCTCTGGGTCTGGGAGATCATGAATGAGAGACAGCAGATCAGAGGACTGGTCCTTCCATCCTTGAGAAGTAAGTGGTAGGACTGGGGTCCTAGATAAGGAGGTATCAGCCTCTTCTGGCAACAATGGGTCGACCAGCTCGAAGAAAATTTCGGCCGGGAGATCAAGCTGCATCTCAACCAACAGGCCGGATGAGACTGTGGGGTCACTGGCCTGGGCGAAGAATCAATCAAAGTCAGAACCTCCAGAGAAGTGTGGGAATCAGAGGCCGAGGCACTCACAATCCCACAGTCATTGACAAGATCATTTCTTGGTCACTTTTAGACTTAAGTTTCAAATTTGGTGCCTGAGGAACTCTGCCCATGAGTAGGTAGAGATCTAGGCAAATCCCTGAATGCCCCCATGAAGAAGCGCTCGAGGAGAGAAGCAAAAGGCTGTAACTGAGGAAGCTTGAGCTGCAGTCTGGGCCGCAGCTTCCTCAAAAGCTGCAAGCTGTTCAGCAGATCCCGCAGCCACGGAGACTACCTGACGGGTGTCCTTGCACTTGACAGGCAGATCCCAGTTGTCCGGATGACCCAACAAGAAGTGGACATGCCGATCCTCTAAGGTGGACAGGTGTAGAGTAGAAGCACATGGTGCAAAGATCTGTCATGACATTTTCTGCCTGCAGGCACATTTCTTATACTTCAACGCTGACTCTGTCATCCATATCGGATGCAAAGAGTCGCATGAAGACAAAGTTTTTATTTTTGTAATAACACAGTAAAGAGCCTACTCACCGCTAGATCGATAAGGAGGAGCCTTCTTCCAGTGGAAAGGAAAATCTGATGTCACGGGGTGGTGCTAGGGAAGTTACCACCCAGGTGGGTGGGTGGGAGGAGCCAGTTTTAAGACACTGCGGTGGAGTCTTAAAGGAAAGGAACACTGTCAGAAGTGTGGACTGAACATCATATCCATGTCCCTGAAACACTCTTGCCCCAAAGTCATCCCATCTGGATTCCCTGTCTGGGGGAAGCTAAGGTGTTTGGGCACCTTGGACCCGTCATGTGCTGCTTGATGATCACAGAGTTGGTCTCAGTTTGGGCAGCATAACAGGACAGGCCCTGGGATGGCATGATAGAGCTTATCTATCCTCCGAGGCATGGCAAGAACCATGTCAGGATGGTGCCATGCTGCAGTAGTGGCATTCCTCAGAGCTGGCAGAATAGGAGGAATGACCTTAGGAGGGCATTTTGGGATCTCCAAAAAGTCCACTAGATCTCTCCTGGTGGCATCCTCTTCCACAGTGTGGAAGCCAATAGCTATAGAAAGCTGCTTCAGAACACTGAAGAAAGTAGGATCTTTAGGAGGGGAGCTGGGAGTATGCTTAACAGAGTCCTTGCTCACTGAAGAAACAACAGACCTGTCAGAGGAAAGGTTCTTCTTCCTCCTCTTCTTCACGGAGGATAAGGTCAGGGTGGTACTCCTCCTTGACATCGACCCGTTCCAACTCAGGATCCGGCAAGCGAGGAACCGGCGGCACCATGAGGGGTGCAGGCCGATAAGGCTGAACCGGCATTGATGATCAGAACCCCAGTTTGTGTGAACCTAACTGGTGCACCAGAGCCATGGTTATCTGGGTGAAACAGTATGGAGGTTGATGGCTAATAAGGGCTGTGTTGCGACAAAAGACATCAGAACAGGGTGTGATGAACCATCCTTTGGGTCTTGAATGCCCAAGGGCCCCGCATCTGAGGACCTGGGAAGTGTCAGGCCTCGATGGAGGCTGAAGTCGACAACCCAGGGGTCGCTGACTGGGGGACCGATGACCTAAAGTTCGACAGCCAACCTCCCTGGGAAGCGGGAGGAAGCGCTGTCCGTAGAGGTCTGGTAGAAGCAGAGGCCTGGACAGCAAAAGACATCTGTGCAACCGCAGCCAGAGTACCCCTGGAGAAAGAAGCCACTGGGGGGATGGGCGCACTGCCATGGGGGAGTGGTCATGGTCTTTCTTGTGACCCCCCCCCCCGGACTTGTCTCGGGCCTTCGAGGCCTTGGAGCTCAACAAACCCGCTGGCGACTGGAAAGGAGGGACCTCAGAGAACCCCTGCCTAGAACTGGCTACCTGCTGTTCTATAAGAAACTTCTTCAAAGCCTTTTTGTGTTGCCTAAGGGTTGTAAGGTTGAATTTTTGGCAAAGCTCACAGTCAGACACATCATGGTCAGGCCCAGGACAGCAGACATAGAGTTTGTGGTCATCTGAAGAAGCAATCTTCTTTCCGCAGTGGTAGCGACAGAAGAGAGTTGTGGAAGGAGTAACTCTCGACATGAGACCCAAGTGAGTGGAGTCGACGGCAGGAAAGAATTGAGGAGGGATTGGGGCTGCTCACACCTTTACAGGGTTGATGACATTGGCAGGTGATGTCAACATGTGCGATCCTTGTTGTACTGCTGGAAAATCTTCCATGTGGATCCTACTTCACTGATGGTGAAGTTCCTAGGGTGTGACCTGGTGACTGAGATACCCCCAAAGAAGATCCCAGATTTTTTTCCTTTCCCTTTGTATAGCATTTTGGGATACAGTGTATGAACTCTGCTATATAAACCTAAATTGCTTTCCTTTCCTTTGCAAAGCACTATGGGACGCAGTGTGTATGAAAGGTGCTATATAAACCCAATTACTTCCCTTCCCTTTGTAAAGCATTTTGTGATGCAATTTGTATAAAAGGCACTATATAAACCCAAATTCCTTTCCTTCCTTCCTTTTATAAAACACTTTGGGATACAGCAAGCATGGAAGGCACTATATAAATCCAAATTAATTTGCTTTGTTAAGCACTTTAGGATGCAGTGTGTATAAAAGGCACTATATAAACCCAAAGTCCTTTCCTTCTCTTCATAAAGTAATTTAGAATACAGTATATATAAACAAGATATATTAGCACAAATATCTTCCTTCCCTTTTTTAAAGCACTTTTGGAATACAGCATGAATGGAAGGCACTATATAAATAGAAGTCATCACCTGTAACCATAGTTTAAGTAGTGGTATGCAGTTCATATCCACACATTGGCAGTTTTCCTGGAGACAGCAGATTCATTAGAAAGTATTTCAAGGGACACTGTCAGCTTTGGGCTGATTTTTTATTGCTTTTTATATTCAGCCGTTTGGTCCCTGTCGCCTCTTCCCATCAACTGGTGATGGGGACACATAGGTGTTTTATAGGATTTGTCCTCCGACCCCCGAGGGCCTGCAACACGGGCACGCCACGCACCCCCGTGGTGCCAGCTCAGCCCCTTCCTCCTCCTGTAGCTGTTCGCCGCCCCCTCTCTGCTAAGGCACCCACCAGGCCTCCACCCGGCGGAAGCAGAACTATTGGGGGGGGTGCCAACCCACCCTCACCACCCTTGGGAGAGGACAGCTGTCCATCAGCATGCTCGATCCTGCTCCACCCCCCCCATGCCAGCACCATGACGACTCAAGGTCGTTCACGAACCCGGGTCACCGGTGCTGCATAAGGTATGGCATCCAGTGCCTCAACCCTCAGCGCCACAGGGCTGGATGGGCTGATTTATTTATTTTTTTTATCCCCATTGGAAAACAGCACCTTTAGCCATCTATATGCCTAGTCTTCGGATATATTGCCAGATGACCATAGAATAACCTTTTATTGAACTGTTGAAAACTTAATGTATTTTTACCCAACCTGACCTTATTCCTGGCCACTCAAAGCTCCCCCACATGCACTGTCCCACATGGCATCGAAGCATTGGCAAACTCATGCATGGACAAGTCTGTTTTTTTTCAAGCTCTATCCGCAAATATCATTTTCTAAAAGTAAACAGTGAGCTGAGCTTTAGAATATGACTCCCATGCAAAAAGGAGCAGTATAACACTGTCAAATGAAGGTTTGAAAAGTAAAGCCATGACTCCAGGCATGCACATCAATCACAGGAATCATAGGAATTTTTCAAACTTAAGACAACATGTCCATATAGTTTGCCATTTTATAATTTATTTAAAATGTGTTTTTTCTATCACTGTAAAACTCGTCCAACCCCTTTTTAAAGGCATCCATCCATACTGGAACTATCAATTAATGCCTGTGGTAGCTTGTTCCATTCTACTAACACCCTTTGACTAAACCAATATTTTAGTATATTCGATTCCACGTTTCATTTGCTGTCAGCCTCCAAATTTCCTTTTCCCAGTCCCATAATGCTAACTCTTCTCTAAACTGACCAAAGTCAGCCTTATTGAAATTCATTTTAATAGTACAACTCTCAACTGTAGATTTTGCAGTTCCTTAATTCCAAAAAATATAGAATTATGGTCACTGTTGTCAAGTGACCCCACCACCCTAACATTACATACTTCGTCCCCCATATTGGTAAGCACAACATCCAAGATATTACCCCTAGTAGCATCCATTACCTTTTGTGACATTACCAAATAATCAAAAATGTCCATATAACCTGCCTCTAATTTATCCTCCCACCTAATGACAACCAGTTAATACCAGGAAGATTAAGATCACCAAGTATAAGTAACTTAATCAGCTGGGTCTAAGTCTGCTACTTGCTTCTGTAGTAATTTATCCATTTCTAACGAGATACCAGGGGGTCTGTAGACCAATCCAACAATACTTTTGGCACCATTTTGAGGTAATAATTTGACCCACACTGTTTCTAAGTCAGCCACATCTATACCATATTCGACACTATTTATTTACTCTTTTATATAGATGGCCACCCCTCCACCCTTCCTGTGAATTCTAGATTTGGAATATAATTTATACCCAGGAAGTAGATGTGGCTTTACTTTTCAAAGCTTCATTTAACAGCGTTACACTGCTCGTTTTACACGAGTCACATTCTAAAGCTCAGCTACTGCCTACTTTCAGAAAATGACTTTTCTTATAAAACTTGAAAAACAAAAAGTGTTCATGCATGGGTTTACTGCGCTTTGTCACCATACTGGACTATGACACACGAAACATTGAGTGGCCATGGATAAGGTCAAGCGGTAAAATACTTTATATTCTCAACACTTCAGTAAATGGTTATTCTATGACAATCTGTGACAATATATGTGATGACCAGGCATACAGATAGCTGCAGAATTCTAAAAGAATTAAGATAAGAACTAGTGACACCACTGACTACTCTTTTTAACAAACCATGGGAGGATGGTGTGGTACCCGAGGACTGGAGGAGGGCAGATGCGCTCCCTTCACAACAGTGGAGCAAGGCAGAGGCAGAAAGCTACAGACCTGTCAGTTTGACCTCAGTGGTAGGAAAATGGCGGAATCCCTACTGAAGGAAAGAACTTTTAGTACCTAGAGGCCAGTGGGGCACAGGACCCAAGGCAGCATGTATTCACAGCAGGAAGGGAAGGTCATGTCAGATGAATCTAATCGATTTCTTTGACTGGGTGACCAAAGTAGTAGACTGGGGGCTGTGGACATGGCCTACCTAGACTTTAGCAAGGCATCTGACACAGTCCCACACAAAAGATTACTAAACAAATTAGCCAGCCTGGGAGTGGGTCCCAGGGTGGTAGCCTCATAGAAACACTGGCTGGACAACAGGACACAGAAGGTAATAGTAAACGAGTCCACTCTGAAAAGAGGGGATACTAGGGGGTTCCATGAGGGTTCAGTACTGGGTCCAGTCCTTTTTAATGTCTTTGTAAGTGACATTGCAGAGGGACTGGAAGGAAAGTATGCCTCTTTGCAGATGACACAAAGATCTGCAGCAGGGTTGATACACAAGGCGGGGTGGAAAGGATGAGAAGGGACTTGGCAAGGTTGGAGGAATGGTCAGAAGTATGGCAGCTTAGATTCAATGCAAAGAAGTGCAAAATAATGCACCTGGGAAACAAAAACCAGGGAAGAGTACACAATGGAGGGGAGGTAGTAAAAAAATGGAACGGATCTGGGGTAATCATATCTGATTACCTTAAGGTTGGAAAGCAAGTCGAGAAGGCAGTAGGGGCGCTGCGGGGATACTGGGATGTATAGGAGAGGCATCACCAGCAGAAAACAAGAAGTTGTTTTCCTTCCGTTACAGACTGTGAGACCCCATCTGGAGTACTGTGTTCAGTTCTGGAGACCCCATCTGCAATGACATAGACAGGATGGAGGCAGTCCAGAGGAGGGCTACTAAAATGGTGTAGGGACTGCAAAAAGCCATATAAGGAGAGACTAAAGGGCTTAATATGTATACCCTTGAGGAAAGGAGGGAGAGGAGGGACATGATATAAACTTTTAAGTACCTCAGTGGAATCAACAAAGTCCAAAAGGGCAGCATCTTTCAGAAAAGAGATGTGCAAGAACAGGGGGACACAATTTGAAGACAGAGGGGGGATGGCTTAGGGGCAAAGTGAGGAAGTATTTTTTCACAGAGAGGGTAGTGGACACATGAAACCACCTTCCTGAGGAGGTTGTGGGGTCTAAAACTGTGGAAGAATTCAAGAATGCATGGGACAGACATAAGGCAATTCTTGTGGGCGGCAGGAGGAAATAGGCTGTTGGTTAACTGGGATCTGCAGCTTAACCAGTAGGTAGGGAAATGGGCAGACTAGGTGGGCCAAGCGGCCCTTATCTGCCATCAAAGTCAATGCTTCTATGTTTTCCGACAGGGGATTAAAAAAACAGCTAAAAGCTGACAGCGTCCCTTTAAGATAAGCTCCTCTCACCACCCAGGTGGTATATCTAGCGCTGCCCTGTGATGTCAGATCTTTGCACGCTGGAAGCAGGATCCATGTGCCACTTCCCAGGGGAGGTCGGGCAGGTGGTGTGAATGTGAACTGAATTCCACCACTAGAACTATGGTTACAGGTGAGTAACCTATATGTCTATGAATGTGGATTCAGTTCACTATCCACACACTCCTAGCAATCCTCCAGAGAAGGGGGCAAGGTGTACACCCCTATTTGGTGAACAGAGACTGGAGGACTTAGGCCCCAAAAGCAAAATCCCAATGACTCATTACATCGATGCTTAATAGGAGACAGAGGTGTGCACTTTTGCCCAGGTTGCAGCCCTTCATATTTCTTTAATGGGAATATCCCTGGAAGCAGCCACCGAGGCAGCATTATGTTTGGTGGAATGAGCCTTAAGCCCCTTGAACAACTCCCTACCAGCCAACCTACAGCATAGGACGATGCAGAATGTGATCCACATGGCAACTGTCCACTTAGCTGCTGGTCTGCCAGGTGAGGTTTCAAGCGAGGTGACAAACAGCCTGCAAGCCTCTCCACTAACTCTCACCATACACTCCTTATAATAATAGCGTCCCTACACATGTCCAGTGGTGAAGCCTGTAATCGCATCCAAGGCTGAACTGTTGAAGTACACAGAAAGGTGAATCACCTGGTTATGGTGAAACTCTGACACAACCTTTGAGAAGAATTTCACATTAGGGTGAAGGAGCACCTTGTCTTTATGGAAAACCAAATAGAGAGATACCACCAAGTGCGCCTGGAGCTCACATACCCCCCTAGTTGACGTTACAGCCACCATGAAGGCAGTCTTCATGAAAAACATGACATCTCACACTCGACTCCAATGGCTTGCCCATGAGAACTGCCAACACCAGCAGTAGGTCCCACAGAGATGGTGGTTCACACACTGAAAAGAACAGGTGATCCAGACCTTTGAAAAGTATCCAACCACTTTCTCCTGTGCCATCATCGGCATACCAGCCTGTGCCCATTATGCAGAGATGGCTGCCAGGTGCACCTTCAGGGTTGTGGTTTGCACTCCCATTTGTGACAGGGACCAGAGGCAGTTGAGAATGGTCATGAGTGGGTAGGTAAGGAGATCAAGCTCCTTCTTCTAGCACCAGAGCAAAAATCTCCTCCACTTAAACGCATAGTATTTGCGAGCTGACTCCTTTTAGAATGCCACAACCACATGGACAACATCTTCTGAGGTGCCCAAAGTCAGGAACTCTAGCCGCTTAGGAACCAGACAGTTCCCTGTTGTCTTCTCAACAGGTCAGGGCAGAAAAGCAACCTCCACAGCAGTCTGCTACTGAGGCTAAGGAGATCCGGATATCAGAACTGCCTGGGCCAGTGTATGGTGCTATTAAGGATAATCCGCCTTGTCCTTCTGGGCCTTGTCACTACCGTGTGAACAAAGGGAAGAGAAAGGTGTATAAAAGGCCTGGGGTCACAGGCTTTGGAAGGTATCACACTATAGTTTCATGGATTGAGGGAGGCGAGCATAGAGCAGCTTCACTGAGAAGGAAACAAGGCTGCATCCAGTTACTAGGTGCCCAGAAACAAATGCAAAAACGAGTTTGTGAAGAAAAGTTTTGGCACTCATGCCTATCAGAAAAAAATAAAATAAAGAATGTTCAAACTCCATTTTCCTGGTGCTTGGTGGTACTTTTATTTATTTATTTTTAAATGCAATGTGCAAACTCCCACATAGAGATTGAGTCAGCAGCAGTAAGACAACAAAGGACCCGACGTTTCACCCCCTTGGGCTTTGCTAAAAGATAAGTGACCTCTACAGACCATCCCTTCTATAGCAAACCAATTACAAAAAGTGCATGCTGGTATTTAAAGATACAAGTGGCACTTAACGTGAGAGTGCTTATAAATTTAAAAACAGCTGCATGTTTACAGGCTAAAGTAATTATCAATATCTTAAAAATATGTTTTTGATAGGTATATTCCATATATACTATTTACACAGAGGATCAATTACTTGGCAAAAATGTTTTATCACAGTGCGACTGGAACAAGTGCATCCACATAGTTTGATATCTGAAGATATATAGGCCCTGTTCACACTAGGAAACTTAAAATGGTTTAACTGCCTTAAACTATTTTAAGCTCCCGAGCTACGGTTTTGCGTTCACACTGTACACGGTTAAAACCATGTTCTAAAACCATGCTAAACTCTTCTAAGAGGTGGTCTTTAGCATGGTTTAGCTAAACACTGGCTGCCTCTTTAATACGTTAACAGCAGTGTGTATGCAAACCGTGCTGTAACATGGGTTAAGGCAACCCATCCGGCGAGAAAATCCATTTTGTCAGCCACAGAATAAAGAAAAGGATACATTACAGGCACCACTGTGCAGAGGAAGAATCCCCGATTATGCCCATATATTTTTGGCCCCGATCGGTTTTGGTCTGCTTTTACGGGTATCCAGTCATGCACTGCGGCACCAACCGGAACCAATAATGCTTTGAGTTGGTGCCGCAGTCATGCCTGGGAACCTTTTCCACCTGACACGGTTGTCTGAATCGAATGTGAACGCTCCGATAACCATGCTATGGACTGATTTATAAAACGTTTTTAATAACGTTTTATAAACACTCCCTAGTGTGAACAGGGCCTTAGCTAAGTGATGCACACTGTATACATTTTTTTTTTTTTTTTTAACCACAGACATTTTCATATCATATTTACACATGTTTTTACAATTTTGTAAACTATGAAAAGGAACAGTAAACAACAGAAGGAATGCTCATAAAAAACAAGACAGAATATGACAGTGGAATAATGGTGTCACAGGTAAAAGGAGAAAGGAAAGAAAAGGGAGTCTGGTGGGGGAGGTCTGGTTGGGGAATGGATTTGCTGGAGTGGGGAAGTAGCAGGGGATTGAAAAAGGGAGAAGGAAAAGAGGAGGAAGGTTGATGGGGAATGGAAGGAAAATAAAGGGAGAAATGGGAAATTTAGTGAGGGGCTGGGGAGGGGTAGGGTTTAGGGAAGGGAGAGGGGGAAAACAAAAAGTGCATGGGTAGGATAAGGCAATAGGAAAAAAAATGGATGGGAAGAGGGGTGAACGGGGAAAAAGAATAAGGAAAAAGGGGAAACAGTCTCCCTAAAATCCCTTTTCCCCATTTCTCCCTTATTTCCCTTACCCCTCTACTTCCTATCCATTCTTTTCCTGCTCACTTATCCTACCCATGCATTTTTTCTTTTCCATTATTTTTTACCCCTCTCCCCTTCCCCTAAACCCGTCTCTTCCCATACCACACTAAACCTCCCCATTTCCCTTCCCCCACTTTTCCTTCCCCTTCCTTATCAACACTCCCTCCCCTTTTTCCCTTCTCCCTTTTTTCACCCTCTTTAGAAATACACATTCCCCCAGCCCAACATATCCCTTCCCCTTTCCCCACCAGCCACCCTTTTTTTCCTTCCTCATGACGCCACTGTTTCACTCTGTCATTTTGTGAATCTTTTATGAGCATTCCTTCTTTAGATCACGCTACTGTTCCTTTCCATTGTTAGCAAAATTATAAAAACTTGTGAAAATGTGATGTGAAATTGTTGTCTGTGCTCCAGGTGCATGCATTTCCATGTTTTGGCATTGGACCCCAGCTACAATACCCTTATGACCACTCCTCAAATTTCCCAAGGTCCCTATGCATTCTCTCCATCCTCTCCAGAGTATCTACCCTATTACAGATCTTGGTGTCATCTGCAAAAAGGCGTACCTTCCCTTTAAGTTCTTCTGTAATTTCACATATGAAGACAATGAGCAGGAATGGGCCCCATACTGAACCCTGTGGCACCCCTGCTGGACATCCTTCCCTCATTAAAGTGAATACCATTTACCACCACCCCTTGCTGCCTAATCATTAACCAGTTTTTCACCCAGTTAACAACTCTGGCTCCCTCCACTAGACTATCCAATTCCTTTATCAGTCTCCTGTGTGGCACAGTGTCGAAGACCTTGCTGAAGTCCAAGCAGGCCACGTCCATTGCCCTTTCCTGATCTATTTTCTGGTCACCCAGTCAAAGAAATTGATCAAAATTGTTTGGCATGACCTCCCCCTTGTGAATACATGCTGCTTTTGGTCTGGCAACCCCACTGGATTCAAGCTATTCCACTAGCCTTTCTTCTAACAGTGTTTCATTAATTTCCCCACCACTGCTGTGCGACTAAGTGGTCTATAGGTTGTTAGCCTCTTCCCTGCTCACTGTTATGGAGCAGAACTATGTCATCTCTCTTCCAGTCCTCTGGAATCACTCCTGTTTCCAGTGATTTGCTGAATAAGGCGGTCAGTGGTGCAGCAAGCTCCTCCCAGAGTTCCCTTAGCATCCTTCGATGTATTCCGGCCGGTCCAATGGCCTTTCCCACTTTCAGGTTTATAAGTCCCTTCAGGATTCATTCCTCTGCAAATGGGCTTGTGTTCATCTCCCCCACCTCCTGTGTTCCTGCTGCTACTTGGTGGTCCATCCCTCTCTCTTACCACTGTGAAGACTGAGTAGCAGTACCTGTTCAGGATTTCAGCTTTTTCCTGATCCTCCACTGTGAAGTCACCATCTACCAACCTCCTTATTCTCACTATCCCTCCCCTTGACTTCCTTAATTGTGTTTGCCTTACTGTCCTTCCTGCTTAGCTCTGTTATACCTGGTACTTCTCCCTATACTCCTCCTCCGTTTTCTGTACCTCTGAATGCCACCTTTCTTCCTTCACCTTCATGACCACCTCCCTGGAGTACCCTAGTGGCCTTTTTTTCCTCCTGCATTTACTCACTTGTTTCATACAAAGGCCACAGACCACCTAAGTGTCATCCTGGGTAATCTCCACTGACAAATTGCCTGGCAGGCTGGAGGCAGAGCGAGACTCCTTGGTGTGTGCTCAAAACTGTGGCGACAGTGAAAGGCTCCATTCAAACTCCAAGAACATTATAGCACTTAAACCACTGAATCTGCAGTTTAAATGTCACTTTATTAATTTACAGAAGTTGATAAGCATCAAACTTACATCAGTTCAGGTCCGATTTCAAATTCAAGTCAATTCAAATTCAGACTGCCGAAGTGATATTTGGATCACAAAGTGCTGCCTGAAATTTCATCTACCTCTCACTTTTGCACAATGGGCTCCAAATAGCAGCATTCATTTCAGCAACTTCACTTTACTTTGTGAATTATGGATTTTATTCAGCAGTCTGAATTTGAACTGAACTTGAATTTAAAATCAGACCTGAACTGATGTAAGCTTGATCCTTATGAACTTCTGCACATTTTTTTCCAGTTCTATTTAGTCACCTCTTTTGCCATTGGCCTCTCTCCAGCGTGGACTCACAGTAAAGCGACTCTGCCTGTCAACGTGAAGCTCTGGTCACTCATCTCCGTCGAGGACACCTTCCTCTAGCCCAGCTAGCCCGGCCCCTGGATCTGAGTGCCCCAGGAGGGACCACCATACCGTACTCCTCTGGCACTCTGTCTATAGTGTTGAGGGCTGCTGCACTGGAGTAGGGTCCAAAGCAAGCGTCCCAGTGACCGGCATTGATGAGGGGTGTGACCTCCAGACCCACCTTCGCCTACCAATGGCAAGAGTTTTTTTTCTTTGGATACTGTTCCCGGTGGCGCAGACATGCAATGATGTTCAACACTCCCACACCTGCCTGCAGGATGTCGGATGCATCCACCATACCCTGATGCTACGTGCATTGTTCAGCTGAGCCCCTAATCTCCACTAGGGGCCACCAAAGCTGTACAGTGCATGTCCACCCTCCCTAGGAAAGGAGAGCTGCCTGTTGGCCGCTCAATCCAAATCCACGCCCTCCCCGCCAACCAAGGGCAGCCAGAGTCTGTTCCTGAACCCGGGTCGCCGGCATGGTGCGAGGTGTGGCATCCAGCACCTCAACCCTCAGCGCCACCGGGTTGGCAACTTCTGCAAATCGATAGTGAAGTTTTAAACTGCAAATTCAATGGTGTACGTGCTACAATGTTCTTGGAGTTTGAATGGCGATGGTTTAATTGTTAGCACCTTGCAGTTCAAGTACTGGATAGTAAATCTCCCAGAAAGTGGAAAGCAGAAGCTGTAGTCTGCCAGATCTGACAGACCGACAGCGCAGTGGCCAGAGAGGCCAGGGGACCATCGGCCCTGGAGGCAGAGACCTGCCCCTCTTTGCAATGATACACTGCTGCTAAAAGAGCTCCTCATACTGCCATTGCATATGCAGTCAATGCCTCTCCTCAGCTAGAGAGAGAGAGTCAATGTGCACGCAGCGACACCTGCCAGTTGTGTGAGATCGAGTACGTGAGAGGCACCTCGACCTGAGGATCAGTGCCGACATGTTTACTGGGGGTTCTGAACAGACAATGTGCTTGGGGCAGCATGACCAATAATGGTCTAGGAGGAACAACCCTCGGGAAAGCAGTTCCCAAGGAAACTCAGTCAGGAATACCAACTGGTCCTCATCCTCCTGCATGGGTCAACTGGTTTGGGAAAATCTCGATAGGCTGGCCGACCACATCAGATGTTGAAAGGTCTGGTAGAGCCACTGCAGGAACCTTGATCTGGCCTCAACCCAAGAAAGCTTGCCTAAGGTAAAGCAGTGAGGATTTGGAGGAGTGGGACGGCGAGATCATTTAGGCCTCTTGGTCAGGGTGGTAGTGTTATTGCCAAGGCAAGCTCAGGTCTGCTTAGGCCAGGGCAGCCAGACTGAGGAATGCTCTCAATCAGAGTGCAAGCCAACCAAGGAGGGAGAAAGCTTGTACACAGCACAGTAGTGGCCCCTGTGGTGAGCCGGGAGCTTGTTCCTTTGTGAGGGGTGGTGCATGCCCAGAATGGCTACTACATCCAAGGCCAACACAGGCTATATCAGACATCTAAGATGCAGAGCAGGACCAAGGGAGGAAAAAAAAAAAACACAGAAAAACCTATGTGCCCAGCCACTGTGGTGATGGCCTCCATGGTCCTCAAGCCCTGCACCATGTGGATCCTCACCAGCTTGACAATGGCGGGGCGACAATGGCAGGGGCTGGAGGTAGACGGGGCAAAAAGCTCTCTAAAAAAAAAAAAAAAAAAAAATTAATCCCTGTCCCCACAACCTACAACGGCAATGCTTCTTGCTGTAGTGAGAGAGGCTCTCCCAAATGTCTGGAGAGCCATACACATCTCTTGGAATTCTTCCAAGTTTGACACTCCAATGCCGGCCCTAGCCAAAAACAGTGCAGAAACCGATGAGGTCCCCGTCATAGCCTCTGCCATCTCTTCAAGGACCACAAGCTGAGCAGCCGACCCAGCACTTACTGAGACTGTTTTGTGATCATCTGGCCTTCCATTACTCAATGGACACTGGCAGCATGGCACGGCATTCCAAGCAATGCTCTACATCATACTCTCCACCAAGGTAGCAAATGCATGAGTCGTGTGGATCCATGGCCGACATTTTCTGTCTGTACCACACAGAATCTGAAACTTGGCTTCGGCTTATCCATCATGATCGCTGGTCCATGGAGCAAAATCAGAAGGAGCAAGTATTAAATCTAAAACTAAACTTTTCTAGGCGAAATTCACCAAAGAAGGCATTAGAAAACTCAAAATCCTTCTTATGCAGAATTGTGAAGGAGGCCACCTGTCCCTTCCAGCGGAAAGAAAGATCTGATGTCAGGGGCAGAGTTGGAGGATATACCACCCAGGTGGTGGGAGGAGCTTGGCTTGAGGATAGTCTGATGACTTAGCTGTCGCCAAGAAGACTACCAATGTGTGGATAGAGAACTCAATCCATGTTCCTAGATATCAAAACTCCTTTCCTTTCTAAAGCACTTTGTGACACTGTCTGTATGAAAAGCGCTACATGAAAACCAAATTATTTCCCTTCCTTTTGTAAAGTACTTTGGGATTCAGTGTGTAAGAAAGACACTCTAAACCCAAATTCATCTCCTTGTCTTTGTAAAGCACTTTGGGAATCAGTGTGTTTGAACTACAAATTATCATAGGTATCATCCGCTGTTACAAGCCAGATATTAGCTCATTTCAGCTTGGGATATAATATATATAAAAGGTGCTCTTTAAACCCAGATTTAACTTTGCATGAATAAAGCCATGGTTTCCACAGTGTTCTTAACTTGTATGCCCATGTTTGATTCTGTGTCCCAGATTTTGAGGTAATCTCACATTTTAGTAACAAAAGTGGTATGCTTCCTTGCCTTACCCAGATCAGTGTAACTGTTCCGACGGAACCGCCTCATTCCTCCATAGCTCAGCTGGAAGGGGGTTCATTCCTCTTCTTCAAAGTGTCCTCTCTTTAGGGCCGAGACAGCATTTTCTGTGCGCCGAAAGGTGATGAAGCCACACTTGTCTCTGTAAACAAAAGAAAAAAAAAAAAAAGGCAAATTTGTAACAAGGATTTCTCTGATTTAATATAGATTCTACAGCTTAAAGATCTAATACAACTTAAAACATCTGCACTGATGCTGCAGTCACAAGGCTTATGGTATTGACTAGGAACAGCAAACAATCTGGTAGGCTACGCTGGATGTCAACCAGTACAAACCATTAAAGGTTGTATATTTTATTTAACATTTAGCAGAACAGCCCAACTGAGATGCAACAGCTTGTTTTCTTCTGCAAAGCTTTTTTTTTTTTTTTAAACTTTATTTAATAAAGAGTTGGCGGATAGGGAAGGTACAAATCGATTACATCACTCGATAATACATATACTTTCATGTACAGGTGTATGAGAGGAAACAGCCTGAGTATACATGCTTCACATTTAATATCCATGACTTAATTGCTTTAAAACAAGTTCAAATTATATCCGGTTCAGAGTTAAGCATGTCAGAGTAGAAACAGTATCCCATTCCTGTTTCCAGCCTGTTCCAATCCTGATTACTCAGAAAAAGGAAAACAGGTTTCACTCATTGTCCTCACAAGCAGGGACCATATCTGATTATACTTATGAATCTGTCCCCGTACTTTATACTGAACATGTTCCAGTTTCATATTCTCCAGCAGGGTTTTTGCCCATTGGGCAATAGTTGGCGTAGCCTGAGCCATCCAATTTTGGGCCAGGACTTGTTTACCCCCTACCAGGGCCAATATCCTCAGAGGGTGAGAAAGCTTTTGCTTTACCCGTCCCATTCCTACTTACTCCCAGCAGAATATCTACTGGATCCAATGGAATATCACATTCTAAAACCTTTTTATTAAATAATTGATCTCATTCCAATATACCATTATTCTAGGGCAGGCCCGTATCAAGTGAAAGAATGACCCTTTGTATAAGACATTTTGGGCATTGATTAGGAACTTGGGGTTTATCCTGTGGGCTATAGCTGGAGTAAAGTAAGTTCTATGAAGAATATTGTAATGAATATTTCTGAGCCTACTGTTTACTGAAACAGTCTTACAATTCTTCATAATTGAAATTCAGTCTCCCCCTGACAGAGAGTCTCCACCCAGATCCTCTTTCTATCTGTCCCTTAATTTCTGCAATTGATCTGGCCGGGCCACCAGTAATGCTCTATAGAGTGCACTCAGAGGTTTTTTATTGGAATATTTCCTACAATGTTGATATATCTCCTCCAAGCCCACTCTCCATACAGAGGGACTTTCTCTCCCCGGCTTTCCCAGTTTGGTTAACCTAGATTTTACTTGGAGATGCATAAAATAATGTTTAGGCTGAATATTATAGTATTGTATTAGATCAGAAAAACTTAAAGAATCTTTAGGGAATAAGTGAGGTAGGAGATAAACTCCCTTTTTTCTTCACGTCTCCAAAGCTCTCCTTACTTTTGGGGGGGAAGGGGCATGTCACCATTCTCCCATAAGCTGTGTAATATGGAAGCATCTGAGGATAAGCCCACACTCTCTCCCATAAGCTGTACAGCTGTTCTCCATGCCTTAAGCATGGTGCCAGTATATGGATTTTATGGCTTCACCCTTTCCATCGCCCTGTACTCATAGGCAAAATATATTGAGCAAAGGAGAAACCTCCAGGAGCTCGACTCCAAAGAAACCCAGGCCCGCGACCTATCCCCCTTCCAAACAATCCATAATATACGTTAACTGTGCTGTAAGGGCATAGAGTCTCAATTGAGAGCGCCAGTCCCCCTCCACGGACTGGCAACCATAAAACCTCCTTCCATATTCTAGTCTACGATTCGCCCATAGGAGGGAAGTTATTGAGCCTTCAAGTGACCTTAAACAGGTTGACGGGATCATAACAGGTAGCGTTTGAAAAAAATAAAGACACTGAGGCAATACTTGCATCTTTACCAAGTTCACCCTTCCCAAAAGGGACAACAGGAGTGATTTCCACCTGTTACATTGCTCCTTGATTTTTATAGCCAAGGGTTTGTAATTGATATCACCTATTTCACTCAATTTTCGAGGAAGCAATATTCCCAAGTATTTTATCACTGATTTTGGGGGTATGTCCACCCCGTCAATTTGGAGTGGTACTCCCATATCTCTCATTGGAAGCCACTCACTTTTACTCCAGTTTATCTTGTGGCCAGAAAGAGGGCCGTATTCTCCAAAAACAGATGTCAAGGCAGGCATAGCAGTCACAAGATCTGCCAAGAGAGAAATAACATGTTTCTTCCCATTTATCATATAGCCTTGTACCCCTTGATGATCTCTAATAGCTGCTGCCAACACTTCAATAGTGAGTACATATGTTAAGGGCGATAGAGGACAGCCCTGTCTAGTCCCTCTATAAAGCTGAAAGGGGCTTGACTTATTATTAGTGGGTATTTGGGCCCAGGGAGATTGATATATACACTCCACCCATTTTCGAAAAACCCCATGCAGGCCAAATTTGTTCAACACTGCAAACATAAAAGGCCAATCGACCCAATCAAAGGCCTTCTCCATATCCAAGGCAAGAAGGCCTCCCAGTCCACCCCTACCTCTTGACTCTTGCCACTTAATATTCAAGACCCTTTGTATATTATGTCTGACCTGTCTGCCCTTAAAAAAAAAAAAAACCTGATCAGGGTGGATTATCCCCGCAGGACACCCTCTAGCCTCCTTGCCAGTACCTTTGTTATTATTTTATAATCTGCATTGAGCAGCGAGATAGGCGGGTACGAGCCGCATTTTATGGGGTCTTTACCTGGTTTAGGAAGAACTGTTACAGTGGCCAACTACTGAGATGGTGTTAATCCCTTAACCCCCCCCCCCCAAACACCTTCTGAAGGATATCCATAAACAAGGGTGACAGCTCTCCCCAGAATTTCTTAAACTCTAAGGGCAGACCCTCTGGGCCAGGAGCCCTGCCCGATCTAGAAGCCCATACCGCCTCTTTAACCTCCTGTAAAGTGAGAGTTTGGCGAGCACCTCATTGTTTGCCGCTGAACTTGCAGGTAAAGAAACATTATCTAGGAAGGTCTCTGGATTTGTCCCCAGGAGGATCTCGGAAGTATATAATTTCTCATAAAAAGATTTAAAGATTGTATTAATCTCACTGGCCAATGAAGTACCTTCCCCAGCTTCATTCTCTATACAAATGATGGATCTCTCTCTGCTCTTTGTTTTTTAATTAGCCAGACCATCCATCTCCCAGATTTATCCCCCTCAAAATATTATCCTGCCCTTGACATCATCATCGCTCTTTCTATACGTTTAGAGCTAAGCTGGTTATATTCCCCTTTCATACTCTTTAATAGCACCATGTCTCTGGGAGACTGAGTGTTCATAAGTTGTTTTCCCAGCATCATTATATGAGATTCTAATTCACTTTCTCGTCGCTTCTCCCGTTTGCCTTTAAAGGCTGCATAAGAGATGATTTCTTCCCTAGCAAAAGCTTTAAGGGCCTCCCACGTAACCATGTCTGATGTATCTTCTATCTTATTGGTTGCTACATGTTCCCTGATACTTTTGGACATCTGCTGAATAAAGAGAGGGTCATTCAATAAGGTAGGATCAAGCCTCCATTGTCGCATATCACAGATCTCCCATTCGATTTTCAGTTCATAGTATAAAGGTGCATGATCCGATATTAATATAGGCCCATGCGATTACTTATACAGTTCAAAAAAATGGGAGGACAAAAATAGTCTATCCTAGTACAAATTTTAGGGCACGAGAATAAAAAAAAAATCTGCTATGTCTGGATGCTTAAAGCGCCATACCTCTTGCATAGCTCTCTCTTCCCCAAGTTTCTTAATGCCAGTACTCTTTGGGATAGCTCCGGGAGTGTGGTTTAGAATGATCTAATAGGGATCCCAATATTATAAATCACCCCTAAAAGCAAACTATTTGGGAAAGTTGCCAGTGTAATAGCCAGGTGCTCGAAAAATTCTGGACAGTCAAAAGCTGGGCCATAAATAGATCCCAGAACTACAGATTCCTTTTCCACTACAGCGTGAACTACCACATGCAGTATCTTCCCTGACCATCCACTTGGGAGGAAATTATTTGGACCCTGAGTCTTGGTCGGAACCATATACAAGTTCCCCTGGCCTTAGATGTAAAGTGGGACGCTATCAAGATCCCCCCCCATTTGTTCTGCATCTGTTGAGTCTCCTCGCATGTGAGATGCAACTCCTGTAACATTACTACATCTGCCCTACTTTTCTTAATATATGCCCATACCCATTTCTGCTTCACTGTTTTTTTAATACCATTAACATTCCAAGACAACAGTTTTAAACTAGCCATTCAAGCTTATCAAAATATTGCTTTGTCCCAAAACTCTCCACACTGCACATGCTTTTCTTTCACCAATTCCCTTCTACACAGCTCTTGTTTTTTTCTATTTTTTAATCCACTAACAAAACCCTTCCCATATCCCTCCCTCCACTTAATAATCCCTAAAAAACTCTTTTTCCTTCTGAGGCATTAAAGTCCCCAAATCTTTTTTTTTTTTTTTTTAAATGAAAAAGGAAACCTGCGCAACAGGTGCTTAAAGTTGAGGAAAAATTAGTCCCCCCCCCAAACAATCACACCAAGCGAGACAGATAAATTAGCATCACTTGCCCCCCAAAATACGCTTCCCACCTTTGTACCCTTTTTTTTTTACTTCTACCCCTTTAGTTGCGTGAAATTAGCCTTCTGGCCTCTCCGTCCTAGCCCCATTAATATACCGGCCTGCAGTGGCCTAAACCCCATTCGGAAATTATTCCCGATTTTTTGATTTTATAAACTTAACTCAAGATTTCTGACTATTTCAGGGAAAGTTATAAAATGTTCAAGTTTATGGAGAGGCACTACAGTGGCCGTTCTGCCCATGGAGAAGCCCCAGATTGGGAAACCGCCCCTGTCCAATTATCCTTGTTACAGACCCCATAATTGCTCAGATGTCCTTTAATTACTCTGGGCAGAGGGTGACTGTGAAAAGGCAGAGATACTAAACAAATATTTTTGCTCAGTATTTACAAAGGAAGAGGGGGAGGTACCTAAAACAAACAGTAGAAACACTCTGGATACAGAAGTTGATACCACCCCATTTACAGAAGAGTTCTGAAAGAGCTCTTAAAACTGAAGGTGGACAAAGCAATGGGGCCTGATGGGATTCATCCCAGAATTCTAAAAGAACTAAGGGTAGAATTAGTGACACCACTGACTACCCTGTTTAACAAATCATGGGAGGATGGGGTGGTACCCGAGGACTGGAGGAGGGCAGATGTGATTCCCTTCACAAAAGTGGGGAGCAAGGCAGAAGCAGGAAACTACAGACCTGTTAAGTTTAACCTCAGTGGTAGGAAAATGATGGAATCACTTCTGAAGGAAAGAAATTGTGCGTATCTAGAGGCCAGAGGGCACAGGACCCAAGGCAGCATGGATTCACAGGGAAGGTCATGCCAGACAAATCTGATAGATTTCTTTGACTGGGTGACCAAGTAGTTGATCAGGGAGGGGCTGTGGACATGGCCTACCTAGACTTTAGCAAGGCATTTGACACAGTCCCACACAAAGATTAATATACAAGTTAGCCAGCCTGGAGTGGGTCCCAAGATGACAGCCTGGGTAAAGAATTGGCTGGAGAATAGGACACGAGAGTAATAGTAAATGGAGTCCATCCGAAAAAAGGGGGTTAGCAGTGGGGTACCACAGGGTTCAGTATAGACTGGTCCTCTTCAATGTCTTTATAGCACATTGCAGAGGGACTGGAAGGAAAGTATGTCTCTTTGCAGATGACACAAAGATCTGCAACAGAGTTGATGCACAAGGTGGGGTGGAAAGGATGAGAAGGACTTGGCAAGGTTAGAGGAATGGTCAAATGTATGGCAGCTTAGATTCAATGCTAAGAAGTGCAGGTAATGCACCTGGGAAACAAAACCCAGGGAAGAGTACACAATGGGGGTGAGATACTAACAACAACAAAATGGAAAGGGACCTGGGGTAGTCATATCAGATGACCTAAAGGTGGGCAAGCAATGTGAGAGGGCAGCAAGGAGGGCTGGGGGATACTGGGATGCATAGGGAGAGGCATCACCAGTAGAAAACAAGAAGTTATTATCCCTCTGTACAGACAGCTGGTGAGACCACATCTGGAGTATTGCGTGCAGTTCTGGAGACCCAATCTCCACAAAGACATAGACAGGATGGAAGCTGTCCAGAGGAGGGCAACTAAAATGGTGCAGGGTCTGCACCGGAAGACATATGAAGAGAGACTTAAGGAGCTTAATATGTATAGCCTCGAGGAAAGGAGGGAGAGGGGGGACATGATAGAAACTTTCAAGTACCTCAAGGGAATCAACAAAGTCCAAGAGGGTAGCATCTTTCAAAAAAAGAGGTGTGCAAGAACAAGGGGGCACAATTTGAAGATAGAGGGGCGGCTCAGAGGTAATTTAAGGAAGTATTTTTTCACAGAGAGGGTTGTGGATGTATGGAACAGCCTTCTAGAGGAGGTTGTGGAGTCAAAAACAGTGGTGGAATTCAAGCATGCATGGGACAGTCATAAGGCAATTCTAGGGGGTGGGGGTAGGAAGAAGTAGGCTGCTGGTTAACTAGGATCTGCAGCTTATCCATCAGTTAGGGAAATGGGCAGACTGGGTGGGCCATGCGGTCCTTATCTGCCGTCAAATTCTATGTTTCTATGTTACTATCCCCTCTTTATTCCTACTAGTCTAAAACAAAATGAATAAACATAGTTTAAATATTGTCTACATTTCATGCCACCGCAGACAATAGAAGAAATAAACTGTCCCCCCCACTTCCTCGAAACACATTCAATAAGAGAATAACTTTTTTTTTTTCTTTTTTTCTTTGATTCAACCTGGTTAGAAACCATTGATTTGTAAGACTTAGTATTGTAATAGGTCCACTATTGACAAAGATCAGACGCTGAAATTCACCAGCTTATGTGTCTTTAATCAGAGACCTAAATGTCGGGCTTGGTTAAGTGGAGGCTCACAGGGAGAAACACCCTGAGAAAAGAATAAGTCGCAGCCAGATCAGGGGAAAAAAGTGGGGGATGTCGCCCGACCCAGCCTCAATGGGCCTCTACCGAGTTACAGGTCAAACCGAGCAAAGCTCATCCCCCCCCCCCCCTCCCGAGCTCTCCACGCTGGCTCCTGAGCTTTTTCATGAGAAACAAAGAAATAAAACAAATAAGTCACTAAGCCAAGCCTTAAAGTTTATCAGATCAGCATATCGCTTAATAATATTGACTCCGATCAGTCAGCAGCTTTGTCCTTGGATTCTTGATCAATATATTGCATCGCCGCATCGGGATTTGTAAAGGCTTTCTGGGCCACATCCTTTCTCTTTATAATTAAACGAGCCAGGTAAACCAATGCAAAAGGCCAATCAAGTTGGTGTAGTCGCCTCTTTATTGGCATAAAGGCATTCCATTCCAACTGCACCATTCGAGAGAAGTCCTGAAAAATACTTATAGGGTGAAAGTCTTCCCTGATAGGGCCTGCTTTCTTAGAGGCTTCTAGCACCAACACTTTGTCCTGGTATCTAAGAAATTTCACGATGATATGTCGTGGCTCACTTGGGCCAGGGCACGCGACCAGAGTTCGATGTGCTCATTGATTTCTAAAGTGCACTGGGGCAACTCGAGGTGAGTTTTCAGCCATGATATACAGTATGTGATGCAGTCACATCCTTCCTTCCTTCGCCATCCCCACTATAATGGATATTGGTGCGCCTCTCTATTTTCGTGATCATCCAGATTCCCTTCAGTTTTCTATTTCATCCAAAGCAGACTGCAGTTGAGGGCTCATCCATGCATACCGATCTTCCTGGTGGCTACTCTCTCTTCCACCTCCATAATCTGGTCGAGTGTTGTTCCGCCATTTCTCCCAGAGAGTTCACAGTAGTTTGGAGATGCACCAGTTGAGCTGAAACACTTTCGAATCCAGCATTCATCTTACAAGTAAGATCATATATGAGCTCATTAAACAGCTTTTCTAAGGCTAATAACGGTGCACTCGTAGCGGGCTCTTCCAGGCCACCAGTTGCCACATTAACCTGACGCTTCAGCTCATGGCTGTAGGCCCTTTGTGCCGGAAGCTTCGAACTGCTTGGAGCTTTTAAATATTAAATGCCCTTGTTTTTTGACAGTTTGGTGGCATACCAGTTTTCTATACCAAAGTCTACTTTTAATTCAATTAAATGGGTCCCAGGGAGTACACAGGGATAGAATATCTAGTGGAGAAGGCTCAGAGCTCCAGAATTAAGCAGCTATTCTGGATGCCGGCTTGGCCACACCCCCCCCCCCAAAGTTTTTTGGCCTCACGCTGCCACCTGCTCCTCACTTCAGGCCCCTGCCAGCCCAATCACCCACTCCCCCCACTGTCAAGCCAGTGGGGATATGCATGGAGTGGGACCTGAGGAACCTGGCAACCATTATTTAAATGGCTCAAGGCATATTTCTTTGTTGCAACCCCCAGTCCCTCTCACCTCCTCAGACACAGAAACATAGACAAAGACATCCAGTCTGCCCATATATCCTAACAAACCCAGGACCTACTGTCCATACAGGGTTCTAACCTACACTATCCATGCCCATATTCCCGCCCTACCTATCACACTGGAGCACTAAGCCCTTCACTCTGTCCCAGCCTTGTCTGTAACCACTGACAGTTTGGTGCCCACCACATTCCTGAACATGGGTCGCCAACATGGCAGGAGGGAAGGTGTTCAATGCCTTAGCCAACCATGTTACAGGGCGGCAGGCGTGTCCTTTCTAGAGGCCATAGGATCCTTCTGCTACACAGCTGCCTCTTGTGACCTGCCTCTTCTGCTACATAGCTGCGCCCTGTGATCTAGTGGTAGGATTAAGTTTATTATTTAGTTTTGGCCAGAAAAGACACACTAAGTCGAGGTTTGTTTCCAGGTGCATTCTGCATGCACCAGGAAGTTAAAGAGACTTTACTCATGGCCACACAGTATGCAAGTGGTGGCTGTGGATTCAAACCCAGTTCTCCAGGTTTGCAGCTCAGTGTTCTTAACCACTTTTTGTACTGTCTCCTTTAGTCTTTTAGAAGACTGTGGAAGCTGGTGTGCATCTGTTTGACTGATGCACCACACAGAGGCACCAGGCTTTTAAGGCAAAATCTGCAGGACAGTTACAGTAGAGGGGCACATTGCTGGGCTGGCCCTACAGGAAAAGTCCCTTGGGAGGAACCTAAGGAACAGGCATTACCAGTCAGCCCAGAACAATGAAGTTACCATGCCCCCTCCCAATACTCATTATGGGTTCTCCTGACTCCGCACCCACCTTGTTGGCTCCCCCAACCCTTACCTCATTGCCAAGTGACTTTGTCCCTGACTCGGGGTTAGCCTTCCTTGGGGTCCCACCTGTGAGGAGTAAGCCACAGGTTACTGCCAAGTGACCAGGTTAGGGGGTGAAGCAAATGTTGCATCGGAACCAGACCACCAAGGTGTTCCTAGAGAGGGATAAGAGTATTGGGTGATGAAAGGAGGTTTCAAAACCATCCTGAAGGAAAAAATTAGGTGATACTAAAAACGTTAGCACAAACATTCTTAGCTTTTCTTACCGATCATCCCTGAAGAAGACTTAATGACCAAAACATCACTTCTAACACCATTTTTCATTTTTTACGTGCATTTAATTTAACTCTTATTTCATTTGCAGCCTACACACTGGTGCAGCATCCTGTTTTTTTTTTCTTTACCAGGGCAGGACAGCCCATACCAAATGCCTACCTATGAGAACGAACACAGGAGGTAACACACAAAAACAGGTTGCTTACCTGTAACAGTAGTTCTAGGAGTGGTATATGATGTACATCCACACTTCTGGTGGAGTTCCTTTCCTGTAAGGCTTGCTGGAATGTCTGCAAGCTGGCTCCTCCCACCCACCCGATGGTAACTCCCTCGGCAATGCCCCATGATGTCAGATCTTATGCGCTGGAAGCAAGACCGTGTGCCACTTGCCAGGGGTGGGGGCAGTGTGGATGTACACCATGTATTACTCCTAGAACTACTGTTACAGTTAGAACTTGTTTTTCTAGGGACGTGGATATGATGTACTATCCACACTTCTGGCAGACTCCTAGGAGTTCTCCAGGAGGAGGGGGGCAAGGTGCACACCTCACCCTATTTAGGAAAAGAGACTGAAGAACTGAGGCCTCAAAACCAGCATCCTGGCATGACTCAGGGTTGATGTGGTAATGGGAAATAAAGATGTGTGCTGAACTCCAGGTAGCAGCGTGCAGATTTCCTGGATAGGGGCCTTCACTGGAAGCAGCTACCAAGGCAGCAGTATGATGGGTGGAATGTGTTCTTAGCCCTACGGGAGGCCCCCTATCCACCAACCTATAGCAGAGGTTGATGTGAGATACAATCTACCTGCCAACTGTCCACTTAGCTGCCAGTCTGCCAGATGCAGCTTCAGCATAGGTGACAGATAGCTGGCAAACCTCTCCCTGAACTCCAGTCAAGCACTCCTTATAGTAGGCAAGCACTCACAGCAGATCCAAAATATGGAGCCTGTGCTCGGCATCTGAGGTGTGGTTGGTGAAGTACATGAGGAGATTAAGCACCTGGTTAAAGTGAAACCCAGACACAACCTACGGGAGGAACTTCAGGTTGGGGCAAAGGACAAACTTGTCCCTGTGAAAGACCAGGTAAGGGGGATCCACTGAGCACGCCTGGACCTACTAACATACTAAAATGCCAGCAAGAATAGGCCAAAGCAGTTCTTCCGTGTCTGCTGGTTTGGTCAACCCCACCCTGGGAGCTGCGCTTCTGCCCCCGCCTCTCTGGCTTCTCCTCCCAGTTCCAGATATTCTCGCTGCATTGGATTTTGCTTTCAGAACCCTCCCTGTACCTGTCCCACCCCTCTTGAACCCTCCACCGCCTCTGCCTCCACCAGCCCCCTAGGTAGCTGCTCCATGGCTCCACCACCCTCTCAGTGAAGTAACACCTCCTCCTTTCTCCCAGAATCTTCTCCTCCAGCTTCCACCCATGCCCTCTAGTGACCCCTCCTTTCCTTCAAGCACCCTGACTGTTCCTCCCCTATTTACCCCCTTCATGTACCTGAAGACCTCTATCATGTCCCCCTGGTCCCTTCTCTCTCATTGATCCTTTTAGCTGATGTGATAACCACCAGGAAGGTGGTCTTCCATGACAGGGAGAGATCACACCTGTACATTGGTTCGAATGGTTTGTCCATGAGGTTTGCAACACCTGCAACAAGTCCCAAAGTAGTGGTGGTTTATACACTGAGGGAAATGTGGTCAAGGCCTTTGAAAAGTGCCAGACCACCTTCTTCTGCACCACTCAATGGCATACCAGCCCACGGACGGTATGCAGAGATGGCTGCCAGGTGCACCTTAAGGGTCATTGACCAAAGCCCGATTGAGAGAGGGACCAAGGTAGTTGAGAATGCTAGCCACCAGACAAGATAAAGGATCAAGCTCCTTGCCCTGGCACCAAATGAGGCCTCTTCCATTTGAATTAATAACAATTCCCAAGTTAGAGCTTCAGCCTAGAAGCCTCGACAATGGTGAGGTGATCTTTGAGAGACCCAAACCTGGAACTCTAGCCCCTCAGGAACCAGGCTGTCGGTGCAAGGATCAAAGGTCCAGATGGAGTACCTTCCCTGATTGCAAGAGAGCAGATCCAGGCGGGAAAGAAGATGCCACAGGAGCCTGAGGCTAAGGAGATTGGGTTACCAGAACTGGCAGGGCCAGTCCAGATCCACCATGATCATCCATGCCTTGTCCCTCCTAGCTTTGATCAGCACTTTGTGGATCAGAAGAAACAGAGGGAAGGCACTCAGAAGGCCAGAGGTCCAGGACATCAAGAAGGCATCCCCTTGCAGGGTTCCCTGCTGACGGGGGCCAGCACAATACAGCCTCAGCTTTGCATTCTCCTTGGAAGTGAACACGTCCACCAGTGGGGTGCCCCAGTGAGAGAACAGGCTGTGTACTACCTCCGGATGCAGAGACCACTCATAAGACGCCTCGCCCCCATGACTGAGGGCATCCACCAACTGGTTGGAGGTGCCAGCCACATGGATGGCCAGGAATCGGCATCCAGGCTGAGCACGAGGGTCCAGATGCGGAGAGCTTCCCTGCACAGAGGAAGGGAGTGTGTCCCATCCTGCCCTGTTTGTTGAAGTAGTACATAATCGTGGTGTTGCTCATCTGGACTGAATGATCTGACCCTGAATGTGCAGAGCAAAAGGCGGTCAGCACCACACATGATCTGCCTGAAGCTTCAGGCAGGTTGATATGGCATCGAGACTCCTTGGGGGTCCAGATGCTGTGGACTCTGTGCTCCCCCCAGGTGGGCACCGCAGTCCATCAAGGAGGCACTGGTCACAGTGTTGACTGTCTGCTCCAGGTAGACAAATAGTATCCCTTCTTGCAGATCTTCTGGGACTAACCACAACTGGAGGGCATCCCACATCGTCAGGGTCACAGTAACGGCTGGTCAAAGTGGCCCTGGTGCTGAGACCACTGGCGGGAAAGCTCCCACTGTACAGAGCGCATTCACCATTGGGCCCAATGGACCACACTTGTGTATGCCGCCATGTACCCCAGGAGGCACAGAATGTCCCGAGCCAAGGACAACTGCCTAACCTGAAATGATCACGCAGGTGGACAGAACTTCTGCCCAGTCCACTCAGAAGCCGAGCCCTGGCTCTGCAATAGTTGAACTCATCCCCAAGGAAGTGCATCACCTGTGAAGGTATGATCTCCGACCTGACCTCACTGACCAGGAGGCCAAGGGATAATCAGGTCTGTATGGCCAGGTCTCTGGACCACTCCATCTCCTCCCTGGAGGGACCCGCTATAAGTCAGTCATCCAGGTAGGGGTAAACCCAGACCCCTTTGTGCCTCAGGTAGCCTGCCACCACTGCAATGCACTTGGTGAAGACCTTGGGAGCTGAAGAGAGGCTGAAGGGAATGGCCCAGAACCCGTAGAGAACTCCCTCTCCACAATACCACATGAACTGGTTGTGGGATGGACGGATGGGGATGTGGAATAATGTGTCTCGATCTCTAGAGGCAGACCCTGACCGACCACCTCAAGGACCCACCTGTCTGCGATGACAGCGGGACAGGCGGAAAGGAAGTGTTGGAGCCAGACCCCAAGGGGAGGACCCAAGGGAGTCAGGACAGGCATGCAGGAAGCACCCCCCATCCCATCACTGGGCAGGCTTGGAGGCGGAGGAGGGACCAACTGAGGATGCTGTGGGTCTCCACCACCTGGCTTTCAGTCAACACAAACAACCTACTTGGTGAGGATGCCAAGTCTGGGGCTGCTGCCCAGCTAGAGGGGCTAAGATGGCTTGGCTGCAGGGGCAGAGAGGGGCCAAAAGGGCTTCTTCCTTTGCTGCTTACAGCCCTTGAGATCCCTCTGGGTGGAGGTAACAGAGTCCAGGGTGGCACTGGACTTCTCAATGTGACTAAGGTGTCCTTCCACCCCTGGCCTGAACAAGTCAGTGCCCAAGAAGGGGACCATCTGCCTACTTGTGCCAGGTATCTGACGTAAAGGTCGAGATCCTCAGCCAACCCCTGCAGCGCATGACCACTGCGGCAGCCACAGACCGGGTGCAGGAGTCGCTGACGTCCATGGCTGTCTGGAGCTGCTGCTTAACCACTGCTCGGCCCTGGTCCCGGAATTGCTTGACCATGATCTGTACTATAAGTCAGCCAGGAGCTGGGGAAACACCTCATTGAGAATATCTAGAAGGCGTAAAATATAGAAACATAGAAGTTGAGGGCAGATAAGGACCGCACGGCCCATTCAGTCTGCCCATTTTTTTCTACCTTATGAATGTGCCATAGGCCTTTGCTCCGTCAATGGCCTATCTATTCATACTCATCTGTATTGCTCCCTTATGCCTATCCCATGCCTGTTTGAAGCCCTGCACTGTATTCATATCTACTACTTCCTGAGGTAGGCCGTTCCATGCATCCACCACCCTTTCTGTAAAAAAGAACTTCCTCACATTACCCCTTAATCGACCTCCCTCTAATCTCATGCTGTTGTAACCCCCTTGTTACCCGGGGTTATTAGAATCCCAATAAGACCTAGTGGTAGGCAGGGAAGGCAGCTTGTGAAACTCCAGTTAAATGGGTTTCACACTGTCTCACTCTGTTCTCAGTCTCAGCTGAGACTGAGGGATGACATCACCAATAGAACTATCACAGCTACATGAGCCACATTGGAATCTGCAGCAAGGGAGTTGGTATAAAACATTGGGAAGTTTTAAAGAGATTCAGTCAGTTCAGTGTGGAGTTGGTGTTGGGAGCTTGCTGAGAAAGCAGCTCAGCGTAGGCTCTAGGAGCCTCAGCCCTGACAGAGGGCTACTTTTAAGTAAAAAGGGTGTGTGTCTCCACCAAAAGAGAGACACAGAAGATAATTGAAGAGGTGGAGACCACTGTTTTCGGGTCTCGGTGCCCCTCCCTTCGGGGGGAGCAGGAAAGGGTTCCCTGCAGATTCCTGGGGCAATCCCCTAGTTCTGCTAGTAATGGAGAAGTTGCCTGTGTGTTCCAGAGTTTATTTGGGAGAACAAGAAGATCTGTGAGTCACCTGTGGGGTACCTGCAACGTGAGGGTGAGTGTCTGCTCTTGCTAAAAGGGCCTATGTTTTTTCACCCTGGGACTTGTGTGACAATGTGGGGATTGAAAGTACAGTTACGTAAGAACTTACCATAACAGTAGATCTTCGAGAGGAGCTCTTGCAGCAGGCTATTACAGTTAGGACTATGCCGCAGGTACTAGGACCACCCGGTGAAAAACTTCTGCCAGCAAAACCAGCAGGAACCGGCCCCGACCCCGCCCCGACGTCGGTCAGGGTACAAGACAGGCGAACCCAGCTCCACCTCAGTTCTCCCGCCAGTACCCAGCAGAAGGCCTGACAAGAGAAGGAGGCGAAGCCCGCCATCTAGAAAGGAAAGAAAACAGATCTGCACATTCCGAGGGGGAAGGCGGAAGGGAAGCAGCGCCTGCTGCAAGAGCTCCTCTCGAAGATCTACTGTTATGGTAAGTTCTTACGTAACTGTACTATCTTACTTCAAGTGGGAGCTCTTGCAGCAGGCTATTACAGTTAGGACTGAATCCCAAGCAGTCCCACAGCAAGGAGGTAGCCGACCCCGGGAGGTGGAATATGCTGACTCCAGAGGCCCTAGGACAAATCCCTTGTAGAACCGCTAGGCCGAAGCCAGCATGGTGTTTGGAGACGATATCCAAGCTGTAATGCTTGATAAAAGTATGCACCGAGTTCCAGGTTGCAGCCGCACAAATGTCCTGGATAGCGACATTCCGCATAGCGGCGAAAGAAGCTGACACTCCTCTGGTGGAGTGACCCCTAACCGGGCCCGGCAGGGGTTTATTATGATGTTCGTAGCAAAACGAGACACAATGGACTATCCATTTAGAGATAGTTTGCTTGGACACCAGCTGACCCAAGCAATGTGGTGCAAAAGCCACAAAGAGCTGCTCCGATTTACGGTGCTTAACCGTTCTGTTGAGGTAATACCTCAGGGTCCTGTGGACATCCAATGTGTGGAGGACAGCCTCCCCTCTATTGGAGGGGGAAGGAAAATAAACTGGAAGATCAACCGACTGGTTGATGGTCAATTCGAGACCACCTTGGGAAGAAACTTAGGATTAGTTCTGAGGGAAACTCTTTCCCAATGGAAAACCAAATAGGGCTCTTTACACATCAGAGCCTGAAGCTCGGAAACCCTTCGAGCTGAAGTGACAACAATCAAAAAACAAACTTTCCAAGAAAGGTAACGCAGCTCACAACTCGCTGCAGGCTCAAAAGGAGGGAGGGTGAGTTTCTCCAACACAAAAAGGAGGTCCCACAGTGGGACAGGGTCCCTAGTGGGAGGTCTCATGTGTAGAATTCCCCTAAGGAAGGCACGGGGCACATCTAACTGCGCCAATGCTCTCTCTCTCTCATGAGAGCATGGTAGGCGGAAATTGCCCACATGTGCACCTTGATAGAGGAATAACTCAGGCCTTTCTCGTACAAGGAGAGGGGGTACTGCAAAGTGGAGTTCACAGGCAGGTGACGGGATCCAAATGTTGCGGCAAGACCCAAAGACAGAAACGCTTCCACTTCTTGGCATAAGTGGAGCAAGTAGAGGGCTTTCTTGTGGACGCCAAGACCTCCGCCACTTCCGGGGAAACCCCATATCTGTTTTGAGCTATGTCTGAAGGAGCCAAGCATGAAGGTGCAGGGATCTGAGATCCAGATGGACCAGAGACCCCTGCTCCTGGGACAGCAATTGTGAGCATATGGGCAGCTGAATTGGCGGTTCCTTGGATAACCGCTGCAGGAATGGAAACCAAATCTGTCGAGGCCAGTTGGGGGCCACAAGGATCATCCGGGCCCCTTCGGCCTGCAACCTGAGCAGAACCCTCTGAATAAGAGGGAAGCGCGGAAAGGCATAAAGAAACCTCTCTGCCCAACAAAGGGATAACGCGTCTGGCCAAAAAACTCCAGGCGCGTGCTCTTGCGAGCAAAACATTGGCAGTTTGGCATTGCATGGTGACGCAAAGAGGTCCAGCTTGGGAAGACCCCACCCATCGAAGAGCTGGTCCACTACAGATTGTAGCAATTCCCACTCGCACTCTGGCCCGTGACCTACTGAGGTTGTCGGCCAGATCGTTTAGGATGCCTGGAACGTGCATTGCGGACAGTAGAATGCCCCGCTTCAGTGCCCAGTACCAGACTCTCATCGCCTCCCTGCAAAGAGGATATGAATGAGTGCCTCCTTGCTTGTTGATGTAAAAGACGACTGCCATGTTGTCTGTCTGAATTAGAAGACAGCCCGTACCAGATCCTCCCGAAATGCTTGAAGAGCGTAGAGGACCGCTCGCATTTCCAGCACAATGATGTGGAGGGACCGTTCCTCGGGTGACCAAACCCCCTGCATTTGATGAACACCCAGGTGCGCCCCACAGCCCAGGTCCGAGGCGTCCATTGTTAGAGTCTGACCTGGTGGCTCTGGAAGAAAACTGACCCCTTTCTCCAGATTGCTGGGGTCCAAACACCAAAGCAATGTTCTCCTGACTGGCTCCGAGATCCTGACTAGAGTGTCCAGGTCGTCGTAGCATTGGTCCCACTGCACCCTGAGCATCCATTGTGGGACTCTCATGTGGAGGCAGGCCAAGAGCGTGACAGGAATGGCCGCCGCCATATGCCCCAATAAGCTGAGGAAGTTCCGAGCCGGAACCTGAGGTGCCATGGAGATCCGTTCCGCTAACTCTCGCAAGCGAATCCCCCTGTACTGTGGGAGAAAGGCCATGCCCTGGACAGAATCCAGGATCGCTCCTATGAAGGCGAGCTTTTGGCTGGGCTCAGGAATGACTTTTTTAAGTTCAGGGTGATCCCCAGCTCTTGGAATAGAGTATAAGTGTCTCTGAGAGAGCGTAAGAGGCTGTCCCTTGACGGGGCCGAAAGAAGCCCATCGTCGAGGTAGGGAAACACGTAATGTCCCGTTCGCCTCAGTGCCGCAGCTGCCACTGCAAGGCATTTGGTGAAGACTCACGGAGTGGAAGAGAGACCGAACGGGAGCACCCGAAACTGAAAATGTTCCCCTTGGAAGTGGAACCTCAAAAACTTCCTGTGAGGAGGAAAGACTCCTATATGCATGTATGCATCCTGCATGTCGAGAGAACAAAGCCAGTCCCCCTTGGTGTAGCAAGGGAAGGAGACCTTGAAGAGTCACCATCCTGAACCTTTTGTACTCTATAAAGAGGTTTAGTGGACTGAGATCTAGAATGGGACAAAGGTCCCCAGTCTTTTTTGGGACCAGAAAGAAGTGCGAGTAGAACCCCTGGCCTTGCTGCCCCCAGGGGACTCTCTCTATAGCTCTCTTCTGCAGGAGGGTCTGTATTTCTCCTTCTAATAGTGGGCTGTGAGAAGGAGGATAACAGGAGAGCTTTGGAGGAGTATGTGGAGGAAACTCTGTGAACTCCAAGGTGTGTCCTCTCCATACAACGTCTAAGACCCATTGGTCCGTGGTAATAGACTTCCACCCTTCGAGATGAAGGGAGAAGCGGCCCCCAACCGGCTCCCCTTGAACTTCGGTCAGAAGGGGGGGGGGGCAGAAGGGAGTCACTGGGCAGAACCGGGGAGTTGGAAGAGCGGCCTGGGAGGACTTGGGCCCACGGGTGGAAGGTCCACCAGACTGCTGGTTTCCAGATCTTCTGCGGAAGCCACCTCTCTGTCCTTGCTGGTTTCCACGAGCTGAAGCTTGGTTGTCTGAGGACTTACGAAAAGGCAGTCGGCGGTGTGGACATCGCTGGTCGCCACGGTACATCTGGCGGACCGACCAGATCGACTTACCCGACTCCTGGAGATGGGAGATCAAAGCCTCTGTCTCCTGCCAAACAAGACAGTACCCTGGAAGGGCAAATCCCGGATACTGGACTGCAGATCCTGGAGAAAGCCCGAGACTCTCAACCAGGCATGGCGCCAAAGGCATACCTCAGAGGCAGGCGCCCTGGCTGCCGTGTCTGCAGTGTCATATGAGGCTCTCAGCACATGAAAGCCTTCGTCTGAGCCCGACTGTAAAAGGGCCAGGAGCTCATTCTTCTTATCAGAGTCTGGCATGGCCTGTGTCAGCCCAAATCCCCATTCCCATAATGCATTCTGATACTGTACCATATGTGTGAGGAAATTTAGGGAGCGAATGGAACAGGTGGAGGCCGCATAAACCTTTTTGCCCACCTGATCCAGGTATCGGAACTCCAGGTCGGGAGGCTGGGAGCTGAGGTGCTTCGGCTGCCTAGATTTATCGTGGGCAGCTGTGATCACTGATGAATCGACCTGAGGGTGTTCTGCCAGGAAGGGTTCCGCCCTCGGGGCCTTATAGAGACTATCCGACTTCTTCGGAACTGCCGGGATGGAGGCCAGATGCATCCAGGTGGATCTTGTAAGATCCTGGAAAGTATCCACCAAAGGAGGAATAACCAGGGCTTCGCTCCTTCTGCCTCAGGTATTTAGCCAATCTATGGCGTTCCAGATCCAGGTCTCCGTGTCCCACTCGTTGGAAGCCTGGATGTGCCTCATGATGTCCATAAAGGTAGGATCGTCCAGGCGGGCGGGAGGCAGAGTCCTTCTCTTCAGGGGAGCGCTTTAAACTGAGAGAAGAAGTAGAGGTCAATGAAGAAGAGGAGGAGGATCGACTATCCGATTTGGAATAGTCTGATTCTACCCCATGACCATGCCTGCGCTGACGTCGGTGACTAGGGGACCGACGACGGTCCGAAGACCGACTCCGGTCCCTGGACTGGCGACGGAGCAATGACCGACGTCGGGAGTGGTCCTGCTTAGCGCGAGAAGGGCCCCTGGAACGAGACCTAGATCGACGCCGTCACTAGAAACCCTAGAGCGACGGCCGGTGGTCCTCGATCTAGAGTGGGAACTTAGCCCTGAAGGGGGCGATGACAGCGCCCGTGACCTCAACGGAGAAGTCTCACCCACCGCTGTGGTTCTCCCGCAGGATCCGGAACCGTGGCTGGGCCGTCGATGGGGAGGTCCGCTTGTGGACCTGCCCCCACCAAAAGGAGAAAAGCTCCCTGAGCTCATCCTTGGAAAAAATCTCAGCCACACGCTGCGGAAAAGAAACCTCCGGAATGGCGGGATGCGGAGAGCTCTCCTGAGGGCCCAGGGGGGGAGGAGGACTTGGGCGACGGGGACGTCGGTATCTCTACTACCAACCCCGGGTCCTTTGTCCCTTTGACCAACGTCAGTGTAGGGACCGACGGGGTGATGCCAGGGGGTGCCAGAGAGTCCTTAGCCTCCGGAGGCGTGCCTTTAGCAGGCCGTGCCAGTGCTTTAGCAGGTAGGGCCAAAGCAGGTACCTCCAAGGACTTGGCGATGACCCTTAGCGGAGTCACCTTTGGCTTGGCCGGCTTTTCCCCGATGGGCCGGCCTTAGCCTGTGGAATCTTGGCGATTCTCCAGACCCGAAGGATGGGCCTTTTGAGAAGGCGAATGCGATCTGGACCCGGGACCGGACCAGTGTCGGGCCGACTACGCTCCTTGCTGTGCCGCTTCTTCTCTTTTCTTCCCTCCAAGAGTGCAGATCCATTTTCTGCTCTAGAAGGTAGGCCTTAAGGGCTTTCAGGCGGCGGATGCTGGTCTGGCTGGTGAAGGCCTGGCAGTCAGCACAACTGGCGGTGTAGTGGTCGGGACCGAGACAGAAGACGCACTGCCGGTGCCCGTCCTCAGCGGGAATCTGCCGCCCACAGTCGCACTTGTTCAAGTGTTCAGGGGACACCGAAGCCCGGGAAGACATCGAACCCGGCCGAGGAGGAAGAGGGCTGACGTCGGTACTGGAAGAAACAAACACCGTGCAAAAAAGCACAAAAGCGGGAAAACCGGACAAACAACGGCAGCGAAACTGACGTTGGTGTCGGTAAAACGAGGATAACCGCAAAAATGACAAAGTCTTGATAGAAGTTCTTCTTTCGCTGATAGTCGCAGACAGAAGCAAGCTTCGACGATGTGGGTATGCGGGGGAAAGAACTGAGGTGGAGCTGAGTCCGCCCCTCTTAGTCGTGACCGCGTCGGGGCTGGCGTCGGGGCGGTCCCCGCGAGTATTGCTGGCAGAAGTTTTTCACCGGTGGTCCTAGTGCTCATGCATAGTCCTAACTGTAATAGTTTTGCTGCAAGAGCCCCACTCAAGTAAGATCTACTAAAACAGTGGGAAGCCTAGAGTAATGGGCTAAGCAACAAGTAAAAGTAGGTTCAAGTCCAGAGCTTGTCGGGATGCAAATGATATGTAGAGGAGATGTGACAGACGTCTATCCAGAATCTACATTTGAAAGTTCAGTAAAGGAATTGTTCAGTTTCCGAAAAATGGCCGGGTGTGGGCTGTGGGAGCTGGAGGTGGGTGGCCCCCCATCTTTAGTGACCAGGTCCACCCCTACGGATTTCTACTTTACCTCAGGCACTTGGCCAGTGATGAGGGAAGTACCCAGATGTGCGATTATAAGGAAAATTCTCTCTAGGAGTCGAAGACTCTAGTGTGGTTTGGGGAGCTACAACAGGATAATTGGTTCATTCCTCAAATGGACCGTGGATCAAGTGACTGACGGGGAGCCGGACCAGTGGGAGAAAACCAAAGTAGTGTACAAGTGGGGCTGTGTACCCTAAGCTGCGTGCAAGTCCGGGCTGTGTGCCTGGTGGGTGTGGAACCTGAGGGCTGGAAATAGAGATAAAGTGTTCTGTAGTCTCTAATCTGCATTACCAGGAATGCAGCCCCATGGGGGTCCATCTATGCTTTGTTTGTTCAGCTTGGATGTGAATAAAAGCCACACTGGAGAATCCTATTCCTGGTTCTGGACATTACAGTTATTGCTTCCTGTGTTCGGATTTACTTGGGTGCCCCTGTGCAGAGTAGCCAAACCTAGGCCCATCGTGCCAAGTAACCTCATCTTCCCAGAACCCAGTCCCCACCAGGTACTGCTGTCAGCTTCAACAGCATGCCACCTGTCATTTTGCTAAAAAGACAGGGGTGAGGGGTTACACTGTGTCCTCTTGTCATGCTGTTTTTCTTGTATTGAAACATTAGACTCTTTCACCTTGTTAATGCCCTTAAGAAGTTTGAATGTTTCGATCATATCACCTCTCTCCCTCCTTTGCTCTAGGGTATACATATTGAGCTTCGTTAATCTGTCCTCATATGTGTTTTCTGATGCAGTCCCCTGCACCATTTTGGTTGCCCTTCTCTGGACTGCCTCCATTTTGTTAATGTGCTTGTGCAGGTGCAGCCTCCAGTACTGCACGCAGTACTCCAGATGGGGCCAAACCAGTGTCTTGTAAAGAGGGATTATTACCTCCCTCTTACGACTTGTGATACCCCTACTAACACACCCCAACATCCCTCTAGCCTTACCTGCTGCTTTAGTGGTCTGTTTGATGATTTCAGATCATCGGTGATGATGATACCCAAGTCTCTCTCTTCCCTGAGCGAAGTGGGCCATCAAATCGGCTAACTTCACCTGCCAAGGCCAAGAGAAGAGGTCACATAGACCTTTTGGCCATATCATCCAATTTCTTGGATTCTTTTCGGAGGCTTATCCACATCCTCAACGCTGCCAGTATGCTGAAAGACTGAGTCGACTACCAGACTCTCCAAAGGATGTTACGTTAAACCTGACAGGAAACATACTTGTGTGCCGTCCAGCCCAACGGTACACGGCAAGAGGCAGGGTGCTGCAAAAGCTCCACAGTGGGGCCAAGAATGGCCTCGGTGACTGGGAAAGTCACCACAGGGGAGTCACCCCGATCGAGAATCTTGGTGATAGGGTACTTTGCCCATTTTTAGATGGGCTCCATTTGTAGACCCGTAAATTCCGAGATCAAACGAAGCAGGCCTGTGAAAGAGGCGGGACCATGCTCCATGGAGAAATCCTCTACCGACTCGGCGTCCAACAGACGCAAGTGTAGGGAGGAGCCCTCAGACTTCGAGGAGTCATAGAAAAGTGGTCGACTGCCAGAGTCCCTACAGGTATCTGTTGGGAGTCACGGTGACCAAGAGCTGACAAGAAGCAGTACGGGCATCCTTTTTTTTTGGGGGGGGGGCACCGGTTGCTGCTTAGATGGCAGCTCCTCCTGGATGTACAGAGAGGCTGGAATAGGCCGAATCAAAACCAGCCGAGCTAGAGTAGGCTGGGGTCTGGGTGGAGGGAGCCACAGAACAGCCGGGTGGGGCCAAAATCGGCTTAACCCAACCAGCAAGAGAGGATGCCACATGAGTTATTTGTAATGCAGGCGATTTTACGGCAGAGCCTCTCCTCATCTGCAGAGGAGGAGGAAGAAGAGTAGTGATGCTTGCCCAAATGCCGAGAGCAGGCATGGGTTACTCAACTCCAGGCCATGGGATACAGACCTCGACTGTTGGGGACGCCCGACAGTGGAACTTGGAAGGAAAGGCGAAACCCAAGGATCCTCCTGGGCAACTGGATCCTGAAGGTTATGGACCCGATCTGCAGGCTGGTCTACCCCGAGGTGACAGGCAGGACTGGAGTCCAGAGAGGCGGTATCAGCCTTATCTGGTGAAAATGCATCAAGTGGCTCAAAAAAAAATCTTGACAGGTTGGATGATGGGCATCCCAACCAACTGGCCCAACAGAGAGACCATGGAGCCAGTGGCCTGAGCTGAAGGATCGACCATAGTCTAAACCTCCAGAGAAGCGTGGGAATCCCAGGCCCAAGAGAGCTCGTGATCCAACAATCAATGGTGAGACTTTTTAGGCTCCTTCATTGAAGATCTGGATTTGCCCGCAATCACATTTTTTAAAACTGGGTGCCGAATTCGTGTCGTCTATGACAAAGAATCGAAAATCGCCTGAAGATGCAAGTGAACTAGCAGATTTTTGTAAAATTTTTAAGCAAAGGGCCTACTCAGCGTGGAGAGCAGTAAGCAGGGAAACTTCTTCCAGTGGAAAGGAAGATCTGATATCACAGAGAGCTGTCGAGGGAGTTACCACCCGGTGGGTGGGTGGGAGGAGCCAGCCTGAACACATTTCGGCAAGCCTTAAAGGGAAAGGAACACTGTCAGAAGTGTGAGAGTGCATCATAACCAAGTCCCTAGTTTTTTGGTTTTTTTTTTAATAGCAAGGAGATTAGTCCATGCCACCTGGCCGCCTTTAGGAGCCATCACACAACATACTATTTTTTTTTTTTTTTTTTTTTGATTTGAAGGAGAGGATTGCCCATACTGACTTACTGCTTGCGTGCAGATGACATACAACATCATGTTCCCTTTTTCTGCTCAGCTATACAGAGTCTTTACACTACTTGATGCCACCATGCACTCTGGCAGCCTAAGAGATGTAGAATATCCATGAACAGATAGAAAACAGCCTTATTCTGCCATCCTTCATTGTGAGAAAAGATTAAAAAAAAGAAAAATCACCAAGGCCCCCCATCTCACCTGCTCTTGGGGATGATTATCTTGCATTCATCAATCTCTCCAAAAACCTCAAAGCGCGCCTTGAGCTCAGCCTGAGTCATACTGTGGGAGAGGTTTCGGATGCAGATCACACGATGCTCATCCTAAAGAATGAGAGGGACATAGTAAAAGAGTTTCGACAGACTGAGACTTTATAAGGATGACAAGTCAGCTCTTGTTTTGTTTTTTTGTAGATTCTGTTTGTGGGCTCCAGTGGACCAGGTCATCTCTCAGAGGTGCCAACTCAGCCGTTGCCTCTACTCCCCACCTGAGACCACCCCACTCCAAGAGTGAGATTGCTGAGCCCCCCCTACAAAGGACCTTCTGCCCCCGATCACCGCCCCCACCTACCTGGTGGCCTTTCTGACATTAAAGGGTTCGTCCTGATCAAGGGACTCGGGAGAGCCGATGGAGGGTTGGTCTGGTATTGGGGATGTGGGCTAGGCCCCTGGAGCTCTCGTCACCTCCCTGATATTTTTCAATTATGGATTACCCCTGGAGGGTGGTCATGCAATGACATCTGGGCACTGACGTGCTGACGCCGCTCCACCCCCTAGTTATGGCACTGCTTGTTCCCTTCTAAGCCCCTGACCTCCATCATGGGCCTCTAGCGAGTGGTGCAAGTCCTGAATCCCACCCTGGGAAGGGAGAGCAGTCCTCCGGAAGCTCAATCCTTCCTCCCTTCCCCTGCCAACCCCTGGCAGCCCGAGTTCATTCCCAAACCTGGGCCACCGACGTGGCGTGAGATGTGTTCCAAGTCAGCCCTTGTTAGTATTTTGCTGATGGTACCAGCAGGACTGGACAGAAATCTGCAAAAATCAGCTTCAGCAGTAATTTCGCAGAATTCTACAGAATTCTGGCATTTTGCCACAGAAAAGGAAAAACTGCTTTGATCAACATCTGTTCCATATTTGAGAAAAAAATGGAGGAAAATGCACAAGTTCCATGAATGACAGTAAAAATTCTGCAGTTTCCCCTTGCTGCACATCAACTTACATTTTTTTTTTTTTTAATTCCATGTTAAGAGTTCAGGAGCTGAATCAGAATTTATAATTTTGTGCAGCCCAAAGTAGTAGCTCTACACAGTCCCAATAGAAAACCTGTTTTTAAATTCAGTTTATTTACATTTTTTACAATTGCATCCCGGGAGTAAAATAAGCCATGTCCCCAGCTTCACAAACTGAAATTTCTACACAGTCTGTCACAGGTCCTCTCTAGTGGTTTATTGGAATATTCCAAACTGAGCACGTACATAAACGAGTTACCACACCTCCCCATGTTTTTATTTTTTTGTAACAGCCACATGGAAAAGTAAACTACAACACATGGCCTATTGGTGAATGAGGCACCATATGTAAACACAGGCTCCTGCCCATGGCAAGGCAATTCTGGGGGAACATGTTACAAGAGAAAAGAAAAGATGCCAGAGCTGCCCCTCTCAAATCCCAAGCAAACAAAGCAGCACACAACCTAGCTTGGCCCAGGGGACACCCCCAAGTAGATCTGCCAGTTCACCTTACCTGCTAGGTGAAGGCAGCAAATATCAGGGAGCCATGCAATCAGCAAGGGATGAAAAACAGAAATCGAGGACAGCACTGCAGCCAATCTTTAACTAATGCAAAAAGCCAAACATGTTGCAACAGAGCTGTGCCCAGATCAGGCCATCAAACAGCAAATCAACACTACCTTTCAGCAGACAGTAGAGCAATTTAAAATGCCCAAGAGGATCTGGGTGGCAGTGTTTGAGAAAGTATTTCTCCTTGTTAGCTGTACACAGTGCAAGCGGCTTTTACTGCAAACAGCTGAGAGCACTGCTAAATAGAATTTTAAAACACAAATACTGTGCTTACAGCTTTGAACAAATTCTTTGAGAATGTTTAATAGTCACACTCCGTTGTACACCCCCGTTATACACAGGTGTGTCTGATGGAGTTTGACGGCTTCTGATTTCTGTGTATAACAACTGCTCACCAGCTATTAGCTTCTTGATGGCATCAGCAAGCAAATGCATAGCAGCTGAGAGGAATGATAATCCTCCCATGGAAAGGAGTTGGGGCAAGAAGGGAACGCTCCAATAACCTCCTCTCAGAAACAAACAAAAACAATGCTTCTCTTTAATAATGTAGAGCCCTCTGAAAGCAAGTTCTGAACTGACTTAACTCCCCTAAGCTGCAAAACATCATGAATTGTTGGGAAAGGATCCCCTGTCAGAGGAAGGACAGAACCAACACATGGGGCAGCACTAGAGTTGGCTTGATCCCAATAAAGAAACCGCAACATTAGGACATCATCTACTGTGCTCATCATCTGACTAACGCAGCCAGAACGCATTCATAGTATTTGAATGGAGCTCGATTTCATTCTCATTCAGACGGTAGTGGAATGATTGACTTGATAAAATTTATTTTTAGACAGGCAATAATTTGTTAGGATACAAATCCCGTTTACAACAGTCCTGTATATCCACTGGATAAAAAAAATGACTAAACATAACATACAGTTGACAGATCAGTTACACAATTAAGAAAATGAATTAAAACATATACAATCTTTTCTCAGTGACTCAAATAGCTTTAACTTAAAAGTAGACAAACTGCTAATGTGCTTTAGTTCATGCAGCAGATGATTCCAGTAACTGGCTATACTATTTTGTAGTGTTGGATCTCCCATCTTGTTATGAGATCTATGCATCAAGATCCTGCTGTATCGCGGCTCCTGTTGTTACCATTGGCCCATTACGGTGGACTCTTGAAACTAGATTCTGCAGGGATGTTTACTTTTGCTATGGCATGTAGTAAGCCAGATATATCTTCTTTGCTGTTCAGGATAAAGCCAATTCAGGATATTATAAATTATGCAATGGTGTGTTTTAAATTTACTTCTAGTAGCAAATTTTGCTACTCTATAGTACATTTGGTTTATTTTTTCAGCACTTTTGAGTAGAATGCATATATAAAATCGAGCCATACTCGAGAACTGGGCTAAGTAACTGTCTAACCAGTCTCTTTCTAATTTCGGGACAAAAACTACAGACACCCTTCCTTCTTAGGGTCCACCATCTTTGATTTACTTTCCCAACCTGTAAAGAGATGTGCTCCGTGTAAGTCAAACTACAGTCCACCTGAACTCCCAAGTACTTGTAACTGGCCACATTTGAAATAACAGTACCATCTTGTAGTTGGGTCTGGCACTCCTTGCATGTCTCCCCCTCCAAAGACCATGCATTGAGTTTTTTTTGAATTGAGGAGGAGACCAGAGCCACGGAGCCATTCTTCCATGTGTACCATATCTTCCTGCAACTGAAATTCCACAACTTCCTGATTTTCAGCCAATGACACCAGTACAGTGTCATCAGCATACATTCTAACTTCAATTTGTTTTATAACTTGCACAAGACTATTAGCATGGACGCTGATCATCGGGGGCCCAGTATTGAGTCCTGGGGAAACCCCCTAATTATTTTCCCCAGGCTTGACACTGAGGCCCCCAGTGCAACACTGCCTACATTCAGCCAGATACGACTTAATCCACTGTAATGGCCCCTCCTGAAACCTCAGCTTTCCAAACCTCTCTAACAAACCCCTATGCTGAACCAGATCAAAAGCCTTCCTAAAGTCCATGAATACACCCCCCCCTCCGTGCGCCTTCCCCTGGTTTAACGATGTTGTCACTAGGTTATTAAAGTCGAAGAGGGAAGTGTTCGTGGACCTTCCTGCTCTGAAGCCATGGTGGTTGTTAGTCAACAATCCACTTATTTCCAAATACTGACTAAATTGATAATGCACCCTTCTTTCTAACACCTTCATTAGGATAGGAAGGAGGGCTATTAGCCTATAGTTAGAGGGGACCGTACTACCCCCCTCTTAAAGATGGGTATAACCCTCCTTGTTTCCATACTTCTGGGGCAGTGTCACTACATAAACTCCAATTAAAAAGGTAGGTGATTATAGGAGCAAGGTCATTAGCACCCAGCCTCAAAAACCTTGCATCTAGTCCATCCAGACCCCCAATTTAGCAATGTTCAATTTTGTCTTTTTTTCTACTTCCTTTATTTCTAGCTGCCTGAAGTCAAAACTCAATTTTAGCTCACTACCTTGAGTCTTCACAGTCTCCCGTAATATTTCTGATGTACTGTAGAAATATCAGCTGTTCTTTCTATAGATTTTAACACTTTTAAATAAGAAAGATCCAAGAAATGGGAATTGAACAAGCCAGCCACTTCCAACTGTTCTAAGTTTCCCTCCTTCCATAAGGCCAATCGCATTTGGTACTTTGGTTGGATTTTTCAATTCCGAGATGTATTTCCAGAATTGCTTAGCGTCTTGTGCTTTATTCAATTTGTTTAGATGGTACTGTAGTTTTGCTGATCTAACCTCTTTCTCACATTTTATTCTCCATGTTTTAAATCTCCCCCAGTCTTCAGAGTTTTTAGTTTTACATGCTTTTTTTCCATACTCTATCCCTTATCCTTCAGAGTTTTTTAAATCTATCAGTTATCCAGGACATCTCCCCCTTCTTGTCTCGTTTTAATACTTTGGGGGCATCTTGTTGTATAATCATTTCTAGGGAATTATTAAACTCCTGAACAGCTACATCAATATCAGGTATTAAAAATAGTCTCTCCCAGTTAAACTTTTTAGGTAATTTACATGATTTGCCTCATCGAGCGTTGTGAAATCCCTTACCAAATATGTTCTAGCCTGACTTTTTTTGAAGCATGTTCACACTACAATTTATGAGATTGTGATCTCCTAAATTCAGAGGCAAACTTCACAATTATTAATCCCTACATCCTGAGAAATAAAGAACAAATCTAAAATTGAGCTTTTTTCCACATTATTTGTACATCTAGTAGACTGTTGAATAATTTGTTCTAGACCCAGTACTGCAAAGCTGTTCTTTAGTTTTTGCCCATGGGTCCGAGATCAGTTTGCATTAAAATCCCCAGTAATTATAATCAGATGGTCCTTTATTGTGTCCGCTATTAAGTCAGCCAATGAATCAAAGCTTTTAGTTTTAGTCTTTGGGGTGGATAAAATACTCCTACCATCAACATAATAGATAATAATTCCACGATCAAAACAGTCAATTCCTTCATGGTTAGTTGACAAAACTGTTTGATAAGGATCTAAACATTCCCCAATATAGAGCATAACCTCACCCCCCACTTTTGCCCCTGTCTGTTCGTTGTAAACTATAACCACAAAGTTGAATCTCATCATTTCCTACACCTTGATGCAACCATGTGTCTGAAATGGCAAGAATATTTTGTTTAAATTGTTCTGCCCAGGTCCTATACTCATCCATTTTGTTAACAATGCCGCTCACATTTTCTTGAGTTATGGAGATACCAGTATTTTGGTTAGGTCCTGGATTTTGTTCTCTGTCCCCACTTTGTACACGTAGTACTGTGCAAAACAAGCCACTAGCATCCAGATTATTCATTTTACAGGGGATTTGTGAAGGGATCATCTGTGAGGAGAATCGTTTTCTCTCATTAGCACATTGATTTCTATGACAGACTAAATGATTATTTTTCAGAGAAATTGGTCTTCCCAATGCTAGTAACCCCACTCCTTTACTCACGTGATTATATTCATCCTTTGGTGCTTTTAAATGTCCCATACAGATACCCCATATCATCAGCCCCCCACAACATTATTTCCAATCCTTTCCTCATTTTACCTTACGGTATCCTAGGATTCACAAATTTAACTAACATCTTTTTCTCCCTCAGTGGCTTTCGTGCCACAGCGATGCATGTCCATGGGCTGGTCGCTGGCTTTTGGTGTTGCCCCACCCCTTCCGGTTTGGCTAATTTACACAGTCCGCCGCCGGACACCCTCCTGTGCCAATCAATATAGTCTCAATAGAGCAGCTGGTAACTTTAAACAGTGCAATACAGTGAATGAAGAAAGTGCAGTCAGTGACTAAATAACACAGTCAATGAATGGATTAGCAGCAAGTTAAACATAGAAACATAGAATTTGACGGCAGAAAAGGACCGCTTGGCCCACACAGTCTGCCCATTTCCCTACCTACTGGATAAGCTGCAGATCCTAGTTAACCAGCAGCCTACTTCTTCCTACCTCCACCCCCCAGAATTGCCTTATGACTATCCCATGCATGCTTGAATTCCGCCACTGATTTTGACTCCACAACCTCCCCCGGAAGGCCGTTCCATGCATCCACAACCCTCTCTGTGAAAAAATACTTCCTTAAATTACCTCTGAGCCGTCCCCTCTATCTTCAAATTGTGCCCTCTTGTTCTTACACACCTCTTTTTTTGAAAGATGCTACCCTCTTGGACTTTGTTGATTCCCTTGAGGTACTTGAAAGTTTCTATCATGTCCCCCCTCTCCCTCCTTTCCTCGAGGCTATACATATTAAGCTCCTTAAGTCTCTCTTCATATGTCTTCTGGTGCAGACCCTGCACCATTTTAGTTGCCCTCCTCTGGACAGCTTCCATCCTGTCTATGTCTTTGTGGAGATTGGGTCTCCAGAACTGCACACAGTACTCCAGATGGGGTCTCACCAGCTGTAGAAACTTCCTCGCCTCCTGACTCACGGTTGAAGTGCAGCTCTCATCTGCTTCTTTGGGCCAGCGTTTCAGTCGCTGTGGTGTAGTGGGCATTGCGGGCTTTTGTAGAGTGTTTCCCCCACCCCTCTCTGGTTTGGCCAATTACACTGTCCACCGTCAGACCCCCTCCTGCGTCAAACACTACAGTCTCAATAGTGCAGAGCAGAATGAGGTGGCATGACAAGGCTACACTGACTGCCATTGCTGGACCCTCTTCAAATGTATGTTTTAGTTAGTGCACCCAAGGGGGGGGGGCGGGGGTTCTAAGGTGGTTGGAGGTAAGAAGACATTTTTCTACTTAAAACTGAGTGGGAGTATCTGGTGCTATGAGGCTGGAAAGGGTTTTATTTAAAAACAAAAACAGCCTTACTGTTGGGGTTGCAATAATATTTTTTTTTATTTTACTTAGACCGGAGGGGAAGGTTGCTGATGAAGTGCTGGGATGCTGCGAAAATGAAGAGGAAGGGCTAACTTCTTTTTTTTTCTTTGTTAAACACAGCCAGTCAAATTTCACCAGCTCTTAAGTTGGCACTTTGCCAGAGGTGAACTTAACTTCCCAGAGTTTTCCACCAACTTTGCAAAGTTATTTTCACTTCACAGCACAGACTACTTGAAGTGCAGTTTGCAAACTTTGTCCATCCCTAGTGTTTAAGCTTTCTACTGAGCTACAGCCTTGGGTCCCAATGGCAATCAAAATATGTTCACAGAAGGCTTTGCTCAATTTATTTGCTAAACTCCTGCATACTTACAAGTACTTTTTCTCGCTTCTTCTGGGCCAGCCCTTGGTTCTGTCTTTTCCTGTGGAACGTCTCTGTGTTTTCACATCTGTTTTTTTTTTTAAAGCAAAACAAAATTGCAATGTAAGTTCAGAAACACAGGGAAGCAGCAGCAGCAGTATTAAAAATACAACTGAATGGTACATTTCAAAGGAAACAACTACAGTATGTACCAAAGCCCCATGCCTCACTGTAGGGCAGCCTTCAATTAGCTGTTAAGCATAATACAGTAAGTATAATTTTCACCTTTGTGGCTGCTTATTATTTTGTCCTTTATTTGGCTGATCCTGCCATCCCACCTGCCAGCATACTGAATCAAGCACCACTAGAGGCGTATACCACAACCTCCTGTGGCTGTCCAGAGTCTGACATGTGAGCCAGGGAACAGCCAGGTAATGTAGTACTTCTCCATGGATGGAGCCATTATAGGTCCATTTTGAGACGAATCAACAGTCGAATATTGATTCATGCTTGGTCAAGGTATAGCACCCGGACTGACAGATCTCAAAATGGACCTACTAATGGCTCCATCCATAGAGCAGTACTATATACGTTCCTGTGGCTGCTCCCTGGCTCTCACGTCAGACTTGGGACAGCCGTGGGAAGCTGTGGGGATGCACCTCTAGGCTGGATCAACCAGATAAAGGACAAAATAATGTCAAGCCACAAAGGTAAAACTTGTACCTATGCACAACGGATAAAGTACAGTTATGTAAGAACTTAACGTAACAGTAGATCTTCGAGAGAGGCTCTTGCAGTAGGTAATTACATATAGGACTGACGCCAGGACCTCACGGAAAAATTTCTAGCTAGCAGTCCCTGGCGGGGACCGCCCCCACATCAGGTGACCGGCGTCGTATCACGCCGGTATAAAGCAGCGGAACCCGACGCCCGCCTTCCAGCGTTCTTTTTCCCACCATAGGCCCGGAAGGCCCGGACGAGAGAGACGCAGACATTTCCCTCAATGGAAAAGGAGCTGAAAAGCCTAGGGGATGGAGGGGCGGAATGTATTACTGCAAGAGCCTCTCTCGAAGATCTACTGTTACGGTCGAAAATTCGTACTATCTTTCTTTCGAGAGGGCTCTTGCAGTAGGTAATTACATATAGGACAGAGAACTCCAAGCACTCTGGAACAAATGAAAGGCACCGGAGGAGGAACTACTCAAAAAGTAGAAATAACCTTGCAAGTCTCAAGAAAGGAGGCCTTGCAAGACAGCTAACCCAAGCCTGCTTTCTACGCAGAGGCAATGTCCAAACTGTAATGTTTAGTAAAGGTATGGACTGAAGTCCAAGTGGCGGCAGCACAGATGTCTGCCTCAGACACGTTCTTGAAACAAGCCGCAGAGGCTGCAACTCCACGAGTGGAGTGACCTCTGACTTGACCCGGGAGGGTCTTGTTGTACTTGTCATAACAGAAAGTGATGCAATGGGCCAACCATTTTGATAGGCATTACTTAGAGACAGCATTGCCTTCTCTTTTGTGAGCAAAAGAGACGAACAACTGATCAAGTCTTTCTGAGATCCTTCGTCCTATCGGTGTAGTATCTCAGAATCCTGTGAACATCCATGGTATGGAGCAGGTATTCTCCTTGATTGGAGTACTGCGTGAAGAAGGCAGGTAATTCAATAGACTGATTTAAGGTAGATTACGCTACCACCTTTGGGAGAAACTTAGATTCATGCGTAAGAGCTATCTGTCTTTGTGAAAATCAGATAAGGGATTTGCACATCAGGGCCTGAGCTCGGAAATCTGCAGAAGCTAATGGCCACCAAGAAGAGCCGCCTTCCACCATAAAACTTCAGTCAGCGGAGTCAGGCTCAAAGGGAGGAAGGGTAAGTTTCTCGAGACAAAGTTTAAGTCCCAAGAGGGAGCTGGAGTCCGACAGGGGCCTGAGATGAAGGACCCCTCTGAGGAAAGTTTTGGATACCTCCAGCTGGGCAAATGCCTTATCAGTGAAAGGAACATGGTAGGCTGAAATAGCCGCCATATGGACTTTCAAAGAGGAGTGACTGAGACCCAGGTCGAAAAGATGACGCATGTACTCAAGTAGAATGGTCACAGGGCAGGAAAAGGATCCATGTTCCTGGACACAGCCCAGATGGAAAATCTTTTCCATTTCATGGTGTAGGTGGACCTAGTGGAGGGTTTTCTAGCCTCCACCAGAATCTCGGCCACCTTAGGAGAAACGCCAAAACGAGATTGAGCTAGGTCTGCAGGAGCCATGCATGAAGTTGAAGGGACTTGAGTCCCGGATGAACCAGGGTCCCCTGATCCTGGGTCAGCAATCCTGGAGATAAAGGAAGAGGAAGAGGAGGAACCTCTGAGTATTGTTGTAGAAGAGAGAACCAGATTTGCCTGGGCCAGGAAGGAGCAATCAGAATCATTCTCGCTCCTTCCAAAGCAAGCTTCTGCAGCACATGAGGGACCAGAGGAATTGGGGGAAAAGCACAGACGAATCTGTCCTTCCAGCTTAGAGACACAGCGCCGCCCAGAAAACGCCTACTCTGGAGCAAGCGAGCAAAAGATTGGAAGCTTTATGCTTTGGGAGGAGGCAACAGGTCTATCTGAGGAGTCCCCAAATCTGGAAGATGCTTTTTAGAACTTTTTCGTCCAGTTCCCACTCGTGTGGTAGAGCCGACGAGTGACTTAGTCTGTCTGCCAGGACATTTCGACTCCGGAACATGGATCACCGTGAGGTGAAGGTTGTGAAGCATTGCCCATTCCCAAACCCCTCACTGCTTCTGCACAGCGGGTAGGACTGAGTCCCTCCCTGCTTGTTGATGTACCACACCACGCACATGTTGTCCGTTTGGACAGCTAGGTGACCGGGAAGGATGTATTGGTGAAGGGCCTGGAGAGCATACAGCACTGCTCGAAGCTCGAGCACGTTGATGTGGAGAACTAACTCCAACTTTGACCATAGGCCCTGGGTTCGGTGAGGACCCAGATGGGCTCCCCAAACTTCGCCTGAAGCATCCGTGGTCAGAGTCTGATCGGGGGGAGGATAAAAAAAGGGGACCCCGAATAAGTTCTCTCGAACCATCCACCATTGCAAGTCTCTTACTATCGGCGAGGAGATCAGAACCAGATGATCTAGGTCGCTCTACTCGCTGATCCCACTGAGATCGAGAGTCCACTGAGAGATTCTCATGTGGAGGCGCTACAATGGAACCGTCGGGATGGCCGCCGCCATAAGCCCCAGTAGACGGAGCACCGACCGCCAGAACCCTCCTGTGTCTGATAGGAGGGAATCTGGGACTGGAGGGAGGCCTCTGTCTGGAGGCAGGAAGGCCTTGCACATTGTCGTGTCGAGGATTGCCCCGATGAACTGGAGCCTCTGTGAAGGATCCAGGTGAGACTTGGAATGGTTGATGGTAATACCCAGGCCAGTGAAAATCTGCTGGGTGAGGGAGAGAAAATGCAGGAGTTCCTCCCTGGACGGGGCCGCCAGGAGCCAGTCGTCCAGGTAGGGAAAAACCTGAGCTCCCAAAGTACGCAGGTGGGCCGCTACCACCGCCAGGCATTTGGTAAAGACTCGGGGAGCCGAGGAAAGACCAAAAGGGAGCACCCCAAATTGGTACTGGTCCCCCTGGAACGCAAACCTGAGGTACTTTTGGTGCGAAGGGCGAATGGGGATGTGCAGGTACGCATCCTGCATATCCAGTGCACAAAGCCATTGGCCCGGCCGAAGCAGGGGCAAGAGGGTTTGAAGGGAGAGCATCCTGAACCTCTTGTATTCCACATATAGGTTCAGGGAGCTGAGATCGAGAATGGGTCTGAGATCTCCTGTCTTCTTTGGTACGAGGAAGAAATGGGAATAGTAACCCGTCCGCGGGAGGTGAGGGGATGGGTTTCTATAGCCTGCTTCAAGGAGAGACAGAGATTTCTTCCTGACCAAAGGAAGATGGTCCCTTGAGTAAGAGGAGTTCAGAGGGGGTGACGTGGAGGTTTCTGCAGAAACTCTATGGAGTGCCCTCTGCTATGATCTGAAGCACCATGAATCTGATGTTATCCTCTCCCAACCCGGAAGGTGGAGGGAGCACCTCCTCCCACCGGTTCCTCCGGGCATCTGGAGGCGGTGGAGAGGGAAGGAGTCAGGTGGTGTGAGGCAGCGCCATAGCTGGGGCACCAGTTGCTTTTTTGGGTGGCGGGGGCCTGGCAGCTGTGGGGGCCCGATGTTTAGTGGCCCGCCTTCCCTGAGGCTGGCTGCATCTGCGAAAGGGACAGCGCTGTGGGGGATGGGGACGGTACATTGAATCAACAGATTTAAGGGCCGTCCCCTTCTCCTCCAAGTCAGTGATGATGTCCTTGACATCACCGCCGAAAAGCACAGAACCTCTGAAAGGTGCTTCTTGAATTGCTGACTGCACCTCCGGGACCAGACCTGACACATGGAGCCATGCATGACGCCAAAGACTTACAGCGAATGCAGAGCTCCGTCCTGCGGTGTCCACTGCATCGTAGGTCGTCCTCAGAATATGACGACTGGCCGAATGAGCAGAACAGACCAGGTCGGCTAACTCCTGCTTGACTTGGGAGTCAGGCACGGAGTCAATCTTAGATTCCGCCTGGGTAAGGACAGCCTTCTGGTAATCCCCCATATGTGCTACATAATTCAGGGCCCTAATCCCCAGTGTGGAAGAAGCGCAGATCTTCCTTCCATACTGACCCAGAAGGTGAGATTCCTTATCCGGGGGAGACGAGCTCAAGTGTTTTGGGTGTGCTGACCGGCCATGAGTTGCGCTAATCACAACCGAGTCCGCACGGGGGTGAGAGTCTAAAAGTCTACACCCTCCGGAGCCTGGTATAGCCTGTTGGACTTCCTAGGAAGTGGGGCTAAAGCCGATGGTTGCTTCCAAATAAGGGAAACAAGATGGGTGTGAGACTCGATCCAGGGTGGCACTAGAGTAGGAGCTGTAAGGGGCAAGTCCAGATGTTCGGTGAGTTTAACCCATTGAGGATCTGGCTCTAAGGAATGCCACTGATGGACTTCCTGGATCTTCCTGAGCAACTCCGTGAAGGAAGAATCCTCCGGAGGAGACTTCAGAGGAGTCCTCGGCCGGGGCTTGGATGGAGAGCGCGGCTCGCCGCCTTTCTCGAACACTCCATCGGAGGCCTCCGAGGAGTCCGAGAGAGAAGAAAAGAGGAATTTGAAGCGGAGAGCCTCAGCCTGCCTAGGGGAGGAACGGTTCCTTAGGGGAGTCCCAGGACGCGTGATCCTGCTCTCTCTCTGATCCCGAGGGCAAAGCCCGGAACTGAGGTGGAGAGGGAGTGTGCTGCCTGGGAGCGAACGGAGTCGGTGGTGGCACCGTCGCCGTAAGATGGCTCTCAACTTCCTTGGTGAGCTGAGCCTTGGCCTCAGCCCACCAGGAGGCAAGAGTCTCCTGGAGATCCACCGGCGGCCTAGGGGGCGGTGGAGGAGGAGGAGGGGGATAGTTGTACGGATGAAATCTGTAGGGAGAGTATCCGTAACCCGTCTGCGGGAATACCGGAGCCAGGTACTGCGGCGTCGGGTACTGCGGTGTCAGAGGAGTCGGTGCCGGGTACTGCGGCGCAGGATACTGTGAACCTGGGAAAACTGGTGTCTGATAGGACGGCAGATACCCAGGCACTGGAGGAGCTGCCGGAGCAGACGGCCCAGCCGGGTACTCCATGGGCGGATCAACCAGGATAGGCCCGTGGGGTGGAGGGCCTGATGGAAGAGGAATATCCCCCGCTGGCGTCGGAGGGGCTGGTGTCAGAACCGGCATCGGCAGGGCCGGTGTCGGGGGAGCCGGCGCCGGGGCCAGCGTCGGAGCCGACATCAGATCCGGCTCTGTAAGAAGAGGATCGGACGGTAGCCCAGGATCCCGAGCCTCATCCGGGATGGAGGAGAAAAATCCCAGGGTCAGGCAGGGGACTCGGGTCTCGACGGCAGCAAAGGCTGCGGGAACCTGGTGCAACAGACGGCAGGGTCTGCCATAGGCTCCGAGGCCCGCGCACATCGGAGGAGCCGACGGTGACTTAGGGTCGAATCCGGCGGACGCCAGAGGAGCGGCGTCCGACTGGGGGTCCTCGTCCAGAGACGGGCCGAGATGGAAGAGGCCCGGTCCGGGAGGGTCGGGCGCCCTTAGCGGTTCTCCGGGCGGACGCCGGAGGAGCCGACCGCCCGCTTATGGGAGGCGCCGCACCAGTAGGCCGCAAGCCCGCGCGGTACTGGGGCTGGAGCTCTTTTGCCCGGAGGCACCGGTGGGCTCTAACGTGAACCCGACGGGCGGGCCGATGCCTCCTCCAAAGCCTTGGAGGCTGCCATCGGGCGATCCCCCGGAGGGGATGTTACCTTGCCTGCCACTCCGGCTGGAGTTGCGGAGGAGGAGGCCTTCTCCCGGTGCCTTTCCTTTTCCCGCTTCTTGTGCCCTTCAGGGGAGGTTGCCGCCTGCCGAAGTTTCTTCAACTCCTTCTCCATCACGGACATCCTCTTCTTGAGGAGATGGGTTTTGAGAGACTGCTGGCGTCGTCTGCGGGTGGCCGCGTTGAAATGTAGGCAGTGCGGACACTTGTCGACCGTGTGGTCGGGGCCTAAACAGAAAAGGCAGAGGGAGTGACCGTCTTTGTGAGGCAGTTGGGCGCCGCACGAGTCGCACTTATTTTTTGAAGGGGACGACATAAACCGACGTTCACCTGACGATAGAAAATATAAAATACAAAATACTGAAACTTTTCGGAAAAACCGACGAAGTAATAGGACTGAGCGATAGGAACTTCACCGCGAGGCGCTGCACGAGCTGACGGCGGGAAAGAACTGGAAGGCGGGCGTCCGGGACCACCCCTTTATACCGACGTCGTACGACACCGGTCACCTGACGTGGGGGCGGTCCCCGCCAGGGACTGCTAGCTAGAAATTTTTCCGCGGGGTCCTGCCACCGGCCGGCGTCAGTCCTACATGTAATTACCTACTGCAAGAGCCCTCTCGAAGTAAGATCTGGGGGTTGCCCCACAATGAGGTGAGGGACTTGGCACCTGGATGTGTTCCTTTAAAGAGTCCCTAACAGCATTGGGACAACGAAAAAAAAAAGTAAGAATTCGACTCATTTTGTTTACATTTCATTTTATTTATTGAGACCAGCTGCATTAAAACAAGATTACTCTCCCCTAGACTTTATCTTCTCTGCTTGCCTATAGCTGGCATCATAATCCCTTGTTTCTGTCGTCATAATTATTTCCATAGCAACAGATTGTGATGTCAGAAAGAGAACAGTGATGTCAGGAGCAGACAAGCAGCCAGAGCTGAAAGGGCAGACATACAGTTTTCATGCAAATACCTTCAGGTATAATGAAATAAGGGTGAGAAAAACAGAAGAAATGACATAAAAGCTACAGTGTGTCAAAATATGAAATTGTTTCAAAGTTGTTCAACTGTGTCAGGAGCTCTTTAAGCAACTGTTTCCTTGAACTGAAGAGAGCTGCATCATGAATCTGTATTGCAGGTTAACTTTAGGTGTTACCTTTCAGGGTTCATGCCATTTGTGGACATGGCCAAAAGCGACCCCACTTGCCACAGCACTTACAAACCGTTTTTTTGATCTCACAAAGCCTTTTGCATTTCGCTTATAGGCCCAAATCCTGCTCTGCTGCCCTTAAAAATCATCCTTTCAGCTCCTTGATGATACTGTGCTATTGCAGATTAAGTAGTTTCCCAAAAACACATGGTGGATCAAGAGGTACTAAGTGCTCTCTTGATACTAAAGTGGGACCAAAATAATATTCTGTTGTACAAAACGGCATAGCCTGAAGAACCTGCACAGTAATATATATCCTTTTTCAGTTTCCCCATTTACCTCTCCTCTCCTCTCTCCCTCCCCTGACCTCAAAACATCAATCCCCATTTACCTCTCTCCCCCTTCCCTGACCTCAATGCATCATTCCTCATTTACCTCTCCTCCTTCCCTGACCTCAGTGCACGATTCCCCAATTTACCTCTCCTCCCTCTTCCCTGACCTCAATGCATAATTCCCATTTACCTCTCCTCACCCTTTCCTGACCTCAATGCATCATTCCGTTTACCTCTCCTCCTCCTCCCTTCCCTGACCTCAGCACGATTCACCATTTAACTCTCCTCCTCCTTCCCTGACCACAATGCATCATTCCCTATTTACCTCTCCTCCTCCTTCCCTGACCTCAATGCACGATTCCCCATTTACCTCTCTCCGCCCCTTCCCTGACCTCAATGCATGATTCCCCATTTACCTTCCCCACTTCCCTGACCTCAATGTATGATTCCCCATTTATCTCTCCTCCCCTTCCCTGACCTCAATGTATGATTCCCCACATACCTCTTCTCCCTTCCCTGTCCTCAGTGCACATCCCCCAATTTACCTCTCCTCCTCTTCCCTGACCTCAATGCATAATTCCCATTTACCTCTCCTCACCCTTTCCTGACCTCAATGCATCATTCCATTTACCTCTCCTCCTCCTCCTCCTTCCTGACCTCAGGACTGATTCACCATCTACCTCTCTCCTCCTCCTTCCTGACCTCAATGCACGATTCCCCATTTACCTCCTCTCCCCTTCCCTGACCTCAGTGCATGATTCCCATTTACCTTCCCCACTTCCCTGATCTCAGTGCATGATTCCCCATTTACCTCTCCGCCATTCCCTGACCTCAGTGCATGATTCCCCATTTACTTCTTCTTTCCCTGACCTCAATGCTCAATTCCCCATCAACCTTTCCTCCCCATTCCTTGACCTCAATGCATGATTCCCCATTTATCTAGTCTCCATTCCCTGACCTCTGTGCATGATTCCAATTTACCTCTCCCCCTTCCCTGACCTCAATGTATGCTTCCTCATTTACCCTCTCTCTCTCCTTTCCTGACCTCAGTGCACGATTCCCCATTTACCTCTCTCCCATTCCTCACCTCAATGCATGATTCCCCATTTACCTTCCCCTTCCATGACCTCAATGCATGCTTCCTCTTTACCTCTCTCCCTTTCCCTTCCCCGACCTTAATACATGATTCCCCATTTATCTCTCCTCCTCCTTCCCCGACCTCAATGCATCATTCCCCATTTACCTCTCCTCCCCTTCCCTGTCTGCAACGCTCAATTCCCCATTTACCTCTCTCCCCTCTCTCCTGACCTCAATGCATTATTCCCCATTTACCTATCTTCTCCCTCCCCTGACCTCAGCGCATGATTCCCCATTTAGCTCTCTTCTCCCCACTTTTCCTCCACTGTTGTCAATGCATGCTTTGCCATTTACCTCCCCTCTGTCCTCCTTCCCTTTACTTACCTCAATGCATGGTTTCTTATAGAAACATAGAATCTGCCAGCAGATAAGGCCGCATGGCCCACCTTGTTTGCCTATTTTCCCCTGCTAATAGTATCACCGCCGGTCTTATTTGATCTCTGGCCCATTCACCCACTCCCTCCCTTCCCCTTCCCTAAGATTCCCTTACACCTACTGCATGCGTTCTTGAACACCACCCCTTTTTTCACCTCCATTAGCTCCACCGGATGGCTGTTACAGGAATCAACCACTCTTTCTGTGAAGAAGTACTTCCTCACATCTCTCCTGAATCTACCATCCCTCAGCTTCTTATTATGCCCATTGTCCCCGCGCACCTTTTTTTCTGAAAAATACTTCCCTCCTGTACCTTGCTTACCGCTGTGAGGTATTTAATGAGGTATTTAAAGGTTTCCATCACACCCCCCCTTCCAGGGTGTACATATTTAGGTCCTTAAGTCTCTCCTCATAGGGATCTGATGCAGACCCTGCACCATTTTAGTTGCCCTCCTGTGGACTGCCTCTACTCTATGTCCTTCAGGAGATGTGGTCTCCAAACTGGACACAGTACTCTAGGTGGGGTGTTAGTAGCGATCTACAGAGAGGCAATACCACCTCTCTTTCTGCTGGTGACAGCCCTCCCTATGCACCCCAGTATCCCACTAGCCTTCCCAACTGCCTTGTCACACTGCCTGGCCACCTTTAGGTCATCCAATATGATCATCCCCCAGGTTTCTTTCCTGCTTGGTGGTCCTCAGCACTATTCCTCCCATTTTGTGCTCTGCCTCTGGGTTTCTGTCCTCCAAGTGCATTTCTTTTGCACTTTTTTTGTGTTAAAACCAGTTGCCATACTCTTGAACAATCCTCGAGTTTTCTCAGGTCTTTGCTCATCCTTTCCACTCCCCAGAGTGCCCGATCTAGTGCAGATTTTGGTGCCATCCACAAAGAGACAGACCTTCCCTTCTAGCTCCTGTGTAATGTCACTTGGAAAGACATTAAAGAGGACTGGTCCCAGCACTGATCCCTGAGGCACCCCGCTGGTCACCCAGTTTACCACCGTTGGATCCACTTTTAAGCTTCCCAGCTTGCTTACCAGCTTCCTAAGTGGAATGGTGTCGAACGTCTTACTGAAATCTAGGTAGGTCATATCCATTGCTCCATCCTTATCTCATTTACTTCTCCCTCCCCAACCCCCGGGCCTTAGTACATGGTTTGTCATTTATCTCTCCTCTCTCCCCTTCCCACCACCGACCTCAGAACATGGTTTCTCATTTACAGTACCTCTCTTCATTTCTGTTCCCCTTCCCTTCTTTGGCTTCACTGCACCATTTCCAATGCATCTCTCCTCTCTTCCCCATCCTCCTCTAACACCACTGCATTCTTTTCATTGACCTGTCCTCTTTCCGCTTCTCTCCTCTGTTCCCACTACACTGTTTCTCAGTTACCTCTCCCTTTCCTCCTTCCTCATTTCGACCTCACTACACCATTTCCCATTTACTGCTCTTTTCTTCCTCTTCTGAGCTTACTGCACCATTTCACTTTTAATACTCCTCTTCCCTCCTTCACCTATCAGCACTGTTTCATATGTACATCTTCTCTTTTTTTTCTCTTCTGACCTCACTGCATCAGTTCTCATTTACTACACCTCTCTTCCTCCCTTGACCTCACTGCACTGCTTCATATTTACTCCTCCTCTCCTCCTGCTCCGACCTCACTGCACCGTCACAGTTACCTCCACTGAACTCAGTGCATCGCTTCCCATTTACCCTTCTTGTCTCCCTCCCTTCCCTTCTCTGACCTTATTGCAACCTTTCCCATTTACCTCTCTTCCTTTCTTTACCCCTTCCCTCCTGTGACCTCGATGCATGCTTTGCCATTTACTGATTCCGTCTCCCCATCCTTTCTGACTTCACTGCACCATTTGTCATTTATAGTACCTCTCCTCTTTTCTCTGCCTTGTCCCTCCCGACCTCATTTCCCATTTACCTCCTCTTTCTCTTCCCTTTCCCTCCTCTGCCCTCTCTGTACTGTTTTTCTTTTAGTCTCTCTTTTTTCCTCCTCCGACTGAATTCACTATTGGTTTCACATTTACCTATCTCTAATTTCTGTTCCTCTTCTCCTCTGACCTTATGTTCAAGGGCAGGTTAGGATAAAGCAACAAGGACACACAGAAATGGGATTAAATGGCAGATACTGTAGCAATGTTTAACATAGCTTTTTAATTCAAAACATGCAGTTTTTAGTTGTACAAAAGTTCAGCTGGAAGCATGTCACAGGGCAAGCAGGTACTGAAGGATTTTGTCTTTTCACAGAAGTCTATCCCTTTAAGCTTACATAAACATGAGATATACATTTCTAGGACAGCAAAGCACAGAATTCTCAGAACACAGACCCTATTTTACAGCAGTTCTACGGTTTCCATTTTCTCTCTCTCCCTTCCTTCTCCGACCTCACTGTACTATTTCCTTCTCTCTCCTCCTTTCTGCTATTCAGCCAGTAACACCATCAGCTGCGATCAGTCAGCAGCTCCTGATGCTGATGTTGCCACGCTTGTTTTGATGAAAATAGAGGGACAATGAGGAGCCACTCCATTTCAATAATGCCTTGTGTATGCAAGTAGCAGTATCAGGAGCCACTCACTGATTGCAACGGTTTATGATATCACGGGTTGGAGCACCTAATTATGGCACAGTGGGGCTATATACAGAGCTGGTTATTTAAGCCTGTGGGACACAAAAAAGTGAGAAAGAGATGTCAGAAAGTGAACTGGGGTGGGAGTAGGCATATATGAATCAGGAATGCTGCAATGCTTCCCTTCACCTCTACGATGGTGAGGCCATCAGATTCTTTCCAACGCACTGATGTTTGGCGTGTCCCCGTGTTTTTCAAATGAGGCAATCGTGGTCACAAGTGACCACCAGCCCATGTTTCTGTGACCACAGAGCTGTTCAGGGCTCCACTTACAAAAGAAACAGGATGGACAATTTCTTGTATTTAAAAACAAGGGAGATACATTCCAAATGAAAACACATCAGAGACTTGATATCTTGTACACCGTGTAGAAAGAAATTTGTTATATCAGGCGCTTGGGGTGAAAAAATATGGAGTGAGGCCACCAGTAAGTTCTGGTGGCCAGACTTTGAGACCATCAGTATTTGGGGCTCAAAAGTAACTGCTCCATGAGCTTTTTTAGATGAATTCCATCTTCCTGCTGTAACCATCACCACCAAAACTTTACCTCAATGATCTGCGGGTGATTGGTGATTTAGACTGATAACTGGAGTCTGAATTGGCCCCATGTAGAGAGTGTTGGTGGATCCCGGTCCTGGACACAGATGAGCCCTTGAGCTGGGGCCCCATGTTCCTGTGTGACAAGGCTCTTGGAGAGCAGGGCTGTGAACTACCCTGCTCTTGGCACTTGTCCTCCAGAGGCCAGCAGCCCTCATTTTCACTGTCCATGAAGACTCCATCGTCATCGTTGTCCTCGGCTCTTTGCAGAGCACTTTCTCTGTTGCTCCAATGGCATCATCCGTAACCAAAGTGCTTGGTGAGGCTGGCCCTGATCTCATGGTCTCTCAGCTGTTTACTGCAGCCCTTTAAGGATAAGCTCCTATTCAGGTCTCTGCCTTGGTAACTCAAGCTCCAATCCTGGCCTGTAGTCGACTGGAGCGTGTGCTCATTCTTCACGAGGCTCTGGAGTTCCCAAGACTTCAGGATCTTCCTCTGAGTTTGTGTCTCAGGCTTCAACACCTGGCAGTAGTCATGGTCCCCAAGAGACCGTGACAGTGGCCTCTTTGCTGGTCTCCCCTCCACTCTGGTGGGCCTTTCTGCAGCTCTGCTCAAGTGAGCATACAGTTCAGTTTCCTCCGGGTGTTTCTTCAGGGCATTGCGGATGACAGTGGTGATCCAGGTTTTCTTGGGTGGAGAGGTTCCCATTACATCATCCTTTGAAGACCTACGCTTAACATCTGGCTTGAAATTATCCTCTTCAGTGGGTTTGTAGGGTGGCGTGGTAGGCGGGGTTAGACCTTGAAAAAAAAACAAAAACAAGCAGTGCTAGTCAAAACCATTAAAAAAAAAATATTCCAACAACTACAATAGCCTATAAATGAGAGGAAAAATAACAAACTCAACTTGTCTTGAGTAACCTAGCCTGCAGAACCTTATGGCACATTAACATCCTTCTTTCCTGTTCCCTTAGCTCATTAATGAATTACAGAAGAGGGCCTGCAGGATATGATCAAGGAAGTAAGTTAGTCAGCAAAGCCTCTCATATTTTATGATGGTATTGAAAGCAAGACACTGCAAGCAGTAGCAAAGACCCTCAGGCAGTGGGGGAGGGGTTGGGGTCGGGCAGGGTGTGAGTGTGTGTGTAAATGCCAGGTGTCCAGTACATTCCATCCCTGCAAGGGACTGTACTCCTCATCTCTGCAATCCATCTGGCTACTTGTCAGCCCCAAAGTGGGGAACCTGAATGTGCTTGTAAATAATTATTTCATACACACAAAAAAACATATGAAATACAAAACAACCAAAACAGATGATGAGTAGATATCATTGAAAGGAAGAAAAAAACCACAAGGAATTGTCTTAAGTACCATCCATTGTCATACCCTTAAAAACTGGACAAAGAGAAAAGTATTGTAGTACAGATGAGTCATTCCATTAGACTCATGGAAAGTCATGACAAAACACTGCTATGACGGAGATGGGTGCTGCTGTGGGCAGTATTTTTCTAAAGCCCAATGGGGGGTACTAAGGAAAAGGGACTTCTAAATAAGATTTAGGATGGGGGAGAATCAGAGATATATAATAAAATAATATTAACAAATTCTGCAAAATTTAAATATGAACATCCTTGCTATAAACCTTAGAATGCTATCCCGTCAGAAACCATCAATGGCAGGGTGCTGAGAACAACAATGTCTGTGATTTTCAACCTTAGAATATGTCCTTTTTTGGAAATATTGGTGTCTACTTTCTGGTTCTGTTAATAGAGATCAGTTTATTAAAGTGCCAAGACCCTAACATGTCTATAAGTGCGATGAGACTCTATCCCATCTCTGTTGGTCACGTAGTATTTCCTCTACCGGATGTTAACTTCCTGCAGGCATTACCTGGTGACAAATCCCACAGGAGCAAAAATGAAGTTACGTACTTACTATAACTGATGATCTTCCAGACCATCTTCACCACTGATTACCACTCACAGGTCTGGGCCAGAGGCACTAGGACCCCGTGGGAGCAAAGCTGGGGTCAGCAGCAGCTACCAGCACAGCTCTTGCGCAACCCCATGGGGTGCCGAATGCTATCCAATAACCACTGCCGCCTCCTTCACCAACCTCAGTTTTGTTTGCCAGGAGCGAGAGAGAGAAACAAAGAGGGGAAAAATAAGAGAGGGCTTAAGAGATTTCCTGGCCCAGAGGGATAAAGAAAAGGATATAAGAAATGAACAACAAAATAAAACCCGACTACCAACCTCTATACAGACAGAAGGAAAATACTATGTGGCACAGCAGGGTAGTTGGGTACGCAGCCAAGGTCTCAGTTTCACTAGCCAGACAGCAGAGGGGTACTGAAAATAAAGCAGCAGCCCTGTAAAGGTGTTTCTCTGGTAAATAAATCAAAGAGGGGTGTGCAACAAGTTGGGATCATCTTGTAATTAAGGTCACACAAATGTGCCCAGTAGCAGAAATTAGCCACGACTGACTCCTAAAGGCAACATCATGACACCAGAGGAGAACTGACATTATGCCCCCTTCCCCCGAGGGGAAGAGGGAAGAGGAGGTGGAACTCTGGTGTATGTGAAGTTGCAGGGCTGGACAGCCCAAGGGGGTCAGAAATGTGTCCATCTACCCAGCTATCCCTGAACCCAGTGGGCTAGTTGACAAGCTGGCATAAGAAGAGAAAAATACACACCAACCAAAAGAGGATAAACTTGGTACAGCCGGAAGAAAACCGCCAGAGAAGAAGACTGACTTTTGTCTCCTGCAACAACAGGAATGTACCGCCGTGAAAAGGTACCTGGGGATGGCCACAATGGAGAGGGAACACCTCCACATAGCCTTAGATGCATTCTCCATGGCCCTGAGCCAAGGAGTAATGACTACAGTGTCGACGCTTGGGAACTCCCAAGAATTCCCAATGGTTGGTTGCCGATCACGCCTGTATAGGCCTCAAGATCAATTGCCTGGATCATCTCCTCCAGAAATCGCTGGTACAGGGCACACTCAGCTGCAGAAGGGAGGACTCCAGAGACCCAAACCCCTGAGGTCTTTTCCTTTTGCTGCTTGGAGGGTGGGGAGTTAAGAGTTGAAAACCCTAATACCACATTTCCCTACTTTGGTGGCATTAATTTATCCTAATTGGTGCAGTAACAAAGTTGTTTGCAAAGAATTTATATAGATAATCCACTACAGGGCGTGTGGTCATGCTCTGATGTATGCACACCTTGGGTGTGTTGTGAGGTACGACGCCACAGACAGAGTGTGTTCAACCACCCAATGCAGGCATATATCAAAGCATGATCGCACATCCTGTAGCAGATTATCGGGCTTACAAAATGGGCACTTTTTTGGTTGGGGGGAGGATAGTGCAAAAAAAAAAAAAAAAAGAACAGAAGCCAAAAAAAAAAAAAAAAACCTTTTGTTCCTTATATACCTGCCTACCTCAAGACTTCAATCCCTAAAATAGCACTATTCCACAAATGTATCACTTATCTGTTTGATCCTGTCATTTGCGTTGTTCCCTGCTCCTGGGCTTTCTTTTACTTTTAGTAGCCTGATCCCGTGGGCGTCCTTTCATGAAATGAGTTTCAATAAAATCCTTTAATAGTACTTCTTTGGGCAAGAATTAGATAAAATGAAATTAGGTTTGTGCCACAAAGTAATATAAACATAGAAATGTGATGCCGACTGTACAGTGAAACAGAGCGAGTCTGTAGCTTCCGTACTGCACACAGTGACGCATATAAGAAAGGGGCTGCAACAGCAACACTAACACTTGTCACTGTCTGCAGTACCAAAGCGTCTGACTCACTCACTCTGTTTCACTGTAGAGTCGTCAGCACATTTGTACATTTACATTAATTTCTGGCACAAAACAAATTTCATTTAATTCCTGCCCAAAGGACTATTATTGAAAGATTTTATTTAAACTAATTTCACAAATGGGCACCCGCTGGATCAGGCTACTAAAAAATGAAAGTAAAAGAAAGCTCAGGAGCAGGGAAAAACACAAATGGCAGGATCAACCAGAAAAGTGATAAAGTACATTTATAGAACAGTGCTATTTTAGGGACTGAAATATGTCTTGGGGCAGGCAGGTACATAGGGAACAAAAGGATTTTTCTGGCCTCTGTTGGTTTCTTATGGTGACTGTTTGTGCCAGGCTATGTGTGAGAGGTGTGAAGAGATCTCCTGGTCTGGGCTGGCAGTAAGCAGCTACAGCTTATGGGGGGGGGGCTAGAAAGAGGTGCAGGTGTGTGGTCGTTGTGTAATAATTCACGGTCATGTGGTATGTTTTGTCCAATGACAGAGCGGGATTCTGTCTGATTTTTCTTGCCCATTTTATGCATAATTTAAGCAATATGACATGATGGGTTGTTGGGTGTACTAAATTTACCACACGTCCAAGGGTGTAGTAAGGCACAAGGCCTCAGGCCTCATGCCTTTAGCTTTTGGGCATGTGGTAAACCTAGTACAACCCAACACCGAGTGTCTTATTGGTTATATAAAATTATTACTGAAATTAAAAAAAAAAAGTGAAAAAAATTATTTAAAATAAATGAAAAATTAACTACAGGCTGTATAAAAAGGTAACATAATTCCTCCGCCTGATTGTTGCCACTAGAGGTCGCTGTGTCTGTTGATAAGGAGTTACTGACCAATGCGGCATTCTTATGACAATTCTTTTATAAACATTAGTTAAGTACTGTATATACAGAGTTTTATTTTTGCACTGTAAGGGATCCACAACCTACCAGCTCACTACATTTATCAGTTATCCAAGCATGAGGTCAGCTGGTTCAAACTAACTGTGCACTGTGTCAGGAGACCACCCTGCATAGGAGAACACCAGTACTTTGCTGGTACCCATGCCACAGATAGAGTGCTGGTGACTCAAGAATGCTACCACACTGCTTTCTACTTATGGGTTCAGAAGAGTAAGTGCAGTAGCATAAAGTGCATCAGTCTGGTGATTCCCGAACCTAATGTGGATAAATTATAATGGAATATACAGTCAAACGTCATATGGCTACTACTTCTGAGGTTTGTTTTAAACATATTCTAAAGATACTTGAAAATGACCACAATTATGGGGTTTTGACTTGTAGTATGTACACATTTCCACATTCGATATTTTTCTATCAGGCAGTCTTTTCACTATGTGCATGTTCAGACTCTCACTGTGTTCTTGTGTGTAAATTCTATCAGTCTATTTCTCACAAGCATGCATGTCACAGAGTTTGGATTTAATCCGACAATGATGCACTAACATTGGTCTGATGAAGGGTCTTCCAACGTCTGCGCTCCTTATGTTTTGTTGGCAAGCAAGTCTAGCAGTCGGCATCTCTGCTATCAAATACCATGGAGTTCCACTACGCTGTTGCAGCTCTTCTTTATTTGGCGTTTTTGCACGTTATGCTTGCTTGGACACTTGGTTATATGGTACTGCCGACAGGAAAACCGGAACAATGTTTCTTGATCAGATAAGCAACAATTTAAACTGTTTTGAATACCTCTGGTAAAGTTTGGCTCCAAGTGAGATGCGAGTTCCAAACAGTATTACAATACCAGCATGTACTTGACTCTTATAGGGTACTATTGATGAATGAGGGTGTAGTTAAGAGACACTGGTCCTGTCTAAATCTAGCCCTCCGAATAGACCCTTGAATATTTGTTGCACTGGACAAATGGCATTTGGTACAGTTTTATATGCTCTGAGCACTGACCTTTGATGGCCATTTTGTTGAGCCTTTTAGCAAACAGGAGGCAACCTGAATGTGGATTGGTGAAATGATTATGGTGTCTAGGGGCTCAGCATCCACATACAAGTGATTTGAGGCCTTCATCTCACTCACGAAATAAGTGAAGTTCACTCTGCCACTTTGAACTAATTTCAGCAAATACTAAGTTCTGGTCACTTGCTCTACAGCTTACCACTGGGACACAGGCGAATTTCAACCACTGCATCCAAGGCATTTCTTGAATTTTAGTGCATTTCTTCCAATGATTCTTAATCACCAATTGAGGACTTTACTCATTTAGCACTCAGCACTTTATGCATTTTTTCTGCTCTCGGAACAAAGGCTGTTTAGGTTTTGACACAATTTGTCTAACGTGAAATTTCTCTATTACTTGCCTACTGCCTGCCGGCCTGACCCTTCGGGGCATCCAAGGAGTCATCCTCCTGATCTTCCACGGAGCTTCGGCCCCCGAGCAGGGACGAGGTGGGTTGCCTTCACCACAAGAATCCTTCATTGCGTCAGGTCGAGGAGGTGGTCCTGTGAGCAAGGCACATTGGAGGCACGCTCCAGGAAGCCCATCTTCCCCAGAGCCAGCACGTGTCTTTCCTCTTTCCTCCCTCCCATACAGCATGCGACCCCTGACATCAAGGCATAAGGTGCCGACGTCCACGCTGTGTAGCGGCCACCCATCCCCTACCATTGGGGGCTTGCAGTACTCTGAGCCTCTGCTCGGAGTCAGGCAAGTGCGCAGGCTTCGGCCTCAACCCTCCCTGGAGAAGGCGAGCTGTCAGGGGACGCTCAAGCTCATCTCCCCCCGGCTCACCCACCAGTGACCCGAGTCCACTCCTGAACCCGGTCAGCCGGCGTGAGCAAGGTGTGCGTGCCTTACACTTTATTGATGTGTCACTTGAGATATTGATCATCGCATTCATGGAATGAATTTACAACTAACATGCTAATGAGAATATATCAGTACTTCTTACAGCGTAAGATGAACAAACAGAACTGGAATGGGACAAGTGAAAAATATTGTAATCAAAAATTATATCTAAGAATTATTTCCCAGTTTGGTGCTGCTATGTCCCCAGGTGGATGGAGTAGGTGTCATCTGATTTTGGTCTAGATTGATTCCGCTTGAACATACAAGCATAAGTGCACTGACTGGAAGGATCTGGGATCACCCCTTGCTATATTCTTACTGATATCTTAATTTACATAATAGCATACAAACATAAGAAACTGCCAGCAGATAAAGACCATACGGTTTATCAATTTAAATCTGACACTAATGCACTAACATTGGTCTGATGAAGAGCGCCCAAAATACTTAGTATTATATATCTACGCACTAATGTTCAAAGAACCAACTTAGTCAATGTACTAAAATGTTCACTGAATGTTAAATGAGGGTCCACGTACAACACAAGGTATTTGAAGCTATCCACAAGGTCAAATTTAGAATTATCACTGGTTTGCAGGTAGAAGTTATTTTTATGTTTATTAGCCATAACTTTTACAGCCAAAGAGCACAGTCTTGTTTTTTATCCTGATTAAGTGGGAGCCTATTAGCGTGCAGACAGTTTTATAGCCCTTTAAACTCTATACCCAAGTTAGTGTTAATTTCATCAACACATAGACTTGCCAAAAATAATGGCAGAATCTGTTTTTTTTTTTTTGCTATAGAATTTTTTGTCCTCAGGGTGCTGGCTGGCTCTCAGTTGCAGCTCACTCCTATGAATGGCCACCACCCCAGAACTCATCTGCCTCAGAAGTTTCCCACAGCTTGCTCCCATGGCGGGGCCAGGAGGGAAGGGCCCCCCCCCCCGCCCCAGTCTGGATCCAGTCTCGTCAGCTGGCTCCTGGCATGATGGTGGGCTGGAGCAGGTGAGCAGGGCTTCCTGTGCTCAGCCCTGATTTTCCCATTTCCTCCCTTGGCCTGATGGCATGCAATGGTGCAGAGGTACACGCATGGAGGTGACTACATGCCAGCCACTGGCCAGCCCAAGAGCTGTGGCTCCTTGTTGCTCTAACACTACACCTCCATGCGGTGGCAGTGTTAGAGTGGTGCAGCAAGTTTCTCCTCCCCAAGAGAGGAGAGGAGAGCAGTCTGTGGATTCTCAATCCTCTCCCACCCAGCTGACCCCCAGCAACCAGAGTCCGTCATCGAACCCGGGTTGCGGGTACTACAGTAGGTGAGGTGCCGGTGCCTAAGCCCTCCATGCCACTGGGCCAGTCTGGCATAATCTGCTTAAAGCACATCAGAGTGTTTGCAAACACTAGGAATAACATTTCCTGAAAGGAATGAACAAGGTACATTGTGAGAAAACATTGAGCAGGAATGGTGAATCAAGAACATGAGGATGTCTTTTAATGATATATACAAAGGGACTATGGGCTTCCTGAACGCGACCTATTCTGATGTATGCAAGTTAAAAACTATGTACTACGTCAACGCTCAGACATCTCAAAGTTACCCACACCCTTACCTGCCCTCTTGACCTTGCTGAGAGACATAGTGGCTGGCCATCCCTGGGGTCATTTAATAGGTAATCTATACAAAATTATGAGAGAATAATTGGGGGATTCAACCCAAACAGTTCTGGCTGGTTGGAATAGGGATCTGGACCTCTTGGTGCCCCACACCTTATGGGTGGAATCCACCACAGCAGCCATAAAAATCACTTCCTCCAATATATGGAGAGAATTTGCGAGGAAAAGTTGTTATAGATTCTTTCGCTCCCCTGCAGTCCTTGCAAAATACCGTCTGGCTTCTTCTGGAGCTTGTTGGAGGGGACGTAAATGTAGTCTGGCAGACTTGGGATATGTTTTTTGGCTCTGCCCCATGTTAGCACCTTTTTGGTGTTCCTTACAAGCGGAGTTGCGGACTGTTTGGGAGAGGTGTAACTTATCGCAGAAATGGTGGTGATGTCAATTTTTCAGAGCTTTAGCCACCTTGGTACAGAAAGTACAGTTACGTAAGAACTTAACGTAACAGTAGATCTTCGAGAAACTCTTGCAGTAGCAACACCATTAGGACTGAGCCACCAGGCGCCAGAATCCCATGGAAATATTCTAGCTAGCAGTACCAAACGGGGACTAACCCCTGATGTCGACACGTTAACGTCTATTCTGGTATAAAGGCGGTCCCCCACCTCTCAGTCCCCCCATCAGAGACCATGGAGAAATGTCCAACAGGAAAAAAGAAGGACTCCTGGGATCCTGAATTGGTAGAGACAGAGACAGAGAGAGCAGGGGGATGGAGGGAGGGAAGTGCTCACTGCAAAGCTCCTCTCAAGATCTACTGTTACGTGTAAGTTCTTATGTAACTGTACCATCTTACTTTGAGGGACTCTTGCAGTAGGCAACACCATTAGGACAGAGTTCCAAGCAGGATCCAAGGGAAATATCTGGGAGGAGGAAAGGTAGGAAGGCAGCCTCCACCACAGAACTGACGTCCAACAGGAAGTCAATGTCAGAAAGACAGTGTATAAAGCGCACTCTTGAAAAAAAAAAAAAAAAAAAGAGTGCCTCCAACAGGGTAGACTAAAGAAAGGAAAAGGTGGCTACACCCGACAGTCTCAATCAAATAAGGCATTCTCCAGTTGGCTCCGACCAGGGGTTGGGGAGGAGAGATGGCCAGCGACAGTAGCTGTTGTCAGTTTCCATCAAAAGAAAAGGGAGCGGTCATAACTGAATCCCCCTTATGGCTAGAGAAGGTCATCAAACGGCAATCCCTCCTGGATCTTAATTTGGTCCAAGTACCCGAACCCTGCACAGAGAAAAGAAGAAGGAGCCCTACAACCTGCAAGAACAAATCCCATTGTCTCAGTGATCTTCTTAGAAAGCCACCAATCTGGCTAAAAGAAAAAAAACCTTAAACGAGTGACACTCCTGAGAGGAAGAGGGAAAGGGGGGGGTAATCTGGAGAAATACCAGACCATCCTCCAAGGCAGCCCATCAAAGATGAGGCTTGCTGCAATCTGGCTAAGACGGGAGCAGGAAAAGTCAGAAGTTGGACAGGATCGAAGGCATCCAACCTAAAAAGGTCCAATAAGACCAAGTGGAGGCCCGTTCTCGAGAGGGGGAATGGAATTCTAGACAGAAAAGAGGAAAAGACATCTCCCAAGAGGGAGAACCCCATCTCTCCGCTCCCCCACATCTCGCTCCATCCTGTGGGAAGAGGGATGAAGAAATCTAACCCACCACCTGACTGGTAAACGTCCGGTGGGAAGGCAAAACCCCGAAGAGCGAGGGGGCGAAAGACCAGCTGTCTGCCTGTGGGGAAGGGAGAAGAAGAGGATTCCTGCATAATATATATATTTTTTGCTGTGGGGAAACAGTGTCTCCTGAAAAAGGGGTGGGATCCTAAATACCCAGATGAAATGACAAACTGTTTGCACCGGGTAGGTCACCTGCCAAGGCCCTTGAACATCGTGGGGCAAAGAAAAAGGCCCCTGTGAACAGGGATAGAGGAAAAAACTGGTATCCATCCTGAAACCAGCATCTGCATGGAAACGCAGGGGCAAGTAAGGAACGGGACCCCATCCCAATGGGGAAACCAGAAGCAGAGGGGGAATTCCCGGGTGAGGAAGGCCCTGAGGCTGGAATGGTCCTGAAAGTTGCCACAGGAGACCCTTGGAATACTGAGGTCCGATGCAATGTCTGAGAATAGGGGACGTCCAATGGGACATCCAAAGTACCCAGTGATCGCAAGGGCTCATGCAATAGGGGTAACGTGAGGACTGACACTGCCAGAGGTGGTGAGAGATGGCCACAAGCTCCCATCAGGATAGCGCAATCCCCATAGAGGGCTGCTTTAGTGAAGAGACTCGTTCCAACCAGAAGAGAGAACTGAGACAGCCAGACAACCTTCCAAAATCCACAAAGCTGTATGGGTCATGGACTTGCAAGTGGCCAGTATCGCTCTCCACTACCTTGGACCAACAAACGCCTGTAAATCAAGGCAGGACACCGGAAAGTTAGTGTTTGTATGGTTATGTTGAATGTAATGATGTTTTGTACAGCGCCTTGAAATATTTGAAAGGCACTTAATCAAATAAATTTTATTATTATTTTATTTATTTTATTATTATAAAGAACTCCGATAAGCTGGAGCTGTGTAAACGGGAGGGGGGCGCGCAAACTTTGTTGATGCATCCTGGGGACCGAGGAACCTGAGAAGTGGTGTGTGGATCTTCCAGATCAAACCTGAGGGGTAACAGACGCTGGTTGCTAGGAGGAGAGAATTTCTCCATCCCAAAGCGTGGGATAAAGGATCTCCATTTCTTGACCCGCCAACTCAACGATGGTGGACAGGGTAAGAGACTTGACAACGAGTCCTTAAACAAAGAAACGAGGCCCCAGGCACAAGGAGAGGGCTGAAGGCAACTGACAAGTTGGGAGGCCCAGGTGATAGCCTAGAAGTCTGTCAAGAAGGTGGAACCGAGTAAGACAGTCAGACTGCGGCCCCAAACAGGGAGCTCCTGAAAGGAGGAACCTGAAGAAAAAAACGACAAAAGGACAGAAAAGTCTGAGGGTGTGTGTGTGTGGGGGGATCCCTCACCCTGTCAAAGGACACCCTCCTCTCCCAGAAGCTTCTTAGAAGACCGAAGGTGGAGAGGAAGGTAAAAGTCGCTGAGATTAGGGCAATGGGTCCGGCGCTAATGCAAGAGTGCCCACTGCCCTGTGGGTCTTTGCAGCTGATGCATCCCCTGAGGTTGTAGCTGACGACTGATTCTTAATGCTTGCCCAGCAGATCCGGACGTTGGGTGTGATGTACGGGAAGGCTGTTGGGCTGTGCTTTCGAACTGCCTAGATGCCCCTTAGATATGGGTCAAAGAGGGGCTCCCAAGTCCTGGAGGGAAGCCATGAGAGCCTGAACATCTAACCTGAACAATATAGAACCTCGGAAAGGGGCATCCAAAATGGAGGCCTGGGTTGCAGCATTAAGGTTTGTCAGACAAAGCCATGCATGGCGTCTGAGACAAATGGCAGAGGCAGCACTCCAGGCTGTCGTGTCCACCGTACCGTATGAGGCCTTTAAGGCACAGAACCCCACATCAGAAACCGAGGTAAGGAGATGATCCAGCTGAGACTGGGTAAAATGAATTCCCCACGGAATGTAGCAAATCTCCAATCTGACCCAAAATGGACTACTGGTGTACCAGCAAGTGGGTCAAATAATTCTGAGCACTCAAGGCTAAGGTTGAGAAGGCATAAGCCTTACAACCTAAAGAGTCCAGAAGAAAAAATTACTCACCGTAGTAATGCTGTTTCTTCTAATGGAGTCTTGCTGTATTCTGACTATTGCAGTTAGGTCCTGCCTTTCAACTGCCCTGGAGAACAAAGAGTTAACTTTCCATGCCCAGCATGGAACGTTCAGCGCGAGCTCGGTTGAAGCCTCTGTCTGCTGTTGTTTAAACTCCAACCATCAGATCTTTATGAGCAATACTCACTAGAAGATCTGTGTGGAAACTGTAAGACTCACACCTAGCCAACTGGCAACTAAATTTATTAAAAAGGGTTTTGGTTTCAAAGCAAAGACTCAAGTCAGGAAACCCAAAAAAAACACAACACACACCCAAAATAAAGAAGGGTGAAAAGGGGCACCCTAGGGTGCCAACACTGGTCCTGCCCACCCACATCCCAAAAACCAGGTTCTGAGAGGGGAGGCGGGGGGAGAAGGTCAGAATACAGCAAGACTCCATTAGAAGAAACAACATTACTAAGGTGAGTAATTTTTTCTTCAAACAACATGAAGTCTTGCTGTATTCTGACTACTGCAGACTACCAAGCAGTATCTCCATGGAGGAGGGACAGAACCTACTTTGGGAATAGGCTCTGAAGTACTGCTGTGCCAAACCGAGTATCACTCCTAGCCTGGATATCCAGAGAGTAATGTTTGCTGAATGTATGGACTGTTTTCCAGGTGGCTGCTTGACAAATTTCCAAGACAGGAATATCCCTGGCAGCAGCCAGGGAAGCAGCTGTACCTCTAGTAGAGTGAGCCCTCAGGCCTGAGCGTGGTGTTCTACCCAGTTTTTCACAGCAGAATTGTATACAAGAGACAATCCACCTGTCAACAAATCTTTTAGTGGCAGATTTGCCCTTACTGACCTCTCCATATGTGAGGAACAACTGGAGGGACTCAAACATGTGACCCTTGGTGCGCTCTGTGTAGTAGCTGAGGGCCCTTTTAACATCTAAGCTGTGCAACCTTCTCTCTCCAGAGGAGGAATGGTCAGTGAAGAAAACAGGAAGAGACACAGACTGATTAAGGTGGAAATCTGAAACCACCTTAGGCAAAAACTCCTGTTAGTTCTTAAGACCACTTTATCTCTATGGAAAGAGATGAAATCAGGCTCCACTGACAGGGCTTGCAATTCACTGAACACCTGGCTACTAAAACAATTTTCCAAGTCAAGTACTTAAGCTCTGCAGAGGACAAAGGCTCAAAGGGTGGTTGCATAAGCTGAGCAATGCAAACATTAAGGTCCCAAGCATGAGCAGGGTCCCTAAAGGGGGGATTAGTGTGCAGCAATCCCTTGAAGAACTTACAAAACACAGGATGGGCTGACAGAGGAGAGGGCTTGCCTACCGACAAGAAGCCAGAAACAGCTGCCAGATGTACTTTAAGTGTAGCTGGCCTAAGTCCCAAGCCATTAAGATGAACCACATAGTCCAGGACTACAGGCAACCCAGTAGATTCTGGAGAAATATGCTTATTAGAGTACCAAATAGTGAACCTTTTCCATTTGGAGTTGTAAGTCTTTCTGGTGGAAGGCTTTCGAGAAGCCTTAAGGATATCCAGAACCCCTTGAGAAAGGTGAAAAATCAGCAAACTCTAACTCTTCAAGAGCCATGCCTTGAGATTGAGTGATCTGAGGTTCGGATACCAAATCCTCCCGAGAGGATGTCAGCAGGTTGTAATTCCTGGGAAGAGACGGGGGAAGGTGGACTGTTAAGACAGCAGCAGTGGGTACCAAGGCTGTCTGGCCCAGTCCGGAACAATCAGAATCACTTTGCTATGGTTGGGACCTGTTCTTGACTAGCACTTTGAACAGGAGAAGGAAGGGGGAAAGCAGACAGAACTTCCTTCCCATTCAGGATCAGAGCATCCAGGGGACTGAGCCCAAGACTGGGGTCTGCAACAAAAGAGAGGAAGTTGGTGATTGTCTGGGGCTGCAAAAGATCTATCTGTGGAGTGCCCCATCTCAGAAAATCACTTCCAAAACTAGGGATCTAGGGTCCATTTGTGATGGCCCTGGGATATCCTGCTGAGAGCATCTGCTAGGACATTGTCCTTCCCTGGGAGGTGAACTGCTATCAGAGAGGTTTGCAGGGAATAGGTCAGAGACCACAACTTCATTGCTTCTGTGCACAAGGCTGTAGTCTGAGTGCCTCCTTGCTTGTTGATGTACCACATTGTGGTGGTACTGTCTGTTCTGATCTGGACCACCTTGTTCTGTACAGATTTGGAAAAGGCTTGCAGTGCCAGAAATACTGCTCTGAGTTCCAAGAGATTGATGTGAAGCAGATATTCTTGAGGTGACCACAGTCCTTGGGTGGTAAGATCCCCCAAGTGGGCTCCACAGCCCAGCAGGGAGGCATCTGTGGTGAGTATCACTGAATGAGACTTGAGTGACAAAAGGAACTCCCTGTCTCAAATTGTCCTGATCCTGCCACCATTGCAAAGCCTGGATCAGGGTTCGAGTCACTGGGACTAGTTTGGTAAGGGAATCCTTTCTTTGGGACCAGAAGGCTCTTAAGCGGAACTGAATGTCCCTCATCTGAAATCTTGCCCCCTGGACCACTGCTGTAGAGGCTGCCATGTGGCCCAGGAGCTGCAAGAAATGCCTTGCTGTTCGAGACACCTGAAGGGTGAATGAAGAATCCAGTTCTATAAGGGTCCTTGCCCTGTCCAGGAAGGAAGGCTTTTGCTCTTATTGTATCCAGCTCTGCCCTATAAAGGGAGGAGCTGTACTGGCGTGAGAACTGACTTTGGAAGGTTGAGGAGGAATCCTAAGAAAGTGAGCACTTGCTGAGTTACTTGCAGATGTGACTTGACTTGGTCTGGAGACTGACCCACTATGAGCCAGTCGTCCAAGTATGGAAAGATGGAGATCTTTTTTCTCCTTAGGAAAGCAACCACTACTGCCAGGCACTTTGTGAACACCCTTGGGGCTGATGTTAGGCCAAAGGGCATTGCTCTGAATTGATAGTGGCCTGAGGGCAACTCGAACCTGAGGTACTTTCTATGGGAGCACCTGATGGGAATGTGAAAATAGGCATCTTTGAGGTCCAGGGAGGCTAGCCAGTCCCCTAGCCTTAGAGAGGGTAGAATTATTCCCAGAGTCACCATTTTGAATTTTTGTTTTAAAAGGTGCTTGTTCAGATATCTTAGATCCAGGATGGGCCGCCATTCTCCTGTCTTTTTTGGGGTTAGGAAGTACCTGGAGTGCAATCCTTTGCCCTTGTGTAGGATAGGAACCCTTTCTATGGCTCTGAGAGCCAGGAGGGAAGAAACCTCTGCCTCTAGGGCAAGGGTCTCTGATGGATTTGCAGGCGGTAAGGATCTGGTTCTCATCTAGGGAAATTTTTTGAAGCCGAGAACCAGTCCCTGGCTTACTACTTCCAGGACCCACTTGTCTGACGTCAAAGACTTCCAGTCCTGGACAAAGTAAGCCAGCCTGCCCCCTACAGGTATTGGAGAATCGGCCCAGGCAGATCCATCAGGGTGTCTGCTTGATAGGGGCTTTAGGCTGAGGGGTGGAAGCAGGCCTGCTCGTTCTCAGTCTGCCTCTCCCTCTGAGCATAAGCAGAAGAGGAGGCCTGGGCTTGTTAAAAAGGCCTTTGAAAGGGCCTGTCCCTGCCCCTGGAATGCTGTCTCTGAGGAGTGGCTTGCCTTTCTTTGGCCTGAGCACTCCTGTAGGTGGTCCTGTACTCGTCCATCTTCTTCATGTAGTTCTCTGTCTGCTAACCAAACAGAGAATTACCAATGACAGGGAAATCCATGGCCTTAGCCTGGGTATCCTGTGATAGGCTAGTATATCTGAGCCAAGCCATCCTCCGAAGGGCCACAGATGTAGCCATGACTCTAGATGAAACATCACTGGAGTCCACAGCAGCATGAAACTGCAACTTGATGCCTCAGTCCCATCACGAGCCACCTGCTCCAGCTCCTTGGCAAGCTGGTCAGGGGCCTGTTTAGCCAGAGCCAGCACAGTGTCCCACCTGGACTTCTGGTATCTAGCTGTGTAGGCCATATAGTTAGCCTGCCTGAGTCCCAAAGATGTTGCCATGTACTGCTTCTTTGCCATGGCATCAATCCTCCTGGAGTCCTTGTCTGGGGAGTGTGAAGCCAAGGAAATATTTGCCTTATCACAGGCAGCAGCCTGCACTACCCCAACATGGCTGCATTGCTGGGAAAGGAACTCCGTGTCAGAGCCTGAAAGGGTATACCTCTTGCCCCTTCTTCTGTCCACAGGAGGTATGGAATTAGGAGTCTTTAGAATTTTACATGTCTGTTTCCCAAAAGATTTATGGAGGGGAACAGACAATCTCCTGGACTCTGGGATGTCCATCATCTCAACAAAATCAGGCTCCTCTTGATCCTCCACTGCTTCTTCCATTGGAAGCTGGGGGGTTTCAGCCACTTTCCTGTAAAACATAAAGTAGGAAGGGGACTCAGAAAGCCTAGAAGGAGAAACACCTGAAGGTCTGTCTGGGGAGATGTCCGGGTCAATAGGCATATCCAGACTTTCATAATCACCATCATCATCATTATCCTTATACTCTCCCTTCTCCTCCTCCTCCTCCTCCTCCTCCTCCGGTTCATAAAATTCTTCTAAAGTATAATCCGGAACCGGGGGAACTGACCGAACCAAGCCCCTGACAGATGGTGCCGGTTTGGCGGAACAAAGATTAGCGACTGAACTATCCTTATTGCTTTGGCTATTTCATTAGCGGTGGAGAAAGAATTTGTGGATCTGAACCGGATGATTTTTCCCTTCTCTTTCTTTTAACTGGAACAGACTCCTCAGAATCGGCTCTCCTTTTGCCCGAAGAAGTTTCGCCCTGGTCAGAGGGCACTCCTGGTTCGGTCGGAACTGAACCGGGCTGGCCATCTGGGTCACCGGACTTCTCGGCCTCCCTTTCCCTCAGTCTACCTGCTCTCTTATCCAGGGTAGCTTTGGGAAAACTTTTACAAATTTGGCAGTCTGAATTGAGGTGGTCAAACCCCAGACAATAAACACAGGTGGTGTGGGGATCAGCCTTAGCAAAGGCTTCCCCACACACATTACAGTGTTAAAACCCAGTGGGCCTGGTTTTTTTCTTGGGTTTCTCAAACATGGCCAATCCTATCCAAAACGTACCCTTTTTTCTGCAATCCGCCAGGCAAGACACCCCTATCGGTTCCTGACCATGTTACGGGTCTTGGAAAAAAATGTAATTAAATCAGTTTTTTTTAGAACTGATATGGACCAGTTACCACACACTATAAAATTCAAACTTTTTTAAAACCTATCTGATCGGTTCAAACCGAACCGATCCAATGTTTACAAGTTCCACACAGAAACTAAATGCAAAACCTATCTTGTACTCACAGTACCACAGACAGAGACTTAAACTGACAGGTTCAGTAGCAGAAATTCAGTAGAAACCGAGCGAAAAAATGACACTTTAACCGACTTTTTTGAACCAAGAAAAGAAGAAATCTCCGGAGCGACTGTTCAGTGATGCGGAGTAAAGAATCTGACGGTTGGAGTTTAAACAACAGCAGATAGAGGCTTCAACTGAGCTCGCACTGAATGTTCCATGCTGGCCATGGAAAGTTAACTCTTTGTTCTCTGGGGCAGTTGAAAGGCAGGACCTAACTGCAATAGTCAGAATACAGCAAGACTTCATGTTGTTTGAACCTTGGACTTCTGGTCCAATGGGTAGTCCCGAAAGCCTTGGCCTTTTCCCACAGACAGAATTCCCTCAAGTAAAGAGGGGTCTGCCTTGGGCTGGGAGCCGAAGTGTTCCTTACCATCCAGGGCATGATAAAGGCAATCAGCCTTGCGTGGGGTAGCCGGAACTGATGCTGGTTGCAGCCAAACTGTGGAGGATACGTCGCCATGGGGAGGTACTATTGGTGGGATCACAACCGCATCTACTTCAGGAAGGCACAGATGCTGTGCAAGATGCCACTGCTGGGGGTCTTGATTCTCCGTGCACCACTGCCGAACGGCTAGTATCACCCTCATCATTTCAAGAAAGGAATGATCTTCTGGGGGTGATTTGGGCGTATCCCAAATCCAAACTTCCTCTGGGTATGAAAGCAGAGAAGAGGAGCCCAGAGAATCGGAGATCATGTGTAGGGATTGCCACGAATCCACTGCTGAACCCAGTGAAGGGGAGAGAATGAAGAGGGACCTGGAGAAGCTTGAAAAATGGTCTGAGGTGAGGCAACTGAGGCTCAATGCAAAGAAGTGCAAAATAATGCACCTGGAAAGAGGGAACCCTGGAACAGCTACAGAATAGGGGGTAGGGTTGGGGGCTGACAATCACCAAGAAGAAAGGACCTGTGGGTTATCATTACCAATGACCTAAACATGTCAAGGAAGAGTACAAAGGCTGCAAAGGAGGTCCAGTGGCATGCTTGGGTGCACAGGCAGAGATATTACTAGCAGAAGAAGGGAGGTGGTGATACCATTGTATAAAACATTAGTGAGGCCTCACCAAGAGTACTGTGTGCAATTCTGGAGGCTGCACCTTCGTAAGGACAATGATAGGATGGAAGCAGTTCAGAGGAGGGCGACTAAGATGGTACAGGGCTTGCGCCACAAAACATATGAGGAGAGATTAAAGGATCTCAATATGTACTCGCTGGAGGAGAGGAGGGAGGGGACATGATAAAACATTTCACTACCTCAAGAGCATAAACAAGGTGCAGTGGGGAGACATCTTCCAAGTTAGAGGGAGTACTAGAATGAGGGGCATAATATAAAATTGGAGGGAGGCAGGTTAAGGGGAATGTAAGAAAGTTTTTTTTTTCAGAGAGGGTGGTGGACAAATGGAATGGCCTGCCAGAGGAGGTGGTGGAAGCAGGCACAGTGGAGGATTTAACATGCCTGGGACAAGCACAGGGAACTATAGAGATGGGAAGGAAGGACGAAAGCCACTGACCAGATAGGGTTAGTGGCAACAATCTAAGTATAGAGGTTACAGGCAGACTGGATGAGCCTAGCATTCCTTATCTGTTGACAGTTTCTATGTTTCTGTAGCTTTTAGCAGTCAAGAAGGCCATAACACGTAAATGGATGTCTACCATGGTACCTACAATGAGGAACTGAAGGCAAATTGTCCTGGATATATATACACAGGCTAGAAAGCTTGATGGCAGGAATTCAGGACAGGTTTACACTTTTCAGGGTTAAATGGCAGAGATGGATATGGTACATGGCACAATTAGAGACTGACTTTGTACCCTAATATAAATGGGCTTAAAAGGATTAGCGGGATGCCTCCCAAGCTGTGGGGGAATTCATTTAGCTCTAGTTTCGACTTTGAGGTAAGAAGGATACATGGAATTCTGTACCTGCAGAATTAGTGATAGTTCTGTGAAGAAGAAACCTGAAATTGCGACTTTCTAATTATTATGGGTTACCACTCTCTACATTGCTGAGCTTATGTGACCTTTTTTTTTTTTATATATGGATGTAAGGCTCAATTTTTAAGACTGCTGACACCGATATAGTTACTATGTCCTGATCTGCTGCACACATGTATAAGAAACTTTGTTCTCCAAATGTTTGCTTGCTGGCATTAGCATTGGAAGTGCAGGAGTTAAACAGATGCAGAATAGGAATGGCAGTGAAGTACTGAACTGACGCCAACCCCACCCCAACCCTGCAGAGACGGACAGGCATTGGGTGTGCCTTTGGGTCGTCGCTCATAATGCTCATGCCATTTCACCTCACCCTACCCTGCAGGCACCAATTGTAGAGGTGCGCCTTGGGGTGTCTGGGCTTTACACTCACCCCATTCCATAAGGAAACACGCTGAAATGGGCGTAGTATAGGAGAATGGGGTGAACTTTGGGGCCGAAGAGTCCAAGGAACACCTCGATGCCTGTTACTGGCTGCAGGGTGGGGGTGGAATGGCATAAGTATTACTGTCGACAATCCCAAGTCACACGTCTGATGCCTGTCAGTCCCTACAGGGTAGGGTGTTTATGATCGAACCGGCTGCCCTAGGCATTTCGGTATTTTCACCCAAGATTTCAACATGGGCTTTTTGTGACCATATATATGAACAGTGACACTATCAGTTTGTTAGCCGAATGTGATTTTGCACAGCGACTGTGCTATTTGGAGCCATAGCTGCGCAAAACACATTTCGAACAGGATGTGAACAATGACAGCTGTACTGCTCATGAGGAGGTTTAAAAAAATGGTAATGTTGAAAATCTGGAGTGAAAATATTAAAAAATTGAAGTCACGAAAGATCGAGAAACCGCGAACTCACCTGTAATGCAATTATTTGGGAACTTTACACCAGATTTTCAACATAGGCATTTTGGGACTCTGCTCATGAACAGTTGGCACTGTGATTTTTTAATCTGTCCTGAACGTTGATTTCGACAGTGACCGCACACATTGTGTGCCACAGGTGCGAAACATGTTTTGGGCAGGATGTGAAAATTACAGCTGTACTGTTCATAAGGTGGTGTGTAAAATGACAATGTTGAAAATCTGGAGTACAAATAAAAAAAATTGGTGACGTTACGAGCATGCGTAGAAACTGCACAACTCATGCTTGTTTTTGGAATTTGTTCACCAAATTTGCAACATGGGCTTTTGGGACGTCTCCTTATGAACACTGTCACTGGGATTTTCTTAATCTGTCCCAAACATTGATTTCGCTCAGCGACTGTGCCATTGTGCGCCAGATGTGCAAAAACACATTTCAGGCAGAATGTGAAAAATGACAACTGTACTGTTCATAAGGAGGTGTGGAAAAATAGCAATGTTGAAAATCTGGAGTGAAAATATAAATTCTTGAAGTTATGAGCGTGCTTGGGAACTGCACAATGCACGCTCGTAACAGTTATTTTTTTGGAATTTTTTCACCAGATTTGCAACATAGGCTTTTTGAAAGCCCACCTCATGAACAGTGACACTGTTGTTTCGTTAATCGGTCCCGGAAGTTGATTCCGCACAGTGACCGCGAAATCACCTTTTGGGATAGAATAACGACATGACAGTGATTGAGTTCATGGGGTGGGTCCCAAGAACCCCATGTTGAAAATCTTGTGCCAAAAGTCGCAAAAATGACCGCGATATCCACCTAAGTTGACACCCCCCCCCATTTATGCCACTATACAGCTTACCAGTATTTCTTCAGTATGCGGTTGGCTTTGAAGAGTGCAGATGTGTTCCCGCTCCACCGAAGACCATCACAAACAGGCTCCAGAGGCAAGTAGGGGGTGCAGGGAGGTGGGATGCGCAGAGGATGGGTGCAAGTTGGGGAAGGGGGCACCGCAGACAATGAGGGACTGTTTTCTTGTTTACAGGTTACAAAAAAAAAAAAAAAAAAAAAAAAGAAAAACTTTGCGGGAAGGTTTTCTTTTTTACAGGTACGCTTGGCACACTGGGGTGGGCTCCCATTGTGCCACCTGGGTGTTTTGGGACTACTGGAGCAAACAGAGATTGAGCACCCCGTCGGCAAAGAAAACGGGTCTGTGTTTGGGCGGGCCATGATGCCGAGGGGGACTGGGCACCCCCTCAGCATACAAATTAAACTACACGGACATCGCAGGGTTTTAAATAATTGATTAGCAGTTTTTTCCTTGGGACAACATTAACTGTACAGAATGTATTTATATAGGTTTTCTAGAAGTGTTATGTTTGTTAAACACAGTGAGGCAAGTAGTAGGCATTTTCATAATGTTTTAGCACTTTTATGAGCAAAACGCTAATCAATTTTTAGAGTTAAATAAAACCCTGCATCATGCCAACGGCGACTGAGCTCCCCATTGGCAAATGAACTGGGGCGGGGGCATGCAGACAGGGGGATTGGGCACCACCGACGTTGGCTTTCAGGCTGGACTGTGAAAAATGGATGGCGACAATTGCCACCATGTTTATTGGCATGTTAAGCCAGGCAAGGCCGCGCCCCTGCAATGACGGGTCACTCCCTACTGCAGCAAGCGGAACTATTTCAAGTTGGTGGCATGCTGAGCTGCTGACATAGACAGCATGCTCATTCATGGTGCCACACAAACAAGCCCTAAAAAGCAATGGCGGCATTGGCTACAACATGGCTGCACCTCCACAACCTGCTACTCCAGCAGCTGTCACAACACGCTTTTGCACACGCGCAAGCAAACATAAAAATTATATTTAAAAAAAAAAAAAGAACATGGAGGCAGTGGAAGTTGGGCGGGGGAGAGAGGGATGTGGGAGGTCAAGTGGGTTTAAGCTGACAGAACAACCTACCCACAGAGGTGGTAGGTGCAAGAACCATTAATGGTTTCAAACACAGCTGGGACCAAGTAAAAGGGGAAGCTGTAGAGTAAGGGCAACAAACCCTGACTAGATAATAGGTCCGGGGTAGGATTGGGTAAACTGGGCAGACTGGATAGCTAATGGTCTTTTTTCATATTCTATTTAGCTCCACCCCCGGAGCTGGCAGGCAAGTATCTTCTGGCAGTCCCCAACTCAGCTCCTGGTACACGGATCCCGCGTGAGGGTTCCGGAGGAGGGGACCCACCCCCAACATAAATCCAGAAGTCGGGGGTCACCGAACGGGATCACCACCAGGATTCATGGAGCCTTCCAGCTCCATTTTCACTTTTCTCCCGATCCCTTCTTGCTGGTGCATGCACATGTACGCTGCAGCCTGGCAACGCCCACCCTTCGTGTTGCCCACAGTACCAAACTACCCTCCAGACCTCCACCTGGTGGCAGTCATGCGGTGGGAGTGGCAACCCACCCCTCACCGAGAGAGGATAGCTGTTGGTGGACGCTCAATTGTCTCCCTCCCCAGTTAACCCCCAGAAGTCTGTGTTCGCTCCAGAACATGGGTCACCGGCGTGGTGCGAAGTGTGATATCCAGCACCTCAACCCTCAGCACCATGGGGCTGGCAACCAGTGGTCTTTTTCTGCTGACATTTTCTGTTTTTATGCATTTAGCAATAGGGGATATTCCATAAGACATGCAGGAATATAGGATATACAATAGGCTGACTCAAAATATGCAATTTATCTTCAAGTGTGAGGGGGCAGGACCATAACTCACAAATGGCAGAGCCACGGTGAGTTATGAAAGTCCTGCCCACTCACAAGTGATGATAAATTGCCTATTTTGGGTCAGACTATTGTATATTTGATATATACAACACTAGTTTACAAGTTATAGCTTTTAAATCTGGAGTTTTTTTAAAAATGTTGATAATTTTCTTTGATTTTAACTGCCTGCTTCAGTGCTGCACTAGGCGTTGTGATGTCATCAGCACTGTAGAAGCTGCTCTCTGATTGGTTCAGTATTCCACTGTGATGACAGTAACTTAAAAAATATCCATTGTGACAACAGTAACAATGATATTTTTGATATCTTGCTGTTACTGATGTCACTAACTAAGATATCTTTTTTATCTTGTCATTTTCACCCCCACTCCTGTTGTATATTAAGCCTTATATTCATTCTGGAATGTTGCCAACAAAGGTGCCTAGCAAGAAGGGATACAGCAGGAGAATCAGTATGATCGACAGCTACAGGAAAATAATGTTTTCACCTAGTAGGTGAATACTGAGCTCAGTAACTTTATATTCAGCTCTGTTATCCATCCTTCCCATGGTATTATAGGTAGGTAGGTAATATACATATAAATTATACATATGTATACAGTAAACTGAGAACTCACCAGCTGTACCACACAGCTCAACGCTTAGTGTTTGCTCAAAGTTTTTGTTCCCAAATGGTGAATCACTGAGGAAAGATTGATAAAAAAATGGATTAGAAATCAATGGGAACTCTTTTCATCCCTTTAGTTTCCAGTAAGTCAGCTAAATGTTCATTAAATGCAGCTAGCCTAGAACAAACTACTTAAACCTCAACACCACTTTTTCCATTTTTCCTGTGGATCAAATCAAATATTTAAATAGAAATACAGCTAGCCTTTCAGAGCCTTTCTCTCCCCCTCTTGAGATTCCAAGAGATAGCTGCTGCCTTGGTTTTATTTCGGAATGAGTTTGATATTAATGTCTCAGAACTGCTGACACCTACTGTATAGATATTATCTCATTTGAAAGACCCTTTTAATGCTGTTTCAGAATGTGAGTGACCCGGCTACACTGACATCCCTTTAAGGACCCTTCTGGGACAATTGGGTTTGGCAAGTGCTGGAGGTTTTATTGAACACAAGCTCATTTTAACAACCAAGCATGAACAGCTGTTATGACTGACACTGTCAAACCAAACAATGTTTCCTTTTTTCATTGTTTAACAAATAAACTTAAATACTTAGACAATGGTGCCAGTTGAAATTACCATAAAGGGTAAATCTGGACAGATCAATCTGTCACAACAAATTTTTTTTTTTGGGGTGGGGGGTGGGGAGAAGCATCTCCATTACAAAAAAATGGCTGATATAATGGACAGGTGGCAGCGTGATGCTAGAAAGCCCCAGGCTGCTACGCTGGGACTGGCTGGAGGCCTTGCCGCTCACAGTGCTGAGGAACTTGACTGCCAAGGATAGAGGGTGGGCAATTTATACACCATCTTCCAGCTGATGAGGAAGCAGCACTGATGCTGTCTGTGAAGCATCCATTCGGCTGCCCTCCAGCTGGGGGCAAGGTGCAGTCGCTGGGATCCTGACAATCTGGACTGGGGACAGGGTTTGACTCCGGGAATTCACAGAAATAATAGGCAAGGCAAGGCATTTCATTTTTTATAGTGCCCTATCCGACAAAAAATGGCTCAGAGTTCTGAACAGGTTAAGGCAATTACAGACCAAAAACAATACATAACACAGACCAATAAATAACATTTACATATTGTAAAGCTGAAACAGAGGCAACATCATAATAAATCATGAGCTGACTTAAAAATATGACATTGCAGGCACTTTTTAAAGGCTCTACCAAGGGGAAACTCTTAAGAAGATGAGGCAGTGAATTCCAAATAAGTGGAGCCACCAGTGAGAATGCCCTACAGTTCGAACGTTTAAGGCGTGCCCTTGGAAAGGCCAAAAGAGATTACTCGGAGGGGTAGAGCAAGTGGTTTAGCGCATACCAGACAAAGGGGTCTTTTAGATAGGCTGGCCTCAATCCGTGTATGGCCTTGGAAGTTAATGTGCTCTTAAAGGTGGTGCGCTACATAACAGGTTGCCAGTATAGCTGCCGCAGCACAGATGTAATATGTTCTGAAAAGAAAGATCCAAAAATCAACCTCTCTGTGACATTTAGCACCAGCTGTAGGCAGCACATCAACCCTGCTGAAAGCCCTAAGTAAAGAACATTAAAATACTTGAGATTCAAGAGTCACAAACACATGCACCGGGTCACCAGGTCCTCTTGCACCACATAGGGTCTGATCCAGGCGATATTTTGTTAACTGAAAAAGTCCACTGTGGACCACAGCCGCCACATGATATTCTACCAACAGACCCAAGTCCACAATGACACTCAGATTCTTAACCCTATCGACAGTCACAAAATAGAGCCATTTGAAAATGGCCATCTAATGACTCCCTCCAGCAGCAGATTATCAGGCACCTGGTTTCACTAGTAAAGGAGAAATTCCTTCATACTTACTGTAATTTCCTTTTCAGTTAGCTCCAGCATTGTCAATGGGAATTAATACATATGGTAATGAACACCCTACTGGGGTAGTGGCACAACTCAAAGTTGTGAATAAGCACAGAACCTTGGACACATGAGAGATTCTCATCAACTCAGTCACCTTTGTCCACGCAGTACAGCTATATGTCTATGTAACATACAATCTCTACAACAATGTCACTGAATTCACTCCATAGACCAATACCAAACAACTCTACATAAGCAATAATACCCTCCAGGGTAGGTATTTCCCAATAATGCCAACTCTGGAGGGTATTATTGCACTTAGAAAATAGCTATCTTAGTTCGTTTTAATCAAGTGGTAAATGAGAGGAAATGAATACAAAAAATGAATAGAATTAGTAGGAAAAAAAAACTTACTGAAAAAGTTGTCCATATTTTTTAAGGCTGTTCCAGCTCCTGTTGCTCCTTCTCCCACAAAGCCATTCTGATCAATTGCCCCCAAAAACACACACATCCACCTGAACAAGAAAATTAGTGTGTAGAAAAAATCCCCCTAGCAGTCTCAGGGCATGCTTTTTAAATTCTGCCCCATTTTTCCAAGATCTTCTTTTTTTTACACTTTGGTTGCGGTTGGAAGTTGCGTCTAGTAAGCACGCCGGGCCTTGCATGACCTCAAAGAAAGTGGATAGTGTAGCTCGCATGAGAGACAGCCCCGAGGTAAATAATTTATTTTTTAAATCAGCAGATTAATTAATTGTGGGGGCATTGTGCTGTGAGGGAGTTCCTCAGTACAGATTTCAAAATTGTGCTTCCCAATAAGAAGCTGTTCGGAGCGACGGCTGCAATTTACTTTCTGTTCAGTGCGGTACTGCGAGACTGCGGTCGGGAGAGTGCAGCTGTGAGAAAAAGCCTATTTTGTCGCTCTTCCCGACTAAAGAATAACTGGAGTGTTTTTTTTTTTTTTTTTTATTAAGAGGCAGCTGGAGTAACGAGTGCAGAGGTAATGAGGTTTGGGGGAGGGACCAGAGGAAAAACATGGCAGGGATTTCAAATTTAATCTACTGCTTTCAGCCAATTACAAACCAGGCTGGGCACCTCTGTACAAGGGTATGTGGTGAGGTGGCACTTGGGCTTGTACTTATTTTTTACTAGGCATCTACTGAAAAAGAAATGCCCAGCTTGGAGGCTGTGTCAGTCAATCAGGATTGAGAATTCAATCTTGCCATTTTCTAAATGTAAATATTTCATGACAGTACAAAAGAATAAATGGATAACCTACCCCACTTTGGATATCTGGCTGAGCACGTCTCGCTGACCAATTCTTGTATCATTCTTCTTAAGCGTCAGGCCATGGATCCTAGATGGCGTTTATCATGCTTCTTAAGCATCAGGCCATGGATCCTAGATGGCGTTTATCATGCTAAGCGTCAGGCTATGGATCCTAGATGGCGTTTATCATGCTTCTTAAGCGTCAGGCCATGGATCCTAGATGGCGTTTATCATGCTTCTTAAGCGTCAGGCCATGGATCCTAGATGGCGTTTATCATGCTTCTTAAGCGTCAGGCCATGGATCCTAGATGGCGTTTATCATGCTTCTTAAGCGTCAGGCCATGGATCCTAGATGGCATTTATCATGCTTCTTAAGCATCAGGCCATGGATCCTAGATGGCATTTATCATGCTTCTTAAGTGTCAGGCTATGGATCCTTAACAGCACTGGCACGTTGCTAGTTACACTTGTAACATAAAAAAAGGTTAGTGTCGTAATAACATGGAAGAGTACTGAACAGAACAAAGTAAGTACTAACCTGCAAGGTTGAAGCACAGAATACTCAAAAGTTGTAATGTATTAGTGTGCAAGCCTGGTAATTCCAGTGAAGTATACAGACATATCCACTGCTAGCAGCTATAACCACATATAAAAAAAAACTCTGCTGAAATCCAAAGTCCTTAGATACTGTATATCAGACAATATTCTCCACTTGGAGCAAAAAGGCTGCCAGGAGCACTCCCACTGACAATGTTGGAGCAAACAGAAAAGAAAATTATAGTAAGTATGAAGGAATTTCTCATTTCTGTATCGCTCCACATTGTCAATGGGGAGTTAATATATATGGGTCTAAAAAGCAGTACCCATTCCTAGCCAGGGTGGGGGAGAATACTGTCCCACATATAACCCATACAGGCGACAAATAAAATTCATCTGCTAACCACTGCTTACAAAACACTGCATATTCAGATCGAATTAGCGGGACTTTGGGACTTGGACATCCAATCAGTAATACTTAGTAAACTTGTGGACAGAAGATCACGTTGCGGCCTTGCATGTCTCCAGCGTATATGCCTCCTCTCTGTCAGTTCAGGGTGTATCAAGGGCCCTGGTAGAGTAGCTGTGATGAGACCAGCAGCTTTCTTCTGCTCAACTGCATTTGTCTTGGGCAAGGTGTTAGCCACCTAGCTGAGGTGGCATTAGAAGTCCTCTTGCCCTTCTTTTCTTCAACAGAAAAAAACAAACTGTCTGATCTTTTAAACTTCTGTTCTTTTTAGAGCGGACTTAACTGCCCTGTGCAAAACCAGTTTTCCCCTTCTTCAAAGCCAGCTTTGTTTTTTGGAAATTACTGACTTGGGACAGAAATACTGTAAACAGACTTCCTGATTTTCATGTTAATTGTAGAAACCTTAGTCATAAGAGCCACAGTCACCCTCAACCCCCTCCTCCCTAGGTATTATAAGGAAAGACTACGTTTTGGGGCACAGCCTGAAGTTTTCCAAACCTTGTGGTTGAACACACTGCAATTATTAAATATAGAATAACATGTCTAGAGGCACTGACACAATAAATTCAAAGGAAGCCCTACACATCATACAGCATCAAATTCAGTTTCCGTAGTGTTAACGGTAATCGGAAGGACGGTCAGTTGCTGACTGCTGTGAAGCAAATGGATAACCTCCACATTGGTTCCTAAGGATGAGCCCCGCACTGCCCCAAGAGTAGCACCTGGCCTCACAGGGTGCGCAACACTAGACTCCCAGCTACCCCTGCCTGCAAGAAATTAAATCCACAGAACTGTAGCCTGAGATGGTCTGATACCCCTCTCCCGGAGAAATACTGTAACTGCATTGCCTCTGGACTATAAACAGAATAGAACCTTTAAGGAAAATGTCCCAAAAGCAGGAGTAGAAGTAAAGGTTGCTGGGCTAAATAAACAAAGACTGAGAACCATGGCCCTATTGGCCACTCTGGTAGCCATTTTGCAGAAGTTTCCTCTCTCCGTGTTCGCTTTTTGACCTACCAAGGGAAGAAGCAGTAGGCAGGGCATCCACCACCTCTGCCTGAGGGGAACAGTACTGGCTGAAGAGGTTTGGTACTCAAGCCATCTCTTTAAATGCAAAGAGGTCAGTCTGAGGTAGACTGAGCGACCTATACAGAATCATGCACAACTCTGGGGTGCAAGTTCATTCCCCCAAGCAGATCGTCGGTTGACTTAGCCAGTCAGCCTGCACACTTATTCCCCTACTAGACAAACTGCAGAGAAGGACAGAAAGACATTCTCTGCCCACTGTAACACTTGTTTTTCTGCTAACCATGGCTTGGCTATTTGTGTCTCCTTGAGTGTTTATGATGCCAAGGTGAAGGTGGTGTCTGACCATACCTTCACAACCCTGGATTGCACCTAATTTTGGAGCTGGAGAAAAGGCAGTGAACACTCCCGCATTTCCAACATGTGTATCTGAAGCTGCTGTTCCTGGAGGTTCTCAACACTCCGAGATGGAGCATGGTTAAGAGCCGAGCCTCAGCCACACAAACTGGCGATAGTCATCGAAGCAGAGGAACCCCTTGCTGAGGGTGTTGCTGTTCTCCAGCAGACCATTGACTGTGGTACCAATCAAAATAGCGGTCTCAGAGCCTGGTAAACCTCTGATGCAGGAACCCAGCTTCCAGCCTCCTGTTCTGGAGTGACTGCATATGCCACTGTGCCAAGAGAAAAACAGGTTACTCACCTATAACAGTAGTTCTAACAGTGGTATATGTTGTTCATCCACACTTGTTGGCAGATCTGCCTTCCCCTTTAAGATCGCTGGAACATCTTCAAGCTGGCTCCTCCCACCCACCCGGGTGGTATAACCCTCGGCTCTGCCCCATGACGTCAGATCTTAGCCAGGTTTGTGCATCGAAGCCGGGGAGGCCAGGTGGGTCAGTGTGGATGAACAACATATACCACTCCTAGAACTACTGTCACAGGTGAGTAACCTGTTTTTCTAGTATCATGGATAAATTGTTCTATCCACACTTGTTGGCAGACTCCTAGCAGTTCTCCGGGAGGAATGACACACACCCCCTATTTAGGGAACAGGGACTGGAGAACCGAGGTACTAAATCCAGCATCCTGGCGTGACTCAAGATCGATGTGGTAATGGGAAATGAAGGTGTGTGCTGACTTCCAGGTAGTAGCCCTGCAGATTTCCTGGATAGGGACGTCCCTAGAAGCAGCCATTGATGCTGCGGTATGGTGGGTGGAATGAGCCTTAAGCCCTATGGGAGGCTCCCTACCCGCCAACCGATAGCAGAAATTGATGAAGGAAGTGATCCCCCTGCCAATCGTCCACTTGGCTGCAGGTCTGCCAGGTGTGGCTTCAGCGTAGGTGACAAACAGCTGGCGAACCTCTCCCCGAACCTCCGCCGTACGCTCTTTGCAGTAGGCGGCGTTTATCTCAGGTCTAAGGTATGGAGCCTGTACTTGGCCTCGAGGTGTAACTGGGGTAAAACACCAGCAAAGTAATCACCTAGTTAAGGTGAAACTCCGACACACCACCTCCGGAAGGAATTTTGGGTGGGGGCGTAGAACAATTTTGTCTCTGTGGAAGATCAGGTAAGAAAACTCAACAGAGAGCACCTGTAACTCCCCAGTCCTTCTGGCTGACGTGATAGTCACCAAGAAGGCGGTCTTCCACGACAAATGTGTGATGTCATACCTGTGCATTGGTTCAAATTGCTTGCCCATGAGCTTTGCCAAAACCAGCAGTAGATCCCAGGGAGGAGGAGGTTCATGCATCAGAGGAGACATGTGATCTAGGCCTTTGAAGAAGTGCCACCACGTACTCCTGTGCCACTGACTGCTGATCGGCTCACACCGGTAAGCAGAGATGGCTGCCAGGTGCACCTTCAGGGTCATCGACCGAAGTCCCTGTTGGGAGGGACCAGAGATAGTCAAAATACTAGTCACCTGACACCAAATGGAAAATGTCTTCCATTTGAAGGCGTAACATTTTCTGATTGATTTCTTATGGGAAGTCTCAGCGATGTTGAGGACCTTGTCGGGAGACCCAAGGCCTGGAACTCTAGCCACTCAGGAACCAGGCTGTCAGGTGCAGGGATTGAAGGTCCAGATGGAGAACCTTCCCTGATTGATGGAGATCAGGTCTGTGTGTCCTGGAAGTCGCCTCAGGAGCTTGGAGCTGAGGTTGAGGAGATCTGGATACCAGAACTGGTGTGGCCAGTCTGGGGCTACCAGGATCACCTGTACCTTGTCCCTCCTGACCTTGATGAGCACTTTGTGAATCAAGGGGAGTGGAGGGAAGGTGTAGAAGAGGCCTGGGGTCTATGGCCTCAAGAAAGCATCCCCCTGCAGCGAGCCCTGCTGGGGCATGGTACAGCCTCAGCTTCATGTTCTCCCTGGAGATGAACAGGTCCACCTGCAGGCAGCCCCAGTGGGAGAACAGATCTTGCACTACCTCCTGGGGGAGAGACCACTCATGAGATGGCTCGCCCAACCGGCTAAGGGCATCGGCCAGCTGATTCGAGGTTCCTGCCATGTAAATGGCGAGATCTGCCTCCAAGCTGAGCACGAGGGACCATGTGTGGAGAGCTTCCTTGCACAGAGGCAAGGAGTGCATCCCACCTGGCTTGTTGAGATAGTACATGGTCGTGGTATTGTCTGTCTGGACCTGGACTACTTGACCCCAAATGAATGGAGTGAACGCTGTCAGGGCTAGTTGAACCACTCTGAGCTCCAGCAGGCTGATGTGATATCGGGACTCCTGAGGGGACCAGAGCCTGTGGGCTTTGTGCTCCCTCAGATGGGCACCCCAACCCATCAGAGAGGCATCGGTCATCAGGATGACCGTCGGCTTGGGGTGGACAATGGGATACCTTCCTGTAGATGGGCTGGGACAAGCCAACACTGGAGGCAGTCCCACATCCTCTGGGTCACAGAGACCAGCTAGTCGAGATGACCTGAGTGCTAAGACCACTGGCTGGCCAGTTCCTACTGGAGGGAACGTATATGCCAGCGGGCCCATCAGACCATGCTGGTGCAGGCTGCCATGTAGCCCAGGAGATGTAGGAAGTCCCAGGCAGGTTGTAGTTGCCCAACCAGAAATGACTGGGCAAAGGAGGAGAGAACCTCCACCCTGTCCACCGGGAGTGGAGCTCTGGCTCGGCAGGAGTCGAGCTCTGCCCCAATGAACAGAATCACCTGCGAGGGCAAGAGTTCTGACTTTGCCTCGTTGATCAGGAGGCCAAGGTTGAAGCAAGCCTGATGGGCCAGATCCTTGGACCGCTCCACCTCCAGCCTGAAGGGACCTGCTATCAGCCAGTCGTCCAGGTAAGTGTACACCTAGACCCCCCCCCCCGGTGCCTCAAGAAAGCCACCACCACTGCCATGCATTTGGTGAAGACTCTGGGGACTGAAGACAGGCCGAAGGGCATGGCTAGGAAGTCATAGAGGGTTTCCTCGGCTCAGAAGTGAAGGAACAGTCAGTGGGACGGACGGATTGGGATGTGAAAGAACGCGTCCTGGAGATCTAGGGAACAGAACCACATGTCTTGCTCCAGGGATGGTATGATCTGAGCCAGCGTCACCATCCGGAAAGTGTGGGACCTGAGGAACTTGTTCAGGTCATGCAGATCTAGAATGGGGTGCTAGCTCCCCCATCTGTTTTGGTACCAGGAAGTACCTGGAAACAAACCCTGGGTCTGAAGGAGGGTCCGCTACTCTGCACACCACCTCCTTGTGGAGGAGCTGAGCTATGTTGTCTCAGAGAGCCAACTGAGTGGCTGCAGACACCAGATCCCCCCGTGGGGTGTGGGCTTGATATGGAGAGGCCTGCTCGAATTCCAGAGGCAGGCCTTGACCAACCACTTCCAAAACCCAATGGTCCGTGGTGATAGCGGACCAGACGGAAAGGAAGTGGCTGAGCCGGCCCCCCACGGGAGGTCCTAGGGGAGGTGTGATGGGATGGGGGGAGGCACCCTTCAATCCGTCACTGAGCAGGCTTGGAGCAGGAGGACCCGGCGGAGAGGCCACCAGGACCTTTCCCTGCGGGCTTCCTGAATGAAGAGGCCACAGATTTGGCCCGAGGTCACCAAGTTTGAGTCTGCTGGCCCTGCAGCTGCTGGGCCAGTCTGGCTACAGGAGTGGATGAGCGAAGGGCTTGCGGTTCCGGCAGCTTGGAGCCCTTGTCCTTCTGAGCAGATGTGATGGAGTCAAGGTGGCACTGGACTTCTTAATCGTTGAGGTGGCTCTCCGCCGGGCCCAAACAGGTCGGTGCCCAAGAAGGGACATCTGCCAGTTTGTGTTGCGTATCAGCGGTAAAGTTTGAGATGCACAACCAAGCCCTGTGGCGCATGGCCACTGCGCTACAACCGACGGGACACAAGAGTCACCAATGTCCAGAGCAGTCTGGATTTGACCCTGGTCCCGGACCTGCTTCACCATGGTCTGGAGGCCTGCCGGGAGATGAGGAATCCCCTCATCCAGGGAGCCCAAGAGGGCATGTGAGAAGTGTGCTATGATCACGGCTGAGCTGGCCTGGCAGAGGCCGAGAGAGGAAGCTGTGTAGACCTTTTTCCTGGAGTGATCCAACTGCTTGGATTCCTTGTCCGGGGGTCTGTCCATGTGCCCTTTATTGCCCAAGCGCTGGAAGACAGAGTCTGCCACCAACCCCACCGCCGATGGGTGCTCCAGGAACCCCGACAGAGACCCCATAGGGACCGCATACTTGCGGGCCATCCGGAAGAAGGCGCAGGGCAAGATGCACGACGCTGCCACAGATCCAAGGCTGGGCTCACAATGGCTTCAGCCACGGGAAAGGCCTCCATCGGACTATCCCCTTTATCCAGAATCTCTGTAAGGGGATATTTGGCCCATTTCTGAACAGGCTTGAGCTCCATTCCCGTGGATTCGGGAATGAGCCGACAAACTCCCATCAATGAGGTGGGGCCGGGGCCCTCATCGATGGAAAGACCCCCAGCAGACTCAACGTTGATAGGACGGGAGAGCAGCGAAAAGTCTTTGGACTCCAAGGAGTCCTCAAAAAGCGGGCAACCACCTGTGTCACCCTCAACCCGCCTTGGGTGGTTGGGAGTAAGGGTGACCGACAACCGATTGGGCAAACCTTGAGCCAACAGATTCCTTGGTCGGAGCCCCGGACTTCGGCTGTTCCGGCGGCAGCTCTACCTGGATTGATGAAGTAGCCAGCTTGACAGCCGGTAAGGGCCAAAAGTCGGCACCTCTGTGGAGGTGATGGTGGCTGACGTCGGTTGCTTGGGCGAAAGCCGCTTAATGGCCGGGGTAGAAGCCGGGATTGGTTTCGACCCGGTCAGGACCTACTATTGCCACATCAGGTCTTCGTAGCGCAGACGCAACTTGCGCCAGAGCCTCTCCGCATCCGAGGAGGATGAAGACGAACAGCAGCGACGCTGCTTACCATGGTGTCAGGATAGAGATTGCTGGTGACAGCGAGTCTTGTCCGAGGTAGAGGAATGAGACCGAGACCTTGACTGTCAGCAGGGCCGCAGGGGACCTCTGAAGAAGTCAGGAAAACCCGTGGCTCCTGGTCAGGCTCCTTGATGGGCAGGTCCGACCCAGTGAGTTGAGCTGATGCATCAAAGGGCACCGGAAGCACCGGAGTCCTAAATAGTCACTGACGGGATCGGGTGACAACCCGCCAATCGGCTTAGAAAATCTCAGTCGTGCTGACAGGTGTCTTGGCCAACTGGTCTGACGGGGCACCGTGAAACCAGCAGCCTCGACCGCAACCTCGACTGAAGTTGAAACAAGAGTTTCTGTGAGCGGGACCACCCCCGTCCCAAGAGACGATGTTACGACTTTTCCTTCTTCGATTCTCATGGAGCGTGAAACGGCAATCCAGAAGGGCCCTCTCCCTTGGTCAGAAGAGACTGGCACAACTCCCTGAAGGAAGCTGAACAGGAGGATCCCAGCTGGGCGGAATGAAGGCTGAAGCCGAAGAGGAGCCCGCCTCCTCCTCCACCTCGTAGGCCTTGAGCTGTTCCAGCTGCTCAGCGGACCCCGCAGCCACGGAGATCACCCAATGGGCATCCTTAGATTTAACTGGCGGGTAACGCTTTTCCGGTCACCCCAGCTGAAGTCGGGCAGCACAGTCTTCCAGAACCGACGGAGAAAAGGACCAACAGTGATCGCAGGCCTGTGGATCATGGTCATGTTCCAGACAGTAAACACATGTGGCATGAGGGTCGGTACGAGACATCTTCTGGCCACAGGGGCACCGGCAAAACCAAGGAACCAATTTTTCTTCCACCGCGGTAGCAAGGGAAGAGGTAGAAGACAAAACTAGAATGAGTTTTAAAGTAAGTTTTGGAAGCAAATCTGAAGATTTGAGAGCCAGGGCCTACTACACACGGGAGCGTTAAGGAGGGAACCCGAACTTTCCAGCGGAAATGAAGATCTGGCATCATAGGGCAGAGCCGAGGGTTATACCGCCCGGGTGGGTGGGAGGAACCAGCTTGAAGATGTTCCAGCGATCTTAAACGGGAAGGCAGACTTGCCAACAAATGTGGATAGAACAACATATCCACGATCCTAGAACTAGCTCTATCATTGTAGACATCAGATCTAGAATCCTGAAAAGTCTATGAGCCAAGACCACCACTTGGTCTCTCAGCCGCAGAAGGGGAACGTTCCCTTTGTCCATCAGGAACACCACTCCCAGATTCTCCAGCCTCTGAGACAGTATCAGGGAGTTCTTCTCCCGACTGATGATTCAGCCAAGAATTTTCATGGACCTTGACACCGACCTCTGTGCCAGTCATGTAGCTGGAGTTGGAAGGACAAGTGGACAAGGTAGGAGTATACTCTGAACACCTCTGATCTCCAGAGCATCAGTAGCATGAGCAGGCTCTGTGACAAAGACCCTGGGCACTGTCACCAGGCCAAAGGGAGGTGCTAGATACTAAAAATATTGTGCCTGAATCATAATATCCAAAAAAACTCATGGGGCGACTCGCGAAAGGAGATATGGCGAGAACATCCTTTTGATCTCAGGTGCTGAATAATCCCCTGGATGTACTGCCCATATGATGGATTGCACTGACCCCATCCGAAGGGTATGTGGTGGACCAGACAAACTTGTTTAAATGTTTCAGCTCCAGATTTTATTGGGACCCTCGACTCCTCCTGCCTGCCTTTTTGAGAAACTGGAGATTGCCTGAAACAACCTCGCTTGAGACCTGGGAGAGCTCAATGGTATATAACCTGTAGTCAGGATCTCCAGTGCCCACATATCTGATGTTAGTCTGGCTCATCGCTGTTAGGGATTCTCAGTCTTACCCAAGAGAATGGAGGGCAGCGATGGCCCTGCATAACTGGATTGGGAGTTACCTCCTCCTCATCCCACGCTTCCATTAAGTGTGTAGGCAGAAAATCCAGTTAATGTTACTCTTGCAAATGGAATGCACTCCCCTATTCCTTCAGGATTTCATCCAGGCTGGGACCAAATAGTAATCCCCTTACAAAGGACAAGTTAAACAGTTTTGACTTGTACGTCTGGGCCATGACCCAGAGGCAGACCTAGGGCCCCGCACAGCTGACATCTGTAAATTGTCCTCTATCGCATTCCCCAGCAAGGCGGAAGCCACAGACACAGTCTGCAAAGTGCTTAATTCCTTCCAGCTCTGGAGGAACACAGATACTGAAAGCAGTAGTGCATGGGTTTAATGCAATGGAAACAACAAAAAAAGCATATGATGTTCGAAGATTTATGCAATGCAAGGCAAAAGCCCTCCTGCACGAGATGTCCAGCCTCTTAATGTTAGAGACAATAAGGCCTCCAAATCCTCAAAAGGCATGGTCATGTGCATGACACAATTATGCAAAGTCTTGTCTGTCGGAGGAGGAACCTACCACTTCTTGGAGCTCTCCTTCAAGAATGGGTGACAACTCACCCTTGGTTTAGGAAGCAGTATTTGTTCATCCGTCCTGGCCAATTCCTGTTCAATAATCCAGTCTCGTGCATGAGGTCTGGCAGACACTTGAACAGGGGAAGAGGTGGTCAAAGAGAATAATGTCCAGTACTCCAGAACATGTACCTCGTGCAGCTCCAAAGCCCAACAAGCTGCTGTTGTAAGACAAAGACGGTATCTAATATGAAAGAGTGGAAACTTTTTCTTAGTCTCTGTCCACTCCTTCTGCTCCTTCTCAGAGGGATACTCAGTCTCCTCAGACAACAGAGCACTGTCAGATCAGGTCTGTACCCGTGGCCCCTATATCCTCATCTTGACTTTCCTTGCTACCAAGGGCAGGGGCTGCCTGCAAATGTGGGTGAGCAGTTTTGCCCATTCTGGTGCACCTGGACGTGCCTGTAGGGCCCCCCGACCTGAGGGCCAGTCTTGGGCTCTGTGTTGGTGGGAATGTCCTGCAGTACATCAGAACTCAGCAGCTCCTCTAACAGCATCCAAAAAATTTGTGCAACTCTGTCTTGCACAGCCAGTTGGTATCCCAGGTGCACCCCCACCCCCAGCTCTGGGGTTCAAGCTAGCCACCAAATTGATATGTCATATTATATTACCCCATTAGGAAGGTACAACTCTAAAGGGAAGTGTCTCATCACCTTCCTGCAGGTCTTGCATGTCATAAACACAACTGATCTCTGATAAACCGTGCGTGCCCCTGCCCAATATTCAGTCATTGCATACAAAAAAAAAAAAAGGCTTACCTTTCTGCTGCAGCTTATAATCATTTAGAAAATGGGCTTTTTATTTGGAGGCATCCGATTGGCTGGTACCCACTCTGTGGGGGTACATTAACTTTCAATAGATGACCACCAAATAAAAAGTCCAAGACCAAACCTGCCTAATGCCCAGCCAAGTATACTTCTGCCCAGCCTGCTTCATCATTGGCTGAAGCACTGGGCACACAAATTCAAACAGCCGCCACTTGTTTTACTTGGTAAGGGAGAGCCAGCCAGAAGCTCCACTCCCCTTCACTCCTCGAACCAGTGTACACAAACAAATAAAAGCAGTCGCATCTTCAAAAAACCCTCTTACTTCTTTTTTCCCCCCCAAAAAAACCACAGCTGACTCAGTCAGTCAAACAAGTCCCGATCCCCTCCGCCCACTCTCACAACCGCTGCGACCCGGCAGCACGACTCTATCTGTGGCAGCCACTTCAAACATCTCCTGCTTCTACGTTTCCTGGCCAGGCTTCTCACCCAAAAAAACAGAGGACTTGTTTTACACTGGAACCGATTATTTTCCTCTCTACAACGACCAGAGACAGACCGGTAGAAAAAAAAAGCAAGACCTAGTTTCAGTGTTACAGTTGTTTTCCTGCTGCCACCGCAGTTGACTTCCCTGGATGTGCAACTCCTGATCTTCTGTCATGGGTCCCGGCCATGACAAAACCACTAGCCACATCGTGCTGCAGTAACAGTTATTAAAAGAAAACATATTAAAAAAAAAAAAAAAATACTGTTGCACAATGGTTAAGAGTTGAAAAGAACTTGTCTGGATGTACATGTATGTATGTGTGTGTGTGTGTGTGAGGGGTTAGTACAACAGAATGGCTTTGTGACCACTGGGGGGGTGGGGTGGTAGTAGGAGACAGAACAGTACAGAAGAATTACTTTACCAACAAAACACACTTAATTTCTCTCGTCTTTTTTTTTTTTTTTTTTTTAATATTTTGTTTTGTATTTTCCCAAGTGCACAGGAAAATGTCACGTAGCCCATTTTCTAAATGCAATAATACCCTCCAGGGTGGGCGGTATGGGCAATACCGGACCTTCCAGGGGCTATAAGGCCCCTGGACAGTCCGGTATTGCCCAATACCACCCACCATGTTGGGTATTACTGCTTACTTTGTGTACAAAGTAAGCTAACAAAACTATGCTGCAGCCAGCAACCCTGGTGCAGCCTGCAACCCTGTTTCTATGCCAGTGCTGAGCTTACTGAGCCCCAATTATGTACAACAGCCCCCTGAAAAACTGAGCAAACAAATTTGCTTCAGTATTATCCCCCCCCCTGTAAAAATGGAGCACAACAAGTGCCTCAGAAGACTAAGAAAAACCCAACGCTGAATGGACTTCATGGAAAAAATGAGTCTGAGCCGACTTGGGGGGCTGGGGGGGGCACAAAGAAGAACACTCTGCCTCATCTGCTTAGCTGGTCGAGGAAAACTGAGCTCCTAGAGGGAAAGCTTCAGAAAACAGCAAAGCAACAAGCTCCATCTCAGCTACCATGCTGGGTGGGTTATGCAAATAGCTGTGCGCGCACTTGTATGCTTGGTGACATCACGCCTTCTGAAAAAGTGCACCATGTGAGACATGTAGAACGTGCTTGCGTGCCCAATAGAGGCATGAAAAAACATTCCCTTGCAACACAGAACTCAAAAGAAAGACAGTCACCAGCAATGGTACATGTAGAACGCACAGGCGCCTAATGACGCGAAAACAACACCCACTGGCAATCTACTAGCAATGGGGTGGAAGCACTGCGCAGATCAAAAAAGCGTGAAGCTTGCAGAGGAGAACTTTCTGCTCCCGAAAGACTATGGTCTGCACTACAATACCAAATATAGAAGCACTTCTAACATCAGACATGTCGTCCCTCAGCATCTTCAACAGAATTGCTGCACAGCCACCAATGTCAAGGTGTAGGTCGGTGCTGTGCCTTCTCCAAGATCTATTCCTAACTAAAAATAAAGCTGTCTGGACATAGATGAAGACAGGCTGAAGTTTCCCAGAAACAACCTCTGTGGGGAACAAAAGGAGAAAGCACTGCTCAGCATTGGGAGGGAAAACCCTGGAGGCACTGCTCAGCGTTATGGGGTCTGCTCAGTAATCTCAGCAAATTAATGTGCTCCATTTAGCGATCTCAATCAAATTATCTGACTAGGTGGGAAAAGAGAGGGAAGGGAGGGAGGGACTGTTTCAAGAAGAATGCTGGGGAGAAAAACAGATTAGTGTAAAGTCCCACACTAGTTAACTAACTTGGCTGGCAGTATAGCCTAGTGGTTAGAGGAACGAGGTGTGAACGAGCTTGATGCATCCAGCAGACCACACCTGAGTTTGATTCTCACAACGTCCACTTGCAGACTGTGCGACTCTGAGCAAGTCACTTAACCACCCAGTGCTCCCAGGTCGCTCCTGAAAACAGGCACTTGTGCCTAGTGGGCCTTACCCGGTTACCAAAGAATAAAATAAATAAATAACTGTGCCCTCCCCCTGAAGGGGAAAAAAAAAAACAACACTTACCTTAGGCACCAGGCTATGAGGATCGGAGACCATTCACTGCACACCCTAATTGGTATGTGGCCCCCAATTCAGGTACATAAGGCACTGAAACGGGGGGGGGATTAGCAGGTTAGTAGACATGATTTTTAAATTGAAGGGTGCTCCCTGTCACCAGGTAGTCCCAACCTGCCTCTCAGCTGCACAGTCCTTATTAGGAAATAGTAAAATTAACTATTTGTTCATGAGCGCTTCTATGCTACCTATCCCTTTAGTGGCACCAGAAGACAGAGTTGATGAGGATCTTGGCACGCTCACGTGCCCAAGGTTCTATCCTAATTCACAGTTTTCGGCTGTACCACTACCCCAGTAGAGGTGTTCATTACCCATATGAATAGGGTTACCACCTTTTAAGAAGCCCAAAGCGGGATATTTTTTACTGAAACGTCATTTTTCGCAGGACAGTATGTAACCTCGACCAATGCAATAGACAGGTTTTCTCTGTATCATCAAAATTAAGACTGTGTGTCATAGTTTTTTAGTTGTTTCTATTGTTTCTTATCATTAAGGTATTTTAGTTAAGATATTATAGTTTTCTGCAACATTTAGAGGAAAGTTGGAAAGTATTTTTTCTACTGTAACGTTAGGACAAGTAGTATTTTTCATGTTTTTTTGCAGGACACAGTTGCCCAAATCAGGACTGTCCTGCGAAAATCAGGACAGGTGGTAACCCTACATACGAATTAACTCCCCATTCACAATGTGGAGCAATACAGAATAACTCTGCCTCAGTCAGGTTTTAGTTTGGCCAGCTAGATGCCATCCAGTTCAGTCTCTTGAAGACATCGTTCCAGAACTGACACTGCTGAATGCCCATCAAGTGTAAAAGAGAGGACAATTATTTATCATCTGAAAAGCAGTGAAAACTCGCCCTACATCATCTAGTGACCATCCCAATGGTAGCATATACACCATGAATAACAAGGGTGAGAGAATCAACACTTGCAGATTGTCACAATTGACCATAGCTGGCTGCAACAAGAATGTCCCCATCACAAGCCGGCCTGCCAGCGCAGTGGTAGGGCTTCACACAATGTCGAGCCCGGGTTTAAGGAATGGACCGGAGTCAGAGAGTGGCGGTGGGGGGTAAAGCATCCTGTGGACTACTTTCCTCCTCCAGGGGAGAGGGTGCGCTAGCACCAGGCACTTGACTGACCCCTGGCAGAGGCTGGGTGCATTGCGCCCGAGGCCTACAGGTTCTGAGAGGCATGCCAGATGGTGTGTTACGCACCTCACATCATTGCATGCCATGCCTTCCACTAAGGGAGACAAAATTCCGCCGCCCACGCAGGTGTCCGAGGCACTGTGCCACCAGATCTCAATGTGGCACCACTCAGGGAGTAAAGCCAGGAGGGCTCCCCAACGGCTCTGCCCTGTGGGGTGGGGGAGATCCAGGGAGCACTCCGGTGGCTGCAGTTAAATCTCGGGGGATGGGGTGAGGTGGCAGGGATGGCGGACCGAGGGACAGACAACGGGGAGAAGGCCCCATCACGACCCTCTGCAATCTACTGGACAGAAGGACTCAGAAGTATTTTAGAGCCGCACTGGTGAGTCCTCCTGTATTCTTCAAGGAGTTCCAACAGAATCTCATGATCCACAGTGTTAACTGCTAACAAGAGACTGAGAAGAACAACAACAGAGCATTCCTCCTCTCTCACTAGGAGCAGGTAATTAGCAGCTTTACTAAAGGCACGGCAGTCTCTGTACTGTGACAAGGCCAAAAACCTGACTGTTCACCGATGTCAAGCTTCTCCAGGTGTGTGTCAAACTGCATTGTCACAACCTTCTCGATAATTTTCCTTAAAAAAGGAAGGTTCGAGACAGCTCCAGGTCCAAAGAGGATTTCTTCAGAAGGGGTCTCACCAGGGCCTTTTAAAGAGCCTAAAGGAAACAACCCTCTGAGAGGGAACACCGGACAATTCTGGTGAACACAGGACCCAGGGCTTTGCATCAGCCTACCAACAGCCTCATAAGTCCTGGGTCTGAGTCACAGCATGTGGAACACAGCCCAGAGACCACCTCAAGTGCACTGTTTACAGAAACTGGCTGAAACTTATTCCAGACACATGGGTGCCGAACACTGCTGGCTCCTGACTGGCCATGTGCAGTGATACCAGCTCTAATGGAGGACACCGTGTTCAGGAAGAACTGGCCAAACTTGTCACATTTATTTTGGGACAGTGCTTCCCTGGACTACATACAATTAAGATGAATAAGCCTGTCCACAGTGTGGAAAAGCTGGTCCGGCCTGTTCTTTCCTGAGGCAATAATCCATGACAGGAATTCTGCTTTTTTCAGAGTTATTGCCCTGATAGACTAATAATAATAATATGTCAGGGTCATCCTATCCTCCACTGAGCAGGATCTCTTCCAGAATGCTCCAATATCTGCCCGTTGCCTGCAACCACAAGCTCATCATTATACCATGATGATCTTCAGGGGGGGGGATGGGTGGATACAGAGATTGGTGCATAGCGTCCATCGCCATCATGATAGCCATATACAGCTGCCACTGTCCCACAGTTGCATGCTACTTCCATACTTAAGAAGTCCAGCACTCCCAGGAGCTTCTCCAGCTACAAGTTACACAATGGGTGATACCAGGTCATCTCCAGGGGGTCATCATAATATTAAGGTTCACATTATAGAGCTGCCCCCTGGTGTAGAGGGTTGAACCGCTAGATGCCACACTTCTCACCGCGTTACTGACCTGGATGGAGGCGAGGCTCTAGTGGCGGGGCAGATGGGGTGGGGGTGTTCGGCCTCCAATGGACTGTTCACCTCTCCCAGGGAGTGGTCGCGTAGCCCTCCTAGAGTGCAATTCCATTAAGGCATGGTGGCAGGGCAGTGAGCGCGGCTTAGCCGGGTGTGGCCGGCGTCAGATGTGTGGTGCATGTGTGCCTCTACACGCATACACAGCTGCATCACTGAATGCTGCTGCTTATCATGAGAAAACAGTAAAAGAGGGGACGGTGTCTGATGCCTGGCTCCATTCTTGACCCTCATGGCCTCCCAAGCATGGCACCTTCTGGATGTAGTCTCTGGGAGGGGTGGGGGGGGAACAGATTTCCCCTTCACGGCCTCACTGCAGGAGACAATTTGCATGGGGATTGTACTGCCAGGTAATACTTGGGGAGGCTGGTGTCGGCTGGGAGAGTGGGCTGGGGCAGAGGGGGGTGCTGCCCCAAGGGAAGATAAAACTTGATTAAAAAAAAAAGTCCCTAACAGGAGGTTTCAGATGAAGGATGCCTTGCAAGAAGGTGTGGGACAAGTCCAATTGGGCAATATTTTGTCGTCAATAGGTGCATGATACACAGAAATGGCGGAAAGATGCACCTTGATAGAGGAGTAACCCAGACTGGATTCCGAAAGGGAAAGGAGGTACTCCAGGATGAAATTCACTGGACAGGTGAAGAGGTCTAAATGGAAAGGGAAAGGGGAAATTGTTTAACTAGGAAAGGCACACTAAGCCGGAGCTTGTTTCCAGGTGCGACCTGAGAGCACAAGGAAGTTAAGTGACTTGCTCAGAGTCACATAGTATGCAAGTGGAAGCTGTGGGATTCAAACCCAGGTCTGGTCTGCTGGATGTCACCAGATTTGCATCTCAGAGTCTTAGACCACTGCGCTATACTGCCTTCTGATGCCGGGCAGCAGCCCAGATGGAGAACTGCTTCCCACTGCGGCGTAATGGCTCTGGCAGAAGGCTTCCTAGTGGCTACTAGAACATCCGCCGCTGTGGAGGGATTGTGGGATAACAGATGGACCAGACACTGAACTTCAAGTTCAACACACAATCCCTGTGTGATGTTTATTCAAAATACAGGAAATAAGCTTCTGCAATGCCATATTCCTTCTTCAGTACATCAGTTAGCAGCAACAGACTATGTATGTCCTTTCTCTGCACTTAGTCAGCACCTGTGGACACTGATCTCTGATCGAACCACTTTTCAGTGAAAACCTGTCATCCCTATGTGGGCTCTGTTTGCTTGGGTAGTCGGGGCTCGAAAAAAAAAAAAAAAAAAAACAAAGAACCTCAGTGCAGAAACACTGAAAAAAGAGTTACCCCAAAGGGCACTGGCAACTAATCAAGTTTCAAAGAAATACAACATCATACATACTTCCATAATGCAAAGCATATAGCAGTTACGCAAGAACCTACCATAACAGTAGATCTTCGAAAGAGGTTCCTACAGTAGGTCTTCACATAGAGGACTGCCCCCTGGCATCAGGTTCCAATGGCAAATTTATAGCTAGCAATCATCAGCAGGGACCACCCCACGTCAGGGCCGACTATGAGTGCTGGGCGGTCCCTGCGTCTACCCAGTTCTTTTCCACTGAGACCCAAAGAAAGGTAAGTAGAAACGAAGGAGTGATGACTCCTGGGACCATGCGTCCTATCTAGATCCAAGGGCCAGGCAGGAAGAAAAGGAAAGTAAACAGTCCAGGAGCTGGGGAAGGTGGGTGGAACTAGACCTGCAGGAACTCTCGAAGATCTACTGTTACAGCAAGTTCTTACATAACTGCTATATCATTTAGAGAGTTCCTGCAGTAGGTTTTCTATATATAGGACTGAATACCCAGCAGTCCAAAAGAAAAATTCGGAGACAAGGTTCCGGGAGGAGGAAGTATCTGCCAAATGGAGTACTGACCTAGGACAAAAGACCTTGTAGAACCGCAAGGCCGAATCCAGTTTTGCGCCCAGAGGCAATGTCCAGACTGTAAGGCTTAGTAAATGTGTGGACAGACAACCACGTGGCCGCTGCACAGATCTCTGCCGTGGACACATTCCTGAAAAAAGCGGTGGAGGTAGCTACACTCCGAGTGGAGTGACCTTTAACCGCCCCCCGGAAGGGACTTTCCATATTTTCAACAGGTATAGTGGATGCAGTTAGCTAACCACCTGGATGTGGTCTGTTTTGTAATGGTCTTACTCTGGCACTAGGGGGCAAAGGCTACAAAAATCTGATTTGACTGACGGACCTCTTTAGGGTGGTGTAATACCTCAAGATCCAGTGCACAACCAAGGTGTGCAAAAGATATTCCCCCCGTTGGAATGCTGAGGGTAATAGACTGGTAAATTGACACTCAGAGTGGATTCCGAAACCACCCTGCGAATAAAGGATGGATTAGTCCTAAGGACCACCCTATCCTTATGAAAGATCAAATAAGGCTCCTTGCATATGAATGCCTGAAGCTCAGATACCCTTCGAACTGAAGTCACAGCAACTAAAAACAAAGTCTTCCACAAAAGGAAGCGTATGTCACAATTTGAAGCCAGCTCAAAAGGGGCAAAGTAAGTTTCTCTAACACAGTTATGATCCCAGGGAGGACAGGGGTTCCGGACTAGAGGTTTTAGGTGGAGGATGCCCTTCAAAAAGGTTTTAGAAACCTCCAGTTGAGCTATGGTTTTGCCCTCCACTGGGAGGTGGTAGGCCGATACCACAGAGAGATGGACCTTGATGCAGGAATAACTAAGGCCCATCTCGGATAAATGTACAAGGTACTCTAACACCTGGGCGACCAAGCACGAAAAGGGATCCAGGCTCCTGGTTGTGGCCCAGATCGAAAATCTTTTCCACTTCATGGCGTAAGTGGATCTGGTAGATGGTTTTCTGGCTTCCATCAGGACTTGAGCCACCTGGGAGGAGACTCCATAGCGAGAAGCCGCTATGTCCACAGGTGCCACACATGAAGGTGGAAAGATTGAAGACTCGGATGCAGGGTGCCCTGTTCCTGTGACAGAAGGTCGTGAGACAGTGGCAGGAGTACCGGAGGTTCTAGAGCCAGCTGTTGTAACAGTGGGAACTAAATCTGATGGGGCCACAGAGGAGCAATCAGAATCAAGTGTGCTCCTTCCGCCTGAAGTTTCAACAGAACCTTCTGAATGAGAGGAAAAGCATATAGAAATCTCCCTGTCCAAGACAGAGACAGTGCATCTCGCCAAAAAGCACCATGCCCGGGAACGAGCGAGCAAAAGTTGGGTAGTTTTGCGCTGAATGGGGAGGCGAATAGATTTACTACTGGCCGACCCCATTGAAGAAAAAAGTCTTTGACTACCTCCTGCTTTAACTCCCACTCGTGCGCCCTGGCCACTGATTGGCTGAGACTATCCGCCAGGACGTTATGTACGCCTGGGACGTGGACTGCTGTCAGGAATAGGCCATGCTGAATCGCCCAGTACCAAACTCTCATTGCTTCCCTGCAGAGAGGGACAAGCAAGTTCCTCCCTGTTTGTTGATATATCAGACTGTGGACATGTTGTCCATCTGGATGAGGAGGATCCCAGGAAATGTAACGACTGGAACGCCTGGAGAGCATAGGGACTGCCCTTGTCTCCAGAAAGTTGATGTGAGCTGTTGCTCCTGAGTGGACCAGGACCCTTGGGTCTTGTGGTCCCCCAGATAGGCTCCCCAATCCATGTCCGAAGCGTCTGAGGTGAGGATCTGGGTGGGGGGTGGGTAATGGAAAGGAGCTCCCACTAACAGGTTGGAAAGATCCTGCCACCAGCGAAGATCTTTTTGGAGGCTGTTGGAGATCATGACCCATTGGTTCATGTCGTTCATCCACTGGTCCCATGGGACTCGAAGAGACCACTGGGTGACCCTCATATGTAATCTGTCCAGGGGTACCGTGGTGATGGCCACTGCCATAAGTCCCAAGAGACTGAGCATAGTGTGTGCTGGGATCCATCGAGCCTGGGCCACCAGTGCAGCTTGAGAGACTAGAGTCCTGGCTTGATCCAAAGGCAGAAAAGCCTTGCTCTGGACTATGTCTAGTACCGCTCCAATAAATTGGAGGCGCTGAGAGGGTACTAGCTGGGACTTGAGGAAACTGACTATGATGCAGAGCTGGGCGAACAAGGCCAGAGTAAAAGAGACAGAGACTCTTTCAGGCTATCTGGAGAGGGTGCTGAGAGGAGCCAATCGTCCAGTTATGGGAACACATAAATGCCCCGGCAGCATAAAAAAGCTGCTACCACCGCCAAGCACTTTGTAAAACCTGTGCAGCCGAGGATAGACCAAAAGGTAGTGCTCTGAACTGAAAATGGTTCTCCTGGAAGGAGAAATGGAGTAAGTGGTGGTGGGCGGGAGGATGGGATATGAAGATAAGCATCCTGCATTATCCAGGAGCACAGCCATGCATTTGGTTGGAGCAGGGAAGGCGACCCTGAAGGGTGAGCATACAAAACCTCTTGTATTCACGAAGAGGTTGGGCGTGCCAAAGATCCAGGATAGGTCTTAGATCCCAGTCTTCTTTGGAACTGGAGAAGTGGAATAAAAGCACCTTCCCAGTTGATCTTGAGGGACGGTTCTATGGCCGCTTACAGGAGGGCCTGGATCTCCTGTAAGACAATAGGGATCTGACCCTTGGGTAAAAGGACCGGTCCCAGAGGTGGGATGCAGGGATCTCCGTGAACTCTATTGAATGACCTCGTTGAATGAGCTGCAGAACCCATAAATCTGCAGTGACGGCCCTCCATCCCTTCAGGTGGAGGCCGAACCTCCCTCCTACTGGTTCCTCCTGGACAATGGGAGGTAGCAGGAGGAGGTGGAAGAAGTCAGGATGCCGAGGGGAGAGGAGCTTTGGCCCCAGAGGCAGGCTTGGGAAATTTTGCCTGAGGGGTTTGGGCTCCAGATCCAGGGGCACGTCGCTTGCCCTGACGCTTGCCCTGGGCCTTATTCCATCATCTTTGGCAGCGAAAAGGCTGCTTCTTTTGTCCCGTCCTATACATGGAGCACACGTTCCGCAGGGAACGTCTGCTCTCTTGCAGCCCTGTTATTATGTCCTTGGCATCGCCGACAAAAAGGACGGAACCCCTAAAAGGGGCATCCAGGAGGGAAGACTGGATGTTCTGTGCCAGCCTGCGATCCTGAGCCATGAAAGGCGCCAGATGCAGATCCCTGTAGTGGCAGCCCTGGCCACTGAATCTACCGAGTCGTATGTGGCTCTAAGAGCAAGACAACAAGAAGATCTGCTCATATAGACTTTGTCCAGTAGTTTGTTTCTGAGAGTTTCATCTGGTATATCCTGAAGGTCCCTCTCGAGCTCAGAGAGGGAGGCCTTCTGGAAGGCCACCATATGTGACACATAATTAAGAGACCAGATGGCACAGGAAGTAGAAGAATACATCTTCCTGCCAAATTGATCCAATTGCCTTGAGTCCTTATCAGGAGGGGAGAAGTGCTTTGGTTGGGCCGACCAGTAATGACTGGCCGTAATGACCATGGAGTCGGCCTTAGGATGCATAGTTAAATGTGGAATCCCTTCCCGGGGGAGAGAGAGAGCATGTGCGATCCTTTCCTGGATACAGCTGGTATAGAGGAGGGCTGTTGCCAGATGGTTGTGACCAGATCCTCATGAGGACCCATCCAGGAAGGGATGGGTAGAGGGTCTGTAGTAGCCAGATCTAGATGCTCCGGCAGCCTCTTGTGCTGGAATCTATTTCTTTTGATGGCCAGCCTCCTGCTGCCTGGATAGTCCTCAGAAGATCACCAAAAGAAGGATCTTCTGGTGGTGATTTGGAGGATTCTTTAGGAGGGACTTCGACTGGAGATTGAGGATCCGAAGGGTCTCATTCGATGTCCGAGTCCAAAGGTTCTGAGCCACTGGGGATGGACGGGTCCACCTCAGTGGAACCCACTGGCAGGGAACCAGAGGCTCGTCCCAAAGGAACTAGTGGTGGAGGTGCTCTAGGTAGAGGGATGTCGCCCACCGGATTATGTCTCAGTTCCGAGATGAGCTGGGTCCTGGCATCCTGCCACCATGCCAAGATTGAATCCCGATCGATCGGCAGTGAAGGTGGAGGAGGAGGCTGGTAGCCTGGGTACCCTGCGTAGTGTGGTTGTTGCCATAAAGGATACTGGTATCCTGGCAATCCTGGAGGGTAACCATAAGCAGAATACCCAGGGTATCCCGGTGTCGGCAGCACAGGCCTGGTGTCGGATAATGAGGTGCCGGCGGAGGCCGACCGGTGATGGAATATGGGGATCTGGCCGAAACCACCTGAAGGATCAGCAGGACCGGCCGAAGTGTGAGGGCTACTGGGTGCATGGGATCAGGAAAAGCCCCGAGGGTCCCAAAGGAAGAGGCTCCATGTGAGACAGATCTTGGGCCGGCAACAGACTCCTGTCCATGGGCAGCAGAAGACCATGCGAAGGGGGTAACTCGCGTAGAGACCCCAACGAAAGGTCCAGTATTAATCCTGAGGGCAGGATCAGGTGGTGAATCCCTGAGGTGAAGTACCTGAAGGGATGAAGGGTCTCCTACCAGCACACTCGTACCAACATCAGGGTCCTCACGGGAGCCTGACGGGCGAGACGGAGAGTCCGGGCAGACAACAGAGGATCCGTTGCGCGACTTATCGGACCTGACCAGGCTGGCAGTAGTCAAGAGGCCACCGCTAGGCTTAACGGTCGTGCGCCCGACAACAGGGTCAGAGGGTGACTTACTGGTAGTGCTGGGTAGAGGAGACAAAACAGAAACCTCAAGACAGGCTACCCCTGGCTGTCCGCTCACCTTGGCAGGAGGGAGAGAAGGTGCCCAGCCCAGAGAAGCGGACAGGGTACCTGAGATAGAAGTACTCACTGATTTTGAGGTGGAAGGCCTTCCACATGGCGACGGGCTCCTCTCCCGGTGCTTCTCCTGATCTTTCTTCTTCTTTCTAGGGGCCAGCGACGACGACCTTTCCCTTAGCTCCTGAAGCTTCTTTTCTATTGACGCCAGCCATCAGGTAAGAAGGTGGGCCTCGAGGGTCTGCTTGCGTCTGGTCTGTGTGGCCTAATTAAAGCCCTGACAGATGGCACACTTGTCCGAGTTGTGCTTGGGGCCTAGACACAGACGGCAGCGGGAATGGTTGTCCCGTTGCGGGATTTGAGCGCTGCACTTAGAGCACTTCTTTTTTGGGTGAGCCGACATACACTCGGTCGGTGAAATTGAAGTAGAAATGGTTTTTGATGAGAAAACTTCAAACAAAACACGGGCGTTTGATCGTTATTCTGACACGAGAGACAAACAAACTGAGGCAACGGCGGGAAAGAACTGGAGGGCAGGCACGGGACCGCCCCTTTATAGTCGGCCTGATGTCGCGTCACCTGGACGGCCAGGGCGGTCCCCGCTGAGGACACTATAGCATAGTTAAGAAAGGGTAGGGGGTGCCCATAGTGGGCCAACCTTATGGACTAGAAATTGTAAAGGATAGATTAGGCTAAGAAACAGAAGAACTGTTGCAACAGATTTAAGAAAAGGTTGGTCCTCAAGAGTGGCAGTAGCTCCCTGTCACAGTCACCTTAGGAGAAACCCTAAAGCGTGCAATGGCTAAGTCTGAAGGAGCCACACATGGAGACGAAGGGACATGATGTCCGGGTGAATCAGAGTGCCCTGCTCCTGGGAGAGCAGGTTGGAGCACAGAGGTAGGGGAAGTGGAGGATCCACTGCTAGTTATTGCAACAATGGGAACCATATCTGGTGCGGCCAGTAGGGAGCTATCAAGATCATGTTCGCTCTGAGTGCAGCTTGAGCAGGACTCTCTGCAGGAGTGGAAAGGGAGGAAAGGCATATAGAAACCTCCCTGTCCAAGAGAAGGATAATGCATCTCACTAGAAAACACCAGGCCCTGGATCTAGCGAGCAGAAATTGGGCAGTTTTGGGTTGCCTGGAGACACAAAGAGGTCCAACTCTGGGAGACACCACCTGTCGAACAGATCCTTGGCCACGGAGGTTAGGAGCTCCCACTCATGCATCTTTGATCTACCCGCTTAGGTGGTCGGCCAGGACATTTTGGATGCCTGGAACATGGACTGCGCCAATAGAACCAGGTCGTGTTCTATGGCCCAATACCAGACTCTCATGGCCTCCCTGCACAGGGGGTATGAATGAGTCCCCACACTTGCTCGTTGAGGTAACAGACTACCGACATATTATCTGTCTAGTTTGGGAGAGGGCCTGAAAGCAGATGAAACTGAAAGGCCTGAAAGGCAAGAAGGATAGCCCATATCTCCAGTACACTGATGTGGAGATGCTGCACCTGTGGAGACCATGCCCCTTGCTACTGATGATCTGCCAAGTGGGCAACCCAGCAAAGACAGGACGTGTCTGCCATGAGAATCTGACGAGGAGACTCCGCCCAGAAGGGAACCCCTTTGACAAGGTTGGAGGGGTTCAGACACCAGCACGTTTGTCCCACTGGGTTGGATACAAGGACCACTTGTTCCAAATCATCTGTGCACTGGTCCCACTGAACTCGGAGGATCCACTGAGGCACCCTCATGTGTAGAGAGGCTAGGGGGGCAGTAACTGTGGCCGCTGCCATGTGCCCCATGAGCCTGAGGAATGATCTGGCTGGGTCTTGGTGTGACAAAGATACCAAATAAGCCTGTGCCCTGTCTGGAGGCAGGAAGGCTTTGCCCTAAGCCAAATCTAAGATTGCTCCTATGAACTCCAGTCTTTGACTAGGCGAAGGGAGGACTTAGGCAAGTTCAGGGTGATGTCAGTGTCTGAAACAGACTGAAGGTAACTTCATTGTCTTAAGCAGCAGGTCTCTGAAGGGGGCTGTGAGAAGCCAGTCGTTCAGAAAAGGGAAGACGTAAAGACGTTGTCTCCTGAGGCCTGCAGCCACTACTGCTAGGCACTTGGGAAAGACTTGAGTGGCCGAAGGGCAGGGCCCTGAACTGGTAATGGTTCCCCTGGAAGCAAAAGCAGAGAAATCTTCTGTGGGGCCAGAAAAACCTGGATGTGAAAGTAGGCATCTTGCATATCCAGGGAGCATAGTCAGTCTCCTTGATGAAGGAGGGAAGGAGACCCTGAAGGGTGACCATCTTGAAGAGTTTGTATTCTATACACAGATTCAGGTTGCTGAGATCTAGAATTCATCTCAGATCGCCAGTCTTCTTTGGGACCAGGAAGAAATGGGAATAGAAACCCTTTCCCCTTTGATCCGGAGGGTAAAAGAGAGGGCTGTCTGGAGGTATCTCCTGAAATTCGAGAGTACGCCCCCTTTCTATAAGTTGAAGCACCCACTGATCTGAGGTAATACTGTGCCATTCTTCCAGGTAAAGGGAGAAGCGACCCCCCCCACCTCCTCCCCCAAAGATTCTGTCAAGGGAGGGGGGTGTCGGGTAAGGCTGAAGAACCTGGGATGGGCAAGGTGGCAGGAGAGGCCCTAGGAGCTCTAGGGGTGGAGGCTCCTGTTGCCTGGGAGGTGGTCTTATGTTTGAAGGCTCCTCTGGGCTGTTGCCCTTGGGGCTGCTTATGTTGGTTCCTCCAAAAGGGCTGACGCTGGTGGGGTTTTGGCTTACAGCAGTACAAGGAGTGTGCCGTCTTTAGAGCCTGGCCGATTCCTGTAGGTGGCAGATAATATTTTGAATGTCACTGGCAAAGGGAACCGCCACCCTAAAGGAAGCGTCAAGGATTTTGGCCTCCACATCAGGGGTGAAGCCTGAAACCCTAAGCCAGGAATGGCAGCGTATGCAGCTGCCAGTGGCTGCCACCTGCCCGGCTACATCAGCAGTATCGTAGGACACCCTCAGAATGTGATTGCCAACATTTGACCCAGACTTCAAGAGCTGAGCCAGCTGGGACTTAGTGGGGTCATCCAGGAGGGTTTGTGTCAATTCCAGAGCTTTGTCCCACAGGGCATTCTGGTATTGGACCATATGGGATAAGAAGTTCAAAGATCGAACTGCCAAAGTGACCCAGGCATATACCTTGTTTCCTAAGAAGTTCACCTGCCAAGACTTCTTATCTGGAGGATGTGTGCTAAGGTGTCTGGGCTGTTTAGTACGGTCATGGGCAACATTCATGACCACCAAGACAGTGACTGGATGCTCCCCATAGAAGGGCTTGTCCCTGGGGGCATGATAAAGTCTGTCTGCCTTCTTAGGTAAGGCCGGGGTGGAAGATAAGTGATTCCAAGTGGCCCTGCCGACGTCCTCAAAGAAGTCTGTAAGTGGAAGAATAACCATGGGCAGAGTGTCCTTATGGAGAAAGGTGGCCAGACGTCAGCACTCTGGGTCCAGCTCCTCAGAGTCCCAGACCATTAGGGTCTGGATGTGTCTCATGGCGTCCAAGAAAGTAGGGTCATCAGGAGGGAATCTAGGGATATCCCTAGGTCCCTCCAGCTCAGAGGGTAACTTGGAATCCTCGGAGTCCTTCGAGGAAGAGGAGGAGTCTCCACCGGATGGTCAGAGTCTGGGACTGGAGTCAGTGGGCGTCGCTTATTCTTGCGACGGTCCCCTTTGTGACCAAGAGAACAGGGGATAGGGCGAACCCAGTCCGGTAAGGGTGAGGGTTCCCTCAGAGGAGGGGAAGGGGGCCTCCTCTTAGGATCCTTGTTCTGCATAAACTCCCACCACGTCGTGAACAAGGCATTGTAATCGAAAAGAGGTGGTGGTGGGGGGAGATGCCACCAAACGGGAAAGAGCTGGATCCCCAGCATCAGTTCATGAGGTAGCGCATGCTCGGACGTTGATCACTGGGGAACTGGCTGAGCAGGTGACGTCCCTTGTGGCAAAGGGCTGGCCAGTGTCTTGATGGGCCCACGTCAGTTCAATTGTTTATCCAGGAGTGGCACACAAAGCTGAAAGCTTGTTTACAGGTGTGACCTGGGAGCACAGGGAAGTTAAGTGATTTGCTCAGGATCACACAGTATGCAAGTGGGGGTTGTGGGATTCAAGCCCAGGTGTCCAGATTTGCAGCTCAGAGCCTTAAACCACTGTGCTATACTGACTCCCAAAGTACAGCAGGCATCGGTTGTGGCTGTCCGGAAGGGTCAGCTGGCCGCAGCTGGGGCTTGGCTGGCGGCAGTGAAGGCAAGCCGGCGTCGATGCCGGGGAGGTCAGGAATGGCTGAGAAGGAGGCCGACACTGGTCAGGCAAAGTAGCCAGTGCAGGTGTAGCCTGCACAGAGGAGGAAACTCCCATCGGAGGCAGAGGCGAGCGTATGGCCCAGGCATCACCTGGAGGCGTCGGCCCCGGAACTCCAGACTGACGCAGGCAATACCAGGACTTGGGGAAGGGGGGTGGTAGGCCAAGACCCACTACCCAAGAAACCGGTCGAGCCACCTGGCAGAGAATCCACTGGGAAAAGGGGCCTGAGCTTCAGGGGCTTAGGGGCTGGGGATGGAGTCTGAAGCCCAGAAGAGTCTTCGTCCGAGAAGGTGATGAGGGTGGGAGGCGGAGACACGGGCAGCCTGGAAAGAGTGAGGGCTGCCAGTGAAAGAGGGGACCGACCTCCCATGGGAGGAAGATCCGGAAACGGTCGCCGACTTGTGTGATGAGCTGGAGCGGGAAGTGGACCAGAGCCGATCCATATCCTTGTCCTGGTGCTTGTGCTTCCTGCTCAACTTCTCTTTGATGGAGGAAGAAGTCGATGCCCCAGAGGCCAATGAGGAAGAAGGGCTTTTTCCCTGTAGCTCATTCTCCATCGTGGTTAACTTCTGCTGCAGAAGGAAGGCCTGAAGAGTCTTCAAGTGGCGTCTCCATGTGGCCTGGTTGAAATCCTGGCAGTGCTGGCAGGCCTCAGTGTCGTGGTCAGGGCCTAGACAAAGCAGGCATGAGGAGAGGCCGTCCTTAGAAGAGATCTGCTTGCCGCAGACACACTTCGTTCGCCGATCAGAAGATGTGACTGGATAAGAAGACATGCAGGAACTTGAAGAAAATGTAACACGAAGAAAATGGGGTTGACTAGAAGCAGGAGTCGGTGGAGTTCGATCTGCGCAGGTCGATGGCGGGAAAAGAACTAGGAATCGGTTGGGGGACCACCCCTTTCATACCACTGTTGGATGTCGGCATGCTGACATCAGGGGTGGTCCCCCGCTAATGACTGCTAGCTAGAAGTTTTCCATGTGGTCTTGGCGGCTTAGTCCTACCAATTACTGCCTGCTGCAAGAGCCCCCTCGAAGTAAGGTCCCCAGCTGAAGCCTGATGGCCAGCAGATTTAGACAGCATGTTCTACAACTGAATCACCACAGCTAAAGACATAAACAGTAGATTTATACAGTGTGTTCTGCAGCAGAGGCACCCCAGGTGAAGGCCAGATTCTACCATATTTTAAATTATATATTCACATACAGTATTTGTGTGAGCCTGAGGCATGCATTAAGAGACTGCAGGACAAGACTGTTTTTCTTTTTTTCACTGGGGGGGGAGGTGACAAACTCTTTTGGCAACAGTGTCAGTCTACAACAGCTCTGATTACCTCTCTTCTTGACAATGCCTGTTCGATAGCGCGTTAAAAAAAATTCAGGGAAAAGGATAACAAAGAGCTGCCTGTGAAACTGTTCCTTTAGTCAGCTAGTGGGCTGAGCCAGTCCACAACCTTGAGATTGTGGTTTCTCCCTCATCAATAAAGCCATGACAACTGTAGGAGCTATTCAACACTTACCTTTGTGGCAGCGGCAGGTACCTGGGTCTGTCTGCAAAACAAAGCACAAAGAAACAGTAACTTATTACTGGCAGCGGATTACAGCAAACTCGTATCTCCCTCAAGCAGAAAGCCACCATCAGTGAGCCAAATTCCTTCATTAAAACCACCCTAGGTGTTCCTGAAACTGAGCTGCCATTAGATACATCTTTTTAGCCCCTCGCTAAAAATTTTCAAGAGTCTCGCATACTTATATTTAGGAGTTTCATACTGAAAAAAATCCTTATTTTCCTCCTCTGAAGACACTGATTATACAGGCCATCTTTTTATATTTTATATAAAATTATATAAATTTGTTTTCTTTAAGCGGTATCCTAGTGGGAAGGGTACAGAGGAACACACAATACAACACAAAGCGAATGTAAAACATGAACAAACATTATAGGGCAGGAAAGCAAGATGAAGGGCAGGGACAACAAGGGTCCAAAGGAGGACCAACAGGAGGGCCTATGCAAGTTCTACTACAAAAAATAACTTACAGTACAATAAGTTTTAGGGGCATGAGTGACCATAGGTAAATAGACTAGACAAGGATGTGTGGCAGGCAAGGAGCAAAAAAATAAGTAGAAGAAAATGTGAAACAGTAATGGACGGAGAGAGCTAAGAAGGGGAAAAGGGCATTGGTGGAGGACTACAGACCAACATTAACAGCATAGCACAGTGGCATGTTATGCTATTTGTGACTAGTATTGTTGCAGTATTTCTTTTTTTAAATTTGTTTTGAGTTGGGAGCTTTTCCCTTCACACACACACCCATTTAACCGAAATAAAACAAATAATAAAAAAAAAAAAAAAAAAAAAAACACTGCAACCGTACCAGCTAATCCTAACTAGCGAAATAGCATTGCATCCCACCCTATGCTAATAATGCTGGTCAGTAGTCCTCCACTAATGCTGAAAACAAGGAAGCTGGGGGAGAGGGGTGAAGATTTTTTTTTTTTCAGTACAGGTGCAGATGTGAGAAGCTAGGGCATGGAATAGGGATGGATCATGATCAGAAAATTGGTTCAAGCATTTGTCCTTGGCTGTGTGTGGGTGCTGATGTGCGAAATGGCTGCCACTACATATTTACACTCACTGCATTACTAATCTCTCATTGCTTGTAACGCATGTTTGGGTACAGTGTGTCTAACAAGCACTATATAAATGCAAACTCCTCCTCTTCTTCTAAAGGGGGAAGGCTACATTCAGAGCCATTTTTTTACAACCAGTGACACAAAACAAAAAAGAGAATGGAGTATACTGGGGAGTAATCCCATTTTCATCCACGTACTGTAAAAACTAATCGAAACGTGGGCAGTCCATTGCTGCGGTGGTAGTGCTACCACATGCGATGCCGGTGACCCGGGTTCATGAGGGAACCTAAGCCAGTGAGGACCAGCCAGGATGGTGTTAAAAGGACTGAGTGTCCATGCTCGCTTCCTCTGGAGAAGGAAGTCAACACGCTCTGCCTTGCTGCCGCCACCTGGGTGACCACAGGTGGTGCTGCAGGCAGGAGCCACTAAGGGGCAGGGGATGCTCCATGATGGAAGACAACAGCATGCTCATGTCCCTACATCATGTGGTCCATCGCCACGGAGCATCTGGGGACTGTGGAAGAGACAAAATGGGGGATTAACACCAGGCCACTCGTAGGATGAAACCAATGTCCCCCCCCCCACCACCAACTACTGGGCACTGGCCTGCCCTAACCCAGCATGGCTTCTGAAGGAGACTTGGGGTACCCCAATGGCTCTGCCACAGGAAGGAAGCTGTGGAGGACCAAGGCAGGCCACTTTAAGACCCAGAGAAGGCAGGTCATGGGAGTTGGGGGGGGGGCTGCTTGACAGAACAGGGCCAGCCAGGTCCCAGAATGGGATAAAGTGCACTAAATGAAAAAAAATGCAGACTTACAGCTGGGTACACTGGAGCAAGGGAGGTCAAGTGACTTGTTCAAGGTCACAGAGTAAGTGGCACGTGGTGGGATTTGAAACTGGGTCTCCTGGTCCGCATTCTGAGACCTAACTCCACCACTAGATTAAGCAGCCAGTCTTCAGGTTCCGTGCCTGGTTCAGTCTTTATGTCTAGTATCTCAGCAAAAGGGCAAAAATTATTGACAACTATAATTCTCCCGCCCCCTTCAGGTGAATATCTACTGGGAACGGAACTGAAACTCATGGCACCTCATTTCAGATCCACCACCAATCAGCCATCAGACGATGACAACATGGCTGTAGGAGACTTTTAAGCTAGTGACTTAAAGCAAGGTGTAATGCAGTCACTCATCCAAACCTGTGTAGCTGGGAATTTATTAATCATGTGGCAGCGGTTTTGCTTTATTGTACTTGGGTATTTCAGCACTAACATAAACCTTTAGAATGGATGCCAGACAATCAGAATGCTTCATTTACAGTCACTGTTATACAGTGCCAAGTTCCCTTTTGTGCCCAGCCTCAACAATGAAGTCTCCACAGTTGCACCTTTTCTCTTACTAGGAGACTGTCTGTCTTCACCAGCGGACACAGTTGCTTGGTTGGCCAATGGAGTGGGGTGAGAGTTGCACATGAGGCTTGCACCTTCCTTCCCAGATGCAGAGTGGCTTAATTTCATAACCCACCCAGTTGCAACAATTGAATTCTGGGGCTCACATGTGATCCAAGGTTCCTCAGGTGGCAGTGTAACTAAGGGACAAAACAAGAGAAAGTTAAAAAAATAAAAATAAATAATTCCGTTCCTACTGAAATCAAATGAATGTATGCAATGACATTCATTTCCAAAAAACTCAGAAGCAAAGGAGAAGGAGAAACGAGACATTCAACAGCAGCAAACGATTCTTATAATACTGCGGGTGTGTGAAGCAGCTGGGGTGGGGTGTACTGACAGACCTAGAGTCCCTTCTGACCTTAAAGTAGTAGTGCTTGTTAGCAATGAAAATTCAGACCTATCATTTTGCATTCTATTTTAGATTGTACCTTACCTTCTGTCTTGTGTGATACCCTTGTCCCCATTTGAGTCTGCCTCTGCACTTTTTCATTTGAAATAAGAAAAGGCGCTCCTTTTATTATGTCTCAGTCCATGTTTAATCAGTACTCTGCTGTTTTGAACACCTTTTGTTTAACATTACATTTCTTGTGACAAACTTGAACTGGCCTGTAGCAGACAGTACTCCTGACCTTATCGGACAATCGTGTAACTGGTCCAAGACATAATAAAAACACGCTCATTTATTTATTTTTCTAAATTTCAAATGTAAAAAAAAAAATGCTAAAGCAAACTCAAAATGGGGAAAAGTTCATGCAAGACGAGGTAAGGAACAATCTAAAATGGAATAAAAGACCTATAGGTCAACATTTTCATTATACGTCCCCTACCCCTTGGCCCATTACTCGCCTGCTCCCCAACTTACCCCTGCCTCCTTGTTTCTACCTGGCTTATCCCCCCTCCCAGCAGGGTCAACAGGGTTGCCAGTCAACTGTCAGTCTATCCTTTATGTAAGCAGTAAGACCTGACAAAGTGTGGGGTATCGGTGGACACCCACATGCCCTGGAGCATACTGAGGCCCAACACAACTGGCGGAGGGCCTTACAGCCCCAAGGAAGTGCAGCTATCCACCAATACCCACACCTTGCAGGGTCTTGCTCCGCTTAGAAAATGGGTTGGGCAAATAAAAAAAATCTCTAAAAGATAAGACACAAAAAATACAATAAAATATTGCTTAAAAAATGTAAATAGTCCCTCCACAGATGGTTTATACCTGTCGGTCATTTGTGTTTTTTTACACATGCATTAGAAGGTTTGTTCGTTTACCACGGAAATTAAGAATTCAATATTCTGCAGTATTTCTCCAAAAGAATAATCCCCTCCCTCGAAGCATGAAATGTTAACATGGAATGCATAAATTCAAAATTCTGCAAATTCCACTGGTGTACACTCTCACAGAAACACACAGGCCTCATACAGAGCCAGGGCTCAGTTCTGTCTAGAGTAGGATCAGCAGAGACTGCTTTTCAAGCTAGTTAGGCTATGAGAGGAATTTTTCATGGTCATCAAAGAAACACCAGAAACGACATCTGAATAGTGCTTGATTTTTTGGGAAAGGAGAGAGGGGAAAGGGAACATTGTTTAACCAGAATTAGCACACTAAGCTGAAGCTTGTTTCCAGATGCGACCTGTGAGCACAGGGAAGTGAAGTGACTTGCTCAGGATCACACAGTATGCACCTAGGCAGCTGTGGGATTCAAAACCAGGTCTCCAGATCTGCAGCACATAGCCTTAACCCAATGCACTATACTGCCTCCATTTTTGAATGTGTTTATGTGTATAAAAAAAGGAATAATAAGTAGAAAGAACATTTAATTGTTTGTTTTTTTTTATTTAAGGGAGTTTAATTTTTATGGCCAATGGCAGTCTTGCTTGTGACAGAAATCAAGAATAATGAGGGACGTGGCTCATGAATTCTGTATGTAATGTGTCCAATTCTAGATCACATGTTGAACCTTTTTATTGGGGGTACTGGCACATAAACATATGCCAACGGAATGGCAACAGCTAATCAGAATACAGTATTTAACTCGCCCATTTTCTAACTCAGTATAGCACCAGGACTGGTAAATTTTATGGAGCTATTAATAGCTCCTCCTATTAGTAAGTACTATGCACACTCCTGCAGTTGATCCCTGGCTCTGGGATGCGCTGCTAGAGGCACTTGCTACAAAATGCCAGGCAGGAGGGGCCAGATAAAATAAACACACAGCAGCACCACTACATTTAAAATGAGAAATTCTTTGTTTCTCTTTTCCACTGGCAATTTTCCTCCCTTTGGGAGGCTCTGGCCATCATCCCAGGCTTACCATCCTTGGCGGAGCCTGGGCGAACACCCCTCCCAGGAAGCACAGTCTCAGGGGCGGGGGTCATAGGAGGCAGGACACCCCTCGGCGGACTTTGGTCTGCGACAGGAGAGGTGGCAGATCTTGGGGCAATCAGTAGCTGCCAGCAATGATTTTTGCAATTTTCATCCTGGGGTGGGGACATGAAATGATGCCAGCATCTGCCCCCCCCTTTATGTAGCACCAGCCATGTTGGTACCCCAGCCTCCGCCAGAGAGTTCGTATTGTGCCACTCCCGGAGAAGTAAGGCAGTTCATGGGATGCTCAATCCTTCTCCAGAACCGGGATCCGGTGCCACAAACAGGCGATGTTGCTACTGCTCGAAGAGCTGGCCCCATGATACATTCCTTATGAATAGGCTAATTGGGGATTGCCCATTATAGTACATGGATGTTTCCCTTTAAAAGCAGACTTGTATTAAAGGAGAACATTTATAAACAGCGTCCATCATCATTTGAAAGGCCAGGTAATGCTCTTTTAAGTGAGGGGAATGGACTTATCTGTAGCTGGCAGCACTTCAGAGACATCAGTGACTAAGCCTGTCCTATACTGATACAACATTGCCACCATTTTTAAAATTTTGTGATGTCACACAGGGTGAAGGCACTGTGGGACACCACAAGGTTCTAAAAATGGAGGCAATGTTGTATCAATAGAGAGCAGACTTAATCACGGATATCTCTGGACTGCTGCCACCTGCAGGTGAGCCCAACCCCTCATACAAACTACAATAAGTATGACTCATAAACCTCCCACTTTTATAAGGGGTGCTGTGGTCTAATGTTTATTGGTTTAGAGATACAGATTTTACTCTGCATCGCCCAACTGAGGGGCAACATCTATTTTTTAGTGGGGTTCTACTTTTACCCAATTTTGCAGCTGGGAAAAACCAAAGTACTGCACAGGAGGTCAAGCGACTTGCTCAAGGCCATGCCATACAGTAAGACAGTGGCTGGATGTGGGATTCGAACCTGTGATCTTTTAGTACATTCATTTATTTATTTGAAAATGAAACCAAGAAAGGCACACCGAGTCATGGCTTGTTTTCAGTTACGACCTGAAAGTTCTGTCGTATAACCACTAGACCCCTGCTGCTTTTCAAAAAAACAGATTTTTATGGTTCGGATTCGAGAGTGCCAGACCGTGGAGAGCTTTAAGAAGGCCTTAAAGACCCATCTGTTTTATCTTGCCTTCAGAGATTTTATATAATATATTGTTTTAAGGTAAAGTGGTGCAAAATCTGGACAGCACTGTGTTTTATTGTTTTATCTTTTAATATGTTTTATTGTTACATCTGTACAGCGCTTTGATATTTTTTTTGAACTGCGCTTTAGAAATAAAGAATATCATCATTACTATGGTGTGTAGAGGCAGAAATGAGCCTTAGGCTCCTTCTAGTCTATCTGCAATCCTGATTTTTTTTACCTGTTTGTTTCAACAGTAGATCCTGCTTGCAGTGTTGGTCCTCATCTAAGCCAGCATCCACATCATCAAATCTTATTACGGGATTGTGTGATTCCTTTTTGATCAGATGGCACCCCCCCGCTGGGTCTGCTGCGCTATTCGCTTCCACCTCCACCACTTGCAACTCCCCCTCAAACCTCTCCTGTAGAACAAATGGCTCTGGATCCTGGCTGATCTGCTCTACCTTCACCTTTGCTTCTGCTGCCGCCCTGCCATCTGGGAGGGTTTCTCCCAAGGGGCAAGTGAAGTCGCTGAGTTGGGAATCGAGTCTTCGGGAATGCTGTGTTGCCAAAAAACTGCTTTCTGTTGCTGCTTCCATCTTTGCTGCTGCCTTGTGAGGCAAACTTCCTGAGGAGGGAGCAGTGTCAGCTGCAGCAACCTCCTCCTGCAGGTGTCGAGCGTCCTCTTCCTTTCCCATTGTGGGATGACATCCAAGATGACGTTTGCCTGCCGCCAACTCTGAACTGTTCATAGCCCTCCTAGTTTCCAGCTTGGTCATTACCTGAAGTACAGCATCTTCAGTTTTGCTCAGAGAGTTGCTGCAAACATGGGACATAGCATAAAAAGGGCTGCAAATTCTGTAAGGCTTGCTGACGTCAAAGGGAACATCCCTCTCTAGCAGCATCTGAAGAAGGGGCGACTCCTGTGATATGTTCTCTTCCATCTGGGGCTGCAACTGAAGCTGTCAGCATGTCGGCATACAGCACTGCCGACTTGGATTGAGCTATTATTTTCAATGTGCTGGGACACATCACTCTGTGCATTGGAGTGTCTGCCTTTGCTTTTTTTGGGAAGCCACTACACTTCTCGTCTTGATCCTGCCCCACCTGCTTTCTCGGTGGCAGGCAGTAGGTGTGCATGTACTTGATCAATTCGACAACAGCATGCATTTCTTCTACAGAGGTGAACTGCGGGGGTTTATCTGGGTGTCTCCTGCTGTTGAACAAGCAAATCTGCATCTGGTGGCCTTGAAGCATCACTGTTACTAGTCGAATCTTCACTGGCACTGGTGTCTTCCTCTCCATGCACTTGATTAACTTGTGATGCCCATTTAGCTTCATCTCTGCTATCACTTCTGGAACTGTCAGATTCAGGAGGAGACTGACAGGCCATGGATGTCAGGTACTTATGCAGTTCTGTACACCGACGTCTCGAAGTTTGGAAGTAAATGTTCTTCCTACCCTGTGGACTTTCCACCTTAAAAATAAAAAATTACTTTGTGAAAAAGAAGTAAGCACAAGGCAAAACTGTACATATCTAGTAAATTACACAGTGAAAAAGCACATAATTCTGAAAGATTTTAATATGTTTATAGGGGTGCTAGGAGGGCCTCTTATGGATATCAGAATGTCACTTCACGTTCTTAGGGCAGAGAACTGTGAAACAAAGGATGAGCAGTTCTGGTGCCATAAGAACACAAAAGGTGACATCCTTACATCCATAATAGGCCCTCCTAGTGCCACTATAAAGTTATCATAGATAGTGGCACCATAAAAAAAACAACACTTTTTGCAGTCCGTTTCTGCAGCGGTTTTACAGAAGCCCCTTAGTGTGAGCACGTGAGGTATTCTTATGGCAATGAGTACCTCGCATAACTGAAGGAAGCATCATGTGATTGGTCGAGGAGTGTTACATAACACTCCCACTATCTATAAATTAAATTATTTATTTCACTTTATTTACCCAGGATTGTTCAGCCAAGCTGTATGTAGTGATACCATTTTCACTTGAGTTTTGCTTATTTAAGGTCACTGTGCATAAGTGGCATTTGTAACTTAATATCCTGGCTCAAAGCATCAAGCCAGGCCTGTGCCATACCTCAAGGATTCATATGACACAAAAAGACCTTTACTTTTTGTTGTTTGTTTTTACTGCTATTGAGTGTGCTTTGCATTCATCTCTTCGGGTCTGTTTTCAGGTTTCCTCGGATTCCATGACATCAATTTATACTGGTCTGCAGTGTTACCTCATCTGTCGAGAAAACATGAGCGAGACGTCCTTGAAGGTTTGGAAACATTGGGACAGAAGTTATGACTAGTTAAGGCGGTGAGTCAAGATGCACTTGGCTTGACAGCATTAACAAATATTTAAAAAACACATTTTGGAATCACAACACAAACAAAATGTCACACTGGTGCATATAACTGAACATAAGATACAAGACGCTGTTCTAATAGATTTAAAATTGCTTTGCCAATCACTCTTTAACTTTTCCAAGATCCTAATATTTTGACATCTTAAAGAGCTAGTGTACTGCCTGGAATTAATGTTAACTTTCTGAAGTAGTGAACTATTTCTTCTTATATCGGACTTTTTCTTTCTCATTTTCTATTTAGAATGTCTTCTACCTGACAGTACTTGGTGTTGTGTGTGGAACAGTACTCAGCATGGAGACTGACATACTGTTCTGTTAATCCTCATATGTCATCAGCCCTATGACCTCACTGTCTGTGTTATCACAGACAATCAAGAAGAACCTGCAGGGCTGGGGAAGAGATGGGGGGTGGGGTGGGGGTGCATAGAGCCTGCAAACAACAAGAAGGGAAGGGGATGAGGGAGGAAAAAAGACAAAGGACAGCTAAACAGCCAAAGGGGGTCAAAGGTTAGATGGAAAGGGGTCAGCCTCAATGCTAGGAATCTAATCAGTGAGCTCCAGGCGATGACGGCAGACGCTGAGATGGACCTTGCAGCATCACTGAAACTTGGGCATGAGGAAAAAAAAAAAAAAACATCTGGGACCTGACAGTCACGGGCTATACCATGTTTAGGAAGGCCGGAGTAAAGAGTAAAGGGGGAGGTGTAGCCCTCTGTGTCAGGATGGCACTGAAGTAGTGGAAGATGGACACATCAGGGGGACAAATGGGGATCACAGTCAATGCGAGAGAAGCCCTCAGTAGCCTTGTGCAAGAAAACATGGGTGGGGGTGATCTACACACAGCCAGGACAGGTGGAGGAGAGGAATAGGGAGCTTGGGAAAGCAGTCAGGTGAACGGAAAATGGGGAGGTGGCGGTAGTGGGTGATGTGAACCAGCCAGACACTGGAACATCAGAAGTTAGGCGTGGCTGTGTACAGTCCAGGGCTGTCTGCTGGTGCAGCTAGTTGGAGAACCCACCAGACAAGCTGCCACCCTCGATGTGGTGCTTACCAACTCAGAAATTATAAGAGTGGTACAGGTAGGAAAGCCACTAGGGAACAGTGACCATAACTCTGTCTGGTTTGAGCCACCAATGGGGAAAGTTAAACCACAACTGAAAGCTGAAGTCATCCCAGATGGAGCAATGGTTTTCTTCTGCCGACATTGTCTATGTTTCTATGTAACCAGTCAACTACTGCCAGATGGGTAATTTCTGAAGCCACAATAAGTGAGGTCACAATGTGGTTGAGGAAGTAATAGGTCTAGATGCAGTACAGCAGTCTCCAGGTAAACTACTGCACTGCACATCCCATCGTGTACTATAAGAAACCATTCTAATGAACAGATGGAAAGAGAAAAGTAGTTCATAAATAAAAAACAACTGACTACTTTTAAAACTGAATAACCTTTTCTGCCTATTTTTGGCTCAAGCAGCTCTTTAATACCAGGCTACTTAGTGACCCAGCAAAAGTGCATTTCAGTTCCATGCCAGTAATATGCTTTCAGGAGTGAACCAGGGACACAGGCACCAGGGCTGGCAAAATGCTGTCTCTGGTAGCATGTCTAGGTGCAGAGGAGGTTGGCGCCACAGTCGTCCATTGCAGAGACTCTTAATGTGGGCCATGGGGTTTGCTCCTCTGGAGGCACACTTGGACAAGCTTGGCAGCCATCAGGCAGTGCAGTGCCAACCATGTGGTGGTAGGGAGGGCAGAAACAAGGGGAAGAAAGGGGACACAACCAACACAGTGAAACAGTGGTACTCTCAGACCCCATACTCTGGTTTGAGCCCCATGCCCCTGTGTGATGGTGAGTGGGGTAACAGGGCTGGAATGTCCATAGGAAGAAAAAAACAAAACAACAATCTTAAAGGGGAACAGTCATCACAAAGGACCCCACACTTGAGTCTGGGGCTGGTCCCAAAGTGCACTCTGTGTACATAAACGCTTCTGTTTACTGTAGTACTCATTATATCAGACTTATTTTGCTTACTTATAGACAGACATCTTCTGTACAAATCACAGAATCCCTGCAGCTGACATCAGAGCTGTAGGCAGCAGCGGGAGATTCAAAAGTCTACAGTGCATGCTGCAGTTTATATCAGCTCTGATATTTTATTTTGCTGGTCCTGCTGTCCTCCTTGGGCTAAGTACAGTCACAGAGGGCTGTGCTTAGCGCCTGGAGAAAAGCAGAACTGCAAAACATCTGATCAGAGATTATAAAAGCCCTAACATGCACTGCAGGCTACTGAATCTTCCACTGCTGCCTACTGCTCTGATGTCAGCTTGGGGATTCTGGGATATGTAGTAAGAAGATGTCTGCATAGAAGTGAGCAAAATTAGTCTGATACAATCTATTATACTACAGTAAACAGAAAGTAAACTAAATATGTTTGCACACAAAGTGCACATTGGGACCAGCCCACTTGGGAGTGTGATACTGCTGCTTTTAAACTTTTTATGCGAAACAGTATTTTATTGCAACTTATCTGTAAGTATTTTGGTCAGTTGGCTGTGATGCCCAGTTCTTTTTGCAAATTTTCATTGATTTACTGCTGAGGCTCCAGCTTCTGTACTAAGTTGGTCAGAGAGGCCAAAGCCAACTTTTATCAAACCGAGCTACTCTCTGCATCAAACTGCCTTACCAAGTTCTGGTCCACCATAAAAGAGCTATCTGGCCACTCTCCAGGAAGTCGCTTCCTTCCAAAATTACCACTGATAATATCTTTAATGATAAAATAGAGATGCAGGCTTTCAACAATCACTTTGCCACTGCTGGCCTGGTGTTTGATAGCACCTGTAAGTAGCCTTATTCCTCAGACCAACACCCAGCCTTCAGAACCAAGTAGCAGTAACATGGACTACTCCTTTTCACCTACCACCATAAAAGAAGTTGAAGATCTTCTTCGACTAGATACTAAAAAAAGTGCTGCGGCAGACTCCTTCAACCCATATTTCTCAAAAATAGCATACCATATACTTGCTACACCTATAACACACCTATTCAATCTGTCCCTAGCACAAGGCTCCATCCCCAAGGCATGGAAAACTGCTCACGTCATTCCCCTGTTTAAAGCAGGGGACTCCTGTGACCTAAATAACTATAGACCAATCTCCCTTCTTCCCATACTTTCAAAACTTATGGAAAAAATTGTGGATACACAGCTGAGATATTTCTTAGACAATGCTAGACTACTCAATCCAATGCAGTCTGGCTTTAGAGCTAAGCATAGTACAATTACGGCACTGGCAAAAGTTACTAATGATTGGCAACGGGACCTAGACAACAAAAAATTTGTTTGTGCCGTGTTTCTGGACCTCCATAAGGCTTTCAACACCGTCGACCACTGCCTGCTCCTCTCCACCTTAAAAACTACAGGCATTGGCTCAACCACACTGGGATGGTTCCAAGACTACCTTTCTGATAGACAGCAACAAATTAAGGCTGATGGGAGAGATTTCTCCACTTAAACCGATAAAAAGAGGTGTCCCCCAGGGCTCCATACTGGGCCCATTACTGTTTGCCATCAACAGCTTGGACGTAGGCATCAAAGATGCCAGTACTCACTTGTTTGCTGATGACACGGTGCTCTACTTAAGCCAGAAATCTCCTGAAACTGCCTGCGCTGAGTTACAAGCTGACTTTAATACTCTGCAGTACCAGCTCCTTAGCAAACAGTTACTACTAAATGCAAAAAAAACCAAGGCCATTCTTTTCTCACCATCAGGCCCAGGGGCTTACTCTGCTGTCGCTAGTCCATTACCATCAATCTCTACCTTATTAGGAGAAAATCTTGAATTTGTGACTAAATTCAAATACCTTGGTATTTGGCTAGACAACAAACTCTCTTTTGTGGAACACACAGAAGAACTGCTGAAAAAACTGAGGCAGAGAGACTTGGTCTTTTTTCAGAATTAACGCCTCTTGACCACAGATGCAAAAAGACAGCTTGTCCAAACTACATTCCTTTCATTAATTGACTCGCTCGACTTCATTTATGGCCATTGCCCTGCCTCATATCTTGCAAAACTGGATGTATTACATCACAGAGAACTGAGATTTATAACTGGCCTCCAGTACTCCACACATCACTGCTCTTTACCGCAGCCATAGGGTGGTCTCCCCTTCAATACAGGCGTTATAGAAATGCAGCCCTATGGACCTCCAGTCACCCACCAACAAACTCCCACAATACGTTGTTGACTGTCTCCCCCATAGTCCTATTAGGAACTATGCCTTAAGAAGTCAATACAGATTTCTTTGAATGTCCCAAGGGCCAACACTCGCTTTGGAAGGGCCGCCATAAGCTATGCCCTGTCTACTCTCTGGAATAGGATACAAAAATCGTTGAGACTTAGCTCACCTGTCAGTCCCGCCTTCTTTAAGACCCTCTATCATAAAATGTTTGCTGAAATCTGTAATTGCTTCTATCGCTCCTAGCAGCTTGACTATTGTTCCTGTCTTCTTCAACACTAGTCCCAGCTGCTTATCCAAATCAGCCCTTGCCACTACTACCCCCCCTCCTCTGCCCCACCTGCCCTTAGCACCCTCTGCATCCCTGTTATTCACCAACCCCCTTCTGCCGCATTTACCTAAGGCTTACACACTCATTATCACCTCCATAGCTTAGGAATTTCCATCCAGGCCTATACTGTATTTCTGCTGGACAGGAATATAAATAATGCTTCTTTTCTTCTGTGGTTTGTATATGACATCCATACATCCTGCTCCTGTGGGAACTGTATATATATTACGTTCGGGTTGTGTTATGTATATCTTTCTTGCACATGTGACTTGGAATGTAAATACTCTGCTCCTATCAGTATTGTAAACATGCTGTTCCTTTTGTATTATGTATATTTATATGTAACTGTACAATTTTCCCTGCCAACAGCAGGTCCACCTTGTAAATGAGCTTGCTCAATGGTGATCGCCTGCATAAATAAAGATTTGACTCATTGATCGATTCTGTCTCCTTGAAGTCGCCTGTGGAACTTCCATAACTGTGAAATAAAGCAGTCTTCCAAGGATTTCCATATCCCTTAAAGAGCACTTACTGTTACTTTGAAAAGTTCCGCAACTACAGGACATTGCCCTCAGCTCTCCATGGCATCTCAGAGGGCTGAGACTACTGCTGCGGTGCCACACAGACCCCTGAGACAGACTGTTCAAGGGCATTTGGGATGTGTGCCAAGGGTGTACTACCACAAAAGCAGGCCCCCCTTCACATAATGCCATCTTCCTCCACATACAGTGTTCTGTTCTGCATGTCCTTGATGTGGCTACCTACTTAGATGCGTGGATGCTCACAATTGATTGGGAGGGGAGTGTACTGTGGATTCCTGCCTTGTAGGCATCATGCGAGGGTGGAAGGGCCTCCCTAGCTTTACCTGGCACTCCACATGTGTAAAGGGAAGGGAACAATTTGAAGAAGGAGCTCTTAGAGCTTTACTTGCACAAGGATCTTTTAAACCCCCAAGAGACTCTAAAGTGCTTGTTTAAAAAAAGGGTGGGATGTTTGTATTTTTACATTTATTAACATTTCTCAAAACAAAATCTGACTCTTTCAGATCTGCCTTTGTTAGTAATAATAATGTATTTCTCTAGTAGTAATAGTTTATAAATCTACTTTCATTACAGAATATTAATATGGATAAAGTGATGCATCAACACTCATGAAGAGTGTCACCTCTTGTGTCCGTCCTCAGAATGTCAGAACACAAAAAAAATGTTAAGTGATACTCTAAACAGGCACAAAGCTGATTTCACACCTAGTTTACATATAGAATAGGGCAGGTTTTGGGTTGCCCAGGCCAAGTTCTATTCCACACTCGGGGGGGGCTGCAGTGGAGTGAGCAGAAGCTGAGAGGGCTGCTGAGAGCGTTGGCTCACTGCAGCTGAAGCCTGGAGGTAGTTCAGACAGTTTGGCTTTTGGGAGCTTTCTGCTCTTGAATCTTGGGACCTAGGGGTGGAGAAAAATCAGGGAAACTAGGAGTGTACCCTCCTTAAACCTAACCTCCATGCAGCTCTCTCTAGGTGGCCCAGTGAGCTCTGCCTGGCCTAACCAGATCCTGGTCTGCCTAGCTACTATCCCCCCCACCCCATAGCAGGACCTAATATGGGGCATAAGCTAGTGAGACAAGACACAGTAGCTGTAACTTTGGGACTGAAGGTCTCTGTAGACCACTAGGCTACTACAGTCATCTTCTTGGTAGCCCAATACAACATCTTTATAGTCTAGTAATCTACAAAAAGTAATTCTAGGACACTACTCCCCCACCATTCAAATAGGTAATGCCAGGACTGATTGGATAAATATATATTCTGCACTGAAATTGTTTACATTTGCAAATGTGGCATCTCCAAGCAAAACGGAGGGGAGGTACCTTGAATGTAGGTCTTGGAGCTCTGGTTTTACCGACTGCATGGCGGCGCAGTCTGCCTTCTCTGTGGGCCTCGTGGCTTGCAGCCACATTGGGTGGAGCCAGCAGCAACTTCTCCAGCTGTGGGGACAAAATGGCACGACGCACTGTAACTCAAAACATTTAACAAAATAAATAACTATAGAATACGGTCAACACATTAAGTTATGTGAAAGCAAGCTAACATTTGCACTCTTCTACATGAATGTACGGACATACAGATCTCTAGCTTAAGTTTCTCTGTAAGGAAAAACTGGCTCCCAACTGAAAAATTTAGTACGCCAGTACAATGCGACACCTGCACTGAAATGCATTCAAAATTATTTTGTTGTTAGATCCTTCTTTTTATGATACAAAAATAATGACAGCAGAAAAAATACCATTGGCCATCCAATCTGCCCACCATTTCTAACTACTCCGCACTGGCTTTAATGCCGGCCCCTTGCACTTTTTTTCCTGCCACCCATTTCCAACTAATGCCATATGCCTGTCCATCCTGGCTTGAAGCTGCTCATTGATTTGGCCTCTACCACATCCCCCATCAGCTTGTTCCACCTGTTCATCACTCTTTCAGTGAAAAGCGCTTGTGGCTCTCCCTTTTGAATCCCCCCAAGTTTCAGCGAGTTCCCCCTTGTCCATGTATTTGAAGAAGAAAAGCACCTTGGCATCCATCCTATTTATCCCATGCAGGTACTGTATGTTTCAATCGTGTCACCCTTCTTACCCGACAACACATTTTCAGATCATACAGCAGCTCACGGAGACAGGAGTCTGCTGTGTAAAGACAAGGAATATATTAAAATCCCAAATTATTTTATGCAAAAAAATACCACCCCGAGGAAGTATTTCCCAATCTGAAAATGTCACTGGAGTAAGACGTGCCTAACAAAACATTATTTTTGAATGCATTTTTGAGTGCAGATTTCTGAGATATTGTGGCATCCAGCACCACAAGTAATTTCGACTGTAATTTATGTAAAGGTAAGGGCAGCTTCACACATTTATGACTTTAGGCATCTAATCAATATACCAATACTTTTTTTGCAGCATTTGCCACCAAAACAGAACTTACGTAGAGCCCTGACATATCAAGTGTGCACAGATGCTGTCTTCCTACTGTATTTCCCCAACTGAAGTGAGGGGGTGAGGGATAACATTTTAAAACATGGAGACCCATGTAACAGACCAAATAAAACTCCAAGTAAGAAACACACATAACTGGGCTGAGTCAAGGTTCTAGCCGAGTACTAGATTGTGATGGAATTCTCTTAGCCAATTAGGGTGCAAGGCCTACAATACAGTTATTCAGCAATAAATGTACAGTGAACTTGATGCATGTTAAATATTCAAATCCCGGCATTCTGACTGGCTGCTTGTGAGGCCAGTTATTTAAATTTGGAGTTTAAATAACTGTAGGGCACATTTCAATATAATAATTATCACGACATTATTAGGGTTACAGTTTTAATAAAAATATATGAGGACTCCAAGACTGGCTCTGGCATTTTATTTGTCTGCCAGAATAATTTTTTCTCCCCGCTATAGGTGTCTCAAGGTTGCACATACTCTGGACATAGTGCTTTATTTTAAGGGACAGCAGTCTTTCCCTCCACCAGCAAACAGTGATAAACTGGTCCAAAAATGACATCCAGCATTCCATCTAATCTTTTAATGTGCTAACAGAGTGTCAGCAAGAGCCCTGGTAACCTGGCTGATAAACACTGTTTATAAGTTCAGAATACTGTTATTCCCTTGAATCATTATCATATAAAAGAGCCACGTTCCAAGATGGACCAGTGGCGTGGAGGGCCGAGGCATCCGCTGCCTTACCTCTTGCCACACCAACAATCTATGTTCAGGAACGAGCACGGGTTGCCAGACGTCAACAGGGTGGGAGAGGATTGAGCATCCCAGGGACTGCTCTCCTCTCCCGGGGAGGGGTAGCCAGTCAGCTCAGGCCTAGACTGCCATCAGGTAGAGGCTTGATGGTACTGTAGCTCATGTGGCTCAAAAGGAGAGTCTAAGATCCTGCTGAGCATGAGTGACTCCATGTATACATCCCGTTGCAGTTGGTCAGCAGGAGAACCAGGGGAAAGAAAAGCGGAAAAAAGGACCTGACGGGTGATCACCATTCCACGCATCTCCCTGGGTCCGTACCGCCACCTGGAACGATTCTGGATGTGGATTATGAGGGGTGAAGGACAGCCTCCCTCCTCATCCCACCACAGGGGCAGTCTGTGGGGACTGGCTCCAGAGTAGATCCGAGGGTAGACAAGTGCTGGCCAAGGGAGGTGGGGATGGACAGGGATTACCGAAGGGTAAATAAATGAATATATAAAAGAAAAAAAAAAAAAATGTTCAGTGGATTCTTTGCATGATCCAGCCTGCATGGGGCAGTAAAGGGACACATGAGCAACAGGCAAGGGGGAGTGGCACTTCATGACTACATGGGTACGGAATGATGCACTAACCCATAGACTCTGGGAAGCAAAAGCCACTTCTTTGGATTTTACTGCACTGCAGCCTTTTTGATAGAGCTTTAAATGCTCCCGATATCTCGCAGGGGGTGGGCTTCTAAAAATTTAGATACACTTTACAGTACTTTACACAGTTTAGCTTTCCATGTTTCCTAATAACTCTACATACTAGCCTGACAACAGAATTGTCACCACCTAGACTTCGTCTAATCTGACTGCTTTCTACACTGACAACATAATCCTCAACTTGTAACACCTCGTGACATCACACTCACTTCTACAGCAAGTGACTGAGAGCTCACAAGAGGAGGATTATAACGTCAGGTGTAGACAACAGCCAGAGAAGACAGTCTAGGGGACAGTGATCATGTGTTCCCTTTCAAGAGCTAATGTACTGCCTAAAAATCAACTTTTGTTTCCCCCTTTAGCTGTCTGGCCAATTGCCCACTGCCCGCACCTACCTTCAGGCCCCTTCGACCCCCAGTCCCAACTGCTGCTCCCCCTGCAGTTTTAGCCGACGGGGATCCATATGGTGCAGAGCCAGAGGACTGCAATGCTTAGCAGTTGCCGCACATGGGTTTCTTCTGTTTTTTTCCTCCCCATTTTTTCCCGCTCACCACCCCATGACATCAGGCTGTGCTTCTAGCAACCTCTGACGTCATCACGCACTGGGCTGATACCCTTCAATGAGGGAGAACGCTACAGAGATAACCGTGGGGGTGCCACTGCTCTGCCAGGTTCGAGCCATCTCCTTTCCTTGCTGGTCCGCGTTTCCCTCGGGAGCACTCCCCAGCCTGGCCGCCCAAGCCTGGCATACCAAGGCTCACTACCGAACCGGGGTTGTCAGTATGGAAATGCAATGCGCTTCCACTTGAGCCATCAGGCGGCCCCAATTAATATTAACTTTTAAAAGTAATCAACTATTACTTTTTAGATATAAAAGTACCTTTTCTTTCCACCTCTGCTAATTAGAAGATTTTCTATTTGCCTAGCAGTTGGCGTATCTAGTTCTGTTCCTCATTATGCATCATCAGCATTGTGACCTCACTGACTGTGATATCACAATTAGTCAGAAAGGGCCAATAACCCACTGTGATGTCACAGTAAGTGAGTCACAGTGCTGATGAGGCATGAAGTGGAAAAAGAACTAGACATGTCAATCTCCTGGTAAAGTACTGCTCTTCACAGCACACCTAATACTATCAGAAAACTTTCTAATAAGCAAAAGCAAAAATACTTCTGGAATAAGTAGTAAGACACTGGCCCACTGGTGCAGCGGTGCCGATGACCTGGGTTTGGGAATGAACTTGGGACGTCAGAGGGTCGAGTATCCACTGAACTGCTCTCCTACTCTGGGGAGGGAGGGCTGCTGCGTCTGGTACACTCCTGACCCACAGTGGCTTCTACGGGTCGGACACCCAGGGACAGCAAATCTAGGGTGGCTGCTGACATCCTGCATGTGGGAGCGTGTACAGGGCCACCCATCCTCCCAGGGGACCACTACAGGAGGAGAAAAGGCCTGGCCAGCATGACAGGAACAACCCTTTGCAGGCTCTACACCAGGCTATATGGCACACCTCCCACTAAAGGATCCATTTCACGGCCATCGGGCTGTTCCTGCCATAAGAGGAAACTGTGGAGAAGGCAGGGAGTTAGATGGTAAGTCCATAGGTCCATAGGGAGACGGAGTGACAGGACTGGGGGGGGGTGGTCCTTGATTATGAGGCCAGCCAGTGGCGGAATAAATAGCACTAATTGCAGAAAAACGAATAAGACATTAAGAACTGACCATTTAAGAAATTAATACTTTGTCTGCTATTTTTGGTGCTACTGGCTCTTTAAGACCTATAGTTATTTATTTAGTTTTTGTTGACTGGGTAAGTGCACTAGACAAATCCTGCCAGTTTTCAGGCACGACCGGGGAGGGATACAGATGAATGCCAACCGACTTTGAACCAGATTAAGCTGTTGTTATAAAGCAACAAGGAAGTACGACTATAGAACATATATGAAATACAAGCGAAATGTGTCTAAAATGTATCGTTTTCTAAACTGTTTCCAAAGATAAATCATTGTTTGTAGAAGTTACTTTTGCTCCAAGGAGTTTGTGGGCTGGTGTGTCACTCCAGACTTTCCTGGCTTTCTTGAGTTTCTGATCAGGCTGTCCCAGAAACGGCAAGGACAGACAAAGGCACAAAGTTCATCCTGTCTGCCCTGGGACCCTCCCTTGAAGGAACTGCCCTTCTGTGGTGATACAACCCCCGATGGTGTTCCTGAGCATGAGTACCTCCGATGTCATTTGTATGCTATGTGACATGCCAGGGTACGTAATTATGTGTCAATCACCGTATACCTGGAGTAGGCTGCTAGGCACAAGGCAGCTGCACAGAGTGCCTTAAAATATACTCCAGAATTGTGATTACTGATCATACCTACACATTTCCTAAATTGCTGCACTTATAAAATGTGCCTGACATAATACATTTAACTAAATTAAATAATTAAATCACATAATTTGAAGAAAAAATGCTTCTTATTCCACTAGTACTTTTCTTGGGGAGGGTGGTGACATAATTATTTCTGTCTGGCTGCTAACTTCAGTTTGTGTTATTATTCAGGAATAATTACATGGGTTGAAATAGTTCTCAGCCAATGAGAATTCAGGATACTTTAGACCCAATTTATAATGTCACTTAATGACCACCAAGTGGCTTTCTCTTGTGCCAAATCACACTGGGTAATGGCCTCATTATAAACCAGCTGACCCAACAGCAAAAGATCATGATCAATCAAACACTAATGTGACTACTCTAAAAGGAAATGAAAAGAGTACCTGACTTTTTCAAACACCCACTTTCTGATATCCCAAACCACTGTGGGTAAGCACTAAATATTAATTAAATGCATCAGTGCATGCTATTTAGAACATTTTGACCTACAACTTCTATTCTATTTTAGCCATTTTTTCTTGCGTTGAGTCTGCTTAACTATGTCTTGAGTCTCAATAAAAGCCCTGATGCCACTGTGACAACTTTGAAATAATGTAATATTTAGACACAAATCAGCTTATACTTAATATTTTTTCCTGTAATTCTTACCTTTACTTCTTTATTGCTAAGGACATTTGCATGTAAACAGGATTGCTGCCTTGTTCTTCTGGCTGCTTGCCTACACCTGACATTACAGTTCTGTTTATGACACCTCAATCTGTTGCCATGGATACAATTATGATGCCAAAAATGGGTGATTATGATATCAGGTGTAGGCAAGAGAAAGAGCAGATAAAGTCTAAGGTACAATAATTCTCTTTCATATAACTATCCTCAGTAATATAGAAAAAAGGCAAAGAATTATAAAAAAAATAAATAGAAATATAAACTGAATTGTCTCTAAATCTCACATATTTTCAAGTTTTCTAATGGTGTCAGGGCTCTTAGCATTATTATCATTATTGTTTTTTTAAGTTTTGAAATCCCTGGGTTTTATTACAGGAGACACATGATGTTAAACAATGGGAGTTCAAAAACAGCTGTGACTACTGACGAAAACCTGGGGATAGCCGTATTTAAAGGACTGCTCTTGTTAATTATTGCAACTTTAAAAATGTAAAAGCTAAAGAAGGTTCCAATTGGGAAAGAGAGTATCTTAAAAGACAGGAGGATTGTAAAATATAAAACTGTAAAAATTATGTTGGTGACCTTGGTTCGGGAACGGACTCAGGTCATTGGAGAACTGGCATGGGGAAGGAGGACTGAGCACCCCATGGATGGATCTCCCCCCTCTTGGGGGGGGGGTACCATGTCCCACTGCTTGCCGGATATCTAGTGAAAGCTAGGTAAGCAGCACACTTTGAAAGCACACTCGGGGGAGGGCATGTCATGGCACATTAAAACCTGGAGGAAAAATCCTTGGCAAGTTGGATGAAAACAGTACAGTCACATCGACAGTGGCACTCACCCACCAGAAGTTGGTTCTATGTAAATAGTAAAGGCAAGCCCCGGAAAAGGTGGGTGACAGGGTTAGAGGGTGCTGGCAGCTTGATGGCAGACTCTCGGTAGAGCTCCTCGCTTTCCACTAGCAAACCTCCTTAGAACCATGCCAAAAGCTACAAATCGTCTGAAAATGGCATCGGAGTTAAAGGAGGTAGCAGACCTAACAAATCTGGGGCAAAATGTCTTCTAAACAGGGTGATTGGGGGAGAATTCCCCCGACTGCAGGCTGGCCGCAGCTCATCTCCAGTCAGAGCTGAGGCACAAGATCGCTATATGGACCAGAAGACTGAGTGTCTCTCCAGGTCCAGATATGAAACTTGTTGGCAGAATTAGAGCATTTGAGCAGAGACCAAACAAGAATTCCACAGCCTACATACCAGACTGACAGATGTGGAAACTAGGGTTGAAACCATGAAAGCAGAGTGTGGAGGTGGAGGCATTCAGTTCAGCTGCAGCATAGCGGTGATTTTCTGGCCAGACACCAGGACACCATGCAGGCTAAATTAATCGATATGGAAGCCTGGGCCTGGTGGGACAATATTAGAACATACGGTCTCCTGAGGGCTCGAAATGGGGCTCATGGAAGAATTCATTGAGGATCTTCTCAAGGATGTGCTAGCTCTACCTTCAGTCTTTCAGTTTAAAATTGAGAGGGCACATAGAGCCCTAACACCCAAGCCCTCCAACCCTAATGCGAGGCCAAGATCAGTAGTCCCGAAATTCTCAAGCTATAAGGATAAAGAAAAACTGTTAAGGCATGCTTGGTCAAAATAAATAATGAAATGTAACGCCTCACGATTGATATTTGGCAATGATTACCCTGCTGAGATAGCGAACAGCAAAGCAGCCTACTCACTGATCCTGAGAATTTTAAAGCAGCATAAAGTCAAATTCCAGACTCCATATCCAGCATGGATTAAGGTGTTTTAGGACTCGGGAGTTAAATCCTATGAGACGCTCCTGGAAATATTTGAGGAACTACAAAAGAGGGGCTGGAGTTCCAAGTCGGACCAACCTAAGGAGCAACACACATGTCTGGCGTGAACTGAGTGGCACACAGCAAATAAACAAACCTACAAGAACTCCGCCTGAGCAGCAGTACCGAAAACTATGGCCGACATCAGGGCGCTCTTGGACCAGATGAGGCAGCAACATCATGACTTGAACGCGAGTGAGGAAGCGGAGAACACTTGAAGGGCTGGTGAGCAGAACTGACACTGCTACTTGCAGCTTTCTGCGTGAGGCCGAGTGTTCGTGAGGCCTTCTGTGACTTATGCCTGGATGAGAGAGCTTACCCACTGTGCACTGGCTGTACAGGTAAAAGGGTAATTTAGGGCTCCTGAACTAAGACTTACGGATTTAAACCATTTCTGCTCGTGATATGCTGGTCACGAAGAGTGATGGACGATTTCAGTGCTTCTAATGAGCAGTCAAATCCATTTGCAGTTGTTACAGCATACTCCTGGCGAGAGATATTGGGGCCAAATGGCTCAAAGGCCCAATAACTATAGTGAGCGGGTTGACGATGGAGGCCATAGTCTCCATGGATAGAATGTAACATCTGAGTTTTTGCCTCAACCTTTTCTCCCAGTTTCTTTCCTAATTACAGATTGGAGACTGTGGAGGAATGAATGCAACTGGGGATGGACTGTGTGTGGGGAGGATACTTTCCATGTGTTACCTAATTGCTGAAACCTACTGAGATTATCTAAATAATAGCATAAAAGTATGGTGGAAGGGAAGAGGTAATACATTGAACCTGTCCTCGAGGGCGCAGGAGAGGAGCCATTGACTGGTGATGGTAATCCTTTTCTACATCATTTACTATGCAAGCCCGATTCTTTGTTTGTCTAGGAGGGCCTGGCTCGGATGGTAGCCACCACACACCTCCCACTCAGTGGCAGCAGCAGTAGTAGTGACAATTTTCCCACTTGAGTGATTAGGGACTGAATACACTGTCTCCCCACTATGGAGTCACTATGTAAATAGTTGTGTTTTGGGGAGAGGAATATTGGAAGATAATTGTAAGGAATGTCAATAAGTTACTCGTTAAATGGGGGAAGGGATTAATGGGAAAAGGTTATCGTAGCTGGTTAGAAGCATTTGTTAAACAATGTTATTGTCTGTACCAGATTGATAGATTCTCATACAAGGGACATATGAAAAATGTTTACTTGCATGATAAGGAGCATTGTCATGAAGGAATGTTTTGTATATTTGAAGAGCCAGATCACGCAGGGCTACGGGATAAAGGAAGGGCCTATGGGAATATTAAGGTGGTGTCTTCAGGAGAGCCCGAGGGGTTATTTGTGACATAAATGGATGACGATCAGAAGTTGAAAATTGTATCTCAGAATGTCAATGGCTTAAATAATCCCATAGAGAGATATAGGGTGCTCACTCATTTTAAGAAGCAAAAACCTGTGGCTGTGCTCCTGCAGGAAACACACTTAAATACGGAGGAGCACTTAAAATTAACCAAATTCGGTTTTAGGCAGGTTGTCTCCTCCTCATACAGAGGAGGAAAGAGAAGGGGAGTAGCTATACTGTTCCCACGGAACACCCAGTTTAAATCGACTTCCTCATATTCAGATCCAGAAGGCCGGCTTATAATTGCAACAGGGGAATCAGAGGGGAACCCAATCACGATAGCTTCCCTGCATATACCACCAGGGTCAAAAGCCCCAGTAGTTAGAGCATTACTGCACAAGATTACAGAGCATCATAAGGGGGTACTTATTGTGGGAGGGGATCATAAACAAATTGATAACCAAGAGGACACAACCAATCCCAAAATACCTAAAAAAAAAAAAAAAAAACTGCAGCTCAGAAAGTTGCAATGGGTTACTTTAGAGGGATACAATGGGCGGATGCATGGAGGCACCTAATCCATCTAGGAAGGAATACACTCACTATTCAGCACCCCACCATACTTATACTAGAACTGATTATATGATGATCTCTAAAGTGCATTTGCACCTGGTAAAGGACTGTCAGCATACCCCCCTCGGTCCCATCAGATCATTCTCAGCTGACACCCACGTTTACCAGGTCTACAGAGAGAGGACAGAATATGTGGAGGTTTAACAATTTCCTCGACCTCTAAAGAGTTCACAGAAATGGGGCAAACAGAATACCCCAGATATTAAGAGAAAATAGGTCCCCAGAGATTAGTGTGCTACTCTATGGGACACATTAAAGGTAGTACTGAGGGGGATATTATTAAAGGAAAACTACACCCTCATATCTTCTAAATGTTATTTGTTTTCATGTCAGTAGACAACTCTTTTCATGTAGCTGTTAAGGATGTATGCAAATGCTTTAGTCTGTTTTTTACAGTTCGTACTAGGTATTGTGACTGCCCTGGGAGTCTCCATTTCGTGCTTGATAAAATCTCTCTGTCCCTGAGAGCTGTATTAGCATACAATATCATGATGTGTAATCACCCTTTAAACTCCCCAGCATTCCTGCCTGCTTAATTTATCTGAAAAGAAACAAGCTGCAAAAAGGTGTGGAATACCACATTTACCTTCAGTGAACTTTGCAAACTATCAGAGTTATAATGCTGTTTTTTCCCCCTTTAAACTTCACTTAGTTTATGAGTTTCCAGAGAGTTTTTGCAGAGTATTTGTTCTTTCAGCACATAGGCAAGACAAGATTTATTTAAAAGACGCCCAATCCCAGAGGCTCTGGGCACCGTACACATTTACAAACACATATTTCAGAAATATACCAATAAAAGATGAAAATAATAGTTAAAATGGAGAAAAAGAGAAAAAAAAGACAAAAGAAATTCATATCAACAATACACAATATCAGATTCTCAGCAACTATACATAGATCAATGCTTATAAATTAGTATTAATCCGAAAATGCCTGGGCAAATAGGAGGACCTTGAGGCGGGACTTGAAAACCTCTAAAGTGGGGAGCACCTTTTACCCCAAAGGGAAGCGGAATTCCACAATGCGATGCGGTGACACTGAAAGCCCTGTAGCTGGCGATCTCAACCTTTGACCTGGGAATTGCAAGGGGCCTCCACAAGAAGCGGAGGGGCAAGTCGAGACAGCAGGTATGAAGAGGTCTAACAGGTAACCAGGGCCCTGACCATGTAGGGTCTTACAGGTGAGAAGCCCCACCTTAAAGAGGATCCTCCACCTGACCGGCAGCCAGTGCAGATCACGCAGCACAGGTGTAATATGGCAAAACCTCGACTGCCCGGTGAGCAATCGAGCAGCTTCGTTCTGCACTAGCTGCAGTCTGCAGAGAGATCCTCCAGTTACCCCGAGGTACAGCACATTACAGTAGTCAAGCTTCAATGTAACTAAGGCATGTACCAAAGTGGGGAGGTCCAGAGGCGGAACAAGGGGCTTTGTCCTGGCGACATTTCTAAGATGGAAAAAACAGGAGCGGACAACGGAGGATATCTGTGCCTCCATAGTCAAGCTCCTGTCCAAAATGACACCAAGACTTCACATTTTAGAGGAAGCCTTCAATTAAACAGAACCCAGAACGAGTCCAGTTTCTGAGTCAGAGGCCAACCTATCACGCACACGATTCTACTCCACCACAAATAGCTCTGTCTTATCGGGGTTCAGTTGCAACCAGCTAGAGGCCATCCAGTCATTGATCTCAGCAAGGCAGCTGTTTAACACATCCACTGCGCTGGATGTTCCTGGGACAAAGGATAAGTATAGCTGGGTATCATCAGCATAGTAAAGAAAACCCAAACCATACTTCCTAATGATACCCCCAAGGGGCAGCATACATACTGTGAACAGCACTAGGGCCAAAACCGATCCCTGTGGTACTCAGAAATTAAGGAGGCTGGAGGTGGTGGAGGAGAAATTCCCCATCACAACCCATTGCCTCCTATTGGTTAAAAATTACTCAAACCAGCAGATGACAGTGACGGTGAGTCCGCAGAGTTCCCTGAGACAGTTCAGCAACAGTGGTCCACAGTATCAAACGCTGAAGAGAGATCAAGGAGAACAAGAACTGTCCTGTCCCCTCAATCTCTTGCCCTGAGGAGATCATTCTGCACTCAAACAAGTGCAGTTTCTGTGACACGCATACATGGTATTGTGCAGTTCTTTTTTTGGTTTTTTGCTGTTGTTTAACCAGGAGTAGCACACCAAACTAAAAGCTTTTTACAGGTGCAACCTGGGAGCACAGGGAAGTTACTTGCTCAGGGTCACACAGTATGCAAGTGGAAGCTGTGAGATTCAAACCTAGGTCTATTCTGCTGGATGTCACCAGATTTGCAGCTCAGAGCCTTAAACCACTGTGCTATACTGCCTCCCTAAATGGTTGATCTGATATCATATTTTCATATGCTAATGCAGCTCTCAGGGACAATGCCATTTCAACAACCATGAAATGGAGACTCCCAGGGCAGTCACAGGGCCTAGTATGAACTGCAAAAAGAGACTAAAACTTTTGCATATATCCTTAACAGCTACATGAAAAGAGTTGTCTATTGACATGGAAACAAATAACATTTAGAAGATATGAATGTGTAGTTTTCCTTTAAGTTTGCTGCAAATTACAAGACAGCAAGCCCAAAGACTAGAGAAATTGCAGCACCAGTATAACGTATTGCAGGGGCAGCACGTAACAGGTGATAAGGCAGAGTACCCCTTGTTGCAAGTCACAAAGAAACAGATACAGCATCTATTGGATATCTGTACGGCGCAGTCGCTGCAATACTTCAATCAGAAATACTATGAGAATGGTCCTAGAGCGATGCGTTTGCTGGCACACACTCTCCAAAGACTCTGAAAGCCACCATTATGCAAAGAAAGGACCCTTATACAAATCAAATAGTCAGATCCCCCCACCGGATAGCTCATGTCTTTGAAAGGTTTTACCAAAAGCTTTACACCCAGACACACATCTGAGGTAGAAGCAATTTCCTCCTACCTAATGAAGTTGAAACTACCTCTCTAACAGAAGAGGTCCAGCAGAAATTGATCAACCCATCTCAGCTATTGAGCTAGAACAAGTAATCTCTGACCCAAGTCGAATAAAGCCCAGGCCCAGATGGACTGACTGGGGAATTTTTAAAGCCTTTAAGGAACATTTGACCAGTTCATTGTTAGAGGTCTGTAAACAGGTACAGGAAGGAGAGAGCATACCATTTACTTGGAACTATGCCACCATAGCTAGTATACCCAAACCAGGGAAGAATGCAGCACAATGCACAGCATACTGACCATCTCAATACTAAATATAGATTATAAAATATTTACTTCCATAACGGCTAAAAGATTGGAACCTGTTCTACCCTCATTGATCAGTTTAGATCAGACCGGATTTGTGCCTGGGAGACAGACTCAGGGCAACAGAAAGCCGATCCCTACATGTCCTACACCATGCACTTGATTGAGAGCATTCCTTCCTACTTTTAAGTTTGGATGTGGAGAAGGCCTTCGACCGGGTGGCATGGCCTTTTCTTATGAGTGTGCTACATAAGTTTAACTTCTCAGAGTTATTTATTGAGGTTATGAATAAAATCTATACACAGCCCATGGCCAATATAAAAGTTAATGGTAGGATTTCAGCCCCAATACCATTAAAAAGTGGAATGAGACAAGGCCGCCCCATGTCACCACTATTATTCGCATTATATTTAGAACCTTTGGCCAAGGCCTGAAGGCAGCATGAAGAGATTTGAGGCATCTGGGTTGGGGGGGCAGCTCACAAATTGGCACTATATGCTGATGATCTCCTGATTTACCTAGCAGGACCTGAGCATTCCCTGGATCCTCTACAGTATGACAAACACTACACGAGTTTGGCCAACTAGCAGGGTACAAAATAAACGCTGCTAAAACAGAGGTACTCCAGCTGAATTATGATCCTTCTAGAGAAATTATAGCATGATACCCCTTTAGATGGAACTTGAGTATCTGAAATACCTGGGAGTCAAACTGGAAGCTGATAACTCCCAACTATTTGATATAAACTCCGCTCCTCTACTGGATAAGCTTGGGACAGATTTAGAGGGCTGGGCCTTGATCCGATCCCTTGGTTCAGAGAGTTGAGGCAATAAAGATAGTGTTGCTGCCAAGATTCCTGTACCTTGCCAAACCCTACGGTGGAGATCCCAAAGAGTATTTTATTTTATTTATTTATTTAGTTTTGTTGACCAGGTAAGTGCACTAGACAAATCCTGCCTATTTTCAGACATGACCCGGGGGAGGGGAATACAGATGAATGCCAACTGACTTTGAATCAGATTAAGCTGTTGGTGATATTTTTAGTGAATGAGGGAAATTTGGTCAGGACACCGGGGAAATTCCCCATCTCTTTTCAATAAGTGCCATGGGATTTTTAACATCCACCTGAAATACCACCAATCCAGGCAGATGGGACCTCGGTTTAACATCTCATCCGAAAGATTTTAGAAAGCTAAACCATAAGATCTCAGGTTTTCTCTGGGGAACTAGCAGACCTCAGATATGGTATTCACTCCTTCAGCTCTCCAAGAAACGGGGGGACTGGCACTCTCACACTTGGAGTCATATCACTTAGCAGCTCAAATTAGAACAATAGTTTACTGGGTAAGGACAGATTATAAAGCAAGATGGAAGACACTAGAAAAACAAGAAGGGGACTTATATCATAAAAATAAAATATTACTGTCACGGGAAGGGGCTGACAAGAGTTCAGGAGGAAACAAACCCTTACACACATACCACCTTAAAGTGCTGGTATAGTCTGCTGAATAATAAGAAATTGTCTCCATGGAAGGCATTCCTACAGTCAATTCCACACTCAGGGCCTTCATACCAGCCTCCATGGACCTAGTTTACGTAATTGGGAGAGCAAGGCCTGCACTTGGTCTCTCATTTCCTTGGGGAAAAGGGGTTTCTGGCGTTGCCTGAACTTAATGAAAGTATGGAATTCCCCAGAGGATAGGTTTAGCTATCTTTAGGTCCGTAACTATATTAAGTCCATCTCTGGGGATCTCTGGGCATCTAATCTACCTCCACAGACCATGAACATCTTGATAGATGCGGTGGAGAGCAGGGTGCCACATGCCCATCATACTTACATGGGGTGATATTGGCTGCAAATAGTAGCTGATTAAGAACTACTAAAGAGGTCTGGGAAGCAGACCTGGGGATTGGATAGAGGACAGCATGTGGGAGAGGCACTTAATTAAACTTCATTGGGGAATCTCAGCAATAACCAAAAGAATTTGGCTGGAAAGTTACCACAAGGTACTTCATAACTCCTAAGAGTCAAGCTAAATACCAGCGTACAAGACCTCCCATTTGCTGGAGAGAAGGTGGACACACTCCGGCTGCGCTGGTTCATATAATATGGGGCTGTCCCAAATTAGCTTCCTTTTTTAACGATCTACAGCAAGCCTTGACTTTGATGTTTACTTCCAGTGTCAGGCTTACTCCACTGTTCTTCTTTTCCGACTTCCTTAAGGAATGCAAAGAACCCCACACGAACAAAATCTTGAAGATAGTTATTCTGGCAGCCCAAAAGACCATTACAAGGAAATGGCTGACTCATGATCTCATTTTAATCAGACAATGGCAGGACATTATGATAGAAATATACAGAATGGAATCTATCACAGCCATAATAAATAAGAGGTCCCAGGTGTCTGAATTGATCTGGAGGAGATGGGTTCTTTATATATATCTCCATTAAGGCCAGAGTTCATACCTTGAGGAATCATCTAGCTCCGGATTACTCAGGGTTCCAGAGAGAGGGTTACCTTTTTACTTATCCTGCATGCTTGATCTGATGATCTCTATAGCTACCTTTGCTTACTACAGACTATGACTATATCGAAGACTAACTCTTGAAAACAACTGATTGATTGATCTTATATGCAAACCCTTGAACGAATTATATAGAATGTTTTACTCTATTTTTAATGTTTGAACATGTTTATTCACTAAAAAATTTCTAAATAAATAAAGTTTAAAAAAAGAGGGTGCTGGCAGATGAGGGCAGACTGGGTGAATAAGGAGATGAATTCGGAAAGGAAAAAAAAAAAAGGCAGGGATAAAAAAAGGTTTACCGAAATAATTACTGCTGCTTTGAGTTACGGCATAAAATGTGATTTCACTATGCTCTGTATTACCATACTGTAAAAACGTGAATTCATGTCCCAAGCTTGGAACTCCTGCCACAGGCTCACTGACACAGGAGATGGATACGCCTGTCTCTGGGAGTAGTTCCTTCCTGTGCATGGCTGCTTCTCTGGTAGAGTGGGGTCCCTGTAGTGAGGAACATGGTGAGCCAGTAACTATTCTTGCCACTGACGCTAGGTGTTGCCCTGATGTGGGAAGGGGTCTAGCAGTGAAGGCTCCCCATCATGCAGTCAGATGTCGATGTCATGCTCGTGGGCACAGAAATATGAAGGTATGTGACAGGTCACTCTCTGAAGGGAGGGAAGGAAACGTGGAAAATGAGGGGGAGTGCAACAGAATACCACTTCCACACATTCTATCCCTCGCTCAGTTGTAGAGTGCAGCCCCCCTTGAACTGGATTGTTCCAGCTCGTTAACCCTCCTCTGCTGTCTGATCCCACCCAGAGGGGTAAGTTCTGGAGGTATTGGGGAGGGGTTAGACCAGGAGATACATGGAAGTAAGCTATGAAACTCAAATAGGTATCGAGATCTGGGCTTTTAGAGGGGGCAAAAGGAGTGCAGGGCTCCATCAGAGAAGAAGGAACAAACAAAAGGTAAAACAGAAAGAGCACACATCTTAGGAATCTTGTTTCCTACTTAGATAAGCACTTCCGAGGCCTCTATAGATTCATTCATTTTTAATCTCAAAAGGGGCCCTGGTGATTGTGAGCCCTAGTTACACATGATCTGCACATACTATTGTTGGTTGGTTGTGCAAACTTTAGAACACTTTATAGGTTGGGGTGGCAGAAAAATGAGTAACCAAGGGTGTCACTAATATTCATAAAAAAATTAAAAAAAAAATCACACTGTAAACTAGATTTTACACCTCAGGTGGGCTATCTTGAGGAAATAAATTTAAAGTACAATAAAAGAATGTTCTTTTCATTATTGGGGGTGTCTGTTCGTCAGACACTCAACTCCCTTAGACCTTAAAGTGTCTCTATTAAAAAAAAACAAAAAACGTTATGACTGGTCATATTCTGCAGAGATCGCTGACGTAGCTGGCAGTTTGATTCAGTTTTTTTCCTTTTAAAAGTAAAAAACAGACTGTCCACTATACTGGTGTTACCACACAAAAACAAATTTGCCTACAGTTCTTGATCAACTCAAACTGCATCTTTGCTGGACTTGGAAACACCCTCAACACAGTCTAGCCACTCATGATGCAGTGGGAAGAGAGGAAATTACTGCATCATAAGTGGTTACACTGTTTGGGTGTGTTTTTCATGTTCCGAAAGTATGCAGCAAGAGCAGATCAAGGATTTGAAACAAAACAAGTTGAGTTTAACTACACCACTAGCATGCATTCCAGTTCTACTAACAAGGGAAGCAAAATAGCCAGCAACATCAATGAATTTTAGAGAAAGTAAGCAATTATAAAATGTGGGTTTCCTGCAAGAAATAATATAGTTTAAAAGGATGGACAGTGTCCTTTAAGCTGTATTCAGAAATGTGGTCTTTGAATGGTCTGGTGAAGTGAGACACCCCAAAGCTCTCACAAAGCCCACTACAAGCTGGGTCTAATTAACGGGTTGATTTTGTATCAGCCCATTCTTCTTTAACTAGCCCTGCTGGTTTGCTTCTAAAGTAACATTTCAGTAACTACACCAGCTGGGCCAGTGTATTTCCCAGACCCTGCTGCCTAGAGGCTGCAACATGTAATTTCAAAACCAACATTTTCTAATTTAGCCACATAGACATGAAAACAACCAGCTCCTATGAGCAAACTTTTAAGTCTGATTAATTTTTTAAACTGTTCTTATCACATTTAATTTCTCCAATGCAGCACTACATGAAAAAAAAAATCATTTTGCAAAATAACTGACATTTTTAAGAATGAGACAATTCTTAGCTGCTTATACAGCAATTTGCACCACAGGAGAACATTCCAGTGCCCTCTCTCAGGTGCCTGGTCCCAGATCTGCGTACTCATGCTGGGACCTTGTGAGATCATGTCCTGTTGCCACAGGAGCACTGGTGATGTCACAATGATGGCAGCATAGAGGCAGAATAAATCAACATAAAAATTAGAGGGGATATCGCATGATGTTGTTTCCTGTCTTCCACTTATCTAAAGGGAAACTGTCAACATCAAGGGTCCTACACCCATGTGTGCGGCTGGTCTCAATTTACACATTGAGTGTAAACACATTTTCTTCTTTTACTTACTGTTTATAGTAGTATAGTAAATAGTACCAGATTCATTTTGCTTACTTCCAGACAGACATCTTCTGTCACTACAAATCCCAGAATCCCCTGCAGCTGACATCAGAGCAGGACATCCGCAGTGGGAGATGCAATAGTCTGCAGTCCTCTGTGACTGTACTGAGCCCCGGAAGGACAGCAGGACCAGCAAACAAAAGATCAGAGCTTACATAATAACATGCACTGACTGCAGTCTACTAAATGTACTACTGCTGCAGACCTGCTCTGATGTCAGTTGTAGGGAATTCTAGGATGTGTAGTTACAGCAGGCAAGGGGTCATATTGCCACTAACAAAAACAGCCATGACAATAAATGCATGACATATTCACATACATACTGCACACAAGTAAGGTTGGGCAAAACACTGACGTATGAAAAACAGCACAGACCCACTGCAAACAATGGGAATTTTTCTCTTTTGCAGGGCACTGCCCCAACAACCCCGACAGGGGCTTCTAGCCCCTGGACTAAAATTAACCAGCTCCGGGGTGTGGACTTCGGGGAGGGGGAGAAACTCAGCAGGGGGAAATATTCTGTTTTTTAAATATAAAAACAAATTTGCAACACTGGAGACCTGGGGGAACCAAACCATGGTCCCAGGTCTCCAGTGCTGCCATGTGCTGGTGCCTTAGGCATTCTACCATGGACGCGGCTTGACCAGGCACCACACTGGCAGCCACTTCAGCACTCCCCATGTCAGCATAGAGCAACAGAGGGTAGCGGTTATTCCCAAACGCTGTAAAACCCTGTCTCTGTACAAGGTTCGCACTAGGTAAGGCTAGGGGATGTTGGGGTGTATTAGCAGGGGTATCACAAAGTGGAAGAGGGTAATAATCCCTCTTTACAAGACACTGATTAGGCCCCATCTAGAGTACTGCGTGCAGTACTGGAGGCAACACCTGCATAGGGACATTAACAAACGAGGCAGTTCAGAAGAAGCAGCAAACTGGTGCAGGGACTGCATCAGAAAACATATGAGGACAGATTAACAGAGCTCAATGTGTATACCTTAGAGCAAAGGAGGGACAGAGGTGATATGACTGAAACATTCAAACACCTTAAGGGCATTAACAAGGTGAAAGAGTCTAACAGGTTTCAATATAAGAAAAATAGCAGGGCAAGAGGACACAGCATGAGATTAGAGGGAGGCCGATTAAAGGGTAATGTGAGGATGTTTTTTCACAGAAAGGGTGGTGGATGCATGGAATGGCCTACCTCAGAAAGTGTTGGATATGAATACAGTGCAGGGCTTCAAACAGGCATGGGATAGGCATAAGGGAGCAATACAGATGAGTATGAATAGATAGGCCATTGACAGAGCAAAGGCCATGGCACATTAAGTAAGGTGAAAAGAAATGGACAGACTGGATGGGCCTTGCGATCCTTATCTGCTGCCAACTTCTATGTTTCTATGTGCAGTGCAGTTTTATCACATGCCCCTGTAGTGCTATATTGACCCAGTACCTTACAGAAAATGTCAGCCTGGAAGTAAGGAAAATTTAGTCTGATACAATCTACTATACTACAGTAAACAGTAAGCAAGTGATTTTGCACACAAAGTGCAAACTGGGAGCAGCCCCACACTTGTGTATGGAACACTTGTACTGACTTTTCCCCTTTAAGAATTGGGAGTAACTTGCATAAGGTGACCATGAGCCCCAGAAATACCACATGCTGTCCCCTCTAGTTTTTCACAGACAGGATCTCATGGCTGGCAGTGTGACCTTATGGCATGAGAGGTACAAAATGAAGCAGAGGTCTCACTGGACAAAAAGATAAATTCTCTGTGTGAGGGGTATGTGGGTGGGGTGTGCAACAAACCGCAGCAACACTGGCGGTGCTTGCTTCAGTCCCAACACAACATTGTCAAGGGAGCATTCAAGAAACCAAATTCAAAGATGGCATTAGGTATGAGCTTACTAAGGGAAGGAGGAAATAAAAGGCGAGCCTGATCAGCTAAAAATGGCTTGCAGCACTACGCTATCGTGTGGGAGAGCTGGATTTGACTTCAATCTCAACTTTCCTGCCCTAGACCTACAAGGTCCAGGACACAATTCAAAGCATCTTGTTCTGGCCTTAGGGGAGGGAGCAGGTCTGCATGCGCCTGCCATAGCTTCTATGGTAGGGAGCTGAATAACAGCATCCCCCCTTCTGCCTACAAGAGTGTTGCCACAGGCTGGAGGCATCCTCCAGTAACACAGGTGGTGGGAGGGCTTTACAGAGGCAAACCCAACTCGGATGCACATGTATTATGCCATCCATTCGCTACGCCACCTCACCATCTGTGACTGTCTGTGACCCTCCTCTAACCTCTCAAATTCTGGATTATCTGTCCTGGAGTAGGCAGATCGTAGCCTTAGACGTAATGAACCCCACCATGTTTGGGGGGGCTGGAGGCTGGATACAGAGGATATAGCCTGAAGTCCCTGGAGGTCTGCAACACTGTTTACAGGGGCAGCTGAAGCAAAGAAATTGACTGGAAAAGCAAGGTGCATGAGAGCGGAAAAATATTAAAGCGTGTATACAAAATGTTTAAAAATACTTTAGATATTCATGCTGGTGGTGACGTTATCTTTAGTTTAGTTGGCGTGTCTAATAAAAAAAATAAATCAAAATAAATTATAAATAGTTAAATTTCATGTATAAGAACAGTTTTACTTAAAGGACAAGATGTTTATATAAACAGGGATACACCCACACACATATCACTTATTTATAAATAACGACCCAAGACACAATTATTTTGCTTTGCTTGCTATACAGTAATATATCTAAATAAATGTGTAAGTATGCGTTTGGTTTTAAGCCTAAAATTAAAAAAATTCAGACCTTTTTTGCCTATCATACCCATGCAGCCGGGTACTCTGAGGCTCATCCAATTCCACTTTAAACAGTAGGAAGGGGGGATTTCTTACTAGAGACGGTTCGTCTGCCTCTGGTGTGGGTGGAGTGACAATGTCATAGCTTGGCATTTTTGGCAACGTGTTGGCCGGAGCATGGAAAGGGTCAGGCTCCGACATATCAGATGCATCGCCGTCTCCCAGAGTCTTGAAAGCTGATAAGCTGAGGTCATCCACTTGGATATCATCCAAAGTCTCCGTGAGAGCCGCCAGCAGTGCTTCATTTTCGCTGTCTATAGTCTACAATACAATTTGAGGGGGGAGAGAGAGAATTGAAAGGCAACATTAATTCAGCTGAATCTAATTTGGCTTTATATAGCTTCTTTCTATAGACTGTATACCAAAGTGCTTTACAATCCAGGGGAAGTAGGGGAGAGACAGTAACTGCCCTTTAGATGCTAAAGAAGACTGAATAAGCATTGCTAGGTTGGAAAGAGATTACAAAAAGGTTAAATAGATTTTCCAATTTTCAGCAAAAAATTCAGTTTACATCAGCAGAACTCTGTTACATGAAATCTGCCTCTAATTAAAATTTCAGGACTTTTCATTCTTTATTACTGAAGCCCTTTTCATTAAGACGGGGTCTTTTTTCCTTTAGACTTCATCTGCTCATAGTTATACCTGCTGTGATGACGTAATCCTCAGTTTATGACATCACAACCTGTTGCCACAGACATGATTCTAATGTTACAAGCACAGGATCAATGTTTCTAAGGCAGCAATTTAAAATTTAACTGAAAATGAGTACTTATCTACAGTTAAACTTTAGTCAGAGACAGTTCAAGGAGAGCTCTCCGGGACAGCCTTACTAGGCAGGCGGAGTAAAGAATCTGAGGCACTCCGAGGGCAGCAGTTTAAAAGTGGCATAAACCAACTGAGAGTTCCATAATTTACATAAAATTCCATCTCTCCGGGCAGTTCAACACAGGAGGCTGACTGCATTAAGTTTAATCATAAGGAGTGATTCCTGGGGTTAGAAGCAGGAAGAGGTAAGGTCCAAAGGGGTAACGGGCCTGTTTTCAGGCAAATAGCTTCAGTAATAAAGTATGGAATGTCCAGAAATTCAAATTATTTGGGAATCTTCTGAGATTTTCACTCCTACCAATTCTAACACTAATGGTTTTGCAGAAACTTGGGTAATCTCTTTCAGCACAAGGAGGTTAAGTGACTTGCTCTGGGTTACACAATTAGTACTGCAGGTGGCAGTTGTGGGATTCAATCCTGCACCTCCAGGTCCATAGTTCTGGGCTCTGCTTGCTATGCTGAACTACAGAATGTGCTTCACACCTAGCCAAGTTCTTCTGTCATTCAGAACTCTAACACTCCCTCCCCCCCTCCCTCTCTCTCTCCCCCTCTCTCTCTCTCTCTCTCTCTCTCTCTCCTTTTTAATCCCATCTAAAATACATCATTTTTGTTGATGGAGACATTGGAAGCTCTGTAATAATTTGGAGGCGGACCATAATCCTAGCTCCTGGGCCACTCTTTCCCTTGTCCTCCTGCTGTCACCGCCCCACCTGCCTACAACAGCGGATGCCTCCCCTGCCAGTCCTCTGAGGTGCGGGGTCACCCAGGCTGCCAATAAGACACCCGACAGCTGTATAATGGACTGCTGCAGCAGGAGTCTCTGTACTAGTAGTACTGCTACATTCAGAATACTGACAGGAGATGGGGGCAACTAAGAGAGGAAAAGGAAATGGAGAGCGAAGCGAGCAAAGCCACAGTACCAACAGAAATAGAAGAGGAAGTAAAATTGCTCGTAGGAAGAGCAATTATGGAACAAAATGAAACCCTGTGTTTCATGCCTTTAATGCTTAACCTACCCCCAACTCCCACCTTTTGACATTTTCCTGGTTGAAACACTGGTGTGCTTACAGAAACAGATATTTTATACTGTCAACACGCACTGACGAAACATCTTGCACTGCTGTTTCTATTTCTGTTGGCACTGCTCTAGAGTCCATGAAGAATTTTGGGATACAATCTGCATGCTGGACATTTTGCAAAAAGAATGTCTCTGTTCTCCTGTATTCACTCAAAACAGGTTTTTTTTCTGCCTGCTTGGTAGTGCAGTAACAGTGCTGCCAATGGCTGAAAGGCCCCACACTGGGACTAGCTGGGTAGCCCAAACTTGCCCTAAGGTGGTACTCTGTTCCCCTGGAATGTGGCACAGACTGCCTAATCCTCACACATATGCCCCCAAATTCCAAAGGAGCAATGTCGTTAGTGGCCAAGGTAGCTATCTGTGTATTATTGAACCTTGTCATCCTTGTTATAATGCAATACAATTACTGGCCAGCATTTTAATTGCAAAATAAATGTGTTGTCATTTTGGTTATAACTGGTTATGTGTTACTGTGAATTGTCAATCAAATTCTCAGTGCTGAAACTACACATCCCAATAGCCAAACTGCCCGTCACTGCAAACAATTAAGTGTCTCACAGAAAAGCAGCTGCTTTTTACAGTTTAAAAGCAATTTAAAGTTTACATAATTGAACTAGGAATTCTGCAATGAGTTTATATAACTGAACTCAGGGGATGAAACTGGCACTGGCCCACTAGCCAAATGCTGGTAGATTTTCTAAGGGACTGGTAAGATTTTCCTTTAACTAGCCCTGCAGGCTTGCTCTGGAGAAGTGAAACAAATAGAAAGTGCACTAAGATGAGGTGCCCATAATAAACCATAATTATACAATGGCAAGAAAGAATCCTGGACTGTGATTGGTCAGTTCGGGGCTGGACCCATGGCGTTATCCCAGCACGATGCCACAGGTCTAGTCTCAGCCTCACTGTGAACCTGTAGATGATTTTTTGGAGCTGGAGCTTTTTTTTTTGGCATCTCCACTTAAGAAATAAAAATATTTTTCCACACTAATAAAAACATTCTTTAAAATTATTGTTTTATTTTATATACAACAACAAGCCACTGTATAATAGGAATAATGCATTCCAGGGTGCATGTCGTTTGGAATAACGCTATGCCTGGGGCATTGGACGCATTCTGCCTCGTGCCCAACCCCCCCAGGCGTGGTGTTATCCCAGCACGACACATACCCTGTCATGCATTATTCCTTTACTAACGAACACCAAAAACTCGGTCACTCTCCACCTTCTTCAAAAATGACACTACTCCATAAATTAGTTTTAGAAAACTTGTGCAAACTTTGTTTGTGCCATTGTCAGGAGTTTTATTTGGCACAAATGAAGTTTGCACAAGTTTTCTAAAACTATTTATAGGTAGTGTCGTTACCGAGTGAAAGTGTCCAGCGATTTTGGTGTCTGGATCATGCTGAGAAGGTAAGTATATCAGCTGGGCCAGTCGAAGTCAGTGGGGGGCTAGTGGATTTTTCCAGTTTACTAGCCCTGCTGGCTAGTGGCCGCAGAACTTAATTTTGACCCCCTGTGAACTGTCTCTATCTCTCTAAATCCCTTTCTTATTAAAAATGCTGGACAGTAATTATAAAAAACAAAAACTGGGTAGGGGTGTGTGTGTGTGTGTGTGCGCATGCGTGCACATGTGTGCTCTGTTATAAACCCTGACTGCTTTGTTCTCAGGGTTTATGTAGCACCCCACATCTCAGGTGTGTATTACATTCTGGTTACGCACACCTACCCATCTATTACATAAAAACCTTAACTCCCGCCATAAACTTTGGTATACACTCTCCTCCCTTCTCAACCCCTCATCTAGCTCCTCCTCCTCCTCCTCCCCCTCCCTCTCCCTCCTCCTCATCAACACCCTCCTAGTCTCTGACCCTCACTGTTGCCACTACCCTAAACAATTTCTTTATGACCTGTGCCCACCCCTCCTTTCCCCAGCCTCTTCCCCATCTCCTGCCCCCCTGCATGCCCCTCCACAACACCTCCATCTCCCCCTACCCCAAAGAACATTCATTTTCCGTCTCAACCCAGGAGGCACTCCATGCCCTCTAGTCCCAAAACCCACGGCAATCCAGTCCCAACAAACTCGACCATCTCCTTCTTCAGATCTCTGCTCCAGCTACTGTCCACCCCTGTCGCATCTTCTTAATCTCTCCGTCCCACTTGGCTCCGTCCCCCAAGCCTGGAAATCTGCCAAAGTAATCCCATTTCATAAAGGCAGTGACCAGACTGAACCAGGAAACTACCGCCCCATCTCCCTCCTCCCTGTCTTGACCAAGCTCCAAGAATCCCTTGTCCGAACCAGACTCACCAATTTCCTCACCTTCTCAAATTTCCTATCCCCATATCAGTCAGGTTTGAGAAAGATCCACTTCACTGTCTCCTCTTTACTCTGGGTGACAGACGCCATCCTCACTGCATGGACCAAGGACACTTTACCTCAGCCATATTTATAGACCTTGCTAAGGCCTTTGACTGTCTCCCATCAGCTCCTTCTCACCAAGATAAAACTAGCTGAACCCCCCCCCCGCCGACAGTCCAATGGTTCTGCTCCTACCTTTCAGGCCACTCTCAATTCATCCAGACTGGTAATAATCTCTCTTCCCTCTCCCAATCCATGCAAGTGTGCCCCAAGACTCTATCCTGGGTCCTATCCTCTTTTCATTCTTTCCAATCTCCCTAGTGTGCTCTCTCCCACATTCACCTCTACACAGACAATAGCATCCTCTACACTTCTGCCTCCTCAGCCTCTGAGGTATCCTCCCTACTACAAGAAGATTTTAATTACATCCTGAACTGGTTCCAGGACAACCAGCTAAAAGTAACCACTACTAAAACAGTCTCAATGAACTTCGGCACATCCCAAAAACATGCCAAAATACACCCCCCCACTCTTAATGGCACCACTTTTAGACACAGTCCTGAAATACAAGTACCTAGGAGTCTGTCTCTACAGCTGCCTTGAATTCACTACTCACATTCACTCCAAGCCCCACCCCAAATTAGGCATTCTTTACAGAAATAAAGATGCCATCTCCCTCCCCGTTCGACAGATCCTCCTCACCAGAACAATCCCTTCACTGTTCGATTATGCAGATGTTGTATACAGGTCTGCCTCTGCAGCCATCCTTTCCAGACTGGATGTTCTTTTCAATGCCTTTTGTCACTTTGCCTTAAATGCCACCCCCAACTCATCACTGTACCCTCTACTCTTCCCTATCACTCTCCTCCCAATCCTCCTGTCGTGACCATCACACCTCCATCATCTCTTCCAAGTACTGGCTCGGCAATCACTCCCTACTTTGCCTCCTTCTTATCTCCCACCTCCACATGTGGGACTCTCGCTACTTTGCCCTTCCTCTATCTCACTCAGACTCCGGAAAGGAAGCCTTCTTTCACGTCCCTAATTTGTGGAGCTCCATCCCCTTCCTCACTCTGAATGCTCCCATCACTAAACCTGTTTAAAAGGACCCTCTCTTACTCATCACTTCCACCCTGTTCGTGCCCCCAATCTGACTTACCCACTACTGGCATCCCATGACTCCTAGCACCCTCCACTCAAATTTGACCTTCCCGACTCCTGCTTCTTGTGCGAGCCCCTTTAGTTTGTAGTTCCTGCTCTTTCTGCACTGCACTTTTGAGCTCCCTGCTAGGTGGTAACCTGCTTGTTAGCACTACTGCTCGATGTAGTGTATACCTGTACTTTGCACTTGCCTCTTCCTGGGCATTATTTGTATCTTGTTAATTGACATTGTCGGTACACTGTATGTTATTGTACTCATGTATGTTTTGCCTGTCTCACTGTAAATTGCTTTTTACCATGTATTTGTTATATTTTGTACCTCCAATTCCCTCCTCCCCCGGGTCACACCAAGAAACGAGTCTCTGCTCAGTGTGCCTCTCCCGGTTACCAACTTTTAAATAAATAAAAATAAATATTATTCTCTATGTAATGTCTTACTATAGTAATGTAACAAAATGTGAAGTATGTCATGACAAAATTGTCACCGGGATGCTGTTGTAAAAGAGCTTTGGCTTGAGTGGCCAAGTAACCTTCCCCTGTTTATTTTCAATAAATTTATTATTACACACCCTCGTAAGTGGAGGCAAACATGGGGGCTGGAGGTTACTGTCTCGTTTGAGAAATTTGTCTTTGCTTTCAGCTCATTAGATACTCTGGGCCCAATTTGTTATTGTTATGCCTTTTTTTATTTAATAAAGTTCATTAAATTGAAAAAGAAAAAAAGAAACAAAGAAAGAAAGGTTCCCTGAATGGCGCAAGGGGCTTGTGCCACAAAGAATGGCGCAAAGTGCAGCTTAGGCAAAAAAAAAAAAAATGCACTGGGAGCAATTCAGAAAGGCGGCCTTAGTCAAACGCATGCTGCCTGCGCCAAAGGGGGCTCGCACCACAAAATGGGCTGCAGTATGGTGCTGGGGGGCTTCCGGCAGACACAGGCTACCATATCCCCCAAGTCGAGATTGACAAAACCCCCCCAGAGAGCAAATTTCTAAATACCGTTAGACTAGCCAGGGCTGGTCTAAGGGTACTTAGAAGTGTGTCCTATGGGAGGGGTTTAGACATATGCAGCAATGTACTGCACCCCTCCCCCCGTCCCAGCCCTGCTCTCCATTCAAATTAAATTCAAGTCTCTGTTGGCTAGCGGTACCCCCTCCCAGCCCCGATCTTCGTTCAAATAAAATAAATGTCCCTAGTGGTCTAGCGGACCTCTCTTCCTGTCCCTGCTCTCCCCAGAAAATAATTAATGTACCCAGTGGTCTAGCAGACCCCCCACCACCCTGGTAGGCAGTGCACCACCACCCCACTCCGCCCCATCCCATCCTTGTGCCGGTGACCGGCACAGCCCTCTTCTCACCATCATGGCCAGCCACCGACTGAATTGCCAAGGAGCACGTACTGTATACAGTACGCCCTCACTGACTGACCACAGGGACATTAATTTTATTTGAATGGAGATCAGGCTGGGGGAGAACCACTAGCCATGGGTCCGCGGGGTGTGTGTGTGTGTGTGTGTGTGGCATGAGACAACAGGGATCGATGCCCATGGTTCTACTGCCACACGACAATCCCGTGACTTGCAGCACACCTTCCACATGCGCCCTCTGTTTGGAGCAGGGCCAAAGTTGCCACAAGCCATGAGACTTTGCTGCTGGGGTGGTTGGGGGTTCACTTGACCACCAGGTACATTATTTAGTTATTTCTAGGGAGATCGAGGATAGGTAGAGAGGTCCACTAGGGACATTCATTTTATTTGAATAGAGATCGGGGCTGGGGGGTGGGGGACCAGAAGCTACCAGGGACAGTAATCTTATTTGAATGGAAATCGGGCTGTGTAGGGGGACCACTAGCCATGGGGGGGCACTAGACACCAGGGGCTGCTGTCCATAGTTCTATTGCTGCACGGCCGTCCTGCAGCTTGTGGCACACTTTCCAGACATGCCCTCTGTTTGGCGAAGGGCCAAGGTTGCCAAAAGCTGCAGGACTTTGCTACCAGGACCCTACTCGATAGTGAATTGGGCGCAGGGTCCCTGGCGCACCGACAATCGGTGCAAGCTGCCTTTAGTGGAGCCTGCGCCGACTTTGTGAATCGAGCCCTCTAAGTTTAGATAAGGTACTATTAATCAGTGCTAGTTCCAGGTGGTGACTCAGGTGGGACCTCCTTCCACTTGCTAATCCCATTTCCCATCCAGTTAAACAGTGTCTGGTCTCCCTGTTTAACCAATCAATAGAGTCTGTCCCCAAAGTTTGTATGTCTTACCCCCTGAAGTACAGCCCTGACCAGAGAAGGCTACCAATACTAGCCAGGAGAGTGAAGCCATGGGGAACAGGTAGGGGAAAGCCAAAAAAAAGAGCCTGTTCAGGTGTGGTGGTGGGGTGGGGGGGATGCACTTCATCTACCTGCCTAGTGCATATTCAACAGCCATCCCTCCCTGAAGGAGTGAATTCTGGCCAGAACTCAGTTTCTCCTCCTGACATTCGGCTCCTCAAGTCTGGGGCTCTGGGGGCAAACGCTAGTGACCATCGTGCCTGCCGCTCCACACTGTTCACCATCACAGAGCTAGCTCATTATATCCCATGCTTTATTTTTGTCCGATTATCATGGACTGCTCATTTATAGTCAAGTGCTGCTACACTAACAGAATATGAGCAGAAGTGGGCCTTTTATTGTCACCATTGCCAAAAAGAGGCACTACAAGACAACAGAAGCTCAGTGCAGTTGTGAAGGGTCCCTTTCCTAATCCTGAAGGAGGAGGATAAAAATGAATAAGCACCATATCCGGCCCAGTGGTGATGAGGTAGAGCTAATGCTCGTGACACTGGTGACCTACATTCAGGAACAAGCCCATGCCACCAGAGGGCTGTCTGGGGAGGATGATGGGAACATATGAACATAGGAATTATGTCGGCAGATGGGGACTGTAAGATCCATCTAGTCTGCCCGTGTTTCTGCCCCCCTCCCTATTTAGGCTGCACTCTGATGTGTCCACAATGTCTGACCCATGCGAGTCTGAACTCGCGTTCTTGTCTTGGATTCCACCACCTCCTGAGGTAGGCCATTCCATGGGTCTATGACCCTTTCTGTAAAAAAAATACTTCCTGAGGTTGCTTTTGAACCTGCCTACCACCAGATGCAAGTTGTGCCCCCATCCCTGTTTTGCTGGAAGAGGTTTCCTGCTGGTGTTGTGTTGATTCCTTTAACATACTTACAAGTTTCAATCATGTCCCTTCTGTTTCTTCTCTGCTCAAGGGTGTACAGATTTAGTTCTGAGTCTTGCCTCGTATTACTCACGATGCAGTCCATGCACCATCTTTGTAGCCCTTCTGTGTACTGTCTCTAGGCGGTCTGTGTTTTTTTGAGGTGGGGCCTCCAAAACTGACCATAGTACTCTAAATGTGGCCTCACCAAGGACCTGTAGAGAGGAATGATAACCTCGCTCTTTCTACTTGTAATCCCCCTACCAATGCATCCAAGGATGCCACTCGCCCTCTGTGCTTCCTTTTCACACTGTTATCCAACCTTTAAATCGTCCGCGATGACTACTCCGAGGTCTCTTTCTGTCTTTGTCTCCTTTAACTGATGCCCTCCCAGTGTGTACTTTATCCCTGGGTTTTTTTTCCCTATATGCATAACCTTGCACTTCTTGGCATTAAACTTCAACTGCCAATCCCTGGACCATTCCTCAAGTTCTCTCAGGTCTGCTTCAATACCTTTCGCTCCTTCCTGCGTGTCTACTCTGTTGCAGAGTTTTGTGTCATCTGCAAACAGGCAATCCTTCCCTTCAAGTCGTTTGCAATATCCCCTATAAATATGTTAAAGAGGATGGGTCCCAGCACAGAGCCCTGTGGAACGCCACTGGTCACTTTGCCTTCCCTTGACAGTGAGCCACCGATGGGCTTCCCGGCAGAATCCTGCCCCCTCTGGGGAGGGTCACTGGCTCTGCTGCCATCTGACAGACCACAGAAGGTAGCGCAAAGGAAGGCAGAGCGGGAGGGTGGTCGCCAGCTGGGCTTGCTACCAGTGCACCGTTCTGTACACCCCACATAGAGTTGCTTATGTGCCAATGTCCAAGGGGAAGGGAGAAAACCAGCATGACAGACAACAGATCTGGTACATCTGGACCCTATGCTACTATTAGCAGCACCTCCTGACAATGTATAGTGAGTTGGGAGGAATTCCCACACATCTCCCATCCCCCTCTGGGGTAGAACCAAGATTCAATGGAGGATGGCATCGGCAGCTAGCAGTGTCATGGCTGGGTGGTTCTCGAGTGCTCCTGAGGGAACCAGGTGCCGAGATAGGAATGTGGCTTAAAATAGCAAGTTTACAAAAATGAAGTTAATCATTACCAGACAATGTATGGGGAAGTAGTAAAAGACATTCCAGCACATTTCTGACCCTCAGATTTTCTGGACTGATCTCCAACATTTAAAGCAGAGCTTCAAACTAATTTTACTAGTGCTATTGCAAGCCCTGAAACACCATACAGTCACACTGAATCCGCTAACTTTTATTTCACGGAATACTTGGTACTGAAATATTTTCAAACATAAAAGAAAATTAGACCCGTAAATAAAACTACCTAGACAAAAACCATCTCCTCTAACATTAAATCTGCAAGCTATACTGACTTGCACTCACTGCAAACCAGGCTGCTTCCACGTTTTTGTTTTGAATATACTTAAAAATAAGCATTTAAATACGGAACTTGGAATTTAAATTACTAAGCATTGCTAAAAAAAGAAAGGATCAATGTAGGTTCAAGAGATGAGGCTGTCCCCCTTTGGAGTAGTTTTACTGTAGAAATGGATGTACTTGCTCACATCTGGCACCAGGTATCTCTGCTGAACTGAAAGTCAAGAGACAAAAAAATTCCCACGAAACGACCTGCAAGGTTATTCAAATCCCATATTTGGCTGTTTGCTGTTAAAGGGACTGCCATAATATGAGTCTTGAAGAAACGAGTCAAGTACAGGACTAGACTGGGAGCCCAAGGTCAGGTTGAGATCTGTTTGGTTAAATTAGCAGTGTTGAGTTTTTTTTTTTTTTTTTTTTTTTTAAGTTTCCTCTTTATGTTGCTCGTGACTGCCTAGGCTTTCGGCCCTACCACGGACCCCTGTACCCCCACCTCCATTACTGGCCGTGACTCAGATACCCCCCGCTTACCCCATCAGGGTGGGGATGTGGCACCTGAGGCACAGTGCCACATAAGTGGGACTAGAATCGGAGCCGACCCTAGAGGCTGATTGAGAGCCAGGGGCGGGGCGTCGTGTGGCAGCCATAATACAGGTTACTCACCTGTAACAGGAGTTCTAGGAATGGTATATGTTGTTCATCCACACTCATTGTGCAGTATCCTTGCCGCTTTAAATCTTGCGGAAGGTCTTCAAGCTTGCTCCTCCACCCACCGGGTGGTATAACTCGGCTCTGCCCCATGATGCCAGATCTGGCCCGCTGGAAGCTCAGGTTGTCGCGTCGAGCGGGGAGGTCGGGTGAGTCGTGTGGATGAACAACATATACCATTCTAGAACTCCTGTTACAGGTGAGTAACCTGTATTTAGGGACATGGATATGTTGTTCATCCACACTCATTGGCAGACTCCTAGCAGTTCTCCGGAGGAGGAGGCAAGACCACACCCCAATACTTACTTGGGAAGAGAGACTGGAGAACCGAGGCCCCAAAACCAGCATCCGGCGTGACTCAAGGTCGATGTGGTAATGGGTAATAAAGGTGTTTGCTGACTTCCAGGTAGCAGCCCTGCAGATTTCCTGGATAGGGGCGTCCTGGAAGCAGCCACCGTTGCAGCAGTATGGCGGGTAGAATGAGCTCTTATCCCTCTGGGAGGCTCCATGCCCGCCAACTTATAGCAGAGATCTATGCAGGAGGTTACCCACCTGCTTATCATCCGCTTGGCTGCAGGTCTGCCAGATGCGGCTTCAGCGTAGGTGACAAACAGCTGGCGAACCTCTCCCCGAATTTCAGCCGTGCGCTCCTTATAATAAGCGAGCGCCCTTCTAGGGTCCAGAGTATGGAGCCTATATTCAGCCTCGGGTGTGATTGGGGTAGAACACGGCAGAGTCAACACCTGGTTAAGGTGAAACTCCGACACCACCTTCGGAAGGAATTTGGGTGGGCGCAGGACAACCTTGTCCCTGTGGAAGACCAGGTAAGGAGACTCGATGGAAAGCGCTGGAGCTCTCCCATCCTTCTGGCTGACGTGATAGCCACCAAGAAGGCGGTCTTCCACGACAGGTGAGAGAGAGCACACCTGTGCATAGGTTCGAATGGCTTGCCCATGAGCTTTGCCAGTACCAGCAGTAGATCACGGAGGTGGGGTTCCCGCACTGGAGGAAATGTGATCAAGGCCTTTGAAAGTCGAACCACCTTCTCCTGCGCCACTCGACTGCTTCCCGCCCGCCCCGTAAGCAGAGATGGCTGCCAGGGTGCACCCCTTAGGGTCGCCGACCTAAGCCCTTGACTAGAAAGGGACCATAAATAGTCCAAGATGCTTGCCAAGGAACAGGAGGAAGGGTCCAAGCCCTTGCCCTGACACCAAATGGAAAACCTTTTCCATTTGAAGGCATAGCATTTTCTGGTCGACTCTCAGGACGCCTCAACTACATTGAGGACCTGGTCGGAAAGACCAAGGCCTGGAACTCTAGCGCTCAGGAACCAGGCCGTCAGGTGCAGGGATTGAAGGTCCGGATGGAACACCTTCCCTGATTGACTGAGAGCAGGTCCGGGCGAGCTGGAAGCTGCCTCGGAGTCCTGGAGCTGAGACTAAGGAGATCTGGGTACCAGAACTGGCGAGGCCAGTCTGGGGCTATCAGAATCACCTGCGCCTTGTCCCTCCTCGCCTTGAGAAGCACCTTGTGGATCAAGGGAAATGGGGGAAAGGCGTAAAAGAGGCCGGGGTCCACTGCCTCGAGAGGCATCCCCTGCAGCGAGCCCTGCTGAGGCGGGCATGGAACAGGCTCAACCGCATTCTCCCTGAGGCAAACAGGTCCACCTGAGGTGTGCCCCAATGGGAGAACAGATGCTGTACTACCTCCGGCAGGAGAGACCACTCGTGGGATGCAGCCCCTATCCGGCTCAGGGCATCGGCCAGGGTGTTGGAGGCTCCTGCCACGTGAATGGCTAGGAGATCCGCCTCCAGGCTGCGCACGAGTGACCAAATGCGGAGAGCTTCCTTGCATAGAAGCATGGAGCGCGTCCCGCCCTGGCGGTTTAGATAGTACATGGTCGTGGTATTGTCCGTCTGGACTCGGACCACTTGACCCCGGAGGAACGGAGCAAAGGCAGTGAGAGCTAGGCGGACCGCTCGACTCCAGCAGGTTGATGTGGGCATCGGGACTCCCCCGGGGACCAGAGGCCATGAGCCAGTGTTCCCCAGATGGGCACCCCAACCCATCAGAGAGGCATCGGTCGATAGAGACCGTCGGCTCGGGCGACGAACAGGATGCCCTCCTGCAAATGATCTGGAGCGGTCCACCACTGGAGAGCGTTCACATCCCTGTGTCACCGACACAAGCTGGTCCAAGGATCGCAGCGTTGTGACCACTGGCTGGCCAGTCCCCACTGAAGGGACGCATGTTCCAGCGGCCCAACGGACCACGCTGGTGCAGGCGCCATGAGACCCAGGAGGCGCAGGAAGTCCGGGCAGGGCGCAGTGCCCAACCAGAAATGATCGGGCAAAGGAGGAAAGAACCTCGGCCCTGTCCGCGGGGAGCCGCTGCTGGCTCAAGAGAGTCGAGCTGCGCCCGATGAATAGAATCACCTGCTTCGGCTCAAGTTCGACTTGGCCTCGTTGATAAGGAGGCCCAGTTGAGAGCAGACCTGGAGGCCAGATTTCTGGACCACTCTGCCTCCTTCCTGGAGGGAGCTGCTATCAGCCAGTCGTCCAGGTAAGGGTACACCCGGACCCCTCGGCGCCGCAGGAATGCTGTCACCACTGCCATGCATTTGGTGAAGACCCTGGGAGCTGGAGACAAGCCGAAGGGCATGGCTTGGAACTCGAAGAGGGATCCTTCCGCTCGGAAGCGAAGGAATCTCTGGTGAGACGGACGGATAGGGACGTGAAAAAACGCGTCCTGCAAGTCCAGAGAGCAGAACCACATGCCGCGTTCCAAGGATGGTATTATCTGAGCCAGAGTGACCATCCTGAAGGTTCGAGACCTTAGGAACTTGTTTAGGTCGTGTAGGTCGAGAATGGGGTGCCAGCCCCCCGTCCGCTTCGGAACCAGGAAGTACCTGGACACAAACCCTGGGTCTGAAGGAGGGTCCACCACCTCTTATCACCTCCTTCTGGAGGAGGAGGCGATGTCGGCTCGGCGAGCCGCCAGTGAGGCTGGGATCCCGAAGCCCCGAGGCGGCAAGGTCTGAAGGGTGGTGCCTGCTCGAATTCCAGAGGCAGGCCTCTTCCACCACCTCCAAGACCCACCTGTCCGTGGAAACAGCGGACCAGGCGCGGAAGTGCGGAGCCGTCCCCCTCAGCCCGTCACTGGGCAGGCTTGGAGGAGGGACCGCCGAGGGACCTCCTGGGCCTTCCTCCTGCCTCCTGTTAGGGAAGCCGGCGCTTGGGTTTGGGATGCCAAGGCCGAGCCTGCTGGCCCTGGCGTTACTGGGCAGGCGCGGGGGCACAGAAGGCGAAAGGGCTTAGGCTGTGGTTTGCGAGCCTTTGTCCTTCTGAGCGGAAGAGACCGAGTCAAGGTAGCATTGGACTCTCGATCCTCTGCAGGTGACCTTCCACCCCAGGGCGAAGAGGTCAGTCCCCAAAGGGGACATCCGCCAACTTGTGCTGGGTATCCGAGTAAAGGTGGATATCCTCAGCAAACCCTCGACGCATAGCCACTGCGGCCGCCACCGATCTGGCACATGAGTCCCCTATATCCAAAGCAGTCTGGAGCTGCTGTTTGGCCACTGCCCTGCCCTGGTCCCGCACCTGCTTCACCGTAGTCTGCAGATCGGCGGGAAGATGAGGGATGACCTCATCCAGGGAGCCCAACAGGGCATGAGAAAAATGTGCCATGAGGACGGCCGAACTGGCCTGGCGAAGGCAGAGACATAGCGTAGACTTTCGCCCGACATAGTCAATTTCTTGGACTCCTTGTCAGGAGGTTTGTCCACACCCTGGCGTTGCGGGCGCTAGGAAAGCGCTGTCGGTAACCAACCCCTCAGCAGAGGGTGTTCCGAAAACGGACAAGGAACCAGTAGGGACCGCATACTTCCTGGCCATCCTGGCCGGCGAGGCAGGAAGCAGGGCGCTGCCAAAGCTCCAGTGCCGGACCCACTATGGCCTCGGCCACGGAAGAGCCTCCGTGGAGAATCCCTCGGTCCAGAATCTCCGTGAGGATACCTGGCCCGTTGGAAGCAGGTTCGAGCTCCATCCGGTGGACTCCGAGATGGGCAGTAGTCCTAGGAAGGACGGCCGGCTATCGTCCATTGACTGACCTCCTGAAGACTCCAAGTCCAGTCGCTTGGAGAAAGGAGGAATCATCTTCGGACTCGGAAGAGTCCTCGAAGAAACTGCCTCTGACCTGAGCCACCTTCACCTGCCGAGGTCGATCGGGTGAGGTAACTGACAACCGATGGGGTAGACCCTTGGCCGAGAATCCTGGTGGGAGCCCCAGTGGTGGCTGTGGAGGCGGAGGTTCCACGGAATCGTGGAGCAGCTGGTTTTGGCGAACAACCGGCCTGGGTATAGTCTCCGGATAAGTCGAGGGTTGTGTCGGCCGATCGGTGACAGCCTTAATGGCGGGGAAGCGGGTCGGCTTATTCCCGACCAGGACGTCTGTTGCAACATAAGGTCCTCTTACCGTCGGCGTAATTTCGCCGAAGCCTCCCTCATCAGAGGAGGAGGGCGAGACGGCGACGCCGCTCACAGCATGCCGGGACCGAGACCGCCTATGACGGTGGGATCGGCTGGACGCGAAAGAGGTCGAGACCGAGAGTCCCGGAATTTCCGAGGTCGGTGCGGGGAGGTGTCGGCCGGAACCGGCACTCCCTTTGGCTCGGATGGTGCATCCGAGGGCTCCGGAACCGGAGGCACAGGCGAGCCCACGGGATCCTCAACTCCTCCCGGGGGAACCGGGGAGAGGGGAATCTCGGCTGCTAAAGGCGACAGCCCGTCCAATGGGTCGAGAAAAATCTCGACTTCCTCGGTGGGAGTCTCGGTCAACTGACCTGGCAGGGGACACCGTGAGGCCATGTGGCCGAGCTGATCGCCGGCGGACGGCGGTGGAGAGGACCTTTCCGCTCCCAAGAGCGTCGACGGAGGGACTTACCCTTGTCCCTCTTTTTGGACCGAGAATAAGGTCCCTCGCGTAGGCCCTTCTCCTTTAGTGGAAGGGACAGACAAAGCTCCTTAAAAACCGTGTAAGAAGAGCCCAGAAGGCGGGATAAATGCGCGGCGAGGAAGATCTGACCAGCGCCGCCTCCTCTTGGGGCGACCATCCGCTCGAGCTGATCCGCCCGAGCCGCCCGGACGACCGCCAAGCGGGCCTCCTTGGACTTCACGGAGGAAGCGCTTCGGGGCGGCCCAGTTGTAATCGGGCACACGGTCTTGAGGGCGTGGGCCGAGAAAGATGAGCACAGGTCGCAAGCCTGCGGGTCGTGCTCAAGGCCTAAGCAGTAGACACACGTGGAGTGTGGATCCGTCCGAGACATCTTCTGCCCGCATGGGCATCTCCGAAATCCGGGAGTCGATTTGTCCATCGCAGCCGCGAGGGATAGAAGACTGAAGTCTTTTTGCAAAATTTTATTTTTTAAATCCGCAAACGGAGAAATAGGAACCAGTCTCAAACGCAGAGCGTTAAGGAGGGAACCTGAGCTTCCAAGCGGTAAGGAAGATCTGGCGTCATGGGGCGGAGCCGAGAGTTATACCACCCGGGTGGGTGGGAGGAGCAAGCTTGAAGACCTTCCGGCAAGATTTAAAGCGGCAAGGATACCTGCCAATGAGTGTGGATGAACAACATATCCATGTCCCTAGAAGCAGGATTTTCTGCTTTTGTGTCCCCAGGGGCAGGGACGTGCAATGACGTCCATCCGCCCTGCCCCTCTATCTTTTAGATGCTGGTGCTTACATGCTTATCCTCCTGGCCTCTGCCAGAAGTCATGCCACCGGGCATTCACCCAGCGCCCCCGAAGAGCGGCCCTGAAGGTGCTCGATCCTTCCCCCACCAGCCGTCCCTCCAGCTCCCGGGTCCGTTCCTAAAACCGGGTCGCTGGCGTTGCATGCGGAAATTCAACTACATTAATGCCAGCAGGCCGGGTTAATGTTGGTGAGTTTTTAAACTTCTGGGGCTAGATATTCAAAACTTTGCCCAGTGGGCAAAGCAACTGCATCCTGTTTGCACCCATGCGCAATATCCAAAGGGGCTTTTGTGTGCGACAACAGGGTTAGTGCACGCAAAACAAAATAATGTATGTGGTGGGCAAAGTGAGGGGTGGGGAAAGGAATACCTGCACAATGCAATATTCAGTGTGATAGCGCTGTGCAAAAGGAATAGTGCAAGCCACTTTGTGCAGCGCTATCACCGCATGCAAAACTGACTTACTCCGGGCAACCCTGGCAGCTCCCAGAGTCACTGCAGCCAACAACCAAGTTGGTGGCTAGGGGAGCACATCTGCCCCCTGGCATCTAGTGGCCCCCCATTCACTGATCCCCATCTCCATTAAAGTAAAATATGTCCCTGATGTCTAGTGTCCTCCCCCCCATCCTCTGATCGCCAGGCCGTATCATTCTAAGTATCTCCCTAGTGTCTAGTGGTCCCCCGCCCTATAATCGCTGGTCTGTAGCATGTAAGTCATGTTCCTGGTGGCCAGTGGTCCCCCCACCCTCTGATCGCTGGCCCGTATCATGTTAAGTACTTCCCTGGTGCCTAGTGGCCCCTGCCCACCAATCACTGGCCTGTAGCACGCAACCTATGTCCCTGGTGCCCAGTTGTCCCCCCATCACCCGATTGTCATCCCACATAATAAACAATATGAACAAGCCAGCAGAATGAGGCCATTCGTTTTCTCTAGTCTGCTAATATTGCAGGGTCCCCAGCTTACACTACTGACCCAGCTCCCCCTCCCCAGTCCTGCATTCCTTTCCATCCACCGCACCTTATAACCTCTACGTTCCTTCCCCCTTATGCCCATCCCAGCCCCTCTTGAAGCTGTCCACAGAAGTCATCAAGACCATTTCCTCCAGCAATGCATTCCAACTGGCCACCACCCTCTCGGTGAAGAAGTGCTTCCTAACCTCCCACCTAAATTCCCCACCTGCAGCTTTAGACTGTATCCTTTTGTGGTTCAGCAGCTACTTAGCTTAAAGAGACCCTCCCTGTCCACCTTTTCAAGTACTTAAATGTCTTTATCATGTCACCTCTCTCCCTCCTCTCCTCCAGGGAGTACATATTCAGGGCCTGCAACCTCTCTTTATATGTTTTACCCTGCTGATCCACAGTCATCTTAGCTGCCCTCCTCTGGACTGTTTCCAGCAGGTTGATGTCTTTCTTAAGGTGTGGGCACCAATATCTGACTCCATACTCCAGATGTGGCCTCACCAGTGACCTGTACAAGGGCAGTATAACCTCCTTCTGCCTGCTGCAGATTCCTCTGGCTATACACCCCAGCATCTTGTTTGCCCTTGTAGCTGCCTTTTGCACTGTGTGGTAAAAGATATGTCCCTGGTAGTCATTGGTCATTCCATCCTCTGATCCCCAACCCCGTGACAATACAGAACTCACTGGCGGCCAGTGGTGCCTCTTCAACACTCTGCTTGCTGCTCTGGTACTGACATATCTAGTCACTGGCATCTAGTGGTACCCCCCCCCAGCCTCCAATCGCCATCCACGTATATGACAAAATAGTCCCTGGTGCTATTGGGACCCCCCACCCTCCGATCGCTGTCCCCATAATGGCACATCCAGTCCCTGGTGCTAATGGTACCTCCCACCCTCCGATCATCATTCTCACAAGAAAGAACTTCCTGATGTCTAGTAGACCCCCTCCCCCATATCGCTGGCACAGTGCAAACCACCCTGCCACCCCACCCTGACTGCTTGATGCCAATGTTTCCAGCTCCAATACAGCGACACATCCTCCTCTCACACCTCCTCGGTTGGCTACTATATAGAAAACTGGGAGTGTGCATCCTATATACTGTAGTGGGCACGCGTCTTCTGTCTCCACACGCTCCTGTGTGGTCAGAGGACACACACCCTGTATATAGTACATAGGATGTGCATTCCCTCATTTTCAATATGACAGCCAGCCAAGAAGGAAACGAGGAGAAACTAATGCCGATTGCTGTGTGGGAGCCTTATCAGCTTCAATGGCTAGCGGGGAGGTGGATGCATCAGGGTAGTTTGCATTGTGCTGGTGGTGCGGGGGGCTGCTAGTTGCCATGGGAATGGCGATCAGAGGGCGGGGGAGGTACCCCTAGTACCAGGGACTATTCTGTCATATAAGGAGATGGTGATCAGAGGGAGGTGGGCTACCACTAGCGCCAGGGACAATGCCATTAAGGGGATGGTAATCAGAAGGTGGGGGGGAGGACCACTAGTGCAAGGACTGTTTTGTTATATACAGGGATGGAGACTGGAGGGTTGGGGGATACCACTAGTGCCGGAGACTGGATATGTCATTAGAGGGATGGCGATCGGAGGGTGGTGGGGGCCACTAGCTCTAGGGACTATTTTGTCATATACAGGGATGGCGATCGGAGAGTGGGGGGTATCACTAGATGCCAGGAACTAGGTATGTCAGTATCAGGGAAGCAAACAGAAGGTGGGGGTGCCACAAGCCACCAGGGAGTACTGTATTGCCAAAGGGATGGTGATCAGAGGACAGTGGGGACCACTGACCGCCAGGGACATATCTTTCATAATACAGGATGCTGATCAGAGGATGGGGGGGACCACTACACACAGGGACATATATAGAGCTATATGTATTATAGGGACATGTTTGTGCCTCTATAGTTAGGGTTGAGGATACTGTTTAATGGTGAACCTCAGATTTTACACTTTTCGAACTCTGCAACTGACAAATGGATTTGCACAAAATTTGGTATGTGCTGTCCGGTGGGGGTAGATCTCGATGTGCCAAGTTTCATTCCATTCGTATGTGCAGATTCTGAGATCCAGATAATGAAAAAAAAGCACAAAGTCACCCTTTTTTGCAGTTTTTTTCCTTTGACACCTTGCACCCAGATGGTGTGGAATTTTGGCATGATTTTTTATGGTAGAAAGAATTGGTTAACAGAACTGCCACTGTTAGTTTGGTGCCAAAATACTGAACTGTTGCAAAGTTTATTCAGTTTTTTAGTTCCCTTTATATCCTATGGGAAGTTCATTTTTCAGGATAGAGGTAAAAAGTTCGACAAAGGACTTGATCTCTTAAAAAAGGAGTTAGTCTCACAAGAGTGTGTTCTTTTTCACAAGAACAAAATCCTTTTTCATCAGACAAATTTCCTTTTCCAGGAGCCGCCTTCTTGTTTTCGTTTTCCAAAAAAAAAAAATTAAAAGCACCCAAAATTAAGGTATCTAGAGACACCAACACATGTATCTTGTTCATCAGGACTCCGTTAGGTGGACTGTGAAGTTATTTGGTGGAAGAACAACCTTGCAAAGCCTTTTTTTTTTTTTTTTTTTAACATGGTATTTCTTCCTTGTCCTGCCAGCACTCCTACTGCCCTTTCAGCTACCCACCCCGGCGTCGTACCCCAAGGATCAGACCCCCTCCCTTAAGCTCCCACGACTTACCCTTCATGGCAGGGTGGTGGGGAGCATCTCAACCCACCCGAAACAGATCCAGCCAGGGAGATGCCCTCTTGGGGGCGATGCCACGGGGTACAGCTTCATACCATGTGACCAGGACTTTTCTGATATTCTCCCGTTATGGAGGTGGGGTGTGCAATGACGCCAACAGAGAGAGCACACACGAGTCCGCACACACTCCTCCAAGCGGTGTTTGGCAAATTCACCTTTCAGGCAGGATTTGCATAATGACAGTCATATTGTTCATGAGGTAGGGTCCCCAAAACGCCATGTTGAACATTTGGGGTCAAAATGTCAAAAAATGGCCGAGTTATAAACGTTTGTTGCAATTTCACTATGCACACTTGTAACTTTGTAAATTTACAACATTTTGACCCCAAATTTGAAACATAGACTTGTTATTACCCCACCAAATGTATGTCACAACTGTAATTTTTAAAATCCTGGCTGAAATGTGTTTTCACACCTGTGGCTCAGAAATGACATTGCAGTTGCACAGAATTAAGTTTTGGTTGGAATTTGAACATTTTCGCCACTGGGTGCATCCGGTGGGGTAATAACATGGCTATGCTGACAGTTTCATCATTCTTGGGCTATACATGGATAGCTAAGTACATATATGCATCTATGGAGGAATGGGAGCACAGGGCCCTCCCACAAGCAAATTATGATATGATTATACCATCTTAAAAAGTAAGGAAATAAACTGCAAAACACTTCAGTCAGAGTTGCCACAAAAAAAGTAGTGAAATGTGGCATTAGAGGTTTCACCCTAACACCCCACCCTACCCAGCACAGACCAAGAGGCGTCGGGGGCACTTACTGAGGTCGTCAACCCTAACTCCACCCATTCCATTATAAAATAAGTTGGGTGGATGAAGTATGGAGAATGGGGTGAGTGTTAAGGTTGACGACCCCAATGCTACCTCCCCAATGTCTCTTGGTCTACACAGGGTAGGGGTGAGGTGTTAGGTGAAACCCAATGCCACATTTCCCTACTTTTGTTGCGGCAACCCTAACTGATGCATAATGAAGATTTTTGCAATATATCTATATTTTTTTTTTTTGTTATTTTTAAATGGGGACAGGCACTCGGAGTGGGGGCGGGCACTTGGAGGGGAGGTGTCGCAGGGGCACAAACCTTTTGCTGCTTCCCATGCAGATGAATCCATAAATGGGCATGCAAATTGCCCCTTTGCACCTTGCATGTCCAATGGGCTCATTTGCATGAAGCTGTATTATACAGACCCAGAACTACCAGCACAATCTTTTCTGGGGGCGCTATTCCCTGCACTGCCAGGATCCATGTCGGAGCACTGCTTGTCGAATTAGCACTGTGCCAACATGGCCTTATATTCAGTTGGATAGAGCCGTTGCACTATCCAACTGAATACAGCATCCTCGGGGTCACAGGCAATGGGCAAGCGCAGCGTAAAACTTTGAGCTCCGTTTTGCCCATTTTTCAGTATCGGGCTCCTGATCTTTTGTTTGCTGCTCCCACTGTCCTCCTGAGGCCAAGTGCAGTCACAAAGACAGTTCTTAGCAGCAGCAGTGGCAAACATCTGATCTTCGCTTATAAAATCTCTAACATGCACTGCAGGCTATGAATCTCCTTTTGCTGTTGCCCTGCTCTGATGTCAGCTGCAGGGGACTTCTGGTTACAGAAAATGCAGTTTGAAAGTCAACAGGATCAGTCTGATACAATATACTATACTGCAGTAAACAGTAAATCAAGTGCCAATTGGGACCAGCCCCAATCTTGGGTGTGGGGCTCTTACTGCTGACTGTTTCTCTTAGAAGTAGGAAACATCTGGAACAGAGACACCTGCTGTAGGTAAAGTGGACTGCAAAATGAACACCTTGATATACTACACAACTGTACATCTTCATAGCAGTTACCACATTATTCTCTATTTAAAAACCTGGTCTGGCAATATGTCTCACATTTACTTGTCCAAAGTAATAATTTACTTATATCTATGTGCAGGGTCAGTGACTCAGTACATTGCACACTGACTATTGTGGTGGGAATATTAGAGGTTCTAGTCCCACCCAGAACTTGGGCTAATATGCAATATTGAAACTGCTGAGTTGCCTTCCTTCAGATGAGGTATTAAACAGAGGCCCTGTCTATCCACCTCTGGTGAATCTCCAGGCAGAAGTTAAAGATTCCATGGCACTAATCATAAGCACAGAGGGGGTAATTCTCAAAGGCATTGCGCAAGTCATGCCAAAAGCAACTTGCACCAAATGCCGATGCGCCGCAGACCCTGTGCTAGATTCTCTATCGGGCAGGATTCCAGCGGCTAAGTCCTGTGGTTTGTGGCAACCTCAGATGTGCGCCAAATGGAGGGCATATCTGAACAGGCTGCTGCAAGCCTGCAGCACTGCCCAGTAAAAGGGCGCAAGCACCCCCCCCCAGTCCTGAAGTAGAAAGGAGAGCCCTGGAGTTCTAGTGGCACTCCCAGCCCCAATACATAATACATAATTTATATAAGACCCCCCAGCCCTGATCCCCAATATCGTATTTAAGGCCCACCCAACCCCAATCCCCAATATATTTCTCTTATTACTTTTAATATTAATTTTTTTTTTTTTTACTTTGTTTATCTCACCACCTGCAGAACTCCTTCCGGCATCCTCAAGGCTCCCAGCCTCTACCTCCCTCCGTGACTTCTAGGTCCTCTCCCGTCGTGCCACCCAGCACCACCTCCGGGTCTGAACGCTCCGGAGGTAGGGCTGCCCTATCCACCCAGGGTGCTTTATCTATGGGGCAAAGTGCTAGGCACACGAGATGGCCCATGGAGAGGAAGTCAGTCCAGAACTGAGAGTGTGGGCTAGGAGGCCTACGGGCCTTCATCTATCCCCAGGAGTGGGGTTTTTCTCGTTTTAGTTCCTGACCCTCTCGGAGTGTGGCTTAGCAAGGCAACGTAATGCCACAACTCTGCCCCTTGCATCCACAGCGTCGCTACACCGGGTGCCTCCAACCACCACCAGAAGCCACTCCAGGAGCGATCGCTTCCCCACAACCCTCCCCGGGAAGAGAGAGCAGTCCTATGGATGCTCGATCTCTCCCAACCCCCGCCAAACCCGGGTCGCCGGTGTGGTGTCCAGTGCCTCAACCCTCAGCACCACCAGGATTGCTTGTATATTAATGTTTGCATGTCTATTTTTTAAATGTAGCTCTGGTGGTCTAGTGGACATCTACCCCCATCTCCCGACAGTGCCCTACCATCCTGCTCCCCCCAACCCAGACCCAGCAGGGCTGGCACAGCCCACCTCTCTTGCCACCGTGGCCAGACACCGACTGAGCTCTGCATAGCACATACTGTAAATAATCGTGGTCAGTGAATGACAGCAGCTGTCATTCACTGTGCGGCGTACTTTTACAATCGTACTACTCACACAGAGCTCAGTGAGCCGGCAACTGGCCATGGTGGTGAGAGGTGGGCTGTCCTAGTCCCCGGATGGCTACGGGCGGGGGCCAGGTAGGTCACTGTCAGGTGGGTGGAGGGTGGGTGTCCCAGACCACCAGGGCTACATTTAAAAACAAACAGACATACAAACATTAATATACAAAAATAATAAGAAGGCTGGCCCGGTGGTGCTGAGGGTTGAGGTGCTGGATGCCACACCTCATGCCACACCAGCGACCTGGGTTCGAGAATGAGCCCAGAGAGCCAGGGATCGATGGGGAGGGAAGAGATTGAGCGTCTGCAGGGCTGCTCTCTCTTCACAGGGGTGGGATGGGGATACAACCGCTCAAAGAGCGACTTCTGACGGCGGCCGGAGGTAGCCCAAAGCAGCGTTGTGGCGTAAGCCCCGGGGTGGAGCAACACATTGCCATGACAGTCTGACTCCACAGGGGATCTCTTGCATAAAGTTAAAACCCCCCTCATCGCCGATAGGTGAAGGCACCTCCCTCCACAGACCACACTCCCGTACACAGTCTTGGAGCTCAGGCTCTTCCCCCACTCTCTGACCCGGTGACTCAACACTAACAGAAAGAGCGCCCTGGGTGGGGGTGGCCCTTCCCCAGAGGGTAGACCCAGGGGATGCCTGGAGTCAGAGAAGAGCCTGTGGAACACCGAGACACGTTGGGAGGTAGAGACTGGGGATCAGGAGGTCGCTGGAGAGAGTTCGGAGGTAAGGAGCGATTAAAAAAAAAAAAGACTAAAAGAAAAAAAACATAATAAGAGAAATATTTCAGGGGAGGGGGCCTGAATTAAATACTTATACCGGGATCAGGGCTGGGGAAAGGTCCTATATTACCTCTGTATTGTGAATTGGGGGGTTGGGGGGCCAGTTGCCCAGCAAGGATCTACATATTTATTATTGGGATCAGGGCTGGGGGGGTGATTGCCCAGTGTGGCTTACACATAATTATGATTGGGGAGCAGGGCTGGGAGGGGGCTGCCTGCCTATGGGGGATCGGATGGGGGCACATTGGTGCAACCCCCGGTGGATGGCAAAGTACACTTACACCAGCTCCTAGCTGGTATAAATATACTTTGACAGCTGCCCTCCTTTTTTTTTTTTTTTTTTTTTTGAGAATTATAAATTGCAGAATGTGGCTGGGTTCGGAAACGGACTCGGGACATCAGAGGGCCAGCCAGATGGAGAAGGACTGAGCGTCCTAACGACTGCTCTCCTTCTTTGGGGAGAGGGGTAGAGTTTCCAACTCACACCATGGACCTCTGGTGGAGGCTGGGGGACCCACTGTGTCGGCGCCCGTTACTGGGGGCAGGGTGAACACGGGACGTCACTGCATGCCACTGCCCCAGGTACTGCCATATACATAAAAATCTAGGTCCCCGGCCTTGATGCCACTGCTCCACCTCCACTGCCGCCAGTGCCGGGGGGCACTCCGTGGCTCTGGCCTGGGGGTAAGCCAGGACTAGCCTCTGACCATGAGGAGGGCACCTGCCCAGTGGCCTCGCCCGGGGGGGGGGGGTAAGTTTGGCCTTGGTGGGTTGGCATGCGGCGTAGGGGCCAAAGCTCCATTAGGAGCATTAAGGGGAAGAACGGAGGCAAAAAGCATACTGAATAAAAAATGAATAAAATCAGGGATGTGACAGCCGCCTCGGAATAGGATGCTACGGCTGCCGTAAACCCCCTTGCACCATGTCGCAGCCTAGTTTTTGATGCAAGTGTAACCCCTAGATGGCCATCCCAGGGCTACTACCCCTGCCTGATTTGCCTACTAACAGGTTGAGGGCCTGGATCCAATGGCGGTGCCTCCACCCAGAGGTCAGGGTTTGCAATAGTTAAACTTACTTGGTCACAGCCTCTGGGACACTGCAACCCTTTCTTCCACTAGTGGCCCACACAATATAGCAGAATTACCTTCACAGTATACACTTACCCCCCAAGGCTGGTTCAGGCACGGGACATCCTGTAAAATAAGATACAGTGCAACAATCACAGTACAGTACTTTAACATAGACAAATACCTCAGGCAGTATAACTTTGTTGAAACAAACAGCTCTGATTTATTTAGGGGATATAACAAGGACAGGGAAATCAGGTTAATTAGCTTATCACTTTACTATCTACCTATGGCTCTGTGCAGGCCTATCCCTACCAGTTACTGTCCCTGGGTACCCAGGCCTAGTGGCTAGTCCAAACCGTGGCAGCTGGTAGGGGCCTTTCACACAGAGAAAAGGAAAATTAAACAGTCAGCAGTACAGTAATTCCATTTGGATTTAATGTGGCATTCAACAGGGAGCGACCCAATTAGTACTCACGACCTCCAAAGAAGATATGGTCCTTCAATGTCAGCAGGGCTACTTTTGATCTCCAAGAGACTCCTCACATTTATATGGTAAAAAAAAGCACTATACCAGGCAGGCTGCATCTGTATCCCAATCGCATACTGCACAATAACCAGGAGAACACACAGCAGATTCAGTTCCTGACAGACCGGGTGTAATTCAACAATTTCTTCAGTCTTCTACAGGGTGAGCCTGGTTTCTACTCTTCAGAATCCTTTGATTCTTTTCACAGGGCGGATTCAGTCCTAACAACAGTTACACAAGTTGTAGACGGAACTCTGGGCCTTGCACACGTTTTTGACTGAAACTGTGCACTGAAGGACTACAGGGTTTCTTTCCCCTTCACTTTCAGATCTCAAACTGAAACTCCCAACAGACAAAACCGGGCACTTCCTTTGAGTTCCTCCCAGTTCTTGACTGGATTGGCTGTCACTCACAATAGACTGCTGTTGTGGTCCAAAAGGCACCAAGTCTAAACTACATCTCCCAGAGTCACTGCCCATACAATCCTCTTGTGGCTGGCTCAGATTATGAGTCCCAAGTTCTGATTCGTCCAAGGCATCATTTTAGAGCTAGTTTACCCCACACTGATTGGTCCAGTTCAGCAGTTCAAAACCAGAATGAGGAACTAGGCAGACAGTTCTGACTGCAAAGAAAGCAGGTTAGACAAACTGTAATTTTATTATTACTGTAAATGATTTCTGGCAATCAGTTACATCTTTCAGACAGTTCCCTTTGCACTCCTAGTGACTGCAAAAATGGGTGAATTAGCGCAGCTTGAGTGGTACTCAATCAAAGAAACACACAGTCCCCATACAAACTAATTATGTCTGCAAGCAGACAGCTCTTAAAGACAGTACCAGAGGTTCTAAAACACTCACTGATAAATGGCTTAACGCCAAACACCATTCAGGCTTGGAGCATTCAAGCAAGCTCCTGGAAGTCTTTTGGGAACCCCATTTGCAGGGGGTTACACCCTTCCTAGCTTTGGGAAAGCTTGATCGTCCACACCAAGTAATACCCCATAAGTTTCAACTGCAACCATATACACTTGCATTAGGCTCACACATGTAATCATCAGTCAATACATCATTTTACCAAGAACCATTTCTGAAACATTGCAGTACGTCACTCTTTACAGTATAACACACATTGTACCATAACTCAAGTTATTACCTCTTGTACATGAAACCTGAAGAGGGACCCTTCCTATCAGTTACCTTGGGGCTGGATGGGGCAGGGGCACCATGCTGAAAGGGCAACACAAGTAACTTGGAGTTAGCACTGATGCTCAGTTTGGGCAGTGAGCTCGAGACACATACACTCCTTTATGGACAACATTGAGAGGCAATCCACAGGCCTCCCAAGGGAATCATAACTGAGGTGCACCACAGGCTTTACAGCTCGACCAGTCTTTCTAGGGGAACTGTTACAGTCTCTGCACTCTGAGCCTCATTTTCAGCATTGTCCACACTTGTCAGGGGGTCTCCATGGTGGGGAGGCTAGAACTTGGGGCACTTTCAGCTCCAGGGTTACAGTTTCTGAGTCAAACATTTGGCTCGCATGGAGCTTTCGGGACACTGGCAGTGGACTGTCAGGGCACTCAAATACTCTTCTTGTTCGGTGTATCACCAGTCTGCCCCAATCTATCATTTCCTCCCTAAGCTCAAACAGTTCAACCATGCACAATGATTCCATTTCATCTGATCTGATGCTTTGCACTTCACTTTCTGGGACATTGGCTCAGGGATGAAGCTGGGGCATAGACAGTCCAGAAGGCCCAGCTTTGTCTCCAGTATTGACTAGGGATTGCCCCGAACAATTGACTCAGTTCGTAAGAAGGATAGTATTCAAAGTCACTCTCACTTTCTTCTGATATGGACTGACAGTCATGCTCAACTGGGACTTGTGCAGGGGAACACTTTAACTCTGCTTCTGTAGGTGCAGACTTCCTTGATCTTTTCTTAGCAGCAGCTCTAGTCACTGGTCCAGAGGGGCATCTTCTGGGGCTCAGACTCAATCAGGATTTGTCCAATGGGTAGTAAATGATTTCTATGCATTGTTTTACATCTTTGAATTGTTCTCAGGCCTTACTTTGTACACTGGCAGATCATCTAGTTTGCCCACTACAATGTGAGGGAGATGGTGCCATCTGTCAGCAATCTTGTGTTTGCCATGCAGTCCCAGATTTCTTAGCAATACCCGATCTCCCTCCTGGAGTTCCTGTGCTTTCACCTTTTTATCATACCTTTCTTTGTTGGCCAGATTTCTTTGGCAGCCATGGTTTGAGCCAGTTGGACGCATGAGTTAGCTGGGCCTTTAACTTTTGCACATACTGTAAATAGTTGTCAGCTTGAACCCCATCAGGAGAGACCCCAAAACACACATCTACCGGTAGTCGAGCTTCTCTTCCAAACATCAGGCGGTAGGGGGAGAACCCAGTGGCATCACTTTTGGTGCAGTTATAAGCATGTACCAGGGTGCTAATTTGTTGGCTCCATCTAGGCTTGTCCTTTGGGTGCAGGGTGCCTAGCATATCTAGCAAAGTGCGGTTGAAACGTTCAGGCTGTGGGTCCCCCTGGGGGTGGTAAGGAGTGGTTCTGGACTTTCTCACTCCCCACAGAGAAAGCATCTCTTTGATCAGACGACTCTCAAAGTCTCTCCCTTGATCAGAATGGATTCTTTGTGGAGCCCCATAGTGAACAAAAAAGTTTTCTCGAGTACTTTGGCTACAGTGGATGCTTTCTGGTCTTTGGTGGGGAAAGCTTGGGCATATCTCGATAAATGGTCAGTGACCACCAGCACATTACTGATATTTCTTTGATCTGACTCCAAACTCAGAAAATCAATACAGACCAGCTCCATGGGTGCACTGGTGGTTATGTTAACAAGGGGCAGCCCTCTGGGCAAAGCTTTCCTCTGTAAGCTAGCGACTAGAGTTCGTATGTGTTGCTCCACATCAGCCCCCATCTTAGGCCAATAGAATCTGGATCTCACCAAGTCAAGTGTTCTGTCTATACCAAGGTGCCCCATGTGGTTGTGCAAGGACCTCAATACTGAGTCTCGAAGGCAGTGGGCAGCACCAGTTGTTGTTGTCTACTTGTCCCCTCTGTCTACTGTTTCTCTATATAACAGTTTATTGATCAGTTTCAACTTAGGACCTTCTTTTGTATAACAGTGCAGTTCTCAAATCAGTGGGCGTAATTTGGACACATCTTTTCCTGCATAGAGGGCTTCTAAAGCTGATTTGATCATAGGATCGGGATTGAGCCCGCATGAATACTGTCATTGTCCAGCTGAGGCAGTGCACCAATGTCTATTGCAGAAAAGTGGCAATAAGCGCAGGTATGCAATTCTCAGAGGGTCCCAAGCAATCCACCATGCAGTCCACTGCGTCGTGGACATTTGTTCCTCCCTGTCAAACTTCCGGCAGGTGCCGAATGTCAGGTTCTGCCAATCGGACCCAATCATTCTGGGGAACAGGCCTCCGGGAGAGAGCATCAGCATCTATGTGGTTCAGACCTGCTCGGTATTCGAGCAAGTCATATGTAGATAATGCAGAAAGCCACCTGTGGCCAGTGGCATCCAACTTAGCTGAGGTCTGCACATAGGTCAAAGGATTATTGTCAGTTTTTACTAGTATTTTAGCCTCATACAAGGTACTCATGGAATTGGTCAACAATAGCCCACTTCAAAGCTAGGAACTCTAACATGTACAGGATAGTTCTTTCGGAGGGGTCAGGCTTCTACTGGCAAAGGCCACTGGTCTCAGGCCATTCTCGTGCTCTTGGTACAACACAGCCCCCAACCCTTGCAAGCTAGCATCAGTGTGCAGGACGAAGGTTTTCTTGGATCGCATAGGCCAGCACTGGAGCATGGGTAAGTTGATATATGATCTCATGAAAAGCAGTCTCACAATCAGGAGTCCAGCGGCCCCAAATACTTCACTCGGATGAAAATACACTCTTTCAGTCTTGAGGACGCTGACTTTTGGTATTTTTGTGGGTTGGGGATACCCTTGAGTAAGGTTAAGTAAAGGCGGATCACTCTTGAATAGTCCTTGATGAAGCTTGCGATAATAACCACAGAATCCCAGGAATCTTTGCAGTTCTTTTTAGATTTTGGGCTGTGGCCAGGTGTCAAGGCCTCAACTTTACTTGGGTCGGTCTCTATTCCTCGGTGGATACTATGTGTCCCACATACTTTACTGATGTTTGAAAGAATTGACACTTATCAATGGACAGTTTAAGGCCAAAGTCCTCCAGTCGATCAATACCTTAAATAATCTGCTCTCATGTTCCTCCAGTGAGCTGCCAAACACAATAACATCATCTAGGTATACCAGGCACTCTAGTAAGTTCATGTCCCCACTGCACGCTCCATCAATCGTTGAAAAGTGGCTGGGGCAACTGAAATCCCTTGAGGCATCCTCATGAATTCATAGAAGCCAAGCGGACAGATAAAGGCTGTCTTCTCACGGTCCTCTGGGGCCATCGGGATCTGGTAGTACCCACTGCGGAGATCCAGCACAGAGAACCACTTGCTCCCGTTTAGGCAGTCCAAAGCATCCTGAATGCGGGGGCATTGTGTACTGATCAGGGATAGTCCGCGGTTTAAGGTGCGATAATCCACGCACATCCTTACTGTCCCATTCTTTTCCTCACTACCACAATGGGAAGCATAAAGGGCTTCTGGATTCTTGTATTACACCAGCCGCTAACATCTCTTGCAGATGCCGTCTCACATCATCTATATCAGCAGGTGCCAGCGTCGAGACCTCTCACGAAATGGTCTTCGTCATGCAGCGGGATATTGTGCTCAGCTCCTTGCACGCATCCTCGTCCATTCCTTTAAAGAAAACACCCTGGTCTCTCTGGGCAAGCTTCTCACTGATCCTCACTTTCCATTCAGCTGGCAGGGGAGTTGCGAAATCAAACAAGTCAGGCGTTACTCTGTCATTCTTCCTTGAACTCTTGCTGCTGGGTAGCACTGCAGTGTCTGCACAATGCACATTAGCCAGGATGCAACCTCTATTTACTCGAATGTCTCTTTCAGACACATTATGAACTTGGACCATTACCCTTCTGGCATAAGCATGGGCTCTAGCGGGCAAAATACTAGGCTTGACCAGCAGTCCCTCTGGCAATTTTCCATCGCCTGGGTGCATCCAACATTAATATTTTATTCTTAACATCCTTTCTGATACTGGACCTCTCCTGAAGGTACACTGGGCATTTGGTGCCAGGATCAGAGACTCAGGATCCTTCTTCCATACAATTCCGACCGTTCCTCTGGTTCTATATTTTCAGCATCTCTGTGCCTCATAGGCCTTCTTAATTAAAGCCGGAACTCTAAAGCTCTACTAGTCTTTGACCCCTGTTTTTCATGACACAAATGTGCCAGCCTTCTGAACATATGAGCATTTGTTCCAATCAACAAAGGGACACCATCATACAGTCCAGTGGGGGGACACACTAAGGCTAGGAGCTCTCTACTTGTTCGGCCACTCAGCCACGGAGGTGAGGAAAGACGTAAATTGGATATACCCAGAATGAGGTAGGCCTTCTCACTTAACCCCATACATGCAGTCCTTCTAATGGTTGTAAGGGTACGTCTGACAAATGCTTCTGATACCAATCCTTGAAACATAATTGTCACTTGGGAGCCACTGTCTAATACAGCTCTTGTAGACACTCCATTTACCTTTACAGTGGTCTCCATGGAGGGACCCACTATTCTGGACCAGTCTGGAGGCGGTAGTGGGGGCCTGGGCAACTGACCTTGCCACAAAAGGACGTGAATTAGCATTTTTGGTGCCCTCACTGGGATCATTTCGTGCACCTCTTAACCACTGATTTGTTCTCCGAAGCTCTCCTTGTAGCCTATATGCAACTTTGTCAGTGTCTTTTGGGGATTGGCATTCCCTTTTCATGTGCCCATCCTTCCCACAATTATAGCAAAACATACTTTTTGGAGTTTGAGCTGGCCGAGGTGCCACACTGGGAGCCAGGGCGGGGGTATTACTAACTGGAAACCTTGGTGCCATCTCTGTCTGCGGCGTGATAAGCATTTGGAGACATCTCGTCAGTTTCTCCACTTCCATGGTCAAGGAATCGAGTTCGGAGCTGTTATCAGCAGGAGATACATGGGTGGGTATCCCCACCCCCATAGCAGATGCAGTCGGATATAGGTCGGGGCCCGTACTTGCAGGCGTGGCCTTCATAAAGGGACTGTTTTTGAATTCCCGGATCTCTCTCAACAGTTCGCTTCATTGTGGCATATCTTTTCCTTATCAGAGCACTCATTGACTGCCAACCTCTGCCCCTGAACTTCACTTGATGGGCCACCCTCAGTCACTCGGGTCATAGCCACAGCTATTGGTGCAGGTCCCTCCGAGTGCTGCTTTTCTCAACTCCTCGAATTTCTCTCATTAACTCATCATAGGAGGGTGGGGATTCCAGTCGATTTGCCAGGCGTAACTGAAGCAACAGCAGTTCTGAGAAGGGGCAGACTTAGGATTCTGTCCAGTCTGGTTCGGTCCAGTTCAATCGCTGGCAAACTACCCTTTCTGAGGCATTCTTGCAACAATTTTTCCAGCCGAGACATACACAGACAACTCCTCCCTTGGTACTGTTGTGCATTTCTTACTCTCCACCATAGGTCCTCATCAGAATCTGGGCTCCCATACATTCTCCAAGGCCTCAAGATAGGCTTGTGCAGTCGCTTCAGGGTTACTGGCCGTTGCTTACGCGGATGGTAGCCAGGGCAGGACCTCGGAGGCTCTCACTAACCCTCTTTCGCTTTCAAGCTTCCGAGCATTGCCATTCTAGCACTTGGGGCAACATAGTCTATCCAGGTCTCCCAGTCATCCTCCCTTGGGGTGGGGAGGTGCCAGAGAAGATCCTCAACCTTCGGTAAGAGTCGTGACTAATGGCAGGTGCAGAAATAGGAGTCTGCATTGGTTCAGCCACCATTACGGGTACTGGAGCAGGAGAGGGTGTTGGGGGAGGAACACCCCCAGGTGGCAAGAATAGTTTCTTCAAGTCCTCCACAGTTTTCCCTTCTCCCAGCAACCATTTAGCAAATTTCTCCTCAAAAGTTTCAGATAGTGGTGGGGCCTCATTCCCCCCCGGGTCTTTACTGTCCTTAGTTATCACTCTCCAAGCAGTGAGGGCTCCCTCTGGGGTAATGGTCTGTGGTACTTTGGAGCTATCTATGGGATCCTTAAACTCTACTAGGGCCAGGAAAGTGTGGGTGAGCAGATTAGCGTGCCGACCCACCACCACAGGATTTTGTAAACCTTCCACCTTGGAAAGTACTCCCTGCACAGTGTCCGTATTGATACCCAGGGGGATGTCCAGGATAAGCATAGCATTTTGGGGGTCGATCTCCTCCCCAGTACACCACTCCACCAGCCGGTGCACAGCCACTTCTGTCGGGGTACCCATTTATTTATTTATTTATTTTTTTTCCCTTAACAGTGGTTTGTAAATATGGCCACTAGAGGACACACAATCCCAGCGGTGAGCCTCCAAAATGTAACCCCTAGATGGCGCTATCCCAGGGGCTACTACCCTGCCTGATTTGCCACTAACAGGTTGAGGGCCTGGATCCAATGGCGGGTGCCTCCACCCAGAGGTCAGGGTTTGCAATAGTTAAACTTATTGGTCACAGCCCTCTGGGACACTGCAACCTTTCTTCCCACTAGTGGCCCACACAATATAGCAGAATTACCTTCACAGTATACACTTACCCCAAGGCTGGTTCAGGCACCGGACATCCTGTAAAATAAGATACAGTGCAACAATCACAGTACAGTACTTTAACATAGACAAATACCTCAGGCAGTATAACTTTGTTGAAACAAACAGCTCTGATTTATTTGGGGGATATAACAAGGACAGGGAAATCAGGTTAATTAGCTTATCACTTTACTATCTACCTATGGCTCTGTGCAAGGCCTATCCCTACCAGTTACTGTCCTAGGTACCCCAGGCCCTAGTGGCTAGTCCAAACCGTGGCAGCTGGTAGGGGCCCTTTCACACAGAGAAAAGGAAAATTAAACAGTCAGCAGTACAGTAATTCCATTTGGATTTAATGTGGCAATTCAACAGGAGCGACCCAATTAGTACTCACGACCTCCAAGAAGATATGGTCCTTCAATGTCAGCAGGGCTACTTTTGATCTCCAAGAGACTCCTCACACATTTATATGGAAAAAAAAAGAAGCACTATACCAGGCAGGCTGCATCTGTATCCCAATCGCTAATTACTGCACAATAACCAGGAGAACACACAGCAGATTCAGTTCCTGACAGACCGAGTGTAATTCAACAATTTCTTCAGTCTTCTACAGGGTGAGCCTGGTTTCTACTCTTCAGAGATCCTTTGATTCTTTTCACGGGCCAGGATTCAGTCCTAACAAGCAGTTACACAAGTTGTAGACCGGAACTCTGGGCCTTGCACACGTTTTTGACTGAAACTGTGCACTGAAGGAGCACAGGGTTTCTTTCCCTTCACTTTCAGATCTCAAACTGAAACTCCCAACAGACAAAAACCGGGCACTTCCTTTGAGTTCCTCCCAGTTCTTGACTGGATTGGCTGTCACTCACAATAGACTGCTGCTGTTGGTCAAAAAGGCACGAAGTCTAAACTACATCTCCCAGAGTCACTGCCCATACAATCCTCTTGTGGCTGGCTCAGATTATGAGTCCCAAGTTCTGATTCGTCCAAGGCATCATTTTAGAGCTAGTTTACCCCACACTGATTGGTCCAGTTCAGCAGTTCAAAACCAGAATGGGAACTAGGCAGACAGTTCTGACTGCAAAGAAAGCAGGTTAGACAAACTGTAATTTTATTATTACTGTAAATGATTTCTGGCAATCAGTTACATCTTTCAGACAGGTTCCTTTGCACTCCTAGTGACTGCAAAAATGGGGTGAATTGGCAGCAGCTTGAGTGGTACTCAATCAAAGAAACACACAGTCCCCATACAACTAATTATGTCTGCAAGCAGACAGCTCTAAAGAGACAGTACCAGAGGTTCTAAAACACTCACTGATAAATGTAAACGCCATAAACACCATTCAGGCTTGGAGCATTCAAGCAAGCTCCTGGAAGTCTTTTGGGAACCCCCATTTGCAGGGGGGTTACACAAGGATGGTGTAAGTCCCCTTTGGTGCAATTATTGGCACAAGGTGTTACTTGTGTCATTCAAGCCTTCGATTTGCTGCTCTGTTCCCAGTTAGTCATGCCCAGGCAGCCATACAGTCAGCTCCTTGGGGCTCAATTCTCATTCAGTCTACTCATGGGGCTCAGCTCTCTCTTATACTATGTCTGTACCTCCAAATGCTTCCGGGCACTCGCCATAGCACCTGGGCAAACACCCAAACTCTCAAAGTCCAGGCTGCACCCTTCAAGGGCCAAACTCCAGCAATGACAGAGTAGCACCCCTCTTAGGCCAGGCTCCAACAATAACCCCTCAGGGGCTGGGTTGGACCTCCCAAGGGCTTGTCTCCATAATATCTCCATGGGCCTTGTTCTCCGAGGAGAGAAATGGACAGCCAAGCCTGAAGCAGCCGTTTCAGATGTCATCATCTTCTGGGGTTATATTCAGCCATCCCCAAGTTCCTTTATTGCTGGCTTGTCTTACATGCTCCTTTTCTATGGTGGTGTCCTCAAATGCAGGGACTTCTTTGGTTGTAGAGCTGAACCCTGAAGCTCATGGCTAGGGCTGACAGACTTACTGAGACAGATGATGATGATGATGATGATGAAGATCAATAAATTATGGAACAGTATGCATGGGATCCACAATCCTGGAATGCTTAATGCAATTTAATACCCATCAAATGTAAATCATGAAGGATGGCATCCCAAGAAGTTTCCTTCGCAAGGGCATTCTTCCTCTGTACCAGAGGTTATAGTTTAAATAATATCAATCCACAGAGAGTGGGATATGGATGGTGGGTCTGCAAATCCCTGTCAGTGGCTTACTCCTGTTCCAAACCTTCAGGCTGCACCTCTTCTAGCCTTATGGAAGTAAGTATATTTGTATGTTCTATTCATTTGATCTTTTGGGCTTTCTTCCCTTAAGTACCTTTGGTCTACGGGGACCTTGTCCCTCTGGCAATTCTAGAGGTGGAACTCCCCTCAAGAGGGTTCCTGTGTCTTTGTGGCACCCTGAGAAAAGAGTGGCAGTCTCTGTAGCAGAGAGACAGCGTATGCCGTACTTATGTTGTGCAAGCACAACATTCCTTCTAACATATATTTACTAGTGTTCTCCAACCCAACATAAGACTACTCATGTTAGAATCAATCATTCATCCTACTAACATGCCCACAGTGTTGCCTACGCATTCCTCACAAGTCATTTGATACACCATGATCAGTCATTAAATCATGTCTATGCAGGCTATAGGTCATACGGTCAGGGATTTTACAAGCTTGCTCAGCTTATGAATCAAGGAATGGAACTTGGCTGGAATGATAGCTGTGGTGACCCATCTGTAAGTGAATGTATGCTAATTTCTAACTTGCCCACCTGATGTATACTTGCATGCTGTCTGTATGGATTTTAATCTGTCATTAAAAATGTAATAAACATACTTTAAAAAAAAAAAGTTGTCTATGTAACCCACCCCCAGGATATAACTAGAAACAAGCTGCCTGCATATATATTAAGATCTGCATTCATCGAGCCTTTCCCGGTTGTCCCAGATCGACCCAGGCCATATAGCTCACTTCCTTCCCATGCCCTCACTCAGTGGGGGTTCAAAATGAAGCCAGGAAGCATTGTGGACCTCTCAGGATCTACTGAAAGGGTAGCCAAAAAATGCAGTACCTTATGCAGGGGCCGAGACTGGTGTGCCCAAAGGAGCGATATAGTGAAAGACAGGATTAACAAAATTGCAATTCACGTGTGTGTGTTGGGGGGAGGGGGCACTGAGCTAACCAATGAAAGAATCTTGTAACTGTGTTTGATCCAAGTAAGGTATCTGCAGAGTATCTATATTTACTGTTCATCTAATTATTACATATTTTATCTTCTATGTTTAGTTCCTGTTTGATATCTGGTCGCCCATGAAAACGGGCATCTTTGCTCATGGAGTCACCAGATTTTAAATAAACAAATTAAGTCAAGAGGGAGGACATCAGAAGCAGCAGTACAGCAGGAATCAGTCACCACTGGTAGGGGCTGCTGTGTGGAACCCCACAGTACTGTCACTACATGCACACAGCAAGGCGCTCTTGGGTGATAGTGATGAGGGGGGTACAGAATGGTTGGGAGGGCAGTAGGTATTCTCTAAGTTTACCAACCCCTTCCACTTTAAAGTGTTAACTGGAAAAAAAAGAGTATTTTTTTAGTTAGAATTTTTGGCTGAGGAAGGCACACGGCATCTAAACTTATTTTCAGCTGTGACCCAGGAGCAGGGTCACCTAGTATGCAACTGACAGGTGTCAGATTCAAACCCAAGTCTTCTGAGTCTCCAAATTCACAACTTGGTTATCTAACCTCTAGACTAAACTGTAACAGTGTTGGGTTTAGATTGGGGGTGGTCCGAAATAGATGCCCGACATCTGCTTTGTGACAGTACATTTTTGTAATGTCACTGCCAAGAGTATAAACTGTTCTGCGATTAACGAGGGACCAAAAGGAAAAACATGATGAGGCTCTGTTACCTACCATGAATGGGAAAGAGCAACAACACACACCTGAATCCAAGTTTAGGATTTGGCTGGAAGCAGCCAATAGGACCATATGATTATTACACAGCTGAAAATGAAACAAAATCAAACGCCTGTGAAACTCCTCTTCAAGTCAATTTCATGTGTCAGAATAAAGAGGCTCAGTGGCCGGTGGTAAGTAGACCAGCAGGCTAAGGACTTGTTGAGGGTGTCTGAGATGGCTGCCACCTGCAACTCGCACAACTAAAGATGAGCATCACAACACATTCTCTGACCACTGGGATGGGGGATGGGGATCTGGGAATGAAAGTGAAGCATCCTGCCCCAGCACCGCCCCCCTCAAAGGCATACCATTCTTCATGTGGAGATGGAAGTAAGGCCTCTGCGGACAGCTACTATCTTATCTGACTTGTATACCAAGTAACGAGATGGCATAGGTATTCAAATAGCCCATGACTTAACAGAGAAAAATGACAGTGAAAATAAAAAAAAACCACACACACAATTTTAAGAACCCAATTAGCTTAGCGTTCATGTATTTTCTGTATTTAGCACTTTTTTTCCTGTAACTGCACAAAATAACAAGAAAACAGGATCCCTGTCCCTTAGACTTCATCTGCTCTGGCAGACTGACTACCCACGACATCGTAATCTTCTGCTAGTCACATCATACTCTGTAGGGAAATGTCTACCATGTCAAGCAGAGAACTGCGATGTCAGGTGCAGAGAAGCAGACAGGGCAAAGAAGCCAACCAGGCAGTGATCCTGGCTTTGTGTTTACGTGCATAGTTATAAAGAAACACAGGTAACTAAATACAGAAAATATTTGAAACTGAGCTGAAATGTGTCTCAAAATTATGTTTTTCTGACGTTTCTCCTACTCTTTCAGGTTCTAGGGCAAATCGTCTTACGCCTGTGACTTCTGCGTAACAGTTTGACTTTTACCTGGATGCACTCAGGAAAACCCAAACCACAGTATAACTGCCATGGTATGCCACCAGTAATACTGGGGATAAGAAGTTTGTGCCCATGCTGTCCCTCCCCTTTTTTTTGTGCCAGTGGGAAACTAACCCAGTAGCACCAACATTTGGTAAATCACTGTTGTATCCCCATACCTGTTCAAGAATGCCGGGGGAGGTTTGACTGCCTAACCCCAATGTAAGTCAATAACTGCTTGTGTTCCTGACGTTTTCCCCAGCTTGTGCATCAGAAAAGTGAGGGAGGCACTCAGCAGCCCAATGGGAAGCACACATGGTTAGAGTTGCACTAAAATCACAGGACACAGCACATCAGGCGAGAGGCGCAGCATTCAGACTTGGGTGCCCTCTGTCTTGGGTGGGTGCACGGCTGCCTCCTGAATGCCCAGAGGGAGGGAGGGTGTTATGTGGGCATAAATATGTGCTGCAGAACTCCACCCTGCTGCCAATGCAACTCAAGCATCTGATGTCAAGACATGTAGGCCTCATGATGTCTAGCTTGAAGCTGGCATTGCAACGTCTGTGGAGATGGCTGGTGGGCTAAACATGGCCACTTTCTGGGAAAAAGACAGAGAGTTAAAGGGCATACCCCATGTGGATGATGAGTTCAGAGAGAAAATCATGCAGTTTGGCCACTAGGATAAAGTATTATTTCAACTCTCCTTCCATTAGGGCCAGCTTTCTACCATCCAAAGTGCAAAGCCTCTGCTCCTCTCATCAGAACCTGAAGTCAGATGTTGCCATGGGTCCGTCATCCCCCTGGGGACATGCCATATTAAGGGGGAAATCACAGATGGTGAGGAACTGGAGAGTGGACAACCCAGCCAAGAGAGATGCATGAGGCTACTTAACTGGGCAGAGGCTTGCAGTGATGGAAGGAGGTCTTGGACCAGCACCTCAGGAGAAAGAATACGTAAGGAAAGTAAAGAACGGGGTGGGGGGGGTTCCACAGATACCACATCTATTTACCACACAGGGAAACATTTACCCATTTCCATGCCATGCAGTCATAGAGTGAAATTACAGAAGAATTTGACCGCTGCAGACTGAATAAAACTTTTAACGGGTTTTGCTCTGGTTTACTTTTTTGCTTTTATGAATACCACAGATGCCATTGAGCAGACCACTAAATGTTCTCAGAGCAGTTAATCTTTAGTTCAAAATAAACAAGCTGAAGGAGGAGGTAATTTTCTCCTGAAACACTTACCTCCAAAAACTCTGAATGGTCAGTGCTGTACTGGCATGAGTCATTTTCTGTATGGTCGTTGTACCATTGCAGCTCACCGAGACAGTTGGCCGAGTCAAAGTCACTGGAGTCTAGCTGGGACAGGTCGATGTCAGCAAAATCTGAGTATAATTGCTCCTCACTGCACACTTCTTTGTACTGCACAAAGAAATAAAAAAGTCTTGAGCTTTTTATCCCTAAAATGTATCTACCAAAATTACATTTATCCGGCTTTCTATTGACAGTAATCTTGGTGACGCCCAGTGGCAGCATTTGGGGACCAATTTGCTTTGAGGTTTCCCAAGCCATGTCCCCTGTTAACTAACAGAACAGCTCTAGTGGTGTGAGCCAGCTCAGCAAGGTTCAGTTGATAGTACTATGTTTTATTTTTAATTTATATTTAACCCCGTCTCGGTGCGGCTTTCCCATCTCTCTGGTCAGGTCCAGCCCCATCCCTCCATCTGTCCAGTACTTACCACTGCACCCTGACCCCATGGGCCCAGGCCTATCCCTCCATCTACCAGCACTTACCAATGCACTTGACCCATGGGCCCAGTCCCATCCCTCCATCTACCAGTACTTACTAATGCAACCTGACCGCATGGGCCCAGTCCCATCCCCCATCTGTCCAGCACTTACCACTGCACCCTGACCCCATGGGCCCATGCCTATCCCTCCATCTACCAGCACTTACCACTGCACCCTGACACCATGGGCCCAGGCCCATCCCTCCATCTGTCCAGCACTTACCAAAGCACCCTGACCCCATGGGCCCATGCCTATCCCTCCATCTACCAGCACTTACCACTGCACCCTGACCCCATGGGCCCGGGCCCATCCCTCCATCTGTCCAGCACTTACCACTGCACCCTGACCCCATGGGCTCAGTCCCCTCCCTCCATCTACCAGTACTTACCAATGCAACCTGACCGCATGGGCCCAGTCCCATCCCCCCATCTGTCCAGCACTTACCACTGCACCCTGACCCCATGGGCCCATGCCTATCCCTCCATCTACCAGCACTTACCACTGCACCCTGACACCATGGGCCCAGGCCCATCCCTCCATCTGTCCAGCACTTCAAAGCACCCTGACCCCATGGGCCCACGCCTATCCTCCATCTACCAGCACTTACCACTGCACCCCTGACCCCATGGGCCCGGCCCATCCCTCCATCTGTCCAGCACTTACCACTGCACTCTGACCCCATGGGCTCAGTCCTCCCTCCATCTACCAGCACTTACCAATGCACCCTGACCCCATGGGCCCAGTCCCATCCCTCCATCTGTCCAGCACTTACCACTGCACCCTGACCCCATGGGCTCAGTCCCATCCCTCCATCTACCAGCACTTACCAATGCACCCTGACCCCACAGGCCTAGGTCCATCCCTCCATCTGTCCAGCACTTGCCACTGCACCCTGACCCCATGGGCCCAGTCCCATCCCTCCATCTGTCCAGCACTTACCACTGCACCCTGACCCCATGGGATTAGTCCCATCCCTCCATCTACCAGCACTTACCAATGCACCCTGACCCCACAGGCCTAGGTCCATTCCTCCATCTGTCCAGCACTTACCACTGCACCCTGACCCCATGGGCTCAGTCCCATCCCTCCATCTACCAGCACTTACCACTGCACCCTGACCCCACGGGCCCAGGCCTATCCCTCCATCTGTCCAGCACTTCTTACCAATGCACCGTGACCCCACAGGCCTAGGTCCATCCCTCCATCTGCCCAGCACTTACCACTGCACCCTGACCCCATGGGCCCAGCCTCATCCCTCCATCTGTCTATTACTTGACACCGCACCCTGACCCCATGGGCTCAGTCCTCTCCCTCTCTCCATCTGTCCAGCACTTACCACCACACCCTGACTTATAATTAGTTACTTACATATAACATTTTATAACCCTCCCCCACCCTGAAGCACCACATCATTTTTGCCCATAGCTGTTGCATAATCCTGATGATGTCCATGCCCCACTACATGTGAGACCATGAACGCAAAGAAGACCCAGACCCAGTGGTTGGTTCAAGTGCTCACAGTGTGTGCCTGTGATATTTAGTTTTACCAACACATACCAGGAATCATAGGGCTTCCTGGCTGGGTCTGCGGTCAGTCAGTTCCCTCACTGACAAAGGCATTTAGTTAAGTTTACCGAACTCCTGCTGATCCTAATAGCTGACACTTCTATGCATGCCGGCCCTCTGTGCATTCTACCATGAGCACACATGCTGCTCTCTATGTGCCGGCTTCAAATAATACAGCTAGTAGGGGTAAAAGACAACCATTACCCAAATTTGGCAGATTATCCTAGCAAACACCTACTCAAGGTGGCAGACTGGTGTACAACTCTAAAACGAGCACTGGCTCAGCCGTTTTTTTCAGGTTGGAAACATCATACTGTGAGCCCGTTTCTGGTGACAGATATAAAGTACTCATGCGATAAATGCCAACAGAACACCTCAATGTCAGTACAGCCTTCTTATGTACACTTAGGTGTGTGCAAGTAATTGCTTGTGTTGCTATCAAATCCAGACCCTATTGTTCAGCTGAAGAAACATAACAAGTGGCAGGATATTTAGAAAAGAAAACCGCCTGATGCTCACTAAAATGACAGTTGGTGTCTGGCTACTTTTTGCTGCCCTGAGGTCCTATCTCAATGTTTACCTGCTGAATTTTTCTATTGTTACCAATGAATAACATCAAACAAGGAAAAACGGTCAGTCTGTAACTAGTGCAGCCTGTTCTAACAGACTGGAGGTTCTGATGTTCCTATTATCGGATTAAGTTGCCTCATCAAATATCCCCGATGTTCCAGATGGCAAAACTGAGCCAACCGCTTGAGAAAGGAGTCATACTGGCTGTTTTCTATTCCATTTAAAAAAGCATGGAATTTGCATCTGATAAGACATGCCCATAAAGAACATTACAAAAACATGGCTGGAAATGGAGCAATCTGATATGCTGACAGACAGTCTAAAGACTAATGTTTGGAAACCCACTGGTATGATGAAACAATTGGAACTGAAACTTTGAAAAGAGTTACAGTTTTTTTTTAGTTTCACAATAGCATGAAGTCACTTCAGGGGCTGGGTTACTGCCATTAATCTAACCCTAATGGCACAAGGTACTCTGCTTTGTCTTGTTCCTCATGATATCTCTGGGCGGCATCAACCGACAGTAACACAAACCAATGACTTAATGCTTACCTTATTTAAAAACACACATGCACGTGCACACAGACAAAGGCCCCCCCCCCACAGCAATCGTATCTAATGAGACAAGTCATACAGGAGCAATAATGTATTCAATACCATGGTATTTTATAGTCATTCCATAGGGGATCTAGCAAGTGGACAGGAGATGGGACTCTTCCTGGGACAATACAAGACAACACTGAAAATCTAATCTTTGGTTGCTTCTAATGCTTACACTTTCTTTAGTCAGTTTTTGTTTTAATTCTGTCACCTTCCCCTCAACACACTCACTTTTTATTTTTAAATTTCCCACCCAAAACCATGACAATCAGTTCGCTATGACTGCACCCCTGGCTGCCTTTACACAGAAATATAAAAACATAGACAAGGATGGCAGAAAAGGACCAAAGGTGCATCTAGTCTGCCCAGAGTTCCCTATCGGCCTCGGGACCTACTGTCCATACGGGGTTATATTTCTCCAGGTCCACCCTACTGCTCCCCTCCCTACTGCCGCCAGTCTAAGCAACCACTACACCCTTCACTCTGTCCCAGACATGCGTGTAACCATTTACGGTTTTGGCACCCACCACCGCCACTGGCAGACTGTTCCATGGCTCCACCACCCTTTCTGTAAAATAGAACAACTTCTTAACACCACCACCCCCTTTCCACTTGTGACCTTGGGTTCTTGATTCTGTACAACTCCTGCCCTACTAAATAATTCCTACAGTTCACCTTGTTTATTCCCTTCAGTAACTGAAGGCCTCTTATCATACCCACCCCGCCACTCTGGTCTGGTTTCCAGTAGTACATGTTCACTGCCTTCAGAGGATCTCAGCAAGATCTGCCCTGTTGGTCCCAAATCACCTTCATCATCCTGTGCAGCACCAGCATCAGCTCGACCCTGTCCTTTGTTAGGTGAAGACTCCAGAACTGAGCACGGTATTCCAGATGGAGCCTCACCACTGATCTATATAAAAGTAGTATTGCCTCCTTTTTCCTGTTGTCAATACCCCTTCCAATACACCCAGGCATCTCCCCTTCCCCTCCCAACTCTATTTCTGGCACCCTACCCCACTGGACTCTCTCCAGTGTGGTCATTCGGCACCAGCTTCTCCCGTCCTCCTGAAGCCTCCAGTCTCCTGGTCTGTGACTCCTCCTTGTCATGACACCGAGCCCCCCAATCCAAGCCAACCCAGGAGCAAGGGGCTACCACTCCAATTGGCACTCTGTCTACAGTATCTGGTGGGGGACAAGCGAGAAGAGAACCAGAGGGCTGGTAAGCCCAGAATTGGACATGGTGCCAGGCCACTAGACACACCTTCGCCTACCAATGGGAAGGGGGTATTTCTGTTTACTTCCCCCCAGTGGCCCAACAGTGCAATGCGCTCCAGCACGGTGCATGAGCGCTCCCGCCCACAGAAGCGCCACCATGGCCAATCCCCACTTGCCAGGACCCGACTGCTGAATTTACCCTCGGTTACCTCTAGGGGTCTCCAGACAGCAAGGCCCATGTCCCCCCTTCCTCCCAGGAAAGGAGAGCTGTCCTCCGGATGCTCGATCCTTTCCTCCCCGATGGCCTGAGTCCACTCCTGAACCCGGGTCACCAGGGTGGCGCAAGGTGTGGCGTCCAGTGCCTCAACCCTCAGCACCACCAGGCCGGCACCCCGGCATCCTATTACCCCTACCATAGGCCTCATTATACTGGCTTAAGTGTTTAAGAGAGTCACTAATGACTCCCATGTCCCTTTTACCTGCCGTAGTTCTCAGTTTATGACCTCCAATTCAGTACTCTGACCCCCGCTGCATAACTCTGTATTTCTGGCACTGAATTTCAACTGCCAACCCAGACCATCCTCTAGCCTTTGTAGATCCCTCTGCAGCCCCTGGCCCCTTTGTTGCTATGTGCCCTCCCACAGAGCTTCATGTCATCTGTAAAGAGATGCAGCTTGCCCCAGATCCCCTCTCCAATATTGCTGATGAACATACTGCAGAGCACAGGACTCGGGACAGATTTCTGCAGCACCCCACTCGTGGCTTCCCTCTCTGCTGATCTGACCACATTTACTAACACCCTCTGCTGTCTCTCCTTCAACCAATTTACTACCCATCTTACTACATCTCTAGCCATGCCTAGGTCTTCAAGTATCTTCATCAATCTGCTGCATGGTACAGAATCCAAAGTCTTGCTGAACTTGAAGTAGAGTAAATCTACAGCGTGGCCCTTATCTACTACCTTGTTATCCAGTCAAAGAAAACTATCAAGTTGGTCTGATTGAAAAGACCTCCCTGCCACAAATCCATGCAGTTTACCATCCTGTAGGCTGTTGTTCTCTGGGTAGTCTACAAAGTCTTCTTTGATCAGTGACTCCATCAGTTTAACCACTACACAGGTAAGTTTGACAGGTCTGTTTATTTTCCTGTTACTCCTTGTCATTTCCTTCCCCTTGTTATTATTTATTTGTAATTTTTGACCAGGAAAGGCACACTAAACTATAACAACTTGTTTCTAGGCGTGTCCTGGGGGGTAGGTTGCATGGACCTGTTTTATTGACAGAGGGAATGTTGATTATGACACCAGGGAAACTATCCTGCCTTTCTTCGGTAAGTGCCACGGGATCTTTAACTTCTACCTCATCCAAAGCACAGCACCTCACCAGTATAGCAGCCCCCTTGTACTGCACTACAGTGTCAGTTACAGGTATTACTACAAGTACCAGGTGTGAGGCTAGAACCCATAGCCTTCTGATCTTCCAGCCCTAGTGGTGAGTGTGCTACCTACTAGGTCAGTGACCTTGTGTAGACTGCACAGGCAAGGGAATTGAACTGTGACTCCATGCTGAGTCTCCCAATGGTGGACAGTGCCAACTACTTGCCCCTCCCCATGAATAATATCACAGTGAGTATGTGGCAGTTGCTACACACACACACCACTACATACTCAGTTACACATAGGGATACATGCAGACATACATATAGCACCGCATACGAAGAACACAAACACACACACACACAGAGATGGACACACATGAGCAACACGTACACTAATGAGCATGCCCATACTAGCCCTACTGATAGACGCACATACAGTAATACATGCAGATATACACTCAGTAATGCATACACCGACCTGCACATACAGTACTACACACATACACACACAGACATATACATACACACACATAGAAACATGCAGCAGTACATACAGACATACACACAGATCAAATAAAAAACAGACACATACATACAGATACATACGCACATGGGCACACACATACATATGCACTTCATACAGACACATACACAGCCCTATACAGACACAGCAGTACATAAAAAATGCACACAGCAACATACAGACACACAGACAGTGCTACATATACACATGGCCCTACATGCAAAGACGTGCACACACAACAATGAATACATAGAAACATAGAAGTTGACAGCAGATAAGGACCGCAAGGCCCATCCAGTCTGCCCATTTCTTTTTCTACCTTATAAATGTGCCATCGGCCTTTGCTCTGTCAGTGACCTATCTATTCATAGTCATTTGTATTGCTCCCTTATGCCTATCCCATGCCTGTTTGAAGCCCTGCACTGTATTCATAGCCACCACACTTGTGTAAGCCATTCCATGCATCTACCACCCTTTCTGTGAAAAGAATTTCCACATTCCCCCTTAATCGGCCTCCTCCTAATCTCATGCTGTGTCCTCTTGTCCTGCTACTTTTCTTATATTTAAACATGTTAGACTCTTTCACCTTGTTTATGCCCTTAAGGTGTTTAAATGTCTCGATCCATATCACCTCTCCCTCCTTTGCTCAAGGGTATACATATTGAGCTCCGTTAATCTGTCCTCATATGTCTTCTGATGCAGTCCCTGCACCATTTTGGTTGCCCTTCTCTGGACTGCCTCAATTTGGTTAATGTCCTTGTGAAGGTGTGGCCTCCAATACTGCAGTACTCCAGATGGGGCCTAACCAATGTCTTGTACAGAGGATTATTACCTCCCTCTTACGACGATACCCTACTAATACACCCTAACACCCCTAGCCTTACCTACTGCTTTAGAGGTCTGCTTGGATGATTTTAGGTCATCAGTGATGATGATGCCCAAGTCTCTTTCTTCCTTTGTGACTGCTAACGCCCCTCCCAGCCTAAGTGGCTTCAGGGTTTCTCTTCCCTATGTGCATGATTGGATGCTGTCGCTACCGCTGCGGGGAGCGGGTGAGGGGCTTCGGGGTGGGGGGACACTAGACACCAGGAGATGTTTGGGGGTTTAGATGATTCTGCCCGCGATCGGGCTTTACGGTCCACTGACCACCAGGGAGATATTTGGGTTGGGGTTATATCTCTGCTCTACGATCGGGCACTGGGGGGTTCATACACGCTATGCCCGCGATCAGGCTGGTGGGGGGCACAGGAAAGAGTTGGGGCCAGCCAGGGGTGCAGTTGCTGTGTTGCGCCCCTGCAATGCAGCAGCTCACCTGTGGGTGGCCTCAACTTAAGCCTTTTTTGGGCTCAAGGTTGTGCAGGCGCAGGTTGGGGTTGCGTATGCAATAACTCTGCACAACCCGACTGAATCAGGTTGATGCAGGTTATGCATGGATCCTCCTCCTGTTGAGCATGCATTCATTTGCATTGCTCTCTTGCGCAGCCTGATGCCAGTGGCGTAACTGCCTCCTGCTGAATATCGCAGAATGGCGCATTTTGGACTTGCGCATGCGCAACCCTGTTGCGCATGGCGCAACCCTTTTGAATATCCAGGCCAGAAAGTAAAACATTTATTATGTTGTACAAATGTAACCAATGAACATATGTATTTATTTAGTCAGTCAGTCACAGGAATTACAACCCTTTGAGTCATAAACTCATTTACAAGTATTGCATATTGTATGAATATGGTTCTATTTTTTTTATATAAAAACAAAAGAAAAATTTATATTTAAAAAAAAAGAAATGCATTAAATATATGTGCAACGAAAGACCAAAAAGAAGCATTAACTCAGTCATCAGATGCAGAAAAAGCCTTTGACAGGGTGGAGTGGGAATACCTATTTCAAATACAGCAAAAAGCAGACTTGGGCTGTAACTTTATAAAATAGGTTAAGTTAATCTATAAACACCCCACGGCAAAGGTTCTGACAAACAATGATACATCTCAGAACATCAAATTAGGAAGAGGGGCTAGACAGGGCTGCCCCGTTGCCCCTCTTGTTTGTCACGGCCAATTGAGCCACTGGCAAATTTAATAAGGGAACACATGAAATAAATGGCTTTTGGAACAGGAACAGGTAATTAAAGTGATTTATGCAAGTTTTATGCAAGTTTCCCAAATGCATTTTTCACATAATATGCCACTGTGAGCCATGCTTCAGAAGTTGAAGCAGCTATTTGTTTTGTAAAAAAGGAAAATGCCAATCATTTTTTTTTTTTTATGTTTTATCAGCGCTTTGTTCCTGGCTGCCTTCCAGTTTTCTCTGAGCAGCCACACACCCCAGAATGATGTCATGCAAGGGAGCTGTCAATGTTTTACATGCAGCAACAAGGAATTCTGGTTAAATTATAAAGCTGACTGAAATGTTCCTTACTCAGAGGTGCAGTTTCTTATTTTAATAGTGGTGGCTACAGTATTGCACCTAATATGTAAATGTGCATCGTGAGGCATTGTGGGTACTATAAGAAGCTGTTTTTCAAATTTCCTTACTGTGACTTGCAGTCTCCTACTTCTTTAGTGGCTTCAACAATATAAGCTCTTATACGTTTGTTTTCAAAACAAGGCATTGTGCATACAGTATCTAGCTGACAAGATTTCTTTACTGAGAGATGTAGTCTCCTATTTCTGTAGTGAGCACAGAAATGTTTTATTTTTTTATTGAAGTCTCGGATTACAACCTCTGAGCTGAGAGCTCATTTGCAGAGGTTCCACGTCAAGAGGAATTAAGACAAACAACAGTAACACAAACAGAAAGTACACATTACAGAGATGGTATAACAATAAATTTATCTAATCTCTAACATGAACTTGGTGCATTAAGCTAGTTTTGAAAGCAAAATTAGAAATCACCAAAAGGTTAGATTTAAGGTATGGACGCAGAAGTGGTAGGAAGGGGTTAGGGAGTTAGTGCAGAAAACCACGAAAGTGGTTTACCTTGTTATGACTGTAGTCAGGTGGGTGGGAGTATGTGGAATTCGAGAAGTGGGTTAGGAAGGGTACGCATGACATGGGCGTCGGCGATTGGGCGCCTGCAAAAATGGTGACCCAATCCCCGGCACATGTCATCAGGGCAGGGTGACCGGATGGGGGAGCAGCGTATATAGCAATGGGATGTTGCTTTAAGTATGCTTGTGGGGGGAGCGAACACGCCTAGCGAGGGGCAGGAAGGATTGTGAGGGTGGTGCCGCGGTGGGCTGCCGAGCTGGTGGTCAGTGTGGTAGGTGGGTTCAAACGTTGGGCAGGTGCTGGGTTCTGGTCCGGGCGCTGGTGCTGTTTTGTGCCTGGCCCAAATTTTTATTTTTTTTAAATGTTTTGCACCCTCAACATGCCCCCCCGAGTTGAGAATCCTTAAGTAGAGAGTGCGTGGGCGAAGACCCTACATAAAACATTTAAAAACAAGTCCCCGGCACTGTTTTGCTGTACACCAGGGAGTCAGAGCACCAAAATAGATTTTCGGCACACTGACTTTGTGATAACAGCAATCGCGTTTAGGCTTTCGCCGTTATCACATAAATCCATTAACAGTAGGGTAGACAGGGGAGTAGGTGAGATAGGGAGTTTTAGGTGGAAGTGGGATGGGTTAGAGATAGTAAGGAAGTAAGTAAAAATGTTATTTTTAAACAGGAATACATGTGATTAGGACCGGGGTCCTGTTTACAAGACAGTCCTGTATGTGAAGCCTTAAGCTACACAATTAATGCAGAAGTACAAAATACGAAGACGAGTACAAGAAAACATTAAACAAGACATTAAATCACAAAATTTAAATAGAACAGTCACATTAAAATAGACTGAATTCCTGACAGCCTGAAGAAATTTTGGATAAGTCACAATCTCCCAGATTGTAAGATGTAACCGATTCCAAACTGCGGCAGCCCTAGAAGTTAAAGTTCTGTCACCAAACTTGTTTTGTTGTTTTCCTGGTAGTATTTTGTTCAAATGGACTGATTTATTCAATACCCTCCTATTTGACCCCACATGTGGAAAAAGATTAATTGAAATTGGATGTTCAGAAAACCTAAGTTTATGAATCAGGAGGTTCTATTATAGCCTAAATCGAGCGGCAGCCAATCTAGCCTGCTCAGCAATAGGCAATGATGGGTATAAAAACTACATTTGAGTACATATCTGGCAATCCTGGAAGGAAAGAGCCGGAAGGGTTAGGGGTAGGTTGCAGATAGAGGATGGATAGAAGTACTTATACAGGAGGGCAGATGAGCCCTTGACAATCAAAACCAGTCAACAGAAACAGTTACATTTCATTTGCCTAGCGAGGTGACCTCGGAGTTCAGTTTTAAAAGGACCAATTTTATAGGCAGAGAGTAGTTCGGCTGGGAGGGAGTTTAGCCAGCAGGGAAATATAATATCCTGTATACTAATTTATATAGTGAGGCACTGTTGGTACAGTAAATAGGCGACGTTTCTATCTCCCTAATCAAAGTACAATCTCCTATTTTAGTAGTGTTTACAGCAGCACAATATGTAAAAAAGTTTCTGGAAATGTGTTTTTGTGATGCAGGTGGGCCAAAAAGATCATCTGCCATTCTGTGTAGATGTTGTTTCACTTTTACTGCCTGCTGGTAAAGTGAGAAGTCTAAAGTGATAGCGCCTGTTAGTATGTGGGACTGTGACGATACCTTTCTATGTTTATGTTATAGGGCTTGCATGGCTGTAATTATGGATCAATGATTACATGGTGCTGAGCTGCTTTCAGTCAATCAAATCTCTAGAATTTTTCTACACATGGTATAATGCTGAATGTGAATCACAAATCTGGACTGTCATGTACAGTGCTGGGCTGCACGCCCATTGGCTCTTGCTCTGCACAATGGGCGTGCAGCCAGGCACAGTCAGTCGGCCGGGTGGGGGCGGCAGGCGGGTGGGATGCTGCCACCCGCCGGCTGAGGCGAGGTGGTGGGGCTTCTTGGGTGGGTAGGGTGGGGACACTGGCCACCAGGGCTATGTTCGGGGTGGTTTTTATACACCGCCCGCGATTGGGCATTTCGGTCCACTGGACCACCAGGGATGTTACGGGGAGGGGTGGGAATTATTTACATACCACCGCATCGGGCATTTCGGTCCACTGGACCACCAGGGATATGTGCGGGAGGAGGGTGGGGAGCCACATTGATGCCCGTGATCGGGCTGGTGGGGGGGAGTACACTATGCCCTTGATCGGGCTGCAGGGGGCGTCGGTCCCCGATGGCTGCTGCCTGGCAGGCGCCAGGCGCAGAATCCTCGGGATCGGCGCACCTACATGCTAATGGCATGCAAATGGGGATATAATCACATGCAAATGGCCCCCCGCCTTGCATGAATTATAGCCCCATTTGCATGTCATCTTTGAATATCGTGATTTTGGCGCATGGCGCAATGGTACTTGCGCCACCGCAAGTTGAATACTCCACTCTGTCAACTTGCGGTGGCGCAAGTTCCACTGTGCCATGCACAGTGGCTGTGGCTGGGGGGTGATATTCAAAGGAGTTGCTCAATAGCACAACTCCTTTGAATATCGCCCAGGACACACCCCTGCGCAACTATTTTGCGCAGCTCAAGGGCTTGCGCCTATGAATGGCGCAGTTAGAATATCCAGCCCATTATCTCTTTCTGGGACCAGATCTTTAATATGTTGAACAATACTGCAGGTATAAACATGATAAGAGAAACAGAACTCTGCAAATTAGGTACTAGTTCCACACAAGTCTCCCATCAGGAAATCTTGGTAAAATACTGAACATAGCATTATTATTATGGGGTAGCAGTATAGCTTAGAGGTTAGAGGAATGAGGTGTGAACGAGCTTAGTACATCCGGCAGACCAGACCCGAGTTTGAGTCTCACAACCTCCACTTACATACTGTGTGACTCTGAATAAGTCACTTAACCGCCCAGTGCTCCCAGGTCACCCCTGAAAACAGGCACTTGTGCCTAGTGGGCCTTACCCGGTTACCAAAGACTAAAAAAAAAAAAAAAATGCAAGAAAGTGCATTGTGAGTTGCTGGAAAAATAAACCTCCAGCTTATACTATGTGGAAAAATGTGTTATTAGACTATCAACCTTGAATATCTTCACTGTACAAGTAAAGGTAAAAGAAATATGTATAATAAAATATGGGATCCGAATTAAATAAATTATAAAGGTGGAAGTAGGACTATTTAGACTGAAGTAGGTTGTACCCCTCTCGAATAAGTTCAGGTAGTTAAGAATTGGTTAGGGAGTGTAGGGTAGGGGGTGATGGGGATAATGATGAATATATGGCATAATGCCTAAGGGAGTGTTAATAATGTGGATTTTATGCACACCCAAGGTGTATGACGCCCCATAAACCCAGACGGTGAAGCAGGCATCACACACCGAAGGTGTGCATAAAATCAACATTTTATACACATTTCCCATGTTTTATTTTTGATCTTTACTTCTTCTTAACCAGTAACAAAAAACTTCATTTCTTTGAAAAAGTTGCAGGCACTCTTCTTGTGCTGCCGCAGACTCACTACTCAATCCAGGGTGAAAGAGACTGCTTCGGGAGGTGGGAGGTGTTGGCAGAGGGAGGGACTTGCAGGCAAGGGACTGGATGGGAAAAGGGGCTCAGAATGCCCAACGCTCCGGCACATTCTTCTGGGACTGATGCTCTCTCAAAGAAGTGGTTCTTCAGCACGCCGCTTTCAGGGGACCAGAAACTTTTAATTAAAACAAAAAAAAAAAAAAGCAGTACAATAATGAAATGGGGTGAAGAGAGCACACACAAGCAGCACCAGAGGAAGCAGGGACCACCGCATCAAACAGGACCCAACGTCAGCACCGAGGGACAAGAGGAGAGCCACAAGTAAGCTGTTAAACTACACTTACTGACCTGTGTCCCCGCTCTCCCTCACAACACCACCACAGCAATGGGACATCTCTTTGTCTTTTGGGGTGCCCCTGGGCTCTTAATGGTCAATCATAGATAAGTGTTGGCAGAAGGTTTGAGAGAGGTGCTTGGGTAAACGCTGTTATTCACAGTTTGTTATTCACATGTGTGAATAACAGAGTTTGCCAGCCACTGCCAGCAGTTGATAAATAATACTAACCAGTAAAGATTATACCATTCTGTACAACAGAAGTTTCTTAACAGAGTTGTACACCCCTGATTGGGGGGCGGGGTGATGTGAGACATCTGACAACCCTAGATGATACAATGCACTGGTATTATCTCTGACCCCTCCCCCCTCCAAACAAAACTAGAAAACAAAATTGGAGGAAATCCCTTCCAAACTGTGAGAAATAATTTGATACCTTTTATTGTACCAACATAGATGTTACACAGAAAAAGAACGAAGTGCTCTAGCTTTCGAACCAACCAGGTCCTTCTTCAGAAGCTTTGTAATATAAAACTACGAATGCAGCTAGAAACACTATTCTTTTCATGTACCATCTATGCTGGTCCAATAAAAGGTATCAACTCATTTGGTTCTGGATCTGTTCTTAAAAGGACCAATACGGCACCTACACCATTTTTTGCTTCCAAACTGTGAGAATTCACCATCAACACAGGTGTTGAAATCACCCAAGACAGTCTATCTGGATGACTCCAAGACCCTGTCAGCGATGAAGTCCACAATTTCCCACAGAAAATCCCCCACCCCCAATCCCAGAAACGGATACATCAGGAGGATCCTGCAACCTCCACCTGGACTCCCATGCACAGACACATATTCAAACGATGAGGTGTCCCCCACTGGATTCACAGTGAAGTTCAAATCAGATCTAAAACAGATAGCCCCCTCCCCCCCCATCCCTCCATGGGCAGTGTGCCTTGCAGAATCCTGCTGGGACAGTCACTTCTGAAACTGGGCTGGCATCATCACTCAGCCAGGTCTCTGCGATGCAAGCCATATTGACGAGGAACCCCAAACTAAATTTGTCATAATGGTAGTTTTGTTCTGCATTGGTCTCGCATTGAAAGGCACTGCTCACACACATAAAATGCTTTCAGCTTCCTAAGTCATGTCAATCAGCAAACAAAAGAAACTCCCAGCATTTCAGATGGGAAGCAGCACTAACAAAATGAAAGAAACAAATGTCAGGAATACCATATGGAACCGTTCCTGTGGCCCAGTGACAGTACGCCATGCTGTAATGCAAGGGATCAATGTTCATGAGTGAATGTTGCTTGCGGGGTCAGGGCTATAGGCAGCTGCCATAATAAACTGGCAGGGAAGGGATGGTAAGGCACTGCTCTCACTGGGAGAAGCAGGAGGACATACAAGGAGAAAAACTCCCTGGTTAAAAGTCATGGGTAAGGGGAGAAAAACTGAAAAAAAGGAAAAATACCACATGTACAGTACGACAGAAGGAGAAGAAAGAGGATTTGGTCACTAAAGCGGCTTCACCTCCGAACATGTACTCAGATACAGATAGCTAATCTTAACAACAACTAGAGATGTTAATTTTATTCTACAAAAATAAATACATACCTTTAGTTTATCCTCGGCTACTTTCAGATCTTCTAGTGCTTTTCCCATAGCAATGTCAGTGCAGCGCAATTTCTGTATGACTGTGGATAAAGACTCCTAAAAAAAGGAAGTAAGTGTCATTAAAAAAAAAAAACAAGATGTTCATGTTCATATATAACACACACACACACACACACACATACATATATATATATATATATATATATATATATAGAGAGAGAGAGAGAGAGGGAAATAGAATAAAGTATGGGTCTGGGTGTGTAACCAGAATTTACACACACCTAGGGTTTGATGCTACATAAACCCTGAGAGCAAAGCTCCAAGGGTTTATACCTAACATCTAACCCGGGAGTGTAATGTAAGTCAGTTCTACACCCAGACCCATATTTTAATTATATACTGCCGGTTCTTTTTTCCCCCACAGCAAGGTATATAAAAATAAGAAAGGCGGTCTGCTTTTGTGTGAGCTTTCCGCTTCATCGGTCGGGTAGGTCACTCGCTTTTGAGAAGTTTTTTTTTTAATTATAGTTTAGTTGGGGCCAACATTTGGAAGGTATTTCCCTCATTTCTATTACTGTCTGCCTGCCAGCACTTACCGCAGAGTTTATGCGGCGGTCCACAGAGGAAAAGACGACGCAGACAGCAGTTAGAATTGCGAGGGAAACCAGGCACGTGTTCGCCATTATAAACGCTCCTTTATAATGGCAAATTACGCCATGGTTTCGCTATGGGAAAAGGTCATCCCGGTTATTATATATATATATATATTACACATATACACACACCCTTTACTTTATTTACTACACCTGGGTTTTATGTGGCACTAAATGATGGCCAGGCACTGTTTACCACTGTTTTTATCTGCAGTATTTGTACACTTTATTGTACCTTATCAAACAGGGCCTGGCCAACCCTCCCTCCCTCATCAGTTAGGACCTGATCATATGGGGAATGCTAACCTTTACTTAAAATGCCCCCAAAAGGCATGTTTATTTATTTAACATTTTTACCAGGAAGGCACACTGACCGCTCGATTCCAGACCTGATCAATATCAAGATTTTGATTGCAAATTTTCAACATTGCCATTTTTTTTACCCTACCCTATAAATATATGACATGTTATTTTCAAGTCTCAACCAAAAAGCATATTTACAGTCATGTCAAAAAATGATTTGGGAAGGAGTTCATAAATGACACCTGCCATGTTCATAAGGCTGGGTAATAGACGCCTATGTTTAACATTTGGGGTCAAAAGCTAAAAAAAACCAGTAATAAAGAAGCATTTAAATTTTTTAACATTTATTCCTAGCCTTGCTTTTTTTTTTTTTTACATTTTGAACCATTTCAACATAGTCTGTTTTTCTGGGTTTTTTTCCACCCCACCTCATTTACAAATCCCTCTCACAAAAGTATTTTCACAGTGGTTTTCAAAATCACTTTTCGTGTGAGATTTTTTTCATAAGTAGCGCCTGTCACGTTCAGATGCAGAAATAATAAAACACTACCGTAAAAATTCGGGGTCACAATCTAAGAAAACACCAACATTGTGTGTGAACCTCAACTTCCCAAACATGACCATGTTACTTACTATTACAGCTCTTATTTTAACCGCTACATTGTCTAAGCCCAACAATTACAAACAAGCAAACAGGGTTGGTTTTCGCCAATGTTTTTTTTTGTTTTGTTTTGTTAAGAGGAGCTATTAAACACATCCAGGCACTGAAGCACGCCGTTTACAAAAAAGACCCTGGACAGGGTTGTACTGCCGATTTGTACACTCCCAGTAACATCTGCAGAGAGGAGCAGCTGTTCAGCATGCAACTCCCCAGCACCCTCTACCGACCAACTCAAGAAGTGACTGTTGACTGTACCTGGCTAAAAAGGGACCCAGTGCAGGCGACAGTTAAACAACAGGTCGGCACTGGGGAAGTACATTTCGTGTCATATGCATTGTGAAACCAAGCTTAACCGACAAAAGAAGCCCGCTGCCCTTACCCGCTTCTCAGTGTATGCATCTTTCAGGGTTTTAATGTTGTGTCCTTTATGGGACCCAGCGACATAGCAGGTCACACAAATGCAGGAATCGTCATCACAGCAGTAATATTCGACCAGCTTGTCGTGTGCTGAACACTTTCTCTCTTCCAGCGAACCGGTGGGCTCCACCAGGGCATGGCTCCTTTGGGACGCTTTTTCATTATGTTTTCGCAGGTGACGCTCACACAGCGATGCCTCACACACCATGCAGGTCTTCACAGCCGGTAGAGGGTTTTCCAAGCAGGAATCACAAAGTATATCCATAGCTGGCTTGCACTGGGCTAGGAAGCTCTCCACGATACTGTGCAGTTTGAAGTTTTTCTTTAGTTCCGGCTTCTGCGAGAACTGATTCTGGCAGTCGAGGCACCTGTAGGTACCGTCCGTAGCCGGAGCTTTCCAAGCATGTTCAATGCACTCTCGACAGAAGTTGTGCCCGCAGTCCACCGCGACTGGGTCACTGTAGACATTCAAACAAATGGAACAGTTTAATTCTTCTTTCAGATTGTCAGTAGCAGCCATCTCCTTTAATATGAAGCGTCTGGAAACGAAACTCTAAACTGAGGCTAGGAAAAAGAAACTAAAGCGAGTAAGCGACGAGAAACGAAACCTACTTAGGCCCTGGTCAGGTAATAAATAGCATACCCAAGGTGAGTCAACAGTGGGTGCGTGTTTTTCCAGTTAAAGAACTTGCTTATAAGTGTACTGGAATGACACAATAAATATAGTATATGGTTAGGGCTTATTGGCACTAGAAATCAGTGACTTTCCAAATTTTGTTATATGATAGTTCAAAGGTCAAAAAGGTTGTACTTTCATCCTGCCATCACATCGATAGTACGACCTTTCAGCCTTGTATTGCCTCCTGATTGGTTCACTCAACTCGTGTAACGGAGAAAAAATAGGGAAAACATGGCGTCCCGTTAAGTGAGTGACGAACAGTGGAGCTTCCTACTTTTGACAAGGTAGCCTCACACTGCTTAGTGTCACTGTGTCACAAATATGAATTCTTTTTCTAATAGTTTTAAAAATAAACACTGCCGGTAACAGAGAGTCAACGACAGCAGTAGGGTCACCACCTTTGGATGAGGTAAAAACCGAATGGTAAACCACACCCAAACTCCGCCTCTGGCTCCACCTTTTTTTTTTTTTGACTGAAGCGCATATAGCTCCTTCTCTAAAGTCATTTGTAATATATGAGAATAGACATAAATAGTGATAGGAAATCATTTTATACTGTTATATATTTATTTATTTATTCTTTGGTAACCAGATTAACTCCCATGGGCCACATGGCTCATTTTACAGGAATGACCCAGGATGACAGGAAGGCTAAGTGACTTGCTCAGGGTCACACAGTATGCAAGTGGAGGCTGTGGGAATCAAGCACAGGTCTGCTTAATGTGCCAAGTTTATTCACAGCTGATTGCTCAAACCTCTGTTGAGCCCTCTCCCATTTTCCTTTCCAGTCATGTATTGTGATACCTGCTTTGACCAATTTTTGATAACTCAATTATTGATGCTTGTGGTACCCTCAATAATGCATTGTGCTCCCCTTACCGCAGCAGCTACTAGTGTTTCTTTTGATATTTCTAAGACATTCCACAATTTCAAACACACCATTCCATGCTATTTATCTGAATGACTTGTAAAAGTGTAGCTAATATCATGGAATGTTCAGGTAGTACAAAATGAGAGCAGTAGCTAGTTGTTGAGGACTCAGGAGAGAAGTATTCAATGTAGTGATAAAGGTAATAACAATTTGATAATTAAATAAAAATGAATCTAAAACATCAGAATACAGAACAAACAAAAAGAAACACATGAGAGCATATAAAGGTGTTAAAGCTGTTTCCTGTCAGCAGTAAAAGACCATACTTAAAATTCAGAGTGGCAAAGATTAGGCTAATTTACTGCTAATGGCTATACTTTACACCTCCCAGACAGACTGGTTTTACAAAGGCAGGTCTATATGACATCAGAACTTCTTTGTAACCTGGACATGCATGCAACGCAGCCAAAACAGTGAATGATTTGATACATCAGTTTTAAGAGTATATGAGCACTCAAAATTGCCCAAAAACCGGACTACATTTAATCAAAACTGGATAAGGACCAGAAAAAACAGAACGGTGGCAACCCTAGGCAGGGAGAAGCTAGATTCAGGGAGAGTGGAGGGAAGCCGGAGCGAGTGGCAGTGGGGAGAAGTGGGAGTGGGAACAACAAATAATGCAGAAGGTAAAAAAAAAAAATCTGTGACTAAGGCACTGAAAAAGGAAAATAAATTGACAGTAAGCCCTAATCATATACTGTAAAAAAACAGTGGATGGGTGATCATCCACAACTAAGGCTGTGTTTACATCTCAGGCGTTGATGACATCAGTGAGTCCTCTCAAGCTTCGCTCTCAAGGTCTCTATGATGTCATCAGCTTCCTCAATGGAAACACAGCCTTGTTGTGGATGGTCACCCATCCACTATTCTATGTATAGTGTATGGGAGAGCTTTGTTGTTCACTGAATTCAATGTAGGTGTAACCTCCCTGTCACCTGGGGTTACAAGAATCCCGTTTAGATCTAGTGGCAGGCAGGGAAGGCAGCTTGTGAAACACCAGTTAAATGGATTTCACACTGTCTCACTCTGTCCTCAGTCTCAGCTGAGCTAGAGGGATGGCATCATATAGAATTCTCGCAGCAGCATAAGCCTCTTTGGAATGTTGCAGCAGGGAGTTAGAATGTTGAGAGGTTTTGAGTTTAGTTCTTCAGGAGACTCAGTGGAGGGAGAAGGTGCACTGGAGTGTGCAGTCCCTCAGAGCCCTCAGCTGTGATTAGAGCTACCAGTTGTAGTGGGTGTGTGTGTTCTCGCCCTAGATAGAGACACAGAAAAAACTGGTCTAGTGGTAGAGACCATTCCCAGTTTGTTCCAGTGCTGGGATGGGGGGAAGAGAAGCCAGAAACTTCAGGGGCAATCCCCTGGCCCTGCTGAAGAGGGAAAGCTGTCTGACTTTTGTTGTTTCAAGTGCTGAGGCACCAGGATTCGTTTTGCTTTGCCAGAAACCTTGAGGCACCTGCAAACCAGTGGGTGAGTCTGCTCTGTAATAGAGGCCATGTTTTCACCAGACAGAGTATAAAGTATCTGTTACTGTGGGGTCAAGGAAGGACAGCCAAGTACAGTACTACAGTTGTGTGTGGTTTAAAATGTATCTAAACAGTGGGGGTCTACAGGGATGGACACAGCCACTTAAAGAACATTACAAGTCAGGACACTATTTTCAAGAGACTGTAGATTGTTAAGTGTGATATACATTTTGAGACATCATTCTACAACTGTGTGTTTCAAGAAAGGTGTTGATTCTAAATGGCCGGGTATAGATTTGGGAGCAAGCGGTGGAAGATCCCCCCCATCTGGAGTAACCAGATTTACCTCTACAGGTTCAGTTTGGGCACCTTTAGCTTTCTCCCGGGCACTTGGCCAGTGTTTGCTGAAAGTACCCAGACGTGGAATTAGATGGAAGATTTTCCCTTTATGGAGCCAGTATGTGCTCATGGGTGGTGTAGGGAGCCACCAATAAATATCCATGCCATTTGGAAAGTAGTCCAAGTGCTGGCCGGATGTGCCACGCCAGAAAATCCAGAGAAGTAGTCCAGGTGCTGGCCAGATGTGCCATACCAGGGAAATCCAGAGAAGTAGTCCAAGTGCTGGCTGGATGTGCCACGCCAGGGAAATCCAGAGAAGAGTACAAGTTCGGGCTGAGAGCCCAGTGTGTTTCAGAACCTCAGGGCTACAGAGTTGTATGAAGATGTATTCTAGTCTCCATTAATCTGCATTACCAGGGAGTGTAGCCCCGTGGGGGTCCATCTATGCTTTGTTGTTCTGCTGCTGTTGTGAATAAAAGCCACACTCTAGAATCCCACTCCTGGTTTGGACATTACAGTTATTGCTTCCTGTGTCTGGAGTTACTTGGGTGCCCCTGACTAGAAGTCAAGCCTAGCCAAAATGCCGAGTAACAGTTTTCTCCCTGAACTCAGAAAGCCAGGTAGTGGGTTACATAATGGAGGCACCGCACAGCGCTAATAAAACAAAAAATAACATCAACACGACCCCTGGTTGCATAAAGACAGGGTTATTGTACCATCGATATGACGTAATATTACTGTCATACCATCCTGAGTAGTCACATCGATAGTACAGCAACATGGAACGTCCTTGCATATGCATATTAGGCAACGCTCAACTCCTGTGTAAACAGCCACGAGGAGGGCAGATCTATTTCAATCATGGGGAAACGGCCACAGCAGTGAGATCTTTTCGAAAAAAGACAGTAGCGCTGATGAAAGGACACAGTCCTGATATTCAGCATAGGTGGGTAGCGTCATATTTAATTTAAAATCGTTAGTCTGAGGGGCGCTAATGAGCAGCTGATCTGACAGGTCACACTACTCCAGAGCTCCGTGTTATGAAATTAAAAGTGCTTAATTTGGCAGTTTTGTAATTTGTTCCGCCGAACTAGTTGACTGAATAACTGGAAAGATGGATCAGTATATTACCTCGGCAAGTCAGCTCGTCAAACGGGTAAAAATGCGAAGAAAACCCCACTCCACGAGGGAAGCACAAGCGGAGGACCAGGCCCAGCTTCGCTGTCAGCAGCGGAGGTAACCGCGATTAGCAGAGCGGTCTCAGAGCAGATCCTGGCTGACTTTAATCCACGATGGGACAGCTTGGAGCACACACTGAAGGGGCTGGCGCAGGAACTGAAGCAGCACGCGAGGCAGATTGGGGAGGTGGAGCAGAGAGTTTCAGACCTTGAGGACCAAAGAAACGAGATTCCCTCAAAAATACAGAAATTAGAGAAGGATGTAGAAGAGCTTAAAGACGCATTGGACTATCAGGAAAACTATAGTAGGAGAAATAATCTGCGTATCAGGGGCCTTCCGGAGGGAGCGGAGGGCAGGAATCTCCTTAAATTCTGCTCAGAGACTTTGCCAAAATTACTAGATATGGATATGCCCAAGCCCAAGCTTAAAATTGAGAGAGCACACAGGGCCCTGGCCCCGAGACCCCAGAATGGGCAGCCTCTTTGGCAGGTGATCTTTAGGCTGCATTATTATCAAGATAGGCAGGCCTTGCTAATGGCTTTTAGAAACAAGAAAGATCTAGTGTATGAAGGCCATAAGCAAGGCCCCTGCAATTCTGCGGTTCTGCGGTTGCAGAATTTGCTGCAGAATTTGCATCATGCCGCTGAATATATATAGTGCCGCAGAATTCATTGTTTTGGGTGAATTTTCATGTAAATATACTGTTTTTCCATAGTGTCAGGCTTTCTTTCCCACCTTGTTTATCCTGAAGCCCCTCCTCTATGCTCAGCGTATGATGTCATCGATGACATCACATCATATTTAGCCAATGCCAGGACTGCATTCTGCCAGAGAAATGAATAAATCATGCCGCAGAAATCAGAAAATGCTGCCGCAGAAGTCAAGGAGCCGTGCCGCAGAAATCAGAAAATTCTGCCGTAGAACACCAGGGGCCCTGGCCATAAGCTCACTCTGCATCAAGACATGTCTCAAAATATACAGAAGAAGAGACAGCAGTTTAACGCACTGATGAATGGTCTGAGGCAGCAGGGACTCGATTTCTTTATGGTATACCCGGCCACAGTTAAAGTAAAAATCGAGGGGGCTACATACTCTTTTTGGGAGTCGGAAAAGCTACAAACGTTTCTGGAGGACTGGGACAAGAAGACAGAAGAACCTGAGAGGGGCCAGAGTATCTGGTGAGTGGTGACGCGATGGTGGTCGACCTGACGAATAAAGGACTGGATAGGTGACTGCACATACCAGGAGAATAAATATCTGAAAGAAAATTATCGAAGAACTGAAAAGTTTGTTCAGATCATCCTTTTATTTGGTTTCGGTTGCCCTTCTTCTCATCCTTACTGGTCGCTAAGAGAGGTGGACTCCTAGGGATTTACAGACGGCATTGGAGGGATGCTGGTGAGTCATGGTTTGGCATTAAAGGGTGGCTGGGAAGTGATCCCCTACAGGCCTCAGATGGTGTGGACTAGAGACAGAACTTGTTCCTCGAAAGAGGCAGATTACACCATGGGGTGATTTTGTTGTCTGCCTACAGATTTCAATATGGGGACGTGGATCAGTCGCCCCATGAGTGTGGGACTAGAGACAGAACTTTATCTCCACAAGGAGCATGTGGCACCATGGGGAGCAGTTCTTTTTGGCAACAATGGATGGCTGGAAATGGGAGTGTTCAAACACAGGGATGTACGCAGTGTTTGGGATAAGGGAGGTACACCCAGCAAAAGTAGGAGTTGAGGTCCATATGGGAAGGTAAGGAGGAGCCGCGATCATACTGAGGGATGATTTGACTGGGATTTTGGGACGTGGCTTTACAGGGCCTAATGGGGGCGAAATAACTAGCGAATGTATGAAGGGTAATTTTAAGAGGGGAGAGAAGAAAGACATAGTAACCGATTGAAGGGGAATGGAGGGAGGGGGAGGCCTGGACAGACGGGGTGCAGACACCGATTCTAAGGGGGGTGCGGGCAGTACAGTAGTGGTATAATAAGATAGACTGTTAGGGGCTTGCTGAGATAAATGTAGCACGTGGATAAATATGGGATATGGAAGGCGGAGCAGGAGTGGTGTGTATGGGGAGTCATTATATACTGAAGACTGTGGTATATGTGAGGTCTTCAACAGGTCACTTGAGACAGGGAGGGTACCTAGGGATTGGAGAGAGGCACATGTGGTGCCAGTCCATAAAGGGGGGTCGAGGGAAGTACCAGGTAACTATAGACCCATCAGTTTGACCTCGGTGGTGGGAAAATTAATGGAGAGTATACTAAAGGAATGATTGGGGGTGTACTTGGAGGAGGTGGGAGGTCTGGATAGTCAGCAACATGGGTTTGTGCCAGGTAGATCATGTCAAACCAATCTTCTGGAGTTCTCGAATGGGTAACATCAGAACTGGACAGGGGAAAGCCTGTGGATGTATTATTCTTGGACTTCAGCAAGGCATTTGACTCTGTCCCCACAGTGGTCTGGTGGAGAAACTGATGGGGTTGGGGAGAGCCTTTTGATGGTCAGATGGATTGAAAACTGGCTAGCTGGATGCACCCAGAGAGCAGTGGTCGGTGGGAGCTCTCGAACCCTAGAGAGGTCGGTAGTGGGGTACCCCAGGGCTCTGTCCTGGGTCCGATCCTGTTTAATGCATAAATATCGGACATCAGGGAGGGTATAGGGTGTGAAATGAGTCTCTTCGCTGATGACTCCAAGATGGGAGCAGTAGTTGAGGGGGAAGAGGGGAGGTTGGCCCTGCAAGAGGACCTGGACACCCTGGAAAGCTGGGCTCACACATGGAAATAGGGTTGCCACCTATCCGGTTTTTGACCAGATAATCCAGTTTTCAGGGTCCTTATCCGGTCATCCGGTTTTGGTTACATGCAGTCCGGTTTTTGGGCTATTCTGAGTGCTCATATACTCTTAAAACTGATGTATCAAATCATTCACTGTTTTGGCTGCATTACATGTCCAGATTACAAAGAAGTTCTGCTGTCACAGTCATTCAGACCTGCCTTTGTTTGTAAAACCAGACTGTCTGAGAGGTGTAAAGTATGGCCATTAAGATCATTAGCAGTAAATTAAGCTATTGTTTTCCACTCTGAATTTTAAGTATGGTCTTTTACTGCTATGACAGGAAACAGTTTTTACACCTTTATGTGCTCTCATGTGTTTCTTTTTGTTTGTTCTATATTATGGTAAATTTAAACCCATTTTTGTTAAATTAATAATCTAACTTTTATTGCTTTTATCACTACATTTGCTCGCATTTTTTGTATTACCCGAACATTCCATGATATTAGCTACACTTTAACAGGTCATTCAGATAAACAGCATGGAATGGTGTGTCTGAAATTGTGGAATGTCTTAGAAATATGAAAAGAAACAGCAGTAGCTGCTGAGATAAAGGGGAACACAGTGCAGTATTAAGGGTACCACTAGCACTGATAATTAAGTTATCAAAAATTGGTCTAAGAATCAGAATACATGGCTGACATGGAAAGGAAAATGGGAGTGTTTAACAGAGAGCTGAGCAATAAGCTGTGGCTGAGCTTGGCACATCCAGCAGACTTGAGTTTGAGTCCCACAACCTCCACTTAAATACTGTGTGACCCTGAGCAAGTCACGTAACCTTCCTGTGCTCCTGGGTCACTCCTGTAAAATGGGCTGTGTGGCCTATAGGAGGTAACCTGGTTGCCAAAGAATAAAAATGAATAACTGAATAAATAAATCAAATAAATAACAGTATAACAATAATTTCCTGTCACTAGTAATGTCTATTCCAACATTACAAATGGCTTTGGAGGAGGAGTGATATACTCGCCAGTCATAAAAAAGGGGTGGAGCCAGAGGCGGAGTTTGGGGTGTGGTTTTGGATCCGGTTTTTACCTCATCCAAAGGTGGTAACCCTACATGGAAATTAAATTTCAATATCACCAAGTGCAAGGTGTTACATCTTGAGCGGGGAAATCCTAAACACAGGTACACCCTGGGAGGGGAGGCGCTGGAGGCCTCAACAGGGGAAGAAGACCTAGGGGTCATGATGGATGCATGTATGATAACTCTGAGCAGTGCAGGAGAGCGGCTAGCAAGGCAAACAGGATGTTGGGATGCAGCGTAAGGGGGATCTCCTCTAGGAGCAGGGAAGTGATTCTGCCGCTGTACAATGGACTGGTTAGACCACACCTTGAGTACTGTGTACAGTACTGGAGACCACACTTGAAGAGGGACATACAGCTCCTGGAGAGGGTACAGAGGAGGGCAACTAAGATGATATGAGGACTAGGGGATTTGACATATGGGGACAGATTTGAGGAGCTCTGCCTGTTTTCATTTGGAGGAGAGGAGAGACAGGGGGGACATGATTAAGGTCTTCAAGTACCTCAAGGGAATAAATAGGGTAAACATGGAGGGTATCATCAGAGGGCATGGTTTGAAGTTGGAAGGTGGAAGGGTGAGAAGGGAAAAGAGGAGGAGGTTTTTCACTGAGAGGGTGGTGGACCCGTGGAATGCGCTGCCTGGTGAGCTGGTTTAGAGATCCGCAGTGGAGGGCTTCAAGAGAGGGTGGGACAGACACAGAAAGCAGATGTACCAGATGATGGCCTGGCCCAGGGGAGTGGGGATGGATGATAGGGGTTTCTGGAACACAAAGGGGGGGGAGGGCCTCGGCACCCAACTAGGGATCTGAGATTCGAGCAGACTCGATAGACCGTAAGGCCTAATCTGCTGGCAATTAGTATGTTAGTATATGTGGGTGGGAAGGAACAGTTGGGGTAAGGGAAGAGGGAGGGACAATATAGGGGAGGGGGGGATAAAGGGATGCTGTTATGGAATTTGAATCGAGTGAGGGAGGGGGGCAAAGTTGGGGTTATTTCTATACAGTTTGTGATTGTTCAGTTGTTCACTTGTGATTTTCTTTTCTTTAAAATGGTCTGTGTAATATGGTATCTGTTTGATGTAGAAGTTTGGGCTGTGACCAGGACGCTTTTAGGACGACTATGCTGGGAAAATGACTAATGGTGCATCTCAGTCTTTGGCGGGGATTAAGGTAGTCTCCTGGAACGTAAAGGGTTTTACAACTCCTGCAAAAAGGACGAAAATCTTAGTGGCTCTTAAAAGACGTAAGGTCTCAGTGGCTATGTTACAGGAGACACACTTGTCAAATAGTGAGCATAAAAAGCTCATACAAGGATGGGTGGGGGAATGCCATGAAGCAGCTTATAATTCACACAAGAGGGGGGTGGCAATCTTAATTCATAAACATCTGCCCTTTAAAATGCAGTGGGTGATGAAAGACCCTGTAGAAGGGAGGTATGTTTTTGTAGAGTGGGCGCTCGGGGGTAAAGTGATTACTTTTGGAAACCTATATGCGTCGGCTGATGGGGATCGGAGCTTTACCAGAAGGTGCTGGATGTCCTGGTAAAGGAGCAATTCACTAATTTGATACTGGGGGGGATTTTAATTGCGTGGCAGATCCTAGATTAGATTACCTAGGGAACAGGGATAGGACAGACAGGGATATACAACAATGGCTACTTGGGTTAACAGAACTAGGCCTAATTGATGGATGGAGAACAGCTAATCCTGGGGTGAAGGAATATACTTTTTTTTCCAACCCATATCGTTCCTGGTCATGGCTGGACTATGTCTATATTCATAGAGACTTGTATCAGTACACTAGAGCAATGGGGCATAGCCAGATATTCTTATCAGATCATGCTGTGGTGGAAATGGAGCTTGCCTTGGGCCAGAATGAGGTGCAGAGGGGTGATGGAGATTTCCTACGTATATGTTGGCGAGGGAGGAGTTTTGGGAATTTGTAAAAGAGCAATGGAAATTTTACGAGGAGACAAATAAGGGCACGGTTGAAGATGAGGGCATATACTGGGAAGCTGGCATAGCATTTATGAGAGGGGTTATAATTGGATACACAGCTAAATAAAAAAAGAGACAAAAGGCAGAAACAAAGGGACTTGGAAGCAAAAATTAGTGAATTGGAAAGAGAAGTCCTTAGGGGAGGAGGAGAAGAAAAACAGAGAGCTCAGGGTGGCGAGGGAGATGCTTAATGTCAACTTGGGTAAGGAGGTGAACACTAATATTTTCTTCACAAAACAGAGGATGTATGAATGGGGCAATAAAGCGGGCCCCCTACTAGTCCAGCTTATGAAGGGAGGGAAAAGTAGTCACAGGATAGTTCAAATTAGAAATAAGGAGGGGAAAATACTCAAGGAGGAAGAGGGAATTCGTAATAGATTTAAGGAATACTATGAAGAACTATATAGGGCTGAATGTCAAGGGAAAGGGGGAGAAAGGGATGGCTTCCTAAGGGATCTGAAAATACCCAGGCTAAATGAAGCACAAAGACAAAAGCTGGGGGGAAAAATAACGGTGATGGAGGTAAAGAATGCGATAAGCCAGTTGAAAAATGGGAAGGCGGCGGATCTGATGGGTTGGGGGTGGAATTTTACAAATTACTGAAGGAAGAGGTGGCGGGTTCATTATGTAATATTTTACAAGAAACTGGGGAGGGGGGAGAGATACCTAATACATGTTGTCAGGCTCGTATTACTGTTATCCCTAAAGTAGGAAGGAACTTGGAGGATTGTGAGTCATTTAGACTGATTTCGCTCCTGAACCATGATTGCAAAATCATGATAAAAGTTTTAGCAAGCCGATTAGAAGATGTACTTCCCCTACTGGTCAACCCAGATCAGACTGGGTTTGTAAAGGGAAGGCACTCCTATCATAATCTAAGGAGGTTACTAAATGTCATCTGGTGGAGGGAGAGGCACCCCGGTGAGGCATGTGTTCTTTCGATGGATGCCGAAAAAGCCTTCGATAGAATTGAGTGGGAATATCTACTGCACATTTTGCAGAGATTTGGGTTGGGAGAGGAATTTATAAAGATGGTGGGGGCATTCTGTATGCATCCGAGGGCACAGATTCTAATTAATGGAGCGGCATCTCCGGAATTTAGATTATACAGGGGAACGAGACATTGATGCCCCTTGTCACCCTTGCTATTTGCATTGGCAATAAAACCCCTGGCAATTAAGGTTAGAAATAAGCCTGCTATAAGGGGTATCCGGGGAAGACATGTTATATCTCTTTATGCGGACGATGTTCTTTTGTTTCTGTCAGAACCAGACGTGTCGGCTCCTAAAGTATTGTCAATAATATAGCAATTCACAGTTTTCTCTGGTTATAAAATTAATGTGCAGAAGTCGGAAATAATGTTTTTGGGAGGGGGCAACAGGATGGATGCCTGGTGGATAAAAATAGTTCAACACGCATTTACATATTTAGGGATTAGGGTGGGAAAACATGTGGGGAACTTGTATGAGGTGAACTATAGACCACTGATGAGGGAAGTCTTACAGGACCTGAGTAGCAGGAAGGAGTTGAGCATTTCTTGAATGGGAAGGTTTAACCGTCTCAAAACGAATGTTCTGCCCAGACTGTTGTATAAAATGCAGATGATCCCTTTCAGCCCGGTAGCCCAGGATATAAAGAAACCGGAAAAGGCATTTACAACTTTTGTGTGGAAAGGCAAACACCCTAGAATTAGTTTGAAACGACTGAAAGCACCGGTAGCACAACGGGGGGCTAAACTTCCCGGATTTGATGGAGTACTTTCTGGCACCACAATATAGGTACATCCAAAACTGGGTATACAGACAGGAAGTAGCCGGGTGGGTCGAGTTGGAAGAGGATGGGGCTCCAAGGAGAATTTTGAGTTACTTAAGTGGAGAAGGACTTAAACGGTACAGAAAGCTGGTAGCACCTAACCCGATGGTGGTGGCGGGCTTATCGGCCTGGGAGAAAATTAAAAAGAGACAAGGCATTGATACATATCAGACTCTGCTGGTCCCGGTAATAGGGAATCCCAGTTTCCTGCCAGACCTGGAGGATGATGGGTTCAAACTGTGGCAGGACAAGGGGGTGAAATGTATGGCGACTTTAACATGGGGGGGCATATGTACATTCCAGGATTTGAAAGAGAGATGGAGCGTGCCTACCTCACACATGTACAGATACTTCCAAGTAAGGGATTATTATAAATGGCTTAGTGGGCCTAGAGAAGAAAGGAGACTAATGGAAGACGTGGAAAGGGAAATAATGGGGTCTAATAGATGTGAGAAGGGGCTAATAGGGAGGGCCATAAAGTTAGACAGAAATTTTTTTTTTCCCCAAGACCCTCCCCGGAAGGCAAAGGTTTGGTGGGAACGGGACATTGGAGAAGAAATTAGTGAGGCTAACTGGCAGTTAATGTTAGAATCCCATCAGGGATTATTAGTGTGTAATAAGTTCAAGGAAGCTTAATTTAAATGTATACAGAGGCTATATTATCCACCGGCTATGGTGCATAGTTTTTGCCCAGGGGTCTCGCTGTTTTGCAATAAGTGTAAAATAAATAGGGGTACTTACCAGCACTGCTACCGGGGTTGTCCAGTGATAAAGTCCTACTGGCAAGGCATAGCCAAAGAAATTACATCCATGAGAGGAAAGCCCATTGAGATTTCCCAAAAATCACTGCTGCTAGGGGTAGAAGGAAAGGAGAAGAGAATGAGGAATGGTTTCTCTACCCCAGGTGGATCAGAGTGTTACTTACAGTAGCTAGGGTAGGAATTCAAAATGTATGGACCACAGCTTTGGGGCCTACAGTGGGTTAGTGGAAAGAGCTTATGATGAAGATATTAGCAATTGATAAGCTGACACATTGCCTGAAGGGGACAGAAGATAGGTTTGCGAGAACTTGGGCAGAATATTTGGGTACTCTGAGTATGGGGAAAAGAATGCTTTTTGAGGGTAGTGGACTATTTAACTGAAAGAAAGGGCCTCTATTTAAGTATGGGTTGAGGAGGAAAGGAGGGACACAGACCGAGTTAATTGTTAATTGTTAGAGGTTACTAGTTTAGTGGGTTAAGGGGGGATACTTAAAAGTAAACGAAAAATGACAGTAATGTGGAGTGAAGTTTGAAAAGCTATAACAACAAGGTGTTGCTGTAAATGAATATGATTATGCTGTATGGACTATTTATAGCTGCTGGCTATTAACCGTATATGGTCAACTGTCAATTAATAAACATATGAAACAAGAAAAATCGTTAGTCTGTGACAGCAGGAGAATGTGGAGCGAGCAGGGCTTCTTCTTGTGGTGTTGGGGGGCATGAGCAGCAGTACAATGCTCACTGTGAGTGTGAGGTAATTACAGCCACAATCAAGGTATGTTCAGCTGATGCCCAGACACTATACAAGACAATGGATGGGCATCAGTTAAACAACAAAATGCTGCATTCACTTCTCGAGTTTCCATGACATCTGTAAACCTCTCAAGCTTCACTCTCGAGGTTTACTAGTTTGTCATGGCAACCTCTCAAAGTGAATACAACGTTGTTAACTGATGCCCATCCATTATCCTCTATGTTCAGACGTACCTCTCAACCATTTGTCACTGAAATGGGTGACACAGACATGCAAAATGAGTGACAGTGTGGGACACTGGTGGCCCTCCAAATGAAGGACACATCATCAAGCATGAAGATGCAAGCTCAAAAACACTCAAGAAACCTGAGGTTTTATTTGCTCAAGGTAACATTTTGCTTTAGCATCACAGAATGTTAAGAACTTCTTAAAGATCTGAGTTTATAGCACCTCCTTTATGTAGATAATACCTTTTCAATGAGTGACTGATTTGGGACAGAGCACTTCTGAAGGTTAAAATGAGGGATGCTCCTATAATGAGAGGGACACTTGACAGTTATGTGTTCAGATATGCAATTATTGTGAAGCAAAGTGGTGATCTTTGCTGACTTGTTGGCATCTAGTATTATACAAGGGGGTCCAGATTTTCAGAAATCTCATGGCAAGAAAAATTCCTGGGGTCTGACTGGTCAGTGCTGTCCTTCAACAGTAATTTTATCCTGGCACATCAGGCCTATTCAAAAAGCAACTAAAAGTCCTTTTTTCCTTTTTCATTTGTTTTTTTTGTTACAAGCAAGCTGTTTTATAATTGCAGTAATACACTCCAGGGCAAGTGTCATGTGGATAACATCACTTCTCAGGCATTGTATGCACTCAACCTATAGTCTTGTGCCCAACCATCCAAAGTGTGACGTTATCCCAGGAGGACATATGCCTTGTCATGCACTAAGTAAGCAATAATACCAGACAGGGTGGGTGGTATTGGGGAATACCGGACCGCCCAGGGGTATAATGAGGCCCGGCGCCACAGGCAGAGGGCCTTGTAGCCCCTGAATGCTGTGGTTTTTTAAACTAGGGACACTTGACCTAGTGGAGCCTCCATAGTTTTATGTTTTTGAGGTGGTTGGCATGGTTCTCCCCATGGATTTCTTTTATGGATGCTGCCATCCCTTACTCCAGTTTTTTGTTTTTTTTCATGACCAGAGGAGAGTGCAGGAGATGAAAATGAGTAGTGGCAGCACAGAAAGCAGTTTCAAAACGGAGCATCCGATTGTAAGTTCTGAGCCACACTGATGTGCCTGTCAGGAAAAAGGTTTTCATGGAGGCTGGAGGCTGTTAGGTGCAACTTGTAGAGATTATTTTATTTGTCAGTGGTATGGCAGGCAGCGGGGGCAAGCGACATAACTAATTTTCATTGCTGTGGAGAGGCACGTGCTGCCATTGTGAAAGCCGTGCTGCCAACTGCTACCCATGTGAAGCCAAAGGGAGTTATGGCTTCCTTTTTCTTTCACTCATTCTTTTTGTATGAAAATGTGTGGTACTGGTTACCCTAGTTTTGCAAAATTTAAAGGAAGACAGGAGGGGGGAGCCTGGCTAGATGCCAACTCGGTCACCAGTTTTCTTGCTAAGCGAGAGAAAAAATGGCAGATAGCAAATTGGAAAATTTGGGGTGGCCCAAAGATACAGCCAGTAATGGAGCACCCTGAATGGGGACTTGTTTTTAGCATCCATCTATTGAAAAATAAATGCATGCCTATCATTGGCTTTTAGCCAGTTAGGATGCTATATTTTTTCAAGGCCATTTTCTAATGCTTATTCAATACACCTGATCCCCAACATTTTCAAAAACACGTCACCATTTTTTCTATCACTAAACCTGACTTCTCAAAAAGTGCAGACGTGTGGAACTTTAAGTGAAAGTTCAAGTTGGTAGATAATAAAGATCTTTGTCAGATTTTTAATTCCATATCTGTTCAAAATTACCAAAATTACTCAGAAGGGCAAAACAGTATAATTCAGGAAACCACAATCCCCACCTTCCAGCCCTCTGTCTCGCTACCAGCTCCTAAGTAATCAACCGCTCACTCCTGGCCATGGTTGTCTGATCAAAAAACAGCATAAGACAAAATACATGCTGCCCCTGGTGCTTGCATTCCTTTGACGTGCGACCGAATGTGCCACAACCACGTTGAATTCCTACTGCTGCTGTATCCCTCATGTATTTTCTTTTTTACCTTTTTGTTGCTAGAAAAGAATAACCAGCCCTGCCTGAATTTGAAAGCCAATAAGCTAAGAGGAGGTTCCTTGTTGGGTTGTTTGGCCCAACGGCCAGGTAACTGACCCCTTAAATGCAGGCTAATCAGCACCAGCAAGTGGTAATTTAGAGAGAGAGCCAGAACAAAGGGGAGGCTCTGTTCCCCTACATGGGTACCACTGGGTGATTAGCAGAAAAGAGATGGACACAGAAAAGTCCGATGAAAACAACAGTTTACTAAGATTCAGAGAGCAATATTAAATATATGGGTAGGGGAAATCTAAAACTCTAAAGAAAATTAATAAGAGAACAAAAAATAACTCTTAGTCAATGAAGTAGTTCGAAAATGATTCTAGAGAGTCTCAGAGGTCATGGCTAATGTCTTGGTCACCGGGAGGAGGCAATTTCTTAATCCCAAAGCCAGGGATATCTGTGATGGGACAGCTGGTATGACATTGACCTTCTTCCGACCACCCCAGATGGTCCAATCTTGACCTGTGGAACTGAGTTGTCTGCGGTTGGGCTAGCAGCAATGGTGTCAAGCCCTCTTCTGACCACCCCAGATGGTCCAGCTTGACCCCAAAGAACTGAGTTGTCTGCGGTGGGGTAAGCGGCTATGGCGTTGGCTCTCTTCTGACCACCCCAGATGGTCCAGTCTTGACCCCGATGTTCTGGTTCTGGTTCTCTGGCAGTGGACCCTTGGTGCAGGACTGCTGGTTCCATGGTGCTGAACCTCCGCTACTGGATCTCCATACATCTGCTACTTCCCCTCTAGACCCTTGGTACTGGTCCACTGATTCTGTGGCATCGGCCCTCTGATACTGAAACTCTGTGCCTCTGGACCTCTGGCTCTAAACCTCTGATACTCAGAGTCTGTCACTCTGTCTCTGGGCCTCTGTCAATATTGGATCTGGACCACTGGACCTCTGCCACTCTGGTTCTGGACCTCTGGCACTAGACCTCTGAACCTTTGGATCTGGGCCTCTGGCACTGGACCTCTGGCAATCTGGACCTTGACCTCTGGACCTCCAGCAGTGGACCTCTGGCACTATGGATCTGGACCCCTGGGCCTCAGGCATTGGACTTCTGGCAACCTCTAACACTGGACCCCTGGACCTCCAGTGTTGGACATCTGGAGCTCTGGATCTGGACCTCTGGTACTCTGGTTCTGAACCTAAAAAGTAGGGAGGTAATTCGTAGAACCAAGGTGCTCAAACCTGAGCAGCATGGACTGGCTACTGAAACTTGGATAATATCTCCCCAGAGAAATTAGGTAACAGTCCCCAAAATGTAGGCTGCAAGACAGACTCACACAAGGAAGATTCGCATGCAGCAAAAATCAGGAAAATAATACAGCTCCAATGGCAGTGTTATATTCGAGCACTTTCTCTTTAAATTCTACAGGTAGTCTTCGTCTACTGGAAAGCTGCACTCAGTGATTCACACTCTGTATAACTTCCCATTCATAAATCCCACTGGATACTATGGGTTAGGAGGAGCCCCTCCCCTACCTGCTCCTTAGCTTGGGGCCAAATGCAACAATGCTGTGCTGACTAGTACCCCTGTTTATGCTGACCCAGAACTGGCTGTCCCTTTTAACTGGGGCTTTGCCGTGGTTGAGGCCCTGCTCCAGTGGTGACCTTACTGTTTATTAATTCAGGAATAAGGGCCTAACTTTGCCCTTAACTCCACCTCTGGACACCCCTTAATTTGAATAAATCCCACCCCTGCCCTGTGCTTCAGCCAGAGCACAATTATCATAAATTTAAATGGATCTGCCTCTGGAGTGCCGTCGACTCACCACTCTGGCCAGGGGTAAAGACAAAGGAAGGAGGAGGAGGGGGGAAATGTGCTGCTGCATGCGGTGCTGGCTGTCCTTCTTCATGGGGTCCTTCAGGTCTGCTCTGCCCTAATGTTCCCATGGCCTGATGCTGTCTTGCCTCTGAAGATGCGGCCCCACCTCCCTATGCTACTAATGAGGGACCAGCAATAACTCAAACTTTTAAATAAAATAATAAACGGGGCCAAACTGAGCCCATACTATGGCCACCCAACTGCTAGAACAGGGACCCGATGGCACGTCTCGATCCGCCGCACTCCCGACTGCTTGCTGCTTCACTTGTGGACCAGGAGAAGACAGCTGAGGCACACAGATGAGCTCCAGGATGACTTCAACCACCAAGGTAAGCCCAAATGTCCCAAACCCAGCTCTCTATGTCCTCTTTCCTCCCAGCCCAGCTTCCACTCTCTCAACAGTTCTTCCCACACTCCTCAACAGTTCCTTGCCTAATCTCTCCTCCCTGGGAGTTCTCTCACTGTTCGGCCATGAGCTGACATTCAAAAATGGCACTTGGTTTTTGTTTCATCCTGGGGAACCTCAGCCCTGTTCCCCATTCACATACGTGGCTGTCGTGGAGCGAGAGCATGTAAGCTATAACCCATGACAGGCCAATGTTATACTAGGCATCAATGCATGCCCCATGTGCGTTGTGAGGCATGAGGGCACAGCCCAAGTGATCTCCAACCAACTGGGAAGTGCATTAATGCCCAGTATACCCATGGGTCTGGAGGGAGTTATTGCACTTATAAAATGTACCCCTTTTCAGATAAAAATAAAATACAGTTTAAAATTCATCAAAAATGTATTTTATTCCTCCGCAAGAAAGTAGTTCGACCTCCAAATCTTTTTGAATACAAATAATTTTTGTTACTAATTTTTCTTCTCTTCGTAGTGATTAAAAATGTGCACTTATTTTTAAAATCCACCGAATACTTTTCAATTAAAACCAAGCTAAAATAATTCTGTAGTGACGTCAGTCATCACGAAAAGTGCAACATGCAATCCTTTTTTTTTTTTCAGCTGTTCCACCACTTTTAAAATATCGCCATGCATACTTTTCTATATTTTACCAACCCCAAAACACATAGGGCATTCAGTTTTCTTTTTTGTGAACATGTGGATTCAAGCACTGATGAAGTTTTACCTTGATATATCAGTTGCACATCCCTTTCCATTTGTCAGAAAGCTCGCATCATGTACCAAATTAGATCTCCCGTGTTGCCCACGTATTTAGACCCCTCATCGACTCCTGTACATATTCTTAAGGAGGTGCAGTTGCAGTATTGAATCTGTTCTCTTAATTGTTAATATTAGTGTGACACTGGAGCTTCAGTCAATTGATGCATGATGTCAGACAGCAATCCAAATGTAAACCCTCCCCTTCCCCTCTTATGTCAACTACTGCAGACTAACTGAAATACATTCAACATAAAAAACCCTGTGTAATTTATTTTTTATGGATTACACTGCATTTATAAATACAACAAATGCTGTGATAATAATGTTTGGTTGTTTTTTGTTTTTAAAGTACAACAGAGGCAGACATCACTTTTTCGACGTTTGATTTTTGGTGAGTTTAACTACTTGCAGCAAGTCAGTTTTGCTACCTACACTTTCAAATCTAATGTAAGAAGTTAGAAATTTGTACTCATAATATGTTAGTAGCTGCGATAAACACAGGCATACATTATCATGTAAGCTCTCCCTCACTAAATGGTTTTAATGTTGGCTTGTGCGCGCGCATGCGCAAGCAGCATTTTGCGATAGTAGCACCATACTAGCACTTTCAGAGGTGTGCCAGTGTTGTTGCGAATCCAGGGGATGCTTTAGCCGATGTGTCCCTCAGCCGCCAACCAGTGAGCATGCTGCCGATGACAGCAGTTTCACAGAGTGCCACCAACTTGAAAGAAATCTGCCGCTGCAATGAGAGACAGGCTCATTATTGCAGTGGCAGATCTGACACGCCTCCATTATATGCTGTTCCTGGTGAAACATTTAAATAAACATGGCGGCCACTCACGATCCCTAGAAAGCTGACTTTGGGGGTGCCCAATCCCCCTGTCGGCATGTCCCCTCCCCAGTTCAGTTTGTTTGTTGACGGGGGTGCCCAATCCCCATCGGCATAATGTCCCCCCAAATTTATTTGTCTGCCGATGGGGGTACCCAATCCCCCTTCGCATCAGCCCCCCCAACACAGACACGCTTTATTTGCCGACAGGGTGCCCAGTCTCTGTCAGCTCCAGTCCCCCTCTCAAAAAAAACCCAGGAGGCACACTGGGAGCCCGCCCAGTGTGCCCAAATGTCTTAGTGTCACCTGTAAAACAAAACCTTCCCTGAAGTTTTTTCCCTGCAAACAAAAAATGGTCCCTTGTTGTCTGCAGCACCCCTCCCCAACCCGCACTCACCCTCTGCGCACCCCACTTCCTCACACACACCCCTCACCCCATACTAACCTCCAGAGGTCGGCGCGGAGATCTTCGGTGGAACGGGAACACATCTGCACTCTTCAAAGCTGACCACGAACTGAAGAAATGCCAGTAAGCTGTATAATGGCATTAATGGGGAGGGGGGGGTCTCAACTTAGGTGGATATTTTGGCCATTTTTTTGACTTATGGCTTCAAATTTTCAACGTGGGGTTCTAGGGACCCCACCTCATGAAATCAGTCACTGTCATTTCATTATTTGGTCCCGGAAGGTGATTTTGTGGTCACTGCGTGGAATCACCTTTCAGGACCAATTAATGAAACAACAGAGCCACTGTTCATGAGGTGGGCTCCCAACAAGCCTATGTTGCAAATTTGGTGAAAAAATTCAAAAAAAATGAATGTGTTACAAGTGTGCATTGCTCAGTTTCCACCCACACTCATAACTTCAAGAAGTTTTAATATTTTCACTCCAGATGTTCAGCAATGCCATTTTTGCACACCTCCTTATGAACAGTACAGCTGTCATTTTTCCCATCTGCTCGAAATGTGTTTTCGCACCTGTGGTGCATGATGGGTGCAGCCACTTTGTTAAATTAACTTTCGGGACAGAGTAACAAAATCACAGTGCCACTGTTCATGAGGAGAGGTTCCAAAATGCCCATGTTGAAAATTTGGTTAAACAAATCCCAGAAATGACCACATTGCGCAGTATGTACGCACGCTCGTAAGTTTGCAAATTTTTCATATTTTCACTCCAGTTTTTCAACATTGCCATTTTTTTACAACACCTCATGAACATTACAACTGTAATTTTTTGCCTCCTGCCCAAAATGTGTTTCCGCACCTGTGGTTCCCAATGGCGCAGTTGCTGTGCGAAATCACCTTTCAGGATTGAGTAACAAAATGATAGCACCACTGTTCATGAGGTGGGGTCCCAAAAAGCCACTGTTGAAAATTTTGAGTGAAAATACCAACAAACACCCGGGGCATTAAGGTTTCCAACCATACACTCACCCTGTAAAGACTGACAGACGTCGGGGATGTAACTTGGGTTTGTCTGCCATAATGTTTGCAGAATTCTTCCCCCACCACCCCACCCTACAGCCACTGACAGGCATTGAGGTGTGTCTTGGGTTCCATCACCCTAACGTTCATCCCATTCTCCTATGTTGCACCCATCTAAGCTTATTTCCTGATGGAATGTGGTGAGCAGAAAGGCCGAAGTCCCCAGTGCACACCCAGACACCTGTCACTGTGGGCAGGGTGGGATGAGGTGGAATAGCATCAGCATTATGGCCGACCCAACGCCACACTCCCAATGCCTTTCAGTCTCTGCGGGGGGGGGGTGGGTGTTGGCATTACTTCTATACTGCACTGCCATTCCTATTTTGCATTTCTAACTCCTGCACTGCCAATGCCAGCAAGTCAACATTCGGCATTGACAAATGCTTGTTTAAATATGGTGCCTAATCAGTTTTTTTGCCTCTTGAATGTAAACATCAAAAACAACTTATTTTTGTGCAGTGCCCTAACAAGAACTGCATGCTAACTATGGGATTCCTATGGCATTAATGCCCACCTGACACTCCTCTACTAGTGGGCTTATTGGGTTTTGTGTTATTTCTGAAGACTATTTTATAATGCTAAATAGATAACAAAAAAAATAGAAAGGGGTCTTAACTTCGGAGATGGGAGGGGAGAGGATTTCCGTTACAATAGCCTCAACCCATTCCACAATCTTCAGCAGTCTTCTGTGAGTGCTTGCATACTGAGCTGTGTACAGCCATGACTCTTGAGTTGTTACTAGTAACTGATAAATGCAGGGCCGGATTTATACTGCCATGAGCACTATGCACAGTACTGTTTAAGACCCCCCCCTTACGCTGCACGGCAGCGGTGCACCGTGTGTCGGTGCCCCACGATGACCACGCTATCCAAATTCTAATATATCCCTAGATTAAATAATACTTTATAGAGGCTGTCTAACAAATCCCCTTACTCTTACACAGGGAGTAACCAGCATTTAAAAATGTGTATGCACAGGGGTCGAAGCGGCCCCCAGAAAATGTTTTGAATTTGTTGCATTCTGGTGCATTTTGTAGGTAATTTTAAACAAAATTTGATATGCTGCTACCCCATTTCCCATGACCAGTAAGTTGCATTTTGGCTCCCTCCCAAGAGTCCCCCCAGTCCAGTATGTTGCCCGAACCAGTTTCCCCATAGCCCAGCTTCCTGCTCCAGTTTAAGGTCCCTGACCCACCCCAAGCTCAGCAAGTTCCCTAACTCTGACTCTAGGGAATTTTTTTCCTCTGTAGTTAGGGGCATGGGAGACTCTTGCTGGCCTATTAAGCAACAAAATGTAGCCGGCTCGTTGGCGCAGCAGTTGGATCTCGGCTTGCGGCGCGGCGACGAGTTGAGGAATGGACTCGGGTCACTGGAGGAAACCAGCTGGGAGGAGAAGGCTCGAGTGTCCTATGACTGCTTGCCTTCTCTGGGGAGGGAGGATGCGCTCGCTGTCTGCTGCCTCCTGGCGGAGGCCAGGAGAGCAACAGCTCAAGCGAGCCCCACTGCACAGGGGTATGGTGAACATCGGCTTCGGCCTTGACATCTTTGGCATGCCACACCTCCGGGAGAAAAGCGGAAACCCTAGCCTCCTGGTTGGCCGGATGATGGCTGCCGGCTTCTGCCGACTCGAGTGCCCTGATGCCCCGGAATCCACCTCAGCAGCACCTGGGGACTGATTGAGTAGCACGCTGGTTTCCCCTCCTGGCGCCTTCCCCCTCAGAGGAGAGGGACCCATCCAGCAAAGGGACATGCCAGGCCACCCCTGGATGGCTGCGATGTGAGGTGAGTGGAAGGGGATCAGGGTGAGGGGGTCGGGGGGGGGTCATGAGCAGCCGGAAGGAGAGGCAGGCCAGGGGGCAAGTAAGGAGCAAAAAAAAAAAGGGCAACAAAATGTACCACAGAGCATCTAATACTAATACAACAGGGTTCTGGGGGCCTAGCACTGCACTGTTGCAAACTCCCAACCTAAGGTGGCAACCTCAAAGCAGATTTTTTTAAGCTTAGTTAACATATTTTCTTATAATACCTTACATGGCATTTATTGTAGTATTATTTAAAAAGTACATGAGCCATGGCCATACACAAAACTGGGAGGAGCAGCATTTCGAGACAGGGTATACAAAAAGAAAAAATGTTTACACTTCTGTAATAAGTAAAAGACAGACCAAATACAGTACCATGCCAAAGTCATTAATATCCCACAGACTTATTTCAGAATTATGTGCACAAGATGGCCGATGTGCGCAGAGTGCCTCCTAATACGGTACTATACACCCCTTTCATCTGCTTGGGTATATACCACACCACATGTCATTGGCTGTATTATATATAAATAGTCTAGCACAGCTAATGAATTCTTTACTTTAAGGGGTGAGGGCCCTCACCCTAAAAGTAAAAATTAGATTAACTTAATCTTATATAGCTGAGTCAAAATGCACGTGAACTTGTTTCTCATAGAGTGTATGACTCTGAAAGTGTCACACTCAACAGTACTGCAATCTCAAGAAACTAAAATAATTTGTCAATGCCACATCCCATGCAGAAGTCCAATAGAGCTAATTTTCTGCACTGCTAAGAGTAAGGTGTGGTCATTTATACAGAACATCAAGGTAACTGCTCCATTACCTTATCCTTGCGAAAAGAAAATACCTGTTGCTGTTTAATTAATTCTATGTGAACAAGCTCTTGGTGCTTTTTTTGCAACAAGGCACCATTTGTGGCTGGTCCTGGCTGCGAGGCCCAAATAGTGTTTACTGACTGGTGCTAGATCCAAACACTGTTAAGTATCAATCATACACTCCTACCTTAAGCAGTAAAAATGCCATGTTTGTTTAAAGCAGACATTTATGTCCAAGGTGGTTGTTACAAGCTTCAGCAGTAACCTTGACCTAGCATCTGGGTTCAAGATTTTTCCACCCAGGGCATCGTACAAAGGTAAATATGAGACGGAATACAATAAGCTCTCTTTACTCTATAACCAAGTGGCCCGTTTCGCCACTAACTCCTTCCCTAGGAGACATCATTACGAGGCCCTAAAGGAGCTAAACTGGCCCACTCTCCATCATAAGCTAGCCTATCCTGTTGCCTGCCTAGCTTTCAAGTTTACTTACCTAGGTCCCCCTTCCCATCTCAGAGGACTTCTTTCCCCCAGAAAACATACCAGAACCCTGCGATCAACTGCAAGTCACCCTCGGCCCCTAGAACGCTCAAACCATGGCAAACATTCCTTCAAATGTGCTGCCCCTTACCTATGGAACTCCCTACCACCTGGCCTGACAAACTCACCCACTCTCCCCAGTTCAAAAATGGACTCAAACTATATCTACTCAATCTTAGTCTCTGTGGCTGTAACCGCTAGCTCCCCAGACCAGTCCCCCTGGCCCTTGCACTGCTTTGAACTCTCTCTTCGACTTAACATGAAATGTTAATATGGACTCTGATTTCTGGCGGAACTTATGTACATACTGTATATAATGTGTGAGGTCTAAACATATTGTTTATAATATGAATCTATATGTGAACCCTCCTGCTACCCTTGTATAAATGATATCATTATACTATGATGTAACTAATGTAATTATTGTTTCCAGTGTCCTTTCTGTAACTAACTCCGGGTCGCTCCTTAAAAAGGGACCATTGGTCTCAGTGGGTTTACCCGGTAAACAAAATCTAAATAAATAAATAAATGAAATGCAATGAATCACCCTTACAAAAAAACTGATTGTGTAATGACAGGGCCTGCACTGGTCTCTAGTTATTTCTCCAGCCTTTCTTTCCTGCACAGAATTTAATAAGCTGCCTTGCATCTCCCTGATTACCCCGTCCTCGCTCCACATTCCCCACTTATTATCTTTTGTCTCTACCTCCCTTTCTGCTACTCTTGCTACCCTTCTTTCTCTCAAACCAATTAAATCCAGTCAATTGTTTATTTATATAGCACCTCTTCCAAAAGGCTCAAAGTTCTTAACAATAAAAGCAATAACAAATTATGATGAAACCAAACATAAAAATAGGAAAACACCATAGGCAACCACTTTAAGGGTAATAGCCTTAATGGCCTGGACCCAAATCTCTGCACTTTTCTCCCCACCAAGTGCTACACCCTTCTCAACCTCTTATTTTATCTTGGCAAGCTTTCTGGGTCCCGAGTCCCCTCCCCACACTGATACTACATAAATGGAGTGATACTTCCTTTCATGGGAACTACTATTCAATCACCCTTCTCATGACTTTTACCAAAAAGCAGGAAAAACCTGTGCTATACAAACTTTCTGCTTTTCTTAACTCCTTCATTTTCTGCCCTTTCCTGACCCTGTCTGGTTTCTATAAATCACTTTCAGCAGTTTCTTCCCTTCTACTACACTTGAATCTGTTGTGAAAGGGTTGGATCAGGGAGGGACAAAACAGTCACAGTTCATCTTTGTCATCTCTGTTTGTTGACATTTCCAAAGCAATGCTCTCAATATATACAGTAGCCCAAAACAAGTTTTTTTTTTCTAAATTGTTGTCTTTCAATCCTCTCTCACCTCCACATCCAAGTCCTGAAGTCAACAATAACAAGAGAAGGCAACATGAGCCTGGGCCTTTCTGTGACTGCCAGAAGATGTCCTGTGACTGTCCCACCGAGTTCCAATGTGACAGTCCTGGTCGCAACCGATCACATAAAGCTCCGGCTCCTAAGTCTCTCCATCCTCCGACTCCCGCCCAGTCCCGCAGTCCACCACCGTGTCGTCCACTACTCCACAACTCAATTGTATGTTGTCCCACTCCATTCTTGTCCTTACAGGCTGCACTAGGCCTGAGGATACAGCAACTACCATCACCACAGGAAAGATAAATTAAGGTGCTGACCACTTGACTGTTGTAGAGCAGCTGCTAGCTGACAAGCCGCCAACTCGCCAAGCCAACTCCCGAGCAAGCAGCAATTTTTAAACAAATGGCATGGCGCTAAAGCTGGTACTGCTGGGTGCCACATGGGCATGGCGCATTTATGAACCAGTCGAGCTACGTGACCCGATGACCCTGTCCCAGCTGCTGTGAGCCTGTGGCACTGGCCAACACTGTCCAGGCTGGCTCCCACCCACTCTTCGATCTGACAACCCCCCCCCCCAATTAGACATCATTCTGGATGGGCGAGTGGTGGCAGAGGAAAGAAAACAAAATTTATTGTGGCAGCTGGGCGCTGGTGCCATGGGAATTGGGCCCCCTAACAGCTTGGGCCCGATGCATGGGCATAGTTGGCATTGCGGTAAATCCGGCCCAGGATAAATACAAGGTGGGGTTGGGGGAGGCAAACCGGGTCTAACTGTATAATGTTTAGTTTCTATGTTTGATAATTAAAGCTGTCAAGCTTACTCAAGGGGCAGTTACCACTGCAGTATTGTACTGTACCAACGAAAAACATATTTTGGGGAGTAATTTGACTGGCAGTTTCATTATCCACAGTGCACTGGGAGATAGAGCAAACAATAGAAAATGCTGTCTCTGGATAAACGAGACTGCCGCTTAATTGGGATGAAATGCCTGTCACCAGGGTATCCCAGTTAAGCAGCTTCATCTGTAGTTCTATAATTTGCTAACCAGTGACCTGCATTCCAGATCACTGGCCGACCCTTGCAACCATGTTGGCAATCAGACTACCGCTGTTTCTCTCCCTACAGGGTTGTACAGTTAGTCAGCCCTTAATGTACTACCGCCAACCACTCATTCAAAGTGAGCACACTCTCATGCCTCGCTTTCCCAACATAGTCTCTCTGTCAGCACCACTGCTCTCTCTCATGCTATAAAACAATAAAATAAAATAACAAAATGAGGAGTTGAAGGCAGGGATAATAAAAAAAAAAATACCAAAAACAACACACACAAAATATCACAGCATAGGAGGTTAGCAGATTCAGTGATACTCCACCTAGAGACAATGCACTATTTAATGTAGTGCAGAAAAATCGTTCTTTAAAAAATATTTAGAAACGAGTAAAATACAACTTTTTTATTTTATATTTTAATAATTTACCCCATGTGTAATCACAATAATCCACTCCACTTCTGGTGTGGTTTTGTCACTCAGCCAATGACCTCATGACACCCCACACCAGGTATGAGTAAATCCCACAACAACCCACACCCTGTCGTGAATTATTGCTTAAATGATATATGAGGTAGAATTTAATAGCATTGTTCTGAGCAGCTAAATGATTCCCTTATTAAGCATTTGATCTTTACAAAATATGGAATATTTTTTGCCAGTGCCGAATGTTTGCTTTGATGTTGTGTCAGGTAGGTTTTGGTTGTGTTGTATAGAGTGATGGAAGCAGACTAGTATTGTAGTAAGAGAGAGTTTGCAATGACGTCTGTGAGTAGTAATGTTTGTCTGATGTATTTTCATTTGTAGGGTGCCTACAAAATATTATGCAAACTTTGATTTAGTAGAAATCCCCTGTGAGTGTTTAGTAAGGAGAGCAGGGCATTTGAAATTTCAGTCCTGTGGTAATGCTCTGCAGCAATCCGCTACAACATACAACTGGAGTAGACCATGCATTTGTGATTTGGGACTCTTTGGTGTTCAGCCACACCTGCTTGCTGAAGAAGAAGGGGTGGCATTGGATTCTTTTGCAGTATGGTACTCGGTGGTGAGCACTTAGCATAGGAGGCAAGAGGGCAGAGCATTCCCCTTTGGTATGGAGTTCCAGCCCTGTGGAGGTGCTATGTAGCGGTTCTCTGCTGGAAGAGATGAGAACTCAGTTATGGGCTCAGCAGCAATCACCTACCTAGGGATCTAGGTCAGAAAGGGGGATTTTTGCTGTTGGAACTATAGGTCTATGGTTCTGCTCAGCCGCTGTGATTTCCAGTTGCTTGGGGGGGGGGGGTTTGCAGGGAGACATGGTGCCCCACCTCAGTGCTTATTCTCCATTCAGCTATCTCAAGTAAGAAATAGTACTGCATATACAGAAGGACCGCTAAACACAAGAGTGCTGTAAAACAAACCAGAAACCTCATAATTTCATGCTGGCTCTCATTTTTTCCTGGCACACAGATGCCAACGCCCATTCAAACTGATGCTGGACTACCTATGGTGACTCATGTGCCTGTACAGCCTCAGCAGCTTTTTCTGACAGCTATGACTTGAACTTTGAAGCATGCTATAAAAGGAAACTATGTAAGACACAATAATGAAAATACTGTATGTTAGTTTTCATTAAAAATATCTGTACGACGGCTGTTCGGTGCAGCGGTTGGATTTCCGCTTGCGACGCCAGTGACCCGGGTTCAGGAATGGACTCGGGTGCTGGAGGGCCAGCTGGGGAGAGAAGGCTGAAGCGTTGGATGACTGCTCACCTTCTCTCAGGGGGGGGCGGGGACACGACCCGGCAATTGCTGACCCCTGGCAGAAGCCAGGGGCTTGGCAATATGCAGGGTCCCACAATTCAACAGGGCGTGGTGAACGTTGGCATAAGCCTGACGTTAGTGGCACGCCATGTCATTGGGGAGCAAAACAGGGAAAAAAAGCCCCGAGGCCGACTGGATGACAGCCGCCAGCTCTCATTGCCACAAGACCCCGGGCAGAGCACGAATCACCGTAGCAGCACCCAGGGCAAGTATGGCACTGGCCAGCCTCCTGGTGCCTTCCTCTCGGAGGAGGGGACCACCTGAATAAGGGTTACATCCGGGGCTGCAATATAGGGTAAGAAGTGACTGTAAGGGGCAGTGCGGCTCAAAGGGCATAGAAAGGCTCAGAGAGGCTGGCCCGGAGCTGGGGGAGCAAAAATAAATATATATATATACACACACACACACTCATATTGTCCACTTTGTGCATAGCCACAGACTAAGTTTCATCCAATGTGTGAACTGTGATTTAGACAGAAAACATATAAGCCAACATCAGCATGTCCTTGTCATTTCTGCAATCTCTTAGGAAATACTAAAGGAAGATGCAATCTTCTAGCCTTTGTAGTGCGGCAGCATCTTGAATGAGGAGTCCTGCAGGAGTAGATAGTAACAGACAAAAGGGTTCGTCCCCACAATCAGTTTAGAAGAAATGTCCCTGGTAATTAGACAACATAACCCTTAAGAAAAACTGATTGCGAGAATAGCTGCCGTTATGCTGTTTATTCCAGTGCACTGAAGTGCATGTTCTTGTCCACAATGCTCACAGCTTTTATTGGGACACATTTCATTTTCTTTGATGATTCCATGCTCAGACATTTAAACAGCTTTTTCTGGAACATCAATCTTCAGTGCAAAACTGGATATAAGTGTAAATAGTTCAAATAAATCTTCTGGGGCCATATACAGAGAGTGAGAAACCGAGTGACTGTGTGTGTGTGTGTGTGAGTGAACACGAGAGACTGTGTGTGTGTGTGTATGTGTGTGTGAGTGTGCCAGTGACACTGAGATGGGGGGGGGGCTTCAGTTAACTGTTTCAGGGGAACAGTGGTTTTCAGTGCTCCCTTAGGGTTCCCCAGTGACTGACTGGAGCAATAATGAAGTGAGGGAAGAGGAAACGAGCACAGCGCAACTCCTATCAAACAGTCTTCCTGCGAGACTTATGTTCTGCTGAGCGTTATGATCAGCAGGCTGATTGTGACACCACTCAGCTGGCTGCTGGGTGGTGGATGAAAGGACAGAGATGCTCTGGATTGGATTGGCTCTTTCCTTTCAACTACATGAGGTTTCCACCCAGCAAGCCAAGAACAGCCTCATGATGACCAGCCTCGCTGATCATTGGACTCTCAAGCCAGTGTAACCTGAGCTGCATTGGCTCAGACAATGACACACACCTGAAATGCCGTTATCGTAACAAGATATTTGCTTTGCATTGCACGCACAAGCAAACTTAAAAAGGATGCATGGTAATGCACGGCTCTATGTAAAGACAAGGTTTTTTTTGTTTTGTTAGTGATAAGAACAAGGGTAGGAAGGGAGGAAGGAGGAATTCATGGTAGGTTAAAGGGGGATTCAGCATTCCAAAAACATATACTGCACTTTAAGTATTGCTAATAGCATAGCTGCAGTAGTGTGCATGAATTAGATCAATATGATACCGTAATAAATTAAATGTAACTGCAATTTCAATGAAAATGGGGAAAAATAGCAAACTCCTTTAATCAAGACAATACCCTTAGATAAACTGTCTAAATTATATTAACTGATAGAAAAGGGAGAATGATTTTGTTTTAGGGGGACCAATGTATTATTTTTTGCAAGTCTCCATGTAGAGACAAAATTGCAATATGAATGGGGTTGAGAAATTGGGAAGGAAATGTGCCAACGCTGAGGACAGTAATAAATGTATTTTTATTGTACCATAGGGCAACATGAACAAAAGTGTCTAAGATATAGATGTAAATACATAAATCAATCTATACATACGTGTATATACTGTGCGTGTGTGTGTGTATGTATGTATATATATATATATATATATATATATATATATATATATATGATACTGGCTGGTCAAATATGCACAGCCAGCCTGTGCCACCATAGAAGGGTTCTGATTACTTCAGACCTGGGGAGCGGAGCTCCAGAGATCTGATGTTATCAGAAGCCCAAGGTGGCAGTACAGGCTGATTGGGCATGTGGTTGCCCAACCAGATTTTTTTATAGTGCATAGTGTTTTTGTACAGTTTTTATTTGAAAAAAAAAAGTGTTTTCATAGCACTTCCATAGCAGCAGAAGACGTGCTGGCGGTTTCAGTTTATAACTTGAACTGATTGCTGTATGTGCAACAGTGCTGTGAAAAACTCCAACCGCTTCGAGGATTTCCGATCAGCTGGAACCTTGTTGTACCATGACCTTTGAACTGTGGTATAACAAGGTTTCAGCTGGCATGGAAATCCATGCAGAACAAATCCTCACTATACACCATAAATGCACATTAAACTTGGCATAGCTAGACTAACGATACAATTATAACGACACTATCTAAATAACAAACTCAAATCAATTCATAAATATAACCACTAGTAATAGTAATCATTCTATGTGAATAACATAGAGAATAAAGTACGGGGTGGTGTGTGTAACAAGATTTTACACACAACCGAGGGGTTGGATGCCATATAAACCCCGAGAATGAAGCTTGAGGGGTTTGTTCAGGCAACCAACCCCAAGGGTGTGTGTAAAATTTGAGTTTACACGCACCTCCCCATAATTTATTTTATATAATTGCTGGGTTAGGCTTTTTCGCCACTGCCAGTTATATAAAATAAATGGTCTGGTGTGGCTGCGGTCTGGATGATGTTTAGTCGAGTCCATGGTCGCTTTGCAGTAGTTTATTTTTTCTTGTTTTTTTGTCCCCTTTACTGTGTGATTTTTGTCAGGAAGTTTTTTTTTTAAATAGTTATTTACTGCCTAGAGATAGTGGCGGCTGTGCGGTTTCGACCGAGGAGAAAAGCTGGTGGCGAGCGGTGAAAACCTGCGAAGAGCTGTAGGTTGAGCATGCACATAGCGAGGGAAACCGTGCACGTGTTTGCCGTTATAAACGCTCCTTTATAATGGCAATTTACACCATGGTTTCCCTATGGGAAAAAGCCTAAGCCGGTTATTATATCATGATTGCAATTATTATTATAGTTATTGCAAGTATAAGGGGAGGAAGGCATTATGGGGGGGGGGCACACATTGCACTGAAATCCTGTTGCAGTGACCAAGATATCTGTTTACAATCTGGGGTGTCAAAATAAATGTGAAATGCAAAGGGTTTGATAATAGACTGCATGGGTTGTGGATTGTAGATTGAGGGAGCACTCATGACCAATCGGAGGCTCTCCTTTCCCTTGCGCGTGAGACACTCTTATTCTTTGAAGACGTCTTATGCGCAGATGCTATGGAAATGGGCACGTTCCGAGAACAGTTTTTTAAAATATATTATTGATCGCTCTCAGTTATGTGCCTGTTAGATTAAAAGCTGATATATTAGATTAAAAGCTGATACAGTAAACTATTTATTTTACAGCATTTGTCTCCTTGTTTATTATTATTTATTTATTTTTTTTATTTAGTTGTTTAACCAGGTATAGCACACTAAGCTGAAAGCTTTTTTACAGGAGCGACCTGGGAGCACAAGGAGGTTAAGTGACTTGCTCAGGGTCACACAGTATGCAAGTGGAAGCTGTGGGATTCAAACCCAGGTCAGGTCTGCTGGATGTCACCAAACATTATAAACATTTTATTAGACACTCCCTTGGTGACTGTGCTATACACCCACCACTTATCACCCTGTGTTACATTTCAAAATGGCTGTCAAATGTTTTCAGCCTTCACAACCCCAAAAACATGTTCAAAAAACTTGTTTTACCTGCCTGCAACTATCAGACTTAGAATCTAGCAAGCTCAGGAAAACATATTAACTGATAGTAGCAAACAAGTAAAACTAATTTTCTGAACAGGTTCGTGGGATTGTGAAGGTTGAAATGATAACAGCCATTCTGAAATGACAGCAAAAAATGCTACAAAATAAAAATAGTAGTATTCTAAATCTGCTTTTAATCTAACAGGCATATTATTGAGAAAAGTATCTTTAAGTGAGTATGGCCAGTGCCTGAGGCTTTCAGGCGACGCAGAGAAATTGTCACCAGCACTGCTAACTCCTTATTAACTTCCCTCAGTTACCAGCAGAGGTAAGAAAACCAGCAGTGATGACCAAGTACGTTACTTACTGGTTATTTAAGGTATCGGGTGAGTGGCGCCTCTGAATGCTTTGAACTTGGTGGGGTAGTAAAAGTGATATGCCTGGCCCTGGGAGCTTTAATTTGGAGGCAAAACAGACTATTTGTGATAGTAATAGACATGCAAGTTGGTGGTACATATGTGCAACCTAGTCCTTGGCCACACGTGAATGACAAGGAGATTGCATCGGTGCAGGTCGTTGAGAGTGCCAAAAGCATGTGTAGTGGACCAGTAGGTTGTCCTTACAGGGTGGGGTAAAATGGCAGCGGTATAGCTCCACATCACTCATAACATTTGCAGGACTAGCAGCTTTGGGACTATCACCTGGTTTAGATGGTACATACAGTATATGAACCTCCAGGGTCTGTGACAAGGGGGCCACAGTATACTGCAGAGGGAGCTACTTGGGAATGTTAGTCATGTTTTATAAAACTTAAGGGGCAACCACCTTGTGCCATGGGAAATGCCCTTGCTTCCAACATAATACATTTCTGTAGTGAACCGAATGCAGTTAAAATCTGTTTTAATTGACTAATAGTTCTCACTTTTTTCTTTTTCAGGTATTTGTGTCAACCTGTCATTTTTTAACTTCTTAGCCCAGCTCACAGCAGGCAGAGAGCAGCATCAACATTTATCAGTGCTAACATGCACTCCTGTAATGATTTCCCCATTTCGTATACTGTGCAAAAAATGAATTATAAGTCAAAGAATGTCTTTCTGCAACTATCAGTGATTTTCTTTCACATGTAGTTGTACCGTGCAGCTTTATGTGAACGAAAAAACATTCATTATCTGCAGAGAAGCACTCCTTGATTTTTAACTCATTTTCTAGCATCAGCCCATTCAGACCTGCTCCAGTCAGCAGCTAGACGTCTACCATCCCTAACGAGTGCCTAGTTATTGATCGAACTAAAACCAGAGAATGCGGCTTGGAATCAGCTGCTCACGTCCAGTTCTGAGGAGCTGCCTGAACCAGTAGAGCAGGGATTTGGAGGCACCACAAATAAGGGCTATACCCCTTAGTGAGCAGCCCTACAGTTCAGGGAGTATATAGACCAGGAGGGAGCACATCTTAATTTTATTTTTGTACTTTGAATATGGTGCGTTTGTCAATCAAATCTCTCCTCCTTGGTGTTTAAAACAGCACATGCCCCTACTCCTTATCAGTGCATCAGAATTAAAGGAGCAAAATAAGCAGTTGATACAGGAGGGAATGAGGAGGGCAGACAGAAGGATGGCCAAGGGCTAATTTTTCAAATAGTGCTGTATTTCTGGGAGCTTGGTAGGGGACATGAGGCACCTTTCTGTATGTGCCATGGTGTATAACTGCCCCCCTCCCCGAGTCAGAGGCTCTGATTTTACTTCTGTCCTTGAATTTTCACTGACTGAGTGAAATTCAGGAACAGAAGTGAAATCAGTGGTGGACAGGAGCGTGGCAGTCATGTAAGCCCAGAGAGCCCAGGTTGTTGAGTTCCATTTTGCTGGGCCAATTGGCTCATCAAAGGGAAGGTACGTGACAACATGCCCACGCTTAATCTTTTTTTTAAATGAATTTACTTTTTATGCCCCTTTTACCCTCAGCCTGCCTTGTCAGCCTCCTCTCCTGCAGCCCCTTCACCCCACTATCCCTGGGACTTACCTTCTGACCTTCCATTGCCCCACAGTTTACCCACTGTGGTGGAGCCCCCTTGGGTGCGCGTCCAGAGCCCAGTGTGTGGGTGAGGGGCCTGCAAAAAGAGGCATCTTCATTCTGCAGGATGGGGGATTTTCCTTGTTTCTCCCCCACTGGGCACCTCATGCACTAGGACTGCAGCAGACATCAGTATAAGGCCCTGCCCACTCATCATAGCTCTGCTGGCACTACCAACTGTGGTCAGACAGGTGTCAGTACTACAGTGGAGTACACAGACCCTCCCCGAGGAGGAGATCATCCTCTGGGACACTCAGTCCTCCTCCCCATCACTGGCCACCAACAACTCAAGCTCGCTTCCGAACCCAGGTCACCGGTGTCATGAGCAGTAGCGCTACTGCTGCGCTGATGGGCCAGCTGCCCGGGCTTAAATCTGACACAGAAGTTCAAATACTCATGAGCCAATACAATGGATATTTGAGCTGCAATTGTAGTTTCAGACCCTTCAGCTAATGGAGCATTAATACAGTCACAAGCTTGAGGAGTGGAACCAGCAGTAATAGGGCTCAGAGATGGTAAAACAGATTTAGCTACTCACTCAGAGGGGTCAACTTGTTTAAAAGATTTACCAGATCCTGAGAAACCAGGAGGTAAGTTGATAAATGACTGTGTAGGACTCTCTCTCTGGAGGAAAATGGGATCAGTGTTACCAATAATTAAAAAAAATATTTTCCTCTATGGCCATTTCTAAGAAATTTTTTAGGCCTCCCATTTTTGCCTCTTAAGTTCACTGTAGGTTTGGCCAAATTCACCGACCGTTCCAAACCCCCCTTGTGTGGCATCATCTTCTCCTCAATTGACTATCTCAATTTGCATTTGTAGATGAAAACAGGGGTCCATGATCTTTAATTGTTCTCTCAATTTTACCTTTGTATTTTTTCCCTCTGAACACAATGCAGATCCTTGAGGGGCTCAGTTAGCGCAGGATACAAGTGCAGGTACCATGGTGCAGATTCCACTGTGCTGTTCCTGAATCTCTGATACAGCACAGAATCCTTTCAACACCTGCGCTGTCTCAGCTAGAAAGAAAAATGGCTGTCAGAAGTATGACAACAGTGAAACTTCACTGAAGAACTTGTCACACAGCACAAGGACCCCCCAATAAAGGACTGCAGGCGATGAAGTAATTCTTCCCTTCTGTGTACTTTGGTCCCAAAAGCAGGTGGCAACCACTGAGCACAAGAAAGACACCTGAGAAAAGTGAGCTGCAAGGGGACAACAACCAGTCTGCAAACACCTCTTGGTTTTAATCTGAGCTCCCCTGTCCGATTAAAAGCATTGGCAGAGCACATTGAGTAAAGTTACTGCAGGGGCTCACTTCAACACTACCTGACCGAGTGGCCAGATTTGCAGAGTTGAATGTTAGTACCTACAAAAATAAAGAATACTGGATGGGCAACCATGCAGAACTGGTACTCGGCAATATTAGCACTACAGGAATAGCGCCACTCAAGACAGCGCTAATTTGTATAACTCTACCATGGACAGCGGGCAGGGATGTACAGCGCTTACTTTATGCACTCCCCTGGTCGTGATCCATGGTGCTGTCAAATGACAAGGGTAGCCAAATACCAGTGGCTGGCTGAGATGCTGCCATGGTGTGGAGGGTTGGGGCATGGAGCAGCTTGGCTGGGATACAGTGAAGACCAGGGTTCTATTCCCAGTCTCCTACCATTTTAGCAAAATTGTGACTTCTATTTTTACAGGGGCCATGGAAACAGTGTTTCATGGCCCCACAAATCTATTGATCCCGAGAATGAGAATCCTTAAGTCCAGGGGTGCAGGGTGAAGAGCCCCCTGTGTTGAGGGGTGCATGGGGCAGACCCCCCACATAAATGGTGGCCTTTTAGCCACACTATTATGGTCGGCTATGTTCTGACCCAGTGCCGCAGAACCAGTGTGTTCTGCCACAGAGGGGTCTGATTCCATGTGACCTCGACCGCAAAGCTCAAGAGGTCCTTTGGAATCAGACCAAAGGTGGCAGAACACACTGGTTCTGCACTGAATTGGCCATACAGTATTTTTTATAGTGTACGGTACCCCTCAAATTATTTGTTACACTGTTTTAGTGTTTGTTTTTTGTCAAAAATAAATTTCTGTGTCCCGTTTCATATTTTAGGAGCTAGGGAAGTTGCTAAGGTGAGCTATGTGGTTGCTAGGGACTATGGGTCCGTATGTTGGCAGCGCACACTCCCATTGGTTGTCACTGTATTGTGAGAGGGATTTTCAAGAAAATAAATGGCGGTCGGATGGCTCGCTTCACAAGAAAATGCAACGAGGAGGAGGAGGAAACTGCCATTGATTTTTGGTGAGTGGTTCTGTCTCTTAGCATATCTGGTTAACCCTGCATTTTCACAGGTTATCATGATCTTCAATTCATGTTGGCTTGTTTGCTGTTCAGTGTGAAGTGCCATTTTGCATTGTGTTGTCATGTGGCAGTTTGAATGAGTAGAACGCCGCTCTGCATGTACGGGCAGAACAACGGTCTATGAACTTTTTTTTATCTGTGCTGAACAGTGGTTCAGCACAGATGAAAAACAACCAACAACAATGTTCCACCATACATTATAATGCTGTGCTATAGTGCTATATATACTGCTGTTGTGGCAGACGTCCCATTACAATCTGGCACCCATAGATACATGGATACATAGACAGTGTCGGCAGATAAGGGCCTATGGCCCACCCAGTCTGCCCATTTGAGCTTGTAAGGTCAGTTTATGTTTTCCTAGAAGTCTGTTGCCCCTTTACCCCGACCTCCAGAATTCCTTTATGTCTATCCCATGCATTCTTAAATCCTGTGATTGTTTCAGCCCCCACCACTTCCACTGGCAGGGTGTTCCACTTGTCCACCACCCATTCTGTGAAGAAATTCTTCCTCACATTTCCTCTGAATTGTCCTCCCTCCGACTTCATCCCATGCCCTCTAGTCCTGGAACATCTTTTTTGCTTAAAAATAGTGTATTCCTGCACCCTGTTCCTCCCTGTAAGATACTTGTATGTCTCTATCGTATCCCCTCTCTCCCTCCTCTCCTCCAGGGAGTACATGTTCAGTTCCTTCAACCTGTCCTCATAGGACTTGTGATGCAATCCATGTACCATCTTTGTTGCCCTCCTCTGAACCTTCTCTACCCTGTCTATGTCCTTACATAGGTAAGGTCTCAGAACTGTACACTGTACTCCAGGTGGGGCCTCACTAGTGTCTTGTATAGTGGAATTATGACCTCCTTTTCCTGCTGGTGATGCCCCTGCCTATGCATCCCAGCATCCTATTTGCTTTACCTGCCTTGTCACACTGTTTCCCTACCTTGGGGTCATCAGAGATGATAACCCCAAGATCCCTTTCCTGCTTGGTGCATGCTATATCCTCACCCCCTAACTGATATATTGTGCCAGGGTTTTTGTGCCCCATATGCATTATCTTGCACTTCTTTGCATTGAATTTCAACTGCCAAACCCCTGACCATTCTTCAAGTTTCTGCAGGTCCCTTCTCATTCTGTCTACACCCTCTGGTGTGTCTACTCTGTTACAGAGCTTTGTGTCATCAGCGAACAGTGAAATTCTGCCTTCTAGGTCCTGCGCAATGTCAGCGGGCTTACCTGGTTACCAAAATCTAAATAAATAAATAAAATAAAAGTATCGGTGCTCATTAATTGATACTGGTATCTGAATATCGCGGTTCCTTTCAATTTAGGAAGACTGTTCCAACTCCCCCTCAATCTCCCCAGACCTAGCCTGTGTTTTTGCGCCCCAATCTCCCCAATGTTCCAGCCTGTGTTTGCCCCGAAGGTGAGGATTGGGTATTTACAGAATAGCTAAGGTGGTGGGTGCATTACTTTCTCCAGTCTTACAGATTGTGCCTGACTGTTTTAAGTACAGGGGGTTGAGGTACTAATCAGCCATGGCCTCAACCTCATGGGGACTACTAGAACTGAGCCTGAAGACTTGATATTCAGATACCAGTACCAATTAATGAGCACCGATACTTTTATTTTATTTATTTATTTAGATTTCACTGCTGCCATCCACAGCTCCCTGGACAATGGAAAACTCACTGGAGTTATTTATATTGACCTCACCAAGGCCTTTGATACTATCCACCACCGCCTCCTACTTGGCCAGGTTCAGTCCTCTGGGCTCTTCACTGAATCTGTTACATGGTTCAAAAGCTACCTCAAAAACCAGTCTCAACGTGTAAAAATTGCGGATGTGCTCTCCGACACCAAATCTGTCAGCTCTGGTGTTCCATAGGGCTCTATCCTTGGCCCACTCCTTTTCAGCTTGTTCCTTAACACCCTCCCTGACTCCTGCACTGAACAAATCATACTGTACACCGATGATGCAGTAATCCTTGCATCCCACCAGGACACAAATCAATTGCAAACAAACCTCCAGCAGGGTTTCACTATGGCTGAGAACTGGTTCATAAAGCATAAGCTGATTCTTAACTTGAAAAAAAACAAAACCACGATTTTCAGCAGCATCCACAATAAGCTTAAGGATCACCTCCTCGCCATCAACACCACACAAGGTGGTCCTCTGGAACAGGTCCAAACTTTCAAATACCTTGGGATCACCCTTGACGTGCACCTCTCATTTGTGGCCCACATTAATAATGTTGCCAAAGCTGCAAACTCCCACCTGGTCCTGCTTTTCTGACACAGACAACACCTTACCCCCGAAGCACTGGCAGCTGCTGTCCGGAGCTACATCATTATCACTATTGACTATGGATTTATAATCTATGGCTCTGCCACTGCTACCGCACTCAAATGTATAAGTACCTCCCTCAACAAGGCTTGTTGACTCATCACTGGCGCTCAACGCCTTACCCACACCTGTGACCTCTATTCTCAAACCTGTTGGCTGCAACTAGAAAGTCGAATAAAATATTAAACCTGTGTGATGGCAAAGAAAACTTCGATGGGCCTTGCACCGCCTGGAGTATGTTCCCTCCTGCAATCCAGAAACAGCAGCCGTAGCCCCAAGGGGTCTAAACTGCAGCTTTTTCAAATCCCCCGCTGCCATACTACACAAGGTCAAAGATCATTTGCCTATAGAGCCCCTAGCTGGATGAGTGGACTCCCTAGTGACATTACCTCCACATTCTCACTTGGCACTTTTAAATTCAGACTCCACCAGTCACTCGTTGCCTCTAGCACCTGTGACTGCCTTGGTAATAACTGAACCCCCATCACCTACACCTGCCTTGGCCTTATGCAGACCCCCCCCCCATCAGCTGAGTGGTGGTTACTGTGTCTGTTGTGCTTACAAACTCCTGGCCCCTCTCTGCTATATCCATGATTCTTTGACAATGCCTTTCTGGTGGCACCCCCCCTCGTCCTGACACCACCCAAGCTCGCCTTCATCTTTACCTCTGACCCCCACTCCCCATTAACATTCCCAGCCTCTTTTCCTCTACCTTGGCATTACTTGTTCTTTCTTAGTATTTGTATCAGTACGTGATCATATGTCATACTGCCATTCATGTTGTCTTGTTGTAACCAATAACATGAAACCTTTGTAAAAGAGCCTTGGCTCAAAGGTATTTGTAATCCTAGACTGAAATAAATAAATACAAATAAATAAATACTGACTCAACTCCATTTGAGCCAGTTTATGACTCGTGACTTCAAATAAGGAGTGACATGTATGGTGAATGTTCTTACCTGCCTCGAGCAATGACAGTATTTGCTAAACAAGACTATTTTCTAATTGACATTCTGGAACCAGACTGCTTCTAGGGTGAGTAGGAAAGTAAATAAAGAGCGTGTAAGGAAGAGACTCAAAAATACGCTTTTAACCAGCCACGCTACATATTTAGGCAGTGAGTCAGTCCGTCTGCATATTCCAGTATGATTAGCTGTTCCAACGTATTTAGCTTTTCTGGTAATAGCTGATCTCATTAGAAGTATGTTGTTTTCACCACTGAATGAAATCCTTTTTAACACATGATAGAATCAAAAGTTGGGAACAAAGCTGTGTATAACTGCAGTTCATAAGCATGTCGCACATGCGTGTGTGTTACTTATCGATTTGGGGTTGGGGAGATGAACAAGCGAGTGCGTCGAGAGCAACTGGTACACTGTACTGATTCACGATCATCTGAATCAACCTGACAATAATTACTGAGTACCCTGGTATATGATATCATAACATAATACAAAATTTATCAGATCATATTTATTCTGGAGCAGTGTGCTGTACTTGTCAGACAGAAGTCTAAGGTAAAATGAAAGAACACCATCCCATAAATAAGAGAGTGTGACACTGGAGATGGGGGAGGTAGGTATGTTCTAATAAGCCAACAGCTGCCAATTTTGCTGGAGATTTCCTTTCACTAACTGCATATTATACAGTGCTCACATGTCACAATAATTATGACCTGCTGCCGAGACACAGAGAGGGAGAAAGCAGCCACAGCATCCTTGAATTAAGGAGGTTATTTTCTAGACTACACTGAACTGAATTATTACTTTTTGGACCTGTGTAAGTAACTAGTATTGATTTTGTTTTTGTGGTTGACTTTGCTTAGTTTTAACTTTAATAGGGAGGAACTGTAGCTGGGAGATATTTGCAGTCATTTGTAACTAGCCCTGGTACTTAACCTTTGTGAAATAGGTGTTTGTAAAGGGGAGGGGCTGAAAGGGGCCTAGTTGAACTGTGGATTTATAATAGAGTTGTTTGTGGTCTCTGTCTGCTGAGACACAGAGAGGGAGAAAGTAGCCACAGCTTCCTTGAATTAAGGAGGTTATTTTCTAGACTATACTGAACTGAATTATTACTTTTTGGACCTGTGTAAGTAACCAGTATTGATTTTGTTTTTGTGGTTGACTTTGCTTAGTTTTAACTTTAATTTGCTAGGGAGGAACTGTAGCTGGGACATATTTGCAGTCATTTGTGACTAGCCCTTGTACTTAACCTCTGTGAAATAGGTGTCTGAAAGGAAGGAAGGCACTCCCTGGGGGTGGTGGGTCAGAGTTGTAGTTGATTGTTTCTGGATGGCATAGGTTTACTCCCTCCTACCCTTCCTCTCACCCCACCCACCCCAAGCGCATAACTTCCTTTATAGCAGGGCATCTGACATCACTTCCCCAAAACTGCTAATAACATACACCTGTTCATATACTTAAAGGCACTACACACTGAATAGGGGGTAGAGACACTCAGTAGCTTGCACACAAACAAAAACAAAAAACAACAAAAGAAAAGCATTTGTAACAGGAAGGGACACAGATGTGTGGGGAGAGGCACAATGCACTGGCTGTGGAGCAGCAGTCTTCCGGGAGACATTCTGGAGATTGCGTTGCTGCCCTATTTGCAGGCACCTCTCTGGTCTGAAGGTGGAGGTTGTTCTTCTTAATGCTGACCTGGCAAGGATTCAGGAAACCTGCTCCCCCACCCAGGCCATCGCCACTACCTCAGCAGTTGCCAAGAAAGAAGGAGGGGTTGAACCACGGTGGGCTCAGGGAGGGTGAGGGTGGTGGAACAGAGGCGCATCCCTTCAGTTGTGCCTCTCCACAATTCATTCACCACTCTGGTGGAGCATGGTTCCTCTATGGGGGCACCTGCAGTGGAGACCAAGGAGGATGCTGGGAACCTCCACAATGGAGACCCACAGGAGGGTGGCACAGGACCCCACAGGGGAAGGAAGCAACTCCTGGTGGGGGACTCAATTGTTAGGGGGTAGAACTGGGGGAGGGAGGGGAAAGGGAGGTGAGGTGCCTGCCTGACACTGTGGCTTGGAGGGACAGGAAACAAATCTTCAGGATCATGGGAGCAGCTGCAAGGGGGAGGGAGCTGGATGTCATTATCCACCAAGGGACGAATGACCTGGCTGAGAATGGCATCAGAGCAGTGCAACAGGAGTTTTGGAGTTGGGGAGGGGCCTCAGACAAGTAGCACACATGGTAACTTTCTCGGAAGTGCTACCTATCTATAGCGTGGATGAGGCTAGGGTACTCCGCACCATGGGATTCAATGACTGGTTGAAAAACTGGTGCAGAACTCAGGGATTTGGCTTCATTGGGGACTGGGGCTCCATCTGGAGGGATGCAGGCCTATACAGGTGGGATAGTCTGCATCTATCCAGAAGGGGAACCAGGATCCTACGTGATAGGTTTAAATGCTTCATTGGCAAGCATTTAAACTAGCCAAGTGGGGAGGCACTGAAAAGGAGAAGGGAAATCCTACCCCCCTCCCAAAATCAGGGTAGTTAGTGAGGTAAACACCAAGACAGAGCAGTCGATAGGGAGAAGAGCAGGGGTAAATGGAGAAAAAGACAAAGGCAGTAAGGACAGGGATGAGACAAAAAGAAATAAAGCCATAAAAAAATGGAGGGTAATGAATACCAATGTCCATAATCTAGGTAAAAAGCTCCCCTAAATGGTGGCCTTGATGGAAGAGGGATGCCTGGATATTGTGGCAGTCACAGAAACATGGTACACAGAGAACCATGACTGGGATGTCAACATACCAGGGTGCACAATCTACAGGAGGGAAGAAGAGGAGGAGGAGGAGTAGCTCTTTATGTAAGGGAAGGGATCAAAGTAACTGAACTAAAGGGTAAACAGGGAGGAGAGGAGGCACTGTGGGTCACCCTGGAGACTGGAAATGGCTCCACAATCCGCACAGGGGTTGTATACAGACCCCCGTCTCAGGGGGAGTAAATGGACAAGAAAATTATAGAAGGCATCCTTGGGATGGCGGAGAAAGGGGAGGTATTGCTAATGGGGGACCTGAATATGCCGTATGTTAACTGGAGCACCTTTGCTGCAGCCACATCTAAGAACAGAGCCGTTTTCAATGCTCTACAAGAGGCATGCCTCAGACAGCTAGTTTTGGAACTCACTCGGGAGGGAGCAATCTTAGACCTAGTACTCTCAAATGGGGATGTAGAGAGGATCTCTGATCTTGAAGTGGGTAGCCATCTTGGAACAAGTGACCACCAAACAGTGTGGTTCACGATAACCTTAGCTGTAGAGTCAAACCACACAAAAGTGAAGGTACTGGACTTCAGGAGGGCTGATTTTGTAAAAATGGGAGAGTACCTCAGAAAAGCACTAGCAAACAGGCTAGAAGGTGGGCTGGAGCAACAATGGGGAAACATTAAAACTGCCATCACAGAGGCAACAAGCCTTTGTGTGAAGCAAATAAACAAATCAAAATGAAAGAAATCTCTATGATTCTCAAAAGAAGTAGTGGGGAAGGTAAGGGAGAAAGAGATAGCATTCAGGAAGTATTAGGAAACACAGAAGGAGCAGGACAGAGAACTGTACCAGTTAAAGCAGAAGAAAGCGGGGAAGGCAGTCAGAATAGCAAAGGCCCAAACTGAGGAAAAGATAGCCAACTCGGTTAAGAAGGGGGATAAAACCTTTTGTAAGTATATTAGGGAGCAAAGAAAGACTAAGGTAGGGATACTGAGGCTGAATAAAGAGGAAGGTTGGGCAGAGAGCGACAGTGAAAAAGCAGGGATACTGAACGAATACTTCTGTTCAGTATTCACAATGGAAAAGCAGGGGGAGGTGCTTAATCCAGTCAATAGAAGCACTCTGGATAGGGGGGTTGATATTAGTCCTTTCACAGAAAAAAGGGTTCTGAAAGAACTCTTAAAACTGAAGGTGGATAAAGCAATGGGGCCTGATGGGATTCACCCCAGAATTCTAAAAGAACTAAGGGAAGAACTAGTAACACCACTGACTATCCTTTTCAATAAATCATGGGAGTATGATGTGGTACCTGAGGACTGGAGGAGGGTGGATGTGATTCCCCTTCACAAAAGTGGGAGCAAGATAGAGGCAGGAAACTATAGATCTGTCAGTTTGACCTCAGTGGTAGGGAAAATGATGGAATCACTGCTGAAGGAAAGAATTGTTGAGTACCTAGAGGCCAGCGGGGCACAGGACCCAAGGCAGCTTGGATTCACAGCAGGAAGGTCATGTCAGACAAATCTAATTGATTTCTTTGACTGGGTGACCAAAGTAGTAGGCCAGGGCCTACCTAGACTTTAGCAAGGCATTTGACACAGTCCTGCACAAAAGATTAATAAAAAAATTAGCCAGCCTGCGAGTGGGTCCCAGGGTGGTAGCCTGGGTAAAACACTGGCTGGACAACAGAACACAGCGGGTAATAGTAAACGGAGTCCACAGTGAAGAAAGGAGGGTTACTAGTTGGGTACCGCAGGGTTCAGTAATGGGGTCGTCCTTTTAATGTCTTTATAGGTGACATTACAGAGGACTAGAAGGGAAAGTATGCCTCTTCGCAGATGACACAAAGATCTGCAACAGGGTTGATACTAAGGTGGGGTGGAAAGGATGAAAGGGACTTGGCAAGGTTGGAGGAATGGTCAAATGTATGGCAGTTTAGATTCAATGCAAAGAAGTGCAAAGTAATGCACCTGGGAAACAAAAACCCAGGGGAAGAGTACACAATGGGGGGGTGAGATACTGACAACAACAAAAATGGAAAGGGACCTGGGGGTAGTCATATCAGATGACCTAAAGGTGGGCCAACAATGTGAGAAGGCAGTAAGGAGGGCTGGGGGGATACTGGGATGCATAGGGAGAGGAATCACCAATAGAAAACAGGAAGTTGTTCACCCTCTGTACATACAGTTGGTAAGATCACATCTGGCGTACTGTGTACAGTTCTGGAGACCCCATCTCTGCAAAGACATAGACAGGGTGGAGGCTGTCCAGAGGAGGGCAACCAAAATGGTGTAGGGTCTGCACCAGAAGACATATGAAGAAAGACCAAAGGAGCTTAAGATGTATAGCCTCGAGGAAAGGAGGGAGAGGGGGGACATGATAGAAACTTTCAAATACCTCAAGGGAATCAACAAAGTCCAAGAGACTAGCATCTTTCAGAAAAAGAAATGTGCAAGAACAAAGGGGCACAATTTGAAGATAGAGGGGGTGGCTCAGAGGTAATGTGAGGAAGTATTTCTTCACAGAGAGGGTTGTAGATGCATGGAACAGCCTTCCTGAGGAGGTCGTAGAGTCAAAAACAGTGGGGGAATTCAAGAATGCATGGGACAGACATAAGGCAGTTCTAGTGGGGGTTAGGAGGAAGTAGGCTGTTGGTTAACTATGATCTGCAGCTTATCAGTTAGGTAGGGAAATGGTCTGACTAGGTGGGCCATGTGGTCCTTATCTGCCATCAGATTCTATGTTTCTATGATCTATGGGGCTGACTATGTTTGGAAACAAAAGACAGTGGGTATGGGGGCAGAAGGCACACTGAAAAACTAAAGGATGACTACTTTAAAACTACCGAAAGGGGATTGTTGTTTACACAGAGAGTGGTCACCATGTGGAACTCACTCCTAGAGGAAATATATATCTTGTCAAAGGGTTTATGTGATAACGGCGAACGCCTAAAGGCGATTACCGTTATCACTCAGTCAGAGTGCCAAAAACATTTTCGTCACTCTGACAACCCCGGAGCCTCAGGACAATGGCACCAAGACACAGTTTTACTGCTTTCTGTGGAGGGGGGCTGCACCCCCCCTCACGGGGGGCATAGCCCGCCGCACCCCCCTACTTAAGGATTCTCAGCTCCAGGAGGGTACATGTCGGATGGGGGGGGTGAAAACAGGGGGGAAAAAAAAGGTTTGGGCTGGTCACAATAAAATTGCACCAGTGCCCGGACCCAGTACCTCTCCCACTGCATCCACTCGCCAACCCCCGACGCCATGAAGCAGCTCAGACACCACAGCACCACCCCATACAGCCTCTCCACCCCCTCCCAGCCCTTGCTCGCCGTGCTCACCCCCACCTACCCTGCGTGCATACACATAGCAACATCCTGTCACCCAATTCACCCACAACCTCATCCAGTCACCCAACCATCCCCATCGCCATGAGGGATTGTGCCAGGAAGGAGTTGCCATAATGGACAGTGCCTTTCCTCATGCGCCCACCTCACGGGTTACCCTTGTCAAACAATAGATAGCTTTGAAGTCCAATTGGACATATATTTCTAAAGGCAAGTAACATGGATGGTGCATTTGTAGGCAGATGATGTGGTCCTGTACTTAGAGGGTGCATCAATCGTTGAAATCCAGAATAAACTGCAAAGGAACTTTGACAAGTTACAGGATTATTTCAGATCACATAGATTGGTGCTAAACAACAAGAAATCTCAAGTCATGATTTTTTGGAAGTAAGCAAAGCAATATTACACAAACTCTTCAGATTAAAACCAACACAGATTATGTCTTGGAACAGGTGAACTCCTATAAATATCTTAGAGTTTGGATGGATACACAATTTCAATGGGATATACATATAGGTAGCTTGATTAAGAAATTAAACACCAGGTTAGGGGCCTTACATAGACTGAGGAGGTGTATCCCAATTGAGGCCAGAGTACATATAATAAATAGCATGATAATATCACTTATTGATTATGGGGATGTAGTCTTTGGGGGGGGCACCCAGGACGGAACTGGGTAGGCTGCATGTGGCCTTGAAAAGGCTTGCCCGTTTCATCCTGGATGTCCCCAGGTTGATGCACCATTGTTCACTATATAGAGCATTGGGTTGAATAAACTTAGCAGACCACAGACACTTGCATACTATATACTTCATATATCAGTACTTGTCGAGAAAGATTCCACCCTATCTTAATGATCTGCTTCAAATCACTGCACTCGTACAGGATGCCGGCGTTAGTGCACCTGTCATTAGGGTGCCAAAAAATGAAATTTGCTGCCACCTACTGAGGTCCACCCCTCCTTAGTTAGGAGGGTGTGGGGGGCATAGCACAATGCGAAATGATGTACCAATAGCTCAAAACCTGGAATTTAAAATACCAGTACTTAGAACTGTAAAAGGGAACTCTACCATTAATAACCAACAACCCACAAGAGACAGGGCTATCCTAGATCTAGTACTGACTAACCGGGAAAGAATTCCAGATCTCCAGGTAGAAGGTCACCTGGGGCCAGTGACCATCACATGATATGGTTCAATTTGACCACTAGAACAAAATCATCCCATTCTAAGGCAAAAATATGGAACATCAGAGGAGCTGACTTTGATGAGATGGCCAACAGAGTTAAGTTTGCCCTGGCAAGAAGAAATACAGGTGAGGGGGTACAGGCACAGTGGGCAAACATTAAGGATGCAATACTTGAAGCAACATCCCATTGCATTAAAGAGAAATGCAAGAAACAAAAGAAGGAGGAAACCACTTTGGTTCTCAGAAACAGTAGCAGAAAAGGTCAGAGCCAAAAGGTTGGCCTTCAGGAAATATAAGGGAACACAGCGGGACGAAGATAGGGAGGCATACCAAACTTCCCTAAGGGAAGCAGGAAAGGCAGTAAGGCAGGCAAAGTCCCAAACTGAGGAAACACTAGCAAGGACAGTAAAAGAAGAGGACAAGACTTTCTAAAGATACATTAGTGAAAGGAGAAAGTCGAGAGGGGTATTGCTAAGATAAAAGGGGATAAGGGGGAGTGTGGGGAGGAGGACCAAGGAAAAGCATATATCCTAAATAGATACTTCTGCTCAGTATTTACTGAAGAGAAGGTGTCAGGGCCCACAGCTCAGCACCATGGACATAGGGGAGAGGGAAGTGTGCACGGGTCCCTTCACAAAAGAAAGGGTCCTACAAGAGCTCGCTAAGCTCAGGGTGGACAAGGCAATGGGACCTGATGACATACATCCCAGAGTACTAAAGGGGCTAAGGGTGGAACTAGAGGAGCCATTATCAGAACTATTTAGTGAGTCTCTGAGCACAGGAGAGGTCCCCGAAGACTAGAGAAGGACTCATGTGATCCCGCTCCACAAGAGTGGTAGCAGGGAGGAGGCAGGGAATTACAGACCAGTCAGTCTTACCTCAGTAGTGGGCAAGATTTATGGAGGTATTCCTTAAGGAAATGACAGTGCAACACCTGGAATCCTTAGGAGCACTGGATCCAAGACAGCATGGGTTTACAACAGGAAGGTCCTGTCAAACTAATCTCATAGATTTCTTTGACTGAGTAACTAGAGTGGTGTACCAAGGGGGTGCAGTTGATGTCACCTACCTTGACTTCAGCAAAGCTTTCGATACTTTTCCACATATAAGATTGATTAATAAGCTGGGTAGGCTCAGGCTAGATCAGAAGTTGGTCAACTGGGTGGCAAACTGGTTGGCGGGCAGAACACAGAGCGTGGTGGTAAATGGTATGCAGTCAGAAGAGATGCAAGTCACAAATGATGTACCTCAGGGATCTGTTCTGGGGCCAGTCCTCTTCAATATCTTCATCAGTGACATTGCAAATGGACTAGAAGGTAAGGTTTGTCTGTTTGCAGATCACACCAAGATCTGCAACAGAGTAGATGATCCAGATGGGGTGGGTAGAATGAGAACAGATCTAGCAAAATGGTCAGAGGAGTGGCAACTGGGGTTTAACTCAAAGAAGTGCAAGATTATGCACATAGGGAAGAGAAACCCTGAAGCCACCTATAGGTTGGGAGGGGAGTTACTGGCAATCACAAGAGAAGAAAGAGACTTGGGTATCATCATCACAGATGACCTGAAATCATCCAAGCAAACCCCTAAAGCAGTAGCTAAGGCTAGCGGGATGTTGGGGTGTATCAGTTAGGGGTATCACAAGTTGTAAGAGAGAGGTAATAATCACTCTTTACAAGACACTGGTTAGGCTCCATCTGGAGTACTGCGGGCAGTACTGGAGGCCGCACCTGCACAAGGACATTACCAAAATGGAGGTAGTCCAGAGAAGGGCAACCAAAATGGTGCAGGGACTGCATCAGAAAACATATGAGGACAGATTACCGGAGCTCAATATGTATACCCTTGAGCAAAGGATAGATCCAGAAGCAAATGATTTGATACCTTTTAATGGACCAACATAGATATAACAACAAGAACAAAGTGCTCTAGCTTTCGGACCAACCAGTCCTTCTTCAGAAGCTCATGGCAGTTGTTTAGAAAATACAATACTTATAACAGCTAGATAATGCAGAGAAAAACAGAAAAAAAATCCCCATTGGTTTAAAATACTCATTGAAAAAAAAAACAGATGATGTCAGAGAAGTTTAACAGTACAATACTGCCTTCACCAGAAGCAACCTTGGAGTTAAGCGTGTTAGTGGAACACACATACAAAAATCCTACTGCATATAAATTTAATTGACATAAAGATAACACTGCTGAAGCAGATAACTCCTAAATCAAGCTATGAGTGTCACAGTTAGTATAAGGATGTGATTACTGAAGGCAACCCCCACCCAGATTAAAGACAAACTAAATTTTTTATAGGGCTCATGAAATTTCAATGTTAGCATTATAGACAAGAATTTACCAGTAAAGCTGTCTTAAAAACATCAGTGCACACTGTGTGATGTGTAAAACCTAGCTGGACCTAGCTGGTTTGCATCACACAGAATGCAATATGTAAAAGACAACTTTACTGATGAGGTCTAACTGCAATAACAGTAGCTTCATGACTATAATCTCGGTTGTCTTTATCTGGTGAAACTACCATGTCATCTTAACTGTAACGGTGAAATCATCTCCGCAACAATGCGTACCCATATGCAATAAACCTCTTTGTGTTCCTGTGCGTTAACAGGTGCTAACTGAGGCAATGTGCCGATAAACTCTCTGACATCATCTTCTGTTGATTTTGTTTGTTTGTTTTTTGTTTTTTTTTAATGAGTATTTTAAACCAATGGGGATTTTTTTCTGTTTTCTCTGCATTATCTAGCTGTTATAAGTATTGTATTTTCTAAACAACTGCCATGAGCTTCTGAAGAAGGACTGGTTGGTCCGAAAGCTAGAGCACTTTGTTCTTGTTGTTACAGCTATGTTGGTCCATTAAAAGGTATCAAATCATTTGCTTCTGGATCTATTCTTGCAAGGACCAATACGGCAACTACTAAATCTAGATCAAAGGAGGAAGAGAGGTGATATAATCAAAACATTCAAACATCTTAAGGGCATTAACAAGGTGAAAGAGTCTAACATGTTTCAATATAAGAAAAATAGCAGTACAAGAGGACACAGCAAGAGATTAGAGGTAGGCCAATTAAGGGGTAATGTGAGGAAGTTTAACTTGGAGGAATCAGATAAATTAGGCAAGAATGCCCATTTAATTGTCTCCCACTCTTTTTCACAGAAAGGGTGGTGGATGCATGGAATGGCCTACCTCAGGAAGTGGTGGATATGAATACAGTGCAGGGCTTCAAACAGTCTTGAGATAGGCATAAGGGAACAATACAGATGAGTATGAATATATAGGCCATTGACAGAGTACAGGCCTATGGCACATTCATAAGGTAGAAAAAATTGGGAGACTAGATGGGCCTTGCAGTCCTTATCTGCCATCAACTCTATGTTTGTAACCTCGGTCCGAGAGCCTAGAATGGTTTGCCATCTAAGTTGAAGTTTAAGGAAATGGTATAATTGAGTATGATAAAAAAAAATGGCTGCTAAATGAATTCTCACAACCTAAAACCTGCTGCTAATCCTGTTCTCCTTTTTATGTTGCTTGCGCGCATGCGCAAGAAACATGTTGCGGCAGTTTGCTGCCGGAGCAAGTTGTGGAGATGCAGCACTGTTGTGGCCAATGCCCCCACTGCCTTTTGAGGCTTGGCCCACTTTTGGTGGCATGCTGCTGCTGACACTAATACAGCCAGCATGCCACCACCTTGAAATGTCTTAGCCACTGCAATCAGGAGCCGCTTCATCATTGCAGCATCAGCCATTCCACTGCAATGAGGGATCAACCTGTCATTACAGGGTGGAACCTTGCATGCCCCCAACCCAGTCTGCCGATGGGGAGCCCAGTTCCCGTCACCATAATGTCCCCACAAAACTAAGTTTCTGCTGTATGCCGAGGGGGTGCCCAATCCCCCTCAGCTCTCCCCCCCAACTGGTATGTGTCGACTGGGGTGCCCAATCCTCCGTTGGCTACAGCCCACCCAAAACACTCAGGTGCACGCTGGGAGCCCACCCCAGCATGCCAAAGTCCCTGAAAACAAAAAAGTCTGCAATGTCCCCCCAACACCTGTAAATAAGAAAGCGGTCCCTCGTGAGTTCAGCAGCCCTGCTGTAACCCGCACTCACCCTCTGTGCACCCTGCCTCCCAACACACCCTCACCCCATACTTTCATCTCCCAGCACAACGATTTTCAGTGTACCAGGAACATGCCTGCACTCTTCAAAGCCAACCGCAAACTGAAGAATTGCCGATAAGCTGTATAATGGCATAAATAGTTTTTTTTTTTAAACTTTGGTGCATATCGCAGGCATTTTGGGGAATTTTGGCACTAAATTTTCAACATGGGATTCTTGGGACCCCTCCTCATGAATTCAATCACTGTCATTGCATTATTCAGTCCAGAAAGGTGATTTTGCGGACACTCCACAGAATCACCTCTCGGGACTGATTAATGAAATGACAGTACCATTGTTCATGAGGTGGGCTTTCAAAAGACCTATGTTGCAAATTTGGTGATAAAATCCAAAAAAATGACTGTTTTACAAGCGTGCGTTGCGCAGTTTTCACACATGTTTGTAACTTTGTGAATTTGTAATATTTTCATGTCAGATTTTCAACACTGGCATTTTTTCACACCTCCTTATGAACAGTACAGCTGTCATTTTTCACGTCCTGGCCAAAATATGTTTTTGCACTTCTGGCGCAGAATAGCTCGTTCGCTGTGAGAAATCAGTGTTTGGGACAGATTAAGATCGAGCGAGTGAGAGAGGGGGAGTGAATGAGCTCAACTGAGCTCTGTTGGGACTGCTGCAGATTTCTTTGTGGGCAGAAAAAGGCGCCAATGCAGGCAGGAGCTCAGTACAAAAGGGCAGCCTGCAGCGCCGGGAGAAACAGAATGAGCGAGTGAGAGAGGGGGAGTGAGTAAGCTCAGTGGAGCTCTGTCGGGACTACTGCAGATTTCTTTGTGGGCAGAAAAAGGCACCAATGCAGGCAGGAGTCCAGTACAAAAGGGCAGCCTGCAACACCGGGAGAAACAGAACAAGCGAGTGAGGGAGGAGGAGTGAGCGAGCTCAACAGAGCTCTGTCAGGACTGCTACGGATTTCTTTGTGGGCAGAAAAAGATATCAATGCAGCAGGGGCCCAGTACAAAAGAGCAGCCTGTAGCGCCAGGAGAAACAGAACAAGCAAGTGAGGGAGGGGGAGTGAGCAAGCTCAACAGAGCTCTGTTGGGACTGCTGTGGATTTCTTTGTGGGCAGAAAAAGGCACCAACACAGGCAGGGACCAAGTACAAATGGGCAGCCTGCAGCGCCGGGAGAAACAGAATGAGAGGGGGAGAGAGTAAGCTCAGTGGAGCTCTGTCAGGACTACGGCGGATTTCTTTGTGGGCAGAAAAAGGCACCAATGCAGGCAGGAGTCCAGTACAAAAGGGCAGCCTGCAGCACCGGGAGAAACAGAACAAGCGAGTGAGGGAGGAGGAGGAGTGAGCGAGCTCAACAGAGCTCTGTCAGAACTGCTGTGGATTTCTTTGTGGGTAGAAAAAGGTGCCAACACAGGCAGGAGCCCAGTACAAAAGGGCAGCCTGCAGCGCTGGGAGAAATAGGAGTGAGTGAGAGAGGTGGAGTGAGCAAGCTCAACAGAGCTCTGTCAGGACAGCTGTGAACTTCTTTGTGGGTAGAAAAAGGCACCAATGCAGGCAGAAGCCCAGTACAAAAGAGAAGCCTGCAGCGCTGGGAGAAACAGAACTAGCGAGTGAGAGAGGGAGTGAGCGAGCTCAACGGAGCTCTGTCAGGACTGCTGTGGATTTCTTGGTGGGCAGAAAAAGGCACCAATGCAAGCTGGAGCCCAGTACAAAAGAGCAGCCTGCAGTGTCCGGAGAAATAGAATGAGCGAGTGAGAGAGGGGGAGTAAGCGAGCTCAATGGAGCTCTGCTGGGACTTCAGAGTTGCCCACACTTCCGCCCAGGGTCCTCTGTGGTCCTATATTACTGCAGGGTCTCTGGAGTGGAGACAAAGCAATGATTGGATACTTTTAGTATTGCTGTAATAATACAGATTTAGTTGTTTGTTCTGTTTATTTCTCTAACTGAGCTATACTGTTATGATTGCTGTAATAATACATATTTATTTGTTCTGTTTATTTCTCTAACTGAGCTGAGTAATACTTAGAGTGCAATAGGATTTCTAGCTGGGCTAAGTGAAACTATATGAGAAGTGAGAACAAAAAGTATGGTAGCTGAGGGGTGAAAAATGGACAAGGAGGCTTTAGGATTGCTACAGTAATACAGTATCTAATGGATGAGATTTGAGACTGAATTAACCTGGTGGGCAAGGGGGCAGTAGGGGGACTAGTGTGGGGGGCGAACAGGAATTTGAGTAAATAGGGGCCTAACAGTTGTAGTAGGGTACAGAACCTGGGAGTAAGAGCCCGTAACGTAAGATGGGGCCAAAATGGGGTAGGTGCCACATGTCAATAGGGCGGGCATCTTTGGAAGGGTGGTGGGCTGTACAGGGTGTGGGTCTGCCATGATCCTGGACTGGGCTTGGAGGATGGGGGACGGGGTGTATGGTCTGTAGATGACTGGCTAGTTTGAGGGAGGAACTGTGGAGGTTAGAGAGGAGTCTAAGTGGCAGGGCAGATGAGTATGGTAGGCATCCTGGGGGGTGTGGGAATAGGGGATGGCAAAGGAGGACACAGGAAATACAACTAGGGAGTGAAACTGACCCCAGTATCAGAGGCACTAACAGAAAAGACAGGAGAAGGGAGGGGGGTGCCAGAGGTGAGGAGGGGCCTCCTGATGAGGGAGGAAGAGACCACAAGGAGTACCGGGGGGAGAGCAGATGGCTGCGGGTAGGGAGGGACCAGGAGTGGCACGGAGGGGAACAAGTAGGAGGGGGTAACCGATAGGGGAAGAGATGTAGGAGGGGTATCAACTAGGAATAGATTTGAACCTCTGCTATGGGAGAGAGAGGGGGAGCAGAAACATACTGAAGAGGGAGGACAAGCAGGGCATGAGAGGGATGGCAACAGGTAGGGGAAAGGATAGTGGTACGAAAGGGTAAAAGAACGGAAGGAGGAAGTGGTGTCTGGAGGAGAGAAAGCTACGGGAAGGGGGAAGTATGGGAGGGGTATCACTATCAGGGTAGAAGGGAATGGGGGCTCTAAGTCGACAACAGCGGGGATAGGAGAGGGGTTGGAAATCAGCAGGAGATGAGGAGAGGTCATCATGGGAAGCCCAGTAGGAAGTAGTCAGGCTGGGAAGGGGTTCAAGGGAATGGGAGGAATAAGGCAGAGAAAGGGGGTGAGGCGGAAGTAGGGGGTACAGATACAGAAGTCACAGAGGGTGAAGCTGGTGGGGGTAAGGGGCAGGGAAGAACAAATACTGGGGTGGTGCAAGGGGCATTAGAAGGGAAAGGGGGTAAGGGGACGGGGGGTACTCATCCTGGGGGAGTCTATACTGAAATGGGTGAGATGGGGCAGAAAGGGGGAAAGACGCAGCCATATCTGGGTTGAAACTGTCCCCAGATTGACTGCAGAAGGGGCAGGGCAGGCACTGCTCAAGCATGCAGCAAGGGGGAGGAAGAAACCTCATTTACTGTTGCATGTGCATACAAACGACTTGGCAGGGGACATTGTGGAAGTAGTGAGGGTGAGGTTCAAGTAGTTGGGCAGGCAGTGTGAGGGGGTAGGGAAGTCAGTGGCATTCTTGGAGGTACTGCCAGTACCATGTGCAAGCATGGGTAGGCTTCAGGAGTTCAACGAGTGGCTGAGGGATTGGTGCCACACCAAACATTATGGGTTAACGACTAACTGGGGAAGGGTCTGGAGGGAATAGTGACTTGTACGTGGGGACAGGGTACACTGGAGCAGGAAGGGGAGGGGAGGGGAGGGGAGCATTAAAGGCAGCACTACTGCCAGCCCACTAGTGCTGAGGATTGAGGCGCTGGACACCACACCTCGCGCCACGCTGTCAACCCGGGTTCGGACATGAGCCCAGGCCGCCAGGGGTCCAGCAGGGGAGGGATAGGATTGAGCATCCGGAGGACTCCTCTCCTATCCCGGGGTGGAATTCAGGGACCCACCGCTCTGTAGTAGCCCCTGGTGACAACCGGGGGTGCTACTAGAGCGGTGTAGTAAAGGGAGCGGAGTGTGGCAGACATTGGCATGCTGTGCTTAAGCGTCATTGCTCGCCCGCACTCCGCAAAGGGAAGAAAAGTGGAAAATGGGCTATGGTTGGGCAGCATGAGCTTCCGACCCCCGCTGACAGTTCTTAGGCGTGGTACTTTCACTTCCAAATACCTAAACAGCACATATAGGCAAGCAACATTTGGCATTGACAAATGCTTGTTATACCTGTTATGTGTAAAGTATTTATAAACTGTAACTGTTTACTTTTTAATGATTTGGTAGATGTTTTGTAAAATGTTATGATTATTTATGTAATGTATGAATGCTGGACCCCATTGTAAATGAGTTCGCTCAACTGGGTTATCCATTTCATGGAAAAATTCAAGAATAAACTTTTACAAACAAACAAACATACACAGATATAACCACTGAGAAATGGTGTGCACATAATGAAGTCTGCTTTGCACGTAAACCCTTCCTACGATTCCTAAGATAATTGATTCCAAAATATTGAAAATTGCAAGCATGTCAGTTATATGGTCGGTGTGTGGGTGACAGGGATCAAATTATATACCCATACACTATCCAGTGCATGCATTCTTACTGGCTTGCACCTGCAAGTTTTTCATATTATCAATGGTATCTTTCATTAAAGAGCTGGTGACATGTTCAGAAGAACTTTAACGACACCGTAATATTTAGACGCAGTCCAGCTTGTATTTCCCATTAGTGCTGTATTCCTCTTCCCCATTATTTATTACTGAGGTAATTTGTATGAAAACATGATCTTTGCTCCTGAGTGTGGGTGTCCAGTCTGTGCAAGAAATTGAAAGGCAGAAATGACTATGGTAAAAACAAGAGAGTATGTGTTATGAAACAGTCTGTTTTACCACTGTGTTATATGCCAGATACTGTTAAAAATATGAAAACTTACAAGTGAAATCCAGTGTGAGTGCATGCATTGGATAGTGAATGGGCAAAGGGGAACACTTTAAAGTTGTCAGATATTCACAATAAATAAATACTGGTAGTAAATCATATGCTGACAAGGCTCTTTATGGTTAGATTCCTGTCACCCAAACACCAACCATGTAATAATGGGCATACTTGCAATTTTTGACATTTTGCAGTTATTATATGTATAATTAATGCGACATGTGAGCACTGTATATTATATGCAGTTCACAAAAGCAAATCTCCAATGAAATTGGCAGCTGTTAGCTCATTAGATCATACCCCCCCAACATCCCTAGCTGCACGGAGACTCATATTTACATGATGGTGTTCTGTTTTCATTTTACAGTAGGCTTCTTTTCTGCCAGTAAGTACAGCACACCATTCTGGAATAAATATTGTGATCTGGTAAATGTTATTATTATCTCATGATATATATCAAGGTACTCGGTAATTATTGTCAGGTTGATTGAGATGAACGTGAATCACTGTATAATGTACCAGCTGCTGTCAGCTCACTCGCTCTTTCATCCTCCTGACCCCAAACCAGCAATTGACACACACGCATATGTTAAATGCTCACACATTGTATTTATACAGCACATAGCGTTGGTCCCAACTTGTGATGTTATCATGTCTTAAAAAGGATTTCATTCAGTGGTGAAAACAACATACAGCTAGTGAAATCAACTGTACCCAGAAAAGCTAAATACGTTGGAACAGCTCATTGTCATTGTTCCAGCACACAATTCAGAAAAGACCATGAGGGAAAGAAGGGAAGGGGTAAATTTGTATGTAAGGGAGGGAATCTGTGCAACAGAGATCCAGGGGAAATACAGTAAAGTCGAGGCCCTATGGGTCACCCTGGGAGTGGGAGGAAAGGACCCCATCCAGTGGGAATTATCTACAGATCCCCAAACCAAGAAAGTGAAATCGACAAACAGCACCTGGAAGCCATCTCGGAGTTGGCAAAAAGGGGTGAGTTGCTGCTGGTCGGGGACTTCAGTCTGACGGGTGTGGACTGGACCTCATATACAGCAGCCATGGAGTGGAGCAGAGAACTCCTGTTCATGCTTGAGGGGGCAGGTCTAAATCAACTGGTGGACTCACCCAACAGGGACAAAACAACCCAGAACCTGGTGCTCACAAACAGCAGCAGAATTTTAGATGTTCATGTGGGTATCAGTCTGGGGACCAGCGACCACAGGTCAGTCTGGTTATCAGTAAATAAAGAGGATCTCAGGCGTTCATGTGGGTATCAGTCTGGGGACCAGTGACCACAGGTCAGTCTGGTTATCAGTAAATAAAGAGGATCTCAGATGTTCATGTGGGCATCAGTCTGGTTATCAGTAAACAAACAGGATTTCAGATGTTCATGTGGGTATCAATCTGGGGACCAGTGACCACAGGTCACTCTGGTTATCAGTAAATAAAGAGGATCTCAGGCGTTCATGTCGACATCAATCTGGGGACCAGCGACCACAGATCAGTCTGATTCTCAGTAAATAAAGAGGTAGGTAACAGTCACACAAAAATCGAGATACTTTATTTCAGAAAAGCAGACTTTCCTGAAGTGAAATCCAGGATCAAGTCTATGCTAGACACCAGCCATAAGGGGGATGTAGAACACTACTGGGAGAACTTAAAGGATGCCTTAAATACAGCTACTGAGCAATGCGCAAGACAACACAGCAAATCCAAGAGAAGGAAGAACCCGCTCTGGTTCTCCAAAGAGGTAGCAACTAAAATCAAGGAAAAAAAAGGGGGCTTTTAAGCAGTACAAGGAAACAAAGAGTGACACGAACAGGGAGGAATATAGGAACAGACTCAAGGAGGCAGGAAAAATAATTTGGATAGCCAAAGCCCAAACAGAGGAAAGAATAGCACAGGGGGTTAGGAAGGGAGACAAAACTTTCTATAGATACATAAGAGAAAAAAGAAAGGGTAAAGGGGGAATAGTCCATCTAGCAACAAGGGAGGGCCAGGTGTTGGAAGAAGATGAAGGCAAAGCAGAGTTGTTAAATGAATTGTACTCAGTCTTCACAATAGAAAATAGTGGAAAAGGACCTCCACTAATTAAGATCATCTATACAGTATTGCTCTTTTGTCTTACAATACATGGAATGTTCTTCGGTTGGCAATTCATGTTTCTATAACATCATTCTGTTATATATCAAGTGACACTTGATCAAAATTCATATCTTACAAAAATTGGTCACTTTCAAATGGCTCTATCAGGGAACAACTGTTTCATCCAGAGGTGAGAGATAGAAAACCCATGGCCTCCATTGGAGCTCAAATTGTGACATCCTTCCAGCTCTAGAAGCTACTATTCTCTCTAGATAATATATCTCAGTCATCAATGAATGCCATTTAGAGAGGGTGGGTACTTTAGCCGTTCACCGTAGATGAGTTATAACCTTTTTAGCTGCTGCCAGGTACAGGTATAACTTATTTCTACCTGGTGGAACTTTTCCATCTTCCCCAATATAAAGCAGAATCATCTGATTGGATAAATTCATTTCTAGTCCCACAATATTTTGTATACTCTTTTCTATATCTAACCACTATTGGGTAACTTTCGGACAAGTACAAAAAATATGTGTTATATTTACCATTTTTTCTCCACATTCTCTCCAACGAAGGCCGTACCTCATAGATACAAATTTAGCAATTTTTTCAGGAGTATAAAAATATCTACTACGACATTTCCATATGTATTCTGACCAGTATGATGACTGTGATTCTTTAATCGAGTGAGGAATAGGTTCCAACCATTTCTCATAAGTTATCTGAGTCCCTAATTCTCTATTCCATCTCTCTAAGATATCCTCAGTGGATTCCTTCCAAAAATCTCTTACTGCTTTATATATTTGTCCAATTAGATGAATTTGTTCCGTGCCTTCTATAGCATCCTTTAAAAGGGACATCAACATAGGCATGAGAGAAGGCAGAGTATTTAATGCTATTTATTTCTGTATAAATGACTGAATCTGTAAATATCTATAATGGTGTGTATGAGGGAGTTGATATTTTGCCTGTAGTGTGGCAAAAGGCAGTGCTCCATTTACATCCAGGTATTGATATAACAAAAGCAGACCTTTTTTCTGCCATTCTTGATGGAGCCAAACAGCACCTATCTCCGAAGATACACTTTCTGTACTTATTAGTTTAAAATAACCAAAAACTTCAGTAAATGTAGTAGACGCCTTTAGCTCAAACCAAGCCTTTAACGTATAATGGGTTCCAAATGTAAGGTTTTGTAACTGTGGATAAGCATTTTGGGGGGTAAATACAATAGGGATAATATTTACTAACTCATTTAGTATAAATTCAATAAATTTCCATGGTAGCTCTACCTGAGGATTCAGCCATGTCATCACTATTTTACATGTTACTGCCTTATGGTAATCTCTAAGGTTTGGAAGATTACAACCCCCCTTTGCCACTGGTAACTGTAACAGAGACCATCTGACCCTTGGCTGCTGTCCAGTCTATACAATCCTCGAAAAGATTCTAGCCCAGGATGCAAAGTAGAATTGTGATGGAATAATCAGCAAAGTCTGGAAATAATATAATATCTTTGGAAATAAGGTCATCCAAATAGCTTGTATTTGAGCTGAAAAAGAGAATACTTGATGTGTGCAATTCCCGACTAAATTATCTATCCCTATCGATAGGGGCTGTAAATTAAGCAATTCCAAATGTTCCAATTTCTGGGGAATATTTACACCCAAATATTTAGTCTTATTATTCCTCCATTTCAAAGGGATTTAGTTCTTCAGAGACTGAGAGGGGGTGAAATTTAAAGATAATAACTCTATTTTTTGTATATTTATTTTGCATCCGGCTATCTCTGAAAACTTATTTATCACTTGTAAGGTAGCAGGAATGGACTTTTCTGGTTCTAGGAGTGTTAATAATACATCATCTGCATATAATGATATAGTAAAATCCCTTCCTCCTAAAGAGACCCCCTGAATATTAGGATGTAGCCTTATGGCTTCAGCCAATGGCTCAATGTACATGGCAAACAGTAAGGGGGAAAGTGGGCAACCCTGCCTAGTTCCCCTTCCCAGCTGTATCATTGAAGATAAGTGTCCATTCATTTTAACATATGCCTTCGGAGAGGTATAGAGTCTCTGTATCATGCTAGAGAATTCCCCAGGAAATCCAAACTTGAGCAAAGTTTCCCATAAAAAAGGCAAACTGACACGATCAAAAGTTTTGTCTGCATCGAGGCTGAGCAACACTGCCTGTATCTGTCTCTGATTTAAGTGGTCCAACAAATTGATCATCCTACATATATTATCTGTAGTTTCTCTGGCTCAAATGAACCCAGATTGATCTGAATTGATCAAATAGGGTAACAATTCCTCTAGTCTATGTGCCCTTATGGACATAAATAACCTGTAGTCCATGTTTAATATGGATATTGGCCTATATGAAGTAGGCAAATCTGCTGATTTGCCTTCTTTTAATATTGGTGAAATATTAGTGTAATCCCATGAAGGAGGAGGAGGACTCTCCTGTTGAATTTCTAAAAAGGCATTTAGTAGTAAAGGAGTCAGTTGTTTACTAAAAGTCTTGTACCACTCAGACGGAAATCCATCTGGGCCAGGGGTTTTTAATGATTTACTTTCTTTTATGGCACGTCTGACTTCCTCTGATTTGATAGGGGCTTTTAATCTGATTTCTATTTCCCTAGTTAGTTTTCTCAATGTAAGGGGGGGAAATTCCTCAATTTTGTTAAATTCTGGGCCTTGTGGTTTCTCATATAACTGCCTACAGTATTTCTGGAACAATTGAATTATCTGCTGTGAGTTAAAAGCTCTTGTTTTTCTCTCTGGAGCCACTAAATGTGCTATGATTGTGGCTGTCCTATGTCCCCTAAGTTTCCAGGCTAAATTTCTCGTCCCTTTTGGCCCTCCCTCATACCTGTATGTTTTCAAGTAAAATAGTGCCTGTTGTGTTTTTTCGTCTAAAAGTTTCTAGAGCTTAGCCTTTGTTTGATTAATTTGGTCTTGGGCCTCTGTGGTAATAGGGGTAAACTTTGTTTGTATTTCCCTTAATTTCTCATGTAATTTACCATATTGTGTTTCCTAATATCTCCTCTTGTATGCTGAATACGTAGTTATCTCCTCCCTGATCACAACCTTCAGAGTATCCCAAACTATTGTGTTGGATGTCTCCTGGGACGAATTTTCTGCAATAACCTGAGCTATTTTTGAGTTAAAGCTGTCCCTAAAAGCTTTATCCTTTAGAAAGGATGTATTCAAGTGCCACCTAGTGGATTTCCTTGGTATTTTAAGATCTAGCCTCAAAAATAGGGGAGAATGATCAGAAAGAAATCTAGGTCCTATAGTTAAATCTTGTAAACAGTCCAAATGTTCTTTTGAAATGAAAAATAGTCCAATCTTTAGTAAGAATTGTGTCTAGGGGAGAAAAACATGTATCCCCAAGAAAGAGGATAAAAATGTCTCCATACATCGATTAGACCCACTGCCCTAAGTTGAGAGATAAATAATCTTTGAGCTGATGTTAGCCTATATTTGGAAGGTGCAGAGGAGTCCAACCGAGGTATCAAAGGTAAATTGACATCTTCCCCTATTATAAGACAGCTGTGCATAATGTCTAGGAGTTTTGCAAAAAAATTTTTAAAAAACAAACTGATGTAAGAGGGGGAAAATACACATTCTCTAACATGACCTTTGTCCCATAAAGGGTACCTTTTAAGATTACATACCTTCCCTCTGAGTCTATGCACTGTGTTTCTAAATGAAAAGGAGAGGTCCTAGGTATTAAAATGGCTACTCCTCATCGTTTCCCTTTAGGGAAGGACGACGCATATACCCAAAACCTGCCCCCCAATTCAATTTTGCATGTTTGGTATCTGTTAAGTGTGTTTCCTGGAGATAATAAAAATCACTGGGGTGTTTCTTAATATATTGTAACAGTCTGGCCCTTTTAATGGGGTCGTTAAGCCCATTTATATTAAGCAAGAGTGCTTTTACTATCTGAGTAGCCATCTTACTCCCTTACGGAAACATATTCTCTCCTGTTGTCCCCATCTTAATAATCCAGTTCCTGAAGGATCACCATACTGATGTTCTACCCCAGAGCCATCTTTCTGAACATCACTTTTTTTGGAAACATTTTATGCCTTTCCCATTTAGATTATTCTTAAACATCTCCTGCTGCAATCTTATCAAACTTTTTGAAATCTGAAGCAAATTATCAGTATATGTCTGACCTTTTTCTTGATAACTACATACATATACTGTATTCCAAATAATATTGACTTCCAGGGTAAGAAAGTCTAAAAAACCTGCTCCCTAAGTGTGCCTCCTGATAGTCTGTGGTCACCGGAGGATATCTGGTAACACCAAATGCCCAGCCCTCCTGGGGATATACTACTTCCCTAATAAAAAATTAAAATAAATATGCAGACAAGCTAAATAAAAATCAAACTGTTAACTCAAAATATTCTGCCTGTCTGTCTTTGCTTTGAAATGGGCTTCCCTGTAAAGTCTGGAGATGCTTCCTCCCCCAGCAAAGTAAATTGTTTGTTTTATTATTAACTAAATTCTGTAATATACAACTAGGACAACTTTTCTCAGGCCCTTATATCAATTTAGCCCTGAAAACAAATCAAACAGCACTCAATAATCTGATTTTTAAAGTTATATCCGTTGCTTCCTTCAGAGCAATTGTCAGGGCCAGTTCGAACAGCCAGATCAAAAGTTTTACTTGCTTCTATGTTATGGCAGAGTTTTCTGCAGATCAACTTATTAAAGGAAAACTACACCCAAAACTTGAAAAAATATATGTTGTGCAGAGTGTTTTAATTTGTATGTGACGTTCTAGTGTTTCCTTCCCTCTGACTGGTATTAGGAGTTTTTCTTAAATTAGCCTGCTAGCTTTAAGGTAGTTTTACGAACCCTGGAGATCTCCATATCAAATAGCTTAATTGTATTTCTTTGTCCTACAGTGCACCTTGTTTCATGTGATGGTGATGTAGCAGATCCCATAAATCCAGCAGAAAGCATTGCATTACAATCAGTTCACAACCACAAAGATGGCTATATTTTAAAATCTGTAGAATTCAGCTTGTTGACCACCCTCATCCTAAAGGTTTTACTGTCCTGAAAAACTTTGCTGCTGGTAATTTTTGTGCAACTTGTAAAGTTTCCAAGATATTTAGTTTGTTTGGCATGTATGTGTTGAATGTTGGGTCTCTCTTACAACACAGTCACATGAGACAAGATGCACTGTGGGAACAAGAAATACAATTAAGCTATCAGGGATGAAGATCCCCAGGGGTCATATAACTAGCATAATGCTAGCAGGCTAAGTTGGGAAAAATTCCTAATACCAGTCAGAGGGAAGGAAACACTAGAACTTCACATACAAATTAAAACACACTGCACAACATAAATTTTTTTCAAGTTTTGGGTGTAGTTTTCCTTTAAGCATTCCTTTTCTCTGTCCAACCTCCTGTGAGAGAGTTGTCGTCTAATCAAGATTCCAGTTAGACAACTGAATTCACAGTCCCTCTCATCAGTCATGCTCTTTCAGAGACCACTATCCAGAGGACCGTCGAGAAATTCCAAGCCAAGCTTAATCTTCTATCAGTCAGGTTCTTCCCCTTGCCGATCGGCAAAAATTTGCCAGGTGATTAGAATTGTTCCCCCTCTTTGATACTTCACCATCATTCCGTGTTCTGCCCAAATTCACCATATGCCAGCGTGGTGGGTCAGTTTTCTGTAATCCTAACGCGGATTTAGTTTTTATTTGAATTCCCACTTTAAGGAGCTCCTCTCTGGTCTCCTCTGCAGTATGAAATTCCTTTCTTCCAGATGGAAGTTGCACCACAAGTCTGGCTGGGTACGGTGTTGTGAATCTAATGGCTGCCTCCTTCAAAGCAGGTAAGATGTCTGCATATGCTCTGTGATTATGCATAGTTTGTGGAGCGTAGTCATTATCCACATAGAAACAAATTTGTCCATAAAAGACCTTGCCTTTTCACCATGCTGCTGTTAATACTGTCTCCTTGACTGCGTAGCTTAGAAAGCGCATAATAATAGATCGAGGCCTAGCATTTGGATCTGTAGGCCGTGGGCCCAGTGCACGGTGAACTCTCTCTAATGATAATTGAATATCTGAGGGCAATTCAAGAGCTGTTTTGAGCAAAGCAATAGTAAACTCAGTAATATCCTGACCTTCTGAGCCTTCAGAGATGCAATATAATCTTAGGTTCTTTCTGCGAGCTCTATTTTCCATATCGTCTTGTTTTTCTTGCAGTTGTACACATTGATCTTGTAAGAGTTGAATTGTATTCTCCATGGCGTCTACTCTGTTCTCCACTGCTGTTATCTGTCTCTCCAATGCATCAGCTCATTGCTCCAGGCTCACTACGTCTCTACGAAGTTCTCCGTAGCGATCTTTAATTTCTACATGAAACAATAATAGCTCCTTGTATATAGTATCTAACTTTATGCATTTGTTTCTAGCGTTATTATTTGGTATGGTCATCTGGTCCTGCCGTTCTGCTGGCACTTGAGAGTTTTCAGAATCGGAGGGCTCCTGGGCCGACATTGCCGCTCAATTGAATTCTGCTTACTGCTGCCCATAGTTGTACTGTTTCTTTTATTTTTCTTCTTTAAATTGCTTCTTATGTATGTCCCTGATATCTGGATCTTGTTTGTTTTAAATTGTTTGTTGTTAAAAGCGTCAAATCGGGAAGATTAGCGGGGGGTGTAGCGGAGCTCTGCTTTTACACTGCCATGCTGCTTGAAAGCCCAACCAGAAGTCCCTCACTGGTGCTATTTTTATAGTCAGCATTTTGGTTGGGCATTGTTGTTGTCAGAGGCATTTTCACTGCACAGTTCTTGACAGCGTTGTTCTTGGTTTTGGCATTATGTCCTAGTGCCCTTCTCAGCTCCTTAGATCACAATTTCAAACTTTAAAGTAATATTGTTTTTTGGGATATTCTTCTCTGAACTGTTTATCTCATTGGGAAAAGGAGAGCTCAGTGCACATTACTGGAAAGTCTCAATGAAATCAGCCTTCGGGTAACTCCCAAAAAGATGGTGGAAGGGGTCCAGTAGCAGGTCTGCGCACCCGCTCAACCCCTCGTGAAGTAGCTGAGGAAGACAGAACAGAGGAGACCCTTCAGTCCTTAGGCTGCAAGTTGCAGTAGCTGATAAATTCCTTCACCCCAGTGAATACTTAGTTGGATATTTTCACAGGTCGCATTGCTATGGTAGAAACAAAATGTAGATATCAATCAAGGGGATATGGAGGATTTGAAGCATCATTTGGACATTTGTAAAAGTGCTGTGGTGCAAAAGACTAAGGAAATGCAGCACACTTCTAATCATTTAGAGATTTTGGAAAATCAGATACAGTGTCAGAATATGCAGCTGCTGGGTTTACTGGAAGGGTCAGAAGGAGACCATGTGCTGACATTTCTCAAGTACTGGCTCAAAGAACAATTTTGGGCTCAAGTGTCTGATTTGGACTTTCCAATTACAAAAGCCTATGGAATCCCACATAGTGCAAAGCAACCAGAGGGGTTACCCGGAGTCATGGTGGTGGTGCTGGATAATGTGGGCACTAGCGATAAATTATTGAACCTTACAAAGCGTTTTGGCCATTAAGAGTTGAAGGACCACTGTACTTATCTTTCCGGATATTTCCTATGTGACCCACCTACACAGGAAGAAATTTGAAGGGGTTCATAATACCCTAAAGGAACTCACCATACCCCATAATATTCAATTCCCTACCAAACTTTGGTTCATCTGTGACAGTAAGGTGTATATTTTTACTGACCCAGTTGACACGGGAAAATGGGCCTCAACTATGTCAGCTGCCATGCAAGCAACACATTCCACTGTAGCAGATGGGGAAGAACCCAAAACCTGATCATCTCGACTGTTTGCCTCTAGCCCAGAGACTTGTTCTGTCTGTGTATTCTGGGACTCTTTTTTTTTTTTTTTTTTCCTGATGAGACTTTTGTTCTCCATGTTATCATCTTTAATCAATTATTGGATCCCTTCTACATAAAGTAGATTTAACGTTTTACAGAATGGCTCATTTTATCCTGGATGCACCTTATAGAACTCACCGGTGTATATTATTTAGTGAGCTGAATTGGCTTAAACCCCTGTAAGAAGAAATCTGCATTCACTTCAGTTTATGATCAAGGTTTGGAATAGAGGGGTTCCTGATTATATTTCTGATTAATTTGAATTTAGAGAGGTAAGAGAGGGCCTGAGGACTTCACATGGAGTCCATTATGTTTTGGATAAATGTAATCTGAATGTGAGAAGATCATCTGTTCCCTTTAGGGGAGCCTTATTATAGAATCAATCCCCTCTGAACTTAAGAAGTTATGAGTCCCAGAATAAAAATTTAGAATGAAAAAGATGGTCTATGATCTGATCTAATGATGCCATTATCTGCAACTCTTGCAACGCACTTTAATAACTGATTGATGTGTTTGATGCTAATGTTGTATTGTTTGTTGTTGTAATGTTATTGTTTATTATATTGTGTATTGTCTCATATTTGTATATGTTGGCAACTATATGTATTTTATTCGGCCTGGAACTTCATTGAAAATGAGCTTTGCTCAACTGAATGTATTCCATTATTCTCACAAACAAAGATGATTTACTACTACTACTACTACTACATTCAGTCAATCAAGTTTATTTAATACTGGAAAGGTATGTGATCAAAAATGCCCATTTCACAAATGTCCAGTTTTACAAATGGTAACTAACATACAAGATAAACAATATACATAATACGTATCATATACAAGCAGTGATTGCATAATATACAACAGAATGGACAATCAAACATGAGCAAAAGTTATATATGTATTACATAAATACATATATATGTATTACATAAATACATACATGAGTACAAGCAGTTATGGTGGTATCAGGTATACAGGAATTCCAAAGGACTCATTAGGGAACAAAGGTGCAAGGAACAGTAATTATTGGCAGTTCAGAAACTACATAAGTGATCAGGATTCATGAACAGTAACAAAGTAAGTATAGTCTATAATGTTTACCGGGACAAAATGTGACAAGGCGTAGGGTGTTAGAAGAAAGGGGGAGGAAGACAGAGGGCCTGGAAGAGAGAGATGAGTAGTAATAGAAAGGTGGGAGGAGATCAGAAGTTTGGTATAATGGAGTGGTGCTACACGTGCAAGAGAGCTTTGTAAGGAGGTGATTCATGAGGCATCTTTGAAAGGCGTGGGTAGTGTTGTAGGCAAGTAGTGCAGGAGGGAGCTGGTTGTAGAGCTTTGTGCCCTTAAAGGCGAGGGCATTTTGAGCAAGAGAAGTGTGGGGAAAAAAAAGGGGTGTGGACTATGTTGCTGGAGGCTCCTCTGGTCAAGCGGGTAGGAGCAGACTTGGGGAACAGAGAGATCACGCTTGGTGGAAGTTTGTCCAGAAGAATTTTTTGGAGGAAGGACAAACTTTTTGGGGAAGAAAAGGCCCTTAAGGGGGAGCCAGTCAAGTGCCTTGTATAGAGTGCAGTGGTGCGTTCTCCAGGGGAGACCAGTGATGAAGCAGATAATATTGTTGTAACTGGATCTAAGTTTGCTAAAGAACTGAGAATTAATGGGTGGGGTATAAATGATGGATCCATAGGCCAATAGGGGTAGGAAAAAGGAGCTAGCTAGTCTAAGTCTCGAGTTGGGTATAAGGAACTTACGGATCCCGTAGAGAAGCCCTAGCCTCAAGTGGATCTTGCTGATCACATTAGAGATGTGGAGGCTGAAGGACAGATGGTGATCAAGGAGGATACCTAGGTATTTAAATTTGGTTACCAGTTCTATGCTATTCCCAATGTCCAAGAGGTTAAGATGGGAGTTGTATGTTTTTCTGGGGCCAGAGAAAACCATGAATTTAGTTTTTCTTTTGAGTTGAAGACCATGCCTTTGTTGAAGAGCCAGGTGTGTAGCTTCAGAAAGTCTGTTTGCAGACATGAGAGCATATCTTCTGGGTTTTTGTTGCTGTCCATTTTGGTACTGCAACAGACTTCAGGGCGATTGTTAATGAAGAGTGTAACGAGGAGGGGGCCCAAGATGGAGCCCTGGGGTACATCGTATTTAATAGAGCAATCTGAGGAGATGTGCCTGTTTATATTTGTTATCTGAGATCTACAATTCAAGAAGTTCCCAATCCATTTGACAGTGTCGGATCAAAAGTGGAGGTCACTAAGGGTGATTAGAAGCAGTTCATGGTCGACAAGGATGAATTCCTTAGTCCAGGGGTGTAGCCAGATATGTCCATTTTGCACACACACTCTACAACCACTGCCCATTTTAAAGAAACTGTACACAGCATCTTGGAACGCTGCCCCATTATAAACAAAGCAGATATTTGTCAGATGACACCTCAACTCTCTAAACAGGCTATACACATATCAATCTCCTAGACAGGCCTACAGTAACCCAAATGCACACATTAGAATGATTATGGGAAAAAAGAAGGATATGGGTGGGACAAGCACTCAACAAATCGTACACCAATGTGTACAGTGTGTATGCCTGTCTACACCCTTGCCTTAATCATGTCCACGAATACCGAGCCAGTGTACATGCCATTGTCAATGGCTCCATAAATGTCCCTGGTGAACTTAACTAGGGTGGTCTCCGTACTCTGGAGAGCTCTGAAGCCATGCTGGGTGTCAGTGAGGATGTTGTAGCTATTGAAAAAGGAGGTGACTTGGGAAGGGGCCAAATTTTCCAGAATCTTGGAGTGGGGGGGGCAAGGAGAGAGACTGGCCTATAGTTACCAACCTCAGTCCTGGAGCCAGATTTGAACAGAGGTTTGACAGTGGCAGTTTTCCAAATCCGGGAAAAGAGCTGGTGCAAAGGGAGAGGTTTAAGATGCTGGTGAGTGGATCCACAAGGGGTGCAATAGCCAGTTTAAGGATTTTGTAATCTCGTCTGCTCCTTTACTGGGACAAGGGTTATTTGAGCGGATGAGCTTAATATTGTTAGTGGGTGACAGAGCCGGTAGAAATTAGGTATGACCCCAAAGTGACTTATGGGGGAAGGGGGAGGGTGAATTGGTGGGAACTTGGTGGTGGGGGGGTTGTATTTATCCAGATCCCAGAAAAAATTGTTAAACAAGTCGGCAACAGCTGAGGGGTTACTATTAAGCTGATTGCCATGGCTGAGGGTGATGGGTTCAGCTTTCCTGACCCTACCATGGAGATTGTTTAGGGTGCCTTAGAGTTGCCTAGGATTGGTATTATCCCTGAGCTGTTTGCTGTGGAGAAATTTAACCTTAGCTGACTGACGGCTGCTTTGCATTTGGTCCGAAGGGTTTTGTATAAGGGTTATCATGTTTTCTGTGTTTGGTCCATGCCCTGTCCCTCTCCCTCATCAGTTTGAGGATGTCAGAGTGACCGATTCACAGATGCGGCCGCAGACCCAGATTTTTTTAAGGGAGCTTACTTATTGCAAATCCCAGTAAAGATACTTGAGAATCGTTTAATAACAGCATCAGTACTGTCCATGGTAGAAATGAGGGACCAGTCAACCTGGTAAAAGGCCATAGTAATTTCAGCGAGGAGATAGTCGTTTAAGTGTCTCGAGTAGATGAAGTGGGGAGGGGGGGTTTGGAAGAATGTGCGGACCAGTGGCAATAGGTGGTGCAGTGGTTGCTTAGGCAGTCAGAAAGTGTCCCAAAACTGAGAATTTTGGCAGTGTTGGAGACAATAATCCAGTCTGACAGTTTTGTAGTTGGTCCAAGTAGGGGAAGAGATAATTTGGTTTAGCCCAAGCTCTGAGATGACAGATTTGGCATCATCAGACTGGCATGAGGTCCAGTTTATGTTGAAATCTCCAAGTAGAATCCAATCCCTGTTTTTTTTTTTTAATATATTTTGTAAAAAACGAAAATAGGAAAAACATAGTATACAACGTACATTTCTGTCTAGGTTACAAAGCAATTTGTTGCTTGTCTCTATAGTTCTGGCATAAAAGTTACCATTCTGGATGGATTACAAGGCTATTATGTTGGTCACTTCCAATAAGTCCCAGAGTGGTAGAGCCAGTTTTCCAGCTTCCACCACACTTTCTGCGGAGTTATCTCTTCTCTTTGTCTTGCCATCCCTATTGCTATTTTTGTTATTTTGGTTTGGTTTGTTTTCATTATTTGCCTTCTGGGCCATCAGCCATCCCTGGGTGGGCCAACCTCTCCTGACCCCCTGTAGCAGGTTGGGCATGGTTGTTATGTATGGGAATCTCCGCCCCTGCCCAACATCCATTTCACTAGGCGGTGGCAGCTCCCCCTCCCACCTTCAGTGTGTTCGCCAAACCCACCACATGTGTCATTGTATATGTGCTTTCTCTGTCGAGACCGATACATAAGTCTCTCAAATGTCTGACATTCTGTCATTGTGGTGAGCCAGCTCTTGACAGTGGGTGGTGTTGGCTGTTTCCATTCTCTCAGAATGCCCACTTTTGCAGAGTTCACCTCATTCAGCAGGAGTCTCTTATGTCTCCTGTCCTCCTCTCCGAAGTCCCCCAGCAGGACCTGTCTAGCAATTAGAGTGATTTGTTTTCCTATACCAGCCATTAAGGTTTGGTTGATATGCTCCCAGTAGGGGCCCAATTTTGGGCAGTTGTACATCATATTGGCTATGTCCAGCATTTGCCTGTTACATCTTGGGCACCTTCCATCTGCCCAGTTGTCAAATTTAGCAATTCTAGCTGGAGCATAGTAGTTTCTGTAGGTGGCCATGTAGAGTACTTATAGAAACATAGAATTTGACGGCAGATAAGCACCGCTTGGCCCACCTAGTCTGCCCATTTCCCTACCCAATGGATAAGCTACAGATCCTAGTTAACCAACAGACTACTTCCTCCTAACCCCCACTAGAATTGCCTTATGTCTGTCCCATGCATTCTTGAAGTCCCCCACTGTTTTGGACTCTACGACCTCCTCAGGAAGGCTGTTCCATGCATCTACAACTCTGGGAAGAAATACTTCCTCACATTACCTCTGAGCCGTCCCCTCTCTGTCTACAAACTGTGCCCCCTTGTTCTTACACATCTCTTTTTCTGAAGATGCTACCCTCTTGGACTTGTTTGATTCCCTTGAGGTATTAGAAAGTTTCTATCATGTCCCCCCCTCTCCCTCCTTTCGTCGAGGCTATACATCTTAGGCTCCTTTAGACTTTCTTCATATGTCTTCTGGTGCAGACCCTGCACCATTTTGGTTGCCCTCCTCTGGACAGCCTCCATCCTGTCTATGTCCTTGTGAAGATGGGGTCTCCAGAACTGTACACAGTACTCCAGATGAGGTCTTACCAACTGTCTGTACAGACGGCCAACAACTTCCTGTTTTCTACTGGTGATGCCTCTCCCTATGCATCCCAGTATCCCCCCAGCCCTCCTTACTGCCTTCTCACATTGCTTGCCCACCTTTAGGTCATCTGATATGATTACCCTCAGGTCCCTTTCCATTTTTGTTGTCAGTATCTCGCCCCCCATTGTGTACTCTTCCACTGGGTTTTTGTTTCTTAGGTGCAATACTTTGCACTTCTTTGCATTGAATCTAAGCTGCCATACATTTGACCATTCCTCCAACCTTGCCAAGTCCCTTTTCATCCTTTCTACCTCACCTTGCATATCAACCCTGTTGCAGATTTTTGTTTCCTCTACAAAGAGACATACTTTCCCTTCCAGTCCCTCTGCAATGTCACTTATAAAGACATTAAAAAAGACCAGCCCCATTACTGGACCCTGTGGTACCCCACTAGTAACCCTCCTTTCTTCACTGTGGACTCCATTTACTATTACCCGCTGTGTCCTGTTGTCCAGCAGTGTTTTACCCAGGCTACCAACCTGGGATCCACTCCCAGACTTGCTAATTTGTTTATTAATCTTTTGGGACTGTGTCAAATGCCTTGCTAAAGTCTAGGTAGACCATGTCCACAGCCCCTCCCTGTTCTACTACTTTGGTCACCCAGTCAAAGAAATCAATTAGATTTGTTTGACATGACCTTCCTGCTGTGAATCCATGCTGCCTTGGGTCCTGTGCCCCACTGGCCTCTAGGTACTCAACAATTCTTTCCTTCAGCAGTGATTCCATCATTTTCCCTACCACTGAGGTCAAACTGACAGGTCTGTAGTTTCCTGCCTCTATCTTGCTCCCACTTTTGTGAAGAGGAATCACATCCACCCTCCTCCAGTCCTCAGGTACCACACCATCCTCCCATGATTTATTAAAAAGGGTAGTCAGAGGTGTTACTAGTTCTTCCCTTCTTTTAGAATTTTGGGGTGAATCCCATCAGGCCCCATTGCTTTATCCACCTTCAGTTTTAAGAGTTCTTTCAGAACCCTTTCTTCTGTGAAAGGACTAATATTAACCCCCCTTATCCAGAGTACTTCTATTGACTGGTTTAGGTATCTCCCCCTGCTTTTCCACTGTGAATACTGAGCAGAAGTATTCGTTCAGTATCCCTTCTTTTTCACCGTCGCTTTCTGCTCAACCACCTTCCTCTTTATTCAGCCTCAGTATCCCTGCCTTAGTCTTTCTTTTCTCCCTAATGTACCTATAAAAGATTTTATCCCCCTTCTTAACCAAGTTGGCTATCTTTTCCTCGGTTCAGGCCTTTGCCACTCTGACTGCCTTCCCCGCTTCCTTCTGCTTTGACTGGTACAGTTCTCTGCCTGCTCCTCCTGTGTTTCCTTATACTTCCTGAATGCTATCTTTTTCTCCCTTACCTTCCCCGCCACTTCTTTTGAGAGCCATAGTGGTTTTTTCTTTCATTTTGATTTATTTGCTTCACACAAAGGCTTGTTGCCTCTGTGATTGTGGTTTTGATGTTTCCCCATTGTTGCTCCACCCCACCTTCTTGCCTGTTTGCTAGTGCTTTTCTGAGGCACTCTTTCATTTTGACAAAATCAGCCCTCCTGAAGTCCAGTACCTTCACTTTTGTGTGACTTGACTCTACAGCTAAGTTTATCATGAACCACACTGTTTGGTGGTCACTTGTTCCCAGATGGCTACCCACTTCAAGATCAGAGATCCTCTCTCCATCCCCATTTGAGAGTACCAGGTCTAAGATTACTCCCTCCTGAGTGGGTTCCAAAACTAGCTATCTGAGGCATGCCTCCTGTAGGGCATCGAGAATGGCCCTGCTTTTGGATGTGGCTGCAGCAAAGGTGCTCCAGTTAACATCTGGCATGTTCAGGTCCCCCATCAGCAATATCTCCCCTTTCTCTGCCATCCCAAGGATGTCTTCTATCATTTTCTTGTCTGTTTCCTCCCCCTGAGATGGGGGTTGATATACAACCCCTGTGCGGATTGTGGAGCCATTTCCAGTCTCCAGGGTGACCCACAGTGCCTCCTCTCTGCCTTGTTTACCCTTTAGTTCTGTTGCTTTGATCCCTTCCCTTACATAGAGAGCTATTCCTCCTCCTTTTCTTCCCTCCCTGTCCCTCCTGTAGATTGTTTATCCTGGTATGTTGACATCCCAGTCATGGTTCTCTGTGTACCATGTTTCTGTGACTGCCACGATATACAGGCATCCCTCTTCCATCAAGGCCACCATTTTGGGGAGCTTTTTACCTAGACTATGGGCATTGGTACTCATTACCCTCCATTTTTTTATAGCTTTATTTGTTTTTGCCCCATCCCTGTCTTTACTGCCTTTGTCTTTTTCTCCATTTACCCCTGCTGTTTCCCCTATCGACTGCTCTATCTTGGTGTTTACCTCATTAACTACCCTGATTTTTTGGGGGGCTGGGATTTCCCGTCTCCTTTTCAGTGCTTCCCCCCTTGGCTAGTTTAAATGCTTGCCAGTTTGTATTTGCTTTGTATGGTGAGTGCCCACCCTTCCTCCAGTATATCCTGTCACTCCTCCTCTGTTACGGGTTCTGCCAATATCATTTTCCACTCCCTCTTGTGGGAATCCGTATTACTTGACATTGGGTGCATTAATATTTTGTATAGTCTGGTTATCAGGCCTTTAGAGCTGTTTGTTCCCATCAATGTATGCACCAGTCCAGCTGTCTGCTGCAGAGCAAAGATAGGACCCAGTTCTCTGGCCAGTTTGTGCTGTAGTTGGAGATATCTAAAGAACTGGGTTCTTTGAAGGCCATTGGTGAGAGACATCCCCTCAAAGGACATCAGTGTGTTTCCCTCGTAGACGTGCCCAAGTAGCCTAATGCCATGGGTCCTCCAGTTGGTGAATCCAGGATCCATCAGGAATCCTGATAGAGAGGAGTTCCCACATAGGTGGGTTACGTGAGTGAGCTTCCATTGGTGACCTATATGTTCATGGGTTTTGTGCCATATTTTTAATAGGTGTTGCACTATGAGATTCTGTCTCGCATATGTCAATTCTCACCCGTTGAAGCTATACGGGAGGTGTGCCAAGTGGGTGGCACTGGTCCATGCCTTCCCCATCTGGATCCCAGCATTTCAGTTGTGGGGGTTGAACCACTCCTTGTTGCCCGCCAGCTAGGCCGCCCAATAGTAGTTTTTAAAGTGGGGGGACAATAAGCCTCCCCTCTTAGGGTCATGTGTTAGCTGTTCATATTTAATTCTGGGTGTCTTGTGTAACCCACCCCCACCAGCCCCTCCTTGTCTAACTAGCAGGGCTGCTCCTCTCACCACCTGGTGCCAAAGAGAGGAATGCGGGTTGTCACTACAGTTCAGTTTACTAGTACATTTCCTTCTGAGCCTGCCATGTACAGATGGGCCAACCAAATGTGGCAGCTACCTGGCACACACCTGGTGGAACCATTTATCATGGCCATCAATCTGGGTCCCTGGGAGAAAAGTTTGCTCACAGTTATGCTAGGCTTGTACTTCTGGTCAGGGGCACCCAAGTAAATCCAGACACAGTGGAAGCAATAACAGTACTGTCCAAACCAGACTGGGATTCTAGAGTGTGGTTTTTATTCACATACACAGAGAATAATCACAAAGCGAAGATGGACCCCCACAGGGCTACTCCTACTGGTAATGCAGATTACTGAGGTACAGAGAGCACACACACATCGAACCCTCAGGCTCCGACTTAAACAGCGAACACGCTGGTTCTGAATGAAGAGACTGGCACACACAGCCAGTACTAAGAGACTTTCCCATATTTCATGAGGAATTACTGGTGGCACCCTCGACCACCAAAGAACCCATACAAGCTCACAGAGAATCCAGCAGACATGTGGGTAAACTATTTTCTTCAGGCACTGGAAACTGAACCTGGAGAGGTAAACGTGGTTACTCCAGATGGTGGGTCTCCCACCTTTTGTTTCCAAATTTTTATTCAACCATTCATCTGGTTAATAACACCCTCACAGAAAACTTGTAGCTGCTATCTTGAAATGTCTTTCACATTTAACGTACTACATTACACACCTCTGAGGTGTCAGAAAGTTAAAAGTTCTGTAATTGGCAATGTCTCTTCACTAGACCCCAACTTTAGCAAACACTTTTAAACAGAAAACAGTCTAGGTGACAGAGTCCCTTTGTCAGAGAAAATTTGCCACAAGTAATGCAGGTGCTCCAGGGCTTTTCCAAACAAAAGTCACAGGTACTCACAGAGCAGTTAAATCTCAGGCAGCTTCAACACAGTCCAGACCAGACCAGGGGATTGCTCCTGAATCCTGGAATCTACCCCATCCCTCCTGGGATGGGGCACTGTGAAAACTACCTGGCTTGGTTTCCAGCACTTCACCACTAGGCTGTACTGGCTAACACTAGGGTGAGAAACAAACAAAAACACTACTGGTAGCTCTCTGACAGAGCTAAAGAGAGAGGCTGCACTACTTGCAACCTCCTCCACTAACTCCAACTGCAGACTGACTAAACTCTAACTCAACATTCTAAAGCTAACTCCCTGCAGCCAGCTTCCAATGTGGCTTATGCTGCTGCAATAGTTCTAAAGTGACATCATCCTCCAGCTCAGCTGAGACTGAAACCAGAGAATGACAGTGTGAAATCCATTTAACTGGCATTTCACTAGCTGTCTGTCCCTGCCTGCCACTGCTTCTAATGGGATTCTAGTAACCCCTGGGAACAAGGGGGTTACACTTGTGTTTCTATAGCCATGCCAAGGAAGGCGCAGGTCCGAAGCTGCTTGAAAAAGTCTCCTGGGATTGGGATAGGCTGCATCTGGAACAGGTATAATAATTTCAGTAGGATAGCCATTTTCAGGAGATTGGTTTTACCCAGTAGGGACGAGAGGAGGTGTCGCCATCCATGGCAAAGTTCCTTGACCATTTTCAGGAGCCTCGGGTAGTTGGCCTCTCACAGGTCTCCTATTCTGCTTCTGATATTAATCCTCTGATTTTTGAATCCCTCTCTTGTCCACACAAAGGGGAGTTGTTTTTTGAGTTCTTCATGCTCACAGCTGCACAGAGGCATCACCTTTGTTTTCACCTGGTTCATCCTGTACCCTGACAGGACCCCAAAGTCTTGGAGGGTATTAATCATGGTGGGGAGGGACACCTACTGTTGTGTGATACACATAAGTAGGTTGTCAGCAAACAGTAACACTTTGCTGTTGCCTTAGGGCCTGTGCCAGGGGCTCTAGGGCCAGGTCAAACAGCAGCGGTGACAGAGGGCACCCTTGCCTTGTCCCTCTCAACAGGCAGAATGGGGGTGAGATCCACCCATTTGTTTGCACTGTGGCTGTGAGTCTGGAATAGATCACCTGGACCATTTCCAGGTATATATTTCCGGAACCCATTTTTTGCATTATATTCCACAGGTGGTCCCATTTCATCCTGTTGAACGCTTTTTCTGCGTCCAGCGAGACTACCATAGGGCAGTCCCCTGGGTCCCTCTGTCCTCTTGCCATGACCTGAAGCAGTGTTTGTGCATTCAATGCTGCTCCCCTGTCTTTCACGAATCCTGCCTGGTCTTTGTTTATGAGCTTGGGCAGTACCTATTCCAGCCTATTTGCTAGGAGTTTGGTGTATATCTTATAGTCTGATTTCAGCAAAGAAATTGGCCTATACGATGTGGTTTCTGTGAGAGGCTTCCCCGGCTTGGGGAAAACTGTTATTCGCGCTTGGTGGAAGGAAAGCGGGGGTTGTCAAGCTCTAGTCGTGTATTGCAAAGTCTCATGGAACAGTCCAAGTATGGCACCCCCGAGCCTTTTGTACAGCTCTGTTGGTATGCCGTCTGGTCCAGGTGCCTTTTCAGGTGTCAGCAGGCCAATGGCTCACATAATCTACTGCTTGCTGATTTCTGCCTTTAGTGAGGTTTTGTCCTCTTCCCCTATCTGCTCCAGGTTTTCATAAAATCTGGCCATGTCGATGCTGGAGTCTGTCTCCGGGCTGTCTGCCCCATTTGTATACAGTTTAGTGTAGTATTGCACAAATTGGTGGTTGATGCCCTCTTGGCTGGTGAATTGTTCCCCTTCATCTGACATCATTTTGTTTATGTGGTGTTGGGTTTGTTCTTGTTTGAGATGGTGCACCAGGAGCTTCCCACACTTCTCACTGTGCTCATAAATTCTGGCTTTATGGTATGTCAATGCTCATTCTATTGTTCCAGTGTAACATTCATTATACTGCCTTCACAAGCAAGTGAGGTGTCTATAAGTCTCTGGATTTCTATCAGACCAGTGTTTGCGCTCAATTTGCATGATTTTCTTATGGAGATCTTCCATTTGTTTTTTCCTCTCCTTCTTAGCGTGACTGGAGTAAGCCACAACACGCCCTCTGATAAATGCTTTGAGGGTGTCTGGGCAAGGGTATTTTTGATGCCAAGAAGGGAATCAAAGTTGGATGGGGGGTACCGGACGAGAGATAAGCGGTGGTGATAATAAGAGTTTTGTTGTCACCTAAGCTGTCATCGGCAATCCCTCAATTCGAGGATGATCTCTACCATGGTTCACCGATTTGTCCTCAGGTGGCTCAGTAATCCAGTCCTAGAGCCACAGATTCGCCCGCAGAAATTGCAGATGTTTCCATGTGGGAGAGCTGCCCACTGGCTGGGGTTTCTTTCCCTTTCCTTCCTATGCTCTCTCTTTTTGGCTTCGAGGGCAAGGCATTTCTCTTTGAAGCAGGCCCCCACTTGATGGAGGTTCTGGCACCATTGAGATCGGTTGGTGGCCAGCTCCTCCCAGCTCATGATGTCCATATCTATTTTCTTGAGATATGCCTTCAGTGTGTCTTTGTAGCGTTTCCTTTGACCACCACAGGATCTCTTGCCATGACTGAACTGGGAGTATAGAATTTATTTGAAGAGTCAAGAGTCAGGCATCCATACACAGTGTCCAGTCCAGCAGAATTAATGTCTGAAGATCATTGCCTCAGTGCTGGTGACATTGGCCTCAGTGAGAACACTGACGTTAGTGCGGTGGTCTTCCCACTTGATGCGGAGGATTTTCCAGAGACATCGTTGGTGGTACCTCTCCAGGCTCTTTAGATGATGTTGATAAGTCACCCAAGTTTCACATCCATAAAAAGGGTAGGGATGATAACCGAACTGTATACCTGGATCTTGGTGTCCTTTCATATATCATGGTCAGTGAAGATGCACCAAAGCAGTTTCCCAAATGAGGTACTAGTACAATGGATCCTGTGCTGAATCTCATCATTGATGTTTGCCGTTAGGGAGAGGTGGCTACTGAGGTAAGGGAAGTGCTCGACTGTCTCCAGTGTCTGTCCCTCGATGGTGAATTGTGGAGAGTCATTTATAAGGCCTTGAGCAGGCTGATAGAGCACCTTGGTCTTCTTGATGTTAAGTGAGAGTCCCAGACTTCAGCAAGATTCCGCAAAGAGATCTAGCGTAGACTGGTGGTCACTCCTGGTGTGTGCAAGGATGGCACAGTCATCAGTGTACTGGAGGTCAATGATGGATGCCTTGCAAACTTTGGTCTTTGAACTGAGATGTCCAAGATTAAAGAGCCCTCCATCCATTCTGTATTCAATGTCAATTCCAGTGGGAAGGCGATCTTTGGTGAGGACTAGGATGACTGCTAGAAAGATAGAGAACAAGGTTGGAGCGATGACACACCCTTGTTTGACCCCAGTTTGGATGATGAAGGGGTCTGTCTTTGAACCATTATGGAGAACACTGGCAGTCATCTGGTCATGCAGAAGCCTCAGGACCTTGATGAATTTTGTAGGGGAGCCAAATCTGGCCAGCACCTTCCACAAGGCTTCACGATTGATGGAGTCAAAGGCCTTTTTCAGGTCGATGAAAGCCATGTACAGGTCCTGATGTTGTTCCCGACACTTTTCTTGGATCTGCCTGGCAGTGAAGATCATGTCAGTTGCCCCACAAGATGGTCTGAATCCACACTGAGATTCCGGCAGGATTTCTTCAACGATGGGAAGGAGATTGTTCAGAAGAATATAAGCGAGGATTTTCTCTGCAGTGGAGAGTAAAGCAATGCCTCAATAATTTCCACACACCGACTTGTCTCTCTTCTTGAAGATGATAACAATGTTGGCATTCTTCAAGTCCTCTGGAATCTCCTTGTTTTTCCAAATTCAGAGAATAAGTTCATGGAGCTTGAGTGCCAGTTCCTCGCCCCCCCCCCCAGCCTTGTAGACTTAAGACAGTATGCCATCTGGTCCCGCAACTTTGTTGTTTTTGGCCAGCTTGATGACATGTTTACTTCTTCGATGGTAGGAGGGTTGGTGAGAGATTCTCTTTCAGGGTATGAGGGACAGAATTGATAGTGGCATCTGTCACAGATGACTCGCGGTTCAGAAGTGTCTCAAAATGCTCCTTCTATCTAGCTTTAATGCCTTCATTTCCCTTTAGGAGCATCAAGCCATCTTGAGATTGGAGGGGAATGGGGCCATGGCAGCTTGGACCACAAATGGCCCTTGTAGCCTGGAAGAAGCCCTGCATGTCATGTTTGTCAATACAGAGCTGGATCTCCTTGGCCTTGTCTTGCCACCATTTGTTTTTGATGTCTCGGGTCTTCCTTTGAGCTTCTGCCTTGAGCTTCTGGTATGACTCTTTCTTTTGCTGGCATGAGATGTCATCTTGCCACGTGCAGTGAGCTCTTCTTTTCCGGTTGAGAAGGTCTTGAATCTCAGTATCATTTTCATCAAACCAGTCCTGGTGATGCCGGGTGACATAGCCAATAGATTCAGCATATGCTGAGTGGATGGCTTCTTCCAGTATCTCTCAATGGGGAGGCAGTATAGTGCAGTGGTTTAAGGCTCTGAGCTTCAAATCTGGTGACATCCAGCAGACCAGACCTGGGTTTAAATCCCACAGCTTCCACTTGCATACTATGTGACCCTGAGCAAGTCACTTAACTTCCCTGTGCTTCCAGGTTGCTCCTGTAAAAAAGCTTTCAGCTTAGTGTGCTACTCCTGGTTAAACAACTAAAAAAAAAATGTTATCAGCTGCGGGCATGGCAGAGAGTCTTGCTTGGAGACACTGCTGGAAGTCCTCTTGAACCACTGAGTCTTGAAGGGACTTGGTGTTGAATTTCCTTTGCATTGATTTTGGCTGTCTTCACCTAAGAGAATGTGGATGGAAAGGGACTCAAGCTTAGTAGAGCTTATGACGGGACTGAATTCAGTGAAAGAAAACTTTTTTGCTACATAGAACATGCAGCCATCACCTTTTCCTCCAGGCTTGTCTTTCCTGAGAGAAATGAAGCCATCAAGCTCAATTTCCCCACAGGAAATTTTATCCGAGAGCCAGGTCTCAGAAAGTGCAATAATGTTAAATTTATTAACCTTAACCAGGCCGGAAAGGCATCCCTCTTGGCCAGGAGGCTTTGCACATTGAGATGAAGGATGTTAATGTATTTATTACCCTTGACAAGGTTATTCGCACCATGGTTACTCACGCCATTCAGGCTGGAGGGGGGAAGGCAAGTTTGCAGAGCCGGGGTTCAAGTGTACCATCCCCAAGTGGAGTAGGAGGAGAAGGATGGTTCTGGTGCACCAGGTGTTAAGGAAATGTTTTTTTTTCTTGTGGAGGTGGGAGAATTTAATAATGTAGATATCGAGACTACTCAAGTTCCATGAGAAACAGAAGGGAAGGCGGAGGTAAAGGAGGGAATAAGATGAGGAAAGGTGCAAGAAGTAAGGGAAGGGGCAGTGAAGGTGTAGAGAGAAGAGAGAGGTGACAGTGGAGGTGGAGGAAGGAGGAGAAGAAAAGGGGAGGAGGAGAAATGTGCAGAGGATGAGGTCTGGAAAGGGGGTGAAAGAGAGGAGGGGTGGAGGAGTGTAGGGAGGCAGAGAATAGAAGTAGGGGTGGGAAACAAAGTTCCTGGAGTGGGAGGGGTTGCATGAAAAGAGCAGAAAAAAGGTGAGGAGAAATAAAAGGTAGCTTGCAGTCATGATAAGAGAGGCTTGGAAGGAGAGGTAAGAGGGATGGGAGACCAGAGTGGGGATGAGATACCAGAGTGGAGACAGTGAGGAGAAACTTACCAAAAGACAAGAAAAAAGAGCATGTGTGGTTGAAAGGGGGAACCGAGGGCAAGGAGTTAGGTGGTATAGCACAGGAAAGCTTAAGGGGATTAAAAGTTAGAAACCTAATTGTCCTGCTTTTGTAACCTAGTGGTTAAGGACACAGACTTCAGTTAGGAGGGTCAAGGGTTCAAATCCCAGGGTGCAGAGTGGCTAGTTGCATCGCAGGATAGGCAGGGAAGAGCCAGGGATGAGTAGCAACTGACAATGCAGAGGTACTTTAAATTAGAGGAAAAAGGAGTAAGGTGTGGGGGAAACGGTGACTCCTAGTGGCTGAGGAGTATAGAAAGCAGTAGGGAAAATGGGGAGATAGTTCCAGGGCAGGAGAAGCATGTGATTAATCATGTGACCTACCGCACCAGTAAATGTGGAGCCAGGTGGGGCGGTTGCTGCAGTAGTGGCAACAGGCCAACACAGTACATACTGTGCTCCTGAGATGGAACACTGGAGATGCACTACCTGTGGCTTTTTTGGCTGCCCACAGTGCTCCTTGATGATATGGGGAGATGGTGTGGAGTCAGGAAAGGCAGCCTGAGGTTGAGAAGATAAGGAGGGCTTAGCAGGGATTAAAATGTCAAACCAAACAATGACACAAAGGTTAAAGCAGAAAATGGAGATAAAGGAGAAAGGGGGGGCCTCAGCTAGCACTGGGAGTACTGCACATGCACAGTGCATTTGTGGCAGAATGGTGGCCTGCCAAGACAGATCCCCAAGGGGCAGGGGCAGTGAACAAAGGGGGGAGAGAAGCGTGGAGTAAAAGGAGCAGTAAAAAGGCTGGAAAGGAGGAGCAGGAGCGGAGCTGCTTAGAACGCTAAAACAGCACAGTACATAAATAAGTAGCAAATACACAGACCCTCCCCCCAGATTAAATCCTTTTCTTTTGTAATTGTTTCTCTCCCTGCCTGGCCTTTTGTGTTCTCTCCAATCCTCTCCAGCTCAAGACGCTATTAATTCTCTCTCTCTCTCTCTCCCTCCCTCCTTCCATCCAGGCTCTCAAAGCCCAGATCAGGCTGAATCCAAGACTCAGATCACCACTGCGGTCCGAAATTGCTGCCGAAACCGGACACCCATGCAGGAGCCACCAATCACCCCTGTAAGCAGCCCAGGTACAGACACAATGCTTGAAGAGTGCCGCAACTTCTCCACTTGAATTTTGGCTCACCCACCCAACCCCACCCGAGCTTCAAATAAATGCACTAAAACTTCCCCCCTTCATTCCCTTATCTCCTATTGGCTGCTCTTGTTAGGCTGACTTAAGAGAGCATTGCCTCAACATAATCTAATTAATTTTCTTGAACTACCTCACTCTATTTGTCACAAGCCATGGCATAAGCCCCTCCTAATACCATGCTTGCTCATGCTGGTCACCCTAACTACCTTCTGTCTTACAGGCAGAGAGTTTTCATAGTACTCTTCCACATACTACGCTGAAGAGTACCCCCTGTATAGCTTAAGTACCATAACCACCAACACCAACACTAATTCCAAATGGGGCAATGACAGTTTCCCACTGCCCTCTATGAATAAGTGCCAACAGTCCCTGTACTTAAGTGCATTAGTTCTTTTCAGATCTACACAACCCTTGCAACACAAAATCAAGCTAGACCTCCATACTAATCTTGCCACCAGCATTAGGACACCTAGAAAAAAGAGCTAGCCTCATTTATTGCCTCACTAAAAAGACTAATACTGCTACTGCTCCTGTGCACTGGTAATGTGGAAGTAAACCATGGATCCCAATGAAACGTAGATTCACCTACAGAATTTATCAGCTCCAGGCATGAAATGCATGCTTGTTAATGCCTGCAGCCTCCTTAAAAAGTTTGATCAATTACAAATCAGGACCACCCATATCAAACCAGAGGTGTTATTCATCACAGAGTCCTGATTAAACAGCTCCATCACCAACAATCAGATTGCACTCCCTATAATACCTATAGAACTGACAGGCCCACAAGGGGTGGTGGGGTCATTATCTACCTTCGCACTTAGCTCAGTGCCACTGAGATACTCTCAGTATCCAAGCCAAAGCATTTTGAGTGTTTGGCCTTAAAGGTGCTCCTGTCCTCCACTGAAACAATTAATATAGTGGGCTGCTATAGACCACCTTCAGGTGGGTTAGATTTACTATCTCAGCTCAGGGACATCTCGGAGCTTAACACCAATGAAACTTTTATACTGGGGGACTCAAACCTTGATTATGTGATGAACTTGGATTTACTCAGCTTGTCAATGAGCCAACAAGAATAAACTCAAAAAACAAAGATCACAGCTCCATCCTTGACCTAATCCTTACCAACTGACCACATAAAATAGGGCACTCTGCAGTCTTTCATAATGATGTGAGCGACCATAATATTGTAGTTTGCACACGCGCACACAACAATCATGGAGGGCAGAGTTCGGGAGGGTTTGAAGGCACTGAGGATGGACAAGGCACCAGGCCCAGATGGCATCCACCCCAGGGTACTGAAGGAGCTGGCAGAGGTCCTTGCAGGACCTTTGGCAGACCTATTTAATGCCTCACTACATTCGGGTGTGTACCTCAGACTGGAGGATGGAGCTTATGTGGTGCCCCTCCACAAGAGTGGCCCCAAGGATGAACCGGGAAACTACAGACCAGTGAGCCTCACATCCATCATGGGTAAGCTAATGGAGACTATCCTGAAGGAGTGGCTAGTGGCCCTCCTAGAGGCCAAAGGACTACAGGACAGCAGAAAGCATGGCTTCATATGGGGCAGATCCTGCCAAATCAACCTGGTGGAGTTTTATGACTGGGTAACTAGGCAACTGGACAGGGGCCATGCAGTGGATGTCCTGTATCTGGACTTCAGTAAGGCATCCGACTCGGTGCCGCATGGAAGGCTGGGAAGTAAGTTAGTAGGCACAGGGGTGGGTGCAAAGCTGGTGAGATGGGTAGGAAACTGGCTTCAGGGAAGGCAACAGAGGGTGGTGGTGGGTGGGGAGCTCTCTCACCCAAGGGTAGTGATGAGCGGTGTTCCACAGGGCTCGGTGTTGGGACCAGTGTTGTTTGGGATATTCATTGCAGAATATCATGGGACATCAAGAGCAAGATCAGTCTGTTTGCTGATGATACCAAGGTAGGGGCGGTGGTGGATGACCTAGGGGGGATGGCAGGGGTTGCAGGATGATCTGGCAAAGCTTGAAACCTGGTCAGACACCTGGCAACTGGGGTTAAATGCCAAAAAGTGCAAGGTGCTGCATTTTGCAATAAAGAACCCAAGGAGGAGTTACCAGCTTTGGGGGAGTGCAGCTAGCCCAGACAGAGGAGGAGAAGGATCTGGGTGTGCTCATTACAGGGTCAATGAACAACTCGGCACAATGTAGGAAGGCAGCTGCAAAGGCCAACAAAATGCTGGGTTGTATTGCAAGGGGTATATCCTCGAGGAGGGAGGAGGTGATTCTGCCACTGTATAGGTCATTAGTTAGACCGCACCTGGAATACTGCGTGCAGTACTGGCGCCCGTATCTGAAGAGGGACATTAAGTTACTGGAGGGGGTGCAGCGCAGGGCGACAAAGATGATCAAGGGGCTGGGGGACTTATCATATGAGAGGAGGCTGAGGGAGTTGAACATGTACTCACTGGAGGAGAGGAGGGACAGGAGGACATGATTGAAACCTTTAAGTATGTGAAAGGAATAAACAAGACCGGTACAGAGGCGCTGTTCAAAGTAAGGGAGGGGAGGGACACCAGGGGCCATGATATGAGACTGGAGGGAGGGAGGTTCAGGAGGGAGATGAGGAGACACTTTTTTACAGAGAGGGTGGTGGCTGGGTGGAATGCGTTACCTGCAGAAGTGGTATCCAGTAGAACAATGGACTGCTTCAAAAGGGGATGGGACAGGACAAGGGGGAGGGTTAATGAAGGGGGAAGGGTGGAAGGGAGGGGCAGGTGCAGAATAAGGGGTGCTAGCTACACATTCGAGCAGACTTGATAGACCTCTAGGCCTTTATCTGCTGGCAAGTTTCATATGTTCGTTTGTTCGTAACAAACATCACTCCAACCCCAAATTCTTCTCCAGCCAAAAGTTCCGTAAGTTTGATATTCATGGCAACCTGTCGGACCTAAAAAATGTCAAGTGGCAATCATTTTATCTGGCTAGTACAGTTGAATCTGCTGTCACCATTTTTAATACAGTCATCACAGCCCTTGCCAACAAACATGCCCCATTACGCAAATGCAGAGTCAGGAAATTTTCACACCCCTGGTTCTCCCCTGAACTAAAGGCAGCCCTTTTGTGACACAACAAACTCTGGGCCTGAGCAAGGCATACTAAATCTGCATCACACTGGCAAGACTTTAGAACAGCCAGAAATCAATGCACCAACTTATAAGAAATGCCAAAGCTATTATGTTTAAACTTTGGAAGAAGCAAAAGGTAACTCAGCCAAAATCTGATGCACCTTCAAGTCAATCGAGGGTTGCAACCCCCCCCCCCCATCTCTCCCACTTAAAGTTAATTCAAACAGTTCACTGTTCACCGCCAACATTCCATTCTGGATCTACTGAATGCCAACTTCACCACAGCTGGCATGGCATTCGTCTCCTTACCTGCTGCAGAGCTGTTCAAGAACTCTACTACCCCAGATTGCCATCAACACATGATGTCACATGCCTCCTTTCAACTCTCCTCAGTTACCTTCCAGGAAGTTTAATAACTTCTAAACAGGCTAGATACTAGACAAGGGGCTTGTGCCCGATGATATCGAAGCGTTCTTTCTAAAAATTGGAAGTCATCTGTTAGTGGCACCAATTATGCACATTTTTAATCTATCCATCTGTACGGTCACTGTTCACCCCAGCTGGAAAACTGCACACGTTCTCCCCTTATTTAAGTGCAGTGCTCATAGCTATCTTAACAACTATAGACCAATCTCCATTTTGCCAGTCCTGTCTAAACTACTGGAAAAACTAATTCACTTATTCACTTACAAAAAATATTTCCTAGAGAATGCCAATATTCTTAACCCTCTCCAATCCGGGTTCAGGCAGAAACACAGTACTATCTCGACTTTGGCAAAAGTGACTAATGACAGGTTCTCCGCCACTAATAATAAGCAATCCACTTGTGCCTTGTTCCTCTCAACCTAAGTAAGGCGTTTGACACGGTGGATCATACCCTCCTCTTGCACTGCCTCTCATCCCTGGGAATGCATGATATTATGGTAAGATGGTTCACCAGCTATCTCTCAGGTAGGTTGCTAAGAATAAAGGCAGACGGGGCCATCTTAGATTCAAAAGGGAACATTGTTTAACCAGGAGTAGCACACTAAGCCGAAGCTTGTTTCCAGATGCGACCTGGGAGCACAAGGAAGTTAAGTGACTTGCTCAGGATCACACAGTATGCACCTAGGCAGCTGTGGGATTTAAACTCAGGCCTCCAGATCTGCAGCACAGAGCCTTAACCCACTGCACTATACTGCCTCTATCACTGGATTCAGTGCCCATCACCAGAGGAGTTCCACAGGGATCCATCTTGGGGTCCCTTCTCTTCACCATTTACATTAACTCACTAGATAGAAATAGTCAAAACTCAAAACTGCACTTCTTTGCAGATGACACAGTTCAGTACACATCCAAGCCATCAATGTGTGAAGCATGCACTGAACTACAAGCTGATTTCAACCAGCTGCAACTCAGTCTGGCAGCTCAAAACTCCTCTTATATGCAAAAAAGACAAAAGTGATGCTATTCACTTCAACATATGTGGCCTCCTCTCTTACTAACAAGAAATCAGTCCTACCCATCACAACTATATTCGGGGACACCCTTGAGGTCGTGGATCAATTCAAGTGACTGGGCATCTGGTTGGATACCAAACTATCCTTCATTGCTCACGTTGAATGCCTAACTAAACAAGCATTTGTCAATGCTGAATGTTTGCTTGCTGGCAATGGCATTGGTAGGGTAGGAGTTAGAGAGCTGCATAATAGGAATGGCAGTGAAGTATTGAACTGAAGCCAACCCCACCAGCACCCTGCAGAGACTGATAGGCATTGGGGTGTGCCTTTGTGTCGTCAGGCATAACGGCCATGCCATTTCACTACACCCTACCCTGCAGACACCGACAAGTGTCACGGCGTGCCTTGGGGTCTTTGGCCCTTATGCTCACCCCATTTCATCAGGAAATATGGTGAGATGGGTGCTGTATAGGAGAATGGGGTTATCTTTGGGGCCAAAGAGTCCAAGGCACACCTTGATGCCTGTCACTGGCTGCAGGGTGTGGAAAGGTATGAGCATTACAGGTGAGAATCCCAAGTCACACCCCTGATGCCTGTCAATCTGTATAGGGTGGGGCATTATGGTCAGAAACCCTAACGCCTCAGGTGCGTTGTCATTTTCACTCCAAATTTTCAACATGGGATTTTTGTGACCCCCACCTTGTGAACAGTGGCAATATCAGTTTGTTAGCCGGAAGCTGATTTTGCACAGCGACTACGCCATTTGGCACCACAGGTGTGAAAACACATTTCGAACAGGATGTGAAAAATGACTGCTGTGCTGTTCATGGGGAGGTGAAAATAGCAATGTTGAAAATCTAGAGTGAAAATATTAAAAAAACTGGTGAAGTCATGAGCGTGCGTAGAAAATGCGTAACACACACCTGTAATGCAATTAGTTTGGGGATTTTTTACAGCAGATTGTCAACACAGGGATTTTGGAACCTCCGCTCATGAACAGTGTCATTGTGATTTTCTTAATCTGTCCCGAACAGTGATTTCCCACAGCGACCATGCATTTCTGCGCTGGAAGTGTGAAAACACATTTCGGCCATGGTGGGAAAAATGACAGCTGTACTGTTCATAAGGAAGTGTGGAAAAATGCCAGGGTGAAAATCTGGACTGAAAATATTAGAAATCCATCAACTTACGAGGGTGCGTGGACACTGGGCAATGGTTGCTCGTAACACAGTCATTTTATGGACTTTTTTCACCAAATTTTTGACATAGCCATTTTAACACCTCTGCTCATGAACAGTGTCACTGTGATTTTCTTAATCTGTCCCGAACATTGATTTTGCACACCGACTGCGCCATTGTGCGCTACATGTGTGGAAACACGTTTTGGGCGAGATGTGAAAACTGACAGCTGTACTGCTCATAAGGAGGTGAGGTAAAATGGCAATGTTGAAAATTTGGAGTGAAAATATTGAAAATTAGCGAACTTACGAGCGTGCGTAGGAACAGCGCAATGCATGTTCATAAAACAGTCATTTTGGAGAATTTTTTCACCAAATTTTCAACATAGGGTTTTTGGGACCTTCCTCATGAACTGTGACACTGTCATTTCAGAAATCGGTCCCGAAAGGTGGTTCCATGCAGTGACTGCTAAATCACCTTTTGGGCCCAATTAACAAAATGACAGTGACAGAATTCATGAGGTAGGGTCCCAAAAACCCCATGTTGAAAATTTGGTGAAAAAAATTCCCAAAAATGCCTGAGATATGCATCAAAGTTAAAAAAAACCCTATTTATTCCATTATACAGCTTACCGGCATTTCCTCAGTTCGCGGTCGGCTTTAAAGAGTGCAGACGTGTTCCCGGTCCATCGAAGATCATTGCGCCAGACTCCAGAGGTAAGTATGGGGTGAGGTGGGGTGGGGAGGTAGGGTGCACAAAGGTGGGCGCTGGTGGGGGGGGAGGAGGTCAGGACAGTCAGCTTAAGGAAGGTTTTTCTTTTCAGGTGCTTTTCTTTTTAGGAGGACGCAGCGGGACTTGTGCCACGCTGGGTGGGCTCCCAGCATGGCAGCTGGAAGGCTGTTTAGGGGACCTAAAGAGGAGAGGGAAGGGGGGGAAGGCATATAGAAACTTCCCTTCCCAATCTAGGAGAAAGGCATCCAGAGGGACTGAGCCCATCACTGGGGGCCTGCAACAAAACAGTGGAAGTTGGTGATTGTCTGGGGCTGTGAAAAGGTCTATCTGAGGGGTGCCCCATCTGGCAGAAACTATCCCCAGTACTTGGGGATCCAGTGACCATTCGTGATGGCCCTGGGAAATCCTGCTGAGAGCATCTGCCAGGACATTGTCTTTTCCTGGGAGGTGAACTGCCATGAGGAAAGTGTTCAGGAATAAGCCAGAGACCACAACTTCATTGCTTGGTGCACAAGGCGAAGACAGTGCCCTTGTTTGTTGATGTACCACATTGTGGTGGTGTTGTCTGTTCTGACTTGTACCACTTTGTTCTGAACAGATGCAGAAAACACTGAAGTGCTAGAAAGACAGCTCTGAGTTCCAGTAAATTGATGTGGAGCAGAGATTCCTGAGGGGACCACACTCCTGGGTGGAGAGGTCGCCCATGTGAGCTCCCCATCCCAGAAGGGACGCATCCGTAGTGAGGGTCAAGGAATGAGATAGAGGGATGAAGGGGACCCCTAGTCTTAAATTGCTCTGATCCTGCCACCACTGAAGGGCCTGGATCAGGGTTCGAGTCACTGGGATCAACTTGGACAGGGGATATTTTCTCTGAGACCAAAAAGCTCTCAAGTGAAACTGAATGCCCCTCATCTGAAATCTTGCTCCTTGCACTACAGCTGTGGAAGCAGCCATGTGTCCTAGGAGCTGTAAGAAGTGCCTTGCTGGTCGAGAGACCTGCAGAGTGAAGGAGGAGGCCAGGGCCACCAGGTTCCTTACCCTCTCTAAGGGTAGGAAGGCTCTGGCCTGCTTTGTGTCCAATTCTGCACCTATGAAGGTGAGTACCTGAACAGGTTCCAGAACTGACTTTGGAAGATTGAGCAGGAAGCCCAGAGAGGTGAGCAGCTGCTGGGTAACTTGCAGGTGTGATTTGACCTGTTCCGGAGACTGGCCTACAATGAGCCAGTCGTCTAGATAGGGAAAGATAGCAATCCTTTGCCTTCTTAAATGAGCAACTGCTACTGCCAGACATTTTGTGAATACCCTTGGGGCAGAGGTGAGGCCGAAGGGCATTGCTCTGAACTGGTAATGACCTGAGGGCAGTTCGAATCTGAGGTACTTTCGGTGGGAGCTTCTGATTAGAACATGGAAATAGGCATCCTTGAGGTCCAGGGAAGCTAGCCAGTCCCCTGGCCTTAGAGAAGGTAAAATCCTTGCCAGAGTCACCATTTTGAACTTTGGTTTCAAAAGGTGCTTGTTCAGATATCTTAAGTCTAAAATGGGCCGCCATTCTCCAGTCTTTTTTGGGGTAAGGAAGTACCTGGAGTACAGACCCTTGCCCTGGTGTAGGGGGGAAACCCTTTCCACAGCTCTGAGAGCTAGGAGGGTTGAGACTTCTGTTTCTAAGGTAAGGGTCTCTAGAGCATTTGCAGGTGGAAAAAATCTGGCTCTCATCTTTGGAAATGTTTTGAAGCTGAGAACCAGACCCTGGCTTACTACTTCCAGGACCCATTTGTCTGATGTCAGAGACTCCCAGTCCTGAACGAAGTAAGCCAGCCTGCCCCCTACAGGTAATGGAGAACCGGCCCTGGGCACCCCATCAGGGTGCCTGTTTGGCAGGGGCTTTAGGCTGAGGGGTGGGAGCAGACCTACTTGCACCCCATCTGCCTCTGCCTCTGAAGAACCCCCTCTGAGCATAAGCAGAAGAAGCCTGGGTTTGGTAAAAAGGCCTGTGAAAGGGCCTACCTCTACCCCTGGGGGTCTGCTTCTGAGGAGTGGCTTGCCGCTCCTTGGCTTGTGCACTCCTATAAGTTGTTCTGTATTCATCCATTTTCTTCATGTAATTCTCTGTCTGCTTCCCAAACAGAGAATTCCCCACCACAGGAAAATCCATAGCCTTAGTCAGGGTATCCTGTGACAAATTAGTACACCTGAGCCAAGCTAACCTACGAAAGGCCACAGATGTAGCCATGACTCTAGAGGATACATCATTAGAATCCACAGCAGCATGGAATTGCACCTTGGATGCCTCAATACCATCAGCAGCCACCTGCTCCAGCTCCTTGGCAAGCTGGCCAGGGGCCTGTTTGGCCAAAGCCATGACAGTGTCCCATCTAGATTTTTGGTATCTTGCCACATAAGCCATGTAATTTGCTTGTCTGAGTCCCAAGGACGCTGCCATGTATTTTTTAGCCATGGCATCAATCTTCCTGGAGTCCTTGTCAGGAGGATGTGAAGCCAGGGATGTTAGTTTTATCACAGGCTGCAGCCTGAACTACTAACATGACTGCATTGCTGTGAAAGAAAGTCTGTATCAGGACCTGACAAAGTGTACCTCCTGTCCATCTTTGTCAACAGGAGGCACAGAATTAGGGGCTTTTAGAATTTTTATTGTTTGCTTCCTAAAAGATTTATGTAAGGGGATAGATAATCTCCTAGACTCTGGGATATCCATCATTTCCAGAAAATCAGGTTCCTCTTGCTCATCCACAGCTTCTTCTAATGGAAGCTGGAGGGTTTCAGCAACCTTTTTATAAAACAGAAAATGAGAAGGGGACTCAGAAAGCGTAGGGGATTCTAAAGGTCTGTCTGGGGAGATGTCCGGTTCAATGGGCACATCCAGACTCTCAAAGTCACATTCACATTGTTCATAATCCTCCTCCCCCTCCTCTGGTTCATAAAAATCTCCAATATCATATTCTTGAACCGGTGGAACACTTGAACCGACCTTTACCAGACAGTGGCGGTTCGGACGGAACGGAGAAAGTGACTACAATTTGTATAGCTTTTGCTATTTCTGCAGCAGTTGGAGAAGGAATTTTGGACTCCATACCTGCTGATTTTTAGTTTTCTTTGCTGGAACTGGCTCCTCAGAGGCCAGCTACATTGCCGAGGAAGTCTCGCCCTGGTTAGAGGCACTCCCTCGGATCCGGTTGGCACCCGAACCGGGCTGTCATCTGGGTCAGCGGACTTTTGGCCTCTCGCTCTCCTGAGCCTGCCCACTCTCTTATCCAGGGTGGCTGCAGGAAATTTTACAAATCTGGCAGTCTGAATTGAGGTGGTCAAACCCCAGACAATAAACACATGTAGTGTGTGGGTCAGCCAGCAAAGGCTTCCCCACAGACACTACAGTGTTGAAACCAGTGGGCCCGGTTTTTCTTTTGGGTTTCTCAGACATGATGCCAGCCTAACCAAGAAACTTGCCCTTTTAACGGCAGTGCCAGGCAAGACACCCTTATCGGTTCCCAACCGTGTCACGGGTCGTGGAAAAAAACGTAATGAAATCCGTTTTTTTTAGAACCGATAAGAACCGGGAACCGCACTCTAAAAGCTTTAAAATGCTTATTCTTTAAAGTTTTAAACAACCTGATCGGTTCGAACCGAACCGATAAACATTTACAAGTTCCACACAGAAATAAAACCTGTCTATTACTTACAATACCACAGACAGAGCTTGAACCGATCGGTTTGCGGTTAAAATAATAATACTCGCGGTTGAATTTAACCGAGAAAATACTGTTTAAACCGAGAAATGAACGAGCAGTAGGAAAATCTCGGACGCGACTGTTCAGTGTAGGAGTAAAAGAATCAGACAGTTTCAGTTTGAAATTATCCAGACAGAGCTTCTCTAACCGAGCTCGCGCTCTAAACTCCATTCTTAGAATGGTAGTTAACTCTTTCACCTCCGGGGCAGTTCTAATGGTGGGACAAACTGCAATTGTCATAATATAGCAAGACTTCATGTTGTTTGAAAACAGGTTGATAAAGGAGGTCACCAGTAATAATACAGTTTTACAAGACAAACTGAAGCAGGCCTAAAGTTATAAGCAGTAAGACAAACTAACAAGCATAGCAGGGTAGAAATAACCCAGGGTCAAACAACTGATGAGGCAAATACAACTGTAAGGCAACAAAGGAAGCCAGGGATACAATATACACTGGTGTGAATACAGCAGTAGACCTAGCAACATAGGGTGTAGAAAGGGTCAGTAGCAGTCACAGGCTGATTGCTCAAGGAGATAGTTCTTAAGGGCTGTTTTGAAAGGGCCAAGGCTAGGTAATCTACAAGTGTAGCGTCACAATCCACACTCATAAATTAGACACCCTATACCATCGAGTGCTATGCTTCGTGCTTAGTGCACTGCCCAGGACACACCACTGTTCTCTCTGCTCTGCTCTAGGCTGGACCTCTCTAGCAACCCGACATATGTTGCACATTGGTCAATGGACACTGAAGTTACTGTCGGGAAACCTTCCTAATTACATGTGCTCTATGGTCCATACAACACACAACACCTATTCCTTGCGCAGCTCTGACCGTCTCCTATTGGATGTCCCCAGGACACGTACCAAGCAGGGTAGAGGTGCTATTAGTTACGTACGTCCATCAATATGGAACCACCTGCAAAATACATTGAGGATAACCAAGGTTGTTTCACTAAATTGCTTCAAGACCATGGCCAAAAATGCATTCAAGATTGTATGCAATTGTCCCAATAAGTAACCAGAATTCTTGTTAGTTTGACCACCATCCAACTATTTATCACTACCATCCTTCACCGACCCTGTCCCCCATCTTTTTCTTTCCTTTCTTTGCACATCCATCAACCAACATTACTGCCCTGACCTAACCCCCATCTGCCAACTATCCTCAATAACATTATTGCACTTATCACCATTCTCTTAAACTATCTTTCCTTCCCCTGATTTCTAGCAGAATTGTAAATGAAAGTTGCCAACCAGATTGTATGTTCCCCTATAGTTAGATACTTCCTATGTATTAGCTTGTTAGATCCTACCTATGTATTAGCTTGTATACTGGTCTATTATTCTCATCCCCTGTACTTTTACATTGTAATACTGTATACTATGTGCTAATTTATATGTCTGTTGAATGCACACTTGTTTGCAATTGTCTTGTCACACCAGGACCTCCTTGAGAATGAGCCCGCTCAATGGAGCCAATCCTGTAATAAAATGTAATTGATTGATTGAATTGAACAAAGTAAATTACCTTACTAGCAAACAGCAATTAAGGGGCAGAGACAAGCAGGCAGGTAATATGGAAGAAAATCAGTCAAAATCACTTTAACAAGCCTTAACACAGTATAAACTGTGCTCCTGAGATAGAACGCTGGAGATGCACTATCTTTGGCTTTTTCAGCCACATGCGGTGCTCCTTGATGTTCAGGGGAGATAGTGTGGAGTGGAGAAAGGCAGCCTGTGGCTTTTTTGGCTGCCCGCAGTGCTCCTTGATGTTTAGGAGAGGTGGTATGGAGTGGGAAAAGGCAGCCTCTGACTTTTTCAGCTGCCTGCAGTGCTCCTTGATGTTCAGGGGAGGTGGGGTGGAGTGGGGAAAGGCAGGCTGTGGCTTTTTCAGCTGCCCGCGGTGCTCCTTGATATTCAGGGGAGATGGTGTGGAGTGGCCCTTGGTGTTCAGGGGAGGTGGTATGTAGTGGGAAAGGGCAGCCTGTGGTGTTTTGGCCGCCAGTTGTGCTCCTTGATGTTTAGGGGAGGTGGTGTATGTATTATATTTATTCAAAGTTTAATCACATTTTTAAACCATGTCAGGGTGGTGAGTACAGTCTTTCTATTCCCAGTGGGTTTCTCCTGTGTGGGATTGGGGCTGGATTAGCAGTTTAATCATTGTTGAATAGAGATGCAGAGAATTTAAAATCCGTCCATGAAGTGAATGCAAAGTGGCCACTTCGCGTTGGTACTTTGCTATGTGGAGTGCCCCATAGGAAATGCACACTTCGCCTTGTTATTATTACTTCGGGTTGTCACTCCACTTTAAACGTCAAGTAAGGCGGAATGACAACAATATTGGCAGCACCCCACCTACACAGTCACCAGAATTAATGTGCATCCCCAAAGTGCTACTGTCTTGTGTCCAAAAAACTCCCCAGTGCTGACGAAGTGAAATGAGAGCATAACAAGAAATGCAAAGTCTCCCAGAATTAATGGCGCACTCAGTCAAGCGTGCAGTGGTCACAGAGTCACCAGAATTAATGTGCATCCCCAAAATGCTACTGTCTTGTGTCCAGGCTCCAGAAAATTCCCCAGTGCTGATGAAATGCTACTGTCTTGTGTCCAGAAAATTCCCCAGTGCTGACGAAGTGAAATGAGAGCGTAACAAGAAAAGCTCTCTCCCAGAATTAATGGTGCACTGCAAATGCACAGACAGATTAAGACTGCGCTGCACACTCAAGGGATGCATACGAAAAGGCACAACAACACCTAACTAGTGCACACAAGTCACAAATCCAAATCTGGAAAGGAATACATTTTGCCAGTTAGGGAATTAGTGCACGGCAGTAACAATCCACTACCAGTAAAGATACCACAAAGCAGTATAAAAAATTCATGCAGGTGCGGTGGATAGCAGGTTCACACCACTGCAATTACTCTATGGCACAATAAAAGGTGTCTGATTTAATGGCATACATCGCACACACACTTACACACACACACTAAAAGTAATGCATAGCAAATTGAAAACCTTTAGTAATATAACCAAATGTTTTAAACAGACAAATTATACACTGCTGCACCACAACAATCAGCAAAAAAAGTCAGGAATTACTGAAAATATAACTGTGAGCACATTGACACGGTTATACAAGAAAAGTATAACCAAAACCGAAAGACTGCCTTTTTCTCCCAGTTAATGTACCTACACTACAAATACGCCCCTCCGCCAAAGCACACTTCACAGTACTCAGACTGACTGTTCTAAATTAACATTCAAAATGCACACACAACAATAATCACTCAATGATATGAGCACAGAAAGGTTTCCTAGTAAATTTTGAGCAAAACAAATGACTCAAAAAGGCATTTTAAATAGCTTTTAGAGGTTGTGAATCGCAGAACTCTGAGAGCAAACTGTCTCCAGCTACCACTACACACACACTACCCAGGCCAAAACTGAGGCTGTGCAGAACAATCTAGAGCCCATGTGACCTGCAATCCCATGAATCACTGCAGAATTTCATTTGGAGCTCAATTACAAGGCGAAGTGAGGCGAATTACATTGATTTCAAATGTACTTCACCTTAAAATTCGTAGAGAAGTGGTTTGGGGAAGGCGGAATAACGCAAAGTCATTGGTTTCAATGGACTTTGCGTTCCTCAGTATGAAGCGAAGTACTCCACTTCACATTATGGAGTACTCTGTGGATTCTGCGTTACTCTGTAAATCACTTTGTGGCGCGAATTGGGGCCACTTCACCCACCACTACTTATAGTACTGTAACTCACATGTTGTACAGGAAGGAACTCGAATGCCTATGGCTGTACTTCCCCGATGAGCTGCAGCACAAAACTTCCCAACTTAAAAACACATATTAATGAGTACAATGGTGGGGTGGTAAAGCCTGGAGAGATACTACAAAACAGGCTTACAATACATCCTAGTAACTAAAAAGAAAATTAATGTTTTAATTCATGACATGATCATGAATCGTGATTTGTGACTGTGACAATGAAGAATGCAATTCTATGTCGATGGTATGAGAGATAACCAATATGAAACTGTATTGGGAACGTGAATGCCTGCAGCTGTACTTCCCCAATGAGCTGTAGCTTAAAACTCCCCAACTTAAAAATACATATCAATGAGTACAATGGTGGGGTGGTGAAACCTGGAGAGATACTACAAAACAGGCTTATAAAACAAAGGCACAACACCTAACCAGTGCTCACCATCAGAAATTTACATCTGGAAAAGAATACCTTTGCCAGTTGGGGCGGGCCGGGGGTAGCAGTGTACTGCACTGCTGCAGTAACAGTCACTATTACTAGTACCAGTAAAGATACCACAAAGAAGTACAAAAATCACACAACTGCAGTGGATAGCAGGTTCACATTGCTGAAAGTTTTTTTTTTTTTTTTAGTTGTTTAACTAGGAATAGCACACTAAGCTGAAAGCTTTTTTACAGGAGCAACTTGGGAGCACAAGGAAGTTAAGTGACTTGCTTAGGGTCACACAGTATGCAAGTGGAAGCTGTGGGATTCAAACCTGGGTTTGGTCTGTTGGATGTCACCAGATTTGCAGCTCAGAGCCTTAGACCACTGCGCTATACTGCCTCCCGTTAGTATGTGGCAAAATAAAAGATATCTGATTTGATGGCACGCGTCACACTCATACTCACACACACACTAAGTAATGCGTAGCAAATTGAAAACTTCAGTGATATAACCACATATTTTAAACAAACTAAAATTATGCACTGATGCACCACAACAATCAGCAAAAAAATGACAAGAATTATTGAAAATATTACTGTGTGTACATTAACACAGTCATAAGAAAAATATCACCAAAACAGAAATAACTGTCTTTTTCTCCAGGTTAATCTACCTACACCACAGATATGCCCCTCCCCAAAGCACACTTCTACTGTCTCTCAGTACACAGACTGAATGTTGTACATAACATTCAAAATCCACACACAAACAATAAACGCTCGATGATATGAGCACAGGAGGGTTTCCTACAATCGATGAACTAAAGTTTCAGCAAAAAAAAACTCAAAAAGGCTTTTTTAACAGCTTTTAGAAGGTTTGAATTGCAGAGAGCTCTCAGAACAGACGGTCTCCTACAGATTCGTACACACTCTACCCCAAACTGAGGCTGTGCAGAACAATCTAGAGCCCATGTGACCTAAAATCCCATGAATCACTGCAAACTTCACCTTTGGAGCTTAAAAACAATTGTTTTTAATGTACTTCCCCTTAAGAATTAGTGGAGTAGTGGTTTGGGAAGGCAGAGAAACGCGAAGTCATTGTTTTCAATGGACTTTGCGTTACCCATTATAACATGAAGTACTCCGATTTGCATTGCTAGGCACTCCGCAAATTCACCTTCACTCTGCAAATCACTTCGTGGAGCAAATTGGGGCCACTTTGCCTATTTCTATAATTGAAGGTATGGCTACTATGCTGACTTTTATTTATGTTCTGTAATGTACCTAAAGTTACTTGGGTTGATTCACTCTGTCTTTTAGTTTCCTTATTTCTTCAAAACAATATTATTATCAGATTAAACTTATGAAACATTTTCAGGTGTACTGTGCCTGTTCTTAACTGCTGATGTTTCCTTCTAAGGAGATGGGCTTTGCTAATGCGACTGTTCTTAAAATTTTTTCAAGCATTGATATTATGTGTTGTTTATTCATGGCAGCTATGGCTCAATAGGGCACAAGACTACTAAGGACACATTTTTGACCACACAATTTTCGTATGTTTGCCATGAGCTCTTAGCTACAGTCCCGCATTGTTAGTTTATTGTCATGTTGAATGATAAATTAGAGGTTGCCACTCCACTAGTGGTACTAGCAAGGGATACTGCTATCTTGTATCACAGTAGATGTTAAATCTGCATGGGCTGTATAACTGTGGATGTTCCTTGTATGGATAATTTGTATTTTTGCAATTTTCTTTAAAATGAATAAAATATAATTATAAAAAATATATTTTTAAACTATACTTTTTTATCATATATAGTTGCCCCTTATTGAGTATGGACATTAATGCACAGCATATTCTTGTTGTAGGACAGTTCAAAGGTTAGAAAAAAGTTGTATCATTCTAATGACAGAACGATACTACAGTAACTTTTCTTGACCTTTGAACTGCCCACATTACTCTGCACATTTCAGATGGTGTTGGGGAGTGGATCAACTCGCAGACCATTGCAAGGTGGAGGAGGCTATGGTAAGAAAGTCTCTCTCCACCAACCTAATCCACCAGTTGTTGCCCCTAAATGTCCCAAAGGGCTGCTGTCAGTTTCATTTTTTTTTCCATGGAGCGAAGCGGGGCCAGGCAGCAGTACATGCTGATGAACACACAGTGGTAAACTGCACTGTGAAGAAAGAAAATTGATATTGTCCTTAAGTAAATAATTAAAATTATTACAGTGTAGTGTAATTTGACCATTTGACTTGTCTGACAATCTGAGTCAGCTGGCGACCAGACAGGCGGGGGGGGGGTAGAAGCACACAAGACACGAGTTTTAAAAAAAACATGAACTATATAAAGCAGTGTAGTATGGAGAGCCATACACAACAAGGCATGTGTTTCCACTTTGGCATTGTCAGGATGACCCCCTTGATGGAAACACAACCTTGTTGTAGATGGCTCCCCATACTTTATTCAATACGTTCTATTTTAAATTGCTCCTTATCTCCTGTCTTGTATGGTACCCCTTTTCTAAATTTTGAGTTAGTTTTAGCACCTTTTTTTAACTTTTGAAATAATGAATGGAGCACTCGTTTTAATATGGCTCTGTCCAGGTTTTCATCAATATTCTCTGGAAAGAAAGGCATTGTAGAAAATAGGAGGTAAGAGGCAATCTAAAATGGAACAAAAAAGTATATGTCAAAATGTTTACCGTAACATGCAGTGCTGCTTTGAAACCTTCTGTAAGACTGTTTAGTGCCCGGTGAGAGTCCTTCAATAGTACATGCTTGCATTTCAATAATGCTGATTAAAGGGTAGGATCGTTGCAAGTGCTAAAACTGCTCTACAATCAAAATTACATTTTCAAACTTTTACAAGTTAAAAGGTTCAACTCTGGGTGCCACTGGTTAGTTAGCAGATGGGTATGAACTGGACAATGAATTTAAAATGTTATGACCTTTAAAGCAGCAGTGCAACAAAAACTGACCCAAAAAGTTTACCCCGCCATTTTTTTTGTTACCTTAAACGATTCCTGGCATCTTCCAGATCTTCTTCGAGGATATCTCTTCCATTAGTCCACACCTTTGGAACTTTAGCCACCAGGCACTAGGTCCACATTGAAACTTTTACTAGCCAGAAGCCACCCATGACAACGTCATGCGTCAGCGTCTATATAAACATGAGCATCCCCCTCACTCCTCAGTTGTTCTCTTGCCATCAATCATCCTTGTCAGACCTGCTGAAGGAAACGTCATCAACTAGCCGTTGCCATTTATTCTTTTATTGTAAGTGTATGTCGTCATCTCTGCTTGCCACTGACGTCAAAAGACTCTTTATTTTGGTATTGCAAGTATGGAGAGAAAGTTTACAAAGAAGACACACGCTGCTTGTGTGTGCTGCTTGGGCCTTTCTCGCAGCATGAGGGCATGTGAGATTTTGTAGCACGACGTGCAACACTTTGGGCTAAAAAGGAATCTACACAAATGGTTCTTGTTCACATGTAGTTTTTTTTTAACTACCCTGATGTTTCAACTTAATAGGCTTCTTCTGGGGACTTAAAAAAAAACAGAATTCATTTGTTTAGCATATGTTCTCATTTACATACATTAAAATTATTTTCAGGCACTATCAAATCACTAAGACTCCTTGTTACATACCAGTGACAATATTTAAATCAGTTTCTTATTGTTTACCTTTTATGATTTTCATATACTTTGTTAATACCTATACAAGTCCCCCCACTGCTGTCTAGGGGTATCCAGATGGTAACTTGGTGGGAGGGGGGCACTAAACAACCATGAAAACACACAGTCCAACGAAAATAGAAATGCTCATTACCTGGTTCTTCTGTTATAACGAGATGGCTTCCTATGATAAGGAACAGGTACATTCCTTTGCTTCAGTGGGCTAACTGCAGGGGCAATGTTCATTAACAGGCACACTTGCACAGTTTAAATAAATTAAATTAAATATCCACTCCAGAATCAGAAGTGCAAAAATGATTTAATAGGGAATGAGAAATTTGATAAAGCACTCCATGGAGCATGGGGGTAACAAATACAGTGGGGGCACTTTTATATGCAGAAACCTGACATTCCTTCTGCAACAATCTCTTTTTCCAACAGATTGATTTATGGCTTGCAGACATTCCCTCGAGCCAAAAGGGCTACATTCCTGACAGCAGCATTAGACTGGGGCCAAAACAGGCCACCCTTAGAGGTAGTTCGATACTAGCATACTACTTCCTATTCATGTTCCTTCCATTCATACTTTCCCTTAACACAGGCATTTGCTTACTTTCACTTCTCTTAGTCTCAGTAATACTTACACTGATGCAGCAATTTTGACAGCACGAGATGTTCCTACTGTCCCAATTCATTCTTACTTTGCCTTGTTACAAAACAGGGGGGTTATCTTGAAAACACAAGAGGTTGCTTTTAAGCCACAAGGAGTTACAGTACTTCTTTTACTGTGAGGTCTTAACTTTCACCATGGTGTTCTTTTTAAGCATTAACTGAACCACTGAAGACCTTTCAGATACCCAGTGACTGATGCCACATATCTACAGCTGGGCTCTTCCAGGCAGTTATGCATACTCCTGGCCTGTCCAGTAACTCCAAGTACTGTCCACTCATACAGCAATTTCAGTTTCTAGACTACTTTCATGCAGGGGATAACTTACTGTGCCACACAGAGCGCCCAAATGGTCTGCCACCCTGCCAGGCTCCCAATCAACCATTCTACACATGGATCCTTTCCTGCCTCCACTGGTTGCACCCCCTAAGAGCCCAAACACTGTCGCAGCCACTGGCCAGGGAAAAGGGGTAGGTTGCTTCCCTACGACCACAATGATCCAGGCTGCCACCTCTAGACCGCACCCCAGGCCCCATCTGTGAGAGCAGGCCCGACCACAGAGACTCTCACTGGCTCTACAGGGTGCACTTGTCAGCGGGTGAGATCACTTAAGAAACAGGGCCCCCTCCCAATCAGTGCTTACTGTACCACGGTGCCAGAGTTCACATGGTGGGCCTCCATACTTCTTGCTTCTATGGACTCCAGCTCCCAACAGCACCAACAAGACCTAACTGGTACTCCAACTGCTTCCCCCTTCATGTACTATCTGAACTGCCACACTCTCCTACAGGGATCTTTGAGGGAGGAGGGCAGTGGTGGCAACTGGGCAAGTGGCCCACCCTGGCCCCGCCGTGGCCCTCCGGCCGAACTTGTGGACTGAACCCTGACTCCTCTGTCTTCTTCTCCCCTTCCTGGTCTACCCCTTGAAGGCACCCAAACCCTCTTTTTATACCCATAAGGATTGGGTCCCCTGCCAGCAGCAAGCAGGCCCACACCCCAGACCTACTGGCACCATTGCTCTCTCTCTCTCTCTTTCTCTCTCTGCCTACCTACACAAACTTTTTAAGGCAATGCAAGGGCAAGACAAGGCAAGGCAATTTTTTATTTAAAAATGACACCCAATCCTGGAAGCTCTGGGCACTGTACAAAATAAATAAACAGATAAGAAACACAGCAAAATTAAATATATAGCAATAAATATTAAATTCCATAAATCATAAGATAAAATAAGATTTCCTAAGAAATTTAAAAACACAGGTGGCTGGGAACTGTGATCAAGACCTTTGCATACTAGTAAGCTTCCAGAGGGTGCTTGCATCTGATGTATGTTTCTGTCAGCCTGTGGCCTCATTTAAAAAGGGATACAGCAGCCATCTCCTTAAGTCTTCTGTATGTTCCTGCTTCTAGCTTACTCATTTGACTTGGTTGTGTGTTTTGTCAAGTATTACTGTAAGTTCCTAAGGTTTTGTTTGCTCTCTTTGCTACAGTGGCCTGTTTTGTAGTGTCTTCATAGTTAAGCCATTTTTGACAAGCTTCCAGTTCACGTGTACCAACATCTCCAGTGTTGTGAAGTCTGTATATATAATCTGTTAATCTTTGTAAATGCCTTTATTTTGTTTGTGGCTGTTGTTATTGATTCTGACCCCTTGTAACCTCCTGGGTCATGTCTGAAAATAGACATTTATTTGTCTAGTGTACCTACCTGCTTAGCAAAAACTAAATAAATATCTGCACTGGGTCATATAAAATCTCATTACAGACTTATTAGCATATAATAATTTTTCATTTTAATGCCTCCATTTCACCAGTCTACTGTTCGTACATGTACACTCATGGCTACTGCCATTTATACCAGCCTTGCAGCCTTCCTGTTGCTCAGCGTACTGCCAGTGCTTATATATACGGTTTTAGTAATAAAAATAAACATGTGTAATCTTACAATATTCTGTTAGGCTTATATTATTTTACTTTTTTATATTGATTTTTCTTCTTTTATGTGTACATAAAAATAAATAAAAAGTGTGTAATCTTGCTTCATTCTGTAAAACATATTTTATTGCATTTACATGCTTTTTGATGTAAAAATAAAAAGCTCTTTCTACCTGTAACCTGGATGGGAGTCCTTTTGATACTAAAGAACACGGTTTGAATTAGTTTTTGCTATTTTTTGCCTGCTAATTACTTTTATGATATTTTCTGTGTCCTGAAATGCATTCCTTAATTCACAATACCATGCACTTTAAACTGATACTTGTGCTGTTTATGTTTAACTTTTGAAGTCATATGGCTGTGTAGTGGCTCACTTCACTTATGTTTTCTATCCAGCCTGTTAACATTCACTGTTGAGCTTTGCTGTTCGTATCAATGCTCGTAAAATTCAACATTCCACTCATAATTCTGTGGTTCTACCTTAATTTATCTGACTAAATATCATTTGTTCTTTTAACTGACTCAACTCACTTGTCTGTGCTACAGCTCATTTAGTTATGTTATGTTTCACACCTTTAAAGCACCAACTTTCAATAGTGCTTTGTGTATCAGTGCTTATGTGTGTCAGCTTACAACTCTCGGTTTGTCAGTTAAACCCTCCCAGAATTTTTTGAGACTTTTCAGTAAAGTTTATCTGCATATGTAATTCTCATTTGTTCTACTTGCAGTTTCATTTTATTTGTATTTTATTTTATTTTAAAAAGTAATCAGAATTATAACCCTTTGAGTCAGGGACTCGTTTATAACGGCTCCTCGTCAGGAAGATAGCTACATTAATAGCAAGCAATAGAAAACAAAGTAAATGAGCTCAAATAAAAGCAAACAGTCAAAATTAAGGGCTGGTTACAAAGGCCTCACGTCAAGGTTAATTAGCAATAATAAACAGACATAAACAATAATGTGGCCTATAATGAGTCAAATGAAGGGCAGAGTCAAAAATAGGCAGACTGAGAGGAGTAAAGGCAGGGAAAACTCAGCCAGGGCAGTCACAGTGGTGGGAGGAGAGGAGCTGGTTCTTGAGAGCAGTTTTAAAAGGCCCCAATGTTGGTAGGAAAGCAAAAGCTACAGACAGATAAATGAACCAGGATGGGGCACGGTAATGGAGTGACCTCTGTGCAAGGGAGATCCTAACTCTGGGGACTTGCAGAGGGTAGCAGACAGCGTTGTGGGTAGATAGGGAGGGGGTAGATAGGCTTATGATACAAGATAGATGGGGGAGTCAAATCTGCAGTGATTATTTTGGTCAAGAGGCAAGATTGATAGATAAGCCTTTCCTCCAGATTAAGGAAGTTAGAGAAGGAATATAGTGTGCAAGTATGGGTAAGACGTGGGGAACCCGTAAGCAGCTGGCAGGCTTTATTAAGGGATAGCTTAATTTTGTGCAGATCAGTGTTGTCAGCAGCACCATAAATAAGCAGACCATAGTCCACGAGGGACAGTACCGAGGATGAGATGGCCAGCCTTGGTGCTTCAGTGGGGAGACAGTCGCAATGGCGATACAGTAGGCCTATCCTAGAGTTGATGGTGGAGCAAAGGGAGTGGATGTGGTCATGAAAGGATATGGAGGGATCAAAGAGAATGCCAAAATATTTGAAGGAGGAGGTTTGTTCAAGGGGGGGGGAAGAGGGTGCTTGATAAAACCCAGAGTGGATAATCTTTACATTTACTCTGGTTATGCACAAAAAGCATGCTTTTAATCTTCTTTAAGTTCAAAACCAGCCTGTGGTCAGAAAACCAGCATTCAGCCTGGGTGAAGGAGTCAAGCAGTGAGTTTTGTAGGAGGAGAGTGTCAGCGTGTGAGTCAAACAGGACAGCGTCCTCTGCATATAGTAGAAGGTTTCCATTACAAGCAGAGGGGAGAGAATTCTGATAGAGGCTGAAAAACAAGGGCCTGAGGATGGGGTCCTGGGGAACACCTGATTGAACCTGTTTGGGGCAGGAGACAGTAAACAGAATTTAGACACACTGGGTGTGGGAGGAAAGATAGCTAGAGAACCAATTCAGCACACCCAGTGAGAGGCCGAGGGATTGGAGAGAAGAGAGAAGAAGGGAGTGGTGGACAGCATTGAAAGCTTTTGACAAGTCAATGAAGACAGAGCCTGCAACATGACCTTTGTCAAGAGCAGTGTGAAGGAAATTGGAGAATTCAATAATGGCAGCAGTGATGCTGTGTGCGCAACGTAAACCGTGTTGTTCTTGGCAGAGGAGATTATAGGTGGAGAGATAGTCAGTGAGCTGATCATCCAAGATTTTTTCCAGAGCCTTGAGGGGGAGGGATGGAGATAGGGCGATAGTTGCTGGGGGAGGTCCAGTCACCAGATTTATGAAGAGGGATGATCACTGCAGTTTTCCAGACAAGGGGGAATTGACTGAGGCAGAGGGAGCGGTTCAGCAATTTGGTAAGGGGGATGAGGACAGCATCTATGACCCTTTTAAGCGGTTTGGTGTCGAAGGAGTCACTGCTATGATCCATGCCCTTAAGTGATCTGAGCAGGTAGGGCCTTGCTTCATGAGGGGAGAGGGCCCTGAAGTAGAACCAGGGATGAGCAACTGGATTGGAGTAGGGGAGTCGGACTGGGTCGAAAATATTTTGAGGGGTGGACAGCTGAGAGGTCAGAGAATGAACTATTTACACAGTCAGCAACAGCCATAGGATCAGTAGACAAGGCACTGTTAACAAAGAGATGAGCAGGAGGGGGGTCACAGCCTTGCCATTAAGTTCCTTGATATTGTTCCAGAAATTATGGCACAAGCCCCAGGAAGAGGCAAAAGTGAACCCGTAATGTTCAGCCTTGGCTTTATGGATAGCACAGGTACATTTATTTCTAGCAGTACCGGTAAGCTTTCCTGTCAGTAGTCCTACTGGATTCAACAGCCCTGTGCCAAAGGTTGTCTCTGTGCCACATGAGACCAAGCAGAAATGGAATGACCCAGGGAGATTCACAGTCCTTGGAGACAACTTTGGAAAGGGGAGCAAAGGTATCGTAGGCCTTGTTGAAAACCTGGATAAAATAGAGAAAGGCGGAGTCAATGTCAGGGGCACAATCAATGGGGGACCAATCACAACCAGCAAGGTACTCTTTTAGTTGGGCAAGTTTACCAGGGCGTAAGAGACAATGAGTGGACAGTTTGGATGGATGCTTAGGCCTCATGCACAACCAGGAGAAAGTGATAGGGGAGTGATCACTGAGCACATCAGGGAGTACAGCTAGGCTGGAGATCTTGTGGGGTTTGTTGGATAGAACAAGATCCAGTAAGGTAGAGGTACCTGTGACCAGGTTAGATCTGGTGGGCAGAGTAACAAATTGACTAAGGTCTAGGGTGACAGCGACATCCCTAGCATGGGAGGTAGAGGCAGCAAGCCAGTTAATGTTTAGGTCACCAAGTAAGATTTGCTCCATCTTGGGGGGCAAGGAGGTAAGATGATCAAGGAGGGATTGGAAGGCTAGGTGTTGGTGCCTAGGAGGAATGTAGGATGCAGTAAGATATAGCGGGGCTCTAGAGGGGTCAGAGGCAAGTTGAGGGAGATGGTATGATCACCGTGATTGAGCTGAGGGGTGGAGAGGGCGCGCTCTTGGATTGAGTTGCAGAGGTATATGGCACAGCCCCCACCATGCTTAGCGATCTGGTCCTCCCTAAAAAACGTATACCCAGGGAGGGCAACAGCAGCATCAGAGGTGGCTATGGTAAGCCTGGTTTCAACAATGGCCAAGAGCTCAGGCTGATGTAGAGCAGTCCAACCCTGTAAGTCAGGGAATTACTTTAGCAAACTGCAAATGTTCATGGATGGAAAGCACAGCAAATGGGGCACCAGAGGGTGAGGGGGGTTAATGGGGGCTCAGGATTAGGGTGAAGATTTCCAGAGAGCATGAGGATGAGAGCGAGGACCCTTAGAGTGGCTAGGTATTGCACACGGTGGGAAGGGGAGGTGTAAGAGGAAAGGGTTGCCGAGGTAGTGACAGGGATGGGAAGGAAGCGAAGCACAGGGAAGGCAAGGAGGGTGGGCACGAGGGGCAGTGACAGAGGTGGTGGGTGAGATGGCAGAGGGTGGGGAGGCTGGGAGTGGAACAGAGTAGGTGAGAGACGGTGGCGATGGGAGGAGAGGGGAATTACGTATAGAGAGGTGTTGGGGGAGAGAAGAGTTAGGAGAGAGAGAGAGGGAGGGAGTTATGGCTGGAGAGATTGCTTGGAGGATGAAAGGTGATTAATGAGAGGAGGAGGAGGAGCAGAGCAAGAAAGAAATACAGGGGGGCAATGTGAGAGAGAGGCGCATAAGACACCATGATAGCTATGGGAGGAAGCAATTCAAGGGGAACAAAAGAGATGAAAACGGTAGGTCTGACCAGATGATACAGTGGAAAGGTCACCAACTGCAGTGCAAATGGTCGATGGTTCGGATCCCACGGGGGGGGGAGAAAGTGACAGGACAAGATAGAAGAGCAAGGAAATAAGAGTGAGGGAGTTGGAAAAGGGGGCGGAAAGCTGGAAAAAGAGGTAGAAATAGTGACTCCTAGTGGTCAAAAAAGGAAGAGCACATAGGTGAGGACAGAGGGTGGAAGTGGGAGTAGAAAGAGAGGACAGTAAGTAGGAAGGAAGGAAGGCAGTGAGAGAGAGAAGACAAAACAGAGAGGAGTGACTGAGAAAAGAAGGAACCAGCAATACCTCCCTCAAGTGGAGGAACGGTATAACCTACAAATGGCAAAGTAGGGACTTAGAAAAAATAGAGGCAGGAAGTCACATGACATGGGGAGGTCCTTAAATTAAGGGACGGCCCTAGATGGGAGGGTGGATGGGGTGGGCAGGGCAGTCGATGCATAGCATCAATGGGTTAACACCACTCACAAAAGAGCTCTTCCGGGAAGCTGTTGAATTACCTTTAGGGCTCCCACAGTCCTGCTGTGCTCCCCAGGTGCTGTGTGTTGTGCTGAGTACTGCCTGTGTGTGCTTATGGAGTGGAGTCCCGCAGCCTGTAATAGGGAGAGAGAGAGAGAACAAAGGGAATGTGGATTAGGAGTCTAGAGAGACAGAGCAAGAGAGAGACAGTAGGCCAGGCCCTAGTGAGCATGTGCAAACTGGCATCCTGCAGGGGATGGGGAGGGAGAGAGAGAAAGGAGCTAAAAATCGCCTTGAGTAAATGCTGGAGAAATTCATCCAAGAGATGGGCCTGCAGCATAACATAGAAACATAGACTTTGACGGCAGATAAGGACCACTTGGCCCACCCAGTCTGCCCATTTCCCTACCTATTGGATAAGCTGCAGATTCTAGTTAACCAACAGCCTATTTCCTGCAACCCCCCACTATAATTGCCTTATGTCTGTCCCATGCATGTTTGAATTCCTCCAATGTTTTAGACCCCACAACCTCTCCAGGAAGGCAGTTCCATGCGTCCACCACTCTCTCCGTGAAAAAGAATTTCCTCACATTACCCCTGAGCCGTCCCCCCTCTAACTTTAAATTGTGCCCCCTTGTTCTTACACATCTCTTTTTCTGAAAGATGCTACCCTCCTGGACTTTGTTGATTCCCTTGAGGTACTTAAAAGTTTCAATCATGCCCCCCATCCCTCCTTTCATCAAGAGTATACATATTAAGCTCTCTCAGTCTCTCTTCATATGGTTTCTGATGTAGACCCTGCACCACTTTAGTTGCCCTCCTCTGGACTGCTTCCATCCTGTCTATGTCCTTGCGTAGATGAGGTCTCCAAAACTGCATGCAGTACTCCAGATGGGGTCTCACCAACTGTCTGTATAGAGGGATAACCACTTCCCTTTTTCTACTTGTGATGCCCCTCCCTATGCATCCCAGTATCCCCCTGGCTTTCCCTACTGACCAATACCAACCAGCTTCCACAGTGAGTACTATGCTATAAAGTAATACAATATACTGTGCCTAGCAAGCAGTACAGTAAATAACTACTTAAATATTCAAGTCCTAGGACAATCAGACAGAATATTTTAAATAAATGGTGTTTCTCAGTAAAAATGTTGAGCATTTTGCCTGTTCTGTATTCTCTCTCTCTCTCTCTCTCTCGCTCTCGCTCTCAGCAAGAGACATTGCTCAGTTCCACCTCTTATACCCACAGGAAACAGCATGCTGACATCAGGGATGTCAGCCAACGTCCTGGAGGACGTCATTGCTAGGTAACCGCTGCTTTCCTGCGGGCACACAACTGGAGTGAGCACATTAGAAAGGGTCCATGGGAGTGTATTCTTTGCAGTTCTATAGTCAGTTGTATAAAATTATTTCATATTTTCCTTTATGTTTTAAACAATCCTACATAGTGCTCATTTGATACCATGTTTGGTTTTCACAGCCTTCTATCTTTTATACCATATTCAGTAGTTTAGTTAGATGTTATAGTATGTAAATTTTTGTATTTTTGTCATAACTTGTATTGACTTCAATTTCTGATAATCTTCGTTTAGTATGTGTCCCCACATAAAATAAAACAATAAATATATGGCTACCCTGTACAGTGGCCCAATAACATCGAGATATCCTGGGCTAGTCTGCAGTGCTATCTTAAACTGTCAATTTTGAAGAAAGAGCAGCTGATCCCTTAGTAAACAGATGAACTGTATATTGTGTTACTATAATTCACAACTTAGTAAATGTCTGACTGTGGCTACCAGCTAGCCTTCATTTACTAAATGATCAGAAACTGAAGCCAAGGACTTCTAGTGACATCACCCTTCATGACAGACTGAAGTTTTTGAGCTCCCTCCATCCACCCCGTCAACTGCGGCAGACTGACAGCCAAGTGGTCCATCACTGAGGTGATCATGTCTACGAGACAGTGGCTGTGAGATTTTGCATCAGGATTCCACCAAAAAACTAAAACAAGCCAGTCCGGGATTGACATGCAGCACCAGCCACTCATACTATCAGTGGGACGATTCACCCAATCTAGAGATATGTAGTGAATCCAAAGCAGAAGAGGAAGTTGCCTTTACAATCACATGCTACAGGACGACTCCTTTGTCCCTTGAACTGCATTACTGAAGGGAAGAATCGCTTTAAATGGTTAAGGCTACTCAGAGTCTTTCTAAAATCTCTTGTCTGACTGTACACTTGCTATCCTCTTCCTACCTTCCCTTCCACTACAATCCCCCCTTTCCCCTCTCTCCCTCCCCTCCCATGCAGCTGGGTTGAGGCGCTGCTGGACCACACAATGGATGTCCTCCCCTCCTACAACTCCCCCTCCAATTAGTGGGCTGCTCCATTGGGACATGATCTCTGTCTATAAGTAAATATATAAGATGGGTAATTAACTCACAAGAATTTACTGCTTAATTGGTAATTCTGTTGTTTCCTCTGTTTAATATTCAGTGAAATTGGCAGACTTATGATGAGGAATGTTGAATGCTCAGTTCATTAACTCTTATTCTCTATGCAACTTATGAAAGCTAACTTAATAGTGTCCTCAGCTGTAAGCTATAATCCTACTGTATTAATGCTCTTTAGACTTGATTTCATGTCCATTTGTAAAAAATGAATGTTGTAAACAGACTGATATGTTCAACTATGTGTGCTAAAAGCATAATAAAAATGAAATTATAAAAAAAAAGAACTATCACCTCAAAGAAACTTTTCAAAGAGCTGCACAGACTGGGGGACACCCTTACAAAACTTCTAAACAATATAGCTGACAACTCTCACGAGCCCCGGGCCCAGGAAAAAAAGATGACTTTAGCGGAGGCCCCTACTTTCCAATTGTCTAATACTGTGGACTTACGTAATGGGGCTTTGTTGCAACTTCATGACCGGGAACTGCTGCTTCAACAAAAACTGGAGAACCTTATAAATCAGCCCCACAGCAGAATCAGATTCGAATCCATGGCCTCCCCAGAAAAGACAGCAACCGGAAACGACAGATTTTATGGAAAGCTTACTTTGGGAGCTTCTCAATTTGGAGCCCTCTTACCAGCTAAACATAAAAAGCCCATTGTGCCTTTTTAGCTATACCCACAAACCCTAAAGCCAGACACTGCTCAGTGATCTTAGCCTTTCTGGGCTACCTTACCAATCAAGATGTCCTTAAGACAGCCTGGGACAAAAAGCAAGTACTGTTAAAGGACCAGCACCTTTTTTTTGAGCATGACTATGCATTTCTCACTGTGGACTGCAGAAAGCAGCTGTTCCCTCTTGTAAGGGCTTTGAAGGAGAAAGACATGAAGACCCACATAGACTACCCTGCTGTTCAGCGGATTACTAAAGATGTGGGCATGCAAGCTTCCAAATGTTAGCAGCAGCAAAAAAAAAACCTTAGCAAAATGGAGTCTCGTGGCCGATGAACTGATTGATCCCCCCAAAAAATCAAAGAAATAGAAAGGTGAAGTTGGAGAGTACCTGGGAAAACCTGAACCTGAACCTGAACCAAAACCTGCTGCAAAGCCCAGAGCAAGAAGGCTAAGGCTAAGAAACCGATCTGGTTGAGCAAGGAGGTCATGGAAAAGGTAAGGAGGAAAAGAGCTGCCTTTAGGAAGTACAAGAAAACAGGGAGGGGGTAGGACAGGAGGAGTACTTGACAGAATCAAAGGAGGTGACAAGGACAGTAAGGGGAGCCAAAGCATCTACGGAACTCAGGCTGGCACAAGGCAATAAGAAGGGAAGGACTTCTTTAAGTACATCAGGAGAAAAGGGCTGTAAGGACCACATAGTAAGGATTAGGAAGGAGAGGGTTGGGTGGAAGCAGGGGTGCGATAAGGCGGAAGCACTAAATGAGTACTTGCTCAGTATTTACTAAAGAGAAGAGAGTGACACCCAAGGTTGGAGAAATGGCAGAAGCAGGGGAAGTGGTGACAGATGGGAAATCATGGAGAGTAGAGTTTGAGAGGGTTAGAAGGCACTGAGGGTGGACAAGGCGCCAGGCCCAGATGGCATCCACCCAGGGTACTGAAGGAGCTGGCAGAGGTCCTTGCAGGACCTTGGCAAACCTATTTAATGCCTCACTACATTCGGGTGTGTACCTCAGGACTGGAGGATGGCTCATGTGGTGTCCCTCCACAAGTGGCCCCAGGGATGAACTGGAAACTACAGACCAGTGAGCCTCACATCCATCGTGGGTAAGCTAATGGAGACTATCCTGAAGAGAGGCTGGTGGCCCTCCTAGAGGCCAAGGACAGCAGACAGCATGGCTTCATACGTGGCAGATCCTGCCAAACCAACCTGGTTGAGTTCTATGACTGGGTAACTAGGCAACTGGACAGGGCCATGCAGTGGATGTCCTGTATCTGGACTTCAGTAAGGCATTTGACTCAGTGCCACATGGAAGGCTGGGAAGGAAGGAAGTTAGTAGGCACAGGGGCGGGTGCAAAGCTGGTGAGATGGGTAGGAAACTGGCTGCAGGAAAGGCAACAGAGGGTGGTGGTGGGTGGGGAGCTCTCACACCCAAGAGCAGTGACGAGCGGTGTTCCACAGGGCTCAGTGTTGGGAGCAGTGTTTGGGATATTCATTGCAGACATATCATGGGACATCAAGAGCAAGATCAGTCTGTTTGCTGATGATACCAAGGTAGGCGCGGTGGTAGATGACCTAGGGGGATGGCAGGGGTTGCAGGATGATCTGGCAAAGCTTGAAACCTGGCACCTGGCAACTGGGCTTTAATACCAAAAAGTGCAAGGTGCTGCATTTTGGGATGAAGAACCCAAGGAGGAGTTACCAGCTAGGGGGAGTGCAGCTAGCCCAGACAGAGGAGGAGAAGGATCTGGGTGTGCTCATTACAGGGTCAATGAACAACTCGGCACAATGTAGGAAGGCAGCTGCAAAGGCCAACAAAATGGGTTGTAGTGCAAGGGGTATATCCTTGCGGAGGTGATTCTGCCACTGTATAGGTCATTAGTTAGACCACACCTGGAGTACTGCATGCAGTACTGGCGTCTGTATCTGAAGAGGGACATTAAGTTACTGGAGGGGGTGCAGCGCAGAGCGATAAAGATGATCAAGGGGCTGGGGGACTTATCATACGAGATGAGGTTGAAGGAGTTGAACATGTACTCACTGGAGGAGAGAAGAGACAGGGGTGACATGATTGAAACCTTTAAATACATGAAAGGAATAAACAAGATGGGTACAGAGGGGCTGTTCAAAGTAAGGGAGGTGAGGGCCACCAGGGGCCATGATATAAGACTGGAGTGAGGAAGGTTCAGGAGGGAGATGAGGAGACACTTTTTTACAGAGAGGGTGGTGACTGGGTGGAATGCGTTACCTGCTGAAGTGGTATGCAGTAGAACAGTGGACTGCTTCAAATGAGGATGGGACAGGACAAGGGGGAGGGTTAATGAAGGGGAAGGGTGGAAGGGAGGGGCAGCTGCAGAATAAGGGGTGCTAGCTGCACATTCGAGCAGACTTAGACCTCTAGGCCTTTATCTGCTGGCAAATTTCATATGTTCGTAAAACAGGGAAAAGTTCAACTTTGGAATCATTGGAGGGAAGTTCATGGAAGAAGACGGCGGCCAGACAATTGGCGATATCTGCATCCTCGGCCCACTGAAATGTAGGCCTGGAAGGCAGTGACATCTCCTCACACAAGTAAGAAAAGGAAAGGTCAACCTTGCTTATGAACACTGGGAACTAGACCTGAGCATTTTACTAAGCAGCCTGATTTGTTTTATTATCCGCTGTCTCATAGCGTCTCACCATCTGTTCCATGCATTAAGTTATTGAACATTGGCTACAATCTCATGTGGTAGCTGTAGCTAAACTTCTCTGAAAAACATTTTTTCTTTCTCTACCTCAGACTTGTAAATAGGCAACACCTGGGATATGGTAGTTTCATACTGTGTAATGTGAACTGGTTTTATACAGTATAGAATGTGTAACCCCCGACCCCTGCCTTTTTGCAAACGACAGGTGGTATGCTGTTTGAAGCTGACCGCAGTACCAGGTGGGGACTGGGTTCGGGGAGGACTAGGTTACTCGGCACAAGGGCTTAGGCTTGGCTACTCTGCACAGGGGCACCCAAGTAAATCCGAACACAGGAAGCAATATGGTAATGTCCAATACCAGGATTGGGATTCTAAAGTGTGGCTTTTATTGACATCCAAACAGAACAAACAAAGCATAGACGGTCCACCATGGGGCTCACTTCACTGAACACTTTCTTTTACTTTTAAAATGGCTCCTCTGCTGCTGTGTTTACATTGCTATCCCACCCTGTAATAGCGGCAGCAGCACTCCTGCGCATCGACATTCAGAAATTGGGTCAAGCCACTGCGCATCCGATTTACACACACTACTGATAACTTTGCTCAAACTGCACAAACTTGCACTGTTCTTTTCCTAGCACATTTATCTGATTTACCACAGACTTTTCACTTGCTGAAAACATTTCTTTAGCTCACTGTCCCTTAAAGCCTCAGGATTTCAAGCACAGGATTGCCTGTAACTGGTGCTGCACATTTTGTTACAACTCACAGTCTCTTTCTGGCTTTGAAACTTTAAACTGACACTGAACTCATAACTATGCTCACAGTCAATGGCCTAAGAGACTTGCTTTTGCTGGTAAACTTGACACAGTCTTTATTTGCGAAGCGACTACACTGCTGCACACATTCAGCTGGCTTTTGGAAGAAATCACTGTTTGAGCAATTTTTACAGTTGGTACTCACTGTTATCAGTAGCTGTTTGCTGCGATGGAAAAATGGCCTGCAGCCAGTCTTGGAGGCCTCAGAAAGGAAGCGGGTGGGCAGTCCTGCTGATCATCTCTCCGATCACCACTCTCTCCAGTCTATCGAGATGCGGGTTGAGCCCGATTTTAAACAGAAAAGTCTATTTTTAATACTTTTACAGCGCTTTTTAATCACCACGATGCTCCCCCACCAAGCCAGTACACGCTGTCCACTCACACTCCCTCTCGAATGCTGGGCAGTCACTGTAGATCTGGCTGGGGGCGGGACTGATTGCAGTCTCACCAATCACACAACGCCATGCAAATGAGCCTCTTTCCCTCATGAGTGCTCTTCTCTTCACGGCGATCATCAAGCAGGCAAATATAAACTGCAGAAACCACTTTTTTTCTGAACTGACTGCACGGCGGGAGCCCATTTCAACCATTTTGCATGGCCATTAACACAGCAAGTCTCTCCGTTTACTAAAAAGCATTTCCAACGTCCAGGGCACAATTTTCCAGTTGCTACCCCTAGTCTACCACACTTTTCTTTATCACAACAGTTCTTTAGAAAGCATTTCCAACATCCAGGGCACAATTTTCCTGTTGCTACCCCTAGTCTACCACACTTTTCTTTATCACAACAGTTCTTTAGAAAGCATTTCCAACGTCCAGGGCACAATTTTCCTGTTGCTACCCCTAGTCTTCCACACTTTTCTTTAACACACAGTTTGCTAGAAGGCATTTCCAATGTCCAGGGCACAATTTTCCTGTTGCTACCCCTAGTCTTCCACACATTTCTTTATCACACACTTTTTTAAAAGCTGGCAAAAATGCTGTAAATATTTGATGCAGGACAAAGGCATACTCTTTTAGCTTTACTGCTCCATGGTAAACAGTTGGCATTTTAACAGCAGCATATGAACCACAGCACACAGCGACACACCAGTTAACTGCTTCAGCTTTTTTGGGCTACCCACTGCCAGATAACCAAAATGCTAGCCCCTTGCCCGAGCATCCTTTCTCCCTAAATTAAAATCCAAAGCAGTGCCTCCATTTTGTAACCCCCCAACCCCTGCCTTTTTGCAAACGACAGGTGGTATGCTGTTGAAGCTGATGGCAGTACCAGGTGGGGACTGGGTTTGGGGAGGACTAGGTTACTCGGCACAAGGGCTTAGGTTTGGCTACTCTGCACAGGGCACCCAAGTAAATACGAACACAGGAAGCAATAACTGTAATGTCCAATACCAGGAATGGGATTCTAAAGTGTGGCTTTTATTCACATCCAAACTGAACAAACAAAGCATAGACGGACCACCACGGGGCTACATTCCTGGTAATGCAGATAAGAGTAACAGATCACTTCTTCAATGCTTCAGCCCTCAGGCTCTGAACCCACCAGGCACACAGCCCAGACTTGCATGCTGCTTTGGGTACACAGCCCGACTTGTACACTATTTGGGTTTTTCGTGGCCCGGCTCCCCTGCCGGCCACCCAATCCCTGTCCATATGGCAGTGGACCATTTTCTGTTGGTGGCTCCCCAAACCACCTTAGAGCCTTTGACTCCTTAAGGGAAATTTCCTTTCAGTCCCACATCTGGGTACTTCCCTCAGCACTGGCCCTAGCTGGTAACTCCTCCTTGGGTTCTTCATCCGAAAATGCAGCACCTTGCACTTTTTGGCATTAAAGCCCAGTTGCCAGGTGTCTGACCAGGTTTCAAGCTTTGCCAGATCATCCTGCAACCCCTGCCATCCCCCTAGGTCATCCACCACCGCGCCTACCTTGGTATCATCAGCAAACAGACTGATCTTGCTCTTGATGTCCCATGATATGTCTGCAATGAATATCCCAAACAACACTGGTCCCAGCACTGAGCCCTGTGGAACACCGCTCATCACTGCCCTTGGGTGTGAGAGCTCCCCACCCACCACCACCCTCTGTTGCCTTCCCTGCAGCCAGTTTCCTACCCATCTCACCAGCTTTGCACCCGCCTCTGTGCCTACTAACTTCCTTCCCAGCCTTCCATGTGGCACTTACATGTCTTGACTCTCCCCTTGTACTAAACTCGAGCATACTTAAACATCTCTTCCTGAAAAGCTTGGCACTGTAGATTAAAGGGTAAATGTATAGCACATCTCCTTTACATGTCTTGGCTTTCCCCTTGTGCTGGACTTGAACATACTTTTACTTTTGCTAAGCCTGTTCCTCTACACCTCCCACTGATTAAGCAGTCCAATCCCCACTTTAACAACAGTTCAGGTGAAACATAGGCCCTTTGACAAGAGCAGAACTCACCCTTTGGTTGCAGGAGCCCCACAGGCAAATCTTGACAGCTTCTGGTGCCACAGCACATTTCAGAAAAATAAGGCAGCTTCTTCTCTAGCCAGGACCAGGAGGTTGCCCTTGGAATGACAGGCAAACCTTCCACCCCATCCCCTCAGGGATGGGGCACAGAGACCAGAAACAGCAGTCTCCACCACTTCAAGAACAGCTTACTGTGTTTCTCTTTAGGTGGAAACACACACCTTTCCCTAAAAGTAGTTCTATATCAGAGCTTAGGCTCCAAGAGCCTGTTCATAGACTGCTGTGCTCCTCTCTTCTTCACTGCTCACACACAACTGCTGCTGCTCACTGTTCAAAAATTCCCAACATTCTAACCTAACTCCCATCTTCAGATTCCAATGTGGCTCATGCAGCTGCGACAGTTCTATGGTGATGTCATCCCTCAGTCTCAGCTGAGACTGAGAACACAGTGAGACAGTGTGAAATCCATTTCACTGGAGTTTGACAAGCTGTCTTCCCTGCCTACCACTAGGTCTTATTGGGATTCTAGTAACCCCGGGTAACAGGGGGGCTGCAAATATATATGTATGTGTGTATATTTTATATATATATATATATATATATATATATATATATACACACACACACAAACATATATACATATATATATAGAGAGAGAGAGAGAGAGAGCTCACAGATCTACACCATACAGTTTAATTATTTTGGTTTTATGAGTTCCAGCTAATCTATTTCTCTGGTATGGTGGCACGGGTGGGGGGGTAGTGTTTTTTTGGGGGGGTGTAATAGGGTGTAGGATAACAGATGGACACAACAGTTTGGTATAACGTTCAATGCACCATTGGCAAGGCGCAATGTTTATTTGTTCCAAAACCAACAAAAAGAAAATAAAGTAAAAGGCTCAAACTGTGAGCAAAATAAAGGCTACATAAAGTAAATAACATTCTGTACCATTGTGGCAAACTTAAGCATTCAGTTTCCACTTGTATGATAAGGTCTTATCAAGCCTTCTCACTCCCTGGTCAGAAAACACTGACCCTATCTGGCCAAATGCTGAACAGGTTAGCCCTTTTATACCCACCCACACAGGCATGTGTCTACAGCATCATCATGTTCATGTGAGTTTGTTTTTAGAGCTCCATTTAATTTATATAATATAGGAGCTCATATTAATATTCTCTATATCAGGTCTGAGCAAACAGGACATATTTTTAGTTACGGAGAACTTTAATTTCAAACAGGAAACATTTTGTTCAGGTCTAAGATAAGGTGTTGCAGTATAAAGGTAGACACAAGAGGCCGCTGACACTCTATAATGCAAGCACACAGCAACTAGGCAAACTGAGCACACACCCTGCTTGCAGGAGTCTGCAGAGCTTTGCTTCTTTTGGGAGTAAGTTTTAACTTAGTTTGCTTTCTTTCTCAACTCTGTTTTTTTTATTTTAATACAATAATGCCTTGTTACCAAGCAAAGGAGACTAGCTGAGGTTTGTTTATAAAACTTGCGCGCGGGGGTTCACCAGTGCCAAAATGTGTACTTCCTAGTGAGAAAAGCTTAATTATGTAGCTCCAGTCAGAACCGCTGAGGAACAGGGAAGTAGCTAAAAAAAATCATGAAGAAGTTTTTTCCCCTTCAAAATGCAGCCTGTACGTTTCTCTTTTAAGGTATTTATATTTTAAAATAATAGAGCGGTTCCTGTTGCATTTTAACTGGTATTCTTTGGGAGAAACACATTTGTTTAGCCCCTTTCTGATGGCTTGTGTTTCGGCTAACAACCTGAGTATTACTCTCACACTCTAATGGGGCTGTAACTCAGGATAGCCTCTCCCATTTCATTTCAGCAGGGGAATAGCATTATTTTATTTAAATAACCCTCTGCTAAGTCAGCAGGAGCACATATTTGCTGGTTGCTATTTGCTTGTACCTATGCGCATGATAAATACGTATTTGAGGTTTGTTTGGTGTAAAGCCCAAAATATCAAAAAAGCTCAACACACTTAAAGGGATTCTTTCTCAAGACCCATTTCACAAGTAGAAAAAGGGAAGTGGTTATCCCTCTATACAGACAGTTGGTGAGACTCCATCTGAAGTACTGTGTGCAGTTTTGGAGACCTTATCTACGCAAGGACATAGACAGGATGGAAGTAGTCCAGAGGAGGGCAGCTAAAATGGTACAGGGTCTGCATCAGAAATCATATGAAGAGAGACTGAGAGAGCTTAATATGTATACTGTTGTTGAAAGGAGGGACAGGGAGACATGATAGAAACTTTCAAGTACTTCAAAGGAATCAACAAAGTCCAGGAGGGTAGCATCTTTCAGAAAAAGAGATGTGTAAGAACAAGGGGGCACAATTTAAAGATAGAGGGGGGACGGCTCAGGGATAATGTGAGGAATTTTTTTTTCATGGAGAGAGTGGTGGATGCATGGAACTGCCTTCCTGAGGAGGTGATTGGGTCTAAAACAGTGGGGGAATTCAAACATGCATGGGACAGACATAAGGCAGTTATAGTGGGGGGTTGCAGCAAGTAGGCTGTTGGTTAACTAGAATCTGCAGCTTATCCAGTAGGTAGGGAAGTGGGCAGACTGGGTGGGCCAAGTGGTCCTTATCTGCCGTCAAAATCTGTGTTTCTATTTCTGATAATATAGCACTAAATATAGCTACTTCAAAACTTTTAGCTACGGGTTAAATACCAGTCTGATTTTTAAATTACCACACTTGTTAATACAGTGAGGTGGCTTCTAACATTCAGATATTTAACTGCCAGGTGATTATACAATGCCAGGCCCTTTTCCATCACCATGTTTTGACTGCACCTAGCCTTATTTTTGGACCACAGGAAAACTGAAAAACAGTGGAGACAGAAAAGCTTTTAGATGGGGGGGGCTCAGTGGTGGCCAACCATCTGAACTAATAGCATAAAGGACAGTATAAAGACAGAACAGAACTGTTGCAACAGTAGTTTTTAAAGAATGAGAAGGTCCAACTGAAGGAGCAGGTTTACTTTAACCAGTAGAAATCTACTAACTCCTTTTGAGAGGTTTTGTAACACACAGTACTATTCTATATTTCCTCTGTAAGGGCTCTGTGCTTAGCCTCTGCATTTCTAAGTGTTTCACTTAATTTAGGCACTTTAAACACTTTAATTCCTCTGCACTCATGAAGTTCATAGCTGCCCATTTATGCGAGCAACAAACATTAACCAGAACTTCTCTCTTGGGGGGACAGAACAGAAGAATTCAGCCTCCTACCCAGGGGCCACCTCTTACAAGGGGGCATTTTACCCAGATGCCTTTAGGTGGAATGAGGGTTTGTGAAGGTGTTTAGCAGGCAGACTGACTTGGGGCACACCGGCCAGGGACCATACCCCCTCTTGGCTATATGATCATATGTTTTTGCTTGTTGTATCCTAGCCCACATTTTGGGCTCTGTTCTTGCCTGGGGGGGGCGCAGTTGATTTTGTTCATGAAGGGCTTGACAGCACACCCATTGCTGTCAGTTGTCAAACTTGACAGTACAGCTTGATGCAGCTTAGCAGTCCTGTGTCACCTGCTCCCCTGCAAGACTCAGTCAATCAAATCTTTATTTATTCAGGTGAACATCATTGAGCAAGGCTCATTTACAAGATGGACCTGATAAGGTCAAGGTTCAATAGTTGATACACAGCAAATACATCATACGCTTTATAAGACAGTTATACATACAGAGAAAAGTAATGTTTATAACACAATGATGTACAGTGAATTCACATGTTAAAACTCAGTTAAAGGAAGGTTAAGCTAATATCTACAGTATGTACAGTACATACATATCCCAATGGGGGCCATGACAGACACACAACATAATGAATACTAGGATGGTGAAGGTATTATTGGGTGCCATAAGCTGGGGGTGTCTGACTGGAAGGAATATGCTATATGTGATTGGAAGCCAGATTTGTAGGATGACTGTTCTAGCTCTAGTGGTAGCAACTGCATTTCTCTGTGAAGAAGGCTGTACAATGCTGTTTAAAGGATGCAAATGGAATGATAATGGACAGTTTTAGGGATTTTTGTAGGGTGTTCCATGCTATAGCTAGAGAATAGCTGATTGCTGCCCTCCCTAGTCTGGTGCTGACTTTGGGCAATTTGAGCAGGATGATATTGTTGCTTCTTAGGGCATAGGAGCTAGGAGTGGTCTGGTTGAAGCAGTCCAGGATATAGTTTGGGAGTTTTTTTGATAAAGCTCTGTAAATCCATAGCGCTGCATTTCTGCTCCTCCTGATATGAAGGGAAACCCATCCAACTGCGTCATAAAGAGAGCAATGGTGGGTATTATATGGCAGATCTGTAATGAACCTTATTGCTCTATGATATAAGGTATCCAACTTGTGAAGGTAGGAGATGGGGCAGTGACTATAAAGGAAGTCTGCATATTCAATAACTGATAGAAAGATGGCCTGGACTAACCTCATCGTTGAGTCTCTGTTAAGGAAGGGTTTTAATCTATAGAGGAGGCCAAGCCTTTGGCGAAGCTTTTTTAACAGTTCTTCTAGATGATGATGAGTGAAGTTGAGTCTGTTGTCAATCCACACACCTAGGTATTTGAAGTTTTCAACATACTCCAGATTTTCTCCAAGTATAGTGCATAGCTGGGGGAGAGTGATTGAAGAGGATGTGCTGGTGGAGTTTTGAGTTGTGAACATCATTGCTTTAGTTTTCTTTGCATTTAGCAGAAGCTTTTCTCGAGTAGCTGATGTTGTAACAAGGAGAATTATGTTTATAAGATTTCATGAGCAACTGTAGGCGAAGGGTTGCTGACATACAGAACAGTGTCATCAGCAAAGAGGTGTACTGAGGACTTGGTAAGGTTGAATCAATGTTATTTATATAAATGGCAAAAGGATAGGACCCAGAATAGAGCCTTGGGGGACTCCTCTTGACAGTGGTCTTAATGGGGATAGGTCACCTTCAGCTTTTACCTGCTGTGACCTACCAGAGAGGTAGCATCTGAACCACTTAAGGGAGGGTGGATCTAGGCCAAGGGAGTGCAGGGATGAGAGTAGCAGCTCATGGTCCACAGTATTGAATGCTTTGCTCAGGTCCAGGAATACTGCACAGACATTATTCTTTTTATCCAATTCGGTTTGCCAGTCGTTTGTGACCTTGGCTAATGCAGTGATAGTGCTATGTTTGGCCCTAAATGCAGATTGAGCTGGATTTAATAGGTTAGCATTGTCAAGATATTCCCTTAGCTGATTACTCACTAATTTCTCCAGCATCTTGGATAGCAGAGGTAGAATGGGCCTGTAATTATTAAGATCCATAGGGTCCCCTGATTTTAGAAGGGGGACCACTTGGGCTGTCTTCCACAGTGTGGGAATAGAGCCAGAGTTTAGGGAAAGGTTAAACAGGTGTGTTAGGGGGACTGCAAGTACATGGCACGCAATCTTTAGAAAGATGGGGTCCAGAAAGTCTGCTCCTGCACTTTTTTTGGTATCCAGATGCCATAATAGATCCTCAACTTGTTTCAACAGTATAGGTTTGAAGCTAAAGGAAGAGTCAACTCTTTGATCACCAATGTAGTGGAGCTTAATTGGTCCCTCAGCAGGTTAGCTCGGAGGTGTTGAAAGCAAGGTCAGCCGTTGTGAAGTGGTTGTTGAATCGTCCAGGATTTCCATTTTGCCAGTGATAGGGCCATAACTATTGTGTAGTTGAGTTGAAGGGGGTTGTTAGCATCCTGTCCCATCATAACCTTGATGGTGCCCCAAAACCTAGCAGGATTATGGTAGGAGGAGTCGAGCTCGGCCAGGTAGAAGGCAGCCTTTGCATCCCTAACTTTCCTGGTGCATCTATTCTGGCTTTCCTAAAAATCATCCAGTCGTTTGCATTCTTAGTTTTTCTTGCCACTTTCCAGAGTTTGTCTCTCTCCAGCAGTGCAGCTTTGAGGTCAGCTGAAAACCAGCGACAGGATTTGTTTTTTATTCGGATACTAGAGATTGGGGCATGGGTGTTAAGAGCATTTATTATAATTAGACTCGTCGGGAGCAGGAGAGGGTAGCAAGTTCGGAAGCAGCCCAGGCACACGCTTTTGGTGCGTGGTGATCTGGGGCAGAATCTTTATAATTTGACGCATGGGACATCTTGGGCTTGTTTACTAGTTGTGTGCTGTTCTGTTTTTTTAATTTGCCTATGGTTTGGACCTGTATACAAAGTGCACATCAAGAGATGGTGTAGTCTGAAGGTGGGGTATAGGTGGAAGGAGCTGTTGGTCTTATCTGCAAACATGACAGTAGATATGACAGGGGGCTGCAGAAAGCCATGGCAGATCTCATGTTAATTTCTTATAATGAAGGCTCCTGAAATTCTACATTTCTGCAGCCATGGAATTTTCTACAGAATTTGCATCATGCCACAAAATTCATTGTTCTTGGTGAATTTTCATTCAAATACACAGTTTTTCAATAGTGAACTGCTCCCTTCTCCGTTTCATTTATCCTGAAGCCCCTCCTCTGTGTTCAGCATGTGATGTCATTAATGACATCACATCATATATTGGTCAATGACAGGGCTGCATTCTGCCATAGAAATGAATAAATCATGCTGCAGAAATCAGAAAATGCTGCTGCAGAAACCTAGAAGCCCTGCTACAGAAATCGGGACAAACTGCCACAGAACACTAGGGACCCTCCTTATAATGTTTAGGTCCTTAGTGGCCTGATTAGGAGGGCCAGGATCTCATAGGAACTGAATAGATATGAGACCTCCATAGTTTACTTGTAAGAGGCCCACTTGACTGAAGTGTAACATTCTAAGTTACAAAATCTGTGTGTGAGAGGTCCATGCTGCCACTCTCATATGCAGTGACTGCCCTTTTAAGGTACAGACTTCAGTTGTGGAGCCAGGGGGCATTACCATGCCCCAAATGAGGAGAAGGATAATACAGCTTTCCTCAAAAAAGTTTTGCTGGAGATGTTTACAGACCCTGATTCACTTTATCTTAATGGGGGGATTCTAAGACAGTCATGTTGAGCCCAGTAGATAGGAGGGGAATGCAGGCCTTTGTGGGTAATCATGCAGGTAAACTGTTGATATGCTTGCTAGTGAAAACTGGCTTGACAGGGATCTGGTGGAATTTAAATCCACTGGAATAAGATTACACATTCTATTCCAATCAGCATAATAGCTGTTCCCACATGTCCATGTTTTTGGTATCCACAGTTCACCTCCATCAGGTGATGCAATGCAAAATTATGCCCACGTCAGCATTAGATCATGCTCCTTTACTTTTACAACTTTGTTAGACCCCCAACCCCACACAGTTGTAATTAGCGACTTAATGGGGGATGACTCAATTCACCCAAATTTAAACAATTTCAGAGAAACTACTATCAAGGGGTACCTGCAGCCCAACCCTAAGAAGGCCTCAACCCCAGTGGGATACCATGAAGGCTGTCCTTAAGTGGGCAATTATTACCTATTGCTCTGGGGTAGAGAAGATGAAGCATGCTAAGGTACAGCAGCTAGAACATGAACTTAGGGAAGCTAAATTCCAAGGTACCCAGTTACATTAGCGCTACCAGAATAGCGCCAGTCAACTGAGCGCTAGATTGGATAGCACTATGTTGGACAACGAGAGGGGATTTACAGCGCTTGCAGGAAGAGCTCCCCTCATCGCTGTCCATGGTGCTGATCAGGGACAAGGGCACCAGAATCCAGAGAGCTGGCCAAGCTGCTCCTGTGGCATGGAGAGCTGGGGCATAGAGCAGCTCAACCAGTGCTATTGGAGAACAGGGTTCTAATCCTGGTCTTCAGTCATTTTGCCTGCTTTGGGACTTTTTTTTTTCAAGGGGCCATGGAAACAGTACTCCACAGCCCCAGAAATGTAACTTGCCCCGTGATCCGCTCCCCCCTCCATAGAATAATTAAGTCCCGGGGGGTGCAGGTAGGCAAAGCCCCCCATAAAACAAAAGCACCTTTTTTGCAGCACGGACCTATTTTGTCCGGCACTGTTTGGACCCAGTGCCAAATTCCAACACAGCCTTACCCTGAATGCTCAGGCTAAAGCACATTGGAAAGTAAAAAATCTGCAGTGCAACAGGCTCCTCACCATGCAAATAGCAGGCACTTTTATAAGGGCTTAATCATGAATACTACAAGAGGGGGACAATGCAGCTGGTCTATTACTTGCCCTAGCACTTCAAAAGCAAGAGTAACAATAGTTTTGCATCTTATGGATTTCGCAAGGTGGGGCAGACCACTACATAGAAACATAGAATTTGATGGCAGATAAGGACCACTTGACCCATCCAGTCTGTCCATTCCTCCCTACCTACACTATTACCGCAGAATGAAAGCCAGGAAGTCCTGCACTCACCACCAAGTAAAGCGCTGCTCACAAAGATGTAGAAAAACATTCTGAAGTTTATTAAAATGTCAGTGAAGGTGCACGTCTTCACGTGTTTCAGAAGTCCATTTCTTTATCTTTTGATAAAGGAACAGACTTCAGAAACATGCTAAGACGTGCACCATCACTGTCATTTTAATAAACTTTAGCACATTTTTCTACACCTTTGTGATCAGCGTTTTACTTGGTGGTGAGTATGGGACTTCCTGACTTTGATACTGCATTGTTTATCCTGGCATCCCAGCCCTGTGCACTTCTCTTTTTGGATTACACTATTACTACAGACCATGCCCAATCTACAGCTCTGTAAGAGAACAAAGCCAGAGATCAACGATGGTCTTTGTTTTTTTTGCAGCAGGTAGGGAAAATGGGAAGACTGGGTGGGCCTGGTGGGCCTTATCTGCTTTCAAATTCTATGTATCTATGTAAATATCTTTCTCCTTCCCCCCTTCTTTCCACAGTGATTCTCTTCTGCCTGTCCCATGCATTCTTGAACCCCACTACCTCCACTGGAAAACTGTTCCAGGAATCCACCACTCTTTTTGTGAAGAAGTACTTCTGTACATCTCTTCTGAATCTACCCCCTCCAGCTTCATAACATGTCCCCTTGTTCTTGAGCATCTTTTATTCTGAAAAATACTTCCCTCCTGTACCTTTTTACCTTTGTGAGGTATTAAAAGGTCTCTATCATATTTTTCCTCTTCTTTCTCTGTTCTGTGGTGTACATATTGAGGTCCTTTGGTCTCCTCATAGGGCTTTTGATGCAGATCCTTCACCATTTTAGTTGCCCTCCTCTGGACCACATCCACTCTATGTCTTTCCAGAGGTGTGGTTTTCAAAACTGGACACAGTACTCTCGGTGGGGTCTTACCAGTGATCTATACAGAAGCAACACCACCTCCCTCTTTCTGCTGGTGATACCCCTTCCCATGCACCCCAGCATCCCACTAGACCTCCTGAATGCCTTGTCACACTGCCTGGCCACCTTAGGTCATCTACTATGATTACCCCCCTGGTCTCTTTCCAGCTTGCAGGTCATCCATTATTTTTGCATTGAAACTTAGCTGCCGTTCCCTCGATTACATAGAAACATAGAAACATAGAATTTGACAGCAGATAAGGACCGCTTGGCCCACCCAGTCTGCCCATTTCCCTACCTAATGGATAAACTGCAAATCCTAGTTAACCAACAGCCTACTTCTTTCTACTCCCACCCCCTAGAATTGCCTTATGGCTGTCCCATGCATGCTTGAATTCAACCACTGTTTTTGACTCCACAACCTCCTCCGGAAGGCCGTTCCATGCATCCAAACCCTCTCTGTGAAAAGATACTTCCTTACATTACCTCTGAGCCCCCCCATCTTCAAATTGTGCCACCTTGTTCTTGCACACCTCTTTTTTTTGAAAGATGCTACTCTCTTGGACTTTGTTGATTCCCTTGAGGTACTTAAAAGTTTCTATCATGTCCCCCCACTCCTTCTTTCCTCGAGGCTATACATATTAAGCTCCTTTAGTCTCTCTTCATATGTCTTCTGGTGCAGACCCTGCACTATTTTAGTTGCCCTCCTCTGGACAGCTTCCATCTTGTCTATGTCCTTGCAGAGATTGGGTCTCCAGAACTGCACACAGTACTCCAGACGGGGTCTTGCCAGCTGTCTGTACAGAGGGATAACAACTTCCTGTTTTCTACTGGTGATGCCTCTCCCTATGTATCCCAGTATCCCCCCAGCCCTCCTTACTGCCCTCTCACATTGCTTGCACGTCTCACATTGATTGCACGTCTAGTTTTCTCAGGTCTCTGCTCATCCTTTCCACTACCCCTGGAGTGTCCACACTATTACAGATGTTGGCATCATCCACAAAGAGGCAGACCTTCCCTTCCAGTTCCTCTGCAATGTCACTTATAAAGACATTAAAGAGGACTTGTCCCACCACTGATCCCTGAGGCACCCCCCCAGTCACCCTTCCTTCCTTGGAGTAAACTCTGTTTACCACCACCCTCTGTCGCCTATCCCCTAACCAATTTCTTCCGTCCAGTTCAGTTTATTTTGTGAAGGGAAAACAGCCATTGTGCAAGCTCATTTGCAAGGTGGTCCCTTGTACATAAACCATAATATCAACATTTACAGAACAAGACTTAAATGGTTGCAAGGTTAGGGCACATAACAGAATTGCAGTATGTATATTTAATAACCAACAACTAAACATTAGCAGAACAAATACCGGCCACAGTTGGGTACATACAAAAAGAAATAAGGGATAAGTGCAGTTTTACATTTATGTTATTTACTACCATAGAAAGAGGGGGAAGAGAAGGTGAAATCAAAATATGGATAACAACAGAGCTTGGATAAGGATAGGGAGAGAAGGTTAATAACAATGGCAGATGTTGGGAGTAATTTTGTCAATAAGCGATTTCTTATCTAGTTTACCACCTTTTTACTATCTTTGGATCCACTCCTAAACTACCCAGCTTGCTTTCTAGTCTCCTATGTGGAAGGGTGTCAAAAGCCTTACTGAAATCTAGTTAGGCCACATCCACTGCTCCATCCTGATTAAATCCTTAGTCACCTACTCAATGTAATCTATCAAATTTGTTTGATATGACCTCCCCCCTGTGAATCCATGCTGCCTCAGGTCTTGTACCTCAATGGATTCAAGATATTCCACAATCCTGATTGGCCTATAGTTGCCAGCCTCCTACCTGCTACCACTTTTGTGTAGTAGGACTACCTTCACCCTCCTCCAGTCCTGTGGAACCACTTCTGTTTGCAGTGAGCTGTTTAATAGAACCATCAGAGGTGTAGCCAGTATCTCCCTGAGCTCCCTCAGTACTCCTGGATGCACCCCATCTGGCCCCATTGTTTTCTCCACCTTCAGATTAGAGAGACCCTTCAGGATGCTCTCCTCCAAAAAAGGACTAGTGTCCACCTCAATCCCTCCAAAGCTTCTGTTACTTTTTGTGGCCCCTCCCTTTCTCCTTCCTCTGTGAACACTTAAAAGTATTTTTCAAGTTATCCGCTTTTTCCTGGTCTCTCTCTGAACAGTCCCCCATTTCCCCTTTTAACCTTACAACCCCAACCCTTGTCTTCCTCTTTTCACATACATACCTAAAAAATGTTTTGTCCCCTTTCGATACCTCCTGGCCTATTCTCTATTCAGTTTGTGCCTTTGTGCTCTTTACTGCTTTCCCTGCTTCCCTTTGTTTCCCCTGATATGCCTACCTATCCTCCTCCATCTGTGTCTCCTTATACCTTCTGAATGCTATCCTTTTAGCTTTTACCCTCAGCCCTGCTCCTGTGCCTAAGTTATCTCACCCATCACATCTAGCTCGCTCCCCTCACACCTGTTCCCTTCCTTGTCCCTTCCTGTTTCTCTCCATGCTCTACCCAGACATGCCATTCCTGCTCTGCTGTGTTTCGACTCTGAGCTGTTTCACTCTCACTTCAGTTGTGATCCAATCTATTTGACACCACAGCCTCTGTACCAGTATCTACTGTATTATCTGTAAAACTTGCTGTATTAACTGTACATATTTCTGCCCTTGCACCTTGTATATATTTTGTAAATTACTACCTCTGTGCCTGTTTACACTGTTTTATTTGTAAATACTGTACATGCATTTTGTATTTATAGTGTGTTCTATAAACTATTGGAAAGTGTCCTTATACAATTATCTGTTGCTGTTATTCCTTGATGTATCTCCCCTTTTACTCTCCCTCGGGTCACCCCTGAAAAAGGAACATTCTGTCTCAGTAGGTCTACCCGGATACCAGAATTCAAATAAATTATTAAACCTTTTCAGCCACTTCTTTTGAGAACCATAGTGGTCTCTTTTTCCTCTTGGTTTTGCTCAGTTGTTTGATGCAGCAGTTTGCTGCTTTTACTGTCTTCCCTTTAGCTTTGCCCACTGTTCCTACTCCCCACCCATTGGCACTAGGTCAGAACAGTGAACACCAGAGCGTCACGGTCAAGAAGTGCAAAAACCCAAATGCCAAAAACAACAAGAGCACCCGGTAATAAACAGCAACCGTAACTACAGTGCTGTAGAAAACAATACAGTACTACTGTGTGTTTGCAGGAGGCTCTGCCCCCAAAATAAAAATAATCACCTCCAGGGCAGAGGCGACGAGGAGGAGACATGGGAGGGAGCATCACAGGAGGGATCGCTGAGTGGGGTCAATAAGGAACCCAGTGGATAATCCAGAATTGGGGGGCAGAATGTGCAGGGTGGGGGGCGGACACAAGCACCATACAAGTTGAGTGGGGGAAGCAAAACAAAATCTCATGACCGAACAAAAAACAATAAAAAAGGAATATCATGTCTCTGGACTGGGAGTCAGATCCCGGTCTACCGACCTCCACTGCCTGTGCCCTACCCTCCATACCACGGGAGCTGCCCAGCACCACACCCTGCAATACAGTCTCTCCCCTTTTGCCTGTTCACCCCCCACAGCCAACAGTTACAGGGATAGCGCTAACATTGATTTCATTATTCTAGCCCTGGATCTCTTTTCAATTTCGCTATTCTGTCAGTGCTATTTTGGTTTTGCACTTTTCACCCTGTATGGACCCAGACCACCCCCACCCCCCGCCAGGTCATCCCTGAGGCATTCATCCATCTTTTTAGAGGATACAAGATAGACAGAAACTTTATTTAAATAGTGCCTCTTCCCGGAGGCTCGGAGCACTTAATTTAAAAACAGTCCGTACATATTCTCAGTACATAATATAGAGTTCAATACAAAATCATTCTATCTATCATTAACTAAAATAAAAACAATAAAAACAACAGCCAGTTCATTTTTATGACCTTCAATTCATAGCAGATGATATAGGTCATATGTTTGATTAAATAAAAGCATTATCAGCCCTTTTTTAAAGGTTACCACTGAGGGTGCCTCCCTTAGACGTCTTGGCAATAAGTACCACAGAGTCAGTGTGGCAACTGAGAAGGCACGGTCCCCAGAATGCTGCAACCTAGCCCTAGGAACCACAAGAAGCCAACCCTCAAAGGAATGGAAAGCCCAAGACAGGCAGTGAGGGACCAGGAGGTCTTGTGAGTAGGCTGCCCTCCCCCCATGCTGGGCTTTAAAGGTCATCAATCTGACCTTGAAGGCAATCCTTCACCTTACTGACAGCCAGTGCAGTTCACGGAAGGCAGATTTAATATGGTCAGATCTTAAAGTACCAGTCAACAACCTAGCCAACGCATTCTACACCAGCTGTAGACAATGGAGATTGCCTCCACATAGCCCCAGATACAGGGCATTGCAGTAGTCCAGCCTGGGCATGACAAAGGCATGCACCAGGGTGGTCAGGTCCTCAGTTGGTATCAGGGCCCGGATCTGAACAATGATCCTCAGATGGTAAAAAACACTTTTGATGATGGCTGACACTTGTGCTTCAAGTGTCAAGAGGTGGTCAAGGACCACACCCAGATCCTTGACCCAAACAGAGGAAGCCAGGGGAACACCTCCCAGTACTAAACCAGGGAAATCTCCAGATCCCCTCCATCACATCAATGGCCTGGATCTACCACCAGTACCCCTGTCTTGTCTGGGTTGAGTCATAGCCAGTTTTGAGTCATCCAGTTTTGGATCTCCTCCAGGCAGGTGTTAAACACCAAGGCCACCATCTGTTTTCCAGGTGCACAGGACAGGTACAGCCAGGCATCATCAGCATAGCAATGAAAACCCAGCCCACACCATCTGATAATGTCTCCCAATGGCAGCATGTACACTGTGAACAACAAGGGCAACAGGACCAACTCCTGCAGAACTCCACAGTGTAGAGCCATCAGGTTAGATGAGGATAACCCCATCATCACCCTTTGCACTCCACCCAGGAGGTAGGTTCTAAATCAGTTGATGATATTACTAGTTAGGCCACACCAGTTCCGTGGGTGGTCCAGAAGCACCTTGTGGTCCACGGTGTCGAACACTGATGAGATATCCAGGAGAACTAAGATGGTACATTCTCCCATATCTCTTGCCATTAGGAGATTATTTAGCACCTTCACCAGGACGATCACCGTGTTATGCCTGGATCTAAACCCAGACTGGAAGCACTTGTAAGTGATGGTGGAGGCAAGATGAGTCTCAAGCTGGATGGCCACCACTTTCTCTAAAACCCTCCCTAAAAATGGGAAGTTTGAGACCAGTCTGTAGTTGCTGAGATTGAGGGTTTCTTCAGCAGGAGTCCAACCAATGCTTCTTTTAATGTCATGGGAAAGACCCCATTCCCCAAGGAACTCTGAATAATCTCAGCAACCACAGATCCAATCAGGTCCACACATCCAATCAGTAGCCAGGTTGGACCTGGGTAAAGATCACAGTAGGTTGGTCGCAGCCTTAAGACTATCTCAGCCACCTCATCCATTCCAATAGGATCAAACTTAGCCCATACAAGAGGGGTACCCCAGCACATCTCAGGTCGAACCCCACAAGCTCTTTGAGCAATACTGGTAGAGATCATCATCTTGGCTCTGATAGAGGACACTTTGTCAGCAAAGAACAGAGCAAACTATTGTTCCTTGTGCTTGAACCTGCTCCTCCCACCCGGAGACAGGTTGGATGCAGTATCCCATCCATCATGTGGAAGAGCTGAGCTGGTCTGTTCCTTGCTGCAGCAATCTCCTTTGACAAACAATCTGCCTTCTTTCAGATTACCCCCTGATAGTCATCATAGTGTGACTTCAAGGTCAGTTTGTCCTCCATCAGTACAGATCTCCTCCAGTGCTGCTCCAACCTCCGAACCTTTATCTTTAACTCCCTGAGCTCCCCATCAAACCAAGGGGGCCTCCAGCAAGTAGACCAGGGTCAGACATGGATGGATGCAATTGAATTGAAGGCAACAGTGATGGCTCTATTAAAGGCCACCACTGCCTCTTCTGTCCCAGTCACACACGCAAATTCCACACTTGATAGACCCATGCACCACCTATAGTCCTATTGTGGACAATCCCCATAAAGGGGAATACTGGACCATCTCCACAGAGGATGGACCCTCAGGGGGGCCCAAAAGTGAACCTCATGGTGCCATGATCTGACCAAATGACTAGATCAATCTTGAGGTCATCAATCCCAAGACCCAGAGTGAACACCAGGTCCAAAGTGTGACTGTGTGAGTGGGTCACTGAAGTGAAAACCTGCAAAAGGCCCAGAGCTTCCATACTCTACAAGAGGTCATGTCCACAAGAAGAGAGTCTGTTGACAACCCAGGTGCTGAAATCCTCCAAAATTAACTATCTGGGGGATTCCAACACCAGGCAGGTGACACAGTCTCCAACCTCCCACAGGAATTCCTTCTTTCCACCTGGTAGATGATAAATCAGAAGGATCTTATAGCCTGTGCCAGGATCCCCTCACATGACAACACTCTCAAACAATCCAGCAGAACCCACTGGCAGCACCATGTATAAAATTCTGCCTTCCTGAAGTCCAGGACCCTTGCCCTTGTGTGGTTCAGTTCCAAAGTTATCCTTATATTGAACCACATCGTATGGTGATCACTGGTCCCCAGGTGGCCTTCCACCTTGATGTCTGCAATACTGTTTCTGTGAGTGAGTACCAGGTCTATTATTGCCTCACCATGAGTGGGTTCACTGACTAGTTGCCTGAGGAACTCCCCCTGCAGATAGCCTAGGATGTCACTGCCAGTGCTCTTTATATCTCCTGATTGTTTGTGTACTAGTCTAAACATTACACTCAAGAGTCTATGCCAGATTTACCAAAGAAGATTGAGTTTTTTTGGTAGAGGTTGCTCTTCCTACTTTTTCAGATATCAAACATGACCAGTTGGATTAGGGCATAGGAGCTGGAAACTAAACTCAAGCAGTTAAAGAATGGGAAGTCTCCTTGCAGGGATAACCTGCCATCAGAGTTTTATTAAACATTTATGGGCCTTCTTCTACCACCTCTGCCAGATTGTTAGAGGCACATTCCTGATGGGGGCACCATTCAGGATTCCTGAAGGTTTGTTCAGATATTTATAATACCAATAACGGGGTAAAGAACTGTCAGAACAAAGGCTTATAATATCACTTTTTATATTAATGCACGTGGATTTACCTCAGGCCTTACCCAAAAATTATTTAATAAATTACCAGAAATAAATATTCACATGTGATATTATCCTATGCTCTCCAGATTCAAGTATAATGGTAAATGACACTGAGGACCACCCGTACATTTATATGAAAAATAGATATTTTTTTTACACCTATACAATGGTTCAAAATATTTCTTATTAGCATAAATATCAAGCCTAATCTTGTAAACATTAACAAAATTGTTTCAGATAATCCAGCAACTAATAAATTCTAGCAAATAAACAATGTAAAGAAATAAGCAATACTTAATATAATAAATGGTAACAGTTATACTACTTTTATTATACTTAGTATTTAACATAACCTTTATGCATAAGAGCACATACTTATCAGATCAGTATCTGAGATTATTTTTATATAAAAACATTTTTAAACTTCATTGCATGTAAAATGTATTTCCTATGAGAACTAGCAACAACTCATTACATTAGTGGTTTGTACTGTACTTTTATAAAACTCAGTTTTAACTTTTCAAATCATGCACAATTTTTTTAGTTTAAAGCTTTTAAGCTATATACCCAGATTCTATAGTTAAGAGCAGATTCCCTCTTACTTTTCCAGATAAGTCAATTTAAAATACCAAGATTATTAATTAATAATTAGTGAAAGTAATTAAAAAGGAATACTTATATTTCTGGTAGGAGAAGTGGTTCTTCTCTTCTACACTTAGAACTCTGGCTGAGTCTGGCTTTTGATGTAAAGGTTTTTTTATCAGCTAATTTTGACCCTGGAACTTCTTTTAGCATGGATACACTCTGCAAGTTAAACCTTTGCTAAAAATTAGTTCTTGGCTTTGTAGAACACAGCTTTAATGTGCACAGTCCATAGCAATACTGGATTCAAAGAACTTTCTTGTGAATAGCAAGTTGTTTTAACAACTGGAACTTTATGACTGTTTATGTTTCATCTGTTTTAAAACCTTAAGACACTAGACCTTTTCCTCACAATGCTAAAAAGTTTGTGTGCGTTTTAAAAATAAGTCTGTGTCTGGATAACAACAGGCAACATTGCTCCAGTCAAGGCTCAGCAGACAAAACACAAATCTTGCTTTAAACACAATGGAAATGTCCTTGCTTTACTTTCTTGCCTCTGGATATCTTTAACAGCACTGAGCTCTGGCTCTCCCTAGGTGGACCCCTGCATTTTAAACAGGCATGGCCCAAAGTTCTTTGGCCTAGCATCAGTATAAAAGCCATAGCATTCTTAGTTAAACTAACATAGGTTTTCCTATATCGATAGCTCAGATATAAGGAGTGGTCAGCAGTGTTTTTTAATATAACAACTGCTCTGGTGATGTCATCACTAGATTTTGATTGGTTTGAGTCACTAAAAAGGTAGGGCATTTTAGAAGATAAATGGGGACATATAGACATGCCTCTTTAAGACAGACCCTTCTCCTCAAACCTATTTTTGGGTCAAAATGATTTATTTAAATAAAAGTCTTATTTATCATAATTTGAACATTAAACTTGCATATTCAAGTGTTTTACATTAAGCCAAACATTCTTGGAAAAAGTCTGATACCTGTAGTATAGATACTTTTTAAACTACACTATTAAGGTTATAACTTAATAATTTTAAGAGAACTTCTCAAAACAAAATGATAGTCTTACTCTACAAAGTCAACGCTACAGAATGATATAAGATTTATAAGAAAAATCCATTCCTAAAGTCTTTAAAACATTACTTTTTGTAGAGACATACAAGATCCTTTGTTCTTTTCTTAAAGACATCAATCACTGTCAGAATAGTTAATTTGCTATAAACTTTTAGAATGTCTTTCACTCTATATCAACAAACTACAGATTTAATATTCATCTTGTTAGACTTCCTAAGATGTGTGCTATCACAAGATACTAGATTTGTGTAGTTCTCTAATAAGAAAATTATATTAAATAAATTATATTCATAACTTTTGAATGCTTCATTCTGCAACTATAAAACTGGGTAAGCTTATTTATCATACTGTTTTCCAATAACTGTCCAATTTTCATAGTGGCAGTACATTGCATCTTTAAACTATGAAGAAAACTTCTTATTTCTATATAGGGTAATGGGACTTCCAAAGTCTAAGAATTTTTTTTCCTTTTGGTGCTACCAGTCACATGATCTCTTATCTTGATCATAGCCATGGATACCTAGCTCCATCTAAGACTTTCCCTGTGCAAACAAATAAATCCTAATAAAAGTGTCTGTGAAACATGTAAGTTAGGCCCCCTCTTATCTCTGTTTTACAGCTAGAGCACAGAGCCCTGAAATTTAAAACAGTCTCTTTAAAAAACATTTTTTCTCTGAACTCTGAAGCTGAATCCATTTTAAATGGTATTATTTCCATTTTACTGTTTTTAAGACTTAATCAACATTAATCTTGACCAGAAATAAAAGAAAACATTTCCCATCTTAATACCATATAAAATCAGATAAAAAAATAGTGATAATTAAAAAAAATCAGTTCTTGAAGATAAAAATAAAATATTTTTTCTATCAACAGTTTTGTCCCTACTTTTCCCCCTTTTTTTAATTAAAATGCACCCCAAAAATGCATTTGCATTTCAAAATGATAAGTTTACTATCTACAGGTATATAGGTTTAAGCATTGCAGGGAAAACAAAACATAAAAGGCAAAGTTGCGCCATTATGCCATCACTTATGACATCATCAGTACATTACATCATCACATGTGACATCATAGATCTGACATCACTAGACATTAGTGGATATATACTATTTTACATAGATGTGTGTACAGTACTACATGAACTAACATGACTAAACATGATTACAACTATGTACACTTTTAAAACAACATTTTTTACATTGTTAAACATTTCAATACAACAAATTCTCTTTGTTCATTAACTTTAAACATTAACATTGCAATTGACCTTTTAGATTCTCTTGTTCATCATTTTCAATCCTTTTAAATTCTTGTACTTTTTTAAATCTTTAGCACTGCAGTACAAATAAGGCTAGTAGTTACTTCTTGTTACATTTCATAAGTTCTGTCCCCCCATGTGCTGAAGGCACTATTAAACTGGCAACTGTAACTTTTGCCTGTGTTTACCAAGATATCATTCCTTGACTGGAAGTTACCTTTTGTAGTACACATATTTAAGTTTAAGCTCTATTTGTAGTTTACATTTATAGCAATCATAGTTACATTGGGTTTACTTATATGAAATTACAAATGTTTTTCTTACCATTTTGTTACCTTATTATACTTTTACTAAATCAGAGTTAAAATCAAACTTTCACTAGTTTTTTGTACATTTCTTTATCAAAATTAACATCAATTAAAAATGTTTTATCTGAATTTAACTTTTTTCCAGCATTTTTATTTTCATTGTTAACCACTTTAGTTTTACATTATCAACTACACATGCTTTTTGAAAACCTTTTTTTTTTTTCTTCTTTTTTAAGGTAATACTTCCGATAGTCTCCCCAATAACTGGAACAACAAATATCTGAACTGTAAAGGATTTCCCCCCTTTCACTTTTTGCTAACCACAGTTAGTTTTCAATGTGACAGGCTCTGTTTTTGGATTTATGTACTAGGAGAAAAACATGCATTTTTTTAGTGCACACACCTAGGCACATTATGGAAATTCTCAAACCCATATCACTACTGCAGGTTAGGCACACACAATACAGTTTATAACACCTTTTCATTAACCTTAACATAAAATTCATTTACTTTATCTGAGATTGCTGCAGTGAGCACCTCACCATTTGGCACACTTGAGGGATAATTTATCCAGACCTCAAGGCTGGTGATGTCACTTTATTGGGTAAGGGTTTTCCCTTAATTGTGACCATAGAATTTCATTGGCTAGGTTTGTATACACACCCAGTTTTACAAGTGTATTAATCCCAAGGCATGGGAAATATCAAACCTTGTATGACATATAGGGTATAGTATACTTTTTTATCTGGAGTGTTAAGGCAAGTGCCTATTCTTTTTAAACTTTATTTGTGGTCTGGAACAATTGTAACCATTTATTTTAAAACTGGGTAAACCTGTGCACTGCTTGGACAATACAGGACTTTACCAGCTCTGTTGTTGTCTCACATTTTAGCGTTACCTCTGGTTTTATTGAGTGGCACCTCTTTTTTCACAGTCCTCAGTGGGTCTGGTACTTAAGAGTTTAATGATTTTGTCAAAAACAGGATGGCACTGGGAAAAACAGGACATATTTTCTTTGTGAAGAAAGCTAGGCATCTGTTTTAATTACAGATTTATCACATCTTCTTTTGACACAAAAACCACAGAAGTTTTACTTCTCTATTTTACCAATTTTTAAAATTACCAAAGCTAAATACATTAATTACATTTGAACCTACACAATTTAGTTTAATCATTAAATAATTTTCTTTACAGTAGCATGAATTTTATTGTTTAGAAACTTTGTTGACTCTTTCTAAAAGTATTTGGCTTCTTTACCTGTGACCATTATTTTTTGGTCATAGTCTAGAATAGGTTTAAACCTCCTTAGAAGGTTATTTTCAATCAAGAAATCATTACCATCTTTTTGTAACATACACTGGATGTTTAATCACCATTTTACCAAATCTTAATTTTAACCAAACTTTACCTATGGTCTTTTAAGCTTCCTCTTCATAACCTACAATTTGTAAGTTGTCAGGAAGGGTTTTTAGCTTTTTGGAGTTACCTATGGCATTAGTCACTTTATCATACAGACTTTTAGACATGAGACTTACTTTAGCCCCAGAATCAAACAAAGCCTTATGATTTAGACTGTTTTCAATGTTTATGTCACAGTAAAATCGTTCTGCTTTTTTTTTTGGGGGGGATTAGGTTGCCCAGGCAGAATTTGTCTTTCTTGTCTGGCAATACAGCAGTTTTTTACAATGACATTGTACACTGGCTGATACTAGCTTAGAAACCTTTTGAGAAAGGTTAAGCACAGAGTTAGCATTTTTAACTTTACTTGGCATCTCATTTTTAAATCTCATTCCAATCTCATTATTATTTTTAACGATAGCAGTTTTTGTAACCATGTCAGCAGTAGTGTGAACAGGATCCATAAGTCACATAACCCTACTAGTCACATCTGTACAAGGTACAGTTGAGGAGGCATTTTTTACAGGCAAATGAAAGTAAAGAGATGACCAAAGAGCTTGGATCGATCTTTGAAAATGAGTGTTTAACTCTTTAAGCTTTTTGGTTGTTTCCTCTACTTCCTTTTGTGAATTATCAATCATTTTCTCTTGTCTTGTACAACTATGTGTAGACTTGTTTTGAGTTGCACTATCATTTTTCTGATCATAGTCAGAATAGTGGTGCCCCCTGTGGTCAGTTTTGTTACCATACTCACAGCTATACCTTGCACCTGGACCTCCCCCCTTTTGAGAGGAACTCCAGTGCTGGTAGTGGTTTAAGTCTTGATAAGACTGCCAAGCCACAGAGGGACCAAACATGGGCTCAGATTGTTTTCTTTTGTTAGACAGAGGTAAATTCTCTACCCCCTTAGCTGGAGTATTAGAGGTGATAGCCTTTAACACCTTAGCTTGAGGTACAGAGGTCTTTCTTTTTTGTCTAATTTTGTGCTTTTTCTTATATTTTTTTATTGTTTCACACTCTGAATCTGAACCTGAATTACCTGTTTGTCTAGGGGAAATTATATTTTTGCTTCAGAGGCAATTCATTTTCTGAGTTAGATGACACACTCAATGATATACCAGAATCAGTCAAGCAAGATAACCTTTTGCATGCTTCCATTTTTCCTTTAACTTGACTTTTACTTTGTAAACTTTTATACTTTTTCCTTAATTTAACCAAATCCTTGTTAACTTGTGCATAAGCTTCTGCTAGTTCAACCTTTTCTGTTTTCAAGTTCAAACACTGTTCTTGACACTGTTGTAACTCACTTTGCAAGACAGCATTTTTAACCTTTAGCTTGACTAAGTCACAGTAGTTATTAGAAAGGTCATTTTTACACTCTTGTAAAAGCTTTTCTAAAATATCTACTTGGCCTGCAAACATTACCACACTCAAAACATTTATCCTCCAACATTTTTTCCAGCTGTTGTATCCTTTCATTTTTACTTTCAATAAAAGTTAGCTGTGCTGGGGAAAAACTACTGTTTTAGTGCTAAGCATATCTGCAGTTACAGCTAATGTTGTCATGGCTATGCAATAGTGCTTACCAACTTTAACAACAACAATTGAGTATTTTTTTGAAAAACAAATGAAACAGCAGTAACTTCTTACACAACAATTTAAACAAAGTCTCTTGTTCTTTCTTGAGGCTTTAAAAGTTCTTTTTCTTGTTGCCTTACTATTAGTCAGTGATTCTATTCTGTTCACTTGAATGCTTTAGCTTCCCTTTTCTTTTGTTTAAGGTACCTTGAGACTCAGAAAAACAAAGCAGAAAGTATTATTTCTGCAATTTAGAAATCTTGCAAGTACTAACAATAATAACAGCATTTATTTTTCATACACTGTAAGTGTGGATTGTCATTTACTAATAATTATATCCTGGATGAGCCCCTGAAGATGTCATAACAAAGGCTTATAATATCACTTTTTATATGAATGCACTTGGATTTACTTCAGGCCTTACCCAAAAATTATTTAATAAATTACCAGAAATAAATATTCACATGTGATATTATCCTATGCTCTCCAGATTAAACTGTAATGGTAAATGACACTGCGTACCACCCATACAGTTATATGAAAAATAGATATTTTATTTACACCTATACAATGGTTCTAAATATTCCTTATTAGCATAAATATCAAGCCTAATCTTGTAAACATCAACAAAATTGTTTCAGATAATCCAGCAACTAATAAATTCTAGCAAATAAACAATGTAAAGAAATAAGCAATACTTAGCATAGTAAATGGTAACAGTTATACTACTTTTATCATACTTGGTATTTAACATAACCTTTAAGCATAAGAACATATACTTATCAGATCAGTATCTGAGATTATTTTTGTACAAAACTTGTTTAAAACTTCATTGCATGTAAAATGTATTTCCTATGAGAACTAGCAACAACTCATTACATTTGTGGTTTGTACCGTACTTTTATAAAACTCAGTTTTAACTTTTCAAATCATGCACAATTTTTAGTTTAAAGCTTTTAAGCTATATACCCAGATTCTATAGTTAAGAGCAGATTTCCTCTTACTTTTCCAGATAAGCCAATTTAAAATACCAAGACTATTAATTAATAATTAGTGAAAGTAATTAAAAAGGAGTACTTATATTTCTGGTAGGAGAAGTGGTTCTTCTCTTCTACACTTAGAACTCTGGCTGAGTCTGACTTTTGATGTAAAGGTTTTTTTGGTCAGCTAACTTTGACCCTGGAACTTCTTTTAGCATGGATACACTCCGCAAGTTAAACCTTTACTAAAAAACAGTTCTTGGCTTTGTAGAATACAGCTTTAATCTGCACAGTCCATAGCAATACTGGATTCAAAGAACTTTCTTGTGAATAGCAAGTTGTTTTAACAACTGGAACTTTATGACTGTTTATGTTTCATCTGTTTTAAAACCTTAAGACACTAGACCTTTTCCTCACAATGCTATAAAGCTTGTGTGAGTTTTAAAAATAAGTCTGTGTCTGGATAACAACAGGCAACATTGCTCCAGTCAAGGCTCAGCAGACAAAACACAAATCTTGCTTTAAACACAAAAAAAATGTCCTTGCATTACAGGGATTTATTTAACTCTAAAAATTGATTAGCGTTTTGCTCATAAAAGTGCTAAATCTTTGTGAAAATGCATAGCTCTTGCCTCACTGTGTTTAACAAACACAGCACTTCTAGAAAATCTATATAAATACTTTATGTACACTTAGTATAGTCCCAAGAAAAAAACTGCTAATCAATTACTTAAAACCCTGCATTACTTTCTTGCCTCTGGATATCTTTAACAGCACTGAGCTCTGGCTCTCCCTAGGTGGACCCCTGCATTTTAAACAGGTGTGGCCCAAAGTTCATTGGCCTAGCATTAGTATAAAAGCCTTAACATTCTTAGTTAACTAACATAGGTTTTCCTACATCTATAGCTCAGATATAAGGAGTGGTCAGCAGCATTTTTTTAAATATAACAACTGCTCTGGTGATGTCATCACCAGATTTTGATTGGTTTGAGTCACTAAAAAGGTAGGGCATTTTAGAAGATAAATGGTGACATACAGACATTCCTCTTTAAGACAGCCCCTTCTCCTCAAACCTATTTTTGGGTCAAAATGATTTATTTAAATAAAAGTCTTATTTACCATAATTTGAACATTAAACTTGCATATTCAAGTGTTTTACATTAAGCCAAACATTCTTGAAAAAGTCTGATACCTGTAGTATGGATACTTTTTAAACTACACTATTAAGGTTATAACTTCATAGTTTTAATAGAACTTCTCAAAACAAAATGTTAGTCTTACTCTACATAGTCTACGCTACAGAATGATATAAGATTTGTAAGAAAAATCCATTCCTAAAGTCTTTAAAACATTACTTTTTGTAGAGACACACAAGATCCTTTGTTCTTTTATAAAGACATCAATCACTGTCAGAAAAGTTAATTCACTATAAACTTTTAGACGGTCTTTCTCTTTACAACAACAAACTACAGATTTAATATTCATCTTGTTAGACTTCCTAAGATGTGAGTTATCACAAGATACTAGATTTGTCAAGTTCTCTAATAAGAAAATGATATTAAATAAATGATATTCATAACTTTTGAATGCTTCATTCAGCAACTATAAAATTTGGTAAGCTTATTTATCATACTATTTTCCAATAACTGTCCAATTTTCATAGCGGCAGTACACTGTATCTTTAAACTATGACGAAAACATCTTATTTCTATACAGGATAATGGGACTTCCAAAGTCTAAAACATTTTTTTTTCTTTTTGGTGCTACCAGTCACATGATCTCATATCTTGATCATAGCTATGGATACCTAGCTCCATTTAAAACTTTCTCTGTACAAACACATAAATCCTAATAAAAGTGTCTGTGGAACCTGTAAGTTAGGCACCATCTTATCTCTGTTTTACAGTTAAAGCACAGAGCCCTGAAATTTAAAACAGTCTCTTTAAAACCATTTTTTTCTCTGAACTCTGAAGCTGACTCAATTTTAAATGCCATTATTTCCATTTTACTGTTTTTAAGACTCAATCAACATTAATCTTGACCAGAAATAAAAGTAAACATTTCCCATCTTAATACCATATAATAATCAGATAAAATAATAATGATAATTAAAAAAAATCAATTCTTGAAGATAAAAATAAAATAATTTTTCCATCTAGGGTTTTATCCCTACAGAACATACTAACATACTAAAATGCCAGCAGAATAGGCCTAATGGTCTCTCGAGTCTGCTTGATTGGTCAGCCCCCACCCTGGGTGCTGACCTTGCTGCCCCCCTCGCCTTCTCTGGCTTCTCCCTTCCCAGTTCCAGATATTCTTGCTGCATTGGATTTTGCTTCCAGAACCCTTCCCCTGTACCTGTCCCAGCCCCTCTTGAACCCCTCCACCATCTCTGCCTCCACCAGCCCCCTAGGCAGTGCATTCCATGGTTCCACCACCCTCTCAGTGAAGTAGCACCTCCTCCTTTCACCCCTGAATCTTCCCACCTCCAGCTTCCACCCATGCCATCTAGTGGCCCCCTCCTCCTTTCTTCAAAGCACCCTGACTGTTCTTCCCCCATTTACCCTCTTCATGTACTTGAAGACCTCTATCATGTCCCCCCAGTCCCTTCTCTCTCTTCCAATGTGTACATATTTAGCTCTTCGAGCCTCTCCTCATAGGTCCTGTCTCCCAAGCCCCAAATCATTTTGGTTGCCCTCCTCTGGACCCTCTCCAGGAGTTTAATGTCCCTCTTTAAGTGTGGCCTCCAAAACGGCATGCAGTACTCAAGGTGTGGTCTCACCAAGCAGTTATACAGAGGGAGCATCACTTCCCTCCTTCTGGAGGTGATCCCACTAGCGATGCATCCCAGCATCCTGTTGGCCTTGGCTGCTGCCCTTCTACAAGTCTTCGAGTTGTTCATTTTGACATCCACCACCACCCCCCCCCAGGTCCCTCTCAGCTATCGAGACTTGTAGCATTCCCCCCCGGGTGTACACTTGGCCCAGGTTGAACCACAAACTGTGCTGTTCATATGATCCAATATCATTATTTAATGCTGACTTAGAAATTTTTATGGATATTTTAGCAGACCAACTTCAATGGGTGGTCCCTTCAGTAGTAAACCCCAAGCAGACAGGTATTATTTCTAGTAGGTTATTGCAAAAATCATTAGAACACTACTTAATATAACCTCATACCAGAGGAGGCAGGGGGCATTCCAACTGGTAATCTCTGTGAAAAAAGCTTTTAATAAGGTTAATTGGCCCTTGTTACAAAAAACATGGAGATTTTGAAATTTGGCCCTAAAATATTACAATCTCTAGCCTTTACACACACATAACATCAGGCGTGGGTGCATGCTAACAGGGTAAACTCTGCTTACTTTCCTCTCCCCAGAGGTACCAGACAGGAATGCTCCCTGCCCCCTCTGTTCTTTGCACTGTGGCTAGAGCCACTTGCAGCAGCAGTGAGACAGGACATTTACATCAGAGGAATAACAGTGGGGCTAGTGCAGTAAAAATTATCTCTTTATGTGGATGATAATATTTTCTTTCTCGGCCATCCCCAAGACTTAGTGTCTCACATTATGCATTTGTTGGAGATTTTTGGCCATGCTTCTGGTTACACAATTAATTATGACAAATCTGAAACCTTCATTAATAGTGACACCTATCCCGGAGGGTTTTGGGTAAACTTCCCATTTACGTGAGCCAAACAACCAATTTCAGTACTTGGGAATACACATTAACGTTAACACCACCAAACATTTTGTGATTAGTTATCAAAAACTGCAGGTGGAGGTTCAGCAAGATTTGACCAGATAGCATTTGTTGCCTCTATCGCTAGCAAGTTGGGTGGCCACTGCCAAAATCAAGATTTTACCTTGGTTTATGTTTTTATTTGTGGCCTTGTCATTGCCCATACCCATGTCATTTTGGATCCCACTGACCAAAGGCATATGGGGAGCCATAGGGCATGTATTAACCAAAAATACTAATGCGGCCTAAGAAACAGGGGGATTAGCCCTGCTCAACCTGAAGCAATATTGTCTGGCTGAGCAGATGATGGCTTTATGCTCTTGGACTAAGCAACAGATACCCTCAGGGTGGTATGACACAGAAGCAGGAGGACAGCTGTTGTTCACTCTGGCCCTTACCCAAGTCTCACATGTATGCACAATTCCAAATGGGTAGGTAAAGCACACCCTAGCCTTGCTAAGTAAGGTGAGGAAGTTGCTAAAATCATCTGATTCCTTGTGCAGCTGAGCACAATTAAAGAGAGAAGATGGAGAGGGGCTGGTCCTGGGACCCAGAGTCACAGCATGAACCTGGACTGACAGGTAGTTGAGGACCAAAGTGTCAGTTGGGGGGGCAAAGGCTGGACACTGCTATAATTCCAGCATGAGGAAGCCCATTGGGCCAACCAGAATCCAGTAGAGCACTGAGGGGAAGGATTTGGAGACATTAAAGATAACTTTTTACTTGGACTGTACTCATGCCTACTGGGTCAGTTTGCTGTATGTAGAATGGTGCATGTCAAAACAATGCAACAGAGACAGCCAGGCGGGAATAGCAACAGGGTGCAAAATCGCTAAATGGTCTATGCAGGGCTGTGCACCCTGTCTCTGTTCCCTCACAGAGGATAAGTCCTCTGCTGGGAGGAGGGTCCACTGAGTAGCTGCCGTGGCTGATATGATGAGCTACAGGCAGCAATGGAGGCAGTGCGTCTACGAACCAGGTATCGAATCCCGAACCCAGACACATGGAATTTTTGATTTAAATGTACAATCCCCCCCAGAGTTGATTATTTTAGTTGGTAGGGGTTCAGGGGGCACAGCCCCCTGTAACAGGGGGTGTGTGGGGCACAGCTCCCTGCAAAACATAGAGAAATGCCACTGGCAATATATTGCAATGTACTGGCAGCGCGGTATATTACTGTGGCATTGTGTTGTGCAACATTATGACCCCGTGCCATACTCAGGACAGGGCCACACCAGGAGAGTCATTGGATCAGGAGGGGGGCTGCATAAGTGTGACTTGTGCAAGGTGCTTGCCACCATGGGGGCACCACGCTACAGCGCACTAGCCATCAGAGTAGCTGCAAGGGTACGATTCAAACCTTTTGAAGTACCGTTGTCCCCAGAAGGGGCTATTAAATGTTGTTACTCTCATGTTATACAAAGCAGAAGTTCTGGTTATATGTTTGTTCTATATGACGGTTTCTTATTTTATTTATTTATTTAGCTTTTGTTGACCGGGTAAGTGCACTAGACAAATCCTGCCTATTTTCAGGCACGACCCGGGGGAGGGGGATACAGATGAATGCCAACTGACCTTGAACCAGATTAAGCTGTTGGTGGTATTTTTGGCGAATGAGGGAAATTTGGCCAGGACACCGGGAAATTCTACTCTTTTCGATAAGTGCCATGGGATCTTTAACATCCACCTGAACTACCACCAATCCAGGCAGATGGGACCTCAGTTTAACATCTCATCCGAAAGACGGCACTTCAGAAGTGCAGCACCCCTCTCATGCTGCATTACAGTGTCAGTACTGGGATATTAACCCAAGTGCCAGATGTGGGAACTGAACCCACAGCCCTCTGATCTCCCGGCCTCAGAGGTGAGTGTGCTACCTACTGAGCCACTGACACTGCCCAATGTACCATTCGGGGGAGTGGAGGGATCAGACACCTAAACCTCACTAAGAGTCTATGGCTGAAGGGAGAATAATTACAAATAATATAAAAGGCCTAAACAGTCAAAAAAACACTCAATATTACAAAACATTAAAGCACCAAGGGGCAATCATAGCACTCCTTAAGGAGCCCCACCTGTCAGAAGGGGAACCAAAAAGCTTAGGAGGTCTATGCCACATCCTACACAGTGCATGTGCACAGAAGAGTGTGGCAATATTAGTTCAGAAGAACTGTTCCATAGAAAGAGTCTGTACTACCTTTGTGGATATCCAGCAACGATATGACCTACCAAGGGAAGGCTTCTTCTGCTTTTTATAGATAAGACATTACCTAATTTCAGGTAATCATCTTCAGTAGGTAAATACTGACCTCACTTCCCTGAAGAGTTTTCCGTACTGGGCAGCAATGCTTCAGGGATGGAGGGGCAACATATCTAAGACATACAAAGCCTTACAGGGCTTGGAGCACCTGGAGTTTTCTCAGTTGAGAACATTTTGGGAAAGAGAGGCCCATGTCATGACCCAGGAGGAGCAGGAATGGAATAAGATGTGGGAGCATAAATGGAGGACAACTGCATCCCTGGGATGGAGAGAATTCAGGTGAATATGCCTTTCTCAATACTTCCACACACCCACAATAACAAAGCACTTCACAAGAGGGGAATGTTCAGACTTATGCTGGAGTTGTGGCTAGGTGGGGACACATTACCATGTGTTTTGGGGATGCCCCATAGCACAGAAATAATGATCGCAGATACATGGGGCCCTAGAAAGAATTTGGGGGGCAGTAGGTCCTTTCCAGTTCAGATCCCTGCTATTAGGCTAACCAGTAGAGAGTGTGGGACAACAACAACGGAGGTTACTAACAGTCCTATGCACAATTGCACTGAAAGGAATAACAAGTAAGTATCTGTCCATGGACCAACCCACACTGGATTCATGGGTATCCAGGATGTGAGAGTTACAGTGTATGGAATGAATCATAGCCACTTTGTGGCTGACACTGGAGAATCACATGGAGGTTTGGAGAAAGTGGGACCTATATGAAATGGAGGGGCAGGAGGGGGCACATACTGGCAACCCATGAGAGGGAGAGCTAAGAGTAAATAGGGCATAATCCCTCAAACCAAGTGTTTGGGTCATTGTCGGATGTCCCACCCATCAAGGGGGACACCACAGAGTATGAAGGGTGCACCAAAAAGATTCTATGCCAATTAACCCTTTCATACCCCCTCAGGGGGACAGGCTAGTTAGATAAACATTACCATCTGCAACATAGTCATGAAAAGAAGACAAGTAGCAAAGTTTATGTTTGATTTGTGCAAAAAGTTCTGTTTAATGGTTTAATTGCTTTTGTGTAACTTGCTGGTGGTGGATCTCACAACATGTTCATCCATAGCACTGTTTCAGTTCCTGCTGTACTTGTAAGAAGACAATGGTTGCAGACAGCGAGGACTCTGAATTAACTACTCTATATTGGAAAAAGAACTTCTGTTAGCACAAAGTGATATTTCAGTGTACGTGCTCTAGAACCCATATCATTCCTTCTCACAATCCATCAATAAAATTGAGTTTTAAACAAAGAAATTTGAAACTTTTAGGTTTGTTAGAGTTGGACCCATGGATGTGCCCTTGCTAGGTGGTTTCACAAGAACATTTTCAGTTTTTACATTATTAGCATTTAAAAATGATGTTTTCATGCTTGCACAGTTCGGTTTTTGCATAGAATGTTGTCACAACCTGTCCACACTCAGGATGCAGTCAAGAACATTTAGTCAGTTTTCTCAGCCCTCCACACCTGTAAGGGTACCTCAGTAGCTGCTGCCATTCAGAAATTATTCTCTTACTGGGGATTTTCCTGGTCTGTATCCCACCAGAGCCAGTGCTCACAGAGTACTATGCTTCTTTGGCTAAGGGAAAACAGCCTTCCCCTGTCACTCACTCCTGAGAAAACACTTCACTCCCTAAAATATGGTAACTGTACTCATCTTCTCCCTCTTCAGAGGCAGACTGTGGATTTGTCAGTACCAGCAGTTACCTATTCCTCCAAAAGATTCAGGCACAGAGGCATGTAATACATAAAAATAATATTTGCTACTTCACAATATTTACGCTCTCTACAGGAGATCACGCATATAAAAGACTATGGGAATTACAGGGTTACTACAGAAATTAAAAGAAAATGGTTTGCACACAGCAAAAGAAACAAATAGAAAAAATCTTCCTAACACTCCTTAAAACTACCAGATTACAGCTGGCCTTGTGGCACTGAGGGTTGAGGTGCTGGATGCAACACCTCGCGGCACGCTGGTGACCCATTTTCGGGAATGAGCATGGACCACTGGGGTCTGATGACTGCTCTCCTCTCCTGGGGATGGGTGGGCATGCCATACAGCTCCTTGGCTGCCTCCTGGTGGAGGATGGGGGGGATAATGCCAGGGCCAGAGTCAGGGAGACAACTAGCATGGCTTCATGACAGGCGCCTCCATGCGCATGTGTTCATGGCTGCAAGGGGAGGGACAAAAGAAAAGAGAGAAAATATGGCTGTCGACTCCATGGAAGCCCCTCCAGTACTCTGGCACTGCTGCCTCAGGAACTGCCAGGCCTGCACTGTATATATACTTGGGAGGACAACCCTCCTCCCTTCTACCCCGCAATGGGGAGTAATCCGTGGGGGATACAGGGCATGGGGGATGCCGGGAGTGAGGCGGTGACCAGGGCTGGAGGAGGACAGAAGTTCACCGCTAGACCGAGGAGGATAAATACCTACATAAAAAAAACTACCAGATTAGAAAGACTCTTACAACACAGGAACTTTAGTGAGCTGTGGCAGACTCCAGCTCTTAGAATGTGTTTAGTCTGACGTACCAGCACTGACTGACTTGCTAGGGTCTGGCAAGACATCAAAAGCATTCAGCTGCCAGCCCTCCATGCCACATCAAGTATGCCAGAGGGTGCAAACAGAATGAGGAGGGACCTGAAGCATCTTGAAGAATGGTCAAGGGTTTGGCAGTTGAAATTCTTTGCAAAGAAGTGCAAGATAATGCATATGGGGCACAAAAACCCTGGAACGATATATCAGTTGTGGGGGTGAGGATATAGCATGCACCAAGCAGGAACAGGACCATGTAGTTATCATCTCTGATGACCTCAGGGTAGGGAAACAGTGTGATAAGGCAGCAGGTAAAGTAAATAGGATGCTGGGATGCATAGGCAGGGGCATCACCAGCAGGAAAAGGGAGGTCATAATTCCACTATACAAGACACTAGTGAGGCCCCACCTGGAGTACAGTATGCAGTTCTGGAGATCTTACCTATGCAAGGACATAGACAGGGTAGGGAAGATTCAGAGGAGGGCAACAAAGATGAGGGATTGCATCACAAATCCTATGAAGACAGATTGAAGGACTTGAATGTGTACTCCCTGGAGGAGAGGAGCAAGGTAGGGGATAATGATAGAGACATACAAGTACCTTGCAGGGAGAAACAGGATGAAGGAATACACTATTTTCCATCGAAAAAGATGTTCCAGGACTAGAGAGCATGGGATGAAGTTGGAGGGAGGGCAATTCAGAGGAACATGAGGAAGAATTTCTTCACAGAAAGGGTGGTGGACAAGTGGAGCACCATGCCAGATGAATTAGTGGGGGCTGAAACAATCACAGGATTTAAGTGTAACCCCCCTACAAATGGGGGTTCCTGAAAAGTCTTCCTCGAGCTTGCCTAAATGCTCACTACCAGGCTGGTGTCCTGTGTTTTAGCAGTTTAAATGTGATTGCCAGAGAGTGCCTGTATAGCCTCTGTGTACTGTCTCTTTAAGAGCTGCCTGGATTGCAGTCATAAGTAATCTGAGACAGAGCTCTGTTGAAAGATGTAACTATTTGCTGAAAATCATTTAGAGTGATAATGATAATGTAGTTTCTCTAACCTGCCTTCTTTGCAGCAAGGACTGTTTGTTTATCCCCACAATTTGGCCCGGGACTGCCAATTGGACCAATCAGTACTGGTGAGACCTAAAATGGAGGCAGACTACAGGAGCTGTCTGGAGTCAAAATCTGTAGGAATTGTAGTTTGGGGCTTTTGGTGCCTTTTTGCACCTGAAGGAGGAGCTCCTGTTGTAACTGACAGATGAATCAGCCAACCGAACCTTTTGGATCTTGGGGAAATTCCCAGGCTTGCTGCAGTTTGAGTCAGATCTAAGTTGGGAGCTGAATAAGCAACATGCTTGAGACAGTCAAGCAGCCGTCTGAGCAGTTTCGCATGGGAGAACTGTGGAAAGGCCTGAGTTGTGGCCTGCATGTCTGCCTGCTGCCCCTGAGAGGGAGTGAAGAGAATTATTTCGGACTAAATCCAAGTTTGTGAAAACAAAGTAAGCCACTGATTTTTTACCAGGCTCATACCTGAAGAAGACCAAAGATTTTGCTGAATGCGATCGGCCTGTCAGGATTTCCAGCTGCTTTTGAATCCCCGGTTTGTGCCGAGACTTTGTGATCTTGACTGGAGAACAGTTTGTCTGGTACAGTAGAATTTCCTTACATGTATATGTGATGTGTATTGAAAGTGGGTAGTGATTTGGTTCCCCACTGTGTGAACTGTGTTCTGCTTGCTGGAAGCTTTATCCAACCTAATCAGACTGAATCCTCATTCATCTCCATTCGGCCTGGGCCATGCCACGCTGGCCCTGCCAGACTACCCCACTGCACAGAGAAAACCACTGATGAGAGACCTGCCTGGGGATCAGCCCCCTGCTCCACACTTGAACAGGAACAACGCCTCAGAGAATCGTGTGGGCCCTGCTTCTACTGGCACTCCAAATTAACCACCTGATGTCTCAATTTTCGTCCAGCCTGTATCCAGTCTTGGGTATCGTGAGTAATCATCAGGGTAGCTCCCTGCAACAACAACCAAATCTAAAAGTGTGTCATCTGATTGTCTTGTTTTCTTTTCACAAACTGAGCCCTCCAGCTCTGGATTACAACTAGTGTGTGTCGTGCATGTTGTTTTCTCCCGTCACTGGGCCCCAACCAGCTGCAACGTTCCTAGCTAGCCCACCATTCTCCATCTGGGTACCCAGAGTGTGTGAATGCTTATGGACCCTGAAGTGCATGCATAACTGTTTGATTGATTGATAGAGCCTTTAAGCAAATTAACCTGATTATGCCCCTTCCTTGTTCAAGTCCCTTAAATAAATCAGATCTAACTCTTTTTTGCATTTACCCTGACTGTGGTTCCAGTTTGTGCAAGAGTACTGTACTGCCGTCATTTGCTGTGTATAATCTTGTTTTACAGGGGGTCCCCAGGGCCGAGCCAGAGGAAAGCCCTGGTGGTAAGTGCAAACAGTGTGGGTACTTGTGTGGTGTATCAGGGGTATTGCAAAAGTGATTATTGTGTATTGTTCTGGCCACTAGTAAGGAAAGAGGGGGGGTTACAGTGTCCCAGAGGGTTGTGCCCAGGTTAGCTTGACCACTACCAACCCTGACCTCTGGGTGGAGGCACCCATTTCAAAACTCAGGCCCCTTAACCTGCTAGGAGTCAAGCAGGCAGGGGTAGTAGCCCTTGGGATAGCGCCACCTAGAGGTTACATTTTGGAGGCACCACTGGGATTTTGTGCCTTCTAGTGTCCAAAAATTACAAATTATTGTTAAAGATTAATGGCTACCCTAGTAGAAATGGCTGTGCACCAGTTGGTGGGGTGGTGTACTGGGCAGAAGATCGACCCCCAAAATGCTCTACTTATACTGGATATTCCCCTGGTTATCGGTAAAGACACTATAGAGAGAGAGCACTCTCCAAAGTTGAATGTTTAAAAAACCCTGTGGTGGTAGGTCGACAGGCTGATTTGATTGCCCAAACTTTCAAAGCCTTGGTAAAGTGTAGTGACCTCGTGGACAGCTCTAAAGTGACACAGACTATTGCCCCAGAAGGGGTCCCAGCTGCCTGGAGAGTGATAGCTAAAGACAGTAAAGACCCCGGGGAGGATGAGCTCACACCATTATGTGAGACTTTTGAGGAGAAATTTGCTAAGTTGTTGCAGGAGGAAGGGAAAACTGTAGAGGACTTTAAGAAATGATTCCTACTGCCTGGGGGTGTTCCTTCCCCAACACCCCCTCCCACTCCAGCACCTGTTAAGGCCCCGCCTTCTGTGCCCATGCTAATGCTGGACCCTATATCTGTACCTGCCATTAGTCATGACTCCTACTGAAGGCTTAGAATCTTTTCGGGCAGCCTCCCCAACCCCCCAGGGAGAGGATGACTGGGAGACATGGATGGACTATGTTGCCCCTCTAGTACTTGAATGGCAATGCTCAGAAGCAGAGAAACAAAAGAGGTTGAGTGAGAGCCTCCAAGATCCTGTCCTGGCTACCATTCATGCCAAGCGGGCCAATAACCCCAAAGCAACTGCACATGACTATCTGGATGCATTGGAGAATGTGTATGGGAGCCCGGATTCATGAGGATCTGTGGTGGAGCGTAAGAAATGCTCAGCAGTGCCCAGGGGAGCCATTGTCTGTGTATGTACCTCGGTTTGAAAAGCTGCTACATGAGTGCCTCAGAAATGGTAGTTTGCCGTCAAATGAATTCGATCAAACTAGGCAGGATCGGATCCTTAAGTCTGCTCCATTTTCAGAATTGTTACTGCTTCAGTTGCACCTTGCCACCTGACTAAAATCACCCCCCTCCTATGATGAGCTAATGAAAGAAATTCGGGGGGGTTAAGCAAAGGCGACCCTGTGGGGGAATTGCACCCATATCTGCCGGTGCTGCGCAAGTGACCAAGAGTGATCAGCCAAGTGAGGCTAGGGGGCCAAAGTTGGCACTTAACGTGCACTCTGAGAATGCAAAGGACTTCCCACCCTGGACCCAGCATTGGAAAGACGAGCTACTAAAAGAAGTCCGAGAGTTGAAGATGAGTGTCTCTGCAAGGGTTTCCCCCATGGAACAAGATTCTGGTCCCTCTCAGGACATGACTGCCATGGGGGTGGGGGTGCACCCTCAGGCATCCTCTACCGAGGGTAGCTCCCAGGCTGAAATCCAAGAATTGACCGCCACCCTAAAGGAACTGTTAAGATATATTGCACCACTCTCACCGCTGCAAGCAGATATTGGACCCCGATCCCTTGTTAATGCCTCAGTCCCTCATGCAATGTTCTCTCCAAGGATGACCCAGGAGTCTATCATTTGTCACAGCTGTGGGAAGGATGGCCATATGAAGAGAGAATGCCGGTCTCAGAAAGATTTAGAAAAGGTAGCAAACAGACTCCAAGGGGAGCTCCGAAAAGCAAATCAATGGCCAATGAGTGCCCGTAATGACCACAGTGAGGGTTCAAGAAATACTAACTCAAATTTCTTTGTGGCTAAATCATCTTTCCAGGCCTCTGCTACTGCCTCTCCAGACTGATCCAGTATAGTGGGCCCTTCGATGTAGACTTCTGTGACTGTCAATGATATCCATGCTCAGGCTGTGCTTGATAGCGGGTCGCAAGTGACCACTGTATTTCAGGACTGGTATGAGAAACACTTATCTGATGTGCCATTACAATCCCTGGAAGGCCTACATGTGTGGGGCCTGAGTGACAAGTCTTATCTCTACCTACGGTATGTCCACCTCTGGTTGTCTTTTCCTGCAACTGTAACTGGTATAGAGGAGCGAGTAGAGACATTGGCCCTAGTGTGTCCCCCCACTGGACTGTATGATGGGGTCCCCTGCTAATTGGGATAAACGCCCATATGTTTGGGAGACTGGCGCAACTCTGTCACAAGAAACAAGGGTGATGGACTGGGACGTCCCTGAGAATTCCAGCTCTGATCAAGAGAGCCTGTGATTTGCAACAGAAACCTGAGGAAGTAGACCAGGATGAGCCAGTGGGGATCGTGAGGAACCAGGATCCCAATTCAATGGTTTGGGACCCTAATGCCCAGTGTACCATTCAAGGGGAGGTCCGCCTCCAGAAAGATGTCAAGAACAAAATACTGATGTTGGATGCACCAGGCGATGGAAAATTGCCAGAAGGATTATTGGTCAAGCCCAGCATCTTGCCTGCTCATGCCCATGCCTATGCAAGACGAGTGATGGTCTAGATTCACAGTGTGTCAGATCGGGAGATCCAGGTGAACAGAGGGTGCACTCTAGCAATGTACACTGTACGAACACTGCAATATTGCCCAGCAACAAGCACTCTGGTGAGAAGGAGAGGGTGACCCCTGTCTTGTTTGACTTTGTTGACTCCCCGTTGCCAGGAATGGAAGGCTAGAAATAGCAAGAGACTTGCCCAGAGAGACCAAGTGTTTTCATTGAAGGAATGGGATGTGGGATGTGTCCAGGGTGCAGAGCATCACATACACCTGCATGATGAATGGCCATTTCAAGAGATGTCCCAACGCCTAGCCCCAGCAGACATAGATGATGTGAGAAGACACCTGCAGGAAATGCTCGCTGGTGTGATACAAGAATCCAGGAGCCCATACACCTCTCCCATTGTGGTTGTGTTTAAGAAGAATGGGTCTGTGAGGATGTGTGTTGATTATCGAACCCTGAACCGGTGGACCATCCCAGACCAATACTCCATGCCTCGTATACAAGATGCCCTGGACTGCTTGAATGGGAGCAAATAGTTCTCGGTGTTGTATTTTCACAGCGGATACTACCAGATCCCGATGGCCCTGGAAGACTGTGAGAAAACAGCCTTCATCTGTCCATTGGGGTTCTACGAGTCTCTGAGGATGCCACAGGGGATATCAGGCACCCCGGCCACCTTTCAGTGACTGATGGAACGTGCGGTGGGAGATATGAATTTGCTGGAATGCCTGGTGTACTTGGATGATGTCATTGTGTTTGGGAGCACCTTAGAGGAGCATGAGAACTGACTGTTTAAAGTCCTAGACTGACTGGAAGACTTCGGCCTCAAGCTGTCCATTGACAAGTGCCAGTTTTTCCAAACCTACATAAAGTATGTGGGGCACATAGTATCTACAAAAGGGATAGAGACTGATCCCAGTAAAGTTGAAGCACTGACTACTTGGCCCCAGCCCCATAATCTGAAAGAACTACAATGTTTCCTGGGATTCCGTGGCTACTACCGCAGATTCATAAAGGACTATTCCAAGGTGATTCACCCACTGTTGAACCTTACCCAGGGTTACCCTCCTACCAATCGTAAATACAAAAAAGAGGCAGTTAAAGAACCAGAAAAAGTATACTTCCACCCAGATGAACTCTTCGGGTCCCGCTGGATGCCCGACTGTGAAGCAGCCTTCCATGAGATCATATACCAGCTCACCCATGCCCCATCCGCATCTATGCTGACCCCACCAAACTCTATGTGATGCATACTGACGCTAGTCTGCAGGGTCTAGGAGCGGTGCTGTATCAAGACCATGAGAATGGCCTGAGACCAGTAGCTTTCACCAGTAGGAGCTTGACCCTGTCTGAACCAAACTACCCTGTGCATAAGTTGGAGTTCCTTGCGCTAAAATGGGCCATCGTTGACCAGTTTCATAAATACCTCTATGGGGCAAAGATATTGGTGAAGACTGACAATAACCCGTTGACCTATGTACAGACTTCAGCTAAGTTAGATGCCGCTGAGCACCGGTGGCTTTCTGCATTATCAACCTATGATTATGCTGTCGAATACAGACTGGGCCTGATGCTGATGCCCTATCACGAAGGCCCACTTCCAAGAGTGATTGGTTCAGGCTGTCTGAACCTGATATTCAAGCATTGTGCCAGAAGTTTGATAGAGATGAACAGATGTCTGCAGAACCAGTGGACTGTTTAGTAGATTGCTTGGGCCCTTCTGACACCTGCATACCAGCTGCTTAGTGCCACTTCTCTGCTCTAGATAGTAGTGCACTACCTCAATTTGACAATGACAGCATTCAGTGGGCTCAATCCCAAGATCCTATGATTCAGCCAGCACTTGATGCTCTGCGTGTGGGGAAAGATGTGTCTAAGTTACATTCCACTGACTTGCGAACTACTTTATTGTTTAAAGAAGGCCCCAGATTGAAGTTGCTTAATCAGTTGTTGTATAGAGAGACAGTAGATCGTAGTGGCAAAGTAGACAAGCAACAACTGGTCCTGCCCACGGCCTTTAAAGATTTGGTACTGAGGTCCCTCCACAATCACATGGGGCACCTCGATATTGACAGAACCCTTGACCTGGTATGATCTCGCTTCTACTGGCCCAAAATTGGGGCTGATGTTGAGCACCATGTAAAGACTTGTAGTCGCTGCCTGCAAAGAAACGCCCTGCCTCAGAGGGCTGTCCCCCTTGTTAATATCACTACCAGTGCCCCCATGGAACTAGTCTGCATAGACTTCTTGTGTTTAGAACCTGATCAGTGGAACATTGGCAATGTGTTAGTGGTTATGGATCATTTCACACGGTATGCACAAGCTTTTCCCACCGAAGATCAAAAGCCATCTACCGTCGCCAAGGTGCTAGTGGAAAATGTATTTGTCCACTATGGTGCCCCCCAGCAGATTCATTCTGATCAAGGCAGAGACTTTGAGAGTCGGCTAATCAAAGAAATACAAGAACCACCCCCTATCACCCGCAGGGAGACCCTCAACCAGAACATTTTAACCACACCCTTCTAGACATGCCGGGCACCCTCCATCCAAAAGACAAGCATAAATGGAGCCAGCAGATTAGCACCTTGGTACACACATACAATTGCATGAAAAATGATGCTACTGGGTTCTCCCCCTACTGCCTCATGTTTGGGAGAGAGGCCCGGCTGCCAGTTGATGTCTGTTTTGGGGTCTCTCCAGATGGGGTCCGAGCTGAAAACTACTTGTAATATGTACAAAAACTGAAAGCTCAATTGAACTATGCCTATCAACTGGCCCAGACAATGGCCGCCAAGTGAAATCTAGCCAACAAAGAGAGGCATGATTAAAAAGTAAAGGCTCAAGAGCTTTGACCTGGAGATGGTGTGTTGTTACGCAATTTGGGACTGCATGGTAAATACAAAATTGCTGCTCAGTGGCACCATCTTCCCCATGTAGTAGTTGGAAAGTTGGATGATTTACCTGTGTACAAGGTGCACCCAGAGAACAACTCCAAAGCTGTCAAGACCATGCACCGTAACCACTTGCTACCTATTGGCCAAGTCATGATTGAGGCTGAACCCCCAGAAATCGAGCTCCCTGGGCCAGTGTCTCATGCTGCTGCAAGAAAGAGACAGAGTCAACCTACCGCAGTGGTCACAGTTTTAAGGTTTCCTCCACAGCAGGCCCAGAATGATAGTGACTGTCAGTCCACTTCTGACGAAAGTGAATACGACCATGCATATTACCCCTCTTATGAACTGAGTCAGCTGTTTCGAGGTAACCCACTGATAAATTGTGGGGATGAAGCTGGGTCTTCTGGACTGCCTTACTGCCCAGCTTCGTCCTTGGAGCCAATGCTCCCAGAAAGTGAAGTGCAAAGTATCACGTCTGAAGATGTTGAGTCTCTGTGTATTGTGGAACTGTATGATTTGCCTGAAGAAGGGGCTGAGGGTTTGAGTTTTTCTGGTGACATACCAGAACTTGAAGAACACTATGAGAGTGCTGACCACCCCCTTTCAGTGCCTCAAAGCTTGATTGTGCCTGAGCCTTTGCAAAATGAGTCAAGTGTTGTAGAAACAGCCTGCTGAGCAAGGAGCCGACAGTGCCCCAAGTTTGGATGTTCCCACCCAGGCAGAGGCACCCCTCACAAGTGACGAGAGTCCCCAGACCAGTGCTGAGAGTACAGAGACTGTAGTTGTCCCCTCAGAAAGACTGGCTGAGCTGTCAAGCCGGTAGTATGCCTCAGTTATGATTCTCCCGGGAGGCCAGTGGATTTGCCTTTCAATGTGGTGCACAAAGGTGTTTATGTCTCACCAAGCTCACTGCCCTAATTGAGCTTGACATCCAATTCCAGGTTACTTGTCTTTCCCTTTCACCATGGTGCCCCTGCCCCCTCTAGCCCCAAGTTAGCTGATAGGGAAGGGCCCCCCCTTGCATTGCTTAAGGTACAAGAAGTTGTTACCTGATTCAGTATAGTAATGTTCAATTTACCTGTGTGAAATATGCAGTGTGTTGTCAGAATGGATATAGTATCATGAAATGTAGTGAATATGTATAGTAAAGTAATACGTTTATGTTAACTGATGCATGATGGTACAGACTTGAAGCGGATGCCAAGTTTTTTCCAGGCAGGGAAGGGTGTAACCCTCCTACAAATGGGGGTTCCTGAAAAGTCTTCCTCGAGCTTGCCTAAATGCTCACTGCCAGTCTGGTGTCCTGCGTTTTAGCAGTTTAAATGTGATTGCCAGAGAGTGCCTGTATAGCCTCTGTGTACTGTCTTTTTAAGAGCTGCCTGGATTGCAGCCATAAGTAATCTGAGAGGGAGCTCTGTTGAAAGATGTAACTATTTGCTGAAAATCATTTAGAGTGATAATGATAATGTAGTTTGTCTAACCTGCCTTCTCTGCAGCAAGGACTGTTTTGTTTATCCCCACCATTTGGCCCGGGACTGCGAATTGGACCAATCAGTACTGGTGGGACGTAAAATGGAGCCAGACTACAGGAGCTGTCTGGAGTCAAAATCTGTAGGAATTGTGGTTTGGGGCTTTTGGCACCTTTTTGCACCTGAAGGGGGAGCGCCTGTTGTGACTTGACAGGTGAATCAGCCAAACAAACCTTTTGGATCTTGGGGAAATTCCCAGGCTTGCTGCAGTTTGAGTCAGATCTAAGTTGGGAGCTGAAAAAGCAACATGCTTGAGATAGTCGAGCAGCTGTCTGAGTAGTTTTGCACGAAAGAACTGTGGAAAGGTCTGAGTTGTGGCCTGCATGTCTGCCTGCTGCCCCTAAGAGGGAGAGAAAAGAATTATTTCGGACTAAATCCAAGTTTGTGAGAACGAAGTAAGCCACTGATTTTTTACCAGGCTCATACCTGAAGAGAACCGAAGATTTTTTTTTTTTTAGTCTTTGGTAACTGGGTAAGGCCCACTAGGGACAACTGCCTGTTTTCATGTGTGACCTGGGAGCACTGGGCAGTTAAGTGACTTGCTCAGAGTCACACAGTAAGCAAATGGAGGTTGTGAGACTCAAACTCAGGTCTGGTCTACTGGATGTACCAAGCTCGTTCACACCTCGTTCCTCTAACCTCAAGGCTATACTGACAGCTGAATGCGATCGACCTGTCAGGATTTCCAGCTGCTCTTGAATCCCTGGTTTGTGCAGAGACTTTGCGATCATGACCGGAGAGCGGTTTGACTGGTACAGTAGAATTTCCTTACATGTAAATGTGTTGTGTATTGAAAGTGGGTCGTGATTTGGTTCCCCACTGTGTGAACTGTGTTCTGCTTGCTGGTACCGTAGAATCCTTTACATGCAAATGTGCCGTGTATTGAAAGTGGGTCGTGATTTGGTTCCCCACTGTGTGAACTGTGTTCTGCTTGCTGGAAGCTTTATCCAACCTAATCAGACTGAATACTTGTTCATCTCCATTCAGCCTGGGCCGTGCCACGCTGGCCCTGCCAGACTACCCCACTGCACAGAGAAAGCTACCAATGAGAGACCTGCCTTGTGATCAGCCCCTTGCTCCATGCTTGAACAGGAACGACACCTCGGCGAATCGTGTGGGCCCTGTTTCTCCTGGCACTCCATATTAACCACCTGATATCTCCATTTTCGTCCAGCCTGTGTCCAGTCTTGGGTATCATGAGTAATCATCAGGGTAGCTCCCTGCAACAACAGCCAAATCTAAAAGTGTGTCATCTGATTGTCTTGTTTTCTTTTCACAAACTGAGCCCTCTGGCACCGGATTACAAATAGTGTGTGTTGTGCATGTTGTTTTCTTCCGTCACTGGGCTCCAACCAGCTGCAACATTCCTGGCTAGCCCACCATTCTCCATCTGGGTACCCAGAGTGTGTGACTGCTTATGGACCCTGAAGTGCATGCATAACTGTTTGACTGATAGATCCTTTAAGCAAATTAACCTGATTATACCCCTCCCTTGTTCAAGTCCCTTAAATAAATCAGATCTAACTCTTTTTTGCATGTACCCTTACTGTGGTTCCAGTTTGTGCAAGAGTACTGTACTGCTGTTATTTGCTGTGTATAACCTTGTTTTACAGGGGGTCCCCAGGGCCAAGCCAAAGGAAGGCCTGGTGGTAAGTGCAAACAGTGTGGGTATTTGTGTGGTGTATCAGGGGTATTGTGAAAGTGATTATTGTGTATTGGTCCAGCCACTAGTAAGGAAAGAGGGGGGTTACAGTGTCCCGGAGGGCTGTGCCCAGGTTAGCTTGACCACCACCAACCCTGACCTCTTAATGGAGGCACCCATTTCAGAACCCAGGCCCCTTAACCTGCTACTAGCCAAGCAGGCAGAGGTAGTAGCCCTTGGGATAGCGCCACCTAGGGGTAACATAAGAATGCATGGGATAGACATAGGAATTCTGGAGGTCAGGAGTAAGGGACAACAGACTTCTAGAAAAACGTAAAGGGAACTTGCAACCTCAAATGGACAGACTGGGTGAGTCATAGGCTCTTATCTGCCGACCGTGTCTATGTATCTATGTTACTCTGACATCATGGATTTTACACTTTTTTTTTCTCCTGGGGTTACCACCTCTCTGGAAAGCTGGCCTAAACCAGAATCTTTGGTTTTGTGGAGTCACAGATTCCTTTCATTGGTCTGAGCCGAGTCAGATTCCTATATTAAAAACTTTTGGCTCTTTGAAGCTCCCTCATTAACTGACCTCTTGGTCCTCTCATTACAGGACAAAATGATCATAATTACTTCTCAGGAACAGCTACTTCTGCCTCTGGCAACAATTTTAATTTTGTTTCCCCAGCACAATTCTGTCCCCTTAGCAAGAGAGAAAACAGTACAATGTTGATAAGTTTTTTTTTTTTGTGTGAAAATAATTGTTAAAGGGCAAGTCACAAAACTAAGAGGTGTGATAATGAAAACTCAGATATCGACAGTGGAAACATTGATAACACAAGTCAAGAAAATTGCTTTTTGTTTTTCAACTTTTGGCCATATCTTGGCTATTTGAGGTCCGACTGACCCCACATTTTTAGGGTGGGCATGTTGGCACTGCACCTCATGGACACATAAATGTCATTTTGTTACTGGAACTCCCAATGTCCAAAACTTAAAAAGAAGATATAGTCATTTTTGTGACTCATATCAATAATTGGAAGGCTTTAGCCTGAAGTTCAGCGAGGGGGAAAACAGCTTCTCCCACACCCCCTACTTATATTTCAGGCTTCCACGCACTCTGCTTCGAGTGTTTCAACAGTACTTCAGGGTGGCTGGCTGGTGCCGGCTGGATCTTTCCTCTTTCCTCATTTCTTCTCCCTGGTGCTCCCCCCCACCTTCCTTCTCTCTGCTCTCGGCCTGCTGCCTTTGGTCTCCCGCTCTCTCTCCCCCCCCTTCGTTCTGCCCTGCTTGCTCCCCCGTTTGTTTTCTCCTGCCCCCCTGTACCACCACCCTTCTGCCTGTACCTCCTCCTCCATTGTCCTTCCATTTCTTTCTTTTCTTTGGGGCTCTCTTTTCCTCGCCAGCCACCATGTCCCTATTCCTCTTATCAGTGACCGGATCCCTGCTGCGTCACTGCCTCAATGACTCTATGTAACGTTTCCATCTCTGGACCTCAGCTCTCACACCCCTCTCTCCATTGCGAGCCTGTGCTTTAGGTGTGCCATCACCCCTCGCTACTTCCTCCTTCTCCATGGTCCAGGATTTCCCTTCCTTTCCCGGTCCAGGATTATCCATTCCTCATCTCTTTTCATGCCCATTGAACGTTTGCCTACAGCTTTGACATTTACTGGAAACATTCTAATGTAGACGTGAGTTAAACTGATTCAACCTGATGCCTGAAGCTGAACCACCAGGCTAAATGGCAGCACTCCCACCCATGCTACAACAATCCCTATCTGTTACTTTAATCCCTGGGACCAAGCATAACAACATCAGGGACAAAGACCCCAAATCAGGAACATATCTTAAAACTTGATGCTGTTCATTCAGTAAGCTGACAGCATAAGAGAATTAGTATAAGATGCATTTTCTGAAGAACAAGCAGCCTGTGCATTTACCATATGACATTTTGTGCTTACAGGTCCCACTTTGTGTCATGAAACCACAAATTTTATGAAGGGTGGAGGAAACTGAAGGAAAATCAGGGATAGTTGAGAGGTATGCCTGCTATTTCAACAAGCTTCATAATGTGGGGGTGCAGCCCTGGGAAGTGCGGGAGCTGCCAACCACATCTGTGACATGACGACAAAAAATCCCAATACTACTATGCATTGCCTTCTTAATTGTTACATGGCAGCCTTTCACAGGGCCAGCCGAGACAGGCCAGCCTGCCAGGTAGTATATCACAGTTAAACTATGCTTTCATAACACATGGAGTATTCATTGGACCTCAGCTAACACTACTGCTGGCCAGCTTTTTCGAAGTCTGAAGGAAAAAGGGAGGCTACAAGGGGGGACCATCCACTGACTCGGTGATGGCGTATCACGTGGAGTCCCACCATCCCAAACTATAGTATCATCCTCTTTATCTTGGGCTATGCACTTTACTGCAATGGCAGATGACAGGGGGGTCCCGCTATCCTTACCTCTGTGCAATATTACGGCAATGGCGGACCACGTGGGGTTCCACCATCCCACCAAACCTAGCCCCAAGATGGGGCACTACTCTTGCTCAGACGCTATTCCATATCATCTACAGGCTTACTCACATGGGAGTCGCCCTCTCAAACTCAGACTTCTCTATGAAATGGTGATGGCGATCCACATGGGGTCCACCATCCCAATCTTACACACCACACGAGGGGGCCCTACTCATGACTCAAACATATTTCCTACTCAATGCAGAAAGACCCACATTGGGATCTCACCGTCCTTTCCTCAGACCATCCATCGATTTGGCGATGGCAGACCATGTGGGGTCCTGCCATCCCTACCAATCGTGTCAATGAAGGGGTAACTACTCATGCTCATTCTAACTGAAATTTACTGCAGGTGGACTCACTTGGGATCTTGTCCTCCTTACTTGGAATTATACACTAGTACTGTGACAACGGTCCGCGGGGGGTCCCATCATCCTTGCCTTATATAGTACAAAACTACGATGATGGCGGACCACATAGGGTCCCACCATCCCACACATACACACCCCAAGAGTGGGCCTACTACTAGTTTTAAAGCATTCCAGTTTACTACTGGCTGACTCAGGTGGGGGTATTGCCCTCCTTACCTTGGACTATTCCTTTCTATGGCGATGGCGGACCTCATGGGGTCATGCCATCCCAAAACATACACTGCTTCTAACTATGGCAATGGCAGACCACATGGGGTCCCACTATCCAATCACGCACTACTTAGTGGTACAGCAATTGCAGACCATGTGGGGTCCTGCCATCCCTATCTCGCACTACTCAATGGAATGGCAATGGTGGACCACATGGGGTTCCACTATCCTAAACATACACACCCCCTACAAAAGGGCCCTACTCATAGCTCAAACGTATTTTCAATTGCTATAGGCTAACTCACGCAAGGGTATTGCCCTCCTTACCCTGGACTGTTCCATACTATGGCAATGGTGGACCACGTGGGATCCTGCCATCCCAATATGCATGTCCCACGAAGGGCCTTACTCATATTTCCATGTCATTCCAGGCAGACTCATGTGACTTCCATCCTTCGTACCTTGAACTATTCAAAACTCTCAAAAACTCTGATGTATTGTTCTGTACTTTTCTGTAACCTGTATTGTTATAAATGTATAGTTGTAATAATTTTGCATATTGTAAACAGGTAAGCCTTGTGAACAGGGATTTTCGGAACCCTAATGGCTGTATCACTGTATAAATAAAATTTTACCATACCCTACCACCAATACTACGGCGGTGGTGGACCACGTGGTGTCCGCCATCCCAACAATGGGTCTCGTCCTTCTTATCTTGGATCATGTCATAATGCAGCGATGGCAGACCTGTGGGAGCATCCCGTCATCCCAATACAAACATGCCCACAATGGACATTACCTTACTCAAATGTATTTCTCTATCAGCTACAGGCAGTTTTAGGCAGAGTTTCGCCCCCTTACCTCGGGTCATATCATACTATGGAAATGGCGAACCCATGTGTAGGTCTAACCATCACAAATCTATCATGCTCACAAGGGGGAATTTCTCATTATTCAAATGTATTTCCATCTTCACTAAAGCAGACCCACATGAGGTCTTGCCTTCCCAGTCTGACCACCCGAGACCTATTCTATCGCTCGAACATTCAAATATTATATACACCGGACCTACATGGAATCCCATGCTTCAGCTAGCCCATGTCCGGGTCTACTTACTGCATCAATTCATTCACTTCTTCTACTGCAATTCACCTTCCTTTCTGTTCCAGTTCCAGCTCAAGTTTCTACATGTGGAGCACACCTCGAATCCTTAGACATTGCAGGACTATTTCTGTCCTGACAGGGTACTCGATCATACCCTATTGTTTCATGGATGTACATCAGCCATGTAAGCCTTCCAGCTGGGCTCCACTCCTACCTCATCATCGTTCTCAGCCATGCAATGCCCTGACCATGTCATCATTTATAATCTACAACCCTCAAAATCTGCAACTTTGACATATCCCTCGGCTGTACTGATTGTATATCTGCACTTACATCTGCTTCACTCACAGCTACCTTGGACGCAGATTAACCATCATGTCTACATCCAGATATCATTCCAAGTTGGATCTCTTCAGCTGCTGGAACCTTCATCTTCAGCATTGATTTCCTGCTCATCATTGACCACGAAACAGGACTCTTCGACCAGCAAACCAGACAGAATCCTTGGACATAGCCATAACTAAACCTCAGCCACATTTAGGATTCTTCTCCTCTTAGTATGCCCAGAGGATGAGCAGGTCAGTAGCCATGGGTCCTCAGAGGTTTCTCCCAAAGGGTTTTTTCCTCTCCTGCATGCTACTGATCACACTCTCTGGAGCTGGAGGAGATAATCACTAGCTATTTCTCTTTTTTGTGCCTTAAATCTTACACCTACCCAGTATCCTAAAGAGGGTGGGATGTAGAGAAATGCCAAAGCTCAAGTTATAAACATCAAGCATATACCTTTCAGCTCATAAGTATAAACAAGCACTGAACTACGTACCACACATTGAATTGTTTTTTCGTATGTTACTTTCATTCTCAACTTTTGCTCATAACTTGCTTGTTTTTTCAGAATTTGACCTCCAATTTTTGATACAGACGTTTTTCAACCCACCTCATGAACCTGTCAGCTGTAATTTTTCAGATCTCCGCCAAAACTTTGTTGTGCACTATAAAACAATGCTTTAGTCAGGATTTTAAAAATTCCAGTTCAGGTTCATTAGGTAGTGGAAACCAATGCTTCGGCTGGGATCTGAAAATTGACAGCTGTGAGGTGCATGAGGTGAGGTGAAAAAAGTCTATATTAAACATCTGGGGTTAAAAACTTGAAAAAGCAACCAAGTTATGAAGAAGAAGAAGAAGAAGAAGGCGAAGAATCAGCATTTATATAGTGCTTTTCATACATATTGTATCCCAAGGTTCTTTACAAACAATGCTAGACTGTGACTGAATGTGTAATAGTGGCCATATTGCACATCAACACCCACACACAGCCTGGACAATTGCATGAACCGGTTTTATAAGAAGAGAAATATTGGCCCAGACACCGGGAATGTCCTCTACTCTTTGTAAAGAATGCCTTGCATTCTTTTAATTCCCCCTGGACAGCACTGGGATGGGTAGAAGGGATCTCATTTTAATATCTCATCTGAAGGACAGCACACCCCAACAGTATAGCACCCCCCTGATACTGCACTTGGGTGCCAGTGTTTTAGGTAGGAGTCCAATCCCTGTGTGGGATGAGAACCCACAACCTTCTGGTCCAGATGCAGATGTGCTACCAACTGAACCACGCTGAATACAAGTTGAAAATAAAAGTAACATACAAAAAGAAACAATAGTCATCTAGAGTCAACAGTGAAATACCGTACAACTTTATTTTTTTTTTTTAATTTTGACCCCCAATTTTTTTTTTTACTTTTTTACTCCACCTAATGAACCTTACAGCTGTACATTTTCAAATCCCACCTGAAACATCATTTCATGGTCATTTTGCGAAACAATATTTTGGGCAGGATTTGTAAAATGACAGCTGCCACATTCATGAAGTGGACAAAAAAAACCATGTTGAAAATCTGGGATAAAAGTCACAGAAAAACCCAAAGATATTGCACATTAAGTTAGGTCACAGTTTCATCTGGCCCTGTGTTTTATGCAAATTAGGAACTACAGCCCTACATAAAGCAATATAGGACTTACTTTCTGTATCACTCCACATTGTCAATGGGGAAGGTAGTTAATACATATAGGTAATGTGCTCCCCCACTGGGGTAGTGGTACAGCCCCAAAAACTATCAGATTAATACAGAATCCTAGGGATGTGAGTATTCCAAATGCAGCAATTATCTCAGTCTTTGCTGTACCACTGAAGGGGTAGGAAGCATAGACAGAGCTCTCTGGAAAAGTTATCTGTGTTTTGTTAATTTCAGGATTGCATAACTCTTAGGCAGGTTGGGATTACTTGGTGTCAGGGAGCACCCCTACATTTAGAAATTTTGCCTGTTAATCTGAAGATTTCAAATTGCTAGCAAACAATCATTCCGGTGCCCACAGTGCCTGAATGGGGACCACTTGCCATAAAAAAAAGGTTTTTTTCTACATTGTAGCCTTAGGTAAAAGTAACATTTTTTAACTATTTGAGGTGGGGGGGGACTTAGCTAGTTAGGAGGGTGATGTTTTTTCTCCCCCACCATGCAGAATATTCAGCATGCTGGTTGCTATCAGGGTTTTGGTAGTAAGCATTTGTTTTAGGAATATTTCAACAATTCTAGATCTATTACAGGACTGTTAGATAGTTCTGGACTGTTTCTCTAGCCCCTTAAGTTTTGCATCTTTCATTTCATTTTTATGTTCGTCATGCATGTGTGTGCACAGGAAACTTATTGCTATAATATTACCTTTTAATGGGTGTGACATTGTCCGTCTAATGCAGAGCGTGTTTGGGGTGAGTCAGTGGAACACCAATAATCAGCAAGGCTGATCATGATGGAGTATTGGCTTGCTGAGCAGAGATGGCATGAATTTGAAAAGAAGCAGATGACCCAATCATGGGTCATCTCTTCCCTTTGATCTATGCCACCCAGCAAGAAAAGTTGACCCATTATGGTCAGCCTGGAATGTCTGCCAGCTGTAAGAGGAAACTGTTCATCGATGTCTGTTACTGGTGGTCCCAAGACTGTCCCCCACACCCAACCCTCCCTCTCAGCACCCCCCACAAACGTAGCACTGACACTAGGGGTGCCCGGTTCCCATTGTTGCTACCATTGTGCACCTTTTCTTGCCACCTGGTTGTCTCACTGGCAGCTCTTTAGAGCAGCATTTTGCAAACTGTTTGTCCCATTGAGTTCTGCTATTAAGTGGAGACAGTGCTAGCACGTCCACTTATAATGTACTGTTTCATGCTGATGTCACGCATTTGCATGACATCTTCCTTTATGCATGCACCCTTCATGCACTTCTGCAGTGAATGGCACACGTAGAGAATAATGTACCTCCAAGTACCCCCACATGTAATTTACCTTATTGTATATAGTGCAAATGGAGCCCATTTCAGAAACACAGTTGCTTTTTGCGTTACTTGAAGTGCTGTTTTCTACTGTGTAAGGTGCTTATTGAATGCTCATGATGACTGCTTGAAAGCAGTTGTGGTAATGAGCTTGTGTTCTTTTATGACTCAGGTGGAGAATGGAGCTCATTACCACAGCTTTGCAAAGAAATCTAGAATATGAATTATTTCTTTGAAACATTAAATATGGGTTTTCAGAGCCACTGCTGAAACTGACTCATTGCGTACTGTTTAACAAATTCAAGTGGAAGTGTGTGGCTTAACCCCATCTTGTTCTAATTGTGGTGGTACTTGTAAATGCGTTATGGATCAGAAGCAGCCCTTTCAGCAAGGAAGCCAAATGCCAAAATGGCATTCTAATTTGCAGCATGGTCAGCTATGTGAATGCCCAGCTCATTGAAGAGCCGCAGCAGGGATTGGTCACTTGTGGATACCTTCACTTTTTATGTGGGGCGAGACTGATGTACACTCTGGGATTCAGGAGATATGTACGTTAAGAGGTAAGATTATTTTTCTGTTAACTAACAGATCCCTCAGAGCATATAGGGCTCTAACTACTGCCCTTCAGTTACCGTGCACTCTCAACTGCTGCAGAAATGTTTTTGTTCTTGCTTTTGTACATTCGCTGCATCGTCACCCCTACCACTGCCTCCGTGTATGCCCATTTCCACCATAGCTTAATATGCAGTCACCGTCGTGTTCTTTTATGCTTACTTTATGCTTAAGTACTTTGCTCACAGCTGCTGCAATGAGGTAACATGACTGTGTCTACAATCTTTGCCATATCCTCAGCGTTTACCAGTACCCTTGTATTTAATATGCTGATTGTTTTCTGACTTGTAATTTTTGTATATTTTACTGTACTTGTACATGTTTCTCCCTTTTCCCCTTCCCCAGGTCACACTTGGAAACTAGCCTCATCTCAGTATGCCTTTCCCAATTACCAACTTTTATATAAATAAATAAAACAAGAAAAAGAAGAATGTTTGTTTCAGTGAAAACAATAAGTCACCCCTCCTAGGTCAGGTAGAGTAGGCTGGACTTTAAAGGGACTGTGTGCTGCATCAAAGCCTCATTAGTTGCTCGATACTGGTGTTTTTTTTAGCAGGGGCAGTAATTAGTCCCTTGCAAAGTTTGACAGAGATCAGTGGCACCATGGCTTGTCGTACATACTGTAAGTTCAAGAGATGTAAGACCTACCATATGACTATGTGCCCTCTAACCTATGGAGTCATACTGTGCTCAATGTATAATGCAGTCTTTTTTGTTATATAAATTTTCATATAATAAGTGAATAGTACATTAATAACGAATCACATAAAGATACAAAGATTGTACTGTTGCAATTGAACAGTTAACTACGTACATCGGAGAGGGAGTTAGGAGCAAAAGGAGCCTGTTCTCAGATGATTCCAAGCTGGGGGTGGTAGTAGACAGTGAAGAGGAAAGGAAGGCACTTCAGGAGGATTTTGGTAAGGTTGGAAAGGTGGGCACACACCTGGCAACTGGGGTTTAATGCTAGAAGTGCAGCATTCTGCATCTGGGATTCGGGAACCCTGGGTACAATTATCATTTTGGAGGGGAAGCTGTTGACTTCTTAGGAGGAAAAAGACCTGGGGGTGGTCAAAGATGTCTGAATGAACAACTCAAAACAGTGCCAGAGAGTGGCTGCTAAAGCAAATAAAATTCTTAGGTGTATCTCTAGGGGATAACTGCAAAAAGAAGGGAGGTCGTTCTGCCCCTGTACAACTCCCTAGTGAAGCCTCACTTGGAGTATTGTGTACAAGTTTTTTGTCCTTACTGAAAGAGGGATGTTGCCCTTTTGGAGAGAGTTCAGAGACAAGCCACGCAGATGATCCATGACTTGGGGGAATACAAGGAGTGACTTAAGGAGCTGAACATGTACTCCCTGGAAGTCAGAAGGGATGGGGGGACATGATAGAGGTCTTCAAATATGTGAAGAGGATCAATTGGGTAAACACGTAGGGTCTCTTTATGTTGAAGGGGGAGGGAAATTCATGGGAACATAAACTTAAATAGTAGGGGGGAAGTATAGGGGGAGGTGAGGAGACACTACTTCACCGAGAGGGTAGTGGCACCTTGGAATGCACTACCAGGGGAGCTGCTGGCAAAGGAAACAGTGGAGAAATTCAAGGTAGGGTGGGACAGGTACATTGGCAAGGTACAGGTTGGGGGGGAGGTAATCATCACTAAGCTGAGGGGTGTGCCAGCATGAAAGGGGAGGGGGGCAGCAGCTGAAACCTAATTTGGAACTGCATCTCAAGCAGACGAGATAGACTGTTTGGCCTAATCTGCCAGAAACTTTGTATGTAACTTCTAATGCACTTGCCCTGTGTCTGTCCTGACAAGGCCCCTCGGCTGCCTCACCCTACCCCACTACACCTCTGCCTTCCCCGACCCACAACCCTCTCCCTTGCTTGCCCTGTTCCTCCAATCTGTTTCTTGTATTACACATCACTCAGTCTGATTATGTCAAGCAAAGTTACTGTCTGAAACCTTGTACCTGTAACTGTCTTATGTTTGAGTGTCTGTTACCCTGTAACCAGCCTGACGTGGAACCTTTGTAAAAGAGCCTTGGCTCAAAGGTACTTTGTAATCCTAGACATAAATAAATAAATATATGAATAAATGTATGTAAATACATAAAACAAGAAAATATGTAATGCTACCATCTTTAAGTTCTATTTCCTATAATAAATTTTATTATAAATTTTGTAACTTATTATTTGCAAGTTTCCAGACTGCCCCACAGAAAGCAATCCAGTAAACTGATTCCCTGTTCAAGTTCAAGATATGCTGAGGCACTTTTCTAATGGATAGTATGGTCTAGAGGTTAGAGAACGAGCTCAAAAACCAGCAAATCACAAGTTCAAACCCTGCTAGACCCATATACTCAATTTGTGACCTTGAACAAGTCACTTAACCTCTCAGTGCTCCAGTCCACCCAGGTGCAGAAATGGGTTGAAGCAGGACCCCACCGGAAAGAAGATGTTGCTAACCGAGGTTGTGCTTGAATGGAAGACATATTTATGGCTGAACCCCTAGTAGGGCTATTCAATATTTCAGTTTTGACAGGGGTTGTCCTGAAAAACTGGAGAGAGCAGATATAGTCCCGCAACACAGGGGGTACAAGGAGCAATCAGGGAATTTCAGGCCTGTCAGCCTTAATCTGTCTGGGAAAACTAATGGAGTCGCTGATCAAAGAAGACCTTGAGGACTACCTGAAGAGCAACGGTCTATGGGATTGTAAACAGCATGAGTGTGTGGCAGGCAGGTGCTGTCAGACAAATCTAGTTTTCTTTGACTGGGTAACAATGTTTAAGCAATAAGGCACAACAGGGTGTGGGTTATTGAAGGTTTACCCACCCCTTGTGTGGTGTGTCACAAGGAGCAGCCAAGTGACTTAACCACACAAGAAGTGGATAAATCCCCAATAACTCTCACCCTGGAGTGTCTTATTGCAATTATACAATGGACCCATGTGTAAAATAAATGTAAAATGTGTTTAATTATGTTTTTTATAAATGAAATTACTCAGCCGTGGGTAATGCAGGATTTACCCATGGTCGTGTGACATGTTTTGATCAATGAGGTTACAGGATTTTCACACACCATTGTATAATAGTAGATAAGGGCCATACTGTGGATTTACTTTACTTCGATTTTAGTAAGGCTTTCGACTCAGTACCACTGAGAAGACTGCTGAAGAAGCCAGAGGACCTGGGTATGGCTAGAGACATATTTACATGTTTAGGAAACTGGTTGAAGGAGGGACAGGAGAAAGCGGTAGTACATGGTGTCAGATTGGAAAAGAGGGATGTTATGAGTGGGGTGCCATAGGGATCTGTCCTGGGTCCTTTTTTCTTCAATATGTTCAGCAGTAACATTAGAGAAGGCATCTGGGGCAAGTTGTGCCTCTTCACAGATGACATGAAGCTCTGCAGTAGCATGGCTAGCTACAAAGGGATCAGGGAGATGCAGAGGGATCTACAAAGGCTAGCAGAGAAGTGATCTAAGGTTTGGCAATTGAACTTCAATGCCAAAAAATGCAGCGTTATGCATCTATGGGAAAAATCCAGGACAGTACTGAATGGGAAGGGTTAATCTGAGCACTGTGGCAGAAGAATGAACCTGGCAGTTATCATTAATGACTCTCTCAAATAATTAGCCCAGTGTAACAAGGCCTATATTAAGGTTACTAGGATACTGCGGTGTTTTGAAAGGGATACTGACAGCAGGAAAAAGAAGGTAGTACTATCTTTATATAGGTCACTGGTGAGGCCGCACTTGGAATACTGTACTCAGTTCTGGGGTCCCCACTTAAGGAAGGAAAGAGATAGACTGGAGATGGTGCAACGCAAGGTGACCAAGATGATTCAGGGCCAACAGGGTAGATCTTACGAAGATTGCCTCAAGGCACTGAACATGTACTCACTAGAGATCAGGCAACGGGGTATATGACAGATGCCTTCAAGTTCCTGGTGCAACTAAACAAGGTGAACTGTAGGGAACTATTTAGCAGGAGTACAGTGTCAAGAACCTGAGGCCATGAGTGGAAACTGGTGGGGAAGGGGAGGTTTAAGAGAGATGTAAGGAAATTCTCTTTTATAGAAAGTGTGGTGGAGCCAAACAGTCTGCCAGCGGAGATAGTGGGGCCAAGACCATAAATGATTTAAAGCATGGCTGGGACAGAGTGAAGGGTTTAGTGGATGCTCAGGTCAGTAGCAGTCAGGAGGGGAGCAGGGAAATTGACCTGGAAGTATTAATCCTCGTATAGTCAATAGGTCCTGTCATAACAATAGGTCAGAATACCAATTTCTGTTGTGGGCACTCAGCTATACCTTTAGCCTGTATCACAAAAGTTGCATAATTACGTAAATAATTTTAGGACTGGCTCAAATCTTATTTTACCTATTGCATATAAGTTCTAGATAACGGTAAATAATGTTTTTGTCACATCTACATGTAATATGTAGAAAAAAAAGATTTTATTTATTCCTGCATAATTTCTCTAATTACTAATAATTTGCATAGATATAAAACCTTGTAAACACAGAACAACAAAGACTTCAGAAAATCAAATGACAAACATATAAAAAAGTAAGCAAAACAACAAAAAATAAGCGATATTCAATACAATGAATGATATTAGCTGTATACTATGCCTTTAGCATGCTTTTCATAGCATAACCTTCTTGCATAAGAACTTCCAAACTTTTTACATTGGAGCTGCAGATCAAATAGTACCTGGGCCTGCAGCAGTGAGTAAGGAAATGAGCAGACTAGGTGGGCTGTATGGTCCTTATCTGCCGACAGATTCTATGTTTCCATTAGTGTCTTGGGTTGTAGTTCTGTATAAACCTTATTTCAGTACTATATAGCCAGCAAAATGTTTATATCTTTATAATAAGCCATTTACCCAAGATCCTGTGCATAAAAGTTACATTTACCATACCACCTCCCCAGCTAAGCCAAATTAGAATATTATAAAAATGTGTTAAAAATAATACTCAGACATCTGGTTATAAGTAGAGGTTTGATCTTCTTTCTTTTAACTTTAAAATCTTGGTGAGTTCTTTTCCTTCGGGACAACAAAAAGTTCTCTCAGTGGTTGGACCGCATAATATCTGTTTTTACTCCACACACTCTCGAACCCTGAACTTTGAACTCCTCTGGCATCAAAACAGCAGTGAAAGATTGCTTCTTCTGGTTTAGACATCACCTTTGTTCAGGTTTTGGCGGGAACTTCAAACAGTTAGACAACAAACAACAAATTTCCCCAGCACCAGCAGCAGATCCTTCTACCATCTCGGTTGAAAGCAAACTAGGTGGATCTTTTAGGGCTTGGCTTTATCACTTCTGCTCCAGAGTGCTGTTCTGACATCATATCCTGCAACTTTTACCAACTTTGATTGGACTACGCAAATGATGTATGGGTTAGCTCTCCCCCCTTTTCAAGGACGGCCCCTCTGTTTAGAGTTTAGTTTTTAAATATAAAAATACTTTTCTTCATATCTTTTGCATGCAACATGATACAGTTTCTAAACACACATTTCTGGATTCCTCTCATTAAGAATAGTGTTTTGAGATGCCTCCTATGTCTGTGAGACAAGGTGCCAGGCCCAGATAGCAACCAGCCCAGGGTTCTGAAGGAGCTGGCAGAGGTCCTTACGGGACCTTTGGCAGACTTATTTAATGTCTCACTACACTCAGGTGTGTACCTCAGGGCTGGGGATGGCTCATGTGGTGCTCCTCCACAAGAGTGGCCCCAAGAATGAACTGTAGAACTACAGACCAGTGAGCTTCACATCCACCGTGGGTAAGCTAATGGAGACTATCCTGAAGGAGAGACTGGTGGCCCTGCTGGAGGCCAAAGGACTACAGAAAGAGCAGACAGCATGGCGTCATACATGGCAGATCATGCCAAACCAACCTGATGGAGTTCTATGATTGGGTAACTAGGCAATTGGACAGGGGTCATGCAGTGGATGTCCTGTATCTGGACTTCAGTAAGGCATTTGACTTGGTGCCACATGGGAGGCTGGGAAATAAATTAGAAGGCACAGCGGCAGGTGCAAAGCTGGTGAGATGGGTAGGGAACTGGCTTCAGGGAAGGCAACAGAGGATGGTGGTGGGTGGGGAGCTCTTATCACCAAGGGTAGTTATGAGTGATGTTCCACAGGGCTCAGTGTTGGGACCAGTGTTGTTTGGGATATTCATTGCAGACATATCACAGGACATCAAGAGCAAGATCAGTCTGTTTGCTGATGATACCAAGATGGGAGTGGTGGTGGATGACCTAGGGGGATGGCAGGGGTTGCAATATGATCTGGCTAAGCTGGAAACCTGGTCAGACACCGGCAACTGGGGTTGAATGCCAAAAAGTGCAAGGTGCTACATTTTGGGGTGAAGAACCCAAGAAGCAGTTACCAGCTGGGGGGAGTGCAGCTAGCCCTGACAGAGGAGGAGAAGGATCTGGGGGTGCTCATTACAGGGTCAATGAACAACTCTGCATAATGTAGGAAGGCTGCTGCAAAGGCCAACAAAATGCTGGGTTGCATTGTAAGGGGTATATCCTCGAGGAGGGAGGAGGTGATTCTACTACTGTATAGGTTATTAGTTAGACCTCACCTGGAGTACTGCATGTAGTACTGGTGCACGTATCTGAAAAGGGGCATTAAGTTACTGGAGGGGATACAGCGCAGGGCGACAAAGATGATGAAGGGGCTGGGGGACTTATCATACGAGAGGAGGCTGAGGGAGTTGAACATGTACTCACTGGAGGAGAGGAGGGACGGGGGGACATGATTGAAACCTTCAAGTACATGAAAGGAATAAACAAGACAGGTACAGAGTGGCTGTTCAAAGTAGGGGAGAGGAGGGATGCCCTGGGCCATGATACGAGACTAGAGGGAGGAAGGTTCAGGAGGGAGATGAGGAGAATGTTTTTTACAGAGAGGGTGGTAGCTGGGTAGAATGCATTACTGGCAGAAGTGATATCCAGTAGAACAGTGGACTGCCTCGAAAGGGGCTGGGACAGGGCAAGGGGGAGGGTCAATGGAGGGAAAGGGTGGAAGGGAGGGGCAGCTTCAGAATAAGGGGTGCTAGCTGCACATTCGAGCAGTCTTTATAGACCTCTAGGCCTTTATCTGCTGGCACATTTCATATGTTCATACCTTCCCAAGATAAGTTTTAAAAAAGATTTAATGAGCTTACAGTTTTTGTCCTAGGCTCCAAAACTAAACAGATTTTTTTCACATCCAAGTTTGAGAAAGTTATTAAAAGCATAGAATTCCAAAGTAGGCATGCGTTTCTGTGTTCCCTCAAGAAAACACATCAATCAAGAAGTCAGCTTTGTTTTTCATACTTCTTTCAGATGGTGTGATGCTTTTCTGCAATAATGTGCTTATCCAAAAGTCATATTTCTGGATTTGTCATGACATCAGCTTCAATTTAAGATCAAACTCAATATGCTTACTAGAAGATTATTGTTCCAGGACATTCATGAAGATAACGCTGATCCCTCATCGGCTATATTTACACAATTTAGCCAGTCAGCAAGTTGCAATGTCTTCTACCAACTGTGTAAATTTCATGCTGGCAGCATTTCACAATTTTTAGTTATAGCCAAAAGTCTTTTCATTTCCACTGAAGCATATGGAAATTTAAACACTCTCTGCCTTTTTATTTCTTTGAAGATACTTGCTGTACCAAGCTGTACCAGCAACGTAAATTTCAATAAAAAGTGACATCTTGGTACATGGTTACCATAGAAACCTCTCTAATCCTTGTTTTGATACCTTGCTGCAAGCAGATATCCAAAAGGTAACGTCCCAGCTCACAGAGGCCAGCTTTTAGGGTAGCATTTGGTTCAAACAGAGAGTTTTAAAACTAGACCATTTTTTTTAAAGTCTCACTTAGGCTGGCATCTTCCTTTGCTTGTAGTGCTCATATAGACAGCAGTTTTGACCATATGTTTTAGTATGGCCTCCCAGTTACCTTAATTAATAATTAAGCATTTTAAAGAATATAAAATAGTAATTATAAAATAATGCAGAATAACATATTTTTAATAAGTAAGTTTTGTTCCTGTAGTCCAAGGACAGATAAGGAAATCCAAGCAGACTAAATGGATCTTTGGTCTTTTTATGCCATCAAGAGTTTTTAAAGGAAATACTAAGCTAGAACCTAAAGAAAAAGAAAGGAGATAAAGAAAGAGTAAAGGCTATATTTATGTATGGACAGTGAGGAATGACTTCCGCCTGCATGAAATGTTCTTTTAAGCGTAAGTGGTAGCAGTACAGTTAAGTAGCCCAGTAGGCTTCTGCATATTTTTTTCAAACTGGTTTTGTTGTCTTTTGCTTCATGAATATTTTTTTTTCTTATTTGAGAGCTTCTATTATTTCTTTACATCATTCATTAATAAAAGAAGGTTTATCTTTTTTCCACTTTAGATTAGTTTTTTTCACTATAGTGGAGATAAGCGAGATAATACTTTTATCTTCAAAAGTACATTTTTACTCCAGGATATGTTGGCCTTCCTCGACCATTTCCTTTGATCTATATTGAACCTAGGCCCTGAATATCCCATTGACATAGAACGGGTTCACCAGGCGTTGGGCCCAAAACCCACAATGTCCAATGCCCGCCCACGCTCTTTAGCGGCTCATGTCTTGAACTATTTGGTTAAAGATCATCTATTGCAAAGGGCCTGGGGGAAGACAGTTCTTAAGTATGGCTCCAACAGAACATTTATCAACAATGACTATGCCCCCAATACACAGAAACAATGGTGGGACTATATTCTGTTGTTTCCCTGCCTCAGAGGGAACAATCTCAAATTCAGGACCCCATATCCTGCTCAGTTAATGGTGCAATTTCCCACTGGTCAAAAACCTATTCTTCAACTGAGAAGGTGAAGAGGAACCTTCAGGCAAGGGGCCTGTTTGTGGATCAAGGTGGCCTCAACCAGAATGGCACAGATCAGGGCCCAACAAAGTCCTCGAAGCGAGATCTGTTTATGAGTAGACCCTGGATCCCAGACATACCATTGGATACGATTCTGCGATGGCTCCAGTAATATCGCTCACAGTTTTTCCCAGTGTGAATCCAACACTGGCCTCTTTCTTCTATGACCAGTGAGGCACTACAAACTACCGGTTGGTATCTTGGGGGGATAGGGGTTGGATGGGGGTAGGGAAGGTGAGGGTTTGTGGTGTGATTAGCGACTGACGGAGTCCCTTGTGGTCCCTTTGGCTCGAAGAAAGAAATTTCATTCTGGCTTCTCCTAGTGGTAGGGTTTACTTGACCTAGCCAGGAGAACTGCACGTGGCCTGGGACCGGTGGAGTCTGAATAATTGTGGGCCTAGCCACGGCCTGCCTCCCTTTGTTTTCAGCCCTAATCCCCCAGGAGAGAGCTGCCAAAATTATATCAGGGTCATGCACAGTGAAGCAGACTTTTTGTATGCCTTTTCAGTTCCTGTTGGGGCTGCAGTTGGCATAGCTAGATAATCTGTGACCTAATACACGTGGGATAGGTTGGAGGAGATGCTGGCCAGACCAGGGGATAGCCAGATTTCGATGGAATGGACATTGACCCTTGCTTTAACATATCTGCAGTAACTAAAAACACACGGCCCCTAACTGTATCGACTTGCTTTTCTGAGGTTGTTCGGCTTGTTTACTTAGCACCATGCGTGGACATCCCTACAGTATCTATTTGATAAGAGATAATGGTTACTTGTCCTTTTCTGTCTAAACCCTATTGGATGATTTGAAGTTCATTACAGGCTATCAGCACACTTTTCCCAGTATTGCAATGGGACACTGAACAGATGACTACTGATTTTTAAATTTACCATTTTTATTCAGGGACTTTTCATGGGCAAAATACTGACTGATATGTTGGCTGTGTAGTTAAAGGAAACCACAGAACATATGGAAGGCCCCATGTGACTAAGGACGCTGTTATTTGGAAAAGCTATTGTTGATGTCCCAGGGCTTGTTTACTTCCCCCATCTTTTAAGATAGACCATTTATAGGTTGCTTTTCTGGATATACAGCATTATATTAACTTGAGAGTATTAATGTTGAATTTGAGTAAATTTTGTTCGTGAGAGCGGGAAGCTTACTGCCTTGAATGGTGGGACTTCCTTTAGGGCCAGGCTTCTTTAACTTGAATAGTGAGAATTTAATCTCACCACTGCCCACAGATTATACCACTAGCTTTATTGGTTGCCATCCCTAACCTTAACTGCTTATTAGCAACATAAATTTTAATAAGCAATAGTCTTTGTTATTGCGCTTATGGGGCCCTCAATAGCTTGATTAATAACTATACATTATTTAGCCCCTGCTCAGAGACTTCGGCTGACATAATTCCCAGGTCGTTAAAGGGGCTGCTTTTGACTATAGGTGCATTTAACTAATGCAGTGCTACTCCTTGTCCACGCCAGAAACTAAGGCTTTATTTACAGTCTATGCAGACTCCTTAATACTGTCTGGCAGCCTAGGATGGATGTCTGCATTGTAATAACATTACTATAGGTTTGACCCCAGCATCGACTGTGAAGGTGTTCCTTTGCTGTTTTTGGCAAATATATATATATTATATTGTTGAGGTGATGACTATATATGGGGAATGGCATCATGTCTTGTTTAATGAGGGAGCTGGGAGGAGGGCTAAGATATGGGACATCATGATCGATTATCTTTTCTGTTAAAAGACCGGTGGTTGAGCTATTTTTTATGCAAGTTCCTATCCTGAAAACTTGGAGATAACTCTTGTTCTTAATAATCCCGGCTATTGTTGTCCCAGAGGGGTGGGGACCTCTGAATGCTCCTTGTTATTAAGACTAAAGGGGATGCTAATATCAGGGCACTTGTCAACAATGTAAAGGGTTTGAAGGTAAATGAGGAGCGTGCTCGAATTTATTATGGGCGAGGGAAAGTTAATCATGTTTAATGTTACATGCATAAAGTTCTTTTTGACATCTTTTTTTCTATTTTGGACAGGAGAGGGAGCTTGGCCTCCCTGTTGAGTTACATTGAAACATAGAAGCTGATGGCAAATAAGGACTGCAAGGCCCATCCAGTCTGCCCATTTCTTTTTCTACCTTATGAATGTGCCATAGGCCTTTGCTCTGTCAATGGCCTTTTTCTACCTTATGAATGTGCCATAGACCTTTGCTCTGTCAATGGCCTATCTATTAATACTCATCCATATTGCTCTCTTATGCCTATCCCATGCCTTTTTGAAGCCCTGCACTGTATTCATATCCACCACTTCCTGAGGTAGGCCATTCCATGCATCCACCACCCTTTCTATGAAAAAGAACTTCCTCACATTACCCCTTAACCTGCCTCCCTCTAATCTCATGCTGTGTCCTCTTGTCCTGCTATTTTTACTTGTGTTAAAACATGTTAGATTCTTTCACCTTGTTAATGCCCTTAAGGTGTTTGAATGTTTCAATCATATCACCTCTCTCCCTCCTTTGCTCTAGGGTATACATACCTGTATTGAGTTCAGTTAATCTGTCCTCATATGTTTTCTGATGCAATCCCTGCACCATTTTGGTTGCCCTTCTCTGGACTGCCTCAATTTGGTTAATGTCCTTGTGAAGGTGTGGCCTCCAGTACTGCATGCAGGACTCCAAATGGGGCCTAACAAGTGTCTTGTAAAGAGGGATTATTACCTCCCTCTTCCAACTTGTGATACCCCTACTAATACACCTCAACATCCCTCTAGCCTTACCTACTGCTTTAGAGGTCTGCTTGGATGATTTCAGGTCAGCAGTGATGATGATGCCCAAGTCTCTTTCTTCCCTTGTGACTGCCAGCAACTCCCCTCCCAGCCTATAGGTGGCTTCAGGGTTTCTCTTCCCTATGTGCATGATCTTGCACTTCTTTGAGTTAAACCCCAGTTGCCACTCTTCCGACCATTTTGCCAGTTTATCCAGATCTCTTCTCATTCTGCCCACACCATCTGGATCATCTACTCTATTGCAGATCTAGGTGTCATCTGCAAACAGACAAACCTTACCCTCCAGTCCATCCGTAATGTCACTGATGAAGTTATTGAAGAGGACTGGCCCCAGGACTGATCCCTGAGGTATTCTACTTGTGACTTGCATCTCTTCTGCCTGTATACCATTTACCACCACTCTCTGTTTTCTCCTCGTCAACCAGTTTGCCACCCAGTTGACCAATGTCTGACCCACCCCAAGCCTACTCAGCTTATTAATCTATCTTCTATGTGGAACAGTAGCAAAAGCTTTGCTAAAGTCAAGGTAGGCAACATCAACTGCTTCCTATTGGTCCACTACTCTAGTTACCCAGTCAAAGAAATCTATGAGATTAGTTTGACAGGACCTCCCTTTTGTAAACCCATGCTGTCTTGGATCCTGTGCTCCTATGAATTCCAGGTGTTGCACTATCCTTTCCTTAAGGAGTGTCTCCATAATCTTGCCCACTACTGAGGTAAGACTGACTGGTCTGTAGTTCCCTGCCTCCTCCCTGCTACCACTCTTGTGGAGTGGGATCACATGAGCCCTTTTCCAGTCTTCTGGGACCTCTCCTGTGCTCAGAGATTCACTAAACAGTTCTGATAATGGCTCTGCTAGTTCCACCCTTAGCTCCTTTAGAACCCTGGGATGTATGCCATCAGGTCCCATTACCTTGTCCACCCTGATCTTATCAAGCTCTTGTAGGATCCTTTCTTTTGTGAAGGGACTAGTGCACACCTCCCTCCCCCCTGTGTCCATGGTGCTGAGCTGTGGGCCCTGCCCTACCTTCTCTTCAGTAAATACTGAGCAGAAATATCTATTTAGGATAGATGCTTTTAAATGGTCCTCCTCCTCACACATCCCCTTTGGTAACCGGGTAAGGCCCTCTAGGCACAGGTGCCTGTTTTTAGGGTCGACCTGGGAGCACTGCGGAGGTTAAATGACTTGCTCAGAGTCACATAGTATGCAGGTGGAGATTGTGGGAATCAAACCTAGGTCTGCTGGATGTACCAAGCTCATTCACAGCTCATTACTCTAACCTCTAGGCTATACTGCTTTGAGACTGGAAGGGCGCCACTTCTTTTGGTCCCCATGATGTCTACATAATCTGTTGAAATATTTTCACAGAACATTAATGAATTACACAATCCTATTAAAAGAACACGTTTCATGCAGTCACTTTAAAAATATCTTGCTGACTTGTACTTCGTCTAGGAGCCACATTTGTCGGAGGCTGAGCATCTCAAGCTAAAATGAGGACAGCAATATGGGGTATATGCATCTTTGCATTCTAGTGGGAAAAGAGAGGCACTGCCGTACTGGTACCTTCCACAACAACTTTAGAGGTTCAGCATTCTTATGCTGACCCACAGGGGAGGTACAGTACACTATCCTTTAGGGCATGCTTTACTCGCTGGTGAGTGTTTTCCTAACACCGCAAACTAAGCTTTCAGTAATCTGGTCGATTTTTGCATAGGGTTCTGGATATGCATCTGGTTCGTTTAATAATGGCGGGAGATTTCAATATGGCCCTTTTAGCACAACTAGACTCCTCTAACTTGCACACTCATAGGGCTACCAATACAGTAAAGTACTTGAAAGGGACCCTTGATCATTTGGGTACAGTGGACATTTGGAGAAACTATTCCCCTAATCCAGTGGCTATACTAATTATTCAGGACATCACCACACTTATTCTAGACTAGATTATTTCTTCATGACCTGTGAGCATTTTTCCATAGTTTGGGATATTTCTATAGAGTCTAGACTCCTTTCAGATAACCATTCTTTACTTCTAAAAATTGACCCAGGGAAAGTTAAGAAGCAGACATTATGGCGTTTCAACCCCTCTCTTTTAAGAGACCCGCAATATATTGAGCATATGCAACAGCGTATCCCACAGATTTTGCAGGATAATAATGCTTCTGATTGGATCCTGTGGGATACTCTGAAAGCTGTTATTAGGGGAGAGACAATAGCTGACTCAGTTCAAAAGAATCATAATTTGGAGGCAAAATATGACTTGTTATTTCAACAATTCCAAACATATTGATTCCTCTATATGGAAGGGGATCACAAACTACAAAGGAAAATTAGAAATACCAAAATGGAACTCCAAAAAATAATGGATTTAAAAGTTCAACAGGCCCTAATTTATCTCAAGCAATCCAAGTATGGGGGGGGAACTAGGGGAACCCACTTGTTAGCCTGAAGGCTCAGGACATGTAAACGAGACTCTACGATCTTGAAACTCAAGCACCCAGTTACTAAACTCCTACACTACAAGGGGGAGATTCTATTTGCTTTTGCATCCTTTTATTAAACCTTATACCAAGCTGGCCCCCCAACAACTGTTGAAGACAGATGCAACTTCTTGTCTCGGTTGCACCTTCCAAAACTCACGGAGGCCCAGAACATGGCTTTGGAGGCCCCAGTCAGAGCAGAGGAGGTCCTGAAACAGATTCAGGCCACCAGTACAGAAAAATGCCCTGGCTCTGATGATTTTATAGACAAATGGTACAAGAAATGTTTTAAGCTACTTCTCCCCACTCTGCTGTTAGCTTATAGAGCAGTAGCTGAGGGTGACCCCCCCCCCATGGGCCTATGTAGTTTTGGCACCTATTCCCAAGCCAGACAAATGCATTACAGAAACGGCATCTTATCACCCAATTTTTATTTTAATTGTCGATTATAAAATCTATATGGTGATCTGGGTAACCCGAATGGAGCATCTTCTTCCCTTGCTTACATATCCAGACCAGGCCAGTTTTATAAGACATTGGAACACTATGGATAACATCCAGAGAACCTTGGTTTTAATGGAGTATATCCAGACAAGACAAATCCCAGCTGCCCTGCTTGATCTGGATGCTGAGAAGGCATTTGACAGGGTGTCCTGGGATTTTCTCTGGGATACCCTGTCGGCCTTTCACTTCCCTGATTCATTCTTAAAGTGGATCACAAATATTTATATTAGCCCCCAAGCTTGCATCCGTGTTAATGGTGCTCTTTCTTCCCCAATACTACTGCAGCACAGCACATGCAAGCGCTGTCCCCTTTCCCCGATCCAGCTTGCTCTTTCCATGGAGCCTCTGGCGGTGGCTCTGCAGGAGGATCCTCGGGTGGAGGGGGTACCCCTGGGACAACAGGAATATCGGATCTCCTCATTTGCTGATGATGTCCTTCTCTCTGTACTTTCCCCTGAAATGTCAATACCAGCAATTTGGAGCATATTGCATGATTTGGAAAAGGTGACCAGCTTCAAACTAAATTTTACCAAAACTGAAGTTCTCTTATTAAACTTTCTCCCATCAGCAGAACTGAAGGGCACTTATCCCCTGAAATGGCTACGCACGAAAATAAAGTACTTGGGTATCCATGTACCTAAGGATGTAAACCTTCTTGATGTGGTTAATTATGAACTCTTAACGCTCCAACTACAAGAAGATTTGACTAAATGGGAAAAACTTGGTCTTACTTTTCTTCCAACAGATAGAAACAATTCGTATAGACCCCCCCCAACCCCATTTACTCTATCTATTTCAAAATATCCTAATATTTCCTTCCAACTTTTATTTTAAATCCTGGAATAGATTAATATCAAACTTTATATGGGGAGTCAGAGACCCAAGGTCCAATTCTTCCTCCTCCAGCTGTCCCTGGTGTGGATGAGGGGGGGGGAGTTAATCTCCTCAATTTAGAACTTTATGTCAAGGTGGCTTTTCTTAAAGTACTTTTCTCTGGCTGAGCCCTTCCTTTTCAGCCCAGTGGAAAAACATTGACTTCACCATTAATGACCTGCATGACATAGGAAAGATACTGTTTGCCACTAAGGGAATATCCCCTCCAGTTCGTTCTTTTATCAGATTCACTACCAATACATTAAGGATAAGGCATTATCTAAAATTGCATACTGTTCTTCAGGACATATTTCTTTTATTGCAGGTTACTATCGGAAGATGAATATTTTCTATGGTGTCTTCCCAATGGCAGCATTTGGGGCTTCATTATGTTCATCAGTTTTTATCCCTTAATGGATATATTCCTTTTGATACTTTACAGAGGGATTATGGGCTCCCCAACAGAGATTTATTCCACTATTTGCAAGTTAAAAATTATATCTTACATCAACTGGTAGAGATAGCAAAGTTACCTACTCTGCTATCCCCCCTCCTTAATCTCATAAAGGATTCAGTGGCAGGCCACCCTTGGCACCATATAATAGGCATTTTATATAACAATTTTGAGAGAATATTTGGGGTACATGACACAAACTGTCTTGGATTTCTGGAACAGGGATCTGGACCTTTCAGTGTCTGGTGTCTCCCAGATGAAAGCAACTTTAATGGCAATTAAAATAATCTTCAATGTCTGTAGAGAATTTGCATGGAAATGTCAATATAGATTTTTTTTGCTTCCCAGCACTTCTGGCAAAATACCTCTTGGCCTCCTACGGAGTTTGCTGGAGGGGCTGTAAGTGTCGTCTGGCAGACCTGGGACATATCTTTTGGCTGTGCCCCATGTTAATGCCATTTTGGTGCTCATTACAGGAGGAGTTGCGAGAATGTCTGCCGGACCAGGTAGAATTGAGAGCTGAAATGGTATTACTATCCATTTACCTGGAACATCGCTCCCCATGGCATAAAGCATTGTTGCCCGTATCTTTTAGTAGCTGAGAAAGCAGTGACACGTAGATGGATGTCTACCACCATACCCACGCTTTTGTACTGGAGGCAAATTGTCATAGAAATATACCGTCTTGAAGGCCTGACAGCAGGATTCCATGATAAACTTGTTCCCTTCAGGACTAAATGGCAACGCTGGATATGGTACATGGCACAAACTGATGCTGACTTTGTACCTTAGTGGGGGGATGGGGGCTGCCAGGGCCCCCTTTCAGCCATGAAAGAGATTGTGGATTCTCAGCTACATTTTCCAGGACTGGTGTACCCTAACTTATGTTCCCCCCTTATTTCTTTTTTTTCTCAAGCTTGGTATGTTGACAGTTCTGTGAGAGTGTTTCTGAGAACCAAAAGCTGGCTTTTATATATCAGGGGTACCATTTTTTTACAGCATTTCAACTCTGTGACTGTTTGTTACATGAAAATGATGTTTACTAACTGAAGCTGGATAATACACTGCACTCTTTCTGTATAACTCCTGTTTCTATGGTTTTGTGCTTTGCTTAATTAAAATTATATTTAACAAAAATAAATGTTTTACTGATCAAAGAAACCTATGATGCAGGAGTTGAAATCTACATTTTGCTTAATTTTAGGCATTCTAGCTAGGAAATGTTTAATTTGCTCCCAGAGATTCTGGATAAGGCTACAGTCCGACATCATATGCTTTAGGTATGCCTTTTGTTCCCCACACTTAAGGTATTTGGCATCCAGTCTGGGGACCACATCTGCATATATGCTGATGAGTAGTAAATACTGTATTATGAATGAGCTTGTGTAGTGCAGTATTTTGTGATCTGTCAGAAAGATTATTTGTTTAGGGAATTCCCTTATTTCTTCCCAGGGTCAATTATTTGTGTGGTGGCACATAATGTTAGCGACTTTGGAATGGGCAATACCACTGTTGGCCAGGGAATGGCAGTGATGACAGAATGGCGACATACATTTTACCCCCTCCCCAAGGTGCTATGACCTTGGAGTTGGTTATTTAAATAAAGGGGTGCATGAACAAAGTTCCCCACAATGGGGGGTGCAGGGGGCAAAGCCTTCCAAAAAAAAACCAGTTCCCATTTCAGTCTTTGCCGACATTGCTTCACAATTCCAGACTTGTCGTTCTGGAGTGGCTACTATCGCATAGAATCAATTCAGGATGGCTGAGAGCATGCACCCCTCTGAAAGGAGATGATATAGGCCACCACAATACTTCTGGTTTGTTGTATACTGTTTTGTGTGATGTGGTGAACTTGGATTAATAAAAGGATTTTACATAAAGAAACAGCCTATATCATGTCCTGTAAGAGGGGTGAGTGCTTTTGGCCATCGTAAACTGAGTTAATTGTTTTCGAGCTGCACCATCAGCCCAATGCTTGCTACCATCGCTTTACACTATCACACGGAACCATGTGTGTCTTCCTTTAGTATGTTAGACAATAAGTTTATTGTTTCAGTAGCATTCCCTCTTAAAATACTCAATATTAGTTTGTAAAAAGATGTTATTTCGTTTGGAGTATGTTATTGCCAAGAAGCTTCAGTATTCTTGTTTGTTACGAATGGCGCTTCTCTCCTGATGCAGCAGATTTGATCTCACCAAAGATGGAATTGTCTGTTGCAATATTAATTAATCTGTTGTTTAGCTAATTTGTTTCTACCCATACACCTTCATTTCTTAAGTCATTAGTCTTCCTTACCCTTTTATATTCCAGTCACTGTTAAATATTATATTCACATTGTGTTTAATATTAGGGTTTCACCATATATGTTGCACTGGAGATTTATATAGTTTAAGACCTAGTCAAGTGGTCTTCTGAGCTATTTGTCTTAGTGAATCCAATATTATTTTATCCTTTATGTGTTCTTTATATGAAACAGTATTCTTATACAGTAGAGCCCCAGTGTTTATATTTTCTTCCTGCAGCAGCATCTTCTCCATGTAACCTATTGGCCACTGTGGTCCTGGTACCTGCAACAGTAAAAGCACTAGGGGTGGATTATGTTCCAACAGTGGTGCAGACACAAGTACACAACATTGGAATAATGGTTCACTCACCACTAGTTGCATATTCTGTAGTTTTTATTATTTAATTCAAATGTATATTGCCTTTTATCTAAAATCAATGTTTCGTGGCATAAACTCCACTTCATCAGCAAAACTTTGCTCCTAAAACTAAATAAGTACATTTCCAAATGTTAAAATAAATATTTTCATCCCTTCATTTTATATTACATGTTTAGAGGTTGTGATACTTAGTCTGAATTAATTTTGTACAGTTTTTATGTATTTACATGTTCAAGTCACTTAATCAGATCTGTGCATGTGCCAAAATCAGATATATATCTTCAAAAGATAAATCAATTATCCAAGAATTAAACATAATGGGCCCTATGCAACAATTGAGCATAGGTATATGCGAAATATGTGTACCCCGCATGCATAGCTGTACACCCACGGACATGTGCACACCGGCGGCATTCACGACCACCAGCCACATGGCCGCAGCCCACACTCTCCAGCACACAGGACTCCACAGGGTTGCCAGGGGTGGGGTCATGGGTCCGGCCAGGCATACAGTTGGATGCCCGGACTGGGTCCAGCACTGGATCCCTTGTGCAGCAGGGCACATGTTGGTAGCACACCCCATGGATATCTGATGGATGGTGGCTGTGGCAGCTGAGGGAGGACAATGCCGCTGGCCTTCAGTGGCACCAATCAGTGCAGTGGGATGGATGGGGGCATGCCTGCAGGCATGGGGGGCTGGGAAGAACAGTACCACCAGTAGCAGGGAGGTGGGTTGCCATGTGGTGCTGCTGGGGAGTGGGGTGGCAGCCATGTGCCAGTGCCCCTGTGAGGGGTATAGGTGTTGTGGGTGATGGACAGGGTTCGCCACACTCACCACAGTGTGCTGGGGTGGGTGGGTGGCATCTGGTTGCCATACCCTGTAGCCCTGGTGGGTCAATGGGCTGTTTGACCTGTCCTGCGAAGTGTGCATGGGGTGTGTAGGAGGTTTAAGGCAGGGTTCTCCCTGGCATACCCTGTGCCCCCTATGCACCTCCACAGCCAGCGCTACATGCCTTAATGCATAGCGCATAGTGCCGGCCCACCCCTGGTGTGTTTCTCCTCACATGGCTGGAGGATCAGATGTGCATCTGCTGCATGCCCCCCTTAGTGCATCCCGCATGGGGGGCTCATAGGGTGCAGAGTGGTTGTGTGTCCCAGATGTGTGCACATAGCCACTCCACCCCATTAGTGCATAGGACCCATTAAAGTCTATCATACTTTCAAATATACATAGATACCATGTGTGTATCTCGTGTCATGACATTATTTCTCTGGTTTTTGGCTACAGCAGCAGTAGTAGGTACCTAAGAGGAGCATAAAGGTCCAAAAAGTGACTCCATAGCAAGGTAAAGGAACTTGTTTTTGTAATATAGTCTTTTTGGAAAATAGTTTACCTAGTTTGAAATGTACTGTAATTGAACTAATTTTTACCTGGTTTTTCAAGTGTGTTTCAGGTGCTGTCCTATAACCATCATGAACAAAAAAATATTTTAAAAGACACATTTTGACTATCTTTTCATAGGGTCTATGACCCAGATATTTAAAGGAGATACACCTTGCACAACTGAGTTGCACCAGCGCATCTCTGAAATGCACCCCTGGCCATATTCAAAGGGCAGGGATGCGCCATAACGCATAAACAATGTATGTGGCACATCCAGAGGGGGTGTTCCCTTGCATATGTGGCACAGCTCCATATTCATCCGACATGTGTGGTGCAGCTGCCTGCACATCTCAGAGATGTGTGGCGCAAAGTTAGGCATGAAAGAACCATGCCTAAGTCATAGCCACCCACAGGTGGGCTGCTGTACTGCACGGTGCAACGGTATCCCCAATCTGATTTATAACCACCTAGTGTTTCAAAGACTGCCTTTTTTATGTTTGCTTGCACGCATGTGCAAGAAACATAGTGCCATCATCCGAGTTTTCGGAGGTGTGTCACCCCTTCTTCCAATTTAGTCAGTGTGTTGGCAGACGTGGCCAAAGTTCTCCATTGCCTGCTGGAGCTGTCTGTGACAGCTCCAAACTGCAGTGGAGTACAGTTAAAAGGGGGAGCTATGCTTCAGTGAGCAGCGACAAAATATTGCCTGCTCATGCGCGCTCCCCTACACACACACACACACACACACATGCACATGCACATGCAGGCATACTGCATGCTGCCCCCCCATGCACACACTGTACAGCAGGGGTGCCCAATCCCCATCGGCTATGCTGCACCCTCCCAAAAGCCTTCCAAATGCCATGCTGGGTGCCCACCCCAGCGTGGCAACTCATCGTATAGCCGATGGGGGTGCTCAATCCCCCGTCGGCTCCACTGCCCTCCCCCCCAGAGTACAGGGTGCCACGCTGGGAGCCCACCCCAGCATGGCAACTGATGCTATGGCCGACAGGAGCCTAATCCCACATTGGCTCCACGCCCCAACCAGCTTCCTTGTGCCATGCTGGGTGCCCACCCAGCGTGGCAAATGTCCCACATCGTCATTTAAAAACAAACCTGGAATAAAAACTGTCCCTCGGCGCTTCCTGCCTCCTCCCACAACCCGCACTCCACCCACTGCGCATCCTACCTCCCCACACCCCCTCACCCCATACTTACTTCCGGACCTTGGCGCGACGATCTTCAGTGGACCAGGAACACGTCTGCTCTCTTCAAGGCCGACCGTGAACTGAGGAAATGCCGGTAAGCTGTATAATGGGATAGATAGGGGTTTTTCAACTTTGCTGCATATCTCAGGCATTTTTTAGAATTTTTGCACCAAATTTTCAACATGGGTTTTTGGGGACCCCTTCTCATGAATGATGTCACTGTCATGACGTTATTGGGGCCGAAGGTGATTTAGCAGTCACTCGCCAAAATCACCTTTCAAGACCAATTAATGAAATGACACTGCCAGTGTTCATAATGTGGGCTCTTAAAGAGCTTCATTTTGAAAATTTCAGTGAAAATCAAAAATGACTGTTTTATGAGCGTAGGTTGGCGTAGTTCCCTACGCAGGCCTCGTAGTTCGCAAATTTTTAATATTTTCACTCCAGATTTTCAACATTGCCATTTTACCACAACTTCTTATGAGTAGTACAGCTGTCATTTTTCACATCTCACCCAAAACATGTTTCCGCCCATGTAGCGCACAGTGGCGCAGTCGGTATGGCAAATCAATGTACAGAACAAATTAAGAAAATCACAGTGACACTGTTCATGAGCAGAGGTCTTAAAATGGCTATGTTGAAAATTTGGTGAACAAATTCCTAAAAATGACTGTTTTACGAGCATGTGTTGCGCAGTTCCTACGCACGCTCATAAGTTCGCGAATGTTTAATATTTTCACTCCAGATTTTCAACATTGCCATTTTACCACACCTCCTTATGAGCAGTACAGCTGTCATTTTTCACATCTTGCTCAAAATGTGTTTCTGCCCAGGTAGCGCCCAATGGTGCAGTCAGTGTGCGAAATCAATGTATGAGACACATTAAGAAAATCACAGTGACACTGTTCATGAGCAGAGGTCTTAAAATGGCTATGTTGAAAATTTGGTGACAAAATCCCTTAAAATGACTGTTTTACAAGTGTGCATTGCGCAGTTCCTATGCACGCTCGTAAGTTTGCGAATTTTCAATATTTTCAATCCAGATTTTCAACATTGCCATTTTATTACACTTCCTTATGAGTAGTACAGCTGTCATTTGTCACATCTTGCCCAAAACATGTTTCCACCCATGTAGCGCACAATGGTGCAGTCGGTGTGCGAAATCAATGTATGGGACACATTAAGAAAATCACAGTGACACTGTTCATGAGCAGAGGTCTTAAAATGGCTATGTTGAAAATTTGGTGAAAAAATTACTAAAAGTGACTGTTTTACGAGTGTGCGTTGCGCAGTTCCTACACACACTCGTAAGTTTGCGAATTTTCAATATTTTCACTCCAGTTTTTACATTGCCATTTTATTACACTTCCTTATGAACAGTACAGCTGCCATTTTCATAATAGCCCAAAATGTGTTTTTCGCACATGTGGCTCGCAATGGTGCAGTCGCTGTGCGAAAGCAATGTTTGGGACAGATTAAGAAAATCACAGTTACACTGTTCATGAGCAGAGGTCTTAAAATGGCTATGTTGAAAATCTGGTGACAAAAGTCCATAAAATGACTGTGTTACGAGTGAGCATTGCGCAGTTACCACACACCCTCGTAAGTTCATGACTTTGTAATATTTTCAGTCCAGATTTTCACCAGTGGCATAGAAACATAGAACATAGAAACATAGAATTTGACGGCAGATAAGGACCGCTTGGCCCACCCAGTCTGCCCATTTCCCTACCTAATGGATAAGCTGCAGATCCTAGTTAACCAGCAGCCTACTTCCTCCTACCCCCAACCCCTAGAATTGCCTTATGACTGTCCCGTGCATGCTTGAATTCCACCACTGTTTTTGACTCCACAACCTCCTCCGGAAGGCCGTTCCATGCATCCACAACCCTCTCTGTGAAAAAATACTTCCTTAAATTACCTCTGAGCCGCCCCCCCACCATCTTCAAATTGTGCCCCTTGTTCTTGCACACCTCTTTTTTTGAAAGATGCTACCCTCTTGGACTTTGTTGATTCCCTTGAGGTACTTGAAAGTTTCTATCATGTCCCCCTCTCTCCCTCCTTTCCTCAATGCCATACATATTAAGCTCCTTAAGTTTCTCTTCATATGTCTTTCGGTGCAGACCCTGCAGCATTTTAGTTGCCCTCCTCTGGACAGCTTCCATACTGTCTATGTCTTTGAGGAGATTGGGTCTCCAGAACTGCACGCAGTACTCCAGATGGGGTCTCACCAGCTGTTTGTACAGAGGGATAATAACTTCCTGTTTTCTACTGGTGATGCCTCTCCCTATACATCCCAGTATCCCCCCAGCCCTCCTTGCTGCCCTCAAACGTTGCTTGCCTACCTTTAGGTCATCTGATATGACTACCCCCAGGTCCCTTTCCATTTTTGTTGTTGTTAGTATCTCACCCCCTGTTGTGTACTCTTCCCCTGGGTTTTTGTTTCCCAGGTGCATTACCTTGCACTTCTTAGCATTGAATCTAAGCTGCCATACATTTGACCATTCCTCTAACCTTGCCAAGTCCCTTCTCATCCTTTCCACCCCACCTTGTGCATCAACTCTGTTGCAGATCTTTGTGTCATCTGCAAAGAGACATACTTTTCCTTCCAGTCCCTCTGCAATGTCGCTTGTAAAGACATTGAAGAGGACCGGTCCTAATACCGAACCCTGCGGTACCCCACTAGTAACCCCTCTTTCTTCAGAGTGGACTCCATTTAATATTACTCTCTGTTTCCTATTCTCCAGCCAATTCTTTACCCAGGCTGTCATCTTGGGACCCACTCCCAGGCTGGCTAACTTGTATATTAATCTTTTGTGTGGGACTGTGTCAAATGCCTTGCTAAAGTCTAGGTAGGCCATGTCCACAGCCCCTCCCTGATCTACTACTTTGGTCACCCAGTCAAAGAAATCTATCAGATTTGTCTGGCATGACCTTCCCACTGTGAATCCATGATGCCTTGGGTACTGTGCCCTTCTGGCCTCTAGATACTTGACAATTCTTTCCTTCAGAAGTGATTCCAGCATTTTCCCTACCACTGAACTAACAGGTCTGTAGTTTCCTGCTTCTGCCTTGCTCCCACTTTTGTGAAGGGGAATCACATCTGCCCTCCTCCAGTCCTCGGGTACCACCCAATCCTCCCATGATTTGTTAAAGAGGGTAGTCAGTGGTGTCACTAGTTCTACCCTTAGTTCTTTTAGAATTCTGGGAATGAATCCCATCAGGCCCCATTGCTTTGTCCACCTTCAGTTTTAAGAGTTCTTTCAGAACCCTTTCTTCCAGAAATGTGCTGGTATCAACTTCTGTATCCAGAGTGTTTCTACTGTTTGTTTTAGGTACCTCCCTCTTCCTTTGTAAATACTGAGCAAAAATATTTCTTTAGTATCTCTGCCTTTTCACAGTCACCCTCTGCCCCCCCCTTGTTAAGCCTCACTATCCCTCCCTTGGTCTTCCTTTGCTCCCTGATGTACCTATAAAAGGTTTTATCCCCCTTCTTAACTGAGTTGGCTATCTTTTCCTCGGTTTGGGCCATTGCTGTTCTGACTGCCTTCCCAGCTTCCAAACAGCCTACTCAGCACTCCAAAACCTATATGTTCAGAAAGAATTCCTGGTCCGAGACGCAATGCTTAATGCCAATTGAATTTATTTAAGTCAAACGGACCACAGGTATCCACATACAACAGAAACAAAAGCGCAAAACGCTCCCCAGCGCTTCGACTCACTAATGAGTCTTCATCAAGGGGTAATGATTAATGGTCTAAACATAGCCTTTATATAGTGTGTAGATAATCAAATCAATTACTTAATCTGATCACACTTAAGTTACAAAGCTCATGTTAAACCTACAATAGGTCACTAGATGGAGCTCTCACATCACTTCATTATGTTCAAAACAAACGTAATTGAAAAAAGAAGCAAACTTCATGAAAAAATAAAATAAAACAAATATTCTAATTTAGTATCTTAGAATAATAATAATAAATTAGGACCTAACCTCCAGCATATCCTAAATGAAGGAGAGAGTTTAAATATAAGGCAAGGCAACCACAGTAATCAAGGCAACCATAAAGCAGGACCTCTCAGAGAGTAAGGACTTTAATTTGCTGGAGAGTAGTCCAAGGATTGTAAATTAGTCCTGTAATAAAAACAAACAAAAAATATATATTAATTATTGAAAGATCACATTATTCACAACAGAACATCAGTTCTTTTCAGACATATTTTTTGTCAAGACAGAACATACAAGAAAATCGTATCGTACACCATAAAGCATAGACAACATAAGAAGTGTTGCATGTAATGAGTTCCCTAATCTCAGCTCTAACATTCACCAATATTGGATGATGGAACTCCTTAGATGGTACCCCATAATTACAGATGTTACATTTATTACATCTGTAAAAGCCATTTAGGTGACGTGACAACCATGTATTACTAGTTTTATTGGTGTGAGGTGTACGGCTGTGTACCAGTTTGTCCTTTAAATTCTCACTTCTGTTAAAAGTAACTCTTGGTTTGGGACCCACAGCTGAACCTACAACATTATCCCCCAATAAGATGGACCAATTTCTATGTATAATATTCCCAATCTTGCCTGCTACATGGTTGAAATCTGTCATAAAAGTACAAGGTGTTTGTTCTCCTAACTGTGTATGTGATTATCATCCAATATTGGTGAATGTTAGAGCTGAGATTAGGGAACTCATTACATGCAACACTTCTTATGTTGTCTATGCTTTATGGTGTACATGCAATTTGATTTACATAGGTAAAACAGACCATTAAAAATAAGGATTCAGGAACATGTTCGTTCGATTATTAATAACAAGCTAGATACACCTATTGGCGTCCATTTTTCAACTGTACATAATTCGAAACCAGATGATTTAAAATTTGTGGGCCTGGAACAAGTATCTCAGATGAGAAATGGGGGCGATAGAGCTAATTTACGATTACAGAGAGAAAGCTTTTGGATCTACACTATGCATAGTGTTAAACCGCAGGGTCTTAATGATAAATGGGATCTGAAACCTTTTTGAAATAAGTTTACTAATTTTCTTGTATGTTCTGTCTTGACAAAAATATGTCTGAAAAGAACTGATGTTCTGTGATAATGGATCTTTCAATAATTAATATATATTTTTGTTTGTTTTATTACAGGACTAATTTACAATCCTTGACTACTCTCCAGCAAATTAAAGTCCTTACTCTCTGAGAGGTCCTGCTTTATGGTTGCCTTGATTTCTGTGGTTGCCTTGCCTTATATTTAAACTCTCTCCTTCATTTAGGATATGCTGGAGGTTAGGTCCTAATTTATTATTATTATTCTAAGATACTAAATTAGAATATTTGTTTTATTTTATTTTTTCATGAAGTTTGCTTCTTTTTTCAATTACGTTTGTTTTGAACATAATGAATTGATGTGAGAGCTCCATCTAGTGACCTATTGTAGGTTTAACATGAGCTTTGTAACTTAAGTGTGATCAGATTAAGTAATTGATTTGATTATCTACACACTATATAAAGGCTATGTTTAGACCATTAATCATTACCCCCTGATGAAGACTCATTAGTGAGTCGAAGCGCTGGGGAGCGTTTTGCGCTTTTGTTTCTGTTGTATGTGGATACCTGTGGTCCGTTTGACTTAAATAAATTCAATTGGCATTAAGCATTGCGTCTCGGACTAGGAATTCTTTCTGAATATACAGGTTTTGGAGTGCTGAGTAGGCTGTTTGGATTCTGTTTGGGCTGGCTACCCTGTTTACACTCAGCACCGCCCCACTCAGCTTTGATCACAGCACAAACATTTTGAACTGTTCTTGCCCTTGCCTTTTATGCTGCAGATGGCTGAGCGTTTTGTATTAATGAATTGTGGGGTTTTCTATACTTCAGGATCTTTGTGTCTTTACGTTCTGAGGACTGCCGGCTTCTTGTTTGGATACTCTGAAATTGATTGAACTTATTTAATAGTATGCAGCAGAACGAACGAAGAAATAGTAATCGAGACATCTATGAAGCCGACAGGGTCATTTGGCAAGCCTTTGATGACCCAGATGTACGGAGGAAAAAAGCACGAGAGAGACTGCAAACCAGTGAAGGAGACATAGTTTTGGAAGCAGCAGCAATGAGCAAGACTTCCCCCAAGCCTACTATAAGGTCAGTCTTCCATTCATTTGAAAAATTATTACTCAAAGAGATTGATATTACATACAATATCTCCACTTTGGAAGAATATATTGCTAGAGGTTTAGCACCTCGAGGTTTACGAATACAGATTTCACCCTCGAGTGGAATAGAGGACTTTCCTTTTAAATCTGAATGGATTCAGGCTGCCTGCGTATGCTCGAAAGTGTTTTTGGAACTTTTAATTAAGTCAGATAAATTAAAATATGACCAGTTAACAAAAGAACTTATTGATATCAAGTTAATGCTTACCAAGTTTAATGATCACCCCGAATTTAATATTCTGGAGAAGAAATTATCGGAAAAGATACAGAAATATGAAATAGCAATCATTAAGAAAAAGACATCAAAACTTCTCCGAGATAAAACAGATTATGAGAAGGGAGATATTACAACTTGGGGACAAAAACGTTCCATTAGTAGGGGGCGCTCCCGTGTCCGCTTTCAATCAAATAGAAACAAAAATAAAAAAAGTAATACCAGTACAACTAGAGATACAAGGCCTTTTTTGGAGAAAACAAAATCTACTACAAAAGAAATAGAAAGACCAGAAGACGAAGGAGAGGAGGTCGGAGAGTCCGTCAGAATAGAACGAGCTTTAAGAACAAGGAACAAGGAAATCAATTACAAGTTATAAATCTTTCACAATATTCTGTTAATTCAATTGAGACTTCGCTTTTACAAAAGGTTGAATTTTGTTCCTACCCTGCTGTTAACGAATTCAGGGTCTTTGTGGACTTACAAAAATTCTTTCGGAAAATTAAACTTAAATATTTTTTTCATCTGAAACAACCAACTACTACCATGGGAGGAACTGATATAGAAGAACCAAGGAATAGTGAGGACTTGGATCTACTTATTTCAGCAATTGAAACATCTGGACAGTCTATAATGAAGGATGCCCACATAGAGACTGAATATGAAATAAGTGACATTGATGTTGAATTTAATCTTGCTGGACTGGAACAACTAATAATAAATGAACAAGCAGAGACTGAGAGATGCTTTTCCCAGTCCCAGCACACAGGTAGCTCTATGCTTAATGCTGCTGGATTTATTTCAGCTATGAGAAAAAGTAGATTTACAGGTGCTTCTACTTTTAATCCCAATGTATTTAATTCCAGCATTAGTGCCTTTGAGAAAGCGGTTTATAAGCAGGTGAAAGAGGTTTTGGAACAAGAAGTTAAACCCAGATATTATAATCTCACCTACGGTGAGAAAGTAGCTTTGGAAAATCTATCTAAGAATAATGATATTACTATAAAACCAGCAGATAAAGGTGGGAATATTGTAATAATGGATACTGTTCATTATAATGATATAGTGTATTCACTATTGAATAACATGGATAATTATTGTAAATTACCATCAGACCCCACTCAGATTTATAAAAAAGAATTATTCCAACTACTTAAGTACACTGTCGATAGTGGTTTAATATCTGAAAAGGAATATGATTTCATCTGGCAGGAGAATCCAACTATCCCTAGTTTTTACATTTTACCAAAAATTCATAAGAATTTATCAAAACCACCAGGGAGACCTATAGTTTCAGGCTGTAATTCTTTAACACAAAACTTGGGAAAATTTATTTTCAATTTGAGGTAGCTAAATTACCCTCATATATTAGGGACAGTACGGCTGTTCTTAATATTGTGAAGGATATACAGTGGAAACCAAATTATCATTGGATATGTATTGATGTTGAGTCTTTATACACTTTGATCAAACATCAATTAGGCCTTGAAGAGTTAATTTTGGATGGAAGAATTATCTAAAACAGAAATCATACCACATGAATTTATTGTAGAGGCCACTGAATTTTGTTAACACACAATTATTTTGAGTTCAAAGGGAATTTTATCTACAGAAATGGGACTGCTGTGGGAGCCTCTATGGCACCCAGTTATGCGAATTTGTTTCTTGGATTTTGGGAGAAATTTGTTGTTTTTTCTGAAGTCAATCCATTTATTAAGAATATTGTACATTGGTATCATTTTATTGGCGATATTTTATGTATTTGGGATGTGCCCATTAATATAGTGTCTGAATTTATTGATTGGCTGAATTACAACAGATTTAATTTAAAGTTTACGTATGTTACTGATTGCCAATGCGTTTCTTTTTTGGATTTATGTTTATATGTTAACAAAAATGATAACAAAATAGAAACTAAAGGTTTCAGAAAGGAAACGGCTACTAACTCATTATTATTGGCCAGTAGTGCCCACCCCCATAGTTTGAAAAATTCAATACCATTTGGACAAATGCAGAGAATCAAAAGAAATTGTAGTTCAGAAAGTGAATTTCTGCAACAAATTGAAGATTTGATACTTAGGTTCGAAATGAGAGGCTATGATAGGGAACTTTTGATGCAAACAAAAGATAAAGTTATTCAAATGGATAGGGAGGCTTTACTTATAAGTACAAATAAATCACATACACAGTTAGGAGAACAAACACCTTGTACTTTTATAACAGATTTCAACCATGTAGCAGGCAAGATTGGGAATATTATACATAGAAATTGGTCCATCTTATTGGGGGATAATGTTGTAGGTTCAGCTGTGGGTCCCAAACCAAGAGTTACTTTTAACAGAAGTGAGAATTTAAAGGACAAACTGGTACACAGCCGTACACCTCAACCAATAAAACTAGTAATACATGGTTGTCACGTCACCTAAATGGCTTTTACAGATGTAATAAATGTAACATCTGTAATTATGGTACCATCTAAGGAGTTCCATCATCCAATATTGGTGAATGTTAGAGCTGAGATTAGGGAACTCATTACATGCAACACTTCTTATGTTGTCTATGCTTTATGGTGTACATGCAATTTGATTTACATAGGTAAAACAGTTAGACCATTAAAAATAAGGATTCAGGAACATGTTCGTTCGATTATTAATAACAAGCTAGATACACCTATTGGCGTCCATTTTTCTGCTGTACATAATTCGAAACCAGATGATTTAAAATTTGTGGGCCTGGAACAAGTATCTCAGATGAGAAATGGGGGCGATAGAGCTAATTTACGATTACAGAGAGAAAGCTTTTGGATCTACACTATGCATAGTGTTAAACCGCAGGGTCTTAATGATAAATGGGATCTGAAACCTTTTTTGAAATAAGTTTACGATTTTCTTGTATGTTCTGTCTTGACAAAAAATATGTCTGAAAAGAACTGATGTTCTGTTGTGAATAATGTGATCTTTCAATAATTAATATATATTTTTTGTTTGTTTTTATTACAGGACTAATTTACAATCCTTGGACTACTCTCCAACAAATTAAAGTCCTTACTCTCTGAGAGGTCCTGCTTTATGGTTGCCTTGATTACTGTGGTTGCCTTGCCTTATATTTAAACTCTCTCCTTCATTTAGGATATGCTGGAGGTTAGGTCCTAATTTATTATTATTATTCTAAGATACTAAATTAGAATATTTGTTTTATTTTTTCATGAAGTTTGCTTCTTTTTTCAATTACATTGTTTTGAACATAATGAATTGATGTGAGAGCTCCATCTAGTGACCTATTGTAGGTTTAACATGAGCTTTGTAACTTAAGTGTGATCAGATTAAGTAATTGATTTGATTATCTACACACTATATAAAGGCTATGTTTAGACCATTAATCATTACCCCCTGATGAAGACTCATTAGTGAGTCGGGCGCTGGGGAGCGTTTTGCGCTTTTGTTTCTATTGTATGTGGATACCTGTGGTCCGTTTGACTTAAATAAATTCAATTGGCATTAAGCATTGCGTCTCGGACCAGGAATTCTTTCTGAATATACAGGTTTTGGAGTGCTGAGTAGGCTGTTTGGATTCTGTTTGGGCTGGCTACCCTGTTTACACTCAGCACCGCCCCACTCAGCTTTGATCGCAGCACAAACGTTTTGAACTGTTCTTCCCAGCTTCCTTTTGCTTTAACTGATACAGTTCTCTGTCCTGCTCCTTCTGTGATTCCTTGTACTTCCTGAATGCTTTCTTTTTTCTCTTGAACCTTCACTGCCACTTCCTTTGAGAACCATAGTGGTTTCTTACATTGTTTTGTTTTATTTATTTGCTTCACACAAAGGTTACCTCTGTGATGGCAGTTTTTATTATTCCCCATTGTTCTTCCACCCCCTCCTTCCTGCCCATTTTCTAGTGCATTCCTTAGGCACTCACCCATTTTGGCAAAGTCAGCCCTCCTAAAGTCCAGTACTTTTGCTTTTGTATGGCTTGACTCTATTGCTGTGTTTATTGTGAACCATACTGTTCGATGGTCGCTAGTTCCCAGATGGCTACCCACGTCTACATCTGTGATCCTCTCTTCATCTCCATTTGAGAGAACCAGGTCTAAGATTGCTCCCTCTTGAGTGGGCTCCAGTACTAATTGTCTAAGACATGCCCCCTGTAGGGCATCTAGAATAACCCCATTCTTTGAATTGGCTGCTGCAACTGCACTCCAGTTAACATCTGGCATAGTCAGATCACCTATCAGCAATATCTCCCATTTTTCTGCCATTCTAAGTATACTTTCTATCATTTCCTTTCCGTTTCCTCCCCCTGAGAAGGGGGTCTGTATACAACCCCTATGCGGATTGTGGTGCCATTGCCAGTCTCCAAATTTACCCACAGTGCATTTTTCCACACTTCCTTATGAACAGTACAGCTGTCATTTTCCAGAACATGGCCGAAATGTGTTTTCACACTTTCAGCGCAGAGACGCGTGGTCGCTGTGGGAAATCATTGTTCGGGACAGATAAAGAAAATCACAGTGACACTGTTCATGATCAGAGGTCCCAAAATGCCTGTGTTGACAGTCTGCTGTAAAAAATCCCCAAACTAATTACATTACGGGCATGCGTTGCACAGTTTCTATGCACACTCGTGACTTCACCAGTTTTTTTTATATTTTTACTGCAGATTTACAACATTGCCGTTTTTTACACCTCCCCATGAACAGTACAGCTGTCATTTTTTACATCCTGTTCGGAATGTTTTTGCACCTGTGGTGCTAAATGCCATAGTCGCTGTGCATAAGCAGCTTTCAGCTAACAAACTGATACTGCCACTGTTCATGAGCTGGGGTCACAAAAAAACCATGTTGAAAATTTGAAGTGAAAATACCAACGAATGCCTGAGGTATTAGGGTTTCCAACCATAACGCCCAACCCTGTAGAGAATGACAGGCATCAGGGATGTGACTTGGGATTCTTGCCTGTAATGCTCATACCATTCCACACCCTGCAGCCAGTGAGAGGCATTGAGGTATGCCTTGGACTCTTCGGTTCCAAAGTTCACCCTATTCTCCTATACCGCACCCATCTCACCATACTTCCTGATGGAATGGGGTGCGCATAAGGGCCAAAGACCCCAAGGCACACTGTGCCACTTGTCAGTGTCTGCAGGGTGGGGTGTGGTGAAATGGCATGGCTGTTATGCCTGACGACCCAAAGGCACATTCCAATGCCTGTCACTCTCTGCAGGGTGGTGGTGGGGTTGGCTTCAGTTCAGTACTTTACTGCCATTCCTATTACGCAGCTCTGTAATTTCTACACTACCACTGCCAATGCCAGCAAGCAAACATTCGGCATTGACAAATGCTTGTTTTCTCTGCATACATCCAATTATTTATTGCTGTCTAGGCATGACACTTCCTTATCAACAGAACTGTCTCACTCATGTGTAAACGTTTATCAGTGGATTGCTGTATCTAATGTATTAAACATTGTTTCCCGTAGCATCTGCTACACATGAGGAAGGGCTCTGTGTAGCCTGAAAGCTTGTGTTCTGCAAAATCCTTGTTGGTTCCATAAAAGGTATCAAATCACCCACTTCATTGTAAGTTGTCTATTTTTCACCCATCTTCTGACGTACCTATCCACATATTTGATTTCTGGTTAACTATATAGCAATATTGTGTTAGTGCTGCGTAAACAGTTCAGGGAATATTATACAGTTTTGAACACTGTATATTGTTTTGTTTTAATTATTTAGATCCATTTACCAAGGGATAGCAACTTGTATATTTGTATCAACTTCCTCTATCTTGTTGTCTAAAGGGTTAGTTTATTGAGTCTGACAACAAGTTTTTAAATAGAATAAATATCGTACAGTCTGTCTTTGCTGTAAGACTATGCCCAAAAACTTTTAAACTAAATGAAAAAAAAAAAAACAGCTCATTAAGATACATTCCCATTCTATATCAGGAGTGAGTCCATAGCAGAGAATACCTTTTGGCAAAATGTGAATAAAGTGAAAACATAAATGGTGCTGTTTGCTTTGTTTGAGTTAAGTTCATACCCTGCTGTCCCTTTTGTTCCAACATTCAGGAAATTCTTGCCCTGAATTTCAACAACGATCATCCGTTTAACCCAGATAAAAGAATGTATTATGTCTAGTAGTTCTTCCGTGACTTTAGTTTGAACTAGAAACGCAACTAAAATTAAACTTGAAGTTATATTCATAAATCTCCCCAAAACAGTAAGGATGGCTGCTAGTATATCATCATTTTCTTCTCTAATCACACCACTAACAAGGACTGTGTGTATGCAAGAGCACCTCCTAACTGGGACCATAGTGGGGGTCATCGGAAGGGGAGGTCCCAAGGAGTGAGGAAGAGGCCCTCAGCCAAGGAGGAAGCAGCTGCTAGTGGGGGACTCTATTGTTAGGGGATAGACGTATTAGTGGGGGGGAGAAAGGGAGAGGAAGATGAAGTGCGTAAGAGGTACTTCAGCTTGAAGGGATGGAGAGCAGATCCAGAATATGCCTAAGACAGCAGGAGATGGGAGGGAGCAAGATGTCATTGTCCATCTGGGGACAAGTAAACAGGCATAGGGCAAGGTAGAGGAAGTGCAGGGAAATTTCAGGGAGCTGGGAAGGGGCCACAAGCACGTGGTACACACTGTTGCTTTTGTCAATGTGTTACCTGTTTACAGCCAGGGAGAGGAAAGGACACCCCACACCCGGGATTTCAACAGTTGGTTTAAGGCATGGTGCATGGAAGAGGGCTTTGCTTACATTGGGGACTGGGGGCCAACCTTAGAAGGTATGGGCATCTAGAGGGAGAAGGCTTACATCCTTCAAGGAAGGGGACCACAGTCTTTAGTTGGAGGTTTAAATGCTATTTGGATGAACATTTAAACTAGCCAAGGTGGGAGGCTGTAGAACATAGGGAGGCAACAATTTTCCCCCTCAGATGATGAAGCAGCAGATAGTGAGGTCCCTAGGGGAGTAAGCTCCACTGGAGCAGGGGTGCATGAAGACAGGTTTTGGGAAAAGGCAGAGGAGAAGGAGATATAAATCAGGAAAGAAAGAAGGAAGGAGTAAAGGAGACAGGTAACAAATGGTAACAAGGGAAGAGATGGATCAGGGGTAGTATCAGGGAACAGCACAGGTAGTGGGGGAAACAGGGAAGCAGACAGAGAGGGAGTAAGGTACGGAGAGACATGTACACCAATGCAAGGAGTCTAGGAAATACATTTCTTGACTTGGAGACCATCATGGTGGAGGTTAACCTGGATTTGGTGGCCATAAGTGAGTTGTGCTGCACTGACAGCCACAACTGGGGCATTACCATACCAGGCTTCTCTCTGTTCAGGAGAAACACAGGAGGGCGGAGGGGAGGAGGGACTGTACTATATGTAAGGGAAGGAATCAACACCACAGAAGTGCATGGGCATCCAGAGGAAAGGGAAGAGCTGGGAGATGCTGTGGGTCATCCTGGAGACAAGTGTTGGGGCCACTATCCATTTAGAGGTGGTATACAGGTCTCCAGCACATGGAGGGGAGCGGGATAAGGCATTAGAAAGCCATCTTCAGGATGGCAAGTAAGGGGTGGTGCTGCTAGTTAGTGACCTTACTCTGTCACTTACACCGTTAGCAGGGCGCCATAATGTGGGTGCACTAAAGAAAGTGCCCACAATGTGGCCAAGCGGAAGTTTGAGGCGCATGACACTATGGCTGCCACCTCCCTAATACAGGACACGGGGAAGTGTTAATAAAAAAGTAGAGGGGTGCAGAGGGCACAGCCCTCCACAGAAAATCATTCACACACCATGTGTGGTCTAGCAACAGACAACCAGTTCCTTGGCACTTGCCTGCCAGGCAATCTTTTGCTTGTGCCCTTATTGGTGACGCTAAGTTTCTTTGGGCACCAACGTGGGTGAACCAGTCTGCCAGATGTGGACTGGAGCCTTCAAACTACTGCTTTGGCAGGGAGTAAGGCCATCCTTGACTTTCTTCAGGGGGCTCTTCTCAGGCAGCTATTCAGTGCACCCACTATGAACAGGGCAGTGCCGGACTGGGTGCTTACAGACAAGGACAGCACTGCAGACATCACAGTGGGCAGTTACCTAGGTACTAGTGATCACTGTACAGTGTGATTTAATATTAATAATAATAATAAATAATAATAATAATACAATTTATTTGTATGGCGCCTTTCCAATGCCAAGGCGCCTCACAGTAAAAACAAAGATACAACATCAAAAAATCAACACATACATAAATACATAATTAAGATGGAAACTGAGGCAAACCACATGAACACAAGGGTCCTGGACTTCAGGAGGGTAGATTTTAAAGAAATGGCGGACTGCCTTAAAAATTTCCTTGTGAGGGGATTGCCAGGGAGGGGTAGAGGTACAGTGGGGAAAAATAAGGGAGGGCATAATTAAGGCAACCAGCTTCTGCACAAAGGAAGTGAGTAAAAGCAGAAGGAAAAAGAGACTGTTCTGGTTCCCTAGCAGACTGGCCAAGGTGGTAAAGGAAAAATGGTGACATTCAGGAGTAACAAGGAAACTCAGAGGGAGGAAGACAGCAAGGTGTACCAAGTAATATAAAGGGAAGCATGAAAGGCAGTGAGGGGAGCAAAGGTACAAACAGAGGAAAGGATGGCCAAGGGGGTAACTAAAGCGGCTAAGACTTTCTTCAGGTTCATAAGTGAGAAGAGTAAGGTAAGGGGAGGGATAATGAGGATAAGGAAGGTGTGGGAGGGGGTGACTGTGGAGAAGAGGACCAAGGAAAATCGGAGATCTTGATCGGGTCCTCCTGTCCAATCATCACAGTGGAATGAGGGGGACAGACCACCAGGGAGCAGCAAGAACAGGGGGGAGGTGGAAATATGTCCTTTTTCAGATGAAAAAGTCCTAAAGGAACTTGCAGCTCTGAAAGTGGAAAAGGCTATGCGACTAGACAGGGTACACCCAAGGATACCAAAGTACAGTGCTCCCTCGCTATAGTGAACCCTGCTTTAGCAAAATCCCAGCTATTAAGAACAGGGCACATGACTCAACAGCAAATAGCTGTTCTTATGCTAAACTCTGTACAGCATCACCGCTCACCTGTACTGTGCTCTGCTCCCTCTTCTACCTGTCTGTGAGTGTTTTTATTGTCAGAATAGAAGGAGCCACAGAAAAAACAATCAAGCAAAGCCCCTGCATTGTTAATATAGTGCTGTACCACCACTCACGGCACCATAAATCGCCGCCACCACATCACAGATCGTCTAACTTCCGAGAGGGGTTTGTTTGTTTCTCTTATCAATCTCACCACAGTCTCAGAGTCATTGGTGGGTGGCAGAACAAAACACAGCTACAATTCAGTATATGTATCAAAGACAATGTACAGCACTCTGTAAACGTTACAACTCCCATTCTGTTCACTACAGACAGGGACTACTGTAACTCAGGGATGTGCTAGTTGTCCCACTGATGGCCTTATTCAACCAGCACTGTACCGGAAGACTGGAGGAGAGCAGATGCGGTCCTTCTACATAAGAGTGGCAGCAGGGAGGAGGCTAGCAACTATAAGCTGGTCAGTGTCACCTCAGCAGTGGGGAAAGTGATGGAAACACTGTTAAAGGAAAGGTTGGAACAGTGTCTTCAATCTAATGAGCTGCAACCCTACAGGTAGCATGCATTCATGGGTGGGAGGTTACACCAGACAAATCTGATTGATTTCTTTAACTTGGTGACCAGAGAAATAGATCAGGGGAGGCAGTGGATGTAGTCTGTCTGGACTTTAGCAAGGCCTTTGACACTGTGCCCCAAAGGAGACAAATAAAGAAACTATGCAGCCTAGGGGTTGGATACAAAGTAATGAAATGGGTTAGAAACTGGTTAATAGGTAGGTGACAATACTCACCTTATACAGAATGGAATTATATATGAAGCAAACTGCATTGCCTTTTTGCAAATGTGGGAACGGTCACGAGGAATACCTGAAGCATGTGACCCTCATGTGCCCTTTTTTTGTCCAATTACGAGACTATTGGTTGGGTCGATTCTTGTGACTAGGTAGTCACGATCCGATGACATAATTTGTATGATCTATAATTCACATGATCCAGTAATTTTACATTGCCTCTCTCAGTTCTTGAGGAAGTCTATCCTGTCTTAGTACAAATGACTCAAAAATCGAAGCTAGTCAAGGGTTCATTGTTCACTACCCTTGAACATTTAGCTGTTTTGAATGTTCTGCAATTTTAGTAATTTTGCCTATTGCTTCTTTTATCAATGAAATTGATAAAGAGGTCTTGACTCCTGTGTCATACTATATTGTAATATATTACAATGTATTTTGAGTTTGATTAAAGCTGATCTTGGAAGAGTCAACGGGTCTACCTTTTTATGGCCCAGTAGGACCCTAATTCCTAGATATGATTTGAGATTACAGGCTGAAATACTTCCTATGGGGGTGTAAGTAATCAGACCTGAACCCACAGAAGTCCTGTTTAAATTTGCTTATCATGAATTAGCTATAGTGTCCACCCATAGACTCCTCCATAACAAATGCTTGTAAAACAAGATTTGTACACTGGGCTTTATTTAAACTGCAATCTATATTTTAAGTAAACTTTTTAAATACTGAAATTTTGTTCTGATGTTTTTAAATGTTTTATGTATGTTATGGCTTTGCAAGTCAAACTAATAAACTTGAAACTGAAACTGATAGGTTACAGAGGACAGTGGTTAATGACACTCACTTTAGTGATGTGAGAGTGACCAACGAGGTACTGCAGGGCTCAGTACTGGGACCGATCTTCTTCAATGTTTTTATAAGCAACATTGCAAAAGAACTGGAAGGGAAGGTATGCATTTATGCAGATGACACCAAAATCTGTAATAGGATGGACACTCAGGAGGGGGAGGAGAAAAATGGGTAGGGATCTTGGGAAACCCAAGGAGCGGTCGAGAGCATGGCAGCTGGGGTTCGATGCCAAAAAGTGTACAGTTGTTCACCTAGGGCATAGTAACCTAGGAGGTGAGTACAGGATGGGGAGAGGTACTAACAGTCACTAAGCAGGAAAGAGACCTTGGAGTTACCATTTCTGATGACCTCAAAGTGGCAGGGTAGTGTGACAAAGCAGTGGGTAGGGCCAGTGGGATGCTGGGATGTGTAAGGACAGGTATCTCCAGCAGGAGGAGGGAGGTGGTGTTGCCACTATATTGCTCACTGGTGAGACCCCACATGGAGTATAGTGTCCATTCTGGAGGCCACACATCAGAAAGGACATAGGCAGGGTGGAAGCAGTCCAGAGGATGGCAACTAAAATGGTGCAGGGGCTGCACCAAAACCCCTATGAGGACAGACTGAGGGATCTCAACATGCACACCCTAGAAGACAGGAGAGCAAGAGGAGACATGACAGAGACTTGAAAGTACCTCACAGGGGTAAACGGTGCAGGAAGGGAGTCTCATTTAAATAATAAAAAGGATAGCTGCCTCCCACACCACCTGTTATTTTGGCAGAGGTACCATGCAAGGCACAGCACAAAAATAAGGCCTGGTGGTTGTGATGAAGTTTGGGACTGATGGTGCCCTATGTGACTATGGCCTCCCCCATTCTATATCCTGTGAATGGCAACACCGGTACTGGCAGTTAAGTTGGGGCTTACTTATGCCTGTTGCTATCCACCATGGCTATGCCTGCTATAATCATATCCAGAACTGCTATGTCCATGTTGGTGCACATGAAGGTAGTCACTAGCCTTGTATGTTTCACAGTTGTTAGCTGGTGCTGTAGGGGGAACCAACTTAGATGTCAGGAGTTTACCTGGTGGTCCCCCTCTATTGTGGATCTTCAGGGATGTGGACCCAAGATGCTTGAAACTGTGTGTTTATGGACAGGGGGGTGGAGTTTGGCAGGTGGTGTCAGGTGGGGAAGGGGAGAGCTGGCAGAACAACAATATATATTAATATGCCCGCTAAGCATTGAAAAAGGAAAGACACCTTTGCTCCCTCCCCCTTCATAGATCAGGGATGAAGATAAAAAAGGATCCCATTGCCCCTGTACATTTTGGAATGGAGGGGGGTGTTAACAGATTGTGTTGGGTGGTGGAGGGATTGGCATGGTGCTAGATATTATTTATAAGTGTGGTAAGACTGCTAGCCTGTTGCACAGTGATAGTGCTACCTCTTGTGATGCAGCTGACCCAAGTTCGGGAATGAGCTTGGATTGTCATACGACTGGCCACAGAAGGATGGTCTAGCGTCCCCATGGAGGGAAGGAGATGAATCCCTGTGCCACACCACCCCGTGGGTCACTGCAGGAGGAGGTACCACCAGGGTTGTGAAGATGGAAAGAAGGATGCTGCTGTCATTGACACATGTGCACATTATGCATCAACACATCTGATGAGTTCCTGCTTGCAGCATCTTCTCCTCAGCTGGCAACTGAAGTCTCTAGAAAGGCTTGGGGAAACCCATTGCTGACCTCATTGTGGCACAATGGAGATTAGAGACTAAGAAGATGGAAATGGGGTTGAGGCATGGGTCAGAGAGTCCCAAAGAGGAAGCTTCCTCAAGGCCGAATGAAGTCTGGAGTAAAAACAGATTTAAACTGAAGTATGACAGGTGCCAGAATGTAACATGATCAAGCAAGGCCCTTTAAAGAGCGTCTGACACCTTCAGGATAACTTTAACAAAATATAATATTTAGACACATTTTAGTTTGCATTTAACATTAGTTCTGTATTTCTCATCCCCTTTATTTATTACTGAGGTCATTTGCATGAAAACAGGATCTTTGCTCTTGAAGAGTTAATCTGCTACTTTCTCCCTACCTGAGGTCATGATGCATTGCTTGTGACATCACAGTTATTCCCATGGCAACAGATTGTGATGTCACAACAGAGGATTTTGATTTCAAGTAGGGAGTAAACTATAGAGGCAGATAAACTCTAAGGGATAAAGATTATGTATTCATGCAATGTTCCCCAGTACTAAATAATGGGGAGGAAAAATCTGCATTTTATATATATGGCATGCAAGCTGAATTGTACCCAAATATTATGTTTTTTTAAATTGTCTTTGTGGTGTCACCAGCTCTTTAAATATTGGTATCATTTGAGTCAATTTACATTTTTCACAAGGGTGCTAACAACTGGGCCTGTTTGTAACCCTTTATTACTGATGACCTCTGTATACAATCTCTGAACATTTGTATGTATGTATTTATACTTTATTTCTTTTCATCTGTCTTTAGTGCTTTGTAATGATCCCAGGCTAGTGTCATTAGGTATCCCTTGATTTTGATGCACCTCATCGCATGTTGTCTTTGCGACGTATCTCTGTAACCTTTGTGATATTATCCTGCTTGTATCATCCTCCCTGGTCATGCCTGAAAATAGGCAGCTAATTAAGTTCGTCAGCACGCATGCATGAACAAACTTGTTGATACAAGAGTTGCTAAACAGGGGTTTGAGGGGTGCCAGCCCAATGACCAGTGGTGCTGCAGAGGCCGGTCTCTGACTTGCAAATCAGCAGACAGTGTGACGACACTGTTTTGCTGAGGGGGTTGGTCTCGGCAAACATTTCAAAGGACATCCTTTGAAATGCGAGCCCTTCAGCTGCAGCCCTTTAGTGTGCCTCTCTGTTCAGCAATATCCCTGTATGCGGCAGCTCATCACGTCTTTCCTGTTGAAACAATTCCCCTGTCCCTGCAACCCTATAGCTTGTCTTTCCTGGTGAAACAATCTCCCCCTCTCTGCAGCCCCATAGCATGTCTTTCCTGATTAAACAGTTTCCCCAGGGACTTCCGGTTCTGCCATGGAAAGCTAGGCAGCTCAGCAGTACAGCTCCCTCCCTCGCTATTTTGAAATAAACTCCATCACAAATTCCTCTAACACAAAAATGGAGATGACAATAAAAGAAACGCGTAAGAAGGACAGGGGAAGATCTACAAGGGGAAAATCCTCTCCCAAACTGCAGGATGCAGAGCGATCCTTCTCTGATCACAGGCGACAAGGCCGCAGTCGTTTCCCAAGCAGCACCCAGGGCTCGGAATATGACACGGAGGGAGAAACAGACCGACTCACACGGTCTCAATATGAAACAATACTCTGAGAGATACGTAGCTGAAGAGCGGAAAAGAAAAAGGACCTACAAAATTTGTCACAGCAAATAAGCAAGATAGACAACAGACTGGAGGAGGCTGAAACAAGAATTGCAACAGTGGAAGATGCGATGACCTACCTGAACCAAGTGGTCGCGTCTCTGATGCAGCAAACCCTGGCACTGCAGGTGAAAAGTATAGATATGGAGAGCCAGTCCAGACAAAATAATCTCCACTTATACAGGCTAAGAGAGGGATCTGAGGTAGCCCCAATGGCAACTTTTTTAGTGAACCTCCTAAGAGACGTGTTGGAACTGCCCCCAGATTATAACCTTATAATAGAACGAGCACACCGTTCACTGATGCAGAAACCACAGGACCCAAAGGCGAAACCACGATCGGTGGTATTCATGGTAGCCAGCTATAAAATAAAAGAGGATCTGTTGAGAAGAGCCTGGTCCAAAAAAGTTATAACACACCTGGACTCAAAACTATTGCTAGACCATGATTATCCAACAGAAATAGTGCAAGCCCAACAACAGTACGCTCCAATTCTACGTATATTAAAAGAAAGGGGAATCCGTTTCCAAACCCCCTTGCCAGCTAAGCTGTGCATTTTCTGGTTGGAGGGCACTCAACTTTACATCACACCACAAAAAGCGGCTGAAGCCCTAAAGCAGAAAGGGATCCAATTAAAGGCAGAAGATATGGAACGACTGGCTAAAGGCAGAGGGTGTCACATGGAATGGTTACAGAATGCACCACAGCGTCGGGGAATGTCCCCACTAAAGACCGTGTGAGAAGCCTATGCGAAGTTGCAGAATATAATGCAGTTTACCAGTGAACGAGTGACTGCATCGAGTTCTGCAACGAAAGGCTGAAGAAGCTGAATGGCCCAAGTAAGAACAGATCACTAATTAATATGGAAACTTAGCTCTCATAAACAGAGATATTTAGAGGGGGTTACTTGTTCTTTGACAAGACAAAGGATCGCGAACAAACGCACACTACCCTAAGGTGAATTGAAAAATTGAAAGCCTGACTGTCTACACAGGTCAGGGAGGTTAAAGACAAATGTGTGCGTGAAGGAAGCAGAATCTGAATAAATTGCCTAGAGGTCCACTGTCCTCTTCAGGAAAGACATTGAAGGATTGTCTGAGAAATGCCTCCCCCCCCCATTTCTAAATTAAATGATGAGAAGGAGAAAACAGGTTACTCTCTAAATGAATACCAAACTGAACTGAATAATACTACGTAAACAAAAAGGGAGAACTCATAACTAAATTCTATTATTTTTTCTTCTTTCTAGGTAAAATGCGAGGGAGGGGGGAGGGAATGTGTTTTACTTTAATAAGAAAACTGCAAAGTACTGCCTAGTTGGCTATAGGCAATATGAAATTAGAGTGCTCCTACTAGTTTAGGGCTCTATGAAAGGAGACTCTGTAGGTATGGGGAAATGACTTCTCTTAGCTGTCCACTCCATAAAAACAAGCAGACAGCCCTAGGGACCCACTGTGCTGGGCTTCCCCACCTTGGAAGTAGCAAAGTTCATAAATACTACATTATAGCAGAACGTTATTCTGCTAAGTTTAACTTGGTAAATGTTGACAAAACAAGTTATGTTGTTATTCTTTAAAGTTAGAAATTATTATGTAGAAAGCATCAGAAAATGGAGATGACTAGAAAAATGGCTACTAATTGTAGAGAGGGGGAAAAGAGGAGAAGGAACAAAGGGAGGTAGCTGCTTTGCCTAATGGATAAAGAAATGCTGATTTGTTCATACAATGTAAATCAACCCAATCAAATGGAGCAAGATCCTTGCTTCTCTGAGAAGGATTTCTCCTGACTTTGTCCTGTTGTAGGAAACACATCTCTCCCCTCAAGAACATGTGAAACTAGGGAAATTGGGCTTTAATCTTGAAGTTAGTGCCTCATATCGAAAGGGCAGGCGAAGAGGAGTCTCTATTTTAATACCCAAGAAGACAATACTCAAGCTTATTGATAAAGTAGTGGACAAGGAGGGGAGATATGTCTTTCTTAAGGGACTTTTTCAAGGACAGAGATTAACTCTGGCATCAATCTATATCCCCCCTGGTTCGCCATTTTTGGTTTATAGTACCATACTTCTAAGGCTGCAGGAATGGGCTGAGGGAACGGTGGTAGAGGGAGGGGACTTCAACATAGTTCTAAACCCACAATTAGATAGTACTTCCCAATGAGTGCACAGGGATAAAGCAACCAGTAAGAAAATAAATAAACTCCTAGAAGAGATAGGGTACATCGATGTGTGGAAACACACACATGGAAAATAAAAAAAAACTTTACCTGCTACTCCCCACCACACAAGACCTATTCCAAGCTAGATTATTTCTTCCTGCCCAAGGAATCTAGGGGAAAGAGTAGGGACAACTGGATAGGGGATATGACCCCATCAGATCATGCCCCTATTCTCCTTAAAATGGCTCTAGGGGACTTCCAAAAAAGAACATTCTGGAGGTTAAATGTCTCCCTCCTCCAAGACAAAGAAGTCCAATGGCAGGTGACAGATACTATTAAACAGGCTCTAGTAGATCATACTTCCCCTGAGATATCAGCAGCCTTACTATGGGACACTACTAAAGGAATACTTTGAGGGAAATTGATATCAATATCTGCATATAAAAAAAATCAAAGAGACAAAAAAATAGAGGGGTTGCAGTCAGAGATAGCTAAATTGGAAGTAGGTCTGAAAAAGAAATATGATAGACAGGGATTTAAAACACTAGTCCACTTTAAGAAAGAACTGAATGAGACCTTAGAATAATATATAGAACAAAAGATACTCTTTCTTAGACAGCAATATTATGAAGGAGGACCTAGAGCCTCTCGCTTATTGGCTGCAAGGTTACACATCCAAAGAGCCAGAGTTCATATTGCAACATTGATTCACCCACACACCCAAGGAAAGCAACAAAAAACCCAGGACATAGTGGAGGCTTTCAGGATTATTACATAAAACTATATGAAGCGCCCCGAATCAGACAGAAATGGAGCACTACTTAGAAAATATCAGACTGCCTAAGATTGCTACCACATTAAAACAGCAGTTAATAAAGCCAATAACTAAGGACAAACTGAAGGCTAAGACTGCCCATTTGAAAAATGGTAAGTGAGCGGGAACTGATGGTTATCCAGCAGAGATGTATAAGCAGTTCCAGACAGAGTTTTCTCCAATACTACTTAAGGTTTACAATGAGCTGATGTCTCCTGATGTTCAGCCACCAGAGTCCTGGTCACAGGCCATTATCTCTGTTATACCAAAGCCAGGAAAAGACCCTAAACTTTGTCCCTCCTTCCACCCTATTTGTATACTAAATATGGATTATAAATTATGCATGGCAATACTTGCGCGTAGGTTACAGAATAGCCTACCCCAATTGATTCATTTTGATCAAGCAGGATTCATCCCTGGGAGACAGACCCAGGACAAACTCAGGAGGACAACTCATATAATACACCATATTACTAAATCTCAACTGTCTGCAGTCCTTCTCAGCTTAGATGCTGAGAAAGCATTTGATAAAGTCTCATGGACTTTCCTTAGAGCAGCCCTGAACAAATATGGATTTCCAGAACAGTTTATCGCTTTAATAATGAAAATATATAAAACACCTAAAGGCTTTATTTCAAGCAAATGGCCATCACTCCACTGCATTTACCCTAGAAAGAGGCACCCAACAGGGATGCCCACTCTCTCCACTATTATTCGCATTATACTTAGGACCACTGGCCCAGGGAATTCGGGACAATCCAGACATAAAGGGAATTCAATTAGGGGGTACACAGCAGAAGTTGGCCCTTTATGCGGACGACATTCTGCTTTATTTGACCTCTCCAGAGGAAACTATTCCGGTACTATTTCAACATCTCCAAGAATTTACAAAGTTCTCTGGATATACATTGAATGCTACTAAAACTGAAGTATTAAAATTTAACTTTCACGCCTCCACGGACCTTAAAAAAGTATGCCCCTTGAAATGGGAAATGCCGGCAATGCAGTATTTAGGGATTAAATTAACTCCAAAAACAACAGAACTAACTCAATTTAATTATGTTCCATTGGTGAAGCAAATAGCAGATGACATACAGAGATGGTCTTTGCTTCCTATGTCATTGCACTCTAGAATACAGGCAGTTAAGATGAATATGCTGCCGCGTTTCCTTTTTCTTTTTCAATGTGTTCCAAGTAGGGTACAACCTAGACAGATGAGGAAATGGCAGAATATGATCCTAAATTATATATGGCTTAATAAAAAACCAAGAATTAGAAAACAAACTTTATACTCGACTAAAAAGGAAGGGGGACTGGCGGTCCCTCTCCTTATGGGATACTGGGTAGCAGCCCAAATAAGAATAATACTTCTTTTGCAACACCCAACATATACAGCTGAATGGAAAGATATTGACATTAATACTCCTTTAGAGCCATCTATACAAGCACAGAGCACCACTCGAAACCCTAAGGAAAGTTGGCTTCCTACACCTTATACGGGGACAGAAACTGCTTTGATAGGATATAGAATGGGTATTTCAAAGGGATTAATGCTTATATTTACCTGGAAATATCAATGATGGACCACAGATTTAGAAAGGTATCCAGCAGCGGATGACCCCGGTACAAAAGACAAGAGCACCTAAAATGTAGGGCCCCTTGGCAGCTTCTTAAGGGGGAAAAAGTCATATCATTTGAGGAAGCACAAAATAAGTTTGGGTGAAATTCAGGAGAACTGCTACACTATTATCAGATAAGAGATTTTATAGGTGAACAATTTAATAGTGCTCTAATGAAATCTAAAGGAATACCTGGAACAGAAGTATTTGAGGTAATATGGAATTCAAACAGAGGGGAAAAGGAAATAACAATATTATATCAAAATTACCTCAGAGATCTTCAATATTCTACAGATTATCTCAGAGTTAAATGGGAACAAGATCTTACCATTAGAATAAATACATTGGAATGGACCAGAATATGGCAAAACACGTGGCAAGTTTCCTCCCCACTTCAAGGGTGTGAGTTTGCCTGGAAACTGAGAATACGGTACTTTAGAGTACCGGTCCAGGTAGCAAAATGGCAAAAAAACATCTCTAGCCATTGTTGGAGAAATTGTAAGGAAACAGTAGCCACACAGGCACACCTATTTTGGAAGTGTCCTGTCCTTGTGGAATTTTGGCAAGAGATAGGACAAAGGGATCAGGCTCTCTTCTCTCTGTCAGAACCGTTGGGCCCTGAACATTTACTTCTGGGTCTATACCCAGCTGGGGTTAGAGGGGCTGAGGCCAGATATCTTTGGAGTATTCTAACAGTGGCAGCCTGCAAATTAATCACCAGGAAATTGTTTTCAACCTCTCCCCCGACTATAGAGGAGTGGTTAGAGTTAGTAGGGACAAGTAAACAATATGAGAGAATTACTTTCTCTCTCAGACAGGCAATGCCCCAATACTTAAACAGATGGACAAGGTGGGACCTTGCCATGGATACCGAATAGAAAAGGCCACATATATGATCTAATGCCAGGAAATGATGCCCAGTGGTTGGGACCCCCCACCCCTTCACTTTATAAATAAAAGTAATACTTTGGAGGGATAGATATAAGTAAACTGACAATAAATGACAGAACAACAGAAAATGTAAGAAGAAAGGTTTATTGTTACTAAATAGAATGTAACGAAGTCCATGATTCAAGACATTGTGCTCATATTTCTGTCTCTGGGAGGGAAACAGGAACTGAAATAAAAACGAGACAAGTGAGGGAGAGAAAGGAGAACTTAGTAGACATGAATCGATGGTACAAAATTGATGGTGGTAGTCATCTCGGAATGAGTCTGTGAAAAATAGAGAAATAAATTAGTTCCTGGAAATGAAAAGAAATGTATTAAAACTAATAAAATAAGGCATACTATAGCAAAACTAATATAAAGATGCTAGACAAAGTTGATTGTAAAATGTTCTCTTATTATTTTACTGTTCATGATACAGAGAATGAAATGTTATAAATGTAAGTGAAACCTAAGTTGATAGATATATTTGAAGCAAATAAAGATTTGAAGTATAAAAAAAAATAAACAATTTCCCCAGTCAGTATAGCCCCATAGTGTGACTTTCCTGGTTAAACAATTTCCCTAGTCCATACAGCCCCATGTGTCTTTCCTGGTTAAACAATTACCCCTTTCTGACATTGGGATGCCCACTCCCGATGTCAGATGTTCCCTCCCCATCCATATCTGTAACTGACAACAGGGTGCCCAATCTCATGCTGGCAATGGCACCCCCCACACACACACACACACTTATTATGGCACACTGGGAGTCCACCCAGTGTGCCTAAATGTTTAAAAAATCCTGTAAAATAAAAAAAAGTCCAGCCAAAGCCTTTTTAAAATTATACCTGTAAAGAAAACCTTCCAACATTGTCTCCCCAGTTCCCCTCCACCCAACCCACCCTCTACACCCAACTCCCACCCCCTCACCTTAATTACCTCAGCGTCCAGAAGCCATGATCTTCACTGGTCCGGGATATGTCTGCACGCTTCAAAGCCGAACTAGGAACTGAGAAATCAGGTAAGCCTGTATAATGGGACTCAATGGGGGTTCAACTTAGGTTGATCTCGCAGCCATTTTTAGGAATTTGGGCCCCAAATTTTCAACATGGGGTTCTTGGGACCCCACCTCATGAACATGTCAGTGTCATTTGGTTTCTCTGTCCTGAAAGGTGATTTTGCGGTCACTGCACAGAATCACCTTTCAGGACCAATACCAAATGACAATGCCACTGTGCATGAGGTGGGGTCCCAAAAAGCCTGTGTTGCAAATTTTGTGGAAAAATTCCCCAATATGCCTGCGTTACCAGTGTGTGTTGCATAGTTTCTATACAAGCTTGTATCTTTGCCAATTTTTAATATTTTTACTCCAGATTTTCAACATTACAATTTGTCCACACTTCCTTATGAACAGTACAGCTGTAATTGTTTTGTATCCTGCCTGAAATGTGTGTTTGCACCTGTAGCACAGAATGGCATGATTGCTCTGTGAAATCACCTTTCAGCACGAGTGAACAAAATGACACTGGCACTTTTCATGAGGAGGGGAACCACAAAGGCCATGTTGAAAATTTGGTCACACAACTCCAAAAAATGGCCAAGTTACACCTGGTCATTCACAATTTTCTACACACTCGTGTAACTTTGGTCATTTTCAATATTTTCCCTCCAAATTTTCAATATAGCCTTTTTATCACACCACCTCATGAACAGTATAGCTGTCATACAACTTTCTATTGCTCATTATCAATAAAACTCTTCCTGCACTACTACACTGTTACACACTTCCTTATCTCTACGCATGACAAACTTTTGGCATTGACAAATACTTGTTGACTTTTGTACTTACCTGATAACAAAAAACAAATAAAATAAACTCGGTGACTGCAAAAATCTGCTTCTGTCTGACAGTATATTGCTGCCACTAGAGGTCAGTATAAGCCAATTTGTGGGACAAGACATTTAATGAACAAGCATTTGTCAATGCCAAATGTTTATTTATGAGATCAGAATTACAGCCCTTTGAGTCAAAGACTCATTTACAAAGGCTCCACGTCAGATTGAATACACAAACATACATCCAATGAGAATTGTGGGTAAACAAGAATACAAGAAATACAAAAGAAATGTACAATCAGCACTGGATAATTGACTATACAGGTGTCTAGCTAAACAGAGGCTGTGTAACAGTCACAATTAACCAATGAACAGTTGTCAATGAATGTTGTCTTGCTGGCATTGGTAATGCAGGAGTCAGAGAGATGCACAATAAGAACGGCAGTGAAGTATGGAACTGATGACAACCCCACCCACCCACCCTGTAGAGACTGGACAGGCATTGAGGTGTGCCTTGGGCCATCGGTTATAATGATCATACCATTTCATCTCACCCTACCCTGCAGACTCCAACAACTGTTACGCTGTGCCTTGGGGTTGTTGGGCCTTATGCTCACCCCATTCCATAAGGAAATACGTTGAGATGGGTGCAGTATAAGAGAATGGGGTGAACTTTGGGGCTGAAGAGTCCAAGGCACACCTTGATGTCTGTCACTGGATGCAGGGTGGGGGGTGGAATGGCATGAGCATTATAGCTGACAATTCAAAGTCACATCCCTGACGCCTGCCAGTCTCTACAGGGTTGGTCGTTATGGTTAGAAACCCTAACGACCCGGGTATTTGTTGGTAATTGCACTCCAAATTTTCAACATGGGCTTTTTGTGACCCCACCTCATGAAAGCATTTGGGACCTCTGCTCATGAACAGTGGCACTGTGATTTTGTTAATCTGTCTCGAATGTTGATTTCCCACAGCAACAGCGCCATTCTTCACCAGATGTCTGAAAACACATCTCAGGCAGGATGTGAAAAATGTGACAGCTGTACCATTCATAAGGAGATGTAAAGAAATGGCAATGTTGAAAATCTGGAGTGAAAATATTAAAAATTCTCGCATTTACGAGCGTGTGTGGAAACTGCGCAATGCACACTCATAACACAGTCATTCTGTGGAATTTGTTCACTAAATTTTCAACATAGGCATTTTGGGACCTCTGGTCATGAACAGTGGCACTGTGATTTTCTTAGTCTGTCCCAAACATTGATTTCCCACAGCGACCACACCATTGTGCACCAGATGTGTGAAAACACATTCAGGGCAGAATGTGGAAAATGACAGCTGTACTGTTCATAAGGAGGTGTAAAAAATGGCAATGTTGAAAATCTGGAGTGAAAATATTAAAAGTTCTCGACGTTACACGCATGCGTGGAAACTGCACAACACATGCTCGTAACACAGTCATTTTGTGGAATTTCTTCACCAGATTTTCAACATAGGCATTTTGGGACCTCCACTCATGTAAAGTGTCGCTGTGATTTTCATCTGTCCTGAACATTGATTTCCCACAGCAACCGTGCCGTTGTGCACCAGATGGCGAAAACACATTTTGGGCAGGATGTGAAAAATGAAAGCTGTACTGTCCATAAGAAGGTGTGAAAAAATGGCAATGTTGAAAATCTGGAGTGAAAATAATAAAAAATTCTTGAAGTTACGAGCATGTGTGGAAACTACGCAATGCACGCTTGTAACAGTGTAATTTTTAGGAATTTTTTCACCAAATTTGCAACATGGGCTTTTTGAGAGCCCATCTCATGAACAGTGACATTGTTGTTTCATTAATCAGTCCCAAAAATTCATTCACGCAATGACCATGAAATCACGTTTTGGGATAGAATAACGAAATGACAGTGACTGAGTTCATGAGGTGGGGTCCCAAGAACCCCATGTTGAAAATTTGGGGCCAAAAGCAAAACTTGCCGAGATATCCACCTAAGTTGAACCCCCCCCAATTAATGCCATTATACAGCTTTCCGTAATTTTCTTCAGTTCGCAGTCGGCTTTTGAAGAGTCTCTCACTCCACCGAAGATCATTGCGCCAGGCTCTGTAGGTAAGTATGAGAGGGGTGTAGAGAGGTGGGGTGCGCGGAAGGTGGGCGTGGTTTAGGAGAGGGGTCATTGTGACCATGAAGGACCGTTTTCTGTTTTACAGGGAACAACAACAACAAAAAAAAGGACATCACGGGAAGGTTTTTTATTTACAGGTTTGCATTGGGCATGCTGAGGTGGGCTCCCAGTGTGCCACCTGTGTTTTTTGGGGAGGAGGGACTGAAGGCAATGGGATTGGGCCCCCCCATCATCAAAGAAAGAGTGTCTGTGTTTGGGGGGCATGATGCCAAGGGGGATTGGCCACCCCCCTCAGCAGACAAATCAAGAGGGACATTATGCCGATGGGGATTGGGCTCCCCTGTTGGCAAACGAACTGGGGAGGGAGCATGCTGACAGGGGGACTGGGAACCCCTGACGTCGACTTTGTAAGGACTGCGAGAGGTGGACAGCGGGAGCCACCACCGTGTTTATTGAAATGTTTCACCAGGGGCACGTAATGGAGGCATGTGAGATCTGCCCCTGCAATGATGAGCCTGTCTCTTATTGCAGCAGTGGATTTCTTTCAAGTTGGTGGCACGCTTTTGAACTGCTGTCATAGACAGCATGCTTATTCTTTGGTGCCATAGAGACCAGCCAAAAAAAGCAGTGGTGCCATTGGCCACAACACGGCTGCACCTCCACAACCTGCTACTCCAGCAAGTTGTCGCAAAATGTTGATTGCGCTTCTCGTGCAAGACAACATGAAAAGGAAGCAAGGTATGTGTGTCTGGTGGGGGGCAATATTAGTGTTGGGTGGATCAGAAGGTTTGTTTGACTAGGTCAGAGGTGTGTGTATATGTTGGTAATGAGTCCAGGGAAATAGTAATTTGTCCATTGTCTAGATATATATATAGGTACAGAGTGATAACAGAAAGGGCTCCATATTCAAAAGGTTTGTACCCTATTTAGAGTGTACAAAACCCATAGCACTTACCAGTGCCATATTGGATGGCATTATTTGCATTCCTTCCATTGACATATTGGTTCTGCCTGCCACCCTGGCAAGCATGGTGGACGTACAGATCACAAAGAGCATGGCCTTTGTGCTCTTCATGAGACACTAGGAAGTCTGCACTGGAGATCTGTGTGTGTAGGGCAAGTCATTCATGTCAGGGCAACTGGGGATTGGGAGGGTCTTCTGATGATGAGATGGGGGATCAGGAGCTCTATGTGTGACTGTGGTGAAGAAAAGTGGGGAAACATTGCAGTTTGACTGTGACAGACTAGCAGGTGCAAAGCCCACTGGAAAGGTAAGAGTCATGTCTTGGAACAGCAGAACCATCGTGTGAAGTGGGCAGACACAGTGCATCAATGGTCCTTTTTCTGCCAACATTCCCTCTGTTTCTATGAACCTGCCAGTGTGTGAGCAGAAACTCCCTAGGGTACTGCAGCCACTGCACAGATGGATCAGCTGATATATGTAAGGACCAGTACCAGTGGAGCCATGCCCATTTTGCAACTCAGAGCTTACAATGATGTGACCTTCGTGGGGATGGGTGCCTAATGACCTCACTTTTCACCTGCATCTAACTGTACAAAGATGGAGCCCCAAGCTCATTAGATCATGAACTTGGACATCTGACAAAGTTGTCTGATGTAGGCAACTGATGGGTGCCACTGATTTTTTGGGGGGAGGGATAGGTAACACTGAGTAAAAACTTACAAAGGCACTCTGCAAGTTAAGAAAGATTAAAGTTGTTTGAGTATTGTGGAGGGGATCTGTTTGATTCTGCAGAAAAGTGGATGTCAGTGACTACTTTGTCTAGAACATGCTGCACATGTATGTACAATGCAGTACAGTACTTTCTAATGACATAGCAATTTAAATTCAGGAGGGACTCTAGTTTCATCATGTCTACCTCTATTTCATCAGCATGCTGGCACTAGCAGTATAGCCTAGGGGTTAGAGCAATGAGCTGTGAATGAGCTCAGTACATCCAGCACAAATGGGTTTGATTCCCACAATCTCTACTTGCACACTGTGTGACTCTTGGGCAAGTCACTTAACCACCCCAAAACTCCTGGGTTCCCTCTGAAAACAGGCACTTGTGCCTAGTGGTCTGACTCAGTTAACATAGAATTAAAAAAAAAAACAGTAACTAAATATGCTGTGGAAACACATCATTTATAGAGATTCTGTACTTACTCCTCTATCCATAGTACTCAATGATTTTCTTGGTACGCAGAAATGTGTCCAAGCTTACCTTACAGGTGTTTACTGCCTGCATGTATACTGTCTTTACTGGTAGGCTGTTCCATAGGTTCATCACCCTGTGGGAGAAACAGTGCCTCCTATAGTTACCCCTGAATTTACCACCGCTGAACTTCAGGCTGTGGTCCCATTTCACACTGTAGGACACTAAACATCTCCAGCTGTTTGATCTTGTTAGTACCCCTTTCTCCAGGGCAAACATATAAAGGGCCTCCAGGCTCTCCTCAAATCTTTTGTCCCCCACACTGCTGATCATTCTGGTAGCCCTGTGTTGCACACTCTCGACTGCCTCAGTGTACTTTTTGTAGTGAGGACACAAGAACTGCAACCAGTATTCCAGCTGGGGCCTGACCAGGGTCGTGTATAGTGGCACAGTTACTTCCTCTGTTTTCCTGGTAACACCTTTTTTTATGCACCCCAATATTCTGGCCCTACTGATAGCAGCAACACACTGCCTGTCCTGTTTTAGCTCCTTGTATATTACAAAATAAATGCCCCCGTCCTCCTCAATACAGCAAGAGAAGCCTCATTCAGGGTGCAGGTCTGACCTCTGTTTTTCCTCCCCAAGTGTAGCACCATGTGTTGAATCCGAGACTCCAGGAATCAGAGCAATTGCCCAGCTTGATGAGGTCCTCTTGAAGTCTGTCCCTATTGGGTGTCTACCACCAAAGCTAGCTTCATGTCATCTGAGAATTTGAGCAGCTGGCTGGAGAGCCCAGCTGCCAGATCGTTAATGAAGATGTCAGAAAGCAGTGGCCCCAACACCAATCCCTGAGGGATGCCACTGAGTACTTCTCTCCACTTGGGGCAGTGCCCATCCACCACCACTCTGTTTCTTGCACCCAAGCCAGTTAGTAATCCACCTTGTGTCTAACACACTGGTTTACTTTGCCCAGAATCATGTCATGTCACAACATCAAAGGCCTTGCTGAAGTCCAGATAAAATACATCCATAGCCTTTCCCATCTTCCTTCCTGATCACCCCCTCAAAGAAGGTGATCAGGTTAGTTAAGTGTTTATGCGCTTGGTTAGTTTCCACATAATCAATGGGGAGTTAATACATATGGGTAATGAACACCCCCTCTGGGATAGTGGTACAGCCCAAAGCTGTCAATCATAATAGAACCTTGGGCTCATGAACATTCTGAGAGCATTAATTCCTCAGGTCACCTTTGTCCAAGCAGCACCTATATACATCTATGTAACTTGTAATCTCCATGTCACCGAGGTCAATGAACTCGCTCCTTAACCTACACCAATAAGCTAGACATGTAAATAATTTATGACATTATAAAAGGATAAATGGATGTCCTACTCCATTCTGGAGATCTGGTTGAGAGGGTCTCGCTGCCCAGTTCTGTCATGTTTCTTAAGCAGCTGGCCACTGATGTATGACAGGCTTGGTATGCTGCTGATAACACTTGTAATATAGAAAAGTCTAAACAGTAATAACATTGAACATAACAAACGAGAACAAGTTAAGCACTGACCTGTAATGGTGAAGTACCGCACCATTTCCACTGTTAGCAGGTAATTGCTGATAACCGGTTATAATCGTATACAAATCCTCTTTGCTGAAATCCAAATTCCTTAGGTATATCGGACAATATTCTCCAATAGGAGCCAGGGGCAACAAGGAGAGTCCCCACTAACAATGTTGGAGCTAACAGATAAGGAAATTACATGAAGTATGAAGAAATATCTCCTTTTTGTATCACTCTGCGTTGTCAATTGTGAGTTAGTACACATGGGTTCCAAAAAGCAGTACCCATTCCTAATCTGGGTGAGGGAGAATGTTGTCCCATATATGAACCATACAGGCAACATATCATAACCATCTGCAAACCACCACCTATAAGATTGTAGCCAAAGGCCGCATCAGCGGAGCTTTGAACATCCACTCTGTAGTGCTTAAGTAAATGTATAAACAGAGAACCATGTTGCTGCTTTGTACAACTTCAACACAGATGCATCTCCTCTCTCCACTCAGGATGTAGCAAGTACTTTGCTGGAGTGGGACTTAATAAGAGCAGCCTTCTTCTCAGCAGCATATGCCTTAGCGAAACCCACCTAGCCAAGGTGGCCTTAGCAACTTTCTGGTCCATCTTTGCCACTTCAGAAAGAACAAACTCTCTGACTTTCTAAAGTCTGTTGCTCTTTTTAGGTAAGTCCTGACTGTCTTGTGCAAATCCGGCTTATCATAAGTGTAACCCCCCCTACTGTTTGCGGGGAGATTACTTTAATTGCCCTTTAAGGCATTGAGAGTGTGCGCATGCCCCTTGGGCACACCTGCACACAAGAAGAGGTTTTTGCGCCTATCAGGCATGAGGGGAGTCAAGAGGAGAGTAGAGAGGAGGCGCGTGAGAGAGCAGCACAGCAGTTTGTGGCAGAGGGCGGCCCAGCATGTGACAACTGGTGAGGCTTGTTGTATAGAGGGCTGTTAGCCTCTCTACACTAAGTATGGCTGTAAAGAGCATCCACCCAGCCACTGGTGGGGCAGTGATTGAACAGGGAGCAGCAGCAGAGTGTGGAATTGAGGAGACTGGGAGTCTCCTTACTGAACAGGAGAAGCTGGTGGTTGCCATGGGGGCCCAAGCATTCATGTGGCAGGTGGATCGCCTGGAAGGGTATGAGGTGGCAGTTTCTATCCTTTTCATTTCCTGTGTCCACCAGGTAAAGGCTGCTAATTGTGTTGGGTCAGTCCTGCTAAGTGTTTTTGGAAGGCAGGCCCCCTCCACCGAGTTCCTCTTTTTTGGTCCGGAGGCAGGGAAAGCCATGGTAACCAGGACATGCTTGGAGCAAATGTTAGAACTGGGTCCAGCTAAAGCCCACAAAGTAAAAGCCACAGAGATATGTCATAAAATGTAACCCACCCCACTGGCGGGGGAAAGTAGCTAAGCACATCAAAGAAAGGAAATGTTGTGAAGAAGCTTTCCTCATCCTCACAGCAGAAAAGGGAAAAGATGCAGAAGTGTCAGTGATGTTATCGTTGGGACATTTGACAGAGAGTAGTCAAGGACCCCGCTTGGGTTGAATGTTAAATCTGTGAGCCCCACTGTCTCGGTATGCCATCACCTGGCTGGGGGGATTCAATTCCCAGTTCCCCTAAAGTGTTGGACCACAGTGGGAGTTTGAAAGTGCACTAAAAAATTTAAATATGTTCCTCGAGGATAAAGCGGCTTGAGCCTTGTGTTTTATAAGTTGTGTGGAACTATGAATTATTAGGAAGAGCTTGCCTGCAGTGTGGTGTCTCCCAATAGGTGTCAGCGTGGCTCAGTTGGTAGCACATCTGCCTCTGGACCAGAAGGTCATGGATTCTCATCCCACACCGGGATTGGACTTGCACCTAAAAGTCGCTGGCATCCGAGTGCAGTATTGGGGGGTGCTGTACTGCTGGGGTGTGCCGTCCTTCGGATGAGATGTTAAACCGAGGTCCCTTCTGCCCATCCTGGTGTTGTCCTGGTGGGTGTCCAGGTGGAAGTAAAAGAACCCAGGGCACTCTTTGCAAAAGAGTAGGGAACATTCCTGGTGTCCTGGCCAACATTCCCCTTCCCATAAACTGGTTCATGCAATTATCCAGGCTGTGTGTGGGTGATGATGTGCGATTTGACCACCACCACACATTCAGTCACTTCACTACCAGTCTAGCATTGCTTGTAAAGTGCTTTGGATGTATGAAAAGTGCTATATAAATGCTGATTCTTCTTCTTCTATTTTACAGAGAAAAGTCAAGCCTGGGTCCTGACTCCCTGAGGGCAGACTGGAGAGATGCTCCCTTCTGTGTCGGTGGTCTCCAGCCGCCAATAACTGAATCCCCCTCTGAACTAAAGGTACTGCAACCACCTTTTATTTTGAGCATCTGTGAGACAGTTGATCCGTATGGAATGGACCCCCTCCCCCCCTTCTCTGAGACACTTTACCATCATCCCCTAGACATGAGGGGTGGGGGGGTCAGCTCAGTAGTCATCGTTGGAGGGCTACTGTTTCTGTAATCTGTCTTCCTTGCCACTCTAGCCAACAACTAGGCAGGACAGCCCAAAACAGTGTTGAAGCAAGCTGCCAGGTACTAAAGTATTACAGAGACTAGAACAAGCATTTGTCAATGCTGAACATTCGCTTCAGGTATTTGCAGTGGTGTTTGGCATTTATGTAGCCCCCCCCCCCCCCCAGTTGTATCCATGTCCCTTCAGCACCCATGTCCTAACAGAGTACCTCTATGCAACTCCTTTTGCATCTCATTTACACTTCAGCCTCATACTTCTTAAGTGTCTGCCTTCGAAATATGGGATATTGACAGTCATAATAGGGGACAATATGAGACACATCATCAAACAGTGAGGTAGAATCTGGGGGGTTGTATATGCGGGCACGACAAAAAAGACCACTATCTGCATTTCAGCGATGGGCTCCATGGCGACCGCAAGTTGTAGTCAGCATGGAGCCGCACTGTTCGAGTCTATTTTTTTACATCGGGGGGATGCGCCCCCGAACCCCCCACATGGGGGGCTTCACCCACCGCACCCCCCGAACTAAGGGATTCTAACGCCAGGTCAGAGTTAGTTCGGGGAAGGGGTGCAAGTCGGGGGAAGTGGTTGCCCACTTCCAGCAGCACTTCTACGGTGGCATGGTGCTGTAGTCGATATCGATACACGTCACCGTAGAAATGTCATTGTTAGGGTGGCATACCGAATCTGGGAACACTGGGGAAACACATGCCTTTATTAGTGCAACATTTTATTTTCATTGATAGGAAACAATTGTCTGCTGAAATTAACTGTTAAATAAGTTATAAATAAAAAACAGTGGCATTTGTGAGGGTTTTTTTGTATGTTTCAATGTTTAGAGTTCACATTTATTTTTATGCTCATTATGTTAAACACCATCGGCTTGCCCTTGTGTGTTTTTGTATCAGGAGTCAGCACTTGGCAAGTTTTGAAATGCCCACGTCACAGACTACTTATACAGCAGTGTTTTGCAGCATCCACTTCGATTGTACTCGTCAATTGCTATAATAGCAGCACTTCTAACAAGCATTTGTCAATGCCGAGTGTTTGCTTGCTGGTATTACCACTGGAAGTGCATGAGTTAGACAGATGTAGAATGAGAACGGCAGTGAAGTACTGAAGTGACAGCAACCCCACCCCCACCCTGCAGCGATGGACAGGCATTGGGGTGTGCCTTTGGTTCATCAACCATAATGCTCATGGCATTTCACCGTACCCTATCCTGCAGACACCAACAAGTGTTGAGGTGTGCATTGGGGTGTTCGGTTTTACAGTCACCCCATTCCATAAGGAGATACACTGAAATGGGTGCAGTATAGGAGAATGGGGTGAACTCTGGGGGCGAAGAGTCCAAGTTAGTTCTCACCTCTATGCCTGCCACTGGCTGCAGGTTGGGGGTTGGGGTTGGGGTGGAATGACATGAGCATTACAGCCAGCAATCCAAAGGTACACCCCTGATGCCTGTCAGTCTGTACAGAGTGGGATGTTATGGTTAGAAACCCTAATGCCCTGGGCGTTTGCTGGTATTTGCACTACAAATTTTCAACATGGTCTTTTTGTGACCACCCATCTCATAAAAGCATTTTGGACCTCTACTCACGAATAGTGGTACTGTGATTTTGTTAATCTGTCCTGAACGTTGATTTCCCACAGCGACCGTGCCATTCTGCGCCACATATTCGAAAACACCATTCGGGCAGGATGTGAAAAATGACAGCTGTACCATTCATAGAGAGGTGTGAAGAGATGGTAATCTTGAAAATGTGGAGTGAAAACATTAAAAATTCTCTGACTTTCGAGCATATGTGGGAACTGCACAGTGCACGCTCATAACACAGTCATTTTGTGGACTACTTTCATCAAATTTTCAACATCTGCATTTTGTGATCTCTGCTCATGAACAGTGACACTATGGTTTTCTTAATCTGCCCCAATGTTGATTTCCCATAGCGACCGTGCCATTGTCCGATAGATGTGCTGAAGCACATTTTGGCCAGGATGTGAAAAATGACAGCTGTATTGTTCATAACAAGGTGTGAAAAAATGGCGCTGTTCAAAATCTGGAGTGAAAATATTATGAATTCTTTAAGTTACGAGTGTGCGTGGAAACTGCTCAATGCACGCTCGTAACACTGTCATTTTTTGAAATTTTTTCACCAAATTTTCAACATTGGCATTTCGGGATCTCTGTTCATGAACAGTGTCACTGTGGTTTTCATAATCTGTCCCGAACATTGATTTCCCACAGCGACAGCGCCATTGTGCGCCAGATGTGCAAAAACACATTTTGGCAGGATGTGAAAAATGACAGCTGTACTGTTCATAAGGAAGTATGAAAAAGTGCCAATTTGAAAATCTGGTGTGAAAATATTACAAATTTGTGAAGTTATGAGCGTACATAGAAACTGCGCAACGCACATTCATAACACAGTCATTTGTTGGAATTTTTTCACCAAATTTGCAACATAGGCTTTTTGGAAGCCCACCTCATGAACAGTGAAACTATTATTTCGTTAATCAGGCCCAAAAGGTGATTCCATGCAGTGACCGCAAAATCACCTTTCGGGACAGAATAATGACATGACAGTGACTAAATTTATGAGGTGGGTTCCCAAGAACCCCATGTTGTAAATTGGTGCCAAAATTCACAAAACTGGCCAAGATATCCACCTAAGTTGAAAAAAAAAAAACATTTACACCATTATACAGCTTACTGGCATTTCTTCAGTTCGCGGTCGGCTTTGAAGAGTGCAGACATGTTCCCGCTCCACCGAAGATCATCGCGCCAGGCTCCAGAGGTAAGTATGGGGTGAGGGGAGTGTGAGGATGTGGGGTGTGCAGATTAGGGTGCGGGTTGGGGGCGGTTTTTACAGGGGGAAAAAAAGACAGCAATGCGGGAGGTTTTTGGCACATTGGGATGGGCTCCCAGCATGCCACCTAGGTGTTTGTTGGCAGGGGGTGGAGTTGATGGGGAATGGGCACCCCCGTCGGCCATACAGTGTGCTTGGGGGGGCGTATGATCATGAGGCTGGGGTGGGCTCCCAATGTGCCACCTGGGTATTTGTTGGGGGGCTGGAACTGACAGGGATTTGGCACTCCCATCGGCCACACAGTGTGCTTGGGGGGGCGCATGAGCCAAGGAGGATTGGGCACCCCCCGCGGCACACAACAGGGAAGGCAATAATAAGGGAGCCGGGAGGACAGCAGCAGAGGGAGGGAGGGAGGAAGCAGGAGGGATTTTGAGCAGTGAGGGAAAATGGTGACGTCAATATGCTAAATATACACACGTTTCAAGTGAAGACCACTGCAGCCAAACTGTTGTCATAGCCAACTCAGCATCTATTGGTGTGGTAGGGTCACGCCTGCTACACTGAACACTGCATTGGTTAAGAGGGTCACACTCCTTCAAAAAGTCATACTGTGACAAGACGTTCCTTAAGCATGCACGTAAGCAAACACAAAAAGGGTTACATAAGTACATACGAGCCAAGCAGGCAAATTTTTTTATTTATTTATTTTATTTATTTTTTTATTTATTTAAGAATCAGTTTACAACCTTTGAGCCAGAGGCTCGTTTCCAAAGGTACTTCGTCACATAAAGACATACATTGTGTTTTGGTTACATAGCAAAGATTTGCAAACAATAGGCGCTCAACAGAGGCGCCACGTCACATTGTGGACAGACAAATACAAATTGGGTACAGGGTACATGTAATTGATAACAGGTGTTCCAAAGTTGGTATCAAGTGAGCATTCTGGTAGGTAAACACTGAAACAGCTGGCACTGGCCAGGTTAAACATAGGCATGGTGTACAGGGAAGTGGTGGAGGGATGGTTAGTGAGAGCTGCCTGGGGGCATTGTCAAGAGAAGCAGAGGTGGAGGCTATGTTCAGAGACAGGAGCAGTTACGAGTGCTGAAGATGTGGTTCAAGTGTGGTTTTGAAACTTGGAGATGGTGATGGCATTGGTGATGGTGGCAGGAGAGAGTTAAACCAGGTTGGGGCTCTATAGCAGAAGGACCTCTGGCCACGGCTGGTTCTAGATCTGGGGACCTTTAGAGTGGTCTTGTGGGAAGACCGTGTTGCAACAGTGGGAGGGCTCTGGTGGATGGATGCCCGTTACCCGGGAGAGCCCAGTAGGGTTTTTGGTGAGGAGACAGGTTTGGTATTGGAGCCGTTCATCCAGGGTAAGCAGGTTAGCATCGACATACAGCTGACAGGTGTGTGTGAGCCTGGGGGCACCAGTGAATCAATCTGCACACTTTATTCAAGGTTAGGTGAATTTTGTTGAGTGCAGTGGTGTCGGCAGCACATATACTGGTAGACCATAGTCTACAAGGGACATACCGGATGATGTAACAGCTAGCTGGAGAGCATTTGGGGAAGGCAGGTTTATGGCAGAATAGGATGCCAAACCGTGTGTTGGTGGCGGATGTTAGGGCGTCGTGTGGTTGTGAAATGTGAGGGCTGAATCAAGGTAACCCCAAGGTATTTGTAGGAGCAGACTTGTTCCAGTGGCTGGTTGGTACTCGGAAGGATATAGAGTGGGTGGTTGCTAGCTTTGTTTTGGGGGTGGGAAACGAGCATAGTTTTGGTTTTCTTAAGATTGATGACGAGTCTGCGCTCCTTAAACCAAGCCTTGGCACTGTTGAAAGACTGCTGTAGGGAGTCCTGTAGGGAGATGGGATTGCTGTGGGTGGCAAAAAGGACAGCAGAATTTTGCCAGGGCATGCACTGGGCAGGGTGTTCAGATACAGCGAGAAGAGAAGGGGGCCCAGGATGGAGCCTTGGGGGACCCCAGAGAGAATGGGACAGGTATCGGAGAGTGTGCTATTAATTTTGACACACTGAGATCGGGTGTTAAGATAGCTAGCACACCATGCCAGGGGGCCAGCCGAGAGACCAGTGTGGCAGAGTGCATTCAGCAGAAGTGGATGGGAGACAGTGTCGAAAGCCTTTGAGAGGTCAATGAACACTGCACCAGCTAGGGAGCTGGTATCCAAGGAGGAGTGTAGAAAGTTGGAGAATTCAATAAGGGCAGTGCTGGTACTGTGACCCGTGACGAAGCTATGTTGCTCTGGGCATAAAATGTTATGCTTAGCCAGATAATCAGTGATTTGAATGGCCACCACTTTCTCCAGGGCTTTAGAGAGGGGAGGGAGGATGGAGATTGGCCGGTAGCTGTTGGCTGGGATGACCTGCGCCCCCTTTATGAATAGGTGTGATAATGGCTGTTTTCTCTAGGCTGTGGGGAATTGTCCCAGGCAGAGTGACTGGTTAATTAGGCTTGTGAGTGGTGCAAGGACTTCATCTAGCACCAGCCTGAGGATGCTGGGGTCCAGTGAGTCACTGCCGGGATTGTTGCCATTGAGAGCTTTGATTAGGATGGTCTGGCTTCCCGGGTGGAAATCTTTTCGGAGGAGGCTGGGGTGCTGGAGGACAGGGAGGTTGGCTGGGGGAGGGTCAAAGAAATTACTAGGGAGGACTGAGCTAAGGTCAGTGAAAGTGGTGTTGAACCAGTTAGCTATGGTGGCAGGCTCGGTGGAGGTGGTGCCATTTCTGGTGAGCTGGGATGGGGCAGGGAGCAAGCTTTACCATTGAGTTGCTTAACATTATCCCAGAAGGTCCGGGCTGAGCCCCAGGAGGAGGTAAGGAGGCCTGGTAATGGTCTGCCTTGGCCTTCCTGATGGCCCATGAGCACTTATTCGGCTGCATTGTATGCTTGCCTATCAGACAGACGACCTGTTTCAGTGGCAAGGTGCCAGAGGTTATCCGGTTTCTAAGTAATTAGGAGGGCTGGGCTAACCCAGGGTGCGCCTGCTTTTGGACCGGATTTTGGTTAAGGGTGCAAAGAGATCACAGGCCATGTTGAAGTTGTGGAGAAAGAAGGTGAGGGCAGTGTCAATGTTGATTGCCTGCTGAATGGGGACCAGTCTATCTGGGTGAGGAGTGCTTTTAGTTTCTTCAGCCCACCAGGGCGGAGGCGCCTGAGGAGGGTGGTCTGGGCTTTGGGTTTGGGATTGGGGGCTACCCAGTGGAATAGGATAGGGGAGTGGTCACTCAGGGAGTCTGGGAGGACCTGGATGTTTTGGATTTTATGGGGTTGGTTAGTTATAATAACATCCAGAAGGGTGCTGGTACCACTCTTAGGGTTAAGTCTCGTGGGCTGGGTGACAAGTTGTGTCAGATCTTGGGCGGCAAATGAGTGTTTGGTGGTGGATGAGGAGCTGCTGAGCCAATTTACATTAAGGTCCCCCACTAGGATTTGTTCTGCCTTATGGTGGAGGGTGGCCAGGTAGTCCGTTAAAGATACCAGGGCTGGGTGCTGGTTCTTTGGGGGAACGTAGGCTGTGGTGAGATAGAGAGGGCTCCTAGAGGGGTCTGGGGTGAGTCTGAGGGTAAGGGCCTGGGCCCCATTTATGAGGGCAGGGGTGGGGAGTGCGTGTCCAGGTATTGTGTCCCTGGTGTAGATTGCACAGCCTCCCCCTCGTTTGCCTACTCGGTCCTCCCGGTATAAGGTATAGCCTGGGAGGGAGACAAATGAGTCAGGAGTTGATTTGGACAGCCAGGTTTCAACCAGGGCTATGATGTCTGGTTGGTGAGCCAAGGCCCAGCACTGTAGGGCGCCAAATTTCTTCAGCATGCTGCATATGTTCATGGAGGCTACTTAAGACCAGTGGGCTGAGTGGGTGGATGGGAGGGCAGGGCCTGGGTTGGGATGTATGTTCCCTGTTAGAGTAGAAGGAGGAGAAGTGCTCTGGTCAGAGGGGGCAGATGGAGAGTTTACCTGGGAGCGATAGAATGAGGAAGGGGTTTAGTTGCACAAGGGGTGGGTAGGGGTAGCACAGGCAGAGAAGGCCTGAGTGATCAGAAGTGCAAGGGGGCTGTGTGGGGAGGACAGGTAATGTCTGGAAGAGGGGTGAGGTGGAGAGGAGCATGTGGGATGTGTGGAGGAGGAGGGAGGGGGAGGAGCAGTGGTAAAGGAGGAGGGGAGGACAGGAGGGTAGGTAGGAACACTGGAGTAGTGAGACTGAGGGTTAATAGTGACGGTAGGGTTGGTGGAAGGCAGAGGAAGGAAGAGGAGAAGAGATAGGCTGGTGAGCAGGGGATGCATGTGCATAGTTGGGAAGGCTGGTGGAGCTGAAGTGAGGAAAGAATGGGGGACTAGGATGACAGAGGGGAGATAGTAGTGAGAGATCACCTCTGAGCCTAGTTGCTGCTATGGTGTAGTGGTAGTGTATGTGCCTGAAGTGCATAAAGTAGCAGGTTCAAGTCTTGATCAGGGTAGTAGGAGACAGCTAGACTAGTGGCTGTAGCAGCAGGGAGTTGGTTCAAGGTTTGCAGAAGCACTTAGATAACACTTTAGTTGTGTCACAGGGTTAGTGCGTTCTTTATAGCTATGAGATCCTGAAGTAAAAAATAGGCAGGTGTTCTAGGTGAGTGGTGGAACTGGGGACTTTGGAAACAAGGGTGCAGGGTTCAAATCCTGCAAGGAAGAAGAGGTAAACTTATATTTTGGCAGGTTGGGGGGGTAAGTGATTAAAAGGCTTAGAAAGTAGTAATAAAATAGGTAGGCAATGTGGTGCAGAGGTAGAGCAGCTGACTCTGACTGCGAGGGTGGTGGTTGGGGCAGGCGGGTGGGAAGTGCCTCACAACAGTCAGGCTGTAGTGCAGGACACTTTACCTCTTAAAGGCTCTGGCAATCCCCGAATTCAGTCTCCGCTGCTGGGCTGAGTTCTGAAGGGAGTGGGCTGCTTCAGGGCCTATATAGGGAGGACAAACAAAGGAATCCCATTAGTATGCAGCGGGCTAGGACAGGACCCTACTGCGCATGCACCAACTATTGGAACTGTATCCCGATACAGGAGGCTACTGCGCATGCGCAAGATGGCGGACACCCACGCTACACATTCTATGCAATACTACCAAATGCATATAGCAGCTCACCAACTAAATTTGTTAACCCTTGATCATCATTCTAGTACAATAATCATCTAGTGTTTTTTTAAAAATCCCCATGATCCCACTGCTGACCACCATACATGGTAAAGAATTCCACAGGTTGATCACTTTCTGGCCAAACCATGATGCCCTTTTCTTAGTATTAGCAGTTTCTCCCTGCAGCTGTAGTACCCTAGTATTATACCTGTCATCTCTCATCTTCAAATCCAAACAGTCCCATAAATCCAGGTCATTAAAATTCTTGTACACCAAACACAGATCTCCCCTTAACCGACGATAATCCAAAGTGTACAGCCCAAGTTCTCCTCATTGTTCCTCATAGCTCAGATGCTTTACTGTATCAAACATCTTAGTCTTTCTGTGCTGTACCCTCTCCAGAGCTATAACCTCCGGCCAATTATAGGGTGACCAGTACTGTGCACAGTATTCCAAATCTGGCCTCACCAGAGACAAGTACAGGGGCAACAGCACATTTCTGTCCCTGCTCTTTATATTCCTCCTTGTATTTCCCAGTATGGAGTTCGCCCTTTTGGCTAAGATGTAGCAATGATTTCCAGTCTCCAATCTATTTGTTATTTCTATTCCCAAATATTTTTCTTCCTTACTTTCTCTAAGGTCCTTATCAGCTAATGTATATCCGAAACACTAATTTTTTTTCCTATAGAGGATAGTGTATGAGCAACAGTGAACAACAACAGTGTTGTTCACTTCGAGAGGTTGTCTTGACAACCATTGAAACCTCGAGTGTGAAGATCGAGAGGTTTGAGGGTGTCATGACATCTCGAGAAGTGAACCGCACTGTTGTTGTCCTCTGTTGCCCATACACTGTCTTTTATAGTGTATGGGCAAAAGTAACGAAAAAACAACTTGTGGATTCTTTCCCAGTCACGCTGTGATGTAGACATCCTGTCTATGTTCTGGAGACCCAGTCTTCTCAAAGACATAGACAGGATGGAAGCTGTCCAGAGGAGGGCAACTAAAATGGTGCAGGGTCTGCACTGGAAGACATATGAAGAGAGACTAAAGGAGCTTAATATGTATAGCCTCAAGGAAAGGAGGGAGAGGGGGGACATGATAGAAACTTTCAAGTACCTCAAGGGAATCAACAAAGTCCAAGAGGGTAGCATCTTTCAAAAAGAGGTGTGCAAGAACAAGGGGGCACAATTTGAAGATGGGGGCGGCTCAGAGGTAATTTAAGGAAGTATTTTTTCACAGAGAGGGTTGTGGATGCATGGAATGGCCTTCCGGAGGAGGTCGTGGAGTCAAAAACAGTGGTGGAATTCAAGCATGCATGGGACAGTCATAAGGCAATTCTAGGGGATGGGGGTAGGAAGAAGTAGGCTGCTGGTTAACTAGGATCTGCAGCTTATCCAGTAGGCAGGGAAATGGGCAGATTGGGTGGGCCAAGAAGTCCTTATCTGACGTCAAATTCTATGTTTCTATGTTTCTATGTAGGGGAACCCCATGCTGAGCCCGTGCCAATGACAATACTCCTGTTACTCCGGTCCACATTTTAAATTAATATTAGTTGGGCTCTGTGATGTGTGCTGGTTAAGATTTCAACAAGACGGCACTTACTTTTAAGTTAGGAGGTCGTCCAGTGCCTACCCTGATGTACCATGGCCATGCTAATGACAAATAGGAAGTGCGACTTGCACATGCACACACGTGGGCAGAGCTATTGTACCATCAATGTGACGTACACACGATGGTACAACAGCATCGTGACATCACATCAATGATACAACAAGACTGGGGAACGTTAGATTTTTAATGAATACAACGTTCTAACACACTATAAATGCATAACTGCATATTTCTCAATGCTCAGTTCCAATTTTTTTTTTCATTATTCCAATTTCCAATTTTTGCTAGCGCTTCCTGAAATTTAGCTGCATCTACTGCATTCTCAACTACTCTTCCAACTTTTATATCATCAACAAATTTGATAAGCCATGATCCTTCTGACTTGGGCACAGACGCTGGCAATTCTTTTTCGGATTTGCCAGCGTGGGACAGAAAGACAGCAGACAGATTTCCTGATTCACATAAAAGCCATAGGGATCTTAGGCACAAAGGCTGGAACCATCCTCAATACCACCTTTTTCTTATGTACAACAAGGTAAGGCTATTTATGGACAGTGCATGCAGTTCACCAGTTCTTCTGGTTGAACAGATTGCAATTAAGAATCATACTTTGAAGGAAACATAGAAACACAGAAAATGATGGCAAAAGGGGACCAAAAGATACATCTAGTCTGCCCCAAAACTGTACTAGGAATGTTACCCCCCTTCCTCAGCCTATCTGTAAAATGATACCCTTATGTCTATCCCATGCATTCTTGAACTCTCTTACTGTCTTGGCCCCCCCCACCTCCTGGGGCAGGCTATTCCATGGGTCAACCACCCTCTCTGTAAAGAAGAACTTTCTAGCATTGCACCTGAACCATCCACCCTTCAGCCTAATATTATGCCCTCTAGTTCTTCCACTCCCTTCACCTGAAACAGCTCCTGAACCCAAACCTTATTTATACTCCTAATATACTTAAATGTCTCAATCATGTCCTCCTTCTCCCTCCTTTGTTCCAGGGAGTACATGCTGAGCTCCCTCATCCTATCCTCGTATGCTATCTGATGCAGCCCCTGAATCATCTTCGTTGCCCTCCTTTGTACTGTCTTCATTCTGTCAATGTCCCTTTTGAGGAGCAGTCTCCAGTACTGTATGCACTACTCCAAGTGGGGGAACACCAGTGACCTGTAGAGTGGCAGTACTATCTCCCTCCTGTGACCGATGATTTCCCTCCCAATACAACCCAGCATGCCACTGGCCTTTAGCGCTGCCTTTTCGCACTGTTTCTCCATCTTCAAGTCTTCTGAGATTATGATCCCTAGGTCATGTTCCCGGCTGGTGGAAGCTAGCTTCTTCCTCCCCCCCAACTCTGGTAGTAATTCAACTTGAGATTGCCCCTGCCTACATGCATGACTTTGCACTTTTTGATGTTTAATTTTAACTGCCAAGCCTCTGACCACTCTTTCAGTTTCTTTATGTCTGAATTCATGCTCTCTACACCTTCAGGGGAGTCCACTCTGTTGCCTATCCTGGTGTCGTCTGCAAATAGACACATCTTTCCCTCCAGTCCATTTGTTATGTCAGATATGAAAACATTGAAGAGATGAGGCCCCAGCACTGACCCCTGTGGTACACTGCTAGTTACCTCCCTCTCAGCAGATATTGCACTATTTACCTGCATCCTTTGTGTTCTTCCTCTCAGCCAGTTGTTCACCCACCGGACCAACTCCTTACCCACCCCTATGTGGTCCAACTTCTTTACCAACCTTCTGTGCAAAACAGAGTCAAAGGCCTTACTAAAGTCCAGGTAGACCACATCTAGAGCTGCTCCCTGATCTAATGCCTTTATAACCCAGTCAAAGAAGTTGACCAGGTTTGTTTGGCAAGATCTACCCGCCATGAAACCGTGCTGTTTTGGGTCTTGTTGTCCACTGGCTTCTAGAAAAGCTGTTATCCTCTGTTTGAACAGTGTCTCCATCAGTTTTCCCATCACTGAGGTGAAGCTCACTGGACAGTAGTTGCCAGCCTCCTTTCTGCTCCCTGATTTGTGAAGTGGGACCACTGTTGCCCTTTTCCAGTCTTCCGGTACCATCCCACACTCCAGTGATTTGAAGAGTTCTGCTAGGGGGGCTGCCAGTATGCTCCACAATTCCCTGAGAACTCTCAAGTGAATATCATTTGGCCCCATGGCCTTGTTTACTTTTAGTTTATTTAGGGCTTCCAAGACTTGACCTTCTGTGAAGGGGCTAGTATCGACCCCTGGTCCCTGGGTGCTACTGCTTAGTAGGTTAGATCCACCCCTGCATTCTCCTCAGTGAACACAGAACTGAAGTACTGGTTTAAGACCTCTGCTTTGTCACTGTCCTTTTCTACTGGACACCCTCCTGCAGCTGCCAGTCTCACTATTCCTCCCTTTCTCTCTCTTCTCCTATATACCTAAAGGTTTCTTTACCCTTTGTGCTATCCTCAATTCAGTCTGAGCTTTGGCCTTCCTTATTGCTCTCCCTGCTCCCCTCTGCGCTTTCTTATAAGATTCCTTATCTTCTCCTTTCTTTGATGCCTTACCTTTCTTGTCAGTCTTCTTTTTATCCCTTACTATAGTTGCCACCTCATTGGAGAACCAGAGGGGTTTCCTTTTGTGACGGGCCTTACTCACCCTCCTGGCGCATAGATCAGTTACCTGTGTGATAGCTTCCTTAAGGCCCTCGCACATTTCCTCCACCCCTTTCCCTTCTCTGTATCTAAGACTCTCTGCTAGGCTGACTCTCATTTTCTGGAAATCTGCCTTCCTGAAATCTAAAACTCTGATCTTGGAGTGACTAGTGTCCTTGCTTGTGATCACTTGGAATCCAATCATACGGTGGTTGCTGCTACCTAGGTGACACCCTACCTCAACCCTCTTTACCTTGTCACTGTTAGTAAGAACCAAGTCCAGGACAGCTTCACCTCTGGTTGGAGTATCAACAAGCTGCCTCAGTCCTGCCCTCTGTAAGGCCATAAGAAAGTCCCTGCCCCTGCTTCTTGTTGATGATGCTGTATGAGAGCTCCAGTTTATATCTGGTGAATTGAAGTCCTCTACGAACATACGTAAGTACAAACATATGAATGTGCCAGCAGAAACAGACCACCCGGTCTATTTAAGTCTGCTCAAGTGTGCAGCCAACACACCTAGTTTGCAGCTGCCCCAACCCCCCTTCCCTTTGCCGTCCCACTGCCACCCCCACCTCACCCACTCTCACTCTCCCCTGTTCCCTATCCCACGCCCTTTTGGAGCTGTTCACAGATTTACATGATACCACCCATTCTGGTAGGGTGTTACATTCTGCTACCACCCTCTCTGTGAAATAGTGTCTCCTCATTTCCTTCCTAAATCTCCCCCATCTATTCTTAGCCCGGTCCCTGGTGACCCTCCCCCTCCTTAACTTAAAGACCCCATCTGCCCCATCCTTATTGATTGCCCTCAGATACTTGAATGTCTCTATCATGTCCCCCGTCCCTTCTATCCTCCAGGGTGTACATATTCAGGTCTCCCAGCCTGCTGCCATAGCCTCTCCTCTCTCCTCTCCTCTCCTCTCCATTCCACATATCATCATTGTTGTCCTTCTCTGCACCCCTCCAGTAGCCTGATATCACGCTTTAGGTATTGCCTCCAAAACTGCACACAATACTCTAAGTGCAGCCTTACCAGCAACCTGTACAGAGGCAAGATCACCTCTCCTCGCCTGGATGAAAAAACCCTTGCTATGCACCCCAGCATTTTGTTCACTTTTGCAGCTGCTCTCCTGCACTGGGCAGTGTTGTTCATGGTCCCTGTTATCATTATCCCTAGGTTCTTCTCTTCCTCCTCAGTGATCCCCAGCTTAACCCCCCTCAGCCAGTATTCTCTCCTTGGGTTCTTCACCCCAAAGGGCATAACTTTACACTTCTTTGCATTGAACCCCAGCTGCCACCTCTCTGAACACTCCTCTAGCTTGCACAGGTCCCTCTGCAGCTGCTTCCATCCCTCCACTCCATCCACCATTGCTCCGATTTTGGTGTCGTCAGTGAACAGACTTACCTTGCTCACCACCCCGTGTGCAATGTCTGATAAGGAGAGCCCAAACAGTACTGGCCCCAACACCGAGCGCTGTGGCACCCCACTCATCACCGGCCTTGGAGTTGAGCGCTCCCCTCTCACCACCACCTGTTGCAGCCTGCCACTCAGCCAGCTTGTAATCCAGTTCATCATTTTTGGCCCTACCCCTACACCAGTTAGCTTCTCCCCAAGCCTCCCATGAGGCACTGAATCAAAGGCCTTGCTGAAGTCCAAATAAAGAACATCCACCGCATGACCCTTATCCAGCTCACCTGTCACCCAGTCATAATATTGTATGAGGTTGATTTGACAAGACTTCCCTGAAACAAACCCATGCTGCATCACATCCTGGAGGCCATTGTCCTCCAGGTACGACATAAGTCTTTCCTTTAGTATCATTTCCATGAGTTTGCACACTATGGAGGTGAGACTTACCAGATGATAATTACCCGGTTCATCCCTTGGCTCGCTCTTGTGTAATGGTACTACATGTGCCATCCTCCAGTCAAGTGGCACACATCCCGACTCCAGTGAGGTGCTGTACAGATCCGCCAGTGGCTCCGTCAACACCTCCGCCATCTCCCTCAGCACCCTGGGGTGGATACCATCCGGCCCTGGTGCCTTGTCTACCTTCAGTGCCCTCAGTCCCTCTAGGACTCTACTTGCCTCAATTCTTCCATCTGTCGCCTCCTTTACCCCTGTCCCCACCCTCCCAGCCCATGCTGGCAGCGGTCCCCCCCTTTATTCTGTGGACACTGAGCAAAAGTATTCATTCAGTGCTTCTGCGTGCTCCTGCCCCTTTTCTGTCCACTCCCCATCCCTTTTTATCCTCACTATTGTCTCCTTGCACTTCCTTTTCTCCCTGATGTATCTGAAAAAGTTTTTCTCCCCTCAATGAATTCCCTGTGCTAATCTCAGCTCCCTCTGGGCCTTGGCTTTTCTCACTTTTCTGGTCACCTCCCTGGACCATCTAGCATATTCCTCCTTGTCCACTTCCTTCCCTGTCCTCCTAAACCTCTGGTGCGCCACTCGTTTTGCCCTCACCACCTCCAAAACCTCGCTGTTTAACCAGCATGTTTTCTTGCTCTGCTCCTCTTACTTTGTGCCTTGGTGCAGGCTTCTGTTGCCTCTGTAAACCCCCGTTTAATAATATCCCATTTCTGCTCTATGTCCATCTCCTGCCTTATGCCCTCCAGTTTCCCTTTCACTACTTCCTGCATCTTCCCAAAGTCCGCCACCCTGAAGTTTACCACCCGAGTAACTGATTTATCTGGCTCCCCGCACATTGTGATATTAAACCTCACTGTTTGGTGATCGCTGTCGGCTAGTGGGTCCTCTACCTTTATTTTCCTCACTGCCTCCCTATTCGACAATCCCAGATCTAAAGTGTTCAGTAACCAACTGTGTCAGGAGACCCTCCTGGATTGCATCCAGGAGCACTTGCTCCCTAGCACTGGAGGTGACCGGAATGTTCCAGTCAACCCCCCGGAAGTTGAAATCCCCCACAATGACCACCTTCCCTTTTCTACATATCTTTTTGATTTGTTCCGCTAACTCCCTGTCAAGCTCCTCAGACTGGGACGGGGACCTGTATACCACCCCAAACCTCAATTTCCTACCCCTTAAGTCTAGGAGCTGCAGCCAGATTGCCTCTGTTCTCCTTTCTTCTCCCTCGTCCCTTGTACATTTGATCCCGTCCCTCACATAGACTTCCACCCCCTCCCCCTTCCCTCCTTATAGTCCTTCCTGCATAATTTGTATCCAGGGATTGCCAAATCCCAGTCCTGGTGCTCAGTTGCCCACGTTTCTGTGACAGCTGCAATATCCACCCTCTACACTGCTAAGAGTGCCTGTAGCTCAGTGGATTTGTTTTCTAGGCTTCTTGCATTCAATGAGACCACCCTCCATAATGCCCCCTTCCCTTCGCTAGCCTCCATCTCCTCTCTTCTACTCCCTCCTTTTATGGCCGCCCTGAGTCCTTCCCTGCTATCCTGGGGGGTATGCTGTGACTCCACTCTATCAGATACCTGCCTACCTGCTGTCCACTTGCCATCCCCCATCTAGTTTAAATCCACCCTCATTGCCTACTATTATTGCCTCACCTTTGTCAGTCATTTTGTGGCTTGCCTCCACTATTTCTTTGTCCCCAATTTCCCCTTGTGATGGGGTCCTGTAGATAACACCTAATCTATTGGCTGCCCCTTTCCCCATCTTGGTTGTTATCCACAGTGCTTCAGTCTCACTAGGTGTCTCATGGATCTCTGTGGTTTTAATTTCCTCCTGGACATATAGAGCCACCCCTCCTCCCTTTTTTTTCCTTCCTGTCTCGTCTGTACAGGTTGTACCCTGGGATAGCCATGTCCCATCCATGGTTCTCTGTGAATCAGGTTTCCATCACAGCCACTAAGTCTAGTCTACCCTCAGCCATGATGGCTATGAGATCAGGGATTTTGTTTGCAAGGCTCCTGGCATTTATCATCATTGTCCTCCATGTGGTGTGCTCACTTTTAGCGTAGGTGAGTTTCCCTTTTTGGCCCCTTCTTTTTTATCTATAACAGAGGTCTCTGGATCTTGACCTGTGAAGTTTGTCCTAATTTGTATAACATTAACTTTTTTTGGTGTAGTTACCATATCGTTTGTGTTTTTCAGGGGGGTAGTGACCTTTTTACTGTTAGCCTTGGTAAGTGTAGTGTTAGTTGATGGGGGAGAGACAACTGGTTTCCTGTAGCTGGATACGGGTTCCATCACCATCTCCCCATTAGTTAGTTTAAATGCTCCGCGTGAATGTTGAATTTTTGACCCAGTCCCCTAACCCCCTCATTTGTGAGGTAGAGGCCATCGGACTTAAAGAACTGTCTCTCCCAGACGTTCTGCCGGTTTCCAATGAGTTGGTACCCTTTTGTGTGGCACCAGTCCCTCAATTTCATGTATGTTTCCCTCAGTTCCTTTATTCTTGTTTCTCTTATAGGGGGAGTATGCCACTATCAGATGAACCAAAGAAAAAGTTAAAAAAGGGGTTGTGGTCCTCGACCCAAATGAACAGAGACTCAGTCCAGGATTCAAATCTCATTCAGTTATATTTATTTCATTTTATTCTTCTGTTTCTTCTCTCTCTTTTATGCTAATTAGGCTCTCAATTTCATTTAACAAAATAAAGTTACGTTTCAGGACCCTCCTAGTTCCTTCATCAGACTGTTATGAGTTGCCTTCTTGTTTTAATGTATCTGTAATAATATAAACATAAAATACATAAGTTTTAACCTGATCTGTGTTCCCAAACTTAATTGTTAAATTTACAATGTAGAAAAAGAGATTGCAGTATAAGGTTGGAACAGACCTTCATTTACCATTTCTTTTCATAAAACATTCACAACCTCAGTCTAGAGCCTGTGTGGCTGGCTGTTTGTGTTTATCTCTGCCAGTAGTTTAGTTTTTGTGGATTTTCATGTGTTTCTGATTGGAGGAACTGGATCATTCTTGGACATAACATCTATGAACATTTCCTGGACTAAGAAACTGCAAAACAACACCACCAGGTATTGGCATTCTCATCATAAATCAACTTTTTGGAAGCCATCGAAGCCAAAAGTAAGGTCAGTAAATCTGTTATACAAGCACTGAGTTGTGGAGTGCTGCATTGAATCCACATTTCAATCTGACTTGTTCTTAAAGGATGTGTACTTGTCTTTGAGGTCTATTCACAACCATTTTGGAGAACAAAGGGAAGATACTAACAAAGGATTTTTACGTCCTGCATATGCCCCAAGCCAATGTTCATCACCTTCAGGAATTTATCACATTCTGGGTCTTTGAGCTACAATAACAGTTTTCTGGTCCCTGGTAGTTCACCATTCCCTGCGGATTTGATTACTTTTCATCAATAACATGGTACCTCTGAGAACATGGCTTTATATATTGCGCTGTGCACTATCATGAGGCAAACACAGACTAGCAAGGCCAAGAGGACTAGATGCCCTACAACAAAACTAGTCTGCAAAATGATTAAAGCATACCTTCTTAGGATACTACTTATGCTACTGGAAATATTCATCTTAACCCGGGGGCCTACCGGCCTAGCACCACATGCCACAAAAGGGCAGGAGGGGTCCCCTCACATTAGCCTCAATCAATGTCTGCAGCCTCCTTAACAAACTTGACATCTTGCAAACCTGGGTCCAGCAACATAGCCCTGATGTACTCTCTGTTGTCGAAACATGGCTTAACCCTAAGATACCAGACGCTGCAGTCACCATCCCTGGATCCTCTATATTCAGGCAGGACAGGGTTTCCAAACGAGGTGGGAGCTGTGCCATCTACCTGAGGAATTCCTATCTGGGTCAAGTCTTCCCATTTTCAAACCCTAAACCACCCTCACAGGTTCTCGCTATTAAAGTTCTACTCAGGGTGCACAACAAGGAGCTCACCATTGTCTCTGTGTACCTACCCCCTAAAGATCAGCCCAATGGATTTATGAGCATATTGGAAAGCCTACAGGGATTACACCATAACTCTGAACTCATAGTACTAGGCGACTTCAATATAAATTGGCTATCGCTGCAGGCCAGAAACTACAAGGATGCTGTCACATCACAGAACCTCACCCAGCTTGTTACCACCCCCACCAGATGCAACTATAGGACAGGGTCGCACACACTTCTGGACTGGATCCTTACTAATCACCCTGAAAGAATCTCAAAAGTCTCAGTGCTCCCTGATGGGATCAGTGACCACTACGGGTCACATGTACCTGGACAAACAAATTCATTAAGCCCCTTCCTAAAACAATCCACACCAGAGTGTTAAAGCAGGGGTACCTTGAGCTACTAAAGACACACCTAAGCCACCTGGACTGGACACCAATCGACTCTGTCATTGATGTAAACCAAGCCTTAGACCTTTTCATCAGCCACTTCACTGCGGCCTGCAATATCTTTGCACCTCTCAAAAAAGCTGAAGGTCAGGGGCAGAGCTAACCCTTGGATAACCCCTGATCTCATGACTTTACTCAAACATAGGGATCATCTCTGGCACTGTGGACGTGCAACATCCAAACCTAGGGATATTCATAAATATAAAGCTGCCAGAAATGAGTGCACGCGGGCAGTTAGGAGTGCCAAAAGCAAATACTTCAAGGAAGCTCTCTCCAACTCCTGGGGTGATGGAAAACAAATTTTAGAGTAACTTGAAAGACCTTACAGGCAAGGACCCTAAGTCACCACCCACCATGCTCAACATAAATGGAACACCAACATCTGACCTGCACACAATCACCAACACCTTTAACAATGTGTTCTCCAACTTGGATAGTGTCCTCCCTTTTAATTTCTTTGATGCCCCCCTCTGGTAGTAACCCTCCTGCAACTACTCCTCTCCTACACCCTGCCCCACAATTCTACTTCAAGGAGATCCCAGTGCATGAAGTCAGAACCTATATTTGGAAGATCATTCACAATGCAGGCTACAGCGATGACTCCCTTGACCTGAAGTTGTTAGCACTTGTCCTTGAAGAAGTCCTTGAACCCCTGACAAAGGTAATCAACCTATCACTAAGGATGTCCCAGTTCCCATCTCGCTGGAAACAGGCGACCATCACACCGGTGCACACAAGTGGAGACAAATCACTGCACTCCAACTACAAACCTATCTCCATCCTCCCTCCATTGTCTAAGGCTCTGGAGCGCATCGCCTCAGACCAACTAGTCAAATACCTGGAAAAATACAACATCCAGTGTCCTGAGCAACATGGTTTCTGAAAAGGGCACAGTACCACCACTGCACTATTAGAATTCACGAGCTTCATCCATACCATGCTCGATCAAGGAAACTGTGTAGGGGCAGTATTCATCAACCTTATGATAGCCTTTGATACTGTAAACCACCCACTCCTACTCAAGCAATTTTCAAACATTCGGCTCTCCAATGAAGTGCTGCTCTGGTTTTCAAGCTACCTTGGGGAGAGGGTCCAGCAGGTTAGGATTGCCGGTGTCACCTCAGAAGAAAAGCCAGTCCTTTCAGGGGTCCCACAGGGGTCCATCCTGGGGCCACTAATCTTCAGCCTCTTCCTCAATGACCTTCCCAGTGTCTGCCACCAGAAATTACTGCTCTACACCAACAACGCAGTCATGTTCACCAACCACCAAAACGCAGAGCTCCTCGAGAAACAATTACAGCTTGAATTCATGTGCATCGAAGAATGGTTCAGGTCAAACAAACTGGTCATGAGCTACAGCAAAACAAAGGTTATGACCTTCTACAATGCCAGGAGCAAGTACAAATCCTGTGACCTCACCATCCTAAACCAAACAGGGACCTTACTTGAACACGTTCCTGATTTTAAATACATAAGTGTCACATTGGACAGCTCACTCTCCTACCATCGGCACATAGATTCTGTCGCCAAAGCCACCAACATCCGTATAGGCCTGCTGTACAGGCACAAACACTGCATGGACTCCTGACACTCTCCAGTTGTCTATCAACAGCTCTGTCACCTCCATCATCGATTACGGACTAGTAATTTATGGCTCTGCCTCCGCCTCTGCCCTCCACAGAATTACAGTTGCACTCAACAAAGCATGAAGGCTGCTAACTGGGGTGGACCAACTTACACAGACTTGTGACCTGTACACTCGGGCAGGATGGCTTCCTCTCATCAGCTGGATACAGTATCAAACCTGCCTCTTAGCCAGAAAAGTCCTCTACGGGGTCATGCCCCCGGGCATTGAAAAGCTCCTCATCGACCACCACAGCACCCAGCAAACTAGAAGTTCACAACAACTAACCTTCCTTGTTCCCAGATGCCGGACTACCATGGGCCAGAGGGCCTTTGCCCACCGAGCACCACAATGGTACAATACTCTCAACAAAGAAACTCTTACTGCTGCTGCTCTTGGCCCTTTTAAGAGACAACCCCGACTTCATCTCATTTCAACTAGTCACTGTGACTGCCTCGCCTAATCAGGGGCCCACTGCTCACTGCCCTCCACTTCAGTATTGACAGCTACCTCTCCCCACCTTGCCCCCTTCTACCTGCCTACGCCCTTGCCCCTCTCCTTCCCCGGCATTTCCTGACTTTATCCCTCCCTTTAGAGCTCTTACCCTCACCCTCTACCCTCCGACAATGGCCTTCCTGCCTGCATACCCCCTTCCCTCTCACCTGCAGTGCTTATTTCTAAGATTGCCCTTGGCTGGTATGTCATGCCACCTAACATTTGGCACATTTTGAATTACTGGAATTTCCTAAGCCTCAGTCTCTTACTTCTTTTTATTGTGTAACTATGTATTATTATGTTGACCTTTGTATGTATGTATACCCCCTATTCCTTCGACGTGGAACCTTTGTAAATGAGCAGTTCCTGCTCAAAGGTATTTGTAATCCTAGATTTCAATAAAATAAAAATAAAAAAATAAAAACTTTTTTTGTGTGGGTTTTCATTATTTATTTGCATGCATCTGTGAAAACACATAGATATTGCACTCAGTTTATGTTACTGGTTGTATCCACTCTTGTATTTTGTTCGCCCAGATTCTTAGACAACTATAGGCCTCCAATAGTTATGTTCTCTTTATTAAATATGGTACTTCTGTGTTAATTTCTCCTAAAAACAACATAAAACATTCATAAGCTCAATATTTCACTTGTTTATTTTCATATCTTGGGTACTCACTTAATCTTAATTGTATTTTATACTTAATTCTTTTTTAACCTTACTTGTATTGGTCTCTTCTTCTCGTGTTATAATGTGAGTCCCTTCATCTTTATAATCCACAAAAGCATTACCCACGCTACCGTATATAGAGACTGTGTGTTCACAGAGCATGTCGCAAGCTGCCCACACAAATTACATTCAAATAAACACTAACTGCATCATTACTGAACATGCCAGGTAGTTCAGATTGTGGTACCTTCTTCCTGAAGGTATGGACAGGGCCGGGCTAATCAGGGTGCATTCTCTCACATGGTAACGTCAGCTAGTGATGCCATTTACCCCTTTCAGCCCGTCCTAAAAGGAAACCACTTTTCAACCATGAAGATTTAACGTAGTGGCCCTGTCTCCACTAACCATTTTATTTAATTTTACACAGACTCCTTTCATAATGACTATTTCAACTTCCTAGGAGATATATATTCCTTCTGTTAATCTACAGTTTATATTCCAAATCAAGACATCATGACAAAAGAAAATGGGGCTTATCTCGGAAACGTCTATCATTAATAATCCATAGTGTTTAGACCTAATCTGCAGCCACTCTTTGAGCAAGGAAGGGGGGGGGGCTAAAAAAATACTATTTATATGAAGTATTTACATAAGGAGATATGCACAAAATTACTATTTCTCTTAATCAATTACTGAGGGTGTTATTATTCTTTCCCTTTCATATAAGTATTATATATCATTATACAATGGTGTGTGAAAATCCTGCAATCTCATTGGTCTAAACATGTCACTTGACCATTGGTAGATCCTGCATAACCCACGGCTGAGGAATGGCATTTATAAAAAACATAATTAAACACATTTTTTATTTATTTTACACATGAGTCCATTGTATAATCACAATAAGGCACTCCAGAGTGTGAGTTATTGGGTGTGCCTCGTGACCCACCACACAAGGCGTGGGTAAATCCCCAATAACCCACACCCTGTTGTACCTTATTGCTTAATTATAATTGGGAAGTCAGATTTAAACTGCTCAAGGTCATCTTGTAGAATGTGGTTACTATTACACCCTGTATATGTTTAAGTTTTAATAGAACTTGCAAGGGTGTATTTTAACCTTTTTACTCTCTCTCTCTATATATATATGTATTAGTAATTTCTAACATTATAAATGGGAGGTAAAATCCAACTGCCCACGGTCATATTCTTAGACAATTACAATCACACCCTATTCTTATTATTATTTAAGTGGCTCTTACATGAGTATATTTTAACTTTTTAAAGTGTTGATAACTAGACTTTAGTTGTATTTCCTATTATTTGTGCAAAATAAGCAAAATCTAATTTAGTTGCTGGATGCATCGTTAAAAGTCTTATCTTAAAGGACTTTCTATAAAGGGTAAATCTTATTTTCATTTTATATTTCTTATTCAGCCCTCCTTATCGAGCTGATTATTCCAAGGATTATATATATAAGGCAGAAATTAAATCACGGAGTGCACAGAATTCACAATTTCCGTGAAACCGGCATTCGTCCATGTAATTCCCATTTCCTGACAAGGTAACATGAAATGTACTAACTCATTTTCCATTTAATTTTGTCTCCATTTTTTTCATAAAATAAAAACCAGTTTAGCAACTCTTAACAAATCTTGCTACTTCTGCTAGTTACAATCTTTCTTTCCGATGAACTGTCCATTTGCTGTCAATTAACCAAGACCTGTTAAAGTGCTTTGGTGCCTTTTATCTGTTAATCTTGTTATTTTGTAGTTAATTAAAACTCTAACTGTGGCCCACATACTCATTAATGCCTCATTCACCTGATTCACAAGTATTTAATCACCACCTGCTACTAACTGAATTCAAACCAGACACTGCATCGCACACTGCCAAGAGCACCTCGATTTACAACGTCTGTGCCAAACAAACCTTCACCTGCTTCTAAAACTGGAAATGTGCTAGCTAAGCAGAGGTCATCACAGTACGAAAAGGGTACCTTTAATGTCTCTGGTCAGATCATGTTTTGCTCTACCTGCAATATAGCTGTAGACCACAAGCGGAAGGCATCCTGTGACCAACATCTAGAAGCCGCTGTCCACCTGGCAAAAAAAGAAAGCTGGAAGCTAAAGCCTCTGCCTCTGTAGAAAAGTAAGTAATGGTACGTGAACTTTTTAGCACAAAATTGGCTCATCAAGAGACCAGAAAGGCAGCTCTTTTTTCATTAGTGGAAGCTTTTACAGCCGCTAACATACCGTTGTACACACTAGACAACCCTACCTTGCACAATTACCTCGAGGAGAATCTGAAATCTGTAGGTATCATTCCTACATTGCAGTGGTTAAGAACAGAGTATCTGCCAAAAGGTTTTTCCTACCATATCGCAGACATTACAAAATGGGTTTCGGAAGCAGTGTCTATGTCAATTATTTGCGACAAGACCACAGACATACAGGACAGATATATTTTAAACTTTGTAGCAGTGTCATCAATCCAGTCAGCTGCTTGTGAAATTAACAATTGCTGGACTGCATCGTTTTACAGGCTACAAATTACAAGACTGTGTCTCAAGCTGTCTTGAACTGTCTTCAGAAGTTTAATATTTCATATAGTAATGTTGTTGCTTTCGTGACAGATAAAGCATACCATATAGTCAGATGCTTAAAGTGAAAAGGAATAGTGGTACAGAAACTAGATACAAGAAGAATATAAGAGAAATGGCGCAAAGATTTCAACAGAGGGGATACACAATTAATACTCTAGAACAAGCAGAATGACAATGTAACCTAAAAACAAGAGAAGAAACCTTACAGGATACCCTACCAGAAGATAAAAAGAGAGAACCAAAAATAACTATGTCCATGCAATTTTCTGAATCATTTGGCAGAATTGAGAACATTATCCTAAACAACTGGAATGTTCTACAGACCACAGATCAGGGAAACCATATTTTTCAAGAGAAACCATGGGTAACTGCTAAAAAAAATGTAACCATCAAGAAGAAACTGGTGAAGACACAGCATTGGACACCACACCCACATCCTTTTGCAGTAGTGGGCCACGAAGATGGATAATGGTTCAGTGATTAAATCTATAGCCGAAATAATGAGTCAGCCAGGGGGTTTCTTTTCATCCTTGTGTATCTTTGGTAGGCAGTAGAAGATAAGAATCTTTAGGTGCTCGTTCATTAATTCTGTTGCTATCCATTCATCTATTAACTTTCTATCTGTTGCCTCTGTAATAATTTGTTTTATTTTTTCCTTCAGTAGGGTGAATGGAATCTTGTGAATTTTCTCATAGGTGTCAATATCATTAAGTTGTCTTAAACATTCACTTTGATAATCTGTATAGTTTTATATCACCACTGCCATACCTTTGTCTGCTGTTTTAATAATGATAGTTCTATCTTGTGATAGTGATTCCAGGGCTTCCCTTTGTTCTTTCTTCAGATTATGATGTATCTTCTGGGTATTATTATTTTTAACTATAGATTCTATTTCTCTGTTAACTTTTTCAATGTATGATGTTATATTGGGGGGTGTCAGGCCTATAGGGTCAAAGATGGAACTGACCCTAATGCCTGTTTAAGTTTATATTTGTCTCTTTCTTTTTCTTGATCTTCATTCCTTTGTTCTTTTGTGAAAAGAAGAGCTTTAGCCTGAGCTTTCTGTAAAACTGTTCTAGGTCTAACTTTAATTCGAATGGATTTATTTTTTCGGTTAGACTATACGATGGGCCTTTATTTAATACTCATAATTCTCTATGTGTTCGCTGTCTGTCAGAAAGATTATACACCACGGCCCAGATATTCAAAAGGGTTGCGCATGGCGCAACAGTGTTGTGCCATGCACAACCCACTGATGTGCCCCGGTGCGATATTTAAAAGGGAAAGGTGCACCTGCACAAATCCCATGCGCTGGGGCGCATCAGTAATGTATGCAGACACAGGTGGGGGCGGCTCCATGCATAAACTGCACAGCCCAATATTCAGCCCGGCTGCATCGGCGCACCTCTACCTGTGCCTGCACAAAGTTACGCTTGAAAAAAAGGAACAAGTCAAGGCCACCCACAGGTGAGCTGCCGCATTGCAGGGCACAACACAGCAGCTGCCACCTGTGGGTGGCCCTGGACTTGTTCCGCGCACACTGGTAGCGCCTCCATGCCCTGATCATGGGCTGAAGTGTCACCTTCATTAGGCCCGATCGCGGGCATAACCAAAACTTCCCCACCCCATTCACATATCTGGACTGACTTAGACGGTATGGGCTGCATGCATTGGCTTGTGCTCTGAACCAATGGGCGTGCAGCCCTACTGAGCTGTCAGCCAGCGGGCGCCGGGTGGCAGGCGGTGGGGTGCTGCTACCGCTGACGGGGAGTGGAGGAGTGGTGGGGTCCGTGGGCGTGGGTGGGGACCACTAGATCACCAGGGATTTTGGACGGGGATGAGGGATGCCACCGATCGGGCTACTTGTGGTTCACTGGACCACCAGGGATATTGGACTTTGGGGAGGTCTGATGCCCACGTATTGAGCTACTCGGGGTGGGGATGTTTCGCTATGCCCACAATCGGCTAATGGGGGTTGAATACCATTATGCTCGTGATCGCTACTCGGGACGCTTTGTTATGCCTGCAATCAGGCTAATGGGGAAGCATACTATTATGCCCGCGATCTGGCTAATTGGGGAGCATACTATTATGCCCGCGATCGGCTAATTGGGGAGAATATATTATGCCCATGATCGCTACTGGGGAGGGACGTCTCAGTTATGCCCATGATCGGGCTGCAGGGGGCGTCGGTCCCCGACGGCTGCTGCCTGGCAGGGTGCCCAGCACAAGTCGTCGGGGATCGGCACACCTGCATGCTAATGGCATGCAAATGGAGCCATAATTAGATGCAAATGGCCTCCCCTGCACCTTGCATAAATTATGGCCCCATTTGCATGTCACCCTTTGAATATCGCAGGTGCTGTGCATGGCGCAATGGAACTTGCGCCACTGCATCTCAATGCTCCACTCTGACCACTTGCGCTGGTGCAGTTCTATCGTGCGCATTACAGTGGGTGTGGACAGGGGGCGATATTCAAAGAAGTTGCACCACAGCGCAACTCCATTGAATATCGCCCTGCCCACACCCCTGCGCAACTATTTTGAGCGCCGCAGGGGCTTGCGCCACAAAATGGCCCTGTTTTGCTCCTGGTTTTGTGTACTTTTGTACCCCCTCTTATGTTTTCTTCTCCTATATCTTTTCCTATATCTTTTTCCTTTTCTCTTCCTTCCTTTCCTTCTTACCCTTGATGTAGAGGATTTCTGACAGTCTTTCTCTGTCTGAAAATCTTGTTCGTATGAGCAGTCTCCTCTAGACCACTGCTGATAGTAGGGGTCAAAACATTCCTCCCTGTAATAGCCTTAATTATAACGATTTCTATATGGAGTATATTGCCTAGGGTAGGATCTCAAACCCTGATATCTCCTGAAGTTTCTCCTAAAATATCTTCTGGGTTTAGTACCCCTTGTTTGTTTGTTTTCTTGATTGTCTGAGTCTGAAGTTTGTCCTGGTGCATCTGTATCCTCTAGATCATATATCGTAATTTGATATTCTGACTTTTTCCAGGAATAAATCTTTCCTTCTTTATAATCTGTAATGTCTAAATTTTTGTAATTTGATCCCTTTAATATGGTCATCGTATTCTTGTAAAGATTTTTCAATACGTTCCATTAAGGTTTTTAATTGAGTGATTTCTATCAGCTCTTTCATCTGTGTTTCTAGTTTTTGTATTTTTTCCAGAACTTTACTTTGTTCCATAGTTAGAGTTTCGATCAGTAATAACATAAAGTCAAAAGATCATTTTGTTCCTATCCCGTCCCATCTGGGCTGGAAACCTTCTGGTGTGAAGCCAAGATGGGACTCCACCAGAACCCTGAGGCCTCTTGGAATTCTCTTCTGTTGAAGAGACTAGAAGGGTCCTGAAATGTAATTTTGTTAAATAAAGTTGACAGCCTAATTAATATAAGAGAGAGAGAGAGAGAGAGAAGAAACAGAAGAATAAAATGAAATAAATATAACAATGAGATTTGAATCCTGGACTGTGTCTCCCTTCATTTGGGTCGAGGATCACAACCCCTTTTTTAACTTTTTCTATGGTGCACCAGTCCCTCAGCCAGATATTAAATTCACCTATTTCTTTTTCTCTGATCTTCTGCCTGTTTCCTCCTTGTTTCCATACAGATAGAACCTTAGAAAAGGCTAGACTGAACGAAAGAGAAGATAACTTGTCTCCTAAATGGGTTAGGTGCTGTTTGACCTCTTCCACTGATTTACTAGTGAGGTCATGGCTCCTAGGTGGACCAGGACGTTTGTATACCTTCCTTCCTTTTGTGTTATTTTGACAATGTTGTTTGTATCTCTCCATGCTGATGCTCCTGGCAGACATCTGACCAACACCTCTGCCTGCTGGTTGTGTCACAGGTGTGGATCCACGTCACAGATGATGGAGTCCCCTGTGATGACGAGTTTCTTTTTGGCATTTTTATGTTTTATTGTGGTGTGGTTTTTTGGCACCGTGATGTGCTTGGATAGGTACTGATCTGTTTCCCCCTCTGCCTCTTTACCCAAGCCAGATGCTAGGGGTATGTACATGTTTGCTAATTGAAGTGGCTTAGGATTGCTAGGGTATATTTTCTGGGTCCTGCCTCCATTCCTGACCACCTGTCATCCCCCAGGACTGGTGTTTCTCTGGGGGAGAGGTGTGTCTGCTTGGTATTGGTGGTATGGAGGAGCGCCATACTGTCTAGTACCTTGCAATTGGCTTCAGAGGCAGGTTATCTCATCCCATGCTGTCCAAAGTTGAGCTTTTAGTTCCCCTGTTCTCCAGCATGTTGGGCAGTGACCCAAACTCTGGATGATTTTCCTGTTGAAGAGGGTTCCACAGTAGTGGCAGTTGCCTATGTCCATTTGTGTCTGCCTTGTGGACGAAAGAAATCAAGAAATCAAGCTGGTCTGACATATATTTCTGTGAACGAAAGAAATCAAGTTGGTTTGCTATATATTTCTTCAAGCTGGTTTGCTACATATTTCTGTGAACGAGAGAAATCAAGCTAGTCTGAGATATATTTCTGTGAACGAAAGAAATCAAGCTGGTTTGCTATACATTTCTGTGGATGAAAGAAATCAAGTTGGTTTAAACAAAACAGTTTTTTTCATTTGTATCCCTCCTACAGGCCTGGAGTCCTGTCTTTTCCTGTGTTTGACAGGAAATCGAAGTCAGGAATGTAGCCTATAAATTGTGACGAGCCTGAGGTGGGGATGGGGGTAGGGGGAGGGTTAGTCCTCTGCTTCCCCTGGTAGGAGAAAAAACAATCAGGAGAAACAACAATTAGTTACGAAGTGAGGTTTCAACCACTCCCACTTAGAAACAACCACTTAGCAGCTCCTAGAAAAACTGTTATGTGAGATAGCCAAGCTTCTGAAGCAACTAGCAATGTAGGACAGGATGTCCAAAGGTGCTGACAAAAGAAATTCCTATGGTTCCCTACACTGAGCATTCAACACTAGGTTCAGGTCCCAGGGGGACATCAGAGATCAGAAAAGTCAGCTTCTGCTGACTATGAAAATGAATAACATTGAAACTGGTTCCCAGGGATGAGCCATGGATATTCCCAGGGTTGCCCCGAGTGCAGACACCTGGCCTCGTAGGGTGTTCAACGCAAGGCCGTTGTTTACCCCTGCCTGCAAGAAATCCAATATCTGTGGAACCATAGTCTTAGAAGGCCAGATGCCTCTATCTCCAACCCAGCCAGTGAAGGTACTCCACAGCATACAAACCTTCTGTGAAGCCATTAGGGTATCCACCACTTTCTTGGAGAAACCTTGTTTTAACAATCTCCTCCTCTCAGGAACCTGGCTGCCAACTGCATCCCACTCTGGTTTTGGATGCAGAATGGGACCTTGAAAGAGAAGGTCCCTCTAAAGCAGGAGTTAAAATAGGGCATGCTGAGCTAGTTTAAAAAGGTCTGAGAACCATGGCCTTCTTGCCAATCTGGGACTATCAACAGGACACTTCCTTTTGACTGCCTTATCTTGAGAATTACCTTAGGAAGTAGCAGTAGTGGGGGGAACAAGTAAGCTCTGGGAAAATCCCATGTCTGGGACAGAGCATCTACCACCTCTGCCTGAGGACACGTACCAACTGAAGAAGCTCGGTACCTAAATATTTTCCATTGACACGAAGAAGTCGATATGAGGTTGATTGCACCTTCTCTACAGAAGCTTGAACAGTTCTGAGTTCAGTGCCCATTCCCCTGGATGGACTGTTTCTTCTCGACTTAGCCAATCAGCCTGCACATTCAGTTCCCTGTTAATAAACTGCCAAGAGGGTCAGAAAGTTTTCCTCTGCCCACAAGATTGCCTCGGTTGCTTTCACTAGCATTCCCGGCTTTTTGTGCCTCCTTGATTGTTTATGTGCGCCGTGGCGATGGCATTGTCCGACCGCACCTTCATAGGACGGGACTGCACCTGATTGTGAAAATGATGCAGGGCAAGAAACACCATCCTCATTTCCAACATATTTATCTGAAGCTATTGCTCCAGGGGGAGCCATACCCCCCAAGAATGGGACTTGGTCCAGGACCACTCCTCAGCCCAGCAGGCCGGCATCAGTTATCAAACTCAGTTCTGTTGGGACTTCCAAAAGAGATAACTTGCTGAGGTTCTCAAGGTTCTCCCACCAAGTTAGTGACTGCAATACTTACCTGAGGCACCAGGCTGAGATGGGCAGATACTGCACAACCTATTAGATATAAGCAGTCACTCAGTGGTTCTCATTTCATGCACAGAGGGCACTGAAATGAGATTAGTTTGGCAGGTTAGCCAGTTTTAAAACCACAGCATAACAGGCCCGAGTGTTAATCTGAGGGTGCCCCCTGTCATCAGGTAGCCCAACCTGCCTCCCAATTGCACAATCCTTGTAAATAAATAAATAAATAAACCAACTGTAGAACAGACAGTTTCTGAGAACTCTACCTATGCTATCATACCCCTCTAGTAGTTCAGCACAAACTGGAGAATTCTCATGAGCCCAAAGTTCTATGCTGATTGACAGCTTTGGCCTGTACCACTACCCCAGGGGGTGGTGTTCATTGCCCATATGTATTTAACTCCACATAGACAATGTAGAGCGATACAGAAACACCATTTATTTCCTAAAATAGATGAGAAGACAACTCAGTTTTTGGTGAGAAGCAGAGTGGACAATACATGAATATTAACAGGTAGAAGTACCATTGAACACAGCTAAAAGACATCCTACACTATTTTAGTCTGAAGAGATTAAGAGAAAGAGAGAAAGACAGAAAGGATGAGAACTAAGGGATAATACAACAGGAAAGGAAATAATGCATGACTCAGGTGTTTTTTAGGTAAAAGGCTAGCCAAGTGATGCAAACACCCAAGAAGTGCATTATTCCATTATGACCGCATTCCCTGGAGTGTGTTATCCCACTTCTTAAAATGTTTTTTATTTGTTAAAAAAAAATATGTAGTTCAGGTGAGGAATACGGTTGTCAAAGAATAATCAATAGTCATGTGAGGTGTTTTGACCAATGAGGTTACATGATTTTCAAGGCCCATTTTATAAAGCTGGGTTACAGTCCCTAAGACTAATAAATACCATACTGTTTTGGTATCGAGTAGCATTATTCTAGCCGGCCTGCCAGTGCAGCAGTAGTGCTACCACCTGCAGCACTGATGACCTGTGTTTGGAAGCAAACATAGTGCATCAGAGGGTCAGCCGGGGGAGGTAGGATTAGCGTCCTATGGACAGCTCTCCTCTTGGGGGGGGAGGGATGTGGTTTCCTGGCATGCCAGTGACTCCCAGTGGAGACTCGGTGTGCAACAGCTGGATCACCAAACAGTGATAGAGGCATTGGGCAGGGTGCGGGAGGTCACTAGGCCTGCACTGACATCACTGCATGTCTGCGCCACTAGGGGAACCCAAGGAGGAAACCCCTTGACACAGCGCACTGTAATGCCCCTGGGCCACCTCCCGAATGATGCCCCAGGCATAAACCTCAATTGGCACCTCTAGTAGATTTCGATGTCTCCCTTAGGGGAGCCCTGCCGTAGGGGGCAAACTATGGGCCACCCAGACCAGACAGCCTGGGAGGATGCTGGGAGGTCAGGTCCAGGCACCAGTGAGATGAAGGGGCACATCCCCATGCCTATGATCGGGCAATAAAGAAAGTTACAAAGAAAAAGTAGCATTATTCAGATTTTAGCCTTTGGATATGTTAACAACTGATTACTAAATGTGAACCCTCCTCTCTATTCAGACGCCATGGTTACACACACTCTGTTCCGTTGCAAACTCACACCAATCATTTTATTCTCCATAAAATGACTCTTCGGTGCTCAGAAGAGTCATTTGTCAATAAAATGACAGTCATGACATCATCATCTTTCTTGCATTCTGATTGGTCAATACAGCAACAAACACATGAATAATAATAGTAATAATGTGCTAGCTAGCGTACTATATGAGGCAATAATGTGATTATCTTGTGAAGATAAAGTAATCACCTTCAGCCTCATGCTTCATTCACTTGACAATCACATTATTGTCTTGTATAGGGAGCCAACTAGAACATTATCACTTACAGGAGTACTGGTAAAAATTTGCAAAAACATATATTACGCAGAATGTTGTTTTCTTTATTCTTTTTCCCTTCGGTCACCGCTCCCCTTGATCTCCTTCAGACATCGTTGTGGCTTATTCCATCCAGCCTGAGACCCCCCGACCCAAGTCCCCCCCCCCATGCTCCAATCCCCCAGCACCTTACTTGCAGGCTTACTCTCTGGCATGCACCCTCCAGGGTGGGACCACCTTTCACTTATTGGTGCTCCTTGAATCTAATGTTTCTGCAGGCAGGGCAGTGGCCAGAAGATATTGGGGACCAAGTCAGGAAGGATCCAGCCATGGCCGTGGTGCCGTGGCACATCATTGTCCTCTTGGGGGGCGGGGTTTTTCCAGTGTGACAGTCCCTCCCCAGCAGTGGGCACAGAAGTGTAATGACATCGGAGGGGAGTGAACGCTCCCGTATGTGCCCTACCGATGTCCTCCGCAGCCCACCTTGTGACTAATTGGAGGCCAGTGGCTCAGTATCATCCAGCCACCACTGGGAGGCACCCTAATGCTGAGGTCCTCAACCCCTTACTCCCCGGAGAAGGCGAGCTGTCATTGGATGCTCGAGCCTTCTCTTCCCCCAACACCCCGAGCTGGCTCCTGAGCTCGGGTTGCTGGCATGGTGTGAGGTGTGGCATTCAGAGCCTCAACCCTCAGTGCCACCGGGCCGTCCCTATGCAGACTGTTTTGATTTTTGTGTTTAGTTCTGGTGTGTCCTGCTCTTTGTTTGCTATTAGGAGTTTTTCCTTCTCCGTTTGCCTACTAGTTTTATGGCCTCTGGGGATCTCCATATTACATGGTTTATTGCTCTTCTTTTTCCTACAGTGCCTCCTGTCCCATGTGACAGCAATACATCTGGGACCATACATTCAGCATATACTGGTTTACAGTCAATTTTACAGCAATAGAGCTGTGATTTTAAATCACTTTCCTTATCCTGTGGACACTGAATGCCACATTTACAGCTTAGCAATCACATGAGGTTTAACCAAGCAGGTATTCTATAAGAAAACAGCTAGTGATTTCTGTGCTTTTTATGTTTGGGTATAGTTTGATTAAATAAAAAGCTTTAAAAGCAAAACATTTACTCCTGCTGGCTAGCCCTAGACAAGCGTAAAAAGCAAAAATATTGAGTAGAGTTATTTAGCTGAGGCCAGCACATCAGGCACCTATCTTCAGATTATTGCTCCAGTATTTTCCCTCCGTGATCAATGGTCCCAGATGCATCACTTCACATGAGACAGGAGGCACTGTATGACAAATAAAAGCAATAAACCATTCTAACATGGAGATCCCCAGAGGTCATAAAACTAGTAGGCAAATTTTGGAAAAAATCCTAATAGCAAACAAAGGGAAGGACACACTAGGGCTAAACACACAAATCAAAACACTCTGCACAACATATGTTTTTGCAAATTGCGACTGCAGTGCCCCTTTAAATGAAGAATTCAATGTTAGTGCAGCATATTTCCTACCATACCAAACTGCTAATAGGAAAAAAGGGTTTAGCAAAAAAGAAAAATGCCAATTTGCTATAATTGCCAAATGGCCACAATAGTTGGTGCCAGGGTCGCATGAGTTGAGAACAAGGAAGCCAGTCCGTTCTGGGAATTGCTCATCACCAATGCCCCTGCCAACCTCAGTCCCACCAAACAATTTCCTTGTTCTCTGCTCCCAACCCGGCGACTGAACCTGTGCGATACTGCACCTTGTGCCACTGCTCTCTCTTTTCAAGGGGATTGGAATGAGCACCTAAGTTTGCGAGGGGAGAGTAGAAGTAAGGGTGCCATCAAAAGATGGCAGAGAGTGGAGGATAGGAGGCACACAGAACTATGCTTCTTAAAGACTGGGTGCTATGTTCTTACTTTTAAGGATAGTGGCAAGGATGGCTACTTGCACCACCACCCCTCCTCAATGTAAAGAGCGGCCCAGGACAAAGCCCAGAGGATAGATGGGGGCACGCTTGAATGTGACAACCTCCATCCCTCTGCAAACTTGTCAAAGGAAGGGACAAGTGAAACAGGGAGCTGGGGGATGAATGTTAAGGGCTGGGGAGAGGGAGGGAGTGTTAACTTAGTGGTTAGCAACACAGAGCTATGAACTTGGATATCCTGGTTTGATTCCCACCCTTACTATGCAGCGTAGTTCTTTGTCTGTAATTAATTGACTAGGAAAGGCACTCTTAAACCAAACTTTGTTTCCAGGTTGAGCCGGGGGTGGTCCAAAGAGCAGGAGGATTACAGCAAACATATGCTTAAACATTCTAATCTGTGATGTCTGACTCTGTGGCCTAAGCATATCTCACATCTAGTGATACTAGAAGCCTAGGTTTGCTGGCATAAAGCACCTAGCTTCACCTGAGCTCTTTTCCTCTAGGGTTTGCTTGAAAGGACAGAGCAAGGAGCAACATTAACAGAGCAAGGAAAACATTAAGGCTACTTTGGGCTAAACAGAATTACTGTTGTGTTACTATTTTGTTTTGTGCTTACAGGTTGTGCTTAATGGTTTTATTACTGCTTGTGCTTACAGGTTGTACAGTTTATTACTTTATTTTTCTCTGATTGAAATTTTTTTGCTGGGTACATTTTCTTTTAAATTATGTGCAAGTTGTCTTGCTGAATGGAAGGAAAACACTCACTGGGGCAGTGGGTCAGAATCGTAGATTATTGTTTCTGGAGGGCACAAGCTTGGTGCCACCCACCCGCCCCAAGCACATCATTTTCTTTATACCTGAAGTTCTGACATCACTTCCCCAAAAGGGCAAAGGACATACACCTGTCATAACCCTAACAGCCTAGCACACTACATAGGGGTAGACGCACACACAGCCTCAAACACACTAACAAAAAAGAAAAAAAAAGTAAACAGGAAGGGAGAGAGACATGTGGGGAGTGGTGCAATGCACTGGCTGTAGGGCAGCAGTCTTTCGGGAGACATTCTGGATGCTGCAGTGCTGCCCTATTTGCAGGCACCTCTCTGGTCTGAGGGAGGAGTTTGCCTGTCTTCAGGCCGACCTGACGAGGTGTCAGAAAACCTCCTCCCCCACCTAGGAACCACCACGGCCACTGCTGCTGCCTCAGAAGTTGCCAAGAAAGAAGAGCAGTTGAACCACAGTGGACTCAAGGAGGGTGAGGGTGGTGGATCAGAGGCGCATCCCTCCAATTGTACCTCTCCTCAATTCATATGCCATTCTAGTGGAGCATGGTTCCTCTATTGTCGGACCTGCAGTGGAGACCAAGGAGGATGCTGGGAACCTCTACAAAAGAGACCCAGAGAAGGGTGGTACAAGACCCCACAGAGGAAGAAAACAACTCTTGGTGGCGGACTCAGTCATTAGAAGTGTAGAACGGGGGGTTGCAGGGAGAGGGAAGTAAGGTGCCTGCCTGGTCCCATGACTGGGAGGTACAGGATATGAATCCTCAGGATCGCAGGAGCAGCGGCATGGGAGAGGGAGCTGGACATCATTGTCCACCTAGGGACAAATGACCTGGCTGGGAATGGGATCAGAGCAGTACAGGAAGAATTTGTAGAGTTGGGGAGGGGCCTTAGACAAGTAGCACGCACGGTAACCTTTTCGGAGGTGCTGCCTGTCTATGGCATGGGTGAGGCTAGCGTACTCTGCAACATGGGATTCAATGAATGGTTGAAAACCTGGTGTGGAGCGCAGAGTTTTGGCTTCATTGGGGACTGGGGTCCACCTGGAGGGATGCAGGCCTATACTGGCATGATGGTCTGCTTCTGTCTGGGAGGATAACCAGGATCCTAGGTAACAGGTTTAAATGCTTCACTGGCAAGCATTTAAACTAGCCAAGGAGGGAGGCACTGAAAAGAAGCATGGAAATCCCAGCCCCCTCCCCCACAAAACAGGGTAATTAGTGAGGTAAACACTAAGGTAGTGAAGTCGAAATTGCGCAGAACAGGGTTCAATGGAGAAAAAGGCAAAGACAGTAAGGACAGGGGTGGTGCTAAAATGGGTAAGACTATCAAAAAATGGAGAAAAATGAGTACTAATGTACACAGTCTGGGTATCAAACTCCCTGAACTAGTGGCCTTGATGGAAGAGGGATACCTGGATATCATGGCAATCACAGAAACATGGTACACAGAGAACCATAACTGGGATGTCAACATACCAGAGTACACAATCTACAGGAGAGACAGGGAGAGTAAAAGGAGGAGGAGAAGGAGTCGCTCGCTATGAAAGGGAAGGGAAGGGATCAAAGCAACGGAACTAAAGGGTAAACAGGGAGGAGAGGAGGCACTGTGAGTCACCCTGGAGACAGGAAATGGCACCACAATCCATACAGGGGTTGTACACAGACCCCTGTCTCAGAGAGGAAATGGACAAGGAAATGATAGAAGGCATCCTTAGAATGGCAGTAAAGGGGGAAATATTGTTGACAGGGGACCTGAATATGCCAGATGTTAACTGGAGCACCTTTGCTTCAGCCACATCCAAGAGCAGGGTAATTCTCAATGCCCTACCGGGGCTTGCCTCAAACAACTAGCATTGGAGCCCACTCGGGAGGGAGTAATCTTAGACCTGGTACTCTCAAATGGGACGGAGAGAGGATTTCAGATTTAGAAGTGAGTAGCCATCTGGGAACAAGCAACCACCAAACAATGTGGTTCACAATAACCACAGCCATAGAGTCAAGTCACACAAAGGTGAGGGTATTGGACTTATCGGAAAAATTGGGGAGTGCCTCAGAAAAGCACTAGCAAATGGGCAAGAAGGTGGGGTGGAGGAACAATGGGCAAAAATCAAAGTTGCCGACACAGAGGCAACAAGCCTTTGTGTGAAGCAAATAAACAAAACAAAGGAAAAGAACACTATGGTTCTCAAAAGAGGTGGTGGGGAAGGTTAGGGAGAAAAAGATAGCATTGAGGAAGTGTAAGGAAACACAGAAGGAGCAGGACAGAGCACTGTACCAGTTAAAGGAGAACCAAAGTCAACATTTGCAAAATAATATGTTGTACAGAGTGTTTTGATTTGTGGATATACTCCTAGTAAGTCCTTCCCTTTATTTGCTGAAAGTAGTTTTTCCTAAATTTGCTTACTGCTTTTATGGCCCCTGGGAATCTCCATATTAGCATTTCTAATGGCCTTTCTTGTTCCTAGGATGCCTCCTGTCCCATTTAACTGTGATGTATCCAGGACCATTGATTCAGAGAGTAATAACTACTGCAGCAGCATCTACTGTTATGGGCCTGAGATTCTGGCTTCAACTAAATAACTATCTAATCCAAACTTCTGTTTTTTATGTATGTGTCTAGGCCTAGTCAGCAGAAGTGAATGTTTTGTTTTTAAAGCCTTTCATTTTATCAAACTGCACACAACCATTAGCAATGTACACAGGTCATACAAGGTCACAAATGCCACAGATGCTACAATTAGTGAAGACTCTAGCTGTTTCTTTACAGAATAGCCCACTCAATTATCCCTCAGGCATTTGCCATGTGCTTAGAATTCCCTGGACAAGGAGAGTTAATTATCATAACAGCTCTACTGAAAACACAGCTCTTGTTGAAGTAATGGTCCAGGACACATCACAGTCACATGGGACAGGAGGCATTGTAGGAACAAGAAGAGCCATTAGAAATGCTAATATGGACTTCCGGTGACGTCACGGCAGCGTTAACAGCCTGAGAGCTGAGCTCCCCACCCGCTAGAACTGCAAATTCTCTTAAACTACAGAAAAAAACAGCAAATAAATCCACAAAATGCCACCTGGAAGTGTTAAACATGATAAAGGAGACAAGAGGCATATAAAAGGAGCAGCCAAGAGGACGGATGGGGCTGGATTGCTGGAGAACCGATGGGCCCGAAGCAGGAGCTCCTCGATAACAAGCCAACATGGCTCAGGCTATGATACGGAAGGTGAAACTGAGATTTTGTCACGCTCCCAATTTGAACAATTGCTACAAGAGTTTCAAGACTCCTGGACAGAGAATAAAAGGGAGAGGAGAGAATCACACAAGTTGAGACGGCCGGAAGTACTCTGGCGCAGGCATTGGGCTCCCTAGTTCATCACACCCTAGCCTTACAAGCGAAATGTACTGATCTGGAGGCAAGATCCAGGAGAGATAATCTCCGACTTTATGGGTTGGCTGAGGGTGCGGAGATTCAACCGATGGCACTGTTTATTGAAGACCTGTTAAGGGATGTGCTAAAGCTACCAGGAGATTACCAGATGAGGGTGGAGAGTGCACACAGATCCCTGATACCAAAGCCTACAGAGCCATCCGCTAGACCCCGTTCTATCATAATTAAGTTTGCAAGCTTCCGTGTGAAGGAGGATATACTTAAAAGGGCATGGCAAAAGAAAGAACTTAAGTATTTGGACTCTCGCCTTGCATTAGATCAGGACTATCCCCCCGAAATTCAGCAGGCCAGACAACGATGGGTGCCTTACTTTAAGTTGTGCAGAGAGCTCCAACTCTGCTTTCAAACGCCCTTTGCAGCGAAATTCAGAGTTTTTTGGGTGGATGGCCCAAAGTATACAATACAGTGGGAAGAGTTAAACAAGGCTTTGAGGGGAAAAGGAATCCAGATACCCCACCAAGAGCAGGAGCATACTAAATGGAAGCAGATGGAATCGATGGAGTGGCACTCAGTTGTAGGAGGGAAGAGGAAGGCGGGGACATCTCTGGAGGCAGCAAGGTCATTGCTGAAGAAGCTGGTCGAAGGATAACTTTTAAACAGGGGGACTCTAGTCTGCACGGATTCTCCAGCAGCTTCTGAAGGCTGAAACATAAGTATGGACAGGATTTTCTATTTTTGTGTCGATTATGCTCCCTGCTTAGCAGGGAAAATATGCGTTGGAGACACTAGAAATTAAAGGGAGCTGAACGGTATACGAGGCCTATATGGGATTCGGCAAACAGTGGGTGGGCCTCTGAAAATAAATAAAGGATGATGGACTAGAGACTGAACTGATTAATACTAAGTCAGATTATCTCTGTATGTTCATTTGGGCTCTACTTTGTATATTAATAGATGGCTCGACCACTACTGGGTATTTCTATCATCCGAGGCTCTCAAATAACCCTGGGGCTTCCAGGTCACAGCAACATGGACCTATCTAGTTCGGGGATTGAAAATTGGGTCTATATATGATTTCAGATGAGAAAAATACGGAAGACCTTTGCTGTGATCAGAACTTGGTATTAACTGGAAGTACGGTTTGGGGGGAGAAAGCTCTTAAAAATTAGATTCTGTTGGGCGGAAAGACACTGCCGTGGCATTTACTTTAATAACAAACAGGGGCCTAGACAGTTATAAGACCCCAGAGGGGGGCTTCATTCATTTGGGGCATTTTTAGTCCTCCTCATCTCCATTCCCCAATGGAAAGTCTGGGGGAAAGAGAAAAGAGATCTGCATTATCAGATTTCTACCTTGGAAGCCTAATATAATTTGTATAATAGTTATATTTAGTCTCCTGTTGGCAATGGTTAATTGGTTTTGAAGGTCTCACAGAAAGGGAATACATTCATGGTATGATGATGCTGGCTGGGGGGGCCCAATAGTGAAACTGGTTTTGAAGGTGATACGACAATATAACAATGGGTAGAGATAGGAAATTTTGTTCCTATAATGTCCACGGGTTGTCCAGCCCGGTGAAGAGGGCAAAAGTGCTCAGCTTTCTGGGGAAAAAGGCTGTAGATTTTATATTTTTACAGGAAACTCATTTGTCCCCACAAGAACATGTTAAGTTGGGTTCCATGGGATTTGGTTGTAGTGCCACGGCTTCATATAAGAACAGACGTAGGAGGGGGGTGGCAATTTTGATCCCCAAGGGTACCCCGTATGTAAAGACGGGAGAGTTGGTGGACAGAGAGGGGAGATATATACTTATGAGGGGCACTTTTCTAGGTAAGCCACTAACCCTTGCTTCGGTGTATTTTCCCCCTTGTTCACAGACAGCACATATCTAAACTTCTTGACCATCTTACAGGAGTGGGCACAGGGACAGGCAATTTGGAGAGGGGACTTAAATTTAATTTTCAATACAGCATTGGACTCTACTTCACAAACACAAAAAAAAGAGCAAGGCATAGCCAAAAAAGCGAAGAGGCTGGTATCTGAACTGGGGTATGTAAATATCTGGCACCATCTAGAGGGGAAAAGAAGGAATACACATTTTACACAAAGGTATACCAAGTATATACAAGACTGGATTACTTCATGGTTCCCAAGGAAAAGGTTGGTCGGGTCCGGGAGATCTCGGTGGGGGAATTCCTGCTCTCTGATCATGCCCCGATTCTTATGTCACTTTCATTTGGGGAGTTTAGAAGGTCCACTTTTTGGAGGTTGAACCTGGCGTTGTTGCAGGATAAGGAGGTGGTGGAATCCATAGCCCATAGGTGGAAAATGATCTCCCAGGGACCTCCCCAGCTATGTTATGGGGTACTACAAAGGCAGTTATAAGGGGAGATTTTACAAAATGGTCAAGCAGAAGGAAAAAGGAAAGGGAAGCAAAGAAAGCTGAGCTAATATCACAAATAGAACAATGTGAGGCCCAGCAGAAGATTAAAATAGATAAAGATAGGACCAAGACACTGAAACAACTAAAGGCTAAATTAATGAATATTCTTGATTATGTGGTTGAGCAGAAGCTTCTGTTTCTTAAACAGAAATATTACGAAGAAGGACCCAGGTCTTTGAGATTGCTGACAGCTAGACTCAGGGTACAGAGAAGTAAGGCCACCATACAGGCAATACAGCATCCCTTGGACAACTGTCTGGCTAAGGAAACTGATTCCATTGCAGAGTCATTTAGGGCTTATTATTCCAACCTTTACAAGCAAAGTGTTCAGCCATCGAGTGCTCAGATCAAATAATTCTTGGGGAAGTTAGACCTCCCTTCGGTCTCTGAGGAGCAGGCGACTTGGTTGAGTAGATTGATTGAAGATGGGGAGGTGCTTGGGGCTATTAAGAACCTCAAATGCCCGGGGACTGATGGATTGCCTGGGGAGTTTTATAAACAATTTGGTGGAAAGGTCTCCCCATTGCTGGGGAAATTATTTTGGTTCCTACAGGGAGAAGAGAGCGAGATCCCCTCCTCCTGGTCCCACGCAATAATCTCAGCGATACCTAAACCTGGCAAGGACCCTGTACTGTGTTCCTCCTACCATCCCATTTAAATTTTAAATATTGACTACAAATTAATTACTTTGATTTTTGACTAAGAGACTACAAACAGTGGTGCCTCAGATAATTGGCCTTGAACAAACAGGGTTTATTCCGGCCGACAGGCCCAGGATAATTTGAGGAAAACATCCCTTCTAATTGATCACATAGTTCCAAAAATCGGCTTTATTGGTTAGCATTGATGCAGAAAAAGCCTTTGATAAAGTGTCCTGGAGGTTCCTGGAGGAGGTCCTTGCTTCCTTTGGGTTGGGAGGGGCTTTTCAGACCCTGATAGCCAAGATCCACAAATCCCCTACAACATACATAAGAGTGAACAGTCATCATACTGGGGGGTTCTGTTTGGAGAGGGGGATGAGACGGGTTGCCCCCTGTATCCCCTCCTCTTCGCTCTCTACATTGAACCCTTGGCTCAGAGCATTAGGAAGGATGAGGAGATTAGGGGGGTAGAATTGGCGGGCTATCAGTATAAGATATCTCTTTACGCAGATGATGTTCTCCTTTATCTGGAGGACCCGGACACATCCCATAGAAGGGTAATGGATAGGTTGGCTCGGTTTTCTGAAATGGCAGGCTATTCGCTGAATACTGCTAAAACAGAGGTCTTGAGGTTTAGATATGTCCCCACTCGGGAAATTAAGGAAGCCTATCCCATGAGATGGGATCTTACCCAAATGAAATATTTGGAGATCATTATTAGCAACTCTCCTGCAAAACTAAAAATGCTGAACTTCTCTCCTATGGTGCAGCAGTTAAAAAATTATTTCAAAAGATGGGGCTTACTGCCTCTTTCACTTCATAGTAGGGTGATGAAACATAGAAACATAGAAGTTGACGACAGATAAGGACCGCAAGGCCCATCCAGTCTGCCCATTTCTTTTTCTACCTTATAAATGTGCCATCGGCCTTTGCTCTGTCAGTGACCTATCTATTCATGGTCATTTGTATTGCTCCCTTATGCCTATCCCATGCCTGTTTGAAGCCCTGCACTGTATTCATACTACCACTTCTTGTGGTAAGCCATTCCATGCATCTACCACCTTTCTGTGAAAAAGAATTTCCTCACATTCCCTTAATCGGCCTCCTCTAACTCATGCTGTGTCCTCTTGTTCTGCTATTTTTCTTATATTTAAACATGTTAGACTCTTTCACCTTGTTTATGCCCTTAAGGTGTTTGAACGCCTCGATCATATCACCTCCCTCCTTTGCTCAAGGGTATACATATTGAGTCCGTTAATCTGTCCTCATATGTCTTCTGATGCAGTCCCTGCACCATTTTGTTGCCCTTCTCTGGACTGCCTCAATTTGGTTAATGTCCTTGTGAAGGTGTGGCCTCCAATACTGCACGTAGTACTCCAGATGGGGCCTAACCAATGTCTTGTACAGAGGGATTATTACCTCCTCTACGACTTGTGATACCCTGCTAATACACCCCAACACCCCCTAGCCTTACCTACTGCTTTAGAGGTCTGCTTGATGATTTTAGGTCATCAGTGATGATGATGCCAAGTCTCTTTCTTCCTTTGTGACTGCTAGCAACTCCCTCCCAGCCTATAAGTGGCTTCAGGGTTTCTCTTCCTATGTGCATGATTTTGCACTTCTTTGCATTAAATCCCAGTTGCCACTCTTCTGACCATTCTGCTAGTTTATCCAGATCTCTTCTATTCTGCCCACCCCATCTGGATCATCTACCCTGTTGCAGATCTTGGTGTCATCTGCAAACAGACAAGCCTTACCTCTAGTCCATCTGCAAGGTCACTAATGAAGATGTTGAATAGGACTGGCCCCAGGACTGATCCCTGAGGTACCCACTTGTGACTTGCATCTCTTCTGACTGTATACCATTTACCACCACTCTCTGTTTTCTGCCAGTCAACCAGTTTGCCACCCAGTTGACCAACTTCTGACCCACCCTGAGCCTACCCAGCTTATTTATCAATCTTCTATGTGGAACAGTGTCAAAAGCTTTGTCTGAAGTCAAGGTAGGTACATCAACTGCTCCCCTGGTCCACCACTCTGGTTACCCAGTCAAAGAAATCTATGAGATTAGTTTGACAGGACCTTCTTTATAAACCCATGCTGTCTTGGATCCTGTGCCCTCATGGATTCCAGGTGTTGCACTATCCTTTCCTTAAGGAGTGCCTCCATAATCTTGCCCACTACTGAGGTAAAACTGACTGGTCTGTAGTTCCCGCCTCCTCCCTGCTACCACTCTTGTGGAGCGGGATCACATGAGCCCTTCTCCAGTCTTCTGGGACCCTCCTGTGCTCAGAGACTCACTAAACAATTCTGCTAATGGCTCTGCTAGTTCCTCCTTTAGCTCCTTAAGTACCCTGGGATGTATGCCATCAGGTCCCATTGCCTTATCCACCCTGAGCTTAGCAAGCTCTTGTAGGACCCTTTCTTTGTGAAGGGAGTGCTCACCTCCTCCCCTGTGTCCATGATGCTGAGCTGTGGGCCCTGCCTTACCTTCTCTTCAGTAAATACTGAGCAAAAGTTTCATTTAGGATAGATGCCTTTACAGGGTCTTCCTCCTCACATGCTCCTTTTCTCCATTAAGCTTAGCACACCCTCTGGACTTTCTCCTTTCACTAATGTATCTATAGAAAGTCTTGTCACCTTCTTTACTGTTCGTGCTAGTGTTTCCTCAGTTTGGGACTTTGCCTGCCTTACTGCCTTCCTGCTTCCCTTTAGGGCAGTTTGGTATGCCTCCCATCTTCATCCCGCTGTGTTCCTTATATTTCCTGAAGGCCAGCCTTTGGCTCTGACCTTTCTGCTACTGTATTTGAGAACCAAAGTGGTTTCTTCTTCTTTTGCACTTCCTTTTCTGTCTAACACAATGGGATGTTGCTTCAAGTATTGCATCTTAATGCTTGCCCACTTTGCCTGTACCCCTCACCTGTGTTTCTTTTGCCAGGGCTAGCTTAACTCTGTTGGCCATCTTATCAAAGTCAGCTCCTCTGAAGTCCCATACTTTTGCCTTGGAATGGGATGATTTAGATGTAGTAGCCAAATTGAACCATACCATGTGATGGTCACTGGCCCCCAGGTGACCTTCTACCTGGAGACCTGTGATCCCTTCTTTGTTAGTCAGTACTAGATCTAGGATAGCCCTGTCTCTTGTGGGTTGCTGTACCAGTTGTTTGAGGCCCTCCCTGCAGGGAATCCACTATGAGTCTAGTTCTGGCAGATGTTCCTGCTGGTATTGACCAATCTGTATCCGGCATGTTGAAGTCTCCATTATCAGAACCTCCCTTTAGCTGTCATGTTTTGTATATCTTCTAACAGTAATGTGTCTATGTCCTCCCTCTGGTCTGGGGCCTGTAGACAACCCCAGTTCTTATGGCTGTCCCATTTCCTGTTTCAGGGTGACCCACAGTTCTTCTGGCTCCTTATGTGTATTCTGAATTTCTGTAGCTTTGATATTTTCATTAACATACAGGGCCACCCTCCCCCTTTTGCACCTCGGTCTCTTCTGAACAATACATAGCCAGGTACTGAAGTCTCCTAAGTGTGGTTACTGAAACCACGCCTCACTAATTGCTACTATGTCCAGTTTAGCCTCTGACATTATTGCCTGCAGGTCTGGGATCTTATTTCCAGGCTGTGAGCATTTGTGTACATGATTTTCCATTGGCCAGATTTTGGTGTGTTAGTTGTTGGGTGAAGTTTGGCATTACCCCTGTGCATCGTATGGGGAGACAAACCTTTTTTCTTACCTGGTGATGCAAATGAACGGCAAACACACTGAATTCCTGTTTGACCACTAGCTGAGGGGGGAGGGGTGTTCTTCCCATTCGACGTATGGGGTGCTGCACCCCTCTCCCCATTTGCTAGTTTAAATATTCTGCAAAGACGTCAAACTTCTGCCCCAATGCACTGACTCCCTCTTTAGTCAGATGCAGTCCATCAAATTTAAAGAACTTTCGCTCCCAGAACTGTTGCCAGTTCCCTACAAATCTGTGTCCTTTTCCTGGCACCAGTCCTTGAGCCACGGTTTAGCTCCCCTATCTCCCCTTCTCTGACCTTCCGACCATCAGCTCCCTCTCCCAGACTGGCAGGATCTCAGAGAAGGAGATGCCTGTAAGATGAATGTCTTGCCAAGATTTTTGTATTTGTTTCAAGGCACCACCTGTTTGGTGACCAGAAAAGATTTGGAAACATGGCAGAGAATGTTGATGAATTTCATTTGGGCAAATAGAAGACCAAGAGTAAGGCAACACATCTATTTCTCCCAAAGGAGATGGGGGATTGGGAATTTCATGGCTTGAGGGTTACTGGGAAGACACACACCTGAGAATAACTCTGTTGTGGGCACACCTTATATAGGGCTATATGGAAGGAGATAGAGTTGGCTGCATGTCCTCCCCCCCCCCCGCCGGCAGTATTGTTCCATTCTGTGGACCCTTATAACAGCACGAGAGGAGATATGTTCCACAACTCGTACAACGTGGGAGGGGTGGAGGAGGGATACCCGGAGGGAAAGGAAACATGGAGGTCATTGGAGATATGGCTGGTGGGCGATAGATCCCTCATTTGGACCAGCACAATGGGACACCGGGTTTTTGGAAAGAGCTCGAAGAGGGTTACAGACACCATGGCAGTTATTAGAAGGGGGGGGGATTACTATCATTTGAGGTAGCACAGAGAGTTTTTGGTCTCTCCCCCAGAGATAGAATGCACTACTGTCAAATTGTTAGTTTTATTAGGAAAAAAATTAAGATGGAGCATAGAACAGGTTTCGGGGGGACTGTGGAACATATCTTTGAGGACATTTGGAAAGCAGAACACCCCAAAGGGGTAATCTCCCAACTATATAAGAGGAATATTAAACACATTAAAATAGGCACTAGCTATATTAAAATAGCCTGGGAACAAGAAATGGTCTTCTCTATCCCCAAAGGGACCTGGGAAAAGAATTGGGGGTAACATCTGAGGATTTCTCCTCCCCCACCTGGAAGGAGTTTATGTGGAAAGTAAGGGTTAGATATTTTAGGGTACCAGTGGTGGTCTCTAGGCAACATAGGGGGTCCTCTCCCAGAGTGCTGTAGGAAGTGTGGAGTGGACAGAGCCACCCATGAACACATCTTTGGTCTTGCCCACTATCACTCCATATTGGTCTATATTGACCATCTCGCTTAACAGATTTTCCAGATTCAAGGACAATTGGGCCCGCAAAGTCTCATACTGGGAGAATTTTCTGCAAAAATTAAAGGGAGGGATGCCAAATATTTATGACAAATTTTAATAGTAGCAGCTTTAAAGTCTATAACAAGGTGATGGTTGCAGCCTCTTCCCCCAACAAAGGAAGATTGGTTGGAAATGGTGGGGCAGGTTCAGAGGATGGAGGAATTAACATTTAAGATTCAGAGGAGAACTGCTGTCTATGTGAAACTGCTGGACCCGTTGGACTATTCGGGTAGGGCAGGATACAGCTTTTAATCTCATTGAGAACAGACTGGTTCTCTTAATGCAGGGCCAGATTCCCTTTTTTCTCTCCCCCATTTTTTTTTTTTTTTATTTTATCTTTATATCCTTTTAAACCCAGAGGACCTAGATGGGTTGGGGGTCTCACAAGGTCGGGCAAAGCTGAGAGGTCTGGCTGTGGGGTTAGCCTTCAGCTCCTAATAAATAACATGGTAACGTACAAAGTACCTCCTGCTAGCCTCTGGGTTGGACTGCCAGGAGAATTACCAGAACTTTCCCATATTAGAAAAGGGTATCAGAATGAAAGGAGTTTTGTAGAGACGTGAGACCCTATGTATGTATGTATAAGTATGTTTATTTGATTATGTTTGTTACATCTATCTTCCTGTGATTCTAGCTACTTGCCTAATAAGGGAAATAGCTATTGCTATCAAAAGCTATAAAGATGGATATGATAAATCTCAGCTGGTTGAAAGCAAGATGATATATACTGTTATCTGGAGTACTGTATATGGATGTAATAAGCAACTTAAGCTGTAAATATGTAAGAACTATACCAATAAACAAAGTATAAAAAAAAAACGCTAATATGGAGATCCCCAGGGGCCATAAAACCAGCAAGCAAATTTAGAAAAAACTTTCTTCGGCAAATAAAAGGAAGGACTTAGTAAGAGTATTCCTACAAATCAAAACACTCTGCACAACATATTGTTTGTAAATTTTGGCTTTAGTTTCCTCTTAAAGCAGAAAGAAGAGGGGAAGACAGTCAGAATAGTAAAGGCACAAACTGAGGGGAAATAAAAACTCAGTTAAGAAAGGGGATAAAATCATTTATAGATACATTAGGGAGAAAGACCAGGGGAGGGACAGTGAGGCTTAATAAAGGGGAGGGTGTGGGCAGAGGGTGACAGTGAGAAAGCAGAGATACTGAATTAATACTTCTGCTCAGTATTCACAAAAGAAGAGGAGGGGGAAGTACCTAAACCAAACACCAGGAGGAAGGAGCTACTGGTATAACTTAAACTTCTCTACTGGGACTAATAACTAGATCTCTTATACTGGGACCTTCAATTTAGGGTATAAAAAAAGGAGTTAGTGTGTTTGTCAGAGGTAGTTGAAGTAAATTGTTATCTGTCTTATCTGTGTACTTATCTAGGTGCTTGTCACAGGTGTCAGAAGGGAATTGTTATCTGGGAAATTAACTAAGTGTAGAAAGATTTGCAAAGTAGGGGGAGTGGCTTAGCTAGAAGGAGCCAGGTTAAGACTAGAGATATAAACACTGCCCTAGATACCTTCTGCCAGAGAACAGACAGACAGAACACCAGGAGGACGGAGCTACTGGTATAACTAAAACTTCTCTACTGGGACTGTATTGCCATCCTTCCCTCCCCTCACCCCTAAACCAGTTCTACTTTTATAGGCACAGGATTTAACTGAAAACAGGAACTTCTGGTTTGGGAGCAGGAAGTGAATGATCACAGAGCCACAAAACACTCACCGTTTTAGAAGGGCAAGAGTAGCTCTCCGTCCCCCTCTAGCTGCTGGAGGTCTGACTCTGAGCATATAAAGAGACTACTGAGAAATATAGGAACTTCTTGTCTCAGAACAGGAAGATCAGGAGCTAAAAGGGTGCAGAGACAGTAAGTAAGTAGGGAGAGAAGAAAAAAAAGAAATAAACAAACTGAGGAAAGATTAAGTATTCCAAATAACAGTTAGGGGCCAGAAAAGACATGTTGGGAGTGGTGTAGTGTAGTGGCTGTGGAGCAGCAGTCTTCCGGGAGATGTTCCCATCTGCAGGCATGTCTCTGGGCTGAGGGAGGAGGTTGCTCATCTCCAGGCTGAGTTGGTCAGGATTTGTGGGATCTCCTCTTTCACCCAGGGACCACCATGGTCACTGCCATTGCCTCAGAGGTTGCCAAGAAAGAGCAGTGGTTGGACCACAGTGGGCTCAGGGAGGCTGAGGGTGGGGGAACAGAGGTGCATCCCTCCAGTTGTACCTCTCCACAATTCCATGCCATTCTGGAAAAGTGTGGTTCCTCTATGGAGGCACCCACAGTGGAGACCAAGGAGGATGCTGGGAACCTCCACAAAGGAGACAGACAGGGTGGCATGGGACCTCACAGGGAAGAAACAACTCCTGGTGGGGGACTCCATTGTTAGGAAGGCAGAACTGGGGAGGAAGGAGAGGGAGATAAGGTGCCTGTCTCAGCCATGGCTCAGAGGGACAGGGAGCAAATCCTCAGGATTGCAGGAGCAGCTGCACAGAGGGAGGAAGCTGGATGTCACTGTCCACCTAGGGGCAAATGACCTGCTAAGAAAGGGATTAAAGCAGTGCAAGAAGCATTTTAGGAGCTTGGGGAAGGCCTTAGACAAATAGCACACACAGTAACCTTCTCGAGGTGCTGCCTGTCTATGGCATGAGTGAGGCTAGGTGCTCCATACCATGGGATTCAATCAGTGGTTGAAAAACTGGTGCAGAGCTCAGGGATTTGGCTTCACTGGGGACTGGGGTCCACCTGGAGGGATGCAGGCCTATACTGGCATGATGGTCTGCATCTGTCCAGAAGGAACCAGGATCCCAGGTAATAGGTTTAAATACTTCATTGACATGCATGTAAAGCAAGGGGGTAGGCACTGGAAAGGAGCAGGGAAATCCAAGCGCCCCTCAAAATATCAGGGTACTAAGTGAGGTACATACCAACACAGAGATGTTGATAGGGAGAAGTGCAGGGGAATATGGAGAAAGTGACAAATGCAATAAGGACAGGAATGTGGCAAAAAGGGGTAAGGCCAGCAAGAAATGGAAAGTAATGGGTACCAACGCCCGTAGTCTGGGCAACAAGCTTCCTGAACTGGTGGCCTTGAAGAAAGATGGATGCCTGGATATCGTAGCAGTCACAGAAACATGGTACACAGAGAACCATGACTGGGATGTTAACATACCAGGGCACACAACCTACAGGAGAGACAGGGAGGGCGGAAGGGGGGGTAGCTCTCTATGTAAGGGAAGGGATAAAAGTAACTGAACAAAAGAGTAAACAGGAAGGAGAGGAGGCACTGTGGGTCACCTTAGAGACTGGAAATGGCAACACAATCCACACAGGGGTTGTATATAGACCCTCATGTCAGAGGGAGGGGAGGGAATGGACAAGGATATGAAATAAGGCATACTTAGGATGGCAGAGAAAGGGGAGATACTGTTGATGGGGGACCTTAATATGCCAGATGTTAACTGGAGCACCTTTGCAGCAGCCACATCCAAAAGCAGGGCCATTCTTGATGCCCTTCAGGTGGCATGCCTCAGACAGCTAGTTTTGGAACCTACTCGTGAGGGAGCAATCTTAGACCTCATACTCTCAAATGGGGACAGTGAGAGGATCTCAAATGTAAGCGTGGTTAGCCATTTGGGGACAAGTGACCACCAAACAGTGTGGTTCATGATAAACTCAGCTACAGAGTCAAGCCATACAAAAGTGAGGGTTCTGGACTTCAGGAGGGCTGACTTTGGCAAGATGGGAGAGTGCCTTAGAAAAGCACTAGCAGACAGGCTAGAAGGAGGGTGGAGCAACAGTGGGGAAATATCAAAACTGCCATCACAGAGGTAACAAGCCTTTGTGTGAAGCAAATAAACAAATCAAAACAAAGAAAAAGCCACTATGGTTCTCAAAAGAGGGTATGTGAAGGTTAGGGAGAAAGATAGCATTTAGGAAATATAAGAAAACACAGAAGGAGCAAGACAGAGAACTGTACCAGTTAAGGCAGAAGGAAGCAGGAGGGTAGTCCAATAGCAAAGGCACAAACTGAGGAAAAGATAGCTAACTCAGTTAAGAAGGGGGATAAAACCTTTTATAGGTATATCAGGGAGCATAGAAAGACAAAGGGGGGGTTAGTGAGGCTGAATAGAATGGATGGTGGGTGGGCAGAGAGTGACAGTGAAAAAGCAGGGATACTGAATGAATACTTCTGTTCAGTATTCACAAAAGAGGAAGTGGAGGAGGTGCCTAATCCAATTAACAGAAGCACTCTATCTCTATCTCTATCTCTGGAGAGGGGTGTTGATCCCAGTCCTTTCACAGAAGAAAGGGTTCTGAAAGAACTCCTAAAACTGAAGGTGGACAAAGCAATGGGGCCAGATGGAATTCACCTCAGAATTCTAAAAGAATTAAGCAGAGAACTAGTGACACCACTGACTACTCTTTTTAACAAATCATGGGAGGATGGTGTGGTACCTGAGGACTGGAAGAAGACGGATGTGATTCCCCTTCAAAAAAGTGGGACCAAGACAGAGGCAGAAAACTACAGACCTGTCAGTTTGACCTCTGTGGTAAGGAAAGTGATGGAATCATTTCTGAAGGAAAGAATTGTTGAGTACCTAGAGGCTAGTGGGGCACAGGACCAAAGGCAGCATGGGTTCACAGCGAAGGTCATGTCAGATGAATCTAATTGATTTCTTTGACTGAGTGACCAAAGTAGTACGCTGGGGGGGCTGTGGACATGGCCTCACCTAGACTTTAGCAAGGCATTTGACACAGTCCCAATGAAAGATTAGTAGCCAAATTAACCAGCCTGGGAGTGGGTCCCAGGGTGATAGCCTGGCAAAACATTGGCTGAACAACAGGACACAGAAGGTAATTGTAAATGGAGTCCACTTAAGGAAAGAGGGTTACTAGTGGGTACTGCAGGGTTCAGTACTGGGTCCAGTCCTTTTAATGTCTTTATAAGTGATATTGCAGAGGGACTGGAAGGAAAGTATGCCTCTTTGCAGATGACACAAAGATCTGCAACAGGGTTGATACACAAGGAGGCTGGAAAGAATGAGAAGGGACTTGGCAAGGTTGGAGGAATGGTCAGAAGTATGGCAGCTTGGATTCAATGCAAAGAAGTGCAAAGTAATGCACCTGGGAAACAAAAACCCAGGGGAAGATTACACAATGGGGAAGGAGGTAGTAACAACAACAAAAATGGAAAGGGACCTGGTGGTAATCATATCGGATGACCTTAAGGTTGGCAAGCAATGTGAGAAGGCGGTAGGGGGCGCTGGGGGGATAATGGGATGTATAGGGAGAGGTATCACCAGCAGAAAACAGAAAGTTGTTATGCCTCTGTACAGACAGTTGGTGAGACCCCATCTGGAGTACTACGTCCAGTTCTGGAGACTCCATCTTGGCAAGGACATAGACAGGATGGAGGCAGTTCAAAGGACGGCAACTAAAATGGTGCAGGGTCTGCAAAAGAAGCCATACAAGAGAGACTAAAGGAGCTTAATATGTATACCCTTGAGGAAAGAAGGAGAGGGGGACATGATAGAAATGTTTAAGAACCTCAGTGGAATCAACAAAGTCCAAGAGGGTAGCATCTTTCAGAAAAAGAGATGTGCAAGAACAAGGGGACACAATCTGAAGATAGAGGGGGGACGGCTCAGGGGCAATGTGAGGAAGTATTTTTTCACAGAGAGGGTGGTGGATGCATAGAACAGCCTTCCTGAGGAGGTTGTGGGGTCTAAAACTATGGGAGAATTCAAGAATGCATGGGACAGACATAAGGCAATTTTTGGGGGTTAGAAAGAAATAGACTGTTGGTTAAATAGGATCTGCAGCTTATCCTCTAGGTAGGGAAATGGGCAGAGTAGGTGGGCCAAGCGGTCCTTATCTGCCATCAAAGTCTATGTCTCTATCTTTCTATGTTAATAGAAGCACACTGGATGGGGGGGTCGATACCAGTCCATTCACAGAAGAAAGAGTCATTAAAGAACTCCTAAAACTGAAGGTGGACAAAGCAGTGGGGCCTGACGGGATTCACCCCTGAATTCTAAAAGAACTAAGAAGAGAACTGGTGGCACCACTGACTACCCTTTTTTCAAATCATGGGAGGAGAGTGTGGTACCTGAGGACTGGAGGAGGGTGGATGTGATTCCCCTTCACAAAAGTGGGAGCAAGTTAGAGGCAGGAAACTACAGACCTGATAGTTTGACCTTAGTGGTAGGGAAAATGATGGCATCATTTCTGAAAGAAAAAATTGTTGAGTACCTAGGGGCCAGCGGGGCACAGGACCCAAAGCAGCATGGATTCATAGCGGGAAGGTAATGTCAGATGAATCTAATAGATTTCTCTGACTGTGTGACCAAAGTAGTAGACCAGGAGGGCTGTGGACATGGCTCACCTAGAATTTAGCAAGGCATTTACACAGTCCCACACAAAGATTAACAAACAAGTTATCCAGCCTGGGAGTGGGTTCCAGGGTGGAAACCTGTGTAAAAATTGGCTGGACAACATGATGCATCAGGTAATAGTAAACAGAGCCCACTCCAAAGAAAGGGAGTTACTAGCGGGTAACCGCAGGGTTCGTGCCAGGATCGTCCTCTTTAATGTCTTTATAGGTGACATTGTGAGAGACTGGAAGAAAAGTATGCCTTTTGCAGATGACACAAAGATCTGCAACAGGGTTGATACACAATGGAGGTGGAAAGGATGAGAAGGGACTTGAAGGTTGGAGGAATGGTCAAAAGTATGGCAGTTTAGAGTCAATGCAAGAAGTGCAAAGTAATGCACCTAGGAAACAAAACCCAAAGGAAGAGTACTCCATTGGGGGGGAGTATTAACGACAACAAAATGGAAAGGGACTCAGGGTAGTCATATCAGATGACCTAAAGGTTGGCAAGCAATGTGAGAAGGCAGTATGGAGGGCTGGGGGATACTGGGATGCATAAGGAAAGGCATCACCAGTAGAAAATAGGAAGTTGTTATCCCGCTGTACAGACAGTTGGTGAGACTCCATCTGGAATACTGTGTGCAGTTCTGGAGACCCCATCTCCGCAAGGACATAGACAGGATGGATGCAGTTCAGAGGAGGGCAACTAAAATGTTGCAGGGTCTCGGCACCAGAAGCCATATGAAGAGATACTAAAAGAGCTTAATATGCATACTTTTGAGGAAAGGAGGGAGAGGGTTGGCATGATAGAAACTTTCAAGTACCTCAAAGGAATCAACAAAGTCCAAGAGGGTAGCATATTTCAGAAAAAGAGATCTGCAAGAACAAGGGGGCACAATATGAACATGGGGAGGGTGATTCAGGGGCAACATGAGAAAGTATTTTTTCATGGAGAGCTTGGTGGATGCATGGAATGGCCTTCCTGAGGAGGTTGTGAGGTCAAAAATAGTGGGGGAATTTAAGAATGCATGGTACAGACATAACACAATTCTAGTGGGAGATAGGAGGAAGTAGGCTGTTGGTAAAATTAGGATCTGCAGCTTATCCAGTAGGTAGGGAAATGTGCAGACTGGGTCAGCCAAGCGGTCCTTATCTGCCATCAAAGTCTATGTTTCTATACAATTAAACTGCAAATAGAGCAGAAATGGAAGCACATCGTTCCAAAACACATGGAAAGCTGGGATCCAGCAATTTCCCCTCACTGAGCACCACTGGGGGAAGCTAACAAAACAATGGCTAGCATCTTCTGGCAGGAATCGAATGGAACGTGGCCAGCAGATAATTCAGATCCCCAACTGTTGTGAGTCCTGTTGACCCAGTCAATACAGACAAGTGCTGGAGAAAGTGATGTGAGTGTATAGACCATTTTCATGTATTATGGACCTTCCCAGTTATAGCAGAGTACACTGAACCAGTAGGGGAGACCATCTAAGCAACTGTAGGCACACAAAACAGGTGGGAGCCACAAAACCTGGTCCTGGGTTTCCTCCTAACCCTAAGGGAGTATACACAGAGCAGGGTAAATACTAGTTCTGCATTCTAACTGGCAGATTCTCCAAAGCCATCACATGCTGATAAGTCAGCCCCTCAGTCATTGACTAGAAAAAAGTAGGCTAATAGAATTGTAGAGAAGGAAATCACTACAGTGCTGTCACACTTGCAAGCAGACTTGCTTAATTACTGTGAGATGCCCTTCTTTTCATACATGGAGGAGGTGGAGGGCAGGCCTTTAATGTTTATTGAACAACCTGCTAGTCCAATGTTATAAGTGATATAGAAAGACATTAAGACAAAGCCCTCTCAAAAATACTAACTTAATTACATGCCTCGGCTAAGTAAAAGCACATAAAAATCTAGGCAAGGGCCAAAGGTGACTCTGAAGTTGCTTTCATCACCTGAAAATTAACAATTGATACAAGTTTACAATTATGCTATTGTTTAACATTTTTGCAACCCATGGTACATCGTTTTTTTTTCTCTTTCTTGTCCTGTTACCTGACAAAAGGTACTAATATGAATTGTTTCATCAGTATGTTGGTGCTTGTATGAGCTCTTGCTTTCACAGGAAGGCTGTATGTTATTTGCATGTCTATTGCCTGTTTGAAATTAATTCAATAAATGTCTAGTATTAGAAAAAGAGAAGTTACTGCAACATTCTATTTATATTGTCCTGCACTGTTCCCTCCCCTCCCCACCACTACCACCACCCAGAACATGTTGAGAAATGAGCAGTTCCCAGCTTAGTATGCCTTTCCTGGCAAAACTTGAAATAATTAAAATCAATAAATTCCTTTTCTTTAGCAGTAACTGAGGGAGTAGGAGGGTGTGCACAGGCCTCGGGCACTTAATTTGGATTCAAATCTCAGGACCTGTGCATAGCTGTACATCCCCAGCCTTGTCAGTATGATGCCTTTTGAAAACTAACTGCACTACTCACTTCCAGAGGACTGGAAAAGGCAGATGTAGTCCCGCCTCATAAAAGTGGCACAGTGATAGGAAGTTAATGGAGGCATTTTTAAAAGAAATGCTAGTGGAGTATCTTATGAACATACAAACATACGAAAGTTGCCAGCAGCAAAAAGCCATCCTGGTCTGTCTAGGCTACTCGAGATTGCAGCTAGCTCCCTATTCAACAGCTGCCCCACCCCCTTCCCTCCCTTTACCCTGTCCTACCCTTGCTTGAAGCATTCCACTGTGTTACATGCCACCACCTCAGCTGATAGTGCTGCCCACTTTGCCACCACCCTCTCAATAAAGAAATGCCTCCTCACCTCCCTCCTGAATCTACCCCTCCAATCTCATGTCATGGCCCCTAGTGTCTCTCCCCACCCTCCTCCTGAATAGACCCTCTGTGTCTGTTTTGATTATCCCCTTTATGTATTTGAAGGTCTCAATCATGTCCCCCCGTCCCTCCTCTCCTCCAGTGTGGACATGTTTAACTCTCTTAGTCTGACCTCATATGGCAGCTCCCCAGGCCCTGAATCATCTTTGTTGCCCTATGCTGCACCCCTTCCAGCAGTCTAATGTCCTTTTGTGGGTACGGGCGCCAGTACTGCATGCATTTTTCCAGGTGGGGTCTAACCAAAGATCTGTATAATAGTAGAATAACCTCCCTTCTTCTCAAGGTAATGCCCCTAGCAATGCACACCAGCATTTTGATGGCCATTGCTGCTACCTTCCTGTAGCCCCCGTCACTCAACCTGGTTGTCTACCACCACTCCCATCTTGGTGTTATTTGCAAATAGGCTGATTTTGCTGCTGATGTCCTCCGAGATGTCTGCAATAAATATGCCAAATAAAAACAGCACTGGGCCCAACACTGACCACTGTGGAACACCACTTGTCACAGGCTTAGGGGATGAGTATTCTCCACCTACCACCACCCTCTGCTGCCTGTCTTTTAACCAGTTCTCCACCCATCCCTCCAGTTTTGCTCCTGCCCCTGTGCCCATAGCTTGCTTCCAAGTCTCCCATGCAGTACTGAGTTGAAGGCCGTACTGAAGTCTAGGTACAGAACATCCACTGCATGGCCCTTGTCAATTTGCCTAGTCACCCAGTCATAGTATTCCACCAGGTTGGTCTGACATGACCTGCCCTTGACAAAGCCTGCTACCTCCCATCCTGCACCCTGTTCACCTCCAGTAGTGCCACTAGCCTCTCCTTCAGGATGGTCTCCATTAGCTTGCCCACGATGGACATTAGACTTACTGGCCTATAGTTCCCCGGTTCGTCCTTGGGTCCACTGTTGTGTATGGGAACCACATGAGCCAGTCTCCAGTCATGGTGTACGCATCCTGTGTCTAGAGATGAATTAAATAATTCTGCCAAGGGTCCTGCCAGGACCTCAGCCAGCTCCTTCAGCACTCTTGGATGTACTCCATCCGATCCTGGTGCCTTGTCCACCCTCAATGCCCTTAACCCCCTCCAGCACCCTACCTACTGTGATTTCTCTGTCCATCATCCCCTCATCTGTTTCTATCCTCCCTCCTATATGGGTAGCATCTCCTCCCTTTCTTTTGTAAAGACTGAATAGTAGTTGTTGAGCACTTCTGCCTTTTCACCCCCTTCTTCCACCCATCCTCCCTCCTTCTTAATTCTTACAATTTGGTCCTTACAGCTTCTTTTCTCCCTGATGTACCTAAAGAAGCCTTTTTGTCCCTTTTTTATGCCCTGTGCCAGCCTGAGTTCTCTTGCTGCCTTGGCTGCCCTTAACCCCCCCCCCCGGTCACTTCCTTTGCTTTTTGCAGATATTCCTCCCCATTCTTCCTCACCGATTTTCTGTATCTCCTGTAAGCTGCCCTTTTTCTCCTCACCCAGTCTAACACCCCTTGCTTATCCAGCTGGGTTTCTTTCCTAGCCTTCTTAGTCTGGGCCCTACAGCAATTTTCTGTTGCCTCCACTATTCCATGTCATCAGTTCCCACCTTTATGTGTCCATACCTGGTTGAAATTTGCACTGGAACCCTGTACCACTTCCCTCATCACCTTAAAATTGGCATTCCTGAAATCCAGCAGACTTGTGTCAGATACCCCTTCTGTTTAGCCATCTATAACTGGAACCATACTGTCCGGTGATCACTCCCTCCAGTGATCCTCCACCATCACATCCCTCTCCCACTCCCATTTGTGTAATGAGGTCAAGGGTGTTCCTTACTCTAGTTGGTTCCTTGACCAACTGTACTAGAAAGCTTTCCTGGAAGGTGTCCAGCATTACCTGCTCCCTTCTGTTCATTGTAGTAGGTGTGTCCCACTCCAGCCCCAGCAGGCTGAAGTCCCCTACTATCACCATCCCCCCCTTCCTACAGTTCCTCCTGATCTGTTCTGCCAGTACCCTGTCCATCCCCTCAGATTAAGAGGGTGGCCTGTGGAGTTACAAGACCAGAGATTAATTCATGGGGGGTTATATTAAATGAATCTGATTGATTTCTTTGATTGGGTGACCAGAAAAATAGATCAGGGTGGGACGGTGGATGGACTTACTGTACTAGACTTCAGCGGCCTTTGACACCATACCACATAGGAGGCTTTTAAGGAAACTGGGCAGTTTGGGTTGGGATCAAGGTAAAGTATGGAATTGATTGATGGATAGGCAAGAGGGTGTGTTAAACAGCACTCACTCTAATAACAAGAGAGTGACCAGTGGGGTACCTCAGGGCTTAGTACTGGGACCAGTCCTCTTCAGTGTCTTTATAAATGATACTGCAGAAGAGTTGGAAGGAAGGTATGCCTCTTTCAGATGACACCAAAATCTGCAATAGGGTAGATACTCTGGAGGGAGTGGAGAGAATAAGTAGAGACCCGAGAAAATTTGAGAAATGAGCAAGGATATGGCAGCGGGTTTCAATGCAAAAGTGCAAAATCATGCACCTAGGGCACAGAAAGACAGAAGCAGAGTGTAGAATGGGAAAGAGATACTGACGGTTACTAAACAGGAAAGTGGGCCTTGGGGTAATCATATCTGTGATGACCTCAAGATGATTAGGCAGTGTGACAAGGCTGCAGGCAGGGCCAGTGGGATGCTAGGGTGTAGAGAAAGAGGTATCACCAGCAGAAGAAGAGAGGTGATATTACCACTGTATAGATCATTCTGAGACACCATCTGCAGTACTGTGTCCAGTTCTGGAGACCACATCTCAGGAAGGACATAGTGTAGAGGTTGTCCAGAGGAGAGCAACTAAAATGCTGCAAGGTCTGAATCAAAACCCTATGGGTAGAGACTAAGGGATCTCAATATGCACACCCTGGGAGGGAGGGACATGATAGAGACCTATAAATACCTCGGGGAGAATAAAGTACAGGAGAGGAGTATTTTCCAGAAGAGAAGGTGCATGAGACAAGGGGCACATAATGAAGTTGGAAGGGGAAAATTCAGGACGGATGTCAGGAAGTACTTTTCACTGAAAGGGAAATTGTATAACCAGGCAAGGCACACGAAGAAGCCAGAGCTTATTTCCAGGTGTGACCTGGGAGCACAAGGATAAGGAAAGTTTTTTGTTTTTCCCACAACTCTATTTTTCCCACCCCATCCTTATGGCCCACCAAACTCTCTCCGGCAACCTTCCAATCCACTGACTCTACCTCCCCACGTGACTTAACTCATCTCCACTTCCTGGCACGGGGCATCCCTGGGTCTACCTCTGGGAAGGCCGCTTCCACCAAGGCGCTCTTTCTCATAGTATTGAGCACCGGGCCGAGGAGGAGGGTCAAGAGAGAGCAGCGTCCTGACTTCTGGGAGGTGGTCCTTGCCTGGGAGGCACCGGCCACCTATCAGGAGGGGGGAGTCTTTTTACTAGTAAGTCCCCTGTGGAGCCCGCTGTCAAGGCAACGCATCACACGCCGTGTTCCACCCCTCAGGCATATGCCACGACGCTGCTTTGGGCTACCCCAGCCACTGCCAGCGGGTTGCCCCAGAGCGGTCACATCCCCATCCCTCCTGGGAAGAGAGCAGTCCGGATGCTCAATCTCTTCCTCCCCGCCGACCCCGTGCACTGGCCTGCTCCTGAACTCAGATCACTGGTGTTGCACGAGGTGTGGCGTCCAACGCCTCAACCCTCAGCGCCACCGGCCAGCAAGCACAAGGAAGTTAAGTGACTTGCCTCAGGGTCACACAGTATGCAAGGGGCTGAAGGGATTCAAACCCAGGTCTTCAGGTTTGCAGCTCAGTGCCCTAACCACTCACGCTTATACTGCCTTCTTAAAGGGAAAGAGTGGAGGATGCCTGGAACAGTCTTCCAGCAGAGTTTTTTTTTTAACTTCATCTCCTGGCTGACTCAGGGCATCTCTTGGGTGTACCCCTTGACAACAACTCCTAACTCCCACCTGAAACTCTCTGACTGGGAACTGGGGACAGAGACACCCACCTGCTACCAACCACAGCCGACTCCCCGGATCTGTGCCCCCCAGGATGGGGCCACCCAATCCCTTACATGGGTGTCTTCATCTGAAATCCAGACAGCCAGGCTGGGAGCAGGGCAAGGGCTCGGGACAGCCAGTCAGGAAAGTCCAGTGTTGGGGATGTGGGCCAGAGTCACTCGGGCCGTCATCGCCTCCTCCAAGAGTCAGGGTTTTTTATTTCCATTTATTTCCTCCAGAGCACAGACGTGCAGTGATGTCTGTGCACAAACGTGCTGACATCTCCTGCTGCTCTGACCCTCCTGCGGCACCCGTTCCTTGCAGTGTCCCCGATCTCCATCGGGGGCCACTAGGGAAACTATGCAAACCCCAGAGCCCAACCCAGGGGAGGAGAGCAGTCTTCTGGATGCTCAGTGCTCTCCTTGCCCTGCGAACCCCCGGTAGTCCAAGTCCGTTCCCGAACTCGGGTCGCTAGTGTGGCACAAGGTGTGGCATCCAGCATCTCAATCCTCATCTCCACTGGGCTGATTCCAGCAGAGGTTGTGGGGGGTGAAAACTGTGGTAGACCTCTAGCATGCATAGGATAGGTACAAAGGAATCTTGGTAGGAGAGCGGGGTGGAGGGGAATAGCCAGAGATCAGATAGGGTTTGTGGTGACAGTATAGGCAGGGAAAAAAATGAGCAGACTGGCTGGGCCAAGTAGTCCTTACCTGCCAACAGATTCTGTGTTTAGCTCTAGTCAGAGCCAGCATGCTTGTTAATGCATTAACCTAATGGACATAAAGACAAACACATTACCAGGTCAGGCCCTTCATAGAAACATAGAATCTGTCAGAAGATAAGAGCCCCAGTATGCCCATTTTTTTTTATTTTCTACCTTCATTTTCACTGCAGACCCTACTTGATCTACATACGTGCTGTCCCCAGTATGCCCATTTTTTTTTTATTTTCTACCTTCATTTCACTGCAGACCCTACTTGATCTGCGGTGCTGTCTCCTGCCCTTCCTTACCGCTTATTTATTTTATTTTTATTTATTTGTACCTCAGTTTACAACCTTTGAGACAAAGGCTCATTTCAAAGGTACCTCGTCACATAGAGGACAGATAGAACAAATTTAGGTTACAGCATAAAATTTAGGTTACAGCATAAAAGTCACATCCTTAGAGATACACAGAGTAGTTTCATACATTTACACAATTTAGTTGCAATTACGTTTATAATACAGCTGAGCACATGCTGGTAATAACAGAGGCAATATGCAACAGGGGGAGCAGTTGGGGTGAGGTGGAGTGTCACCCAGTGGGCCTTGTCAAGTGTGGAGAGATCGAGGCCATATTTAGAGACAGGAGCAGCTTCGAGTGTTAAACAGTTGGCTCCGAAAGGCGTTTTTGAAGTTGGAGATTGTGGGGGCATTGGAGATGGAAGCAGGAGAGAGTTAAACCAGGATAGAGCTCTGTAGCAGAAGGACCTCTGACCATGGGTGGTCCTGGATCTGGGAACCAGTAGAGTGGTCTTGTCAGAGGTTCGGGTTACGACAGTGGGTTGGGTGTGGTGGATATGATTCCCTTGTGCCTATCCCAGGAATTTTTGAACCCAACCACTGTTTTTCCCCCACTACCTTTGCTGGAAGGCTGTTCCAGGAATCCACCCCCCTTTCTATGAAGAAAAACTTCCTCACATCTCTCCTGAATCTATCCCCCTCTATTTTCGTGGTATGTTCCCTTGTTCTAGAACACCTTTTTCTCTGAAAAAATATCCCCCCTGTACTGATTAACCCCTGTGAGATATTTAAGGGTCTCTATCATATCATCCCTCTCCCTACTGTCCTCCAGTGTGTACATACTGAGCTCCTTTAGTTTCTCTTCATGGGGCTTTTGATGCAGACCCTGCACCATTTGGTAGCTCTCTTCTGAACAGTCTCAACCCTGTCTTTGTCCTTCCTGAGATGTGATCTTCAGACCTGGACATAGTACTCAAGGTGAGGTTTTACCAGCAATCTATATAGAGGCAACTCCATCTCCCTCTTTTTGCTGGTGATACCCCTTCCTATGCTCCCTAACATCTCACTAGCCCTCCCGACTGCCTTGACACTTTTAAGTCCCTCAATATGATTTCCTCTCGGTCCCTTTCCTGCTTCATCCTTGTCAGTATCACTTCACCCATTTTGTACTCCGTCCATGGATTTCTATGGCCAAGTGCATTATTTTGCCCTTTTTTGCTTTAAAACCTAGCTGCCATACCCTTGACCACTCCTCCAGTTTTTTTCATATCCCTGCCCTTCCTTTCCAACCCTCCCCAATCTCCACTCTGTTGTAGATCTTGGTGTCATCCACAAAGAGGGAGACATTCCCTTCCAGCTCCTCTGCTATGTCACTTGTAAATTCATTAAAGAGGACCAGTCCCAGCACTGAACCCTGAGGTACGCCACTGGACACCCTCCCTTCCTTGGAGAGAACACCATTTACCACTACCCTCTGTCTCCTATCCCCTAACCAGTTTCTTACCCAGGTTACCACCTTATTGCCCACCCCATGCTATCTCTGTACATTAATGACTTAGATGCTAACATATCTACGTCCAATCTGCACTTTTTTGCAGATGATATTGTGTTGTATACTTCTGGCTCATCGTTATCTGAAGTCAAGGGAGTGCTTCAAGTGGACTTCGCACAACTTGAGCATAATCTAATAAAGGCAAAGCTTCTGCTCAATGCTAAGAAGATTAAAGCGATGATATTCTCCCGAAGTGCTGTCTCAGGCCCCCCAATACCCTTGCCCAAGATCTCATTGTCACCACGCTAAACGAGCCTCTGGAAGTTGTAACCAAATTTAAATATCTAGGTATCTGGATCGACAATAAATTATCTTTCAGTGACCACGTCGAAGATGTCTCTAGAAGGTTAAAAGCAAGGTTAGGTTTCTTCTACAGAAATAGGCCCTTTTCCCCTTGAAACTCGAAACAAGCTTGTACAGGCCACTTTTCTCCCCCTACTCGACTATGGCGATGTAATCCATTCCTCCACCACTCTTGCAAATCTAAGTAAACTGGACATCCTTTATCACCGTTGCAGTTCATTACCAACTCCCTTACCGTTCACACCACTGTGACTTATATGCAGCTGTTGGTTGGACATCCCTTACTACTAGGCACCTGCTCCATGCTGGGCTATGGACTCTAAACTGCTCCTGCAGAAATTGCCAAGCTATCTCTCTTCTCTTATTAGTATCTCACATAGTGCATACTCGTTAAGAAAATCTGACTTTATTATGCTTGACATACCAAGGACGCGGACTTCCTTTGGTAAACGTGCTATTGCATATGCCCTTCCTTCCATTTGGAACCAATTACAAACCGTATTGAAACTAACTAACACAGTTTCAATAAACTTCTACAAATCGCTAAGTTCAGCCAAAATAAAAGACACCTGTAACTGTCATTAAGTCTCTTCCTTCCCCATGTGTGCCATATTTATCCACTGGTAAGGTATAATTGATTTGTCATATTAACTGCTTTCCTTCCCTTCTACTCCTGGCTTTATCTTTGCTTACGCTCCACTGCTACTCTATCAAATCACTCCTCCCCCCCATATCAGTTGTAGACTGTTGTTTGTTCTAGCTGCCAAAATACTGTATATGTATTGCACACACCAGTCATCATGTTTCATTTATCAGTATGCAACCTGTAAGTCGCTTCCCTGTCTCATATCAATGTTTACCACCTGCGGTCACCCTATGTGGTAGCCTTGTATGTATATCCAGCCTGTATCATGTAACGTGCATTTCATGTATATACTGTTATTACCTAGCTGTGTTTGTACTTTAAGTGTTTATGTCACAGGACCTCCTTGTGAATGAGCTTGCTCAATGGAGTTTTCCTGCAATAAACTTGAACTTGAACTAGCTTGCTTACTGGTCTCCTATGTGGTATGGTGTCAAAAGTCTTGCTGAAATCCAGGTAGGCCACTTCCACCACCCCTCCCTGATCCAACTCCTTGGTCACCCAGTCAAAGAAATCTATCAGATTTGTTTGGCATGAACTTCTCTCTGTGAATCCATGCTGCCCCTGATCCTGTAACTTGTTGGATTCAAGATATTTCACAATTCTTTCCTGTATCATTGTTTCCATTAACTTTCCAACCGCTGATGTCAGGTTGATAGGCCTATAATTGCCTGCCTCTTCCCTGCTACCACTTTTGTGAAGTGGGACTACATCAGTTCTTATCCAGTCTTCCAGGACCACTGTGGTCGCCAGTGATCAGTTAAACAGGTCTGTCAGAGGTGCAGCTAGTACCTTCCAGAGCTCCCTCAGCACCCCTGGATGCACCTTATCTGGTCCCATATTTTTGTCCACCTTCAGGTTAGCAAGTGCTTTCCAGACTGTCCCCTCAGAAAAAGGATTAGTGTCTATTTCCCTCCCATCAAAGCTCCTGGTGCTTTTTCATGGTCCCTCTCCTTCCTCTTCCACTGTCAACACTGAACATAAGTATTTGTTCAAGATGTCTGCCTTTTCTTGGTCCCCCTTTCCACACAGCCCCCCCATAACTGTACAATCCCTCCTTTTGTCTTCCTTTTTTCGCCAACATATCTAAAAAACATCTTGTCTCCTTTTGACACTTCTGAGCTATTCTTTTACATTCACTTGCGTGCATCTTGAAAGAACATTTTAAGGAGAGTAGCACTCCTTGGAGATGTGCCTCTCTCTTGCAATCCAGTGCTCCGTTGAGCAGGCGTGGTGGTCCTGCACCAATTGGTGTGGGAGCTCTGTGTGACAGCAGTCCTCTGCTTCAAAAAGCCCCAGTTGTCATACCGAGCACCACGTCACGCCGCCCTCCCCTCGGCGTCATCGCTTCCCCAGCGTCATGCCGCCTCTCCCCAAGCTTTGGTGCCACTGGGGCCCACCCCAGCATGGCAAGCGTTTATAGCCAGAGTTGCCCAATCCCCGTCGGCTCCCAGACCCCAAGCCATCCTTCTGCCACGCTGAGAGCCCACCCAAGCGTGGCAAATCATCCCATTTTTTGCCGGCGAGGTGCCCAATCCCCGTCGGCTCCTCGGCCCCAGTAGTTTGCCGCATGGGTGCCCAATCCCCGTCGGCTCCTCGGCCCCCAGTCATCTTCTGCCACGCTGGGAGCCCACCCCAGCGTGGCAAATGTCCCACGTAGTCCTTTTTTTTTTTTTTTTTAAACCTGTAAGAAAAACAGTCCCACGTAGTCTCCCAGTCCCCTCACACAACCCGCCCACCCACCCACCCACTGCGCACCCAGCCTCCCCACACCCCTCACCCCATACTTACCTCCGGAGCTTGGTGCGACAATCTTGCGTGGACCGGAACACGTCTGCACTCTTCAAAGCCGACTCGCGAACTGAGGAAATGCCGTAAGCTGTATAATGGGCTAGATAGGGGTTTCAACTTTATTGCATATCTCAGGCATTTTTGGAATTTTGCACCAAATTTTCAACATGGGGTTTTGGGACCCCTCTCATGAATGATGTCATTGTCATGGCGAGTTTGGCCTGAAGGGTGATTTCGCGGTCACTGCACGAAATCACCTCTTCGGGCCCGAATAATGCCATGACAGTGACATCATTCATGAGAAGGGGTCCCAAAACCCATGTTGAAAATTTGGTGCAAAAATTCCAAGAATGACTGTTTTACTTAGCATATGCAGTTCCTACGCAGGCTCGTAAGTTCGCGAAATTTCAATATTTTCACTCCAGATTTTCAACATTGCCATTTTACCACACCTTCTATGAGTAGTACAGCTGTCATTTTCACATCTCCCAAAACATGTTTCTGCCCATGTAGAGCACAATGGCACAGTCGGTGTGTGAAATCAATGTATGGGACACATTAAGACAATCACAGTGACACTGTTCATTAGCAGAGGTTTTAAAATGCCAGTGTTGACATTTGGTGAAAAATTCCTGACAATGACTGTTTTATGAGCGCAGCATTGCATTGTTCCCACGCGACGCTCATAGGTTTGCGAATTTTCAATATTTCCACTCCAGATTTTCAACATTGCCATTTTACCACACTTCCTTATGAACAGTACAGCTGTCATTTTTCATCCTGCCCAAACGTGTTTCCGCCTATGTAGCGCACAATGGGGGTAATAAAAAGGTCATGCTGAAAATTTATTGTGCAAATACCAGCAATCACACAGGGCATTAGGGTAAAGCACCATACATGCCAAACACCACTGCAAATACCTGCAAGCAAACGTTCGGCATTGACAAATGCTTGTTTCAGTTTGCACCTTGGCGCTCCTTACTGCTTTCCCTGCCTCCCTCTGTTTTTCCTGACACACCTTCTTTTTCTCCTCTCTCTGCATCACCTTATACCTTCTGAATGCTACTCCTTTAATCTTTACCTTTCCTACCACCTATTTTAATAACCATAACGGTCTCCTTCTCCTTTTGCTTTTGCTTACTTGCTTGACACAGAGGATTGTTGCCTTCACTATGCCGCTTTTAGTTTGTCCCACTGTTTCTCCATCTTGTCAGGTCATCTCCCCCTTTCAGGTCATTCCTGAGGCATTAACCCATCTTTATAAAATCATCCCTTCTGAAGTCCAAGACTCTCACCATTGTGTGGTTGGATTCCACAGCTGTTCTTATGTTGAACTGCACTGTACGATGACAAATGGTCCCCAGATGGCTTCCCACCTTGATGTCTGCAATACTGTCCCTGTTAGTAAGCACCAGGTCCAGTATTGCCCTATTACAGGTGGGTTCACTGACTAGTTACCTGAGGAATGCCCCTACAGGGTGTCCAGGATGACCCTGCTTTTAGCTGAAGCCCCAGTTGGGAGGCTTTAATCTACCTCTGTCATACAGGTGTAGCATCCTTGTTTCCCACAGTAAAATGAGCCCACACTGGTTGCTGTGGCTAGGTATAGTGGTATACCTAGGGGACTCCCTACTTATGGGTAAAACTCTGGGTAAAACATACAGAGACACACCAAAAGCAAACTTAAGTTATAGAAACCCCAGAACTGGAATGTACTCACCCTCGCGAAGGGACGTTTCAAACCCTAACTTTCAAATTGGGCGAACTTGCTCCCGAGAATCTTCTCCTGGGACTGCGCAAAATGGGCAACCATTGCACTTCAAGAGAACTACTGGCCTTATCCCCATAGAATCCCTCAAAAAAACCTCAGGTGCATTAAGCTATAAACAACACCTGAAATTTCTAAATAGAAGGAAGGAAGGGGCACCTTAAGTACATGCTATGCATATTCCTAATCTTACGTAGGGATGTGCACCCAAATCCGGGTCTGGACAGGAGAGGATTAATAGAGCTAAAGATACTAAACAGCCATAACTTAAGCTTTACGCACTTCAATATCAGAAGTCGTGCACCAAAAATAGAGCCCATTAGGGTGTGGGTTCTGCAATGGCAACCAGACCTATTAGTTTTGTCTGAGACATGGTTAAATTCCAGGACCTCAGACAGTCAAATAAACATCCCAAACTACCAGCTGTGGAGGAAGAACATGTCCGGGGGGGGGGGGCATAATCATCTACAGTAAACAACATGCTCAGGTACCAAAAGTGCCCCTGAGCCTACCCATCACCAAAGAGAGAAACAAGTGGTACACAGGATCAAGTGCTGAAAAAATAAATGTTTTAATGCTTGCTGCAAATTCAAATGATACAAAGATCTTTACAGCAGTTCTACCCCAGCGCTTCGACTCAAATGCAAGTCCTCCTCAGGGGATGTGGCAACTTACACCAGTCTACGTATTTATCTATGTTGTGCATACATATTATTGAGTCATAGGAGGAGTCTCCTTATATTACATAATTTGTTTTTCAAAAAATAAATAAATGAAGAAATGAAAATATAAATATAGCATGCTGATTACATCTTATTCAGGAAAAAACAAGCATCCCATACAAAAATATATATTATTGTGCCAATTGATAAAAAATGTGCATACTGCCTGCCTAAAGAAATTTATTTCATTTCAAATAAGGGCAGAAAAGAAACAAATACTCACCTGTAGTAATCTTTTCTTTCAATGGAATCCACTAATATTATTACTTCTTGCAGTGCTCCTTTAAGCCAGCACTGCCCCAGAACCCAATGGAATGCTATGCTAATGATGGAATCTTCAGCTCATGCATTCAATTCAAAAATTGCCCAGTGTAACTGCTTACATTCTAACCTCAGATTTCTTCTCTCGGCTGCAAAGTTCAGACGCTCTGGAAATCTTCTCTCTATCAAGAGCGATTCCTGAGGTGCATTGAACAAAAAAATAAGTATTTTTGTTTAATTTTGTCATTTACTACCTAGTGTAATTGTATTTTAGCTTTTTCCTCATAGTTTAAATTTAGCGTTTTTTTCTGGTTCCTCGCAGTTCCTGTGAACTGAGAGGCAACCAAATCTTTTCTCTCCTGAATTGGAACCTTTTTATGTTGCTTGCACGCATGTGCAAGAAACATAGTGCCATCATCGGAGATTTCGGAGGTGTGTCACCTCCTCCTCCAATTCAGGCAGTGTGCTGGCAGGCGCAGCCCCTGTAAGCCAATGCATTTTGGAGCTGTCTATGACACGCTCCAAAATGCAGTGGCCATACAGTTGAGTGGGAGCTACGCTGAGTGAGCAGGCGATAAGAAGCTGCTCACGCAGCTCCCCTCCCCACCCGCAGGTGTGCATGCCCCGCACACACTGTATAGCCGACAGGTGCCCAATCCCCATCGGCTGAGCTCGTCGTCTCCCCCAGTAGTTGGTGCCGCTGGGGCCCACCCCAGCGTGGCAATCAGTCACTTGCCGGCCAGGGTGCCCAATCCCCGTCGGCTGAAGCCTAACGTCTCTAGCACGCTGGGGAGCCCACCCCAGCATGGCAAGCGGTCCCACGACGTTTTTTTTTTTACCTGTAAGACAAAACGGTTCCGATGTGCCTTCCGACCCCCTCCCACAACCCACCCACCCACTGTGCACCCAGCCTCCCTACACACCCCCTTACCCCATACTTACCTCCGGACTCGCGCGATGATCTTCGGTGGACCGGGAACACGTCTGCACTCTTCAAAGCCGACCGCGAACTGAGGAAATGCCGGTAAGCTGTATAATGGGCTAGATAGGGGGGTTTCAACTTTATTGCATAGCTCAGCCATTTTTGGAATTTTTGCACCAAATTTTCAACATGGGTTTTGGGACCCCTTCATGGCGTTGTCGGGCCCGGATGGTGATTTCGGCGCGAGTGACTGCATGCAGTGACTGTGAAATCACCCTTCAGGCCCAAATACCGCCATGACAGTGACATCATTCATGAGAAGAGGCCAAAAACCCCATGTTGGAAAATTTGGTGCAAAATTCTAAATGACTGTTTTATTTAGTGTGCATTATGCAGTTCCTACGCAGGCTCGTAAGTTCGTGAATTTTCAATATTTTCACTCCAGATTTTCAACATTGCCATTTTAGCACACCTTCTTATGAGTAGTACAGCTGTCATTTTTCACATCTCACCCAAATCGTGTTTCCGCCCTATGAAGCGCATAATGGCCGCTAGCAAACTCAGTGTATGGGACACATTAGAAAATCACAGTGTTACTGTTCATGAGCAGAGATCTTAAAATGGCAATGTTGAAAATTTGGTGAAAGAATTCCTAAAAATGACTGTTGTACGAGTGTGCGTTGCACAGTTCCCACGCACGCTCGTAGGTTTGCGAATTTTCAATATTTCCACTCCAGATTTTCAACATTGCCATTTTACCACACCTCCTTATGAGCAGTACAGCTGTCATTTTTCACATCCTGCCCAAAACGTGCTTCCGCCCATGTAGCGGACAATGGCGCAGTCGGTGTGCAAACTCAATGTATGGGACACATTAACAAAATCACAGTGACACTGTTCATGACCAGAGGTCTTAAAATGGCTATGTTGAAAATTTGGTGAAAAAAAATCCTAAAAATGACTGTTTTACGAGAGTGCGTTGCGCAGTTCCTACGCACGCTCGTAAGTTCACAAATTTTCAATATTTACACTCCAATGACTTCCAGATACCTAAACAGCACATAGAAGCAAGCAACATTCGGCATTGACAAATGCTTGTTTAAAGGGTTCTGATTATATTTTCTGTGTTTTTCTGTAAAATATATTGTTTTTTAACCATTTTTTCTTGGTTCCCTGAGCTGTTTCTCAGTTCTGGATCCGATTGGAACCGATAGATTTGGGTTTCTCTCAGGTTAGAACATTAATTTTACTCCTATAAGTCTGGAAAGCTGCTTAAGCGCTAAACCACCTGGTACAGAATATACAAAAAGACACAATAAGTACAGAAAGAATGTGGTGAAAAAAGTAAAAAGGTTGCAAAAACTTCCAAAAATAAAGGGATGTCATAGAGGGAAGCAGAAAAGGGAAAATGAGTGAGAATGCACTATAAACACTAAATTACATATTTACATATTTTCAGAACTATCAAAATAAAAATGGGTGGTGATAGACCAAATCTATTACTGCAGAAGGAATCACAATGGATTTGCAAATTAAAGAGTGTCAAACCAAATGGGTTAAATAATCAGTGGGATTGCAAGCCTTTCCTCAAAAATAAATAATTCTTAGAAAAAAAAAAAGAAAGAAAGAAATAATGGTACTTTTGAACCACAAGGTCTGTTCTTATTTGTTCTTATCTCTTTAAATGTCTCCTTCTATTTGTAGAAGGTTGTAATTTTGATAATTCTGAAAATATGTAAATATTTAATTTAGTGTTTATAGTGCATTCTCACTCGTTTTCGCTTTTCTGCTCCCCTCTGTAACATCCCTTTATTTGCGGAAGCTTTTCTACCTGTTATCCAAGATGCCTTGCAGGACGGCCCGGTAGCGCTGAGGGTTGAGGCGCTGGACACCACACCTCGCGTCACGCTGGTGACCCGGGTTCAGGAACGAGCCTGGACCACCAGGGGTTGGCAGGGGAGAGAGAGAGAGAGAGGATCAAGCATCTGGGGGACTGCTCTCATCTCTCAGGGAGGGATCCAAGGGTAGCCCGGTGCAACAGCGATCCCCGGTGGAGACCGGCGGCACTGCTACACGAGCTAGCAAGCAGTTGGGTTGACGTTGGGACAGTTGCTTGGCTGAGCGGCAGTGCATGTCCCACGTTGGGGAACGTACATTAGCCAAGAAAACTGAAAAACCCGGATCGGAGGGATAGGCGATGGCACCTATCCTCCACGTCCAGCACCGGATCCAACTCGGCTGATGCCTCATAGCTCCTCCGCCGGCCCTACCCACTGCCTGAGTCTGCCTTCTAAGGAGCCCAAGTTGGAGTCGGACTACCCTCCCCAGGTGGGTTAAACCAGGAGGTGCTGGCAGCGGGGGGGGGTGGGGGGAATGTGGAGCAACAGGCCATAGCATATTTCAGGTGGGCAGACATAAAGGCTGAGATGCCTGAGAGAGTTCCCTGATCTGTGACCAGAGGAAAAAGAGTCAAGAAAAAGATGCCTTGCAGGATATTCCAATCAGATCGAAATGAGCCAACCGGTGGCGCTGAGGTTGAGGCGCTGGGCGCCACACCTTGAGCCACGCCCGGAGACCGGGTTGAGAATGAGCTGGAGCTGCCGGGGTCAGCAGGGAGGGAAGAGATCGAGTGTACGGAGGACTGCTCTCTTCCTGAGGGTGGGTACGGGTGCGCCGCTTGGAGTGACTCCCAGCAGTATGAGGATTGATGAATGTAGCAGCGCTGCATATGCCTGAGGGTGAGCCATGGCAATTCGTTGCCTTGCTGGCCAGGCTCTGCAGGGAGTGGGGGGAACCAAAGAGTAAAATCCCTGGCTCACCGAGGAGATGACGAGACCGAGGAGATGACGAGGGTCCCAGGATCCCTCTCATCCCTAATTCGGGCCAGGCCAGGCCACACCGAGGATCCACGGATGACCTCCCAGAGGGATGGACCCTCCAATTTCTGAGAGAGCTGCCAAGGGCGGGCAGGCCCTGTTCCAGGGGGTGATCCGGAGCACTGGGAAGTTCCTCTGGGAGGGGTGAACCAGTGATGGCTGGCCATGGTAGGGAGAAGAAGGGGCAGGATTGAGTGGGCATCTCTGAAGGATGCCGCGGAGACTACCGGTACATAAACAAAGTTAAAAAAAAAAAATAATTCAGGAAATTAACTGAATTTTAGAAGATGCCTAGAAAGATATGTATAGGGGACCAGGTTTGAGAGTTTTTGCAGTCTTGTACTAGCAAACCGGTGAAATCTGGTTCCTCTAATTTAAACTTCAGTTATGGTTTAAATGAGTATTTTAAATCAATGAGAATTCTTTCTGTTTTTTTATGTATTATCTGGGTGTTAATAGTATGTGATTTTCTAAAAAACTGCCATAAGCTTCCAAGGAAGAACTTGGTTGGTCCGAAAGCGTAGGCACTTTGTTCTTTTTGTAATATTTATGTTGATCCAATAAAAGGTATCATAAAAATAAATAAATAAAAGGTAACCATTTGCTTTTGGATCTGTTCTTACAAGGACCAATACAGCAAATAAACTACATCTATATGACATGTGGGGTTAGGGCTCTTTTTCGATATGAGGCACAATTTCTAAAAATAAAACAAGTCTATAACACATCCAGTTAGAACACAGAATTTATGGATCCAGCATAAAATGTGTTTCAGGATCAGTTTTCTACTCCAACTCATCTTTATGCTTGAAGTTTTTTTTTTTTTTAACCTTTGCATTTGTACTCCTAATCCACCTCCTCCCCCCACTCTCTCCGATGACTTCTTTTTTTTTGGAACCCCCCCCCAGACCCCCATCATGATCTGCCCTAGAGTACCTTGTCACACTATCCTGAATCTGCCTCCGGTATACCCCCCCGGGGAATGGGGTGGAGAGGGCGGCCCCAGTACTCACCACTCTCCAAACCTAGTATCTGTCCGTATGGATGGCACAGCAGGGTCTGTCCGACTGGTCCCGGAAGAGTTCCACGGAGGCGTCATCGCCTAGGAGGGAGCGAGGTGTTTTTCCCCTTGTTTCCGTACCTCCCCTGATGTCGGCGTAAAATGAGGTGCTATGAGCTTGGAGGCACGCTGAGACGTGCCTCCTGCTCCCCTCTCTGATCATCACCCAATCTGCTGGCTGCTGCTCCCTTACGCACTATCACCGGGCTTCCCTGGGTGGCAGCATTGCGTGAGGGAGCCTGGTACCCTCCCAGGAGAAGGAGCTGCGTCGGGCACTCTATCCTTCTCCGCCCGGCCGACCCCCGACAACCCGAGCTTGTTCCCGAACCCGGGTCACCGGTGTGGTGCGAGGTGTGGCGTCTAGCGCCTTGACCCTCAGCGCCACCGGGCTGGCCCGAAAGTTTTGTTTAAAAAGGGGATTTGATTCTTGTATGCAGTGTGCAGAAAGCTATACTTCAGGAATAATAGTATAAGCTTTATATTCAATGGTTTTTATTCAGTTTTATAATAACTATCAGATAATTATCAAAATCACCTTTCACTTTTCTCTTGTAGCAGGATCAGTCTTATATAGTGCCTCGAGGTCCGTTCTTGGCCCCATAATTTTCTCCATTTTCTTGAATGACCTCCCACTGCGTCTCCTCTGCATCCATCCATGTGTACATAGATGATATAAAATACTTTTGCCTCTGGTTTCTCTGCCTCTTTTTAACAACCAGCATAGGATCTTGGCTAATCAGCAGGCCCGCAATGCCAAAGAAGCAGTCTCTATGACCTTTAGTACCAGGCAGAGGCTCTCTTTCCCCTTCCCCCTCCTTCCACACATATTTCATGGTGCAATTATTGAGGATATCCCTTCATTTAAATATCACAGGGTCTTGCTGGACCACCACCTCAATTTCTCAGTACATGTGGATGCTATCCACCAGAAACTCCACCCCAAACTTAGTGCGCTTTACAGGAAAAGGGGTATCCCACTTCCTGCTTGAAGAGATTGTCTTCAAGTGATGCTCCCCATCTTCGACTACAGTGACATTGCTTACAGTTCTGCTCCCAAGTCCACCCTGGCCAGACTGGATCCCCTCTTTTACTCCTTCTGCTGCTTTACTCTGCACAGTTCGCACCCTGCACCCACCACTGCTGACTGTACTCTTCCATTTTCTTCCCCTCCCTAGAAGAGAGATGCCTCACCCATTGTATCTCTGTCATCTCTAAATTCTGGTTTGGTTCCCTCCCTCCTACCTCACTTCTCTCCTCACTTCCCCCACCACCACTCTGTACTCTTTTCACAACTCTGGCTCCCGCTCTCTTCCCAATGAAATCCTCTGCTAGTCAAGTTGCCTTCTCCTACCAGTTCCCAAAACTGTGGGGCTCTCCTCCTTCTTAGTATCTGATATGCCTTCCCAAAATCACTTCTCCATGACTTCTCCACTCATTCTTGTAGTAGCCCCGATACTGAACCCCATGCAGTGCCTGGCACCCTGCTTCTCTGCTCCCCTTCACCCTGTACCCCCATTAGTGCAGCTCCCTCACTCACCCTCTTCATTTACAATATTTGCACTGTAACCCTTCTCTAAAGGCCTTATTCTGACTAGCCCCGGCCGAGCACGCCACTAGAAGTGTCGTTAAACATGCACTAGCTGTGCCTTTTAGAAAAATAGCCTTGGGAAAGCGAACCTTTATGGTAAGGGCTCCCTCCTGGTTCACTGCACTCCCTCTCTCTGCTAACAGCCACACAAATCTTAGCCACTTCAAAACCAAACTAAGAAAATTCATCATGTCCCCTGAGCAGTGCTTCTGCCACCTCTAGCCACCTATAGACACTAGCTCCCCGAAAGCCTGGCCCAGCCCAGATTGCACACTGTATTCCGTTTCCTATGCTCCCTCCCCTACTACCTCCCCTATTGGCTCTCCTGTCTCCCTAAACATAGAAACATAGACTTTGATGGCAGATAAGGACTGCTTGGCCCATCTAATCTGCCCATTTCCCTACCTACAGGATAGGCCGCAGATCCTAGGTAACCAACAGCCTATTTCTTCCTACCCCCCACAAGAATTGCCTTATGTCTGTCCCATGCATTCTTGAATTCTCCCACAGTTTTAGACCCCACAACCTCCTCAGGAAGGCTGTTCCATGCATCCACTACCCTCTCTGTGAAATAATACTTCCTCACATTGCCCCTGAACCACCCTCCTTCTAGCTTTAAATTGTATCCCCTTGTTCTTGCAAGTCTCTTTTTCTGAAAGATGCTACCCTCTTGGACTTTGCTTGATTCCACTGAGGTACTTAAAAGTTTCTATCATGTCCCCCCCCTCCCTTCTTTCCTCAAGGGTATACATATTAAGCTCCTGTAGTCTCTCTTCATATGGCTTCTCTTGCAGACCCTGCACCATTTTAGTTGCCCTCCTCTGGACTTGCCTCTATCCTGTCTATGTCCTTGCGGAGATGGGGTCTCCAGAACTGGACACAGTACTCCAGATGGGGTCTCACCAACTGTCTGTACAGAGGAATAACAACTTCCTGTTTTCTGCTGATGATGCCTCTCCCTATACATCCCAGTATACCCCCAGCCCTCCCTACTGCCTTCTCACTTTGCTTGCTAACCTTAAGATCATCTGATATGATTACCCCAGGTCCCTTTCCTTTTTTGTTGTTCCCTACCTCCCTTACCCCCCCCGACACACTATTTACCTCCCTTAACCCTCTAACACCACATCCACAACTAGCTAGCCTGATGGGTCTTGTCACCCTCTCCCACCTTTCTTCTGCGGCACACACTAGTTAGACCCAGGCTCATTCCTAGTGCTGCTGCCACTACCTACTCACTACTATTCGGGTCCTGTACCTTTCTGACTTTGCACTTTTCCTCCTCATCACAGGTGTGATCCCTTATAATCTGGTGTTCCAGATTTTTGTGAACTCTGTAATATTGTTGACATTACTGTGGTACTGTATACTCTATGTATTTAATACTGCTTATTTTGACAATGCCTCACAGCTACATATGTTCCTACCTGTCTTGTTCCCCCTCCTTTTTATTGTATGATGAGGATCCTGTGAAAGGAGCTTTTAGCTCAAAGGATGTACTTCCAACTTTCCTAACAAATAAAATAATAATCCTTTGTTGCTTTTTTCATTAACTGTTATTTGTTTGACCTCAGCACTTTGCATAGTGTTCATCGTTATTGTTTATGCCAGTTGTGTTCTGTTTGTATTGTTTATATTTTGTACTTCTGTGTTTTCTTCTTCTGCTCGGATGTTGTGTTTTTTAGCTCCCCTCTCCCAAGATGCATGTGGAACTGAGATGTTACTAGCTCAGCATGTTTTCCTGGTGAAACCTTTGGTAAATGAATAAATAAATAAATATAGTGATGGCCATTGAATAATACACAAAAACTGCAGTGATTGTTCGGTATCATATATGACGGACTGTTGAGGTTTTAGCCCCTTATTAATTCAGTCTGTATTTAACTGCCTAATCATCTTTCATTGCCCCATGTTCTCCCATTTTTCATTGACCTTACCAACTCTGTATCCCCCCCCCCAACCCGCTGCTTAGAAACAAGCGGGTGGGAGGAGGAGGAGCAAGTGCCGCTGGGTGCCAAGCAGATTTTAAAAGAATTGGCACTGCTGGTACTTGCTTGGGCAGGCAGAAGAACAAGTGTTGCTGATCAGCTGTTGAGAAAAACAGCATTGCTGGAATTTGCTCAGGTGGCCAAAAGCAGGAAGCAGTGATGCCAGTGGCTTTTGAAAGAACTAGCACTGTCAGTATTTGCGGAAGTGGTGGAAGGAGGAGGAACACGTACCATTGACTACTGGCTCTCTGTACAAAGTGTGAAAGGCTGGCCACTGCAAGAAGAAAAGGGGGAAGGGCAGCAGCACCGTGATCTGTTGCATACTAATTAGGTGATGTGAATACCATACTGCGCCTGAAATTAGTACCTCAATAGGGCTGACAGCTTACATTAGTCCCCAACTGCTCATAGAGCGTGCAATTAGATGCCAAACTCCTTTAATAACCTTAAATTGAGATTTAACTAACACAATACACCATACAAGGAAACATTCTGTATTGACAAAAGCGTGTTCTTTTTATTCCCCCTTCCACTCCCTTCTCGCTTTACAGTCCCCTCCACCTTCCTCCTTTGCTAACCTCCTGCTCGTTTGATTTACTTGCACCCTGGTGGGACTTTCTCCCCTTGGGATCTCCCTACTGTCTCTATCTCAGTCTGCTGGGGGGGTGGCAGTTTCTGCCTCCCCTTTGTCCTCCACCACCCCTCAGCTATTTTAAATGCTCATCGAAGTAACGTTTAAACCATCCACTGAGGGCTGTGGCTCCCCTCCCAGATAGATGCAGGCCATCACCTCTGTGTAGGCTCTTATCCTCCCTGTTGGGCCCCCAGTCCCCAGTGTAGCTGTACCCCTTCTCTCTGCACTATTTCTTCAACCATGAGTTGAAAGCCTTGGTGTAGAGATCCCTCTTCTTCCTCCCATCATAGACAGGCAGTACTTCCGCAAAATCTACTGAGTGTGCTACCAGTCTAAGGCCCCTTCCCAGTTTTCTAAACTCCTCCTGCACTATTCCCACCCCACCCCAGCTTGATAATTTGTCCCCCAGGTGGACAATGATATCTAGCTCCCCCTTACTTCCTGCTGCCCTAGCGATCCATAGGATACACTTCCCATGCCTCTGGGCCATGGTGCTGCATAGGCACTTGACCTCCCTCTTTACCCCCTTTCATATTCCCAACTCTACCTCCTGACAATTGAGCCCCCAACAGAACTTCCTTCCTCTTCCTCCTCCTCCTCCTCCTCTGTAGTCTTCTTCCACCCTCCTTGGGGTCTCCATGAGGAAGACCCCACATCCTCCTGCGCCCTTGGCAATCCCAGGCTGCCAGAGTGGCCTATGAATTCGTAGTGGTACCAGTTAAGGAATGTGCCTACAACCCACCCACCCCAGCCTTCCAGATCCCACCACCCACCCTCCTCAAGTTCACCATAGTCCAGCCACTCCTCCAATCTGGCATCCTTTGAACTAATGGTGTCAGACTCGATAAACTCTGGGTGGGGAAGAAGGTCCCCTGACTCTCAGCTAACTTGGCCCAGAGTCTAGCAAATTCCTCCCTCAGCCCAGAGAGGTGCTTGCAGATGGGGCAGCACCACAGTCTCTAAAAGGTCTCGCTGAAGATTGCTGCCCCACAACCACTGCACTGCACTGCACCAATCCTCATATTCCTTATTCCTACTCTACTTGTATTTCCTGGCCTCCTTTCCTAGAACCCAGTAAAGGCTAAGCTGTGTGCAGCATGAGTTACTACAGTACAATATACAACTCTTTCATCAAACTACCCTAGGTATGTCACAGGTACAGGTATGCGATAAACACAAACACTACAGCAGATTTTTTGGTTCCTTCTTCCAGACAAGATAGTACCCCTTACCTAGATATTAGTCTAGCCGCAAGCCCCCCAATCCATGACCCACACTAGTCAGCTACCATACAATCCACAACCACAGTCCACCTGACAAACCCCCAAACAATACAGGTGTACCTGAGTTCTAACAGGCAGGGTTCCTGGGTGCCGCCTGTCTCTGGCTGACTCCGGGCAGACTGCAATCAATATCTTTTGCACTCGTCCTTAGTGCAAGAACCTCCTTCCATTGCCAGTTCCTTTGTCCCCACTTGTATACTCGTAACCTTTTCCCCCCTCTTACACATCTCCTGTCCTGTCTTTCTTATCCCCCCTCCCCAGTAATCACTTCCCCTGCCCCTACCTTTGTTATTCAGCTCCCTGTCCCACCATCCCATGACTTGCATTCCACAAACATCCCCTGGCCGTCCCGAAACTATTTACACCTTTGACAGTACCATCTCCCTTGCCCACTGTTTCTTGACAGCTCCCCATCCCTTCTCCTTGCCCTATTATATGTCCCTCACCGCCCCACACAGATTTACCTACTCCCTTCTCTCTCTCTCCATCACCAGCTTCTCTGACGCCCTTCCCATCACCACACACACACACACACACACACGATAGCCCCACACTACCTGCTCTTGTGCCTTCTTTTCTGCCTCCTGCTGCAGACACCTTCTTGATTTAATCTGCCTGCTACTGCAGGATGTAGATCTCATGGTATGCCACTGATTGGCGAGGGGGGGGGAGCAGCTAGATCCCAGGGATTACTTGGAATAGGATGACTTGCAAGGAAATCGGGACTAGGGAGCAACTGATTGAAGCTTTTGTTTTTAATCAACTTGCAAAGAGTGAGTCTGTGTGAGAGGCCATTTGGCACCATACTCTCTTGCTTAAAGTGGAACCAGTCTAAACTCTTTCATGGTGATTTGCATATACAGTACTTACAAACTTGATACTTTGTATTATGGAAGTATGTGTAATTTTACATTTTCATGACATTTATTCATTTATTGCAATGTTTCACCAGGAAAGGCACACTGAGCAACAAGTTGCTCGTCTCACGGTACGTCCTGGGGGAAGGGGAAGCATGGGACAACAGAGATACATGAACAATAAAAATAACGCATTGCATAATCTTCACAAGCAATGAGTCATATACAGACAGGTTGCAGCTGATTACAAAAGCAAACAACACAACTAAGTGCTCGGCAAACTCAACAAAATATGTACATAAGTACTCTCTAGGTGAACAGGGCAGGTTAGTGAACAGTTATGAAAGCAGGAGTAGTGGACTGAACAGGCAGAGAAAGCAATTTAGGTTGGGAAAAATATAAAGGTGGCCGGGGCAGGAACAGTTAGTTGCTAGAAAGTTGTGTAGGGTGGCAGAAAGTGAAGAGATGGAGGATGAGTGCCAAATTTGGGGAGGGGGGGGTTCCATAGTTTAGGGAATCATTGAGAGAATGCACATTGACCTACACTTTTAGTGCAACGAGGGATGGCCAGAGTGTGAGAGTCATTTGATTTAAGGGTGTGGGAGGATGGAGGAGGAGTGGCTAAAGAAGAGGATAAGTAGATGAGGAGAGCATCAAGCCAAAATTTGGAGATGAATTTGCTACACTGAGGTGCGTCTGTTGGTGGCGAAGGAAAGGAAAGCAAGTGATATAGGTCACAGTGATGAGTAAGTGGAGGGAGTCCAGAGCAAAGCAACAGAAAGAGTTAAAAGAGTGTCAGTCTGGTTAGGTAGGTCATGGGAGCGGCACTGTAGACTGTTGCAATAGTCAAAATGAGGAGGATCATCTTATGGACAATCTCATGCCTTGCAGTAGTGAGATGCAACTTCGGTTCCTGTATAAAGGTCCCTAAATTGGGAGCTGATTTTTAGGATAACATCTGACATGTCAGAGAGAAGATTAGGTGTTGATCAAGCCAAACCCCAAGGTATCTAAACAAGGTGGTGTCCTCAAGTTTTGTCCCATCTAGGGTGTGGAAAAGGTCATGGAGGTTAGGAAATCTGGCTTTACAGCCAATGCCCTTTCCAGGTAACCCTTGCCTTAGCATTAGATACAGCCCAGCTTTTTGGGGGAGAGTCTTTTAACCTTCCTCTTCCTGCCTACCTGCCTGTACCTTTTGAGGGGTTGATGGGCAGAAAGATCAGAATTCCCTTACTTTTTTTCAGGCTAGCTCATTCACCCTCTTTCCTGTGTAGGGCGCAACTGTGGAAGTAGTTGAGCAGAGAACTGAGGAGTTCCACACTGTACGTATGTGTTCTTGTATACACCAATAAGCAATACAAGCTCATATACGTCTTCATTGATAAATTCCTATTGCTTATTACTGTCTACAAGACCACATGTACAGTGCACAACTCTGAACGCTCTGCTAAGCTACTGACATAGTGGTGCACTGAGCGGGAAAGGGGGTTTAAGAGCTACCCAGAAAATAATAAAGGGACTACTCAGATTGCTGCCTGTAAGGCCTCCTCCAATCAGCTATTGGTGGAAGAACATAAGGGGGATGCTTCAGGGGCTCTAGCCTCAACAGGTACAGGTGGGTAAGATGGAGGGAGAGAGAGAGGGGAGTCTAAGTGTGTCAGGTGGGAGGGGAGACAGACATGATGCCAGCTATACATCATAGAGGAGTTGCCTAGTAAAAGCAGAGTGGGGAGAAAGGTTGCCCAGTAAAGGCAGTTTGGTCTAGTGGGTAGAACAGAGTTGTAGGCCACCCCAATGGCACAGTAGCAACGTGACATGGTGCAGTACAGACAACTTGAGTTCAAGAGCAAGCTCATGATGCCATATCGGGAGGCAGGCCAGATCGCAGTTGCTGCCACATGGTAGTGCACTGCATGTGGAGAGGAATGGCACTGGACACCAGTGCTACAGTGCTTCCTGCAGTTGGCCTAGAGAGCTGTCTCCCTCTACAGAATGTCACTGTGTGGAGCTGAGGCCACCTGTTAGGTTACACCCATGCCAGGGGATGAGGGAGAGACCAGGAAGGAAAGTGGGTTTAAAAAATAAATAATGATGGTCTATATGATAGCATGGGATCCAAGGACTCCCTGGGTCTTAGTGCTAATCAGTACTGGATCTTAATCCACCTGGTGGAATGCCTCAGCAGGAAAACAGCTTTCCACTGGAGCCTTGCCATAAAGGGCAGAATGGTGGGGAAGTCAAGTTGAGCATGGTTCTGGGGTGGACAGGGGCTAAGAGACCTGACCAGGATATATCCCTGACGAACATGGCAGGGTAGAAAAGGTTTTATGCAAAAAACGAGTTGTGAAGCCAGACACCCAGATTTCAGTTCAGTCACTTCCACTTACTGTGTGTGACCCTGAGAAACTCACTTAACTGCCCTTTGCTTAACCTCTCTGTAATCTATATCCTGTCTGAATTTTGTAAACCTAATAGCAGCAACATTCTTCCCTTCTCCAGGATTGTATAACAGTTTGGGACAATTTGTATAAAATGCAGTGTATAAACTGTATTCTTTTTTTTAATATCGTTTTGCCACTTTGTCTGCCCCCACTGCTTCTGACCAGTTCCTCCAGCCCTGTCATCCGTCTTCTCTGGGCTTCCTTTCTTCTGCTGTCCTGTACCACAGGACTGTGGAAGTGCTTTGTCACTGGTGCAGGGTCTGTGAGGGATCAGGCCTTCATAGAAACAGAAACATAGACATGCATACAGGGTTCTACCCCTCGCTATCCATCCTCCTATTCCCCTCCCTGTCACCGTCACCCTGAGCAACCACTATACCCTTCACTCTGTCACAACTGTGCTTGAAACCATTAATGTTTTTTTGAGCTCGCCACCTCAACTGATAGACTACTACATGGGATCACTACTGTTTCTATAAAATAATACTTCCTCGAATCCCTCTTGAGCCTCCCTCCTGTCAGATTCCACTCGTGCCCTTGAACTGTTTTTCATGTTAAATAATTTCCCACAGTTCACTTTGTTTATTCCTTTCAGGAACTTCAAGGTTAATCATTTTCCCCCTTCTCTCACCTGGTCTCCAGTGAGTACATGTTCAATGTCTTGAGGTGATCCTTGCAAGACCCGCCCTGTTGGCCATGAATCATCTTTGTCACCCTTTGCTGCACCGTCTCCAGCCTGTCCTTATCTTTTCTGAGGTGAGGACTCCAGAACTGGGCTCAGTACTCCACGTGTGGCCTCATCGAAGACCTATATACAGGTAGTACTACTTCCTCTCTTCTGCTGTCAGTGTCCCTCCTGATACATCCCAGCATCCTAGTTTGCACTGCTAAAGTCCTGGCTTGACTGTTTAATGGAGTCATTAATGATAACTCCTAAGCCCCATTCCTCAGTCGTAGTGCTAAGTCTTATTCTACCCATCCAGTACTCTGTCCTGTGGTTCTTTTCCCTAGGTGCATCACCTTGCACTTTTGGAGGTTGAATTTCAACTGCCAAACCCTAGATAAACATGGTAACATAGATTTTGACAGCAGATAAGGACTGCTTGGCCCACCTAGTCTGCCCATTTCCCTACCTGTTGGATAAGCTGCAGATCTGTGGACCATGGGGTACTTCTTGATTGCCTGCGGTTCATCTGTGGCCTGTATGGAACAGTCCTCAGATGGTTCCATTCTTTCCTCACTGGTAGGTCACAGAGGGTTGAATCAGGGATTTTTTTCCTCTGATTCTTACCCCCTGCCATGTGGGGTTCCGCAGGGCTCAGTGTTGTCCCCTATGTTGTTCGCGGTGTACATGCTTCCATTAGGAGTCATTATAAGGCGGTATGAGCTGAGTTGTCACTGTTATACAGATGACACTCGGCTGTACCTGTCCTTTGTGCCTCACCAGGATAGTGCTCCTGTCTTTTCCAACTGTCTCACTGAAATCCAAGACTGGATGAATTCCAGCTGGCTTGGATTGAACCTGACAAGATGGAGGTGTTGGTTGTTGAACCAGGTCACGGTCTGAGAGGTCGGTTGCTAGGAAGCCCACCAGGCTTTGGCTTGGGGGCTCTCAGCTCCTGACCTCTGAGTGGGTGCTGCATCTGGGGGTGTTATTTGACGAGGGACTGACGCTGCATTCGCAGGTGTCAGCTGTGGTCAAATCATCCTTTTACCATCTGAGGAACATCTCCTGGATTAAACATCTTGTTCTGTCTGGTGACCTGCCAACTTTGATTCATGCTTTCGTGACCTCACGTCTTGACTACTGTAACTCCCTATACCTAGGGCTTCCTGGGGTTGATATCTGCCACTTGCAGCTAGTGCAGAATGCTGTGGCCAGGTTGTTGTCTGGGTCTGCTCAATCCAACCACATTTTGCCTGTCCTACGCATTCTGCACTGGCTGCCAGTTCAGTGGCAGATCACCTTTAAAGTTGGCTTGCTAACTTTTAAGACCCTACATGGTATGTGTCCGAGATACCTACAAGAGCTACTGTGTCCCTACTGCCCTGTCAGACTGCTCCGATCAACTGATGAGGGATTGCTGGAGATTCACAGGGTGCATTTGAAATCTTCTAGAGCTCGGGCTTTTGCTTTTGCCGCCCCCACCCTGTGGAATTCTCTACCTCGTCGGATGAGAGAATGCCAGATAGTGGAGAGCTTCAAAAACTGCTTTAAAAACATACTTATTTGCACGTGCTTTCCCAGATGACTAGACTTTATCTGATTTTTAGTATATATAATTTTATTATGCAATTTTATATTTGTATATTTAATAATGTTTAGGGTTTGTTTATCCATTTATTTGTTTATATTTGTCTTAGAATGCAATTGTATGGCACTTTGATACATGATATTGCACTTTATAAATAAATTTTACTTACTTACTTACTAATCCTAGTTAACCAACAGCCTACTTCTTCCTACCCCCCCCCACCAGAATTGCCTTATGTCTATCCCATACAGTCTTGAAGTCCCCCACTGTTTTTGACTCCATGACCTCCTCAGGAAGGCCGTTCCATGCAGCCACCACCCTCTCTGTAAAAAAATACTTCCTCTTGTTGCTCCTTAGCCATCCCCCCTCTATCTTTAAATGGTGCCCCCTTGTTCTTGCAGATCTCTTTTTCTGAAAGATGCTACCCTCTTGGACTTTGTTGATTCCCTTGAGGTACTTGAAAGTTTCTTTCATGTCCCCTCTCTCTCACTCTCCTTTCCTCGAGGGTATACATATTAAGATCCTTTAGTCTCTCTTCATATGGCTTCTGGTGCAGACCCTGCACCATTTTAATTGCCCTCCTCTGGACTGCCTCCATCCTGTCTTTGTCCTTGCAGAGATGGGGTCCTCAGAACTGCACACAGTACTCCTGATGGGGTCTCACCAACTGTCTGTACAGAGGGATAACAACTTTGTTTTCTACTGGTTATTCTCTCCCAATATATCCTAGTATTCCCCAGCCTTCCTTACTGCCTTCTTAAATTGCTTGTTTACCTTTAGGTCATCTGATATGACTACCTCCAGGTCCCTTTCCATTTTGTTGTTGTTAGTACCTCCCCCTCCATTGTGTACACTTCCCCTGGGTTTTTGTTTCCCAGGTGCATTACCTTGTACTTCTTTGCATTAACTCTAAGCTGCCATATTTTTGACCATTCCTCCAATCCTGCCAAGTCCCTTCTCATCTTTTCCACCCCCCTTTCCCTGTGTATTAACCCTGTTGCAGATCTTTGTGTTGTCTGCAAAGAGGTATACTTTTCCTTCCAATCTCTCTGCAATGTCACTTATAAAGACATTAAAAATGACTGGACCCAGTACTGAACCCTGCGGTACCCCACTAGTAATCCTCCTTTCTTCGGAGTGGACTCAGTTTGCTATTACCCTCTGTGTCCTGTTGTCCAGCCAATATTTTACCCAGGCTAGCACCCTGGGACCCACTCCCAGGCTGGTGAATTTGTTTATTAATGTTTTGTGTGGGACTGTGTCAAATGCCTTGCTGAAGTATAGGTAGACCTTGTCTACAGCCCCTCCCTGGTCTACTACTTTGGTCACCCAATCAAAGAAATCTATTAGATTTGTCTGTCATGACCTTCCTGCTGTGAATCCATGCTGCCTCAGGTCCTATGCCCCACTGGCCTCTAGGTTCTCAACAATTCTTTCTTTTTTTTTTTTAAACTTTATTTTTAATTCTCAAGTCATCAAGCATTCCACGGCTCTACAGAGCCTCAAGTAACTTACAGATATTGTATCATTTAACAATTGGAGATAGTATTCACATTAAATTTCCAACAAAATACATCACACAATGTTGTTGGGTGACCTTTTATTAATGTTCTGTACCTTTGATTTTTCTTTCCATTTTATATTAGGAGTCTGCGGGAACCCCCTCTCAGGCAGCAGGGCTGAGGAGTCGAACAGCATTGCCCCTCACACAAGGAACCTCTGCCCAACAAGGGCACCCTCCCCTTATGTTATGGCAACCCCTCCATTCTAACAACATTAATTATTTCAGACAAGCATCTGTAACTGATAATTAATAAACTAACAACAGGAAGATCAGCTCATTTTACAGACTGCCTTACATAAACTTGAGCAATGGGCCACCCAAAAACAATCTATCTTTAATATCGATAAGTGCATGGTTATGCATTTGGGAAAAAATAATAAGCAGCTTCAATATACCTTGGGAGGTACTGTATTGAAGACTGTAATGGAAGAAAGGGATCTGGGGATTATTATCAGCAGTGATCTTAGTCTTGGCATGCAATGCAATAAAGCTATAAAAAAGGCTAGTAGTATAACTCATGGTATACACAAACACATCAAATGTAGGGATAGAGAGGTGATGTTGCCCTTGTTCACTGTGTTGGTGTGCTCCCATGTGGAGTATTGTGCGCAGTTTTGGGCACCTTACAAAAGGAGGGACATTGGAATGATGGAGAGGGTACAGAGGAGGGCTACCAAGAGAATTAGAGGGACTGAGGGGCAGAGCTACATGTAGCGGCTACAGTTTTTGGACCTTTACTCATTGGAATACTGTAGAATGAGAGGGGACATGTGTCTGATTTATAGGGCCATGACAGACACTAGTCTGTGGGATCTCTTGGGTTTGACACATAGGAACCAATCATACGAAACCAGAGCTCATCGCTACCAATTGATTAAAGAAAGACATAGAACAAATAAAAAGGAAATTTTGGCTAAACAATAGAGTGACTGAGATTTGGAATTCACTGCCTTGTGAAGTGGTTGAGTGTAAAACAATGATAGAATTCAAAACAAAGCTTGATCATTTTCTCATTAGTAGGGATATTAAAGGGTATACATAACTAATGACTGCCGAGTTTATGGATTTATGTCTTCTAATGCTCCGAAAATCTATGAATCTACGAACACTGTTACTAACCAGATGTGCGCAATCTAACATAGAAACATAGAAGTTGATGGCAGATAAGGACTGCAAGGCCCATCCAGTCTGCCCATTTCTTTTTCTACCTTATAAATGTGCCATCGGCCATTGCTCTGTCAGTGGCCTATCTATTCATAGTCATTTGTATTGCTCCCTTATGCCTAGCCCATGCCTGTTTAAAGCCCTGTACTGTATTCATAGCCACCACTTCCTGAGGTAGACCGTTCCATGCATCCACCACCCATTCTGTGAAAAAGAATTTCCTCACATGCCCCCTTAATCGGCCTCCCTCTAATCTCATGCTGTGTCCTCTTGTCCTGCTATTTTTCTTATATTTAAGCATGTTAGACTCTCTCACCTTGTTAATGCCCTTAAGGTGTTTGAATGTTTTGATCATATCACCTCTAGCCCTCCTTTGCTCAAGGGTATACATATTGAGCTCCGTTAATCTGTCCTCATATGTCTTCTGATGCAGTCCTGGCTGCACCATTTTAGTTGCCCTTCTCTGGACTGCCTCATTTTGGTTAATGTCCTTGTGAAGGTGTGGCCTCCAGTACTCCAGGTGGGGCCTAACCAGTGTCTTGTAAAGAGGGATTATTACCTCCCTTTTACGACTTGTGATACCCCTACTAATACACCCTAACATCCCCCTAGCCGTACTGCTTTAGAGGTCTGCTTGGATGATTTCAGGTCATCGGTGAAACGGTGATGATGATGCCCAAGTCTCTTTCTTCCTTTGTGACTACCAGCAACTCCCCTCCCAGCCTATAGGTGGCTTCAGAGTTTCTCTTCCCTATGTGCATGATCTTGCACTTCTTTGTATTAAATCCCAGTTGCCACTCTTCTGACCATTTTGCTAGTTTATCCAGATCTCTTCTCATTCTGCCCACCCCATCTGGATCATCTACTCTGTTGCAGATCTTGGTGTCATCTGCAAACAGACAAGCCTTACCCTCTAGTCCATCTGCAATGTCACTAATGAAGATATTGAAGAGGACTGTCCCAGAGACTGACCCTGAGTTACCCCTTGTGACTTGCATCTCTTCTGACTGTATACCATTTACCACCACTCTCTGTTTTCTGCCCGGCCAACCAGTTTGCACCCAATTGACCAACTTGACCCACCCGAGCCTACCCAGCTTATTTATCAATCTTCTGTGTGGGACCAGTGTCGGAAACTTTGCTGAAGTCAAGGTAGGCAATATCAACTGCCCCCCTTGGTCCACCACTCTGGTTACCCAGTCAAAGAAATCTATGAGATTAGTTTGACAGGACCTTCCTTTATAAACCCATGCTGTCTTGGATCCTGTGCCCTATGGATTCCAGGTGTTGCACTATCCTTTCCTTAAGGAGTGCCTCCATAATCTTGCCCACTACTGAGGTAAGACTTACTGGTCTGTAGTTCCCTGCCTCCTCCTTGCTACCACTCTTGTGGGCAGGGATCACATGAGCCCTTCTCCAGTCTTCTGGGACCTCTCATGTGCTCAGAGACTCACTAAACAGTTCTGCTAATGGCTCTGCTAGTTCCACCCTTAGCTCCTTAAGTACCTTGGGATGCATGCCATCATGTCACATTGCTTTGTCCACCCTGAGCTTAGCGAGCTCTTGTAGGACCCTTTCTTTTGTGAAGGGTGTAGTGCTCACCTCCCTCCCCCCTGTGTCCATGGTGCTGAGCTGTGGGCCCTGCCCTACCTTCTCTTCAGTAAATACTGAGCAAAAGTATCTATTTAGGATAGATGCTTTTACAGGGTCCTCCTCCTCACATGCCCCCTTTTCTCCTTTGAGCTTACTGATACCCCTCTGGACTTTCTCCTTTCACTAATGTATCTATAGAAAGTCTTGTCACCTTCTTTACTGTTATTCGTGCTAGTGTTTCCTCAGATTGGGACTTTGCCTGCCTTACTGCCTTCCTGCTTCCCTTAGGGCAGTTTGGTATGCCTCCCTATCTTCATCCCGCTGTGTTCCCTTATATTTCCTGAAGGCCAGCCTTTTGGCTCTGACCTTTTCTGCTACTGTATTTGAGAACCAAAGTGGTTTTCTTCCTCTTTTGCACTTCCTTTTCTGTCTAACATAATGGGACGTTGCTTCAAGTATTGCATCCTTAATGCTTGCCCACTTTGCCTGTACCCACTCACCTGTGTTTCTTTTTTGCCAGGGCTAGCTTAACTCTGTTGGCCATTTTATCAAAGTCAGCTCCTCTGAAGTCCCATATTTTTGCCTTGGAATGGGATGATTTAGATGTAGTGGCCAAATTGAACCATACCATGTGATGGTCACAGCCCCAGGTGACCTTCTACCTGGAGATCTGTGATCCCTTCCCTGTTAGTCAGTACTAGATCTAGGATAGCTCTGTCTCTTGTGGGTTGTTGTACCAGTTGTTTGAGGCCCTCCCCTGCAGGAATCCACCATGTGTCTAGTTCTGGCAGATGTTCCTGCTGGTATTGACCAATTTGTATCCAGCATGTTGAAGTCTCCCATTATCAGAACATCCCCTTTAGCTGTCATGTTTTGTATATCTTCTAACAGTAATGTGCCTATGTCCTCCCCCTGGTCTGGGGGCCTGTAGACAACCCCAGTTCTTATGACTGTCCCATTTTCTGTTTCCAGGGTGATCCACAGTTCTTCTGGCTCCTTAAGTGTATTTCTAATTTCTGTAGCTTTGATATTTTCATTGACATACAGGGCCACCCCCCCCACCCCCTTTTTTGCACCTCTGTCTTTTCTGAACAGTACATTGCCAGGTACTGAAGTCTCCCAAGTGTGGTTACTGGTAAACCATGTCTCACTAATTGCTACTATGTCCAGTTTAGCCTCTGACATTATTGCCTGCAGGTCTGGGTTCTTATTTCCCAGGCTGTGAGCATTTGTGTACATGCTTTTCCATTGGCCAGATTTCGGTGTGTTAGTTGTTGGGTGAGGTTTGACATTTCCCCTGTGTGTCGTATGGGGAGACGGACCTTTTTTCTTACCTGGTGATGCAAATGAACTGCAAACATGCTGAATCCCTGTTTGACCACTAGCTGAGGAGGGAGGGGTGTTCTTCACATTCGACATATGGGGTGCTGCACCCCTTTCCCCATTTGCTAGTTTAAATATTCTACAAAGACGTCAAACTTCTGCCCCAATGCACTGACTCCCTCCTTAGTCAGATGCAGTCCATCAAATTTAAAGAACTTTCGCTCCCAGAACTGTTGCCAGTTCCCTACAAATCTGAGTCCTTTTTCCTGGCACCGGCCCTTGAGCCACATGTTTAGCTCCCCTATCTCCCCTTCTCTGACCTTCCATCTATCTTCCCCTCTCCCAGACTGGCAGGATCTCCAGAAAGGAGATGTCGGACGAAATGGATGATGTTGTCACCCAACCTGTCAGGTGTTCCTTGGTCTCCATAACTGACCGGCTGGCAGATCATTAGTCCCTATGTGTACCAATGTACCGTGTACCAATCTGTGTCTTCTTTTTGTCTGAAGCATTGTATAAAACATAGTATTTTAAAAACACTACGAGACTTGGCCTGGTCAGAGGCCAACCTCCATATCTAGCCTTCACGCCTGAAGCTTCTTCTGCTAATTCAGAGGTCTTAAGAAGCCATGGGGACCAAATAAATAAGAATTTGTCCAACCATAAGTTGATGGAGGCCCTGAGCCTCTCCACCCTCTCCACTTCCCCTATTTTTTGGTACCAAAGGGAGAGAGTGGGAGGATCTAAGGGGAACCAATTCAGGGTGACACATTTAAGTGCCACTAGTCTGAGGATATGAAATAACCTGTTTTCTCCTGGAGTTTACAATGGGGGGATCCACCCCAGGACCAATACTTGAAAGGAACATGGATATGGGAAATTCAAAATGGACTGAATCTCTGCATGTACTTGCTGCCAGAATGGTTTCAATTTAGAACATTCCCAAAAACATGCCAATGAGTACTGTCGTCTCCACTCTCCTCCAACACCTATCTGTGTTTGAGGTAGCAAAATATTTAGTTTGAGTGAGAGTCAGAAAATATCTAGATAGGAGTTTCCAATTAAACTCTTTCCAACTAGGAGAGGAGGTAATTAAACCCTTGCTCATTTGCAAAGACCATGTGGATGGTGGTATATGTATGTTTGCCTCTCTTTCCCATTGCAACCTTATTTTGGTGATTATCATGGAGAGCATACACTCCATCCGGGTCCCATACAATTGGGAAATGGGTTTGAGTTTCACCAACTTTACCCACCAATAGAAAAGGTCTTCTAAAACTGTTTGGGGCCTCAATATTAATTCTCGTGGTTATGTTGATAGAGGAAGTTCCTGACTTGCAAATATCTAAAGTGGTCTTCTCTGCATAGGCCAAATTGTTGTTTAAGTTGGTTAAAACTCACAGAACATTTCCCAAAAGAAATGGGAAAAACACACCAAACCTTTTGTTCCCAATATCCATAGCCCTTGTCAACTGAGGGAGGAATAAAATCCATATGATGCCTAATTAGAGACAGTAGTCCCAACTCATTTGGAGCACCTACTCTCTCCTCAATTTAACTAAGGTTTCTACTGTGTTTTGGTCCATGGGTTTGTATTTTGGACCATATTGCTTTAGTACATTTTGCCATAGGCAGTGCCCACAGTGACATGACTGATAGTTATTCCTCTCTATTTGGTACCACCTGACTCCTCCGTCTGTTTCAGCCATGAGAGACCCATGGTCCTTGAGCTTCCAAGTAGTAACTTTTAAAGTCTGGCAGGCCCAGACCACCCTTTTCCCGTGGTGTCATTAAAAGTTTGTATGAAAGTCTTGGCCTGCCCCCCCCGATAAATTTGCTAACTGAAATGGTGAGCTCCTTCCAGAACTCCTCAGGGATCGTAACTGGGAGGGTTTGAAACAAAAACAGAAAACAAGGTAAAATATTAATTTTTACCACCTGAGCTCTGCCATTAATTGACTGGGGAAAATTTTCCAACTGGCCATGTCCTGCTTAACAATATGCAATAGTTTTTTATAATTGTTTGCAAGCAATAAGGTGGTATCAATAGATATCTGGACCCCAAGATACCTGATTGTATTTATTTTTGCCCATGTAAAGGGACAGGTGTCTCTAAAATCCTGAGTTAATGCCTCACTGAACAAGAGAGCTTTGTGATTTACTGTGATTTATTTTATACCCTGCCAAGTCTTGATATTCTGTCAGGGCCTCTGAAAGAGGTGGGAGTGATTTCAGGAGATCAGACAAGAAAAGCAACGCATCATCAGCATGTAACGCTATTTTATGTTCGACCCCACCTGCCTCCACCCCACTGATTAGTTTATTTTCTCTGATCGTGGCAGCCAGTGGCTCAAGAGACATTGCAAAGAGGAGGGGAGAGAGGGGACAGCCCTGCCTGGTTCCCCTGCTCAATTTAAATCTCTCCGATATACAACCATTGACTTTAACTACAGCCTCTGGTCTAGCATATAGAGCCTTGACAGCTTCTATGAACTTATCCCCTAACCCTAGTTTAGCTAGTGTTTGTTGCAGAAAGTACCAGTCTACTCGGTCGAATACTTTTTCTGCGTCAACCCATATTGCAATTTGGTAACAGAAGTCCAGTCTCGAGTAATGATTATGCCTGGGTGAGAAAAACAGTAGTCCGGGGTCCCTTTATTATGGTACCGCCAGACATCTAGGAGGCTGAATTCTTTCATAATCTTGTGTAGCATCAATGTCGACCTGGACTTCAGTCTGCCACCTGCATTGCTCGACTTGTCTAGTATCGGGTCGAGCACTGTATTAAAATCACCCCCCACTATATGAATCCCGGTGGGTTTGAGTCCTCCCCGGGCTAAGGTTTGAAGAAAAAATTGCTGACGTCCAGCCTCCTCATTTGTGGCATAGAGGTTGACCACGATCAATTTTTTGTCACCCATTTCTCCCACCACCTTCACAAACCTTCCCTCGGAATCAGAATATACCTTCTGGACCTGTATTGGGCTGTCCTTTCTTAAAAGTATGGCTACCCCTCATTTCCTCATATGTCCCTCATAATGAGAGGCATAAACTCCTCCTATCCATGATCTCTTTAATTTTTTGTGTTCTTCCTCCCCCACATGGGTCTCTTGCAAGTATACCACATCCGCCCGTAATCTATTCCGCTCCTGTAACAATCTGGCCCTTTTTATCAGGCTGTGAATGCCCCTCACATTATATGAAATTAGTTGAAGTCCCTCCATAATAAACACATAGCAACATGAAAGGGCCCTTCCAATGCCCACTTATTACTTTGTGCACATCTTTTGCAAAAGCAGTAAAACGTGAATATAACAAGTTTAAGAACCATGTTAATATATGTAACATCTCCTCTAATAACAGCTGATAAACTTTACGAAGAGAATATAATACTTTTTTTTTAACAGTTAAAGACCTAAAAAAAAGTCCTTGGAAGTAGAACGTCCCCACGGATGCTCCTCAAGGTGAAATAAGTACCCTATGTCCCCTCACCACCTCGTCCCTCAATGAAGAACTGATAATGGTGGGTGGAAGGATGGAAAAAAAACATCAGTTTCCCCTCTTATGGCTTACTGCACTATAGAGGGAGACGGTAGTCAAATGGGTAAAGCCTGACAACTTTTTTAATCTTTAAATCGCAACCCCAGGCCCCCACACTTCCCTTTAAACCTGAAATGAAAGCTTAGATTTATCCAGTCATTTTATTTTTTTTTTATCTCTCTCTAAAAGCAGAGGACTGTTTATAGAGGCTGTAAAACCATAGGAACAGCAACACTCATCTATCCCTGAGTTCATAGCTCCCTCTAGTGGCTGGATATAATTGTTTACTCCATCCTATTAATGGCCCCCTAATACTTTACCATACCAGCCTTAGCTAGGTGAATATTTGAATTTTAAATGGTATATTATGCCTCCTTCAATGATTGCCATTTGGGTCTACCCCATCGGATGAGTCATTTGGTAAGTTATTGGGTTTTCCTGCAGATCATGTGAGAGCTGCACTTCTGGCCTGACCCCTTGCGTCCTGGACGTCTCGCCAAAGGTTTCTTGATTTTTTTTCCTGAAACTCTTCCCTGAGTTTACTCCATGGTGCCAGTCAGAGGACTGCAGATCTCTCTCTCTGTCTCTCTGGGAAGCTTGAAGCCGCTTCGTCAAGGGGGATATTCAAACTGGTGAGAAAATCCTTCGCCTCACTAAGATCCTCAAATCGCTTGGTTTCATCCGGGGTGATTATGTGGAGCCACGCAGGGTACTCTAAAAAAAAGACTTCATGCCCTTCTCTCTCAGCTTTTTTTGTACTGCTAACACCCTCCTCCTTCTTAAGACCATTGCTGGGGTGTAATTGTGTTCCAAGAAAAGTCACTGATCCCCGAAAAAGACCTCCTTTTTACCCCACGCTGTGTGGAGAACTTGCTCTTTCACCCTGTAATCCATAAAGGCCATGACAATGGAGCATGGCCTAGCAGAGGGGTCCTTCATAGTGCTACGAGTGACCTATAAGCCCTGATAAGATTTAGCTGTAGCTCCTTTGGCAGTGGGAGGATCTCTTTCAGCAATCCCTCCATAAACACAATCATGTTGGCACTTTCTGTTTTTCCAGTAGCCTGTGAATCTGATATTGCATTGCCTGCTACGATTTTCCAGATCTTCAATTCTAATGTACAATTCCTGTTCCCTGTGATGTAAGTCTAGGAGGGCCGAGATATGTATGTCCAGAGTGCTCAGATGGTCGCGCTGCCTCCTCTAACTTTACCATGTGGTTTCTAGGGCTCTAATGTCTCTGGAATTATCAGCTACCAAAGTTTCCATTTGAGGAGGACTTCCTGATTTTTTGGAGCTGGCCCACTAATTGCTTTGAGGTAATGGAAAACTCCTGCTCACTATCCCCCAGGTCTGATTGGTTGTCTTCTGTATTGATATTCAGCCTGGCTGCCGAAATACTCGAGGTAGAGGGGGAAGGCTGCCAGCTTAAAGTCGCCCATCTGCTCCCTTTCTGTAAGGAATTTGCCGCCGCTTCTTTTTGTTTATTTCTGGTCGACATGTTGGCAATACAGCGATCCATTTCTAGAAGGCTGGATGGTAGATTTGCACTGCTGATGGAGTTTGATTCAGGAGGTTGGTTAGAACTATAATTTTAAGCCACCATTACCCAGATGGTGTCACCGGAAGTCGTCAAGAATTATTTCCTTCAGAAGTGATTCCATCATTTTGCCTACCACTGAGGTCAATCTAACAGGTCTGTAGTTTCCTGCCTCTGGTTTGCTCCACGTTTGTGAAGGGAGTCACATTCACCCTCCTCCAGTCCTCAGGTACCACACCATCCTCCTATGATTTGTTAAAAGGGTAGTCGGTGATGTCACTAGTTCTCCCTTAGTTCTTTTAGAATTCTGGGGTGAATCCAGTCAGGCCCCATTGCTTTGTCCACCTTCAGTTTGAGGAGTTCTTTCAGAGCCCTTTCTTCTGTGAAAGGACTGGTATCGACCCTATCCAGAGTGCTTCTATTGATCGGCTTAGGTACCTCCCTACTCTTCTTTTCTGAATACAGAGCAAAGTATTCATTCAGTATCCCTGCTTTTTCACTGTTCCTCTGTGCCCACCCACCTCCCTTTATTCAGCCTCACTATCCCTCCCTAGTCTTTCTTTGCTCCTAATGTACCTATAAAAGTTTTATCCCTTCTTAACGAGTTTTCTATTTTTCCTCGGTTTGGGCCTTTGCTATTCTGGCCGCCTTCCCGCTTCCTTCTGCTTCAACTGGTACAGTTTTCTGTCCTGCTCCTTCTGTTTCCTTATACTTCCCGAATGCTGTCTTTTTCTCACTAACCTTCCCTGCCACCTCTTTTGAGAGCCATAGTGGGTTTTTTTTTCTTTCGCTGTGGTACCCCTTCCACTCTTCTGATTTGAACCCATTAGCCACAACCCTCTACTGCCTCCCCTTTAGCTACTTGCCTATTTATCTTGCTATGTCCCTACCTGCACCCAGGCCCTCCGACTTCTTCAGCAATCATCTATGAGGCACCAAGTCAAAACCCTTGCTGAAGTCGAAATAGAGTAAATCCATGGAGTGGCCCTTATCCAATGTCCTCATCACCCAGTCAAAGAAAACCATTAGGTTAGTGTGGCAAGACTTCCCTGCCATGAACCAAGCTGTTTACTATCCTGGAGACCTTTGCTCTCCAGGTAGACCACAAGGGCTTCTTTGACCAGTGATGCCATCAGCTTCCTTACTACAGAGGTAAGACTGATAGGTCTGTAGTTCCACACTTCCTTGCCCAACCCCATGGAGTGGAACTATGTCCGCCACCCTCCAATCCTTTGGAACTACCCTTGTTTGTACTGAGCTACTGAATAGTGCTACCAGAGGTTCAACCAATTCCACTGCCAGTTCCAGGAGCACCCTTGGGCACAACCAATTTGGCCCCAGGGCCTTATCTATCTTTAGGGTTGCTAGCCCTTTCCGTACCCTTTCACATGTAAATACTGGCTGCCTCCTCTCTGGGACCCCCTTTTTGGCTGCTTTGATACAACTATCTGGCAAATCTCCTGTTTGAAGACAGAACAAAAGGAATCATTAAGGACAGCAGACTTTTGCATGTCCTCCTCTATCACCCTACCCACATCAAACAGCTTAACAATTCCCTTTCCTTTCTTCCCTAATATACTAGAATAATTGCATTTCTCTTCCCTTAACCCCCTCTGCAATAAGCAGTTTAGTGTCTGCTTTTGCCTCCCTATTTCTTATTATGCATTCTCCCTGTTCTTCCTCCCCCTGCTTTTCTTTGTACCTGGTGAAGGTCTTTTTTACTGAGATCCATGATGGTCTCTTGTACTTACTATGTTTGGTTACTGCTCTCATGTATAACTTGGATGCCTTGAGAAAGGCCCACCTTTACTGCCCTCTATCTTTCTTCCCTTACCACCTATGATATCTACCCTGACTAACGTGTTCCGAACCAACTCCCTCAACCTGTTGAAGTCTGCCCTTCTGAAATCAAGGACCTCAGCTCAGTTGGGGTTTTCTGGTCCCTAGAGTCACTCTGATACAAAACCAGCTGTGGTCACAGTTCCCTAGTGGCTCCCCATCTCTCACAGCTCCTACCACCTCAGAGTTGATAAGCACCACATCGAGAATGGCAGTCTGCCTCTTGTGTTCCTTAACTAGCTGCACCAGCAGACAGCCCTGGAATGTATTTAGCAAGGCTCGACTTCTAGCACTCCTGGCTAATCACAATGGATTAAAAACAAGATTAGTCTCTTTGCGGATGACATGAAGATCAGTGCAGTGGCAATAACACAGAAGGGTGGCAGGGACTACAGGATGACCTGGCTAATTTTGAGAACTGGTCAGACACATGGCAGCTGGGGTTCAAGCGAAAGACGTGCAAAGTCATGCACTTGGGAGCAAAGAACCCAAGGAACTGTTATCAGCTGGGGGGGGGGGGGTTACAGCTAGCCAGTACACAGGAGGAGAAAGATCCAGGGGTGATAATAACAGGGCAAATGAACCACTCAGCACAGAGCAGAAAAGCAGCAGCTAAAGCTAATATGATGCAGGGGTGTATTGCCAGAGGATTCACCTTCAGGAGAGGGGAGGTAATCATGCCACTATACAGGTCATTGGTGGGGCCGCGCCTGGAGCACTGCATGGAGTTCTGACACCCTTACTTAAAGAAAGATGTTAAACTGCTGGAGGGAGTACAACACAAAGCAACCAAGTCGATCCTGGGAATGGAAGACAAACTCTACAAAGAGAGGCTGAGGGAGCTTAACATATACACCCTGGAAGAGAGAAGAGACAGCGGGGATATGACAGAAACCTTTAAATATATGAAAGGCATAAACAAGATTAGTGCAGAGGATTTTTTTTAAATTAAAGGGAGGGACACAAGGGGGCATGGTCTGAGATTGGAGGGTGAAAGATTCAGGAGAGAAATGAGAAGGCACTATTTCACGGAAGGAGTAGTGACAAAGTGGAATGCGCTGCCTGAAGAGGTAGTGTCCAGTAGATCAGTGGGTGGTTTTAAGAGGACGTGACAAAGTGAGGGAAGGTCATCAATATGCGGGTAGAGGAGGGAGGGAAGGGCAGGTGCAGTGTAATGGACTGTTAGCTACACATTCAGCAGACTTGATAACCGTATGGCCTGTGTCTGCAGGTGGTTTTGTTATGTTCGTAAACATCCCAATCAATATCCAGCAGGTTCAGATCACCCACTACTTCCCCCTTTGCCTCTCTCCTTTCTGTTTCTTTCCCGAGCTCCCAGTCCCTCTCCGCTTTGTCCTGGTGATCTATAGATCACCCCCATCCATAGTTTCGTGTCTGAGGCCACTGTGAGCTACCTCCACAGTGACACCATCACCCCATCACTACCCCTAATGCACCCTTCCACCACAGCCTCAATGCCATCGCTGACTTAAAGGGCTACACCTCCCCCTCTACCTTTTCCTCTATCCCTTCTGAACACTGTGTACCCAGGGACTGTCAGGTCCCAGTCTTTGTTTCGGAAGCCCAAGTTTTCTGTGATGACCACAAGGTTCATCTCCGTGTCATTGCCTGAAGCTTGCTGATTTTATTACCCCAGCTCCTGGTGTTAAGGCATACCCCTTCCAACTAACTTCTAGACCTTTTTGCTATTTACCTGTCTTTTCCCTTATCCTTCGTCCTACAGTCCAGGATTTTTCCATCTTGTTTCTTCGGGCCTGCTTTGCTTACAATGGGCACAATGTGTGAGCTCCACCTCTGGTGAGAATTCCCCAGTGCCCTGCATGTGGGGTCCTTACACCTGTGTGGTCTCCCTGCACTGCCACCCTGACACCTCTATGTGGCTGATGAACAGTGGAACATACAGCGGGATTCAAGAATGCATGGGATAGGCATAAGGGAACCTTAGTCATTAGGAAGGGAAGACTGAGCTGGAGATCAAGTAGGGTCTATGGTATTACAGTAGGTAGGGAAAATGGGCAGAATAGGTGGGCCATGTAGTCCTTATCTACCATCAAATTCTATGTTTCTGTACCTCCTCCCCTCCCCAAGGGAGGAGAGATGTCCTAGGGACAGTGAATTATCCCATCCCCAGCTGGCCACCAAGTGTCCTGCTTTCATTCCCAGGTCACTGGTGTGGCTGGAGGTGAGGTGCCCAGTGCTTCAGCCCTCCACTCCTCTGGGCCACCTACAAAACTGTATTCTAATCAACTGCCTCTGCACTACCAGTATCCTACTCATTGCTTTACAAAGCACTTTCGGATAGTGTGAAAGGGGTTGTAAAACCAATACTTTCCCTTTCCCTTAGGGGTGGGGTTAGGGACGTGGACTGTTATTAAACACGTCTGGTGGGAGAGGAGGAACTGGCAAGTAATCAGATATGCTATGAGAGAATCAGGGATAACTTTGGCATTGAGCTTTCGTAAGAGGGGAGGATTCTTAAACATGGTGTTGGGGGAAGTATACTGTCTTTTTTTTGTAAAGTATTTCTATTATGAAAGAAACAACATGAGCGTAAAAGACATTCCCAACATTGGCATGTTTACATAACATATAAAATAATCCGAAGACATTCACACTTATCCCTGCATAACATAACAAATGGACACATGTACTTCATGTTTAACACATTAATGGATACCTAATAGTAAGTGTTGGTGATGCTCCTAGGGTAGAGGTACACATAAAGGATGTTGGACCAAGAGAGTTAGTAACTGGTAGGTCCTCGAATGTTGCATTATAGCAGTGTATACCAAGGTGTAGGTCCCAACCTGAATCAGTTAATTGTGCTACCAGGGAGAAGTCCCGCTCCACAGCACTTATCAATTTGTGTCAGGTGTGGTCAAACTGGCTACTGTCACCATTAACCACGCTCTCTTTCATGCAGCTCACCAAGTTATGAGCCCACTGCTGCACTGTGTGATGTGTGTGTGTGTGTATGGCGGGGGTTCTCTGATAGCCAGCACTGGGCTACAGTATTTTGTGCATTAACAAGAGCTAGTGACCACAGCGCTTGGTCTTACTTAAGGTGCCAGTGAGCTGGATCACCTTCTAGTAAGTACTTAAGAGGGGAGCTGGGAAGAACCACCCCAGCACCACTCCCATTACTCAGTGGATTTCATGTCAGAGTCTTAAAATCTTTGAGCACGTAAGAGTCACATGGAGAAAGGTGCCCTCCCCGGCCATGCATTTTGGGCACGTGGATTGTCTAGTTGGATCAATAGAATGCATTTTTGAGGGGGTGATGTATGTGCTATGCATAACATTTAATTATGTTTGCCTTAATCTATTACTTCTGGAGCAAGTGAGGAAATGTCAGGCTGCATTGGTCCAGATATTAGATGTTATATTCGTGCCCAAGTCTTCCGCCCATGCTTCCCAGGCATGGATTTTGGGGTCCACACTACCCTTTCTGAGTACATTATGAAACACTGAAAGTGGCTTAATTAAGGCCCAAGGGCAGAAGATATCCTCCTCAAAGGGATTCATAGTCTGTGGCATACTGGTTGTGGTGTCATGACTGGGCAGCCTGTGTCTGACCTGTAAGTAGATGGGAGGTCCCCTGATGGAAGAGCCCATCCACCCAGTAGTTCCCAAAGGAACTCATAGAGTTGTATGACAGAATGTAGCCCCTTCTGCCACCAGAGCAGTCCACTGTGCAGGAATACATTATACCCTGGAGTGTTTTTTAGTGCAGACCACAGTGAGGCATAGGGAGAGGGCTGAGATGGTACATTGGCATGTTCCTGGGCCTACTTCCAAACTCTCACTTATGTGACGTTCTAGTAAAAGGGTTGTGGCAGTTCTTTGGCTGTAAACTGGTGTGGGGTCCTGCCAGAAGATCCCTCCTTAGGTCTCCAACCCCCTTCCATTTTCAACCAGGCTGGTGATTCAGTCTGTGATCCCATTGGTAGGAAGGCCATCGGGGCTGCTCAGTAGTATAATTTGAAACTGGGGAGACCCCCACCTCCCTGCCCAGTAGACAGCTGTAATGTTCTCCTATTCATTCTAGCATTCTTGCTGTGCCACAGGAAACCATGTGTTTAAAGAATTTATCAGGGATATGTATCGGAGGGACTGGAATAGGTGCAAAACACTGTAGTAAAATATTCATTTGACCACGCTGTTCTCCTAAGAGGGTTAACAGCAGGTCCATCCACCTGCCGCAGTCCTGAATTATTTTAAAGAGGTTAATAATTTATGGAGTACAGTCTGGTGACACGAGTGAGAGAGCTGGACCCCCCAATTATTTCAATGTTGGCACCACCTGGGCCCCCAGTGTATATCTCAAGGGCCTGTCAGTCTTTCTACCCAGCTGGCATAATCTCACTTTTAGACCAGTTGATTTTATAGCCAGAGATAGCTGCATACTCCTGTAAGATATTCTGCACATGTGGGAGGCTCAAAGTGGGCCTCTTCAAATACTGCAGCAGACAATCCGCAAACAATGCCACCTTATGTTCTCTCCTCTCCACAAAGCCCTCAATGCACTGATGGTTCCTGATGACTGCTGCTAGAGGCTCAAGCGCCAGCACATAAAGCAATGGTGACAAGGTGCAGCCCTGGAGCATATCACAAGGATACTGCCCCGAATCTAAAACCAGGGAAAAAAAAAAAACACCAGGGTAATTTGGCAAAAACAGAACCTTCTCTGGTTTCTCTGCCTCTACTCCAGACTAATTCACTCCATTAAGAAAAAGATTGGCAAGTCTAAAGGGAATTTATCTAGTCAACAAAAAAAAAACTTTGAAGTATATGGAAATTCTGATTAAGTCATACCATAGTGTGTAAACTCTATCAGTCGCTACTTTAGCTTTTAAAACAAAGGGTTGAGGCGCTGGTGCCTCACTACAGAGGTGATCCGGTTCACAAATGACCTTGGGTCGCTGAATCAGGGAGGAGGAGGGTTGGAGCAGGATTGAGCTGTGGCTCTCCCCTCCAAAGGGGTGGATGACCACTCTGCCGTAGTCCCACTCCCACAGGGTGGCAGTCCAGTGGGCAGCACAGGTGGCTGAAGTGGCCACCAGATCCAGGCGTGTACATGTGCCTCCACACACATACACATATGTGTACGCCGTGGCCCCGAGAGGGAAGGAAAGAAAATTGAAAAATACCAAAAATTACGAATGAACAAAAAACAAATAGAAATCCCTGAATTCCATTACAGAATTTGAGTGACAAACTATAACATGAAAGTAAAGTACAGCAGAATTATATTGCTTTATATAATATAAGGCCAATCACTATTTGAGTGTGTCACAGATTAATGGAAAGTGTTTCCACTCAAAAGGAGACAGACAATAGCTGTTTAGGTGATTAAGTTGCCAGGACAAAATCAGAAAAGTTTGTGCTAATACAGGATCACAAACGTAACAAAATAAAAAAAAAAAAAACAAGCATCCATCATGCTGGGAAAAATTATCAGACCAATACCAAGTCATTTGTTGTAAAAAAAAAAAAAAAAAAAAAGGGAGGGGACACTACAGTTCCCTTCACAGTCATCATGTTTTCTGCAAATAGTTCCTAAACTTCTGCTGTGTATTGCTATATATCCTTATACATTTTGCTATTCAGTACAGGTGCACATGGGCCACCTTCTGCTGAGTTGCTATACCCTGGAGTAAGCATGATCAGGTAATTTGCCTTTTCCAGTTTTGGCCACACCCACCAGTCTGCCAACAAGAAGTCTGCTTTTAGCTTCACTAAGCAGTCTTAAAATGGCTAAAGAAAGGTTAAGTCAAAAGCTAATGGTATGAGCCAGCCCATCAGTGAGCAGTAGCATTAACACTTGCAACACCAGCTACCCAGGTTCAATAACAAGCCTAGGTTGTCAGAGGCCAGTAAAGGTGGTGGGAGAGGCTGGGAGGGAAGGCATTATGCTCCGCTGTAACATTGGCACCTATGTGACCAAAGGCGGGGATGCAGTGAGAAAGTACAATTACGTAAGGACTTACCGTAACAGTAGATCTTCAAGAACAGCTCTTGCAGCAGGTTACACCATTAGGACTGAAGCCGGCAGTTGCCAGGGCCCCACAGAAAAATTCTAGCTAGCAGTATCCAGTGGGGGACCGCCGCCAACATCAGCTCCTCCCTGACGTCAGACATCATATGAAAGGGGGCGGATCCCCAGTTCTCCCGCCCTAAAGGTGACATCTGAAGGGGAAACCAAGGATCCTCTTCCAAAGGAAGGTTTGTAGAAGGATGGCGTCAAAGACGCTGTAGCCTAGAAACTAGGTCAGAAGACTCAACCTCCAGAGGGGAAGGTGGGAGGGAAACTACCTGCTGCAACAGCTGTTCTTGAAGATCTACTGTTACGCAAGTTCTTACATAACTGTACTCTCTTACTTCGAGACAACACTTGCAGCAGGTTACACCATTAGGACTGATTCCCAAGCAGTAAGGGAACAATTTTGTTATCAGGAGGAGGACAGGAGATGTTGGTCAGATTTCAGGACCAAAGTTCTTGAAGGACCATGCAAGCCGAACCCTGCTCTGTGTCTAGAGCAATATCCAGACTGCAGTGCCCAATGAATGTGGACAGTGCTCCAGGTTGCTGCCGCACAGATGGCTGAAGTGGAGACATTCTTGAGCGCAGTGAAGGAGGTAGCCACCCCCCTCGTAGAATGACCTTTTACCGGTCCCTTTAAAGGTTTGTTGCGCTTCTGGTAACAGAACAGGATACATTGCACCAGACATCTAGAAAGCGACTGTTTGGAGACAGGAGCACCTTGCATCCTCTGTGCGTAGGAAACAAAGAGCTGGTCCGACTTGTGATGGGCCCTGGTTCTGGTCATATAGTATCTGAGACTCCTATGCACATCCAGGTTGTGTAACAGGGCTTCTCCCCTATTACAGTGATTTAGGTAATACACCGGAAGGTCTATGTCCTGGTTGAGTGTGACAGCCGAGACCACTTTGGGAAGGAACTTAGGATTTGTTCTTAAGGACACCCTGTCCTTGTGAAAAACCAAATAAGGATCCTTGCACATTAGTGCACGAAGCTCAGAAATTCTTCTGGCGGAAGTAACAGCAACTAAAAAGAGCATTTTCCAAGCGAGGAGACACCGCTCACAATCCGCAGCTGGTTCAAAAGGAGATAGTGTAAGCTGCTCTAGAACAAAAGGAAGATCCCAAGGTGGAACTGGATCTCTGATGGGAGGTCTCAAGTGCAGGATGCCACATAAGACGCGAAGCCTCTAGTTGAGCTAGAGACCTGTGACCTATCGGTGAATGGTACGCCGAAATGGAGCATAGGTGAACCTTAATGGAGGAATAGGCAAGACCTGCCTCATAAAGGGTTAGGAGGTAGTCTAAAACTGACCTCTCCAAACAATCCAGTGGAGTCAATCCGTGAGCTTGAGCCCAGATACAAAATCTGCACCACTTCATGGCATGAGTGGAGAGTTTTCTGGCCGCCACCAAAACGTTCACAACTTCCCGAGAGACCCCGTATCTCAGGACTGCTATGTCCTTAGAAGACAGGCATGCAGGTTCAGCGACTGAAGATCCAGATGGACCAAGAAGCCTGCCTCCTGAGACAGAAGGTGAGAGCTGAATGGCAGAGGCACGGAGGTTCCTGGGCCAGCTGATGTAAGAGAGGAACCAAATTTGACTGGGCCAAAGGCGCTAGCAGAATAAGAGACACCCACTCTTGTTGGGCTCAATAGAACCCTCTGGATCAAGGGAAGGGCGGAAAGTGTAGAGGAACCTGCCCGTCCAGGAGAGGGACAACGCTCCTCGCCAGAAAATACCAGGCCCTGGATCTATCGAGCAGAAATTGGGCAGTTTTGCATTGGATGGGGACGCAAAGAGGTCCAATTCTGGTGTACCCATCTATGAAACAGGTCCTCTGCAACTTCCTAAAGTAGTTCCCATTTGAGGACTTTGGCCTGCGACCGGCTTAGACTGTCCGCGATAGTGTTGTCCGCTCCGGGAACATGCACTGCAATGATTTCTGTGCCGTGTTGCAGTACCCAGTTCCAAACCCTTTGAGCCTCCCTGCAAAGGGGGTAGGAATGAGTGCCTCCTTGTTTGTTGAGATAGTACATCACCAAGGTATTGTCTGTTTGAACCAGGAGAGTACCTAGTGGAATCTCTGACTGGAAGGCCTGTAAGGCGTACAGGAAGGCTCTCATCTCTAGAATGTTTATGTGAAGGTGAGACTCTAGAGACGACCAGGAGCCTTAAGTCCTGACCCCGTTGAGGTGAGCTTCCCATCCGGACCCTGAGGCATCCATGGAGAGAGTCACTGAAGGAGGTGGCACAATGAAGGGGACTCCTGTCGAAAGATGGTCTGGGATGAGCCACCAGTGCCAGTCTCGGATGACGGCATTCGTGATCCAAACTGGATTGCAGATGATCTTGCTTCTGGTCCCATTGGGCTCGCAACATCCATTGGCTGACCCGCATATGGAGTCAAGCTAGAGGAACCGGTGCAATGGCAGTTGCCATGTGCCTGAGCAGGCAAAGAATGGTCCGGGCAGGTACCATTTTCTTTACATTATATCCCTTATAAGGAATCTGATGTGTTCCACCCTGTCCTGAGGAAAGAATGCCCTCCCTTGAGTGGTGTCCAGAATTGCCCCTATAAACTGCAGATTCTCAGATGGGACAAGGTGCAACTTATCCTGGTTGATGGTGATGCCCAATGATTGGAAAAGGGAACAGGTATCCTGGATCGCAGACATCAGGGTGTCCCATGAGGGTGCCATGAGGAGCCAGTCATCTAGATATGGAAACATATAGGGGCCCCGTCTCCTGAGAGCTACTGCCACAACTGCCGTACACTTCGTAAATACCAGAGGTGCTGAAGACAGTCCGAAAGAGAGCTCAGAACTGGTAGTGACGTCCCAGAAACTTGAAATGCAGGAACTTTTGATGCACTCAAGTGATCTGGAGATGTAGGTAAGCATCCTGCATGTCCAGTGATGCCAGCCATGCACCTTCTTTGAGCACGGGAATGAGACCCAGCAGGGTCACCATGCAGAAGCGCTTGTACAACACAAAGGTGTTGAGGTTGCTTAGCTCTAAGATCAGGTGCAAGTGCCTTGTTTTCTTTGGAACCTGGAAGAAGTGAGAATAATAACCTTTTCCTCTCTGGTTCAGTGGAATATACTCTATGGCTCTCCTTTTCCAGGACGGCCAACATCATCTGCTGGATGAGCAGGGCATGCTGACCCGAATAGCGGGAGAGCAGGGGAGGTCTGGATGGTGGGTGGTCAAGAAACTCGATAGAGTGTCCTCGATTTACCAACTGCAACACTCACTGGTCAGAGGTCATCCTCTGCCATTCCGAAAGGTGATGAGGGATGCGACTCCTGACCTTCTCGATCCTTTGATCCAGAGGAGGAGTGGGGGCTGGGAAGGAGTCATGCTGTGGTGGTATTGGACCCCGTGGGCTGGGCAGCCTTAGGATGTTTTGGGCCATAGCCCACGGGGAACCTGGCTTGACCTTTACGACCAAAGTTGCCCCTGGGTTGCTAGCCGGAACGTTGCTGTTGACATTGTTGCCGGCCACAAAAACAGTTCGGATTCCTATGAAAGGAACCAGATTTACTAACATACTATTTGCCAGCAGATTAGACCTTACGGTCTATCGAGTCTGCTCGAACCTCAGATCCCTAGCTGGGTGCCGAGGCCCCTACCCTGTGTGTCCTTGCACAGTCCAGACTGCCTTCCCAGTGTCCTGTAGCCTGGTGATGACCTTTTCGGATTCCTCACTGAACAGGACAGCTCCATTATAAGGGACGTCCAGGATGTTCTTCTGGACATCTGGGGTAAAGCCAGAGACTCTCAATCAAGAGTGTCTCTGGAGACAAATGCCTGTGGCTGCTCCCCTGTCTGCTGAGTCCGCTGAATCGTAAGCGGCTTGGAGAACCTGGGTCCCCACATCTGACCCAGTATGAAGGAGGTTGAGCAATTCGTCCTTCTTATTGCCATCCAGGAAATCCTTCAGAAGGTCTTGACCCTGTTCCCAGAGGGCATTTTGAAACTGCACCATGTGCGTGAGGTAGTTCAAAGACCTTATCGAGCATGTACCAGCTGTGTACATGCATCTTCCCATAGAATCCAATTGTTTAAATTCCTGGTCCGGAGGCTGGGTACTCAGGTATTTGACCAGGGAGTTAGCCAGGGGTTGTTGTGCCAAATACAGGTCCTCCAGAGGAGACCTGCAGAGGCAGTCAGCCTTTTTTTGGAATAGCCGGTGTCGAATGAGGACACTTTCAAGCCACCTTGGTGACATCCGTAAAGGTGTCCACCAGAGGTGGGACCATCACAGGCTTCGGATCCTTTTTTGTCTGAGGTAACAGGCAAGGCGTTGTCTCTCGGATCCAAGTCTTCTGTCTCCCATCCCATAATCTCCTGGATGTGCCTCATGATTTCTGAGAAAGAGGGATCATCCAGTGGTGACCTTGGGAGGTCTCGTGGGTCTGGTGATGGGGGACTAAAGGGGGATGGAGACCTGGAGGTATCAGATGTATCCGGTTTGGAGTCATCCCCCGGAGAGTGTTGTCTGCCCCTGGGTTGTTTAGAGCTTCGGAGACTCTGAGGAGACCTGATGGACATCTCTTTCACTCTCTAGATCTGCCTCTGGGAGGCGGAGTTGGCTCCTTAAGGGTCGGGGGTCTTGAACCTTCAGCGCCCCGAGGAGGAGGTGGAGGTGGAAGAGGCTTGGGGGAACCACATCTTTCTTTATGGTCTCCCACCAGAAGGTGAACAGGTCTTTCACCTCCTGTATGTTCATGCCCAACGACGGGCCTGGCGTCTGTGTGGGTCTGTCGCCGGGGTAGGGCGTTGGGTCCCAGGGAGCCACCAAGTCTGGTGACGGCTCCCTGGGCAGGCCGGCATCCTCCATACTGCCTGTCTGGTCATCCAGCGGTGCAGTGACCTCTTCTCCCAAAGACCTCTAATGTCCGGTGTCAACCGGCGTCGGTGGTGCGGATATCGGTTCGGAAGTCCGTTTAGCGGGTGCTGGGTCAGACGCCTTCTTCACCTCCGACGTCCGCCTAAGGGACATTAGCTCTGTGGTCTTCTTTTCCGGGGCCTTTGGAGGCTGGGAGATGGACCTGAGGTCGGTGTCCCGGCGTCGGTCTGACACTCCACTGTATTTGGAGGAAGATTTCTTATGCCGGTCTGAGGATTCTGGCTGGGTGGCAGAGTTGGGCGCCCGAGTAGTCTTGAGTGGGTGCAGAGAGGCTGAGGAGCCCCCTGAAGACCTTACCTTAACGGGGGTGGCTGGGAGTGGGCCGGGATGGCGATCTATCGGACCACGTAGAGCTGGAGCTGGCCCTAGACTCTGAGGCCCAGCTGGGGGATCTCGACCTACCCGAGTCCCGATGTTTGTCCTGGTTTTTCCCTGACTTATGGGAAGGTTCCCCTTTCGAGGAAGGTCTTTTTTCCATTTTCTTCATTTTTTTCTCAAGAAGAAACCCCTGAAGGGTCTTTTGGCAGCAGATCCGGGTTCTGCTATTGAATTGTTGGCAAATTGATCAGGCCTGGGTATCGTGCTCGGGACCCAGACACCTCACGCAGGCTGAATGATGGTCGGCAAAGGGAATCTGCTTGCCGCAGGCACACGTGGAGGGGTGTCCTTCAAGAGAAGGGGTAGGAGAAGTAGACATGGAGTATTAATAAAGATGAAAATATTTTACATGTCATTCGTCTGTGCAGGCATCAGTGAAGCCAATGTTGGTGAGTTGACAGCGGGAAAAGAACTGGGGATGCTGGGGGACCGCCCCCTTTTATGTGATGCCTGACATCAGGGAGGGGCCAATGTCGGGAGCAGTCCCTCACTGGATACTGCTAGCTAGATTTTTTCTGTGGGGTCCTGGCACCTGCCGGCTTCAGTCCTAATGGTGTAACCTGCTACAAGAGCTGTTTCTCGAAGTAAGATCCATGGATTGGGAGGGGGATGCTCCCCAATGGAAGATTTTTTTTTTTTTACTGTGTGTTTATCGCCCTACTTGCCTCCCTTCTCCACTGTCTCGGACATCCCCTACTGTAGGCCCTCTGCTTTCCACCTATAAATCTGCCTTAGAGCACATGGTTCCACACCATCTTACTTCACCGTGAAACCTCTGGGTAGGGGGTGAGGAGGGACACCCCCATGCTTACCTCTCCTCAAACCAACATATTCTGATTGGGTAGAATTAGCACAGTGGAGTCTGTCTCCATGAGCCCGGAGACCTCTCAGCGAGGTGTCATCGCCTCGGAGAAGCCGAGGTGTTTTTTCCATGTTCTTCCCCAGACATCGGCATGCAATGAGGGCCTATGAGCTAGAAGGCACGCTGAGACATCCCTCCCACTCCGTCCCTCTGTCGGCGTCTTGCCGAATGCCCTTACTGCATCTCCACCAACCGCACCTTCCACCTAGGCTCCCCCAGATGGCAGTATTGCAGCAGGAGCCTGCAGTTAACCTCCCCGGAGAAGAAGAGCAGCCATTGGGTGCTCTATCCTTCACCTCCCGGCTGCCGCAGCCGTGCTCATTCCCGAACCCGCTGCCAGCATGGAGTGAGGAGTGGCATCCAGCGCCTCAACCCTCAGTGCCACCAGGCCAGCCCCGATGGAAGATTTTAGCATGCTCTGTGTACACACATCAGATCATCAACTCCGCAGAGCAACAGAGGGTCAGGGACAAAAAAAATCAATGGAAAGAAGCACTGGCTGTGGCTGACCCCAAACCACATATTGTGCCCAGGACCCATCGCACCATGCAAGGACATCTGGAGGGGGCTTGGCTTACCCTCCTCAGTCCCACCATAGGGGGTAAGCTGCGGAGGAACAGCCGGGTCCCACAGCTAAGTCCCAAGAGACTACAGATGATGGGGCTAGGGGAACCGCAGAGCTGAAGGGCGCCAGCCAGGTGCGGAGGGGAGGGAAAGGCTAATGATAGTTTGCCTCTCAGGCCAATACTGAAAGAAGCAGCTATCTAATAGTTCCATGGAAAACATAAGCAGCTAACTCACTGACTGCTTCCTCTTTTCTTTTTAGGGCCTTGTCGAAATGTCTGTAACTTAAGTTTCTATTTTCAACTTAAAGCAGAACTACATTAAACCTGTCATTCCTGCATGCAGAAGCAGTTTTTTATTTAATACTGGCTCACATTATCAGTGTCTGTGGCTTGGTAGGTAGGATAAATGCCTCTGGGTCCAGGGTTAAAGTCCCACACCACGTACGTGGGGTTATACCCATGACTAACACTAGTGCAGTGTAAGGGGTGCTGCACTGTTAAAGTGCCATCCATCAGATACAGTGTTAAACCAAGGATCCTTCTGCCCATCTCGTCATTGTCCAGATGGAAGTTAAAGATTTCATGGCAGTTACTAAAGAAGTGTAGGGGAATTTTATTCAAAGAAAAAAAATATACAGTCTCAAAATATCATTAACAGAAGACAGTGTCAAAAATCCAAACAAAACTAATAATAATATCCCCTATACAAACAAAATCAGAAAAAGAACAGAAGACCAAGACCTCAACAAATAAAGCAACAAAAAAAACACTATCTTAACATGTGCTCTCTGTTTTTCCTAAAAGTAACAATCCCAAAGCCAGATCATTTCATCCCATAATTAATGAGATATATCACTGCTTAAAGGGACCCTGTCAACCCCATTAGTCCTCAAAGTGTTTCTGGTTTAAAAAAAAAAACATGTTATGATTAGCCACATTCTGTAGAGACTGCAGATGTAGCTGGTAGTTTGAGTCCAATTCCCCTCTTCATCTTTTTTTTTTTGGAAGTGAAAAACAAACTGCTCACCATACTGGTGTTGCCACACAAAAATGTGTTTGTTTACAGTTCTTGATCAACTCCACTGCACCTTTCTTGGACACGGGATATAGGGCACCCCCAACACAGTCTAGCAGGAGAGGTACATGTAGTGGCCATCACGAACATGGGTCACACCAACCATGACTGGGATCTTGCAGTCCCCAGGTATAAAGTGTATAGTGAGGATGTGGAGATGGGAAGGAGAGAGTGGCTTTGTATGTGAAAGAGGGATAACTTTATATCGGTGAGGAAGGGCATAATGAAAGGCAGAAGCATTGTGGGTGCAGGTACAGTCCACTAAGGGAAAGAAAGCTAAGGATGGGGATGGTCTCACGAACCACCTCCATAGTATGAGGAGTTGGACAAGGTACTGGGGTCCCAAATCATGGAAATGGCAAGCAAAGGAAGGTGGTAATTTTTTAAACACAGTCAAATACTTTTGGAACCAACAAATCAATTTAGAAGTTCAGAACTGTAAGCAGGTGAGCCCGTGGAGAGCATGTTTGTGTTAGTGGGGTTGAGGTGAGAATTATAAGATTACAAGATGCAACAAGCCTTTGTATGAAGCAAATCAACAAAACAAAATGAAGGAAAAACACTATGGTTCTCAAAAGAAGTGGCAAGAAAGGTTAAGGAGAAAAGGACTGCGTTCAGGAAACAGAAGGAGCAGGACAGAACTTAATCAGACAAAGCAAAAGGAGGCAGGGAAGGCAGTCAGAATAGCAAAGGCCTAAAGCGAGGAAAAGGCAGCCCACTCTGTTAAGAAGGGGGATAAAACCTTTTATAGGTACATTAGGGAGCAAAGAAAGGCCAAGGGAGGGATACTGAGGCTTAATAAAGGGGAGGGAATGTGGGCAGAGGGCGACAGTGAAAAAGCAGGGATACTGAACAAATATATCTGCTCAGTATTCACAAAGGAAGAGGAGGGGGAGGTACCTAAACCAAACAAAAGAAAAACTCAGGAGAGGGGGGTCAATACCAGTCCATTCACTGAAGAAGGGGTTCTGAAAGAACTCTTAAAACTGAAGGTGGACAAAGCAATGGGGCCTGATGGGATTCACCTCAGAATTCTAAAACAACTAAGGGTAGAATTAGTGACACCACTGACTACTCTGTTTAACAAATCATGGGAGGATGGGGTGGTACCTGAGGACTGGAGGAGGGCAGATGCGATTCCTCTTCACAAAAGTGGGAGAAGGGCACAGGCAGGAAACTACAGACCAGTTAGTTTGAACTCAGTGGTAGTAAAAATGATGGAATCACTTCTGAAGGAACGAATTGTTGAGTACCTAGAAGTCAGTAGGGCCCAGGACCCAAGTCAGCATGGATTCACAGCGGGAAGGTTGTGTCAGACGAATCTAATAGATTTCTTTGACTAGGTGATCAAAGTAGTAGACCAGGGAGGGCTGTGGACATGGCCTACCTAGATTTTAGCAAGGCATTTGACAGTCCCACACAAAAGATTGGTATACAAGTTAGCCAGCCTTGGAGTGGGTCCCAAGGTGGTAGCATGGATAAAAAAAATTGGCTGGACAACAGGACACAAAGGATAACAGTAAACTAAGTCCACAGTGAAGAAAGGAGGGTTACTAGTAGGGTACTGCTGGGTTCAGTACTGGGATCAGTCCTCTTTAATGTCTTTATATGCGACATTGCAGAGGAACTGGAAGGAAAAGTATGTCTCTTTGCAGATGACACAAAGATCTGCAACAGGGTTGATACACTAGGTGGGGTGGAAAAGATGAGAAGGGACCTGGCAAGGTTGGAGGAATGGTTAAATGTATGACGGCTCAGATTCAACACAAGAAGTGCAAGGTAATGCACCTAGGAAAGCCCCCGCATCCATCACTGCGACCTCTACCATTCCCTTGCATTCCCATCCCTCGAAAACCGCCGACTGCAGCACTGCATCAAATTTGCCTCAAAATGTTGGCTCAACGCCTTCCCATCCTATCTCTCCTCGCTGCTTTCCCCTACTCATGCTCTTAGATCCCTAGATTACCATCACCTACTAATCCCAAGGCAGAGGGCCACGATCAGGCAAGCTGCCTTCTCACACCATTTTCCTAAACTCCGGAATGAGCTCCCTCCTCAAATTCACCACTCCTCCTCTAACCACTCCCTATCTACAGTGCTGGCAAACTACCTCATGGTAAATTGCACCTGCACTTGATTCCTTCTATTGCCTTCCACCAGTCTGTCCCCCCCTCCACCTGACCAGCGGCACCAAGCACACGCTATGGAAGCTGGCTTATTCAAAACCAACTATAGCACTACTTGGCTGCATTTTTCTTGTCCTGTCCTATAGTGCAGTTATTACTCTGTCTGTTCATCTCAGTGGTATTGAATTCTATTGTGCTTCAGGCTAAACCATAGCCAATGTATTCTTTGTACTTTTTTTTTTTTTTTAATTTAGTTGTTTAACCAGGTATAGCAAACTAAGCTGAAAGCTTTTTTACAGGAGCGACCTGGGAGCACAAGGAGGTTAAGTGACTTGCTCAGGGTCACACAGCATGCAAGTGGAAGCTGTGGGATTCAAACCCAGGTCTGGTCTGCTGGATGCTGCTGGACTTCAAGCCAAATTGCAGCCAATGTTTACTGTCAATCATTATACTGTAAGCTATGTGCCTTGTAATACTAGTTAGACTACAACAATTCCTGTTTTTTTCTTGTAATGTGCATACTTATCTCACCTACTGTATACCTGCCTAAATGCAAGTCTCTTGATAAACTAAGTGTTATCTCCCATGCCCTCTCCCCAGGTCGAACCGGAGGCACGAGCATCTTCTTGCTCAGTGTGCCTTTCCTGGACGGCTCAGAGGTATGTGAGGAAGTATATTTTTCACGAAGAAGGTTGTGGATGCATGGAAAGGCCTTCCTGAGGAGGTTGTGGAGTCAAGAACAGTTGGGGAATTCAAGAATGCATGGATAGACATAATGCAATTCTAGTGGGGGTAGGAGTAAGTAAGCTGTTGGTTAACTAGGATCTGCAGCTTATCCATCAGGTAGGAAATGGACAGACTATTGTGCCAAGCAGTCCTTAGCTGCTGTAAAATTCTGTTTCTATTGCTTGACATGAATGTTAAAATGAGAAGAAATTACAAAGTAATGACTTTTTTGCTGGATATTAGAACTCTGAGAACTAAATAGTGATTTGTGGCAATGTGCGATTATGAACAAATACTTGGAGTAAAAACTTAGCTTAATGAATGGTCTATATTGCATATTCAAACAATGTGATTCATGGTATGAAGTGTTGTAATAACTCAAGCAGAGAATGAAATGTAGATATCCCTCATAGGACTGAACTCCAGTTTACCACTAAAAGGTCTGAATACACGCACTACAAAGCTATATAAGGAAGAGACTCAAGGAATTAGGTAAGATTCAGACTAAATTAAGAATAATAAAACACAATTTTTTTTTTAACAATGCAAGTTAAAAAATAAGTTTTTTTCTTTACAGTATAAACGAAGGAAACAAAACAACGCATATAAGGCTGACAAACAGTGACTGATTAGGAAATAACAGGTGACAAGAATATGTTATTTTTATTTTAGAAAGAAAATGAAAGATATAAAAATATAATATATACATATCTATTTTATTTTTAGGCCTCATTTAGAAATGTTTAAATACAGATGGCATGGACAGTGTGCAGTTTTGGAGCGACTCTGCTTTGTTAAATGTAACACAATATTGTTTATACTATGCTGAAAACAGGAGGCCGATGAAATATAGCTATGACTGAAATTTTAAGTAATGTGAAAAGATTTCTAGAATGCATATAAGGTTAACAACAGAATGATAAATGTTGATATATAGCAACAAATAGTGAATCAACCGCTGTTACAGTACAATACAGAGTAATTATATTGAGCATAATATTTATGTCAATTTAAAAAAATGTATTTTATTTTCACCTAGAATTCCCCTGAACAAGCATATTATTATGTGGAACACGGACATTTTGAAAAATCAAATAAAAAGAATTCCAGAGAAGTTACTTTTGTGTATGGGCATTTATTTGCTTGAGCAGCCAGAAGAACTTTGTTTCTGAGTACTTTCTGATTCACAGAATCCTGGCAAGCTCCACACCTTATTCACAGAAACCACAAAGACCTAAAGAACATTTTTTGGCGATTTCTCTTGGGAGCCCACCATTACTAAGAAATTCTAGCAGGACACTTTGCTGGGATCAGAAAGGAGATGGAGACAGAACAGAAATGGATAACTGATGTATTCTCCGATGTATTGTTTTCCCTTATTTTTCATTTACTATACCCATGTTTGCTATTGTTCCACTGTTTCTCTTGTTGTACTCTCACGGGTCATGCCTGAAAATAGTCATTTCTTGGCTAGTGCACCTACCCGGTTAACAAAAACTAAATAAATAAAATAAATAATAAGGAGGAAATGACAGAGGCCACTAGTGAGTGTGCAAAATCAAAAGCAAGAAATCTAAGGCCGAAAAGCCATGCTTGTTCGGCAAGGAGATGGCAAATGTGGTAAGGGACAAGACGACAGCCTTCCAAAAGTAGAAACTTACTCAGAACGAGGAGGATAAGGAGGATTACTGGACTAAATCAGGGGAGGCAAGCAGAGTGGTTAGAAAGACAACAGCTATAAAGGAGGTACAGCTAGCACAGGTAGTAAAACAAGGTGAGAATTCGTTCTTCTAACATGTAAGGGAGAAGAGGGATGTTAAAGATGAGATTCAGATTAGAAAAGGTGGGGGGACTGGGCAGAGGGAAATGAAGAGAAAGCAGAGGTGTTTAACAAGTATTTCTGTCCTGTCTTCATTAGAGAAGGATGGACCAGTGTCACTAGGGGGCTGACGGTGAGAACCATGAAGAGGGGAGTCACTGACAGTGTAATACAAGTGGACTGGGTGCATAAGGGCCCTATAAATGGATAAATCCCCATGGCCAGGAGACATGCACCCAAGGCTTCTCACGGTCCTGGCAGAGGTACTGGCAGGCCCCCTGGCAGACCATTTTAACACATCTCTGGAGTCTGGGAGTGTGCCCCAACACTGAAGAACTGTACATGTGGCACCCTTCCACAAAAGTGGGTCAAAGGATGAACCGGGGAACTACAGGCCAGTCAGTTTGACCTTAATAGTGGGGAAGCTGATAGAGACCATCCTGGAGGAAAGATTGATGAGCTTTCTGAAGGAAAACAGGCTATAGGACGAGAGGCAGCATGAGTTTGTCATGGAAGTCCTGCCAGACTAAAGTACAGTTATCTAAGAATTTACCATAACAGCAGATCTCCAAGAGGAGCTCTTGCAGCAGACAAAACTGGTAGGACTGAAGCTGCCAGGTGACAGGACCACACGGAAAATTTCTAACTTGCAGTCTATCACGGGAAACCACCTCCGCCAATGTTAGCACGCTGACGTCCACCTATCCCCTCAGTTCTCCCACAGGAGACCTCAGAGCATAAAGCAATGAAGGAGAACCGAGACAGTTCCTCAGAGCTGAGGAAAGGTAGAACAAATGCAAATGAGAAGCAGCTATCTGGGAAGGAGGGAGGGAAAGCAGCGCCTGCTGCAAAAGCTCCTCTTGAAGATCTACTGTTCTGGTATGTAACTACTATCTTGCTCTGAGGGGGCTCTTGCAGCAGGCAACACCAGTAGGACTAAATCCCAAGCAGTACTAGAACTGACCAAGAGTCAGCTGGGAGAGGGCAGCAAGCTAGAGCAAACTGTTCAGGAAAGAAGGCCCCAAAGGACAGCTAGTCCAAAGTGGCCCTGTGCCTGGAAGCAATATCCAAGTTATAATGGCAGACAAAGGTGTGAACCAAACTCCAAGTGGCAGCTGCACAGATGCCTGCAACAGACACGTTTCTGAAACAGGCAGCAGAAGCAGCCACACCCCTGGTAGAGTGACCCTCGACTTCACTAGGTAACGGCTTGTTGTACTTACGGTAACAGCACAGAATGCAATTTGCCAACCATTTCAACAAACACTGTTTCGAAACAGGTGCCCCTTTTCTTTTGGGGGTGAACAAAACAAACTGATCAGTCTTTCGAATTGGTTAGGTGCGATTCATATAACGGAGTGCACTATGAACATCCAAAGTGTGCAGTAAGGCCTCCTCCTGATTAAAATATTTAGAGAAATAAACAAGCAGGTGGATGGACTGGTTTAGAGTGAACTCAGACACCACTTTAGGTAGAAGCATAGGATTAGTACACAAAGACACCCTGCCTTTGTGAAAAACGAAGTAAGGCTTTTTACACATCAAAACCTGAAGCTCGGAAATCCTCCGTGTGGAAGTAACAGCAACTAAAAACAATGCTTTCCATGACAGAAAGTGCAGCTCGCAACTCTCAGCTGGCTCAAAGGGAGGCAGAGTGAGATTTTCTAAAATAAAAAGAAGGTCCCATGGAAGGATGGGGTCCCGAATGGGAGGTTTCAAATGCAGGATACCCCGCAAGAATGTGTAGGATATCTCCAGCTTAGTAGGTGCATGGTACACAGAGATGGTGGGAAGGTGCACCATGATTCATTTTTTAATTTTATTGCGATTCAATTTATTGTATTTAATATGTGGTTGCTGGTTTTCCTCTGAAAATGTTTTTGTTTTGTGTGGTCCCCAGAAGCTCTGGGATGGGCATCTTTTTAAATAAAATTTGCCTTGCCTACCTTAGGTGAAGAGGGTACCGGTCAAAAAGCGCACCAGGAAGAACGCTGCAAGAACTGTGCTGGGTAAAGCACAAAAGGATTTAGAGCGACAGGGGTGTAATAGCAGTAGGGCATTACCGCTACTGCTGTCACTCTGCAGATTGCCTGTAGAGGGATCAAGATGCCATTTGCTGGGGTAACTGGCTGAGCTGTTCCCATGGTGGAGTGGCTAGGGCACCAGCACACAGTAAAGCAGGAGACATGGGACTGCGGTTTGGTTCCCACCAGGTCTTCTCCTGCTGAAACCTAAAAAAAATAAATAAATAAATAATTTTCCCACATCCAAGAGGTCCATGACCCCCCAGAGTTGATTATTTAAAGTGTAAAAAAAAAAAAGGTTGTCCCATTGTTTTCAATGGGACTGTGCTCTTATTGTCAGGTCGCTCTTGTACCTGACGTTGTTTGCGAGGGCTTTGTTTTCCTTGTGGCATTTTTTGCTGCATGGTTTTTGTTCACAGTGACCTGACCCTGAGCCAGCAAAGAGTACCCAGACTAGAGTCCGAGAGGGAGAGAAGGTACTCCAGAATCAGAGTCACTGGGCAGGTGAAGAGAGCCAGGTGGCAAGTGGTGGCCTATATGGAGAAGCACATCCATTTCATGGCATAGGTGACTCTTGTGGAAAGTTTCCTGGCAGCCGCCAAGACATTAGCAACCCTGGAAGAAACTCCAAAATAGGTGATAGCTAAGTCTGCAGGAGCCACACATGGAGATGCAGAGACTTGAGGTCTGGATGGACCAGGGTGCCCTGCTCCTGGGAGAGCAAGCTGGTGCACAGGGCCAAGGGAACAGGAGGTTCCACTGCCAGCTGTTGCAGCACAGGGAACCAAATCTGATGTGGCCAGCAGGGAGCAATAAGAATCATCTCCGCCCTCTGACACTTGAGGAGATCCCTCTGCAGGAGCGGGAAAGCATACAGAAACTTCCCTTTCCAATAGAGGGATAGTGCATCACACCAGAAAAAGCAGAAAAGCAGCAGTTTTGCATTGAGTGGGGACACAAAAAGGTCAAACTCTGGGTATCCCCACCTGATGAAGAGATCTTAGACCACCAAAGATAGGAGTTCCCACTCGTGCATCCTTGACCTGGACTGGCTTAGACTTGTTGGCCAGGACGTTTTGGACGCCTGGAACATAAGACGGCTGAAAATTCCAGGTCATGCTCAATGGCCCAATACCAGACTCTCATGGCCTCCCGACAAAGGGGGTAAGAATGAGTGCCCCTTGTTTTTGATGTAGAAGACTACAGACGTGTTGTCCATCTGCACAAGTAGCAGACTGGGAAGAATGTGGGTCTGAAAGGCCTGCAGAGCATACAGAACTGTCTGCATCTCCAGCACATTGACAGTGGAGATGCTGTTCCATCTTGGACCAACTGCCCTGGGTCTGATGTTTGGCTAAATGAGCTCCCCAGCCCTAGCCTGAGGCATCCATGATGAGAATCTGCTGAGGAGATACAAAATGGAAGGGGCACCCCTTCAGAAGATTGGTGGGGTCCTGCCACCACTCCAAGGTCCTCTTCACTGGAGTGAAAACCAGCACCAGTTGATCCAGGTCATTGGTGCGCTGATCCCATTGGGTTTGTAGAGTCCACTGGCGAACCCTTATAGGGAGACGGGCCAGGGGAACCATGACTATAGCCACCCCCATGTGCCCCAGCAGATGAAGAAACGCTCTGGCTGGAACCTGATGACTGGAAGATACCAGCTGGGCCTGTGCTATCGGGCGCTCTGCTCTGTCCCCTAGCAGGAAAGCTTTGCCATGGGATAAGTCTAGAACCACTCATGTATTGGAGGCGTTGGCACGGAGACAGACAAAACTTCAGTAGGTTGATCATGATCCCTAGGATCTGGAAGAGCTAAAAGGTGCTTTCCAGAGCCTGCAACAAGAGAGGCCTGGAGGGGGCTGTGAGCAGCCACTCATCCAGTTATGGGAGCACATAAAATCCTTGCCTTCTCAGAGCTGCAGCTATCACTGCTAGGCACTTAGTGAAGACCCAAGGTGCCGAGGAAAGGCCAAAAGGGAGGGTCTGGAACTGAAAGTGGTCCCCCTGGAAGCAGAAGCAGAGGAAACAGCGGTGAGCCAGGAAAATCTGGATATGGAGGTAGGCATCCTGCATAACCAGGGAACAGAGCCAGTCCTCCTGGTGAAGGAGGGGCAACAGTCCCTGAAGAGTCACCATCCTGAATTGTTTGTACCCTATGTAGAGGTTCAGGCAGCTGAGGTCCAGGATCAGCCTCAGGTCCCCTGTCTTCTTGGGGATGAGGAAAAAATGGGAGTAGAACCTTTTCCCTCTTTGATTCAGAGGGATGGGCTCTATGGCCTTTTTGCGTGGGAGAGCCTGAATCTCTTCTCAGAAGAGGGTGATGCGGGTCTGAGGATAATGGGAGGGCAAGGAGCATTTTCTGGAGGGAGCTTCCAGAAACTTGAGGGAGTGACCCCTTTTGATAATCTGAAGTACCTACTAGTCTGAGGTTACTGTGTGCCACTCATCCAGGTATAGGGAGAATCGACCCCTGACTGCCTCCTCTAAGGCCACTGCTGGGGGGGGAGAGGGGGTCGGGCAAGGAGTCAGGCAGTAGAGCCAGGGGTGGGCAGAGTGGCTGTAGGTGCTCTGGGGGACCTAGAGGAGGACCCACTGGTTGCTGAGGTGTTAGCCTTGTGCTTAAAGGGGCCTTTTGACTGCTGGCCCTTGGTGGGCTGTCGAGAGGACTGGCAAAAGGACACGGTTGGGACAGTTACATGGAATGTACCAACCTCAAGACCTTCCCCGATTCCTGAAGGTGGGAGATGATATCCTGGGCATCTCCCCCAAACACAACAGAACTGTCCATGATTTTGGCCTGAACATCAGGTTCTAACCTAGACACACTGAGCCATGAATGGTGGTGAATGCAGATCCCTGCTGCTGCCCCACACCCGGAAGCATCTACCGTGTCATATGCTGCCTTCGGCACATAGTTGCTCACATCTGAACTGGATTTTAAGAGCTGGGCCAACTACATTTTAGTGGAATCTTCAGGAAGGGCTTGAACCAGGTCCCTGGCCTGATCCCAGATGGCATTCTGATACTGTGTAAGACAGTTCTGGGCCCAGATGGCAAGAGTGGCAGATGAATACACCCACTTGCCTAATTGGTCCAGCTGGTGGGATTCCTTGTCTGGAGGATGGGTGCTGAGGTATTTGGGCTTCTTAATGTGGTCATGAGCTGTATTCATGACCACCGAGTCCCCCATGGGATGTTCGCCAAAGAAAGGTTTACCCACTGGCAGTGTTGGGTAAGTTACTTTTTCTATTGCTTTCTATTACTTTTGGAAACTTGTTCCAGGGAAGCTCTGTGTAGTCACTAGCAAAGATGGAGAAGTACTGGAAAAAGCAATACACCTTACAGGTACAATTATTTATGTATTTTTATACAAAAGAAATACGTAACTGTAACTAATTACATTTATTTGAAAGTAACTAGTAACTAACCTATTACTTTCAAAAAATGTTATCTGTTATAGTTAGTTATTATTTTTGTATAAAAAGAAATAAGTAACTATAATTGTAGAGTGTATTACTTTCTAGTACGCTCCATCCTTGCTAGTGACATCTGATGAGCCTCCTGGAATAAGTTTCCAAACGAATAGAAAAGTACTCACTCCAACACTGCCCACTAGCACATGGTAAAGGCGATTTGCCTTCTTAGCCAAGGCAGGTGGTCGAGGGATGATTAATCATATTACCATAAGAATCAATAAGAGGAGGGATCACCAAAGGAGAGTCTCCTTCTTCGGAGATAGAGCGACAGATGATGCGCCCCAGGTCAAGCTGCTCTGTTTCTCATCCATGGGGGTGGTGCATCACATCAAGAAAGTGAGATTGTCAGGGAGACTTAGGGTCTCCTTGGGAGGCTCCTGCCCATTAGAGAAGCCCCTCAAATCCTCAGACAACTCCGAGGAGGAATCGTCCCCGACTGATCGCTGTCTGGGACTGGTGTATGAGGGTGACGGTCATCCCAATGCTGATCCTAGGTCCCTTGTAACTCCCAGAAGACCCTGTGAGTGCAGGGGTTGCTAGGTCCTGCCCAGTCTGGATCTCAAGGAGGAGGTCCCAGGAAGGAGGAGGCCATCTGAGCATATCCTTGTCCTTCATAAAAGATCCACCAGACTGTAAACAAGGCATTATAATCCACCGTGGATTGTAAAATGGATAAGGATACTGAGGAAGGGGGTACAGATACATCAGTGAAGAAGCCAGTGTAGGGTACCCTGGTAGTGGTCCAGCAGGTGCTGGCTGGGGATCCCTGGGAGGGCCAGCAGGAGTCGGTTGAAGCGCAGACGGGGGCTGAGGAGATGATGGTTGAGGAGTCATTGGTGTAGCCGTCACTGGCCTGGTAGGCAAAGGCTGACCTCAGTCCAGAGAAACAGCCAATGTGGGCCCCTGAGACAAGGCAGGTGCCTGGGGGGGGAGAATTCCGCCGAGGCAGGGGCAGTGGGGTCACATGTGTGGAGGAGGAGGCAAGCGTTTGCTCCGGGCGATGCCTGGAAGGGTTAGTGCTGGCCTTGGGGTCAGGCACCAATAAAGACAACTCCTTGACTGGGGAAGGGGGTGATAGGCTGAGACCCACCAATGGAGGTTCCAGCCCCGGTCAAGCCACCTGGCTGAAGACCCGTGGGGACTAAGGGCCTGAGCGTCAGGGGATGGGAGGCAGGGGACGAAGTCTGCTGCCCTGAGGAGCCACTGCCCGTTATAGCAATTAGGGCGAGTGGCTGTACCATCGGGAGCCTGAAGAGTGTAAGGGCTGCTGAGGAAGGAGGGTTTGACCCCCCCATGGGAGGAAGACCCAGAGGCGGAAGCTGTTCTTTGCAGAGACCGCAAGTGAGAGGCTGACTGCAGATGGTCCAGGTGCTTGTGCTTCACTCTGGATTTCCTCTTTCTGGGAAGAAAAAGAAGCTCCAGAGACTGGGAAAGTGGAAGAACTTTTAGCCTAAAGCTCCTTCTCCATCACAGCTAGTTTCTGCTGAAGTAGGTGACTCTGGAGGGTCTTCAAGCAATGTCTCTGTGTGATCTGGTCAAAGTCCTGGCAGTGCTTGCAGGTCTCTGTGTCATGGTTGAGGCCTAAGAAGAGCAGGCAGGAAGAGTGACCGTCCTTGGTGGGTATCTACTTGTCGCAGGCGCACTTTGTAGGCTGGTCGAAAGATGAGTTTGGAGCAGAAGACCTAAACAAGATGGAGAAAACACTGTAAATCGATGTTAATACAAAGGAGAGTAAAGAAATCACAGATAAGCATGAAGAAAATGGCAGTCAACTGAAGCAGGCATCCATGGAGGTCAGACTTGTGCAGGTCAACTGTGTGGGAAAAGAACTGAGGTAGGTCTGGGGGACCACTCCCTTTATAGGATAGGCGGACGTCAGAATGTTGACATCGGCGAAGGAGGTCCCCCATAATAGACTGCTAGCTAGAAGTTTTCCATGCAGTTCTGGGCACCTGGTGGCTTCAGTCCTACCAGTGTTGCCTGCTGCAAGAGCCCCCTCAAAGCAAAATCCTAATTAACTTCAACTACGTGGCCAGTACAGTGGACAAGGGCCAAGCGGGTGAGGTCCTGTATTTGGACTTCAGCAAGGACTTTTTGATTCTGTGCCTCATAAGAAACTGGTTAGAAAGGTGGGAGACATGAGAGTGTGGGCCAGTCTTGCTAGATGGGTCAAAAGCTGGTTGCAGGACCAAAGCCAAAGGTGGTGGTCGGAGGTGAATTCTTTAAAGCTAGACCTGTGACCAGTGAGGTCCCACAGGGATTGGTGCTTGGTCCAGTGTTTAATATCTTCATCAGTGACGTAGTGAATGGGATCAATGGTAAAATCTGGCTGTTTGGATGACAAAAAGCTCTGTGGTAGGGTGGACATGAAGGAAGGGTGACAGGAACTCATGGAAGACCTGGCTAGGATAGAGAAGTGATCTGGCATTTAGCAACTGGGGTTCAATGCTATAAAGTGTAAAGTTATGCATCTTTGGGCGAAGAACCCAGAGACCAAGCACTGTCTGGATGGTGTGCAGATAAAGTCAGAGGAAGAAAAGGACCTGGGGTAATCATCATGAGTGATCTGAAGCACTCGGCATACTGCAGGAGACCAGCAGCCAAAACAAATCAGATGTTGGACTGCATAGGCGGGGGGGGGGGAATTACCAGCAGAAAGGCAGAGGTCATACTGCTGCTGTGCAGATCACTGGTGAGAGCACCTAGAGTACATTGTGCAGTTCTGGTGCCCTTATCTTAAGACAGATATCAACTTGCTGGAAACAGTCCAGAGAGGGCAACCAAGATGATACAGGGCCAACAGGCACATCCTTGATCAACTCCCTGCATCTTTCCTGGACTTAAGAATACCTCCAACACAGTCTAGACCCCATGATGCAGTGAGACTAGAGACTACTGCATCATGAGTGGCTGCACTATTTGGTGGGTGTTCTAATGTTCAGTCAGCATGCAGTAAGAGCAGATCTAGGATTGGAAGCAAAACAAGGTTGGGTATAATTAAACCATTAGCATGCATTTGAGTTCTAGTAAGAAAGGAGACAGATAAAAACAGCAGCCTCAATGAATTTTGAAGAAGTTAAGCAATCATATAATGTGGATTTTCAACTAGAAATAATATGATGTAAAAAAAAAAAAAAAGATTGACAGTGTCCCTTTAAACACGGTTGTTCCCTGAAATAACTGGTAAGGATGGTCTTGTGCACCATTTGAGTCAGAGCTATATGTAAACAGGATCTGCTGTAGCACCAACTGACATCTGGCCTGCCATAAATAATACTTCAGACAAGTGCCAGTGACTGTCATAGTACTTTTATGGTAAAGGCAGTGTGGCGTCAGAGGAATACAGAACCCCAAATTTTCCTATGTAAGCCTGCTAAAGTGACTACCATTTTTGGGCTGGAAAAGATGAGAAGCCTTTAACAAAACTGCAGTCTGGTAAAAATTATCCTTAGTTTCCAACCAATTATGGCACCCTTCCTAAGGGCAGTAAAGTTCTTCCAGGTCCTTGTGTTTATGATTGCCATGGACTCCAAGTCACCCGTGGCAACAAAGCCAATCTGTATCCAAGGCACTTGGGACATCCAGGAGCTGACACATTGCCACATCAAATTTTTCGGGATGACATGCTATGAAACCTGGCTCAGTTCCCGAACTGTGTGTTAAAACTTCCTGATACAGCTGCACCCTGGAAAAAATTAAAATCTATTGTTTCGAAAGTTTCCACAATCCGATTACTTTCAGGGTTAGAATAACACAGCCTGGCAAATCCTAGCATAATAGTATTTTCAGAGTCATTGTTACCCATTTGGAAAAGTATATTGTTTTTTTCCTCGCGCTTCCTTCTGGTCATAAATGGATACCCCCTCTGACTCAGCTACATCACCAGAGGGACTCCTGTATGTTCCAGGGATGGGGAATAGCATGTTGGAGAATTGGACAGCTCTGATGACCATTTTAAAGGGGTAGGGGATGGGTTGTGATCCATAAGAGTAAGCCCATCGACACCAAGGAAGATGTGATCTGAGCTGCCAGCAGGACTGTGGCGTAGTATGAGTTGGAGCCATCAAAGCTCCATGCTCCATTGTAGAAGATGGCTCCACTCCACCCTCTGTCCCTCAGTTTACATAAGCCAGAGTGCTGGAAGCAATAGTACCAGTATGCAGATTCAGGGACAGTCTGGCACCAGCATACCAGTTTATTTTTTTAAGTAAATATTATTACACATGGGGCTCCAGAATATGTTAGTGGTCTTTTTCTTATATAGTCTGGCACAGAGTTTCTCAAATGAGGCCACCCTGGCCACTTTTGGCCACCAGCACAATCCTCTGGGGCAGCAGAATTCTTTTACAGCTCCAATTACAAAGGAAATGGAATGAACAGCTTCCTACCTTTTAAATAAACAAAGGAGATACATTTCAAATGAAAATACATCAGGGACTTGGTTTATTGTATGATGTGTTAAAAGCAATGTGCTACATCAGAGGGTGTTGAAGTAAGAAAAAAACTGAGGAGTGCGCAGTGAGGCCACCAACAAATTATGGTGGCTGCACTCAAGGCGGTTTGAGGCCACTAGGATTTAAGGCTTGAGAACCACAACTCTAGCAGCCACTTAAACCCAGTGACCACTTAACTTAGAAGTCACTCTTCAAAAAGCTGGGAATACACTTTATGGAGATGTGATTGAGAACATCGCCCTCTGCCATGTTAGTGGTTTCAAGGATACCAGTCATGCAATGCATCAAGACAGGGACACAGTTTTAAGTTATAGAGCATCTGTTATATTTTATTGAGAGGCAAATCATTTAAACTATATATATGTACACTATATGAGCAAAGAGACCCTACAGTCTGTTTCATAATAATGTAAACAAGTACTCCAGAGGAGTGCGGAAAGGAAGCCAGTTCAGAAGTATTTACAAGAGTTAAAATATATATATATTAAACATTAGATACGTCAAGTGATTTGGTAAAATTATCTACGAAACTATAGTATTTAAGAATGTAAAAAATACAGAAAATGTTTTCCATTTCATAAGGTAGCCATTAGAATCACTCTGAAAAACAAGAAGAAAGGCATAAGAGTCCATGATGCTTTTAAGGTTACAGCAAGTGATATAAATGACAACGTAAATCTGAAAAACAAAAATTAAACCAACTAAAGGACAAAATTATTAAAAATTTCAATGTTTGAAATAATCACAATGTTACAACAGCATCCTAAAAAATATTATATGTACAGAATTTAGACTTAAAAAAATACAGATGTGCCCTCATGGGTGAAATTCTTACACCTTTCTCCAGGGGGGGAAAACACCACGTCAGCATACACACACACACGCACACAATTAAAATAAACAATATGTAGATCTCTGGTTAAAGCCTCTTATACCTTCTAGTGTGTAAATCACAGTTACTTCTAGCTGTTATATGTGATTCTAGATAGTGTGAACAAGAAGCTCCTGAGCAGCTCTGCGATTCAGAGGCTCTGTGAGATGGTGACACATGACAGCGTCCCTGAAAAACCACTGCAAATCTGTCTGGTTTTACTTTAGCTTTCAAGCTGCCATCTGCAAGAGAAAGGGTCAGCTGTTGCATTGTACTTTTTAATCCCCCCCCCCCCCACATATAGCCCTATTTGCAATCTTCTGGGTTCGGGGTGGAATAAAGTAGTGTAATGTTTCAACCCCTGACATGTAATAAGCTTTTAGCCTTCACCGTGACACAAAATGGCTCGTGATGATCCTGCATCCACCCCTTTCAAACAGCAGTTCTGAGCTGAACCAAATGCGGTCTGGATTAACCCAAGTGTTACTATGGGTATACAGGCAGAAGCAGATCATGGTGGTCCATCGTGACTAGATATAATACTTTAATTCAGCACCACCCAGAATTAGTGGGTCAATTTTGGATTTGACTTTCTGGAAGTGTTTAGGCTGATAGTGCCGGTGTTGGGGAGCAGACAGACTTAAATCTTTAACACTTCACTTTACATCCCATCTTCTTCCATTATATCTGGCATTTACTGCTGCATGGCTACTTGTTCTCTACGCCACCCTGCAAGGTTATGACTACAGTAATGTGAGCCAGTTGGATGGCGCTTCCACTCTATCTACAGTGTAAACTACTCCAAAGATGGCCTAATTCACATTAAACCAGTCCATCCCCTCCCAACCATGCTGCTGCAGTTTCAATCCCTAACCCAAATGACACTGAAGGTATTTGAACTTGCAACCTCAATGCAGTAGGCTCCACACAGAAACACAGAAGTTGACGGCAGATAAGGACCGCAAGACCCATCCAGTCTGCCCATTTTTTTTTATACCCTATGAATGTGCCATCGGCATTTGCTCTGTCAATGGCCCATCTATTCATACTCATCTGTATTGCTCCCTTATGCCTGTCCCATGCATGTTTGAAGCCCTGCACTGTATTCATCTCCACCACTTCCTGAGGTAGGCCATTCCAAGCATCCACCACCCTTTCTGTGAGAAAGAACTTCCTCACATTACCCCTTAATCGGCTTCCCTCTAATCTCATGCTGCGTCCTCTTGTCCTGCTAATTTTTTTTATACTAAAACATGTTAGACTCTTTCACCTTGTTAATGCCCTTAAAGTGTTTGAATGTTTCAATCATAGCACCTCTCTCCCTCCTTTGCTCTAGAGTATACATATCGAGTTCAGTTAATCTGTCCTCATATGTTTTCTGATGCAGTCCCTGCACCATTTTGGTTGCCCTTCTCTGGACTGCATCAATTTGGTTAATGTCCTTGTGAAGATGTGGCTTCCAGTACTGCACGCAGTACTCCAGATAGGGCCTAACCAGTGTCTTGTAAATACAGGTTACTCACCTGTAACAGGTGTTCTAGGAGTGGTATATGTTGTTCATCCACACTTATTGGCAGGTTCCAGCGGGCTAGATCTGGCGCATGGGGGAGCCAAGAGTTTTACCACCCGAGTGAGTGGGACGCCAGCCTGAAGACCTTCCAGCAAGATTTAAAGCAGCAAGGAACCTGCCAATAAGTGTGGATTGAACAACATATCCACATCCCTAGAAAGAGGGATTATTATCTCTTTCTTATGACTAGTGATACCCCTACTAATACACCCCAGCATCCCCCTAGCCTTACCTACTGCTTTAGCGGTCTGCCTGGATGATTTCAGGTCATCTGTGATGATGATGCCCAAGTCTCTTTCTTCCCTTGCAACTGCCAGCAACTCCCCTCCCAACCTATAGGTGGCTTCAAGGTTTCTCTTCCCTATGTGCATGATCTTGCACGTCTTTGCATTAAACCCCAGTTGCCACTCTTCAGACCATTTTACCAGTTTATCCAGATCTCTTCTCATTCTGCCCACCCCATCTGGATCATCTACTCTGTTGCAAATCTTGATTTCATCTGCAAACAGACAAATCTTACCCTCCAGTCCATCTGCAATGTCACTGATGAAGATACTGAAAAGGACTAGCCCCAGGACTGATCCCTAAGGTACCCCACTTGTGACTTGCATCTCTTCTGACTGTATACTGTTTACCACCACCCTCTGTTTTCTGCCCCTCAACCAGTTTGCCACCCAGCTGACCAACTTCTGACCCAACGCAAGCCTACCCAGCTTATTAATCAATCTTCTACGTGGAACGGTATCGAAAGCTTTGCTAAAGTCAAGGTATGCGACATCAACTGTTCCCCCTTGGTCCACCACTCTGGTTACCCAGTCAAAGAAATCTATGAGATTAGTTTGACAGGACCTTCCTGTTGTAAACCCATGCTGTCTTGGATCCTGTGCTCCTATGGATTCCAGGTGTTGCACTATCCTTTCCTTAAGGAGTGCCTCCATAATCTTGCCCACTACTGAGGTAAAACTGACTGGTCTGTAGTTCCCTGCCTCTTCCCTGCTACCACTCTTTCAGGAGCGGGATCACATGAGCCCTTCTCCAGTCTTCTGGGACCTCTCCTGTGCTCAGAGACTCACTAAACAGTTCTGATAATGGCTCTGCTAGTTCCACCCTTAGCTCCTTTAGTACCATAGGATGTATGCCACAAGGTCCCATTGCCTTGTCCACCCTGAGCGTATCAAGCTCTTGTAGGACCCTTTCTTTTTTCAAGGGACTACTGCATACCTCCCTCCCCCGTGTCCATGGTGCTGAGCTGTGGGCCCTGCCCTACCTTCTCCTCAGTAAATACTGAGCAGAAGTATCTATTTCGGATAGATGCTTTTACATGGTCCTCCTCCTCATTCTTCTTGGACCATGTTGCCTACAGATGTGACGTAGCCTGCATGTAGCCCAGTTTGCAGCCAGCTGTTTTTTAAGATTATCACCCTGAGTGACACTAAAACCGTAAAATAAACAACGCCCCTAAACTCTGCTCCTAGCACCAGCCACTTTTCACTAATTCTGAGTACACTGCAGTTGCTCCAATGCCACTTGCCTTGCCACAGAAAACATTTATGGAGCAGTAAACGGCTGTGCTTTAAATGCAGAATAAGAGAGGTTCATAACAGCAATATGTTTTGCCTACCTGAATGGCTGGTTTTGCAAGTAAACATCTGTATGGCATTATACACTTGTCTGCAGCTTGAAAGTATAGCCAGAAACAATGAATGACTTAATAGAATTTGTTTTAAGAACATGGCCACTCCAGAACCGAAGTGATCCAGGCTAAAACCAGACAGATGCATGGCAACCCTAGCTGTGTTCTAAAGAACCATGTGCAGGACTGGCAGTGTCAGGCCTGCCGCGCTGCTACAGAATAAAGGTGCACTGGTACAGAAATACTTGCTCCCAGCAGTGCAGTGGAAGCCGATTAAATGCACAGCCTCTTAAATGGATTTTTGATGCATTCTTTAGAGATGCCATCAACAAAATATCCCTCTCACCCCATCCACCAGAAAAGGCATTTTCAACAACAAAACAAACAAAATCAGATTTGAATCCTCATTAAATACAGGTTTCAGTGTTTTTTCTTTTTTGGTAGGTCTCTGTCCCTCTTTATTTGGGAAGGTGCACCACCAGCCTTTTCTGGAACTCAACAGGGGCCCTTAAGTCCCAAGGCAGCTTTTCAAAATGGGTGATCGGGCCTTCGCTGTCTTTGCGCCCAGATTGTGGAACTCCCTCCCAGTAAACACTCGCGCCTCCCCCTCCCACTTCTGTTTCAAATCCTCCCTATGGGGTTTCCTCAAACTGGCATCCTCCTGTTTCTGCACTTAAGGAGCCCTCCCTAGTCCAAGCTGTCCGGCTGAGGTGATTCTAACCCAGCAATTATCATGTGAGGAGACGAGTCTCCTGGTTCTGAATGTGCTCAATCCACTGGCTAAACCTGCTGCTATCGGCTGTCTTGCCTGGAAAGGTGTTCCGTTCTTGCCTTTCTGTACATATTATGTGAATATTCTGTACTATCCCTGAGCTTTTGGGCTCCAGCCCACTAATATGTATTTGTGACGTTCTATATATTGACTGCTGTCAAACACATGTACCATACTGTTTCACATGTGATGCGATATATATACTGTCAAATTGTTCTCGCCTGTACCTTGTAACCTCCTGGGTCGCTCCTGAAAATAGGCACTTTGCTGTCTAGTGTGCTTACCTGGTAAACAAAAGTAAATAAATAAATAAGATTCAGCTAAAGTCCCCCCAGACAGGAGGTTCAGAGCTCCTTTGACTCAAGAGCGTGCTGTCCTATGGATGACCACTAGAGGTCTCTTGTACAGTTACAACTACTCAGCATAGCTTCCGACTGTTGTCCACAGCTTTAACACTAGATGGCACTATGATGCACAGGTTGCCTTTTCTCATATGCAGTATTTTTCACAAAAGATCTTTAGAGTAACAAATGGCACACAAGCATGTTGGTGAACAGCGAGAAAGCTAGGAAGGGCCCTCTGCAGCCATGCCAACAAGGTCTGGTCTGCTTTTGTTTGATTACGTAATGTATATAGTCACATGGAAATAGCTTTTTATTTAAAACAAATGTACATGTCCTGTGTTTAACAGTACTCTGGTTAAAAGACTTTTCTGGTCCACGAGACCTTGCAGAGTACCCCCACCAAAAGAGCTGAAAATATTATTCTGTCCTGCCAACTGGTGCACATGATTATTTCATTATAATACTTAAATCATTCAGCGGAACTTCATAGAGTTATATTGTCATATTGTTATTTAGTCAGTTTGGTGGAAATAATACATATCTGCACAGGAAGGGCTTCCTTCTTCCATCACGTCCTGTAAGGAAGTTCTTCCAGTGGGGCGGACTGAAGCCATAAGAGGAAGTGCATGACAGAGTTACAAGAAGTGGTACCACAGTAATTCTGTTCTATTGCCCAACCTAAAATGAAGCCACACTGCTGGTCTTCTGTTGACTAGAACCACAGAAGAAACCTTCATAATGGCTCTTTCCCTCTCTCACAGCATCATCTGTCACCAATAGGGTGATCATGACGAAAATAAACTGAAAGTCAGCAAAATGACAAAACAGACTGCCATCCTAACCAGCAACATGGCTTCCTCTTTGGAGAGCTCCACTTTTCTTCAGCCAGTCAGCGCTCAAGTTCTTACAAGAATACCGTGATGCAAGCAGGAAGCTCTTTTGGGAGATCAGGCCTTCAAAGCAATGGCAGCACATACTGCCTCCATTTGCCAGAAGAGGCACAAGATGCCCTTTCTGGCAGTCAAGGACCGAGTTCAGCTACAGATACACATTGAAATATCCCCTTCCCCCTCCTTATAGCAACAGTGCACAATCATGGAATTAAAAAAAAAGTTATTAGCTGAAGCAAGTGCTGGGAACTAGGGCTGTACAATTTTGTTAATTCAACTTTTTGTTACTTTAATAACAGCTTTCTAAACTCCACAGCCCAGTACAGATCTATGCCAGGTCGGCCATCTTTGTTTTTCTAATGGAGGGTGAGATGCTGTCAAAGAACACCTGCTGTGAAGCACCACCCCCAAGTTGCTCTGGCAATACCAGATACGAAGACCAGGTGCACAAAACATGAGGTCAAAGGGCATAACGAGGTGGATGCAGGCAAACACAGCATTTTCCTACCTTGGGCATTGTATTACAATGCATATATGAATATAACATGATTGCAGCTGCAGTGATTACAGTGGCATGCGCTGTTGTTTTACAGTTTAACTCCTCCCCAGTCAAAGCCAAAAGGTAACTGGCTACTTTGATTAGGTCTGATACTAAGCAAACAGCTTAGAGAATACCAAATACCATTTGATCAGTCTTCCTCTACAGTGTCTAACAAGTACAGCACAGTACAGTACTACTCACCCTAGGTATATCACTATGTACATCTTTATAAGAAGGTCTATAGCAATTACATGTAAACATTATTGTGGTGAGGAAATACTAGGATAGCATAGGCCAAGCTACAACAAGGTAAGTGTCAAACGTGAATGTGGATCCAAAACTACCCAGAGCACTAGTATATACTTCACATGAGAAAGAACAGAGCTCCCATAAGCCACCCACCTTGTCGCCTGCACTGTCACTGACCTTGGGCCATCATAAGCTGAGGCACAGATTGCCAATGGAACTATCACGCCCCGGCAGTTGCTAATCATTAGCAGTTGCTCTCCCCGTGGAATCAGGTTTTGTAATGACTACAGCGTATACCATACTTTGAATGTGTTGGGAAATAAGCTGGAAATGCGGTAGGGGTTTGAATACCTGTCAAAGCCTGTGGGACTACCTAGCATTGATGCATTTACCATAATAAAGAAATGTTTTAACTGGGTGAGAATGTGGCACAATAGTTCTTTCTGAAGATACTACATGCATTAGATTGGTAGAGAGAGCCTGGACTGCTGAGCTGAAGTGTGATACAAGTAATGACAAAGCTCCCAGTCAGATACCAGTAGTGACTGTTGAAGCTCCCAGTCAGATACCAGTAACAACCATCAAATCTCTATGTCAGATTCCAGTAAAGATAGCCAAAGCTCCGGTTAGATACCAGTAATGACTGCCAAAGCTTCTGGCCAGAATCCAGTAATGACAGACAAAGCTCCCAATCAGAGACCAGTAATGACTGACAAGAGCTCCCAGTCAGAATCTAGTAATGACTGCCAAAGCTCCCAGTTAGAAACCAGTAATGACTCCCAAAGATCCCAGCTGGAAACCAGTAATGACTGATGAAGCTCTCAGATGAATACCAGTACTACCTGATGAAGCTCCCAACTGGATACCAGTAATGACATCCAAAGCAACCAGTCAGATACCAGTAACAATAGCTGAGCTCCCAGTCGGATACCAGAAATGACTGGCAAAGCTTCAGCAGTAGTTGTGCATCAGTAAGGACTGTCAAAGTTGCCTGTAAGAACACAGGTACTGACTGTCGGACAAGTGAGTGGGTTCTAGTATAGAGTCTTGGTTGGTCCAGATAATGAGTATGATGCCCAGCATTCACAGTGGATGAACCAACAGGTTGAACCCAGTCTTGACTAATGTTTCCCTTCAACCACCCCTCCCCCAAAACATCCACTGACATTTTAAATTATCTGCCAAATGTTCGGTTCATGTGTGGCCTGTGAGTTTTTATGGTCCTAAGGAAGCCAAGGCAGACAACAGGCTCTGCCAGTTCATTCCTAACATTGGGTAATGTTGATACCTGTCCACGTTTTGACAAATACCTCATTACAGTGCATAGTTCAAATCAAGGAAGCACACAATAAATTTAAAAAAAAAAAAGTACAGTACATGTAAACTATAAATACATTTAAAGTTCTAGTACATACTTTAAAAATGTTTTCAATTAGTTTATACTTTCAATTTTGTTCACATTAATATCTCATCATCATCACACACTACAGACAACAGATATGGCGAACACAGCTGCAACTTCACCAATGGGAACTGATGTACAATGATAGATACACGCAGAACAACCAATCAAAAGTAAATATACTAAATGGTGGCAGTGGGCATCTATGCTAAGGAAGTCACAAACAGAAGCAGCTTTGTTCAATGTAAACATCGATTTTATAGGGACAGAGGTCCTGTTTTCTTTTTCAATATTCTTGACAATAAACATATTGGAAGTGCCTTGGATGAGGTATAAAGGTGTCCCTCAAGGATTAAGGCCGTTACCGATGTAAGCTTTTCTGTGCCTCCAAGCAAGCTGTCAAAATCCATGACTTCATACTTGCTTTTTAGTAGCAGCTGGGGCAAAGCCATCTGCACTGGAATCTAAAAATAAAACAAGATGTAGAGGTTAGCGCTACAGAACTATTCCTCCTCCTCAGCTGTGTCAGAGATGCACATCAGGACATGCACTGATGCAGACATACATACATACATACAACACAGTTTTTTCTAATTCTATTTTCCCCTTTGCACTTATCCATAGGGACGACCTCCTGACCACCGTCACCTTCCATCCTATTGAGGCTCACCCTGTCTAGGTAACCAGGGACTCATAGGGCACCCACAACACACTGCTGAGTTGCCCACTCTAGCCCCCCATGAGGGTGGGCTCCGTCTACAGCTCGAGCTTCACCCCCAAATCTAGCTGTCCACAGTAGACATGAAACCCCAGAGCCAACCAGAAGCCAAGGGTTGGGCCCCGCAACAGATGAGGCTTCATCTGTCCTACTAGCTGCCTGCATCCCCCCCCGCTAATTCCCTTCCCTGGAATACCACCATGCAGGATGCATGTGATTCCCATGCATGTAGTGTGTTGCTTGTGTCTGCCACATACCAACGCCCTCATCTGCAATGTCTCTGACTGACGCAACCACCCAGTCTCCACTGGGCGGTAGTCGAATAGCAAGGTACAGAACCATCCTTCTCAGAAAGAGAGCAGTCGGTGAAACACTCCATCCTCCTTCCTGTGGGCATGTCCCAACAATCTGCACTCATTCCTCAATGCAGGTCACCTGCATAGTGAGCAGTAGCACGCCTGGATTGGCTACATATGCACTCAACTTGACACAAAATGAAACATCCAAACACACACAATGAAAGGGTCCTGAAAGAACTCTTAAAACTCAAGGTGGACAAAGCCATGGGACCGGATGGAATTCACCCCAGAATTCTAAAAGAACTAAGGGGAGACCTACTGATACCACTGACTACCCTTTATAACAAATCATGGGAGGATGGTGTGGTACCTGAGGACTGGAGGAAGGCTGATGTGACCTCCCTTCACAAGAGTGGGAGCAAGGCAGAGGCAGGAAACTACAGACCAGTTAGTTTGACCTCAGCAATAGGGAAAATGATGGAGTCACTTCTGAAGGAAAGAACTGTCGAGTACCTAGAGGCCAACAGGGCACAGGACCCAAGGCAGCATGGATTCACAGCGGGAAGGTCATGTCAGATGAATCTAATAGATTTCTTCGGCTGGGTGACCAAAGTAGTAGACCAGGGAGGGGCTGTAGATATGTCCTACTTAGACTTTAGCATGGCATTTGACACAGTCCCACACAAAAGATTAACAAACAAGTTAACCAGCCTGGGAGTGGGTCCCAGGGTTGTAGTCTGGGTATCAAATTGGCTGGAAATCAGGACGTAGAGGGTAATAGAAAATGAAGCATGCTCTGGAGAAAGAGGAGTTACTAGTGGGGTACCACAGGGTTCAGTATTGGGACCGGTACTCTTTAATGTCTTTACAGGCGCCACTGCGGAGGGGCTGGAAAGAAAAGTATGCCTCTTTGCAGATGACACAAAGATCTGCAACAGGGTTGATACACAAGGAGGGGTGGAAAGGATGAGAAGGGACTTAGATAAAATATTTATTTTTATACAGGCTTGAAACATATCATTAGGTTTTACAACCTTGTTTTCAAGACAGTCCTGTCAAAGACACAGTTGGCAAAGTTCAAGCAATGGTCAAGAGTATGGCAGCTTAGTTTCAATGCAAAGAAGTGCAAAGTAATGCACCTGGGAAACAAAAACCCAGGGGAAGAGTACACAATGGGGGGTTTACTAACAACAAAAATGGAAAAGGATCTGAGGGGTTCTTATATCAGATTACCTTAAGGTAGGCAATCAATATGAGAAGGCAGTAAGGAGGGCTGGGGGATTCTGGGATGCATAGGGAGAGGCATCACCAGTAGAAAACAGGAAGTTGTTATCCCTCTGTACAGACAGTTGGTGAGATCCCATCTGGAGTACTGCGTGCAGTTCTGGAGACCCCATTTCTGCAAGGACATAGACAGGATGGAGACAGTCCAGAGGAGGGCAACCAAAATGGTGCAGGGTCTGCACCAGAAGCAACACGAAGAGATTACGAGAGCTTAATGTGTATACCTTTGAGGAAAGGAGGGAAGCGAAGGACATGAAAGAAACTTTCAAGTACCTCAAGGAATCAACAAAGTCCAAGAGGGTAGTATATTTCAGAAACAGAGAAGTGCAAGAACAAGGGGCAGAATTTGAAGATGGGGGGCGGACTCAGGGGCATTGTGAGGAAGTATTTTTCCACAGAGAGGGTGGTGGATGCATGGAACAGCCTTCCTGAGGAGGTCGTGGAGTCAAAAACAATGGAGGAATTCAAGAATGCATGGGACTGACACAAGGCAATTCTTGTGGGGGGGAGGGGGGTAGGAGGAAGTAGGCTGCTGGTTAACTTAAGATCTGCAGCTTATCCAATAGGTAGGGAAATGGGCAGACTAGGTGGGCCAAGTGGTCCTTATCTGCCAAAGTCTATGTTTCTATGAAACCTACACACAATTGTGCACTTTAAATTGTAAAAAAGAAAAACTCCTCTGGAATGCACTGCTACTTTGGGGGTCTGGCATATGCCCTGGAATCCCAAACTGGGAGCAACTAGAGAGTGAGTGTCTGATGGAGGTGAGGTGCTTGTCTTCGGGGTAGGGAGGACACAGGCAGCCCAATACTGGTGCACCCCAACTACCGACTGGCCAAGAAGCAGCAACTGCATCAGCCATGCAGGCAGCCAATTGCCCTGCCCTCCTGACCACGGGAAGGTTGCGGCCATTGTGGCCCTGACTGTCAGTGGGGATGGGAGAAATGTACCATTTCTAGTGCAAAACTTTTCAGTCTGCAGATTACTGATACACGTGTTAAGTATCCATCAGTTTGCTGCTGTCCACAAACAGGGAAAATTTACGAAGATAACAGTTGTACTGGGATTCAGTGCTGGATATGGAGCGTTCTCATTTTGTTAATATCACATATGTCATTCTACGCCATCTTAGAATCAAACTGGGGCACGATTTTTACAAATCGATACCACAGCATTCAACTCTGCATTCCAAGGTACGCGATTACATTATTCAATAGGACTTCATGTACACTGCAGCACTCTTAGATCCAGTCTCAAAACTGCCAACTTTTTTTTTAATCCTCTTTCACTTGCCCAGCAGCACCCCACTCCTTCAGGTACAGCCTCCTTTTCTGCCCACCACACTCACCCCTCAGCACCACGGGTAACATTCAAATTCCAGATGTCCCCATGTCACCCTGGGTATGGCTTGTCCCAGCCAGGCCCCTTTGACCTAGTGGATAGCGTGACACTGCACCATTTCTCCTCTGCTGCAGGCTAGTATCTACTGTTGGCCTCCCATGCATCATAGAGGAAAACGGCCTTCTAATCTGGTGACGGGCATGCAGCATGTATGAAAGGTGCTATATAAACCCAATTTATCTTTCTTACCTTTGTAAACTGCTCTGAGCTGCAGTGTTTATGAAAAGGGTTACATAAAACTCTAATTCCTTTTCTTCCTTTTATAAAGCCTTTTGGGATGCAGTCTGTATGAAAGGCATTACAGGAAAGAACAGTTACAGAAGAACTTACCGTAACAGCAGATCTTCGAGGAGATCTCAGTCATCAGTGTGCACCACGGGAACTTCACTGTCAGTTAAGCAGAAGCCACACAGAAGATTTCACAGCAGTACAACTGGGGCCACCCACACCGACATCACCTGCTGGTGTCATCAACCCTATTAAGGTGTGAGCTGCCCCGCTCCCTCCTTAGTTCTTTCCCCCAGAGACTAATGGAGTAAGCTCATGTTGTGGGAGACCGAGGAGAGAGAGAGAGACAGAAAGAGAGGTGCCCAGGTCCAAATAAATGGCTGGATACACCAGACAACCAGTCTGAGACAAGGACCCCAAACAGGAGGATGGTGGGAGGGAAGTTCACTGATAACGAGATCCCTCAAAGATCTACTGTTATGGTAAGTTCTTACGTAACTGTTCGGTCTTCTTTGGGGTATCTCAGTCATCAGGTCACACTGTATGAATGAGTCCCAAGCAGTTGCAAGTGAAAGCAGAACAGTCTGGGAGGTAGGCAAACTGAGGCCTATGAGAGAAGGCCCTGAAGAACAGCCCGGCCAAAGCCTGCTCGGGCTCCAGAAGGGATGTCCAGACAGTAGTGCTTGGTGAAAGTATGGATGGTACTCCAGCTGGCAGCAGTACAAATGTCAGCAGCTGAAACCTCCTTGAAACAGGCCACAGAAGTAGCTATGCCCCTTGTAGAGTGGGCTTTCACTGCCCTAACAAGTCCTCCCCCAATTCTACTTTATCACTGCCGTGCCAGACTCTCTCAGCAGGTGCGCCCAGCTCGGCCATGTACCTGCCCGCCTGAAGTCCTCAGTCGGCCGCCTCTCCTTCCACTACCTGGCCACCCAACACCCTGGCTCCGAGTCCCCCGAGGTGGGACCGCCTACTCCTCCTGGTGCTTTATCTATAATCTAGTAGAGCAACCAGGCAGGGAGGAGAGCTGGAGGGACCCAGCACTGGGTGTGGTTTCCTGGCAACTCCTTGCCATGTTTGTTGTAACAAAACAATACAATTGGCCAACTATTTTTTTTTTTTTTGTAATTTTACTATTTACGCCTCCTCCTCACCCCCTCGGGAACACATGGAGTCATCCCCCTATGGCACACACCCTTCCTGGCCATCATCCGTCGCCCATGTAGCCTCGGTTATACCCCCCAGGCGGGGACAGGGCGGGTCCCAATGCCCCAACACTGCAGTAACGTCAGTCGGGAGGATGCCAGGTGGGCAGCCGTAAATCAGGAGCAAGCTCTGGTGCTCCGTCTCCGACGGAGCAAAGAGGCATTTTCCCTGTTTTCTCTGGGGAGTGGCTGGTGCCCTGACGTCAAGGCATATCCAACGTCTGCCACTCCCTCCACTCCTTCTCTCTACTTTGCAGTGCCTGCTATATCTCCAGCCTCCATCAGAGATCAGCAGAGCACCGAACAGGGACCCCTGTCCCTCCCCGGGAGAGGAGAGGAGAGCTGTCCTCTGGATGGCTCAATCCTCTCCCTCCCCTGCTGATCCCCAGCAACCCAGGCTCGTTCCCGAACCCGGGTCACCGGCGTGACGCGAGGTGTGGTGTCCATCGCTTCAACCCTCTGTGCCACCGGGCCAGCTGGCCAACTATTTTGACAAACATCGTTTGGAAACCTGAACCCCCTCTCTTCCTGGAGTGAAAGAAACAAAAAGCAGCTTTGTATTTTTGCAGTCCTTAGTTCAGAGCAGATAATATTTCAGAATTCTGCACACATCTAAAGTATGCAGCAGTTCTTCCCCTGGACTGGCAAGCTCTGGAAAACACACAGGGAGGTGGATAAACTGGTTCAGGGTAAACTTAGACACCACCTAGGTTTGTGAAAAATCAAATAGGGCTCCTCACACCAGTGAGCCTGAAGCTCAGAAATCCTTCAATCAGAAGTAAGAGCAACCAAAATATACTTTCCAAGAAAGAAAGTGTAGCTTGCAAGTGCAGCTGCCTCAATTTCTCCAAAACAAAATTTAAATCCCAAGCCAGGACAAGAGTACGGAATGGAGGTTTCAGGTGCAAGATGCCCCCAAGAAAAGTATGGGACACATCTACGAGAGCCACAGTATGACCATCCATGGGCTTGTGAAAGGCAGAGACTGCAGAAAGGTGCACCTTGAGGGAGCAATACTGGAGGTCTTAGTCTGACTGTAGTATCAGGTAGTCCAAAATCTGGCTCACCAGAAAAGGTAAAAGGGTCCAGATGGTGCTTGGCAGCCCAGATGGCAAACCTCTTCTACTTCATGGCATATGTGGCCCTAGTGGAGGGCTTCTGAGCTGCTACGAGGATGCCAGCTACCTTCTGAGAGACTCCAAAAAGGGCAATGGCTATGTCCTCAGCAGCCAGGCATGCAGATGAAGAGACCTGAGATTTGGATGGACCAGAGTCCCCTGAACCTGCGTTAGCAGATCTCTGCAGAGGGGAGGAGGCACCGGAGGTTCCACTGCTGTTACAGTAATGGAAACCATATTTGCTGTGGCCAGCAGGGTGCGATCAGGATTATGCTGGCCCCCTCCATCTGAAGCTTGGTTAGCACACTCTAGAGTCAGAGAAAACAGAGGGAAGGAATAAAGGAACCTCCGGGCTCCAGGAGAGGGACAACGCAGCTCACCAGAAAACTCCAGGCCCTGGATCTAGCGAGCAGAAACTGGGCAGTTTTGCGTTGAGTAGGGACACAAAAAAGTCCGACTCCGGATGAACCATCTGTCGAACAGATCTTCTGTGACAGATGACAGAAGTTCCATTCATGCATCCCGAGTCTGGCTGAGGCTGTCACCACAGTGTTCAGTACACCTGGAAAATGGACTGCCGAGAGCTCCAGGCTCATGGTCCAGTGCCCAGTACCAGACTCTCATGGCCTCCTGCAAAGTGGGTATGAATGCGTCCCCTCCCTATTTGTTCATGTAGTAGACCACAGAAATTATCTGACTGAATCAACAACTGGCCTGGAAAGGCGTAGCTGATGTCAGTGACTGATGTTGGCAGAGGCGGTCCCCAGGGTAGACTGCTAGCTAGAATTTTGGTGTGGTCCTGGTGCCTGATGGCTTAGTTCTACCAGTGTGGCCTGTTGCAAGAGCTTTCCTCAAAGTAAGATGAGGGGATTCTGAAAGGCCTACACTTGCATACAGAACTACCCGCATCTCAAGGACATTTATATGGAGGAACGTCTCAATCTGGGACCATGTCCCCTGAGTCTGAAAGGGACCAGGTGTGCTCCCCAGGCCAAGCCGGAGGCATCCGTAGTGATATTCTGCTGGGGTTCGTGATCAGGAATGGGACCCCTCAAGAGTTTTGGGGTTTATCCACCACTGTAGCACTGTGGCCTAAAGAGGAGACCAGCACTAGTGGCTCCAGGTTGTCAGTGTTGGTCCCACTGAACCTGGAGGGTCCACTGGAGCACCCACATGTGCAGTCTGGCCAAGGGGACTATGGCTATGGCTGCAGCCGAGGATCAGAAGCCTCAAGTAAACACTTGCAGAAACATAACAGCTCTGAGCCGCCACCTCAGCCTGTGAAATAATGCACTCTGCTCTGTCTGGAAGAAGGAAGGCCCTGCTCAGCGCCGAGTTCAGGACCGCCCCCTATATATTGCAGCCTGTGGGACAGGATCAAAATGGACTTGGGCATGTTGACAGTGATGCCTAGGGAGAGAGGAACAACTGGGGGGGTTCTCTCCAGAATTCAGAGGAACTGATCCCGGGAGTTTTGAGGAGCCAGTCATCCAGGTAGAGGAAGATGTACAGGTCTCCTCTCCGAAGGGCAGCAGCTACTGCTGCTAAGCATTTTGTAAAGACCCGCGGTGCAGAGGATAAGTCAAAGGGCAATACTCTGAATTGGTACTGTTTGCCCTAAATGAGAAACTGCCTGTGTGGGGGACACACTGAAATATGCAGGTAAGTGTGGTAATTCTCTAGAATAGCACTACCGGAATAGCACCAGTCAACTAAGCGCTAGTCTGGACAGTGCTACCACTGACAGCAAGAGGGGATTTACAGCGCTTGCAGTAAATGCTCCCCAGGTTGCTGTCTGTGGTGCTGACAGTGGACAAGGGTACCAGAATCCTGGAGGCTGGCCGAGCTGCTCCTGTGGTGTGGAGGGGCTGAGGTTCAGAGCAGCTAGGCCAGGCGGCAGTGGAGACTAGGGTTCTAATCCTGGTCTCCTTGGATTTTGGCGATTGGGACTTTGTTTTTTTTTTTTTTTACAAGGGGCCATGGAAACAGTATTCCATGGTCCCACAAATCCAACTTGCCCGTTATCCCCCCAAGTGAGAATCCTTTTGTCCACGGAGTGCAAGAGGCAGAGCCCCCTGCAAAAACAAGAGAGACAGCATTTTTGTTGCACAGTTCTTGACCGTGCTGTTCTGGTCAGCGATGTTCCGACCCAGTGCCAGTAAGCGTCCTGCATATCGAGGGAGCACAGCCAGTCGCCCTGCTTGAGCAGGGGCAGTAGACCTGGGAGAGTGACCATGCAGAGCTTTTTGTATTGGATACAGAGGATAAGTAAGGTCTTTAAGATCTAGAATAGGCCTCAGATCTCCAGTTCTTTTGTGGATCAGAAAGAACCTGGAATAGAATCTCCTGTTCTTCTGCTGTGTGGGTACTGGCGCAATCACCCTTTTCCACAGAAGGGAATGTACCTCCTCCCGAAGAACCATTGCATGGGCCGGAGGATAGGTGGAAGGTACCAGAAGAGTCTCTGGGGGTGGTTCCAAGAGCTCCAGAGTATGACCCCTTTCTATAATTTGAAGAATCCAAACATCTGAAGTTATGGTTCTCCACTGACTGAGATTGAGGGAGAACCGACTTCCAACCACCACCTCTTGGTCGGGGACTGGAAGAGGGAGGTCTGGCAAGGAGTCAGGCAGAGGCGGATCCGGCCACTGGGTCATTTTGTGGCAGGACCTAAGGAGGAGGAGGTAGGCAAGGCAAAATTGGCCTTCTGTTTACCCTGGGAATGTGAGCTTACACCGGACTTGTGGAACACCTTACGAAAGGACGGGCATTATCTACTCCTGGGCTGGGTATGGTAGAGCGAATGGACATATTTAATAGCCCTATCTGAGGTCTGTAAATAATTACTTATGTCCTGGACATCCAGCCCAAAGAGTTTTGAGTCACTGAAGGAGGCATTAAGCACCTTCTACTGGACATCTGCCGCGAAGCCCTATACTCTCAACTAGGCATGCCTACGGAGGCAAATACCTGTGGCAGCAGCCCTGGCACCAGTGTCAGATACGTCGCACAAGGCCCTGAGGAGATGTTTGCTAATATCCTCGGCAGTCTGAAGGGACTTAATGACCTCCTGTTTCTGGGAACACTCTGGGAGAGCCTGAGCAGGCCACCTTGTCATCCTTCCAGATGGTGTTCTGGTACTTGACCATATGAGACAGATAATTAGCAATCTGGAGTCCCAGAGTGGATGAGGCATAAAAATAGGTTACTCACCTGTACCAGTAGTTCTATGAGTGGTATACGACATTCATCCACACTTCTGGCAGTGTTCCTTTCCTTTTAAGACTCCACCGGAATGTCTTCAAGCTGGTTCCTCCCACCCACCCGGGTGGTAACTCCCCTAGCACAGCCCCGTGACATCATATCCTACTCGCTGGAAGCAAGACCTTTGTGCCACTTGCCAGGGGAGTTCGGGTGAATCAGTGTGGATAAACATCATATACCATTCCTAGAAACATAAGACTTTGATGGCAGATAAGGACTACTTGGCCCACCCAGTCTGCCCATTTCCCTACCTACTGGATAAGCTGCAGATTCTAGTTAACCAACAGCCTACTTCCTGCAACCCCCCACTATAATTGCCTTATGTCTGTCCCATGCATGTTTGAATTCCCCCACTGTTTTAGACCCAACAACCTCCTCAGGAAGTTTCCATGTATCCACCACTCTCTCCATGAAAAAAAATTTCCTCACATTACCCCTGAGCCGTCCCCCTTCTATCTTTAAATTGTGCCCCTTGTTCTTACACATCTCTTTTCTGAGAGATGCTACCCTCCTGGACTTTGTTGATTCCTTGAAGTACTTGAGCGTTTCTATCATGTCCCCGTCCCTCCTTTCATCAAGGTATGCATATTAAGCTCTCTCAGTCTCTCTTCATATGGTTTTCTGCAGACCCTGCACCATTTAGTTGCCCTCCCTCTGGACTGCTTCCATCCTGTCTATGTCCTTGCGTAGATGAGGTCTCCAAAACTGCACACAGTACTCAGATGGGTCTCACCAACTGTCTGTATAGAGGGATAACCACTTCCCTTTTCTACTTGTGATCCCCTTCCTAGCATCCCAGTAGCCCCTGGTTCTCCTTACCGACTTTCACATTGCTTACCCACCTTTAGGTCATCTGATATGACTGCCCCAGGTCCTTTTCCATTTTTGTTGTTGTTAGTACCGCCCTGCTATTGTGTACTCTACTCCTGGGTTTTGTTTTCCAGGTGCATTACTTTGCACTTCTTTGCATTGAATCTAAGTTGCCATATGTCTGACCATTCCTCCAACCTTGCCAAGTCCCTTCTCATCTTTTCTACCCCCTCTTGTGTATCAACTCTGTTACAGATCTATGTGTCATCTGCAAAGAGGCATAACTTTCCCTCCAGACCCTCTGCAATGTCACTTATAAAGGTGTTAAAGAGGACTGGACCCAGTACTGAGCCCTGAGGTACTCCACTAGTAACCTCCCTTTCTTCAGAATGTGTGCCACTCACTATTACCTTCTGTGTCCTGTTGTGCAGCCAGTTTGCTACCGAGGCTACCACCCTGGGACCCACTCCCAGGCTGGCTAACTTGATTATTAATCTTTTGTGTGGGACTGTGTCAAATGCCTTGCTAAAGTCTAGGTATGCCATATCCACAGCCCCTCCCTGGTCTATTACTTTGGTCACCCAGTCAAAGAAATCAATTAGATTCATATGAGATAACCTTCCTGCTGTCAATCCATGCTGTTTTGGGTCCTGTGCTCCGCTGGCCTCTAGGTACACAACAATTCTTTCTTTCAGAAGTGATTCCATCATTTTCCCTACCACTGACGTCAAACTTACACGTCTGTAGTTTCCCTCTTCTGCCTCTCCACTTCTGTGAAGGGAATCACATCTGCCCTCCTCCAGTCCTCAGGTACCACCCCATCCTGCCATGATTTGTTAAAAAGCGTGGTCAGTGGTGTCACTAGGTCCTCCCTTAGTTCTTTTAGGATTCTGGGGTGAATCCCATCAGGCCCCATTGCTTTGTCCACCTTGAGTTTTAGAAGTTCTTTCAGGACTCTTTCTTCTGTGAATGGACTGGTGACAACCCCCCAACCCAGACTGCTTCTATTGTCTGGTTTAGGCAACTCCTCCTCATCTTCTTTTGTGAATACTGAGCAAAAGTATTCATTCAGTATCTCTGCCTTTTCACTGTCTCCCTCTGCCCACCTCCCTCTCCTTTATTAATCTTCACTATCCTCCTTAACCTTTCTATGCTCCTAATGTACCTATAAAGGTTTTATTCCCTTCTTAACTGAGTTGGCTATTTTTCCTCGGTTTAGGCCTTTGCAATTCTGACTGCCTTCCCACTTCTTTCTGCTTTAATTGATACAATTCCTGTCATGCTCCTTCTGTGATTCCTTATACTTTTGAATGCAGCTTTTTCTCCTTAACCTTCCTGCCACCTCTTTGGAGAACCATAGTGGTTTTCCTCCACTTTGTTTTATTTGTTTCGCACAAAGGTGTTTGCCTCTATGATGGCAGTTTTGATTTTCTCCATTGTTCTTCCACCCTCCTTTTGGCCATTTGCTAGTGCATTCTTCAGGTAGTCAGCCATTTTGTCAAAGTCAGCCCTTCTAAGTCCAGTATCCTTGTTTTTGTATGGCTTTATGTCCATGGTTGTGCTCATTGTGAAGCACACTGTGCAGTGGTCACTTGTTCCCAGATGTCTACAGACTTCTAAATTTGTAATCCTCTCTCCATTTGAGAGTACCAGGTCTAGTATTGCTCCCTCCCGAGTGGGTTCCAACACTAGCTGTCTAAGGCCTGCCCCCTGCACAGCATCGAGAATGACCCTGCTCTTGGATGTGGCTGCAGTACATGTCATCGAGTTAACATCTGGCATATTTAGGTCCCCCATCAACAGTATCTCCCCTTTTTCAACCATTTTGAGAATGTCCTCTATCATTTTCTTGTCCATTTCCTCCCCTTGAGATGGGGGTCTATATACAACCCCTGTGCGGATTGTGATGCCATTCCCTGTCTCCAAGGTGACCCAGAGTGCCGCCTGTCCTCTCCCTTTACTTTTTAGTTCCGTAGCTTTGATCCCTTCCCTTATGTATAGAGCTACTCCACCTCCTCTTTTACCTTCCCTGTCCCTTCTGTAGATTGTGTACCCTAGTATGTTGACATCCCAGTCATGGTTCTCTGTGTACCATGCTTCCATGACTGCCACAATATCCAATTGTTCATCTTCCATCAGGGCTACTAGCTCAGGAAGCTTGTTCCCAGACTACGGGCATTGGTACTCATTGCCCTCCATTTAATGTTGGCTTTATCCTTCCCCCCTTCCCTGCTCTTATTGCCCTTGTCTATTTTCCATTTACCCTGTCCTGCCCTGTATTGGGCTCTGTACCTCAGTGTTTACCTTACTACCTGCCATGTTTTGTGGGGGGAGGCTTGAAATTTCCTGCCTCTTATCAGCACCTCCTCCCTTGGCTAGTTCAAAAGCTTGCCAAGGAAGTATTTAAACCTATCACCTAGGAGCTTGGTTCCCTTCGTGGACAGATGCAGACCATCATGCCAGTATAGACCTTTATCTCTCCAGGTGGACCCCCAGTCCCCAATGAAGCCAAAGTCCTGTGCTCTGCACCAGTTTTGCAACCATTCATTAAACTGCATGGTTGTGCAGTACCTTAGCCTCACCCCTACCATGGACTGGCAGCACCTCCGAGAAGGTTACCATGCTTGCTACCCGTCTGAGGCCCCTCCCCAACTCCACAAATTCATTCTGCACTGCACTGATCCCTTATTACCTGGCTATTACCTACTGCAAGAGCCATCTCAAAGTAAGATAGTACAGTTACTTAAGAACTTACCGTAACAGTAGTTCTTCGAGAGAGGCTCTTGCAGTAGTTACCTTTTTCCCTCCCACCTTCCCCCTACTTCTGCTGCTGTTTCTAGCCGTTTTTTAGGCTCCAGGAGCCCACTCTTTTCTCTTGCCACACATTCTTAGGTAAGTAGTTATGTATAAACTTACCGTAACAGTAGATCTTCAAAAGAGGCTCTTGCATCAGTTAATTGCACTGCATTGCAATAACCATTAGGACTAGAGCCGTCAGGCACCAGGATCACATGGAAAACTTTAGCTAGCCGTGCCTGGCGGAGGACCGCCCACCCGATGTCACGCGATGGACGTCAGTGTGACACTATATAGTTGAGCGGTCCCCGCCTGCCCTCCTGCCAGAGACCCAAGAAGGTGTGGCAGGAGAAAAGTGGGCTCCTGGAGCCTAAAGAATGGCTAGAAAGAAATAGCAGCAGAAGTAGGAGGAAGGTGGGAGGAAAAGTATCTACTAGAGCCTCTCGAAGAAACTACTGTTAGGAATAAATTTACGTAACTGTACTATCTTACTTTGAGACGGCTCTGCAGTAGTAATAACCATTAGGACTGAGTCCCAAGCAGTGTAATTCAGACCAAGGCTGAAGCATGGGAGGCTGGAAAGGTCTGCAGTAAGTACTGAATTATGACAGGAGGCCCTGAAGAACTGCTAGTCCAAAGCCTGTCCTATGCCTAAAGGCAATGTCCAGACTGTAGTGTTTGGTAAAATGTGAACAGAGCTCCAAGTGGCTGCCGCACAAATACAGAAACATTCCTGAAACAGGCAGTAGAGGCAGTCATGCCTCTGGTTTAGTGCCCCTTGACTTCTCCCGGAAGAGGCTTGTTATACTTCTGATAAAACAAAATGCAGTTTGCTAACCATTTGGACAAACATGGTTTAGAAACTGCAGCGCCCACTCTTTTGGGTGCAAAAGAAATAAAAAGCTGACATCTTACAGACTGGTTTTGTCTGGTTCGTATAATAACATAAGGTTCTGTGCACATCGCACATCAAGCGTGTGCAGAATGGCCTCCCTTGATTAGAATGCTCAGGGTAATACACTGGCAAATGTATGGTCTGATGCAAAGTAAACTCAGAAACCACCTTTGGTAGAAACTTAAGATTTGTGCATAGAGCCACCCAGTCTCTGTGGAAAATCAAATCAGACTCTTACATATCAGGGTCTGAAGCTCAGAAATCCTTTGAGCAGAAGTAATGGCAACTAAAAGAGCACTTCCAGGAAAGACAGCACAAGTCACAACTCGCGGTCGGTTCAAAGGAGGCAAGAAAGAGTTCTCAAGAATGAAGTTCAGATCCCATGGAGGCACGGGTGACTGACTGGGGTTTCAGATGGAAAATTTGTTTCAGAAAGGTTGTGGAAACCTCCAGCTGGGCCAAGGTTGTGCTATCCACCGGAGTGTGGTAGGCAGAAATGGCAGACAAGTAAACCTTCAAAGAAGAGTAACTAAGACCAGGGTCAGAGAGATGCAGCAGGTATTCCATGACCTGTGGGACAGGGCAAGAGAAAGGGTCCCAACCATTGGAGAACCTCTTCCATTTCATGGCATATGTGGTTCTAGTGGATGGCTTCCGGGCTGCCACAAAGATTTGTGCCACCCTAGAAGAGACCACAAACCGTGCAACAGCTATGTCAGCAGGTGCCATGCATGAAAGTGAAGGGACTTGAGGCCTTTATGGACCAGCTTGCCCTGGTCCTGAGTCAGCAGGTTCTGGCAGAGGGGAAGAGGGATCATAGGCTCCACCCCAGCTGCTGAAGCAGAGGGAACCATACTTGACAAGGCCAATAAGGGACTATAAGAATCATGCGAGCCCCTTCTTGCTGTAGTTTCAAAAGCATCCTCTGCAATAGCGGGAAGGGAGGGAAGGCATACAAAACTTCCTTGTCCAGCAAAGAGACAGTACATCTCACCAGAAAACACCACACCCGGGAAAGAGCGAGCAGAAACCGAGTAGTTTTACATTGGATGGGGAAGTGAACAGATCAAAATCTGGGTGACCCCATCAATCAAAGATGTCTCTGACTACTGACTGTCTCAGGTCCGACTTGTGCCTGAGTGCAGCTGAGTGTCCCTCACCATGTTCTGAATGACTGGGACGCACACTGCTGTGAGTTGTAGCCTGTACTGTATTGCCCACTGCTGCACATGCATCACTTCCCTGCACATAGGATACGACCACGTGCCTCCTGTTTGTTTTATGTACAAGACCACACATGTTTTCCGTCAGGTACTAGGAGAGGCCCAGGAAGGAGAAGAGGCTGAGAAATCTGAAGGGCATATAGTACAGCTCATCTATTGCACATTGATGTGTAGCGATAGCTCCTGCTGAGACCAGAATCCGTGTGTCCTGTGGTGGCCAGATGAGCACCCCAGCCCTGACGGAAGCATCCGTGGTCAGAATCTGAGCCAGAGTGGGGTGCCCGGAAAGGAACCCCTCTGGTGAGGTTGGACAGATTCTGCCACCAAAGGAGGTCCTGGCGAGACTGGGACACCTGCCTCCTGTGATCCAGGTCTTCTGATCCCACTGGACCCTTAGAGTCCACTGCCTAATCCGCATGTGGAGCCTGGCCAGAAGGACAGTGTGGATAGCCACTGCCATAAGACACAGAAGGCATGTCTGGAATGGACCGTAGTCCATCGGCTGGTTGCTACTAGGATGGCCTGATGATGCAAGTTTTCCGCCTGGTCCAATGGGAAGGCCTGACCCTGAACAGTATCCTGCACCTCTCCAACAAATTGGAGGCATTAGGATGGAAGCAGGTGGGATTTGGTGTAATTCACCATAATTCCCACTTGCCAGAAAAGGTCCAGGGCAGTGGTCAGGGAGGCCGCCAGGCTGTCCCTTGACAGTGCTGACAGGAGCCAGTCGTTGAGGTATGGGAACACATATATCCCCAGGCAGCATAAAGCCACCGCCACCACCGCTAGGTACTTGGTAAACACTTTGGGTGCCGAGGAAAGGCCAAAGAGGAGCTGCTTTGAACTGGAAGTTTTCCCCCAGAAGGTAAAGTGGGAGGAGGTTGAGGGAAAATATATACAGGCATGCATCTTGATTTCTCCCTCCAAACCACCCTTCTATCCTAGTTCATCTCCCACTCTCTGCCGGCTTTCTAGTTCCTCTACTGCTCCCCCACTGGTTTGAACTCGACTCCCTGCACTATAGTCAGACACCCTACCACTGTGCTATCCTATCTTACAAACTCTGTGTACTCTCTTTCTCTTCCATTGTATTCTAATTCTCTCCTTCCTTTTAGCTGCTCTTTTCTGTCACTTTACCTCATTTCTACCCCGGGCCTGTCTGTAGGTTTGACCCAGTAGTCATCCACTGTTGCTGCACTCATCCCCCGTGATGGCTCCCTCATTCACATACTCTTAAAGGACTTTTGCCCATCATCACCCCACCTCCAGATCTGTGCTCTCTCCTGGCCCTCCACTTCTCTCCCACCCTCTCTCTCTGCTAATCAGATTAGCAGTACCTGCTCTCCCAGGTAACCACACATGAACATGCCTCACTGTAACACCATGTACCACCCCTCAGACTGCCTCTCTGCTACACTCCTCATGGCCTCTCACATCCTTGCACTTCATATCCCAGTTCGCGGCCCCAAATATACTACTTCTCCTTCTGATGTGGCTTGGGAACGCAAACTTCTCAAGACAGCCCTAACCGGTCACATCCTCCTCATCCTTTTATTATCCGGGAATGTTCACCCTAACCCAGGGCCATCCCCACTACCACCTTCACTAGCTGAAAAAAAGGGGGACCTCCTTTTCACCTCCTTAAATATCTGTAGCTTGCTAAAAAAAGTCTGACTCCCTTCAGGGATGGATTGTGCAACATAAACCTGACATCCTTGCTTTAACTGAAACCTGGCTCTCCCCTGCCACTGGGGATTCCCTTGTAGCCCTGAAGAGATGCTCTGTTTCTTGGCTGGATCGGCTGGGTAAACAGGGTGGTGGTTGCGCACTCTGCATTTGGAACTCCCCCCCCCGGCTTTGATCGTCCACACTCTCCCCACTGCATTTGGAGCCCAGGTACTACAGTAAAGTTTCCTGGCTAAGCCTGGCAAAACTCTTCTATGTCATGGTGGTCTATATTCCCCATGTAATGAAATCAGCCTTCTTTGAGGTCATCAACTGCCTCTCATCCCTCCCCCTAATAGTGAGATCCTAGTTATGGGCGACTTTAACATAAACTGGCTATCTCCACCAGCTTCCCCTTTAAAGATGCAACCTTGGCTATGGACCAGACTCAAGTCATCCAGTCCCCTACAAAACCTAACCACAAGACTGGGACTGCAACATTGCTGGACCTAGTTTTCACTAACTGATCTAAAAAGAATCTCAAAGGTCTTATGTGCTCCCTAGTGTCATCTGTGACCACTCCCTGCAGGGCCAGTTTTAGAATTTGGGGGCCCCCAACAGAGCTTAATGATAGGGTCCCTGGCTGGGGTCCCCAACTGATTATCTTTACACATTGCCCCTATTTTACGACATTAAAATACTAATAGCGTGCTTAGTTGCTAATCGCATGTGGAATCCTAGAAACAAGGCCTTCACATGTACTACTAGTCTAGAAATACATTTATAATAAATAATATATAACTGCAAAAATGATCCTCCAGCTCTAACAGTTACTATTTTTCTAGCTCTGCTGCTCTATGCAGTCTGATCTTCTCTTGACTTCAATAGTATGCTATATGTACTATATGTAACGACCATAATTTGGACTGAAATAAATGTTTGTTTAGAATAGCTTCGAGTGATAACAGATATACATAATGACACAGTCAGTTACTGACTGTGTTATCATGGAGTATGTTGTCAGAGGCAGGCTACTCTAAACGAACATTTAAGTCAAATATGGTCCAACTCATCTACTGATCTCATCTTCCAGACTTTGTTATTCATTACCTACCTAAAGAAGGCAGGCAAGGCACTGGTCTCTAAGTGGGTGTAATCCTCCTTCTCTGGCTCTCTCCTCCACTCTGTGCACTGCTGAATTTGCAGCTGCTGAATGCTGAGCTCTTTTTAATAAAATGAATTACAGTTCTCCAGCAAGTTGCACTAGCAGAATTAGCAGCAGGTAGGGAAGATGAAAATAAAAAAAAAAAAAATGTCCCACCTCAGTCCATGGTGGTTCGCTAGCAAACTAGCAGCCAGCCAAAATAAAGAACAAGTCAAATTCTGCCAGTGGGAAGGTCTGGCTGGCTGCTGGCTGCAGCGGTGGTGGTTCTTTCTCCTCACACTGGCTGGCTGGATAGCGGCTGCAATGCAAATTTCTTTCCGACACTCTGGAACTGGTCCTCGCTGAATAGTTCCAAGAGTGCGAGAGACCATTTTTATGCTGCAGCTGAGCTTGTGGACTTGAGGGGACAGAAATGTTCAGGTCCATGTTGTAGGAGTGCGATAGCAGGCGGATCAAGTGGAGCCCTGTGATTGGTTCCAACACAGCACCTCCGGCGTCAACCACGTATTTTACTGTGCACCACAATTGGGGACATGGGATAACAAAGAAACATGTTGTAGGGGTGGCATGGTCCCTGGTCCTGGACGCGTGGTTGGGTGTTCACTGTTAGGAAATGGGCAGTCAGTCACAAGTTCGCGTTTTTTGCAACAACACAGCAAAGAAACAGTTTTTTTGCAAACCAACCACTTCGGGAGGGGGACAACCACAGAAAGAGTTTGCATGGGGCCAGACATTTACAGGTGGCGAGACAGAATATTTGGGGAGCCTGGAGGACAAGGAGGATTAATTAAAGCAAAGGTATGTTGCTTGCTCGCTCGCTCAGCTGTGTTGATTAGGGCAGAGAAAAATGAATTAACTATGCTGCTAATGCTGACTGTGGTAGGGTCATCTGGTGTGGAGAGAGACTGAAGCAAAGTGGTACGCTGTGTGCTGGGGCCCACCACTAGACTCGCTTAATTTTGGGGGCCTCCCGCGGCCACGGGGTTGGCGGGTACCTAACGCCGGCCCTGCTCCCCTGTACCGTGCTGGTGGTCCTCTAAGGCTCCCAATCCACCACCCAAAACTATTTTCTATCGGCGACTAAGGCGAGGCATGCTAGCCAGGCTTATAAACCACCTCTCTAACTGTGACTGGTCACCCATAGATACAGCCAGCTGCACAAATAATGCCCTTGCCTATTTCATAACCACATTCAATTCTGCATGCGAAATCTTTACACCTGTCTCAAAACAGGTTGTAAAAAAACATGTCACCTCCTGGTTATCTCACGCTCTCTTAGACTTCATGCACCATCAGGATAGTCTCTGGCATCATGCCCTCGTTTCAGGGTTGCCCCATGATAGACAACGGTATAGGGAAGCAAGGAACAAATGTACCAGTGCCCTACAAATGGCCAAGACCTCCTATTATAGGAATAGTCTCACCTCTGCTGGGTTCTCAGGGAACAAATTCTGGGACACCATCAAAGAACTAAATGGTAAATCTTTATCTTCCCACCCTCCCAGCTCTTAGTAAATGGGACCATTACCCAGGACCCACTGCAAATTGCCAATACCTTAAACTCGTCTTTCTAGGACCTCAGCAGTGTGCTTTCCTCACACTTTTAGCAAGTTCACCGCCTTTCAGGTTTCGACCTACATCACCGAGAGAGGCCAAGACCTACATCACCAGTGTCCTGGGTAAGAGCCACCACAGTGGAGACTTCCTGTATTTAAAGCTCCTCCACCTCTCCCTCAATGCTGTCATAGTCCCCTTCACTAAAATCCTTAACTGTTCCCTTTGTTCAGGGGAGTTCTCCACCCTCTGGTAGCATGTTGTCATCACCCCTCTGCTAAAGGGCAGTTAACGTACCTTCTCCTCTAACTACCGTCCCATCTCTATTTTGCCCCCTCTCTCCAAGGCTGCTGAAAAAATAGTAGCCGACCAACTTACTGAACACCTATCAAAATATGACCTCCTGTGTCCTGAGCAGCATGGGTTCCGTAGGGGCCACAGCACAACCTCAGCCCAACCTGAATATACCTTCTATATCCACAAAGCCCTTGATCAGGGCACTTAGTTGGGTCAGTTTACATCGACCTAACGAAGGCCCTTGTTACTGTTCATCATGCCTTTCTCCTTAAATCCCTACTTTCTGTGGGACTGTCATACGATACCACATCCTGGTTTGAAAGCTATTTAACTAACAGGTCACAACAGGTTAAAATTGATTCCACCCTCTCCTCCTGCCTTCCAGTTCAGTCCGGAGTCCCTCAAGGCTCCATCCTGGGTCCTCTTCTTTTCAGCCTTTTTCTAAACTCCTTGCCCAGGGCCTGTTCTGGTCGGTTACTTCCTTATATCGACGATGTTGCCATTTACTGGAGTAGCCCTCAGCCTCTACCCCTGCAGGATGCCCTCCAGAAGTCTTTTGCTGAACCAAAGCTTGGTTTAGACCACAGACTCGTATTAAACTATAAAAAATGAAAAATATGATTTTCGCCCACCGCCAAAACCCATACAATGGCTCTTATTATTAGTCCACACCTCCCAAGGTTCCCCTCTTGAGCAGGTCAACTCTTAAATACCTGGGCATCACCTTCGACTCCTCCCTCACCTATCATTCCCATATCCACCGCCTCTGTTCTATCAACAACTCCAGAATTGGCCTCCTTTATCAGCTCAAACCCTGTCTTCCCTCTGAAGCGCTCCGCCTCGCTGTGTCAGCCTCTGTCCTCTCCGTGTTGGATTACAGGATTGTGTTCTATGGCTCAGCAGACAATACTGCTCTTGTTTGAATAAGGACAGCTCAACGCCTGTTGTCTGGGTGCGACAGAATGACCCACACCTGTGACTTCTACAGTCACTCAGAGATAAACTTTGAATGGCGCCTTAAATATCATACTTGCCTCCTTGCAAAAAAAAAAAAAAATTCAGTGGAAAATCACCCACCTAGCCTGCATTGTCTCATCCAGCCCTCCTCCCCAGACAGTCTCTAGGAGTACCTCTAATGCCCCTACCTGGTCCCACTGCAGGACCTCCCTAGGTCAAAGAGCCTTTTATACCAAGCCCCCTCCTGGCTATATGGCCTACCAGTTGCTCTTTCTACCTGCACTAAGATGGGTCCTTTCAAAATCTCCCTCAAGGTTTTTCTCACTAATAACTCCACCTTTGATTGTCCTTAGTACAATGTTTTATCTGCTATATATTTATTTCACTGTATTATTTGCACAATATCACTAAATCTCCTTGACCCCTTTTTTGTTTTTCTACCAGGTGTACCTGTATCTGTACTGTATTAATTTATGTTTGTACAATTGCCTTATTCGTTTATTTTACTACCCCGACACTGGGCTGTCTCTGCCCTCAGTATGTAATCATTTAATTCTATTATGTTACTTACCCCTTGCTGGGTATGATTTTCTTTGATTGATGGTAAGTGTTGTACCTTTTTTTAACTCACCCTTTGTGTTTTCGTTTGTATACCACGTTAACTGACGAGGAGCCCTTGCAAAAGAGTCTTTTGCCCAAAGGGTTGTAATTCTGATTTCTCAATAAATAAAAAAAATAAATACCCATTGCACACAGCCAATGTCCCTGGTGAAGCAGTGGCAACAGACCCGGCAGGGTCAGCATGCAGAATCTTTTGTACTCTACTGTCATCGAGGCACAGGTCAGGAAGCACAGGAAAACCAGGACCAGTTGTAGAATTCACCAAAAATATTTATTTACACTAGCAGTAACACAAAAAAAAAACTTGTTCAGAATAACTATTTACAAAGGCAAAATAAAATAAAGATCCATCAGTCTTCCTTCAATCTCTATGTCCATCTTCCAAGCAATTGCAGCTCAGCTCTCTTATGAGTCCTTCCAACCCCCACTGTTAACAAGCATCCTGTTCTTGTAAGTATCAGGCATGTGCAGCTAGAACACAATGTGCCAGAAATGAGGCCCCTTTTTTATAGCTATCCTGAAAAAGGCTTAAAAATTTGCACTCAGGTAACCTCTCTAGTTTCCAATAGCTTTTTGTATTCATCTCAAACCACCATTATATACATTTCAACAGTAAAACTATATATTTTCTAAACAAAGGGATCCCAATATTAGTTACATTTCCTTACAATGATTTGCATATAGTTTTATATCAGCAAATATGCAAGGGAGAAAAAGACAGACAGCAAGGTAAAGTAGAGAAACAGTGAGAGGCAAAGAACTGCGAGACTGTCGGGGTGATCAAATCCTAGGTCTCAGAAAAATCTGGTTCGCAACCAGACAGACAAGAAACAGGAAAGGACAGATTCTTACATTCAAACTCTTTCCATAACAACTGGGACTGGGTCCTATTCCACCCCGTCACATCTACATACAGATTTAGCATGCTGAGGCCCAGAATCGGACAGAGGTCTCTTGTCGTTTTGGGGACCAGGAAGAAGTGGCAGTAATACCCCTCTACTTCCTGGGCCGAGGAATGAACTGTATGACTGATTTTGTCAGAAGAGCCTGGAATTTCTCCCTTATGAGAGGAATGTGGCCTTTTGGGTAGTGAGAGAGACCAGGAGGATTTCTTGGAAGTCTCCCTGTGAATTAGGTGATGTGACCGTGAGCAACTAGCTGAAGGGCCCATGTGTCTGTAGTGATCGCCTCTCACCTGGTCAGGTGGTTGGTGAATCTGCCCCCTGCCGGTTCCTCCAAAGCTGGTGGCAGAGGCTGGAGGCAGCTGGTGGCAGAGGCTGGAGGCCCTACCATGAGTCAGGCGTTGGAGAGGGTGTGGGGGAGCGTTGCTTCAGCAGCCCGCTGAGACTTGGCTGGAGGGGTGGCTGCCGCTGAAGGTGCCCGATTTTTGTTCCGACGTCTGGCTGGCTGTTGTCTATTCTGACGACAGGGCTGGTGACGAAAAGGTTGCTTTGGCTTAGTACTGGAGTGATACATAGATTGGACAGAGAACAGTGCCTTGCCACTGTCCTGTAGCTCAGTGACAATGTCTTTGATGTCACCCATAAAAAGGATAGGTCCTCTAAAAGGGGCATCTTGGATGACCACCTGGACATCTTGGGCCAAACTGGAAACCCGGGGCCAGCCCGTTGGCGCAGCAGTTGGATTTCCGCCTGTGACGCCGGCAACATGGGTTTGGGAATGGACCCTGGTCACTGGAGGGCTGGCCGGGGGAATAAAGATAGAGCATCCTATGGACTGCTCTCCTTCTCGGGGAGGGTGGGAAAGTGTCCGCACGAGATGGACCCCTGACAGAGGCCAGAGTCAAGCAGCTACCGGTGCTAGCACAGACTGGAGGCAGGGCGGATGTTGGACGTCACTACACATCCCCGCCTCCCAGAGGAAAATGGGATGGGGGGGTCCTCCGTCTAAGTGAAGCCTTCCTTGGGCTTCAATTAGCCACTGTCGCCAGCAGCGCTCCCAACTGATACTGGTTCCATGGCACTGTAATTAGGGGAACCAGTGCTGCGGCCCTGCCCTCCGGGGAGAGAATGCTGGCAATTGACAACTGGTGGGAGCCCGGGGACCTTGACCAGGGCAGAAGGCCAACGGATGGACCTGCCAGAAAAAGAAAGAAAAATAAAATAGAAAACAAACAAAAAAAAAACTGGAAAACCATAGCCAGGAGTACCTACACATGCTGACAGCTGTAACAGTACTCCAGGTATAGGCATCTACTGCATCTTAAGTCGCTCTGAGGGAATGACGGCAGGAGATTTTTGCTGTCCTGACCGCCTGGGCAATCTCTAGTTTTAGCATCAGACTTTGGCAAGGCCTCAAATTCTGACTTCAGCTGGCCAGGATAGATTTCTGGTACACAATCATGTGCCAGGTAATTCAGTGCTCTAAGGACCAGTGTGGAAGATGAATAAACTTTCCACTCGAACTGGTCTATTTGTCTCAACTCCTTGTCCGGAGGGGAGGTGGTCATATGATTAGGCTTAGCCATATGGTCATGAACTGCACTAATGACCACAGAGTCCACTTTGGAATGGACACTAAGGTGGTCCTTGCCCTCAGGGGCTTGGTAAAGTCTGTTGGCCTTCTTGACGACTGCAGCCACCAATGAAGGATGCTGCCAGACTGTGGAGCCAGGTCCTCATGCAGTCCAATCCACAGAGGAATAAGCAGTGGGGACTGCTCGGGCATAACTAGGTGTTCTTCCAACCTCTTACACTGGAGGTCTTAATCCTCAGTCTTCCATCCATTTGCCTCCTGAATCTTACAGAGGATCCCTGTGAAAGAGAGGTCTTTTGGAGAACCTTAGGGCTTGGGATCCTCCTCCAGAGGAGTCTCAAAGCCTGAAGGAGAAGAGGCGGAGGTCAGAATCCGACAATAGGCTTCTGTCCGGGACATAGCCTGTGGGAGTGGGATCTCTTGCAATGAGGCTGCGAGGTCAGGTCCCTATCATTACCAGCTACCATGGTAGGGTGCTAGGCCTGTTCTAAGGTAGAAGAGCGAGACTCCATTGGAGAAAGGGATCTCAGCATAGGGTCCGAGCAGACCAGTGGGGAAGCCATGGCTCGCTGACACCGATCCAACTCAGAGACCAGTTGTGACTTGGTCTCAGACCACCAAGACTGAAGTGCTGCCTAAAGTCCACCTGAGGTTGAGGAGGAGGCGGGGGGCTGATGGGTGGGTAGGCCTGAAAAAGATAACCCAGCGATGTATAGCCCAGCATCAGATAATGAAAACCTGGCACACCATAGTCTGAATAGCCTGGTGTCGGACATCCCGGCGTGGAGTATCCTGGTGTCTGATACTCTGGGAAGGGTAGTGTGGCACTGGGAAGCCTGGTGTCGGGGAAACTCGGTGAAGGCACCGATGGCAGAGTAGAGGCTCCTGATGGAGGCCCTGATGGTGGGATACCAGGTGAAGGCCCAAAGGAGGGCCATGGGACCTGGACGGAGGGTGAGGAGGGCCCGGTAACATCAGGTCTGGCTCAAGACCCAAAGGCGGAGGGTCCCACTGGAGTCTGGGGTGGGGAACTGGCCCAGACGGGGTAGCCAGCAGCACAGGCGACACCAGCTCCTGAGGGGGTCCAGTGTCAGGCGTTCCGGCTTTGGCACCAGGCTGGTGTCGGACGGGTACTCCTCCAATTCCAGCTCAGAATGGAAGGGTGAGCAAGGCGTCTCTACCAAAGGAGGTGGGGAAGGAGGATCAGGAGAGAGAGAGAACCCTCTGGGGAGGGCTGCAGCTGGAGCGGCAGTGTGTGCTGATCTGGAGGATCGATGTCAGGCCTGTTATTGGGGCCTGATGAAAGCGCAGTGGCTGGGTGGATGCCAGAGGAGCTGGCGTGCAACTTATCAGCTGGGGCCAAGTGACTGTCAGAGGAGCTGACAACTGACTTATCAGCCGCACCACCAGATTTATTCCCTGAGGTTTTGAGGGGCCTAAGGGTGGCAGAGTGCTCAAACATCAGAGGTACCCACCTGAACCGTGACTAGTTCAGGTGGAGAACCAGGGTTGCTCCATGGAAGAGGAAGCAGACTTGGCTGGAGGTGGTACCTGAGGCCCCGAAGGAGGCTGCGGGGAAGGAGACCGATCGCAGTCGGTGCTCTTCTTGTCCCTCTTCTTCTTGTGAGAGTCTGAAGAACCCTCCTGGGGAGGAGGAGGAGGATCCCCGCAGCTTCTGCAGCTCCTTCTCCATGGTAGCCATCTTCAGCTTGAGAACGTGGGCTTCCAGGGCCTGTTTGCGGCATTTCCATGTGGCCTGGTTGAAACTCTGGCAGGCCTCACAGTCCTCGGTCTTGTGCTTGGGTCCCAGGCAGAAAAGACTGAGGGAATGGCTGTCCTTGTGCAGAAGCCGAATGCTGCAGGAATCACACTTGCTCTTATGTGACTCGGAAGTCGTCTAAGAACATGCACAAAAGGATTTACTTTTCTAGGAATATAGAAAATTAAGAAAAAACAGGAAATACTCATCCAAAAATGGTGGACGACTAAAGCAGTGTTCTCTGCAGGATCTGGAGTGTGCAGGTTGACGGTGGGAAAGAACTGGAGGGTGGGTCTGGAGACCGCCCACTATATAGTGTCACGATGGTGTCTGTCACAGGATGTCGGGTGGGCAGACCCCACCAGACACTACTACCTAAAGTTTTGCGTTTGGTCCCAGTGCCTGATGGCTCTAGTCCTAATGGTTATTACCTACTGCAAGAGCCCTCTCGAAGGAAGATCAACTGTTACAGGTGAGTAACCTGTTTTTCTAGGGATGTGGATATAATGTTTAATCCACACTTCTGGCAAACTCCTAGCAGTTCTCACAGAGGAGGGGGCAAGGCGCACACCCCTTATTATGGAAAAGACATTGGAGAACTGAGGCCCAAAAACCAGCATCCTGGCATGACTCAAAGTTGATGTGGTAGTGGGAAATGAAAGTGTGTGCCGACTTCCAGGTAGCAGCCTTCTTAGATAGGGACGTCCCTGGAAGCAGCCACCAAGGCAGCGGTATTGTGGGTGCAATGAGCCCTTAGCCAGGAACAGCACTAACATGCACCAAAAGGGAAAAAGTTGCATCCTTCCCAGAAATTACCTCTCTTTTCTTTGCCAGTGGGTCCAAACTGATGCACCTACTCTATAACAATATCTAAGGGAACGTGAACTTTCCAAAAACTGCCACAGATTATGTTTGACCCAGTAGGTTCCTCTTTAGACCAACATTTCATACATCAGAGGATCCGATTTGACTCAGGTTTTAACCACCCCCCAAACCAGTGCCGTCACTGCCCTTAGCCCAATGGGAGGTTCATCACCCACCAACCTATAGCAGAGGTTGATGCCAGATACAATCCACCTGCCAGTCACCCACTTAACAGCCAGACTGCCAGGTGTGGCTTCAGCATAGGTGACAAAGAGCTGGCAAACTTCTCCCCAAAATTTAGTCATGCACTCCTTACAGTAGGCAAGCGACACACCACGGGTCCAAAGTATGGAGCCTGTGCTCGGCCTCTGAGGTGTGGTTAGAAGTACACCAGGAGATTAATCACCTGGTTAAGAGGAAAATCAGACACAACCTTAGGGAGGAACTTCAGGTTGGAGTGAAGGACAACCTTGTCCCTGTGGAAGGCCAGATAAGGAGACTCCACCAAGAGTGCCTGGAACTCGCTGATCCTTCTGGCTAATGTAACAAGTCCCAAGGTGGTGGTGGTTCATACACCAGAGGGGAAATATGGTCAAGGCCTTTAAAAAAGTGCCAGACCACCTTCTCCTGTGCCACCAACTCCATACCAGCCCACACTCGGTCAGCAAACATAGCAGCCAGGTGCACCTTGAGGGTCACAACCCAAGCCTGCCTGAGAGAGGGACCACAGGTAACCGAGAATGCTGGCCACTGGACAGCCTAAAGAGTCAAGCCCTTGCCCTGGCACCAAATAGAAACCTCCTCCATTTGAAGGCATAGCATTTTTGGGTCGACTCCTTCTGCGAAGCCTTGACCACAGTTAGGACATCTTCTGATAGACCCAAAGGCTATGAACTCTAGCTTCTCAGGAACCAGGCAGTCAGATACAGGGACTGACTGCAAAACAGCAGGTCCAGGTGAAGGGGGAGACATCTCTCGAGCCTGCTACTGAGGATGAGGAGATCAGGTTACAAGAACTGGTAAGGTCAGTCTGGAGCCACCATGATCAGCCATTCCTTGCCCCTCCTCACTTTGAGCAACACCTTGTGGATCAAGGGAAATGGAGAGAAGGCACAGAGAAGGCCTGGAGTCCAGGGCCTGGAGGAGGTATTCTCCTGCACAGTTCCCTACTTAGGGGGGGGTGGGCACAGTACAGCCTCAGCTTTGTGTTCTCCCTGGAGGAAAACAGGTCCACCAGAGTGGTGCCCCACTGGGAGAAGAGGCTGTGTACTACCTCTGGGTGGAGAGACCACTTGTGAGGTGCCTCGCCCACACAGCTGAGAGCATCCACCAGCTGGCTGGAAGCACCAGCCACATGGATGGTTAGGAGATCAGGCTGCATATGAGGGTCCAGACACAGACAGCTTCCCTGCACAGAGGAAGGGAATGCATCCCACCCAGTTTGTTGAGGCAGTACATGGTAGTGGTGCTGTCCATCTAGACCTGAATGATCTGACTCCCAATATGCAGAGCAAAGGCTGTTAAACTGTCCGAAGCTCCAGCAGGTTGATAAGGCACCGGGACTCCTCGGGGTTCCAGAGGCTGTGGACTCTAGTGTTCCTCCCTAGGTGGGCACCCCAACCCATGAGAGAGGCATCAGTCACCAGGATGACTGTCAGCTCTAGAGCGGACAAATGGGATACCTTCCTGCAGATGTCCTAGGACCAACCACCACTGGAGGCATCCCACATCAACTGGGTTACAGTGACCAGCTGGTCAAGTGGTCCTTGCGCTGAGATCATTGGTGGGCCAGCTCCCACTGCAGTGTGTGCATTCTTTAGCAGGCTCAGTGCTCCATGTTGGTACATGCTGCCATGTATCCCAGGAGCACAGGAAGTCCTGAGCAGGGTGCAACTGCCAAACCCAAAATGATTGGGCAAAGGAGGCGACAGCCTTTGCCCCTGTCTGCTGGAAGCCAAGCCTGGCTCTGCAAGAGTCGAGCTCTGCCCTGATGAAATACGTACCTGTGAGGCAGAGTCCAACTTAGCCTCGCTGACCAGGAGGCCAAGGGAGACACAGGGTCTGCAGGGCCAGATCCCGGACCTCTCTGTCTCCTGCCTGGAGGGACCCACAATTAACCAGTCATTCAGGTAGGGGTATACCCGGACTCCTCAACGCCTCAAGTAGCTGCCACCATTGCTTTGCATTTGAAGACCCTGGGAGATGAGAAGAGGCCAAACAGCATGGCCTGGAACTTGTAGAGGATCCCTCCGCCCAGAACCGGAGAAACCAGTGGTGGGATGGACAGATTGGGACATGGAAAACATGTCCTGAAGATCCAGAGAGCAAAACCACATGTCCTGCTCAAGAGAGGTATGGTCTGAGACAGAGTGATCATCCTGTCGCGGCCCAGGAAACTTGTTCAGGTTGTGCAGATCTAAGATGGGTGACAGCCCACCCCACCCCATCCATTTTGGCACCAGGTAGTACCTGGAGACTAACTCTGGTTGTTCTGGAGGTCCAAGACAGAAGTCACAACCTCCTTGTGGAGAGCTGAGTGATGTCCCGAAGGCCAACAGGATTTCCACGGACACCATATCCTGCTGTGGGGCATGGGATCGCAAGGCGCGTAGGCCTCAAACTCTAGAGGCAGACCCTGAATGATCACTTCTAGGACTCACCCGTCCATGGTGACAGCGGACCAGGTGGAAAGGAAGTGGCGGAGTTGGCCCCCCATAGGAGGATCAGGGGAGATAGGACGGGCATGAGGGAGGCACCCCTCATCCCATCACTGGGCAGGCTTGGAGGTAGAGGAGAGACCAGCTGATAAGCCACCAGACCCCTGGCCTACTAGCTTATGGACGACCATGGCCATAGACTGATTGTGGTCACCAGGCCTGAGCCTGCTGTCCAGCCTGAGGCTGGGCCAGTCTGGCCACATGGGTAGAAAGGGCTTCTTCTTCTGCTATTTGGAGCCCTTGGGATCCCTCTGGGCCGAAGTCACAGAGTGGACTTTTCAATGCGGGTGATGTGCCCCTCGACCTCAGGCTCAAACAAGTTGGTGTCTAAGAAGGGGACATCCGCCAGCTTGTGCTGGGTATCTGCCATAAGGGTGGAGCTCCTCAGTCAAGCCCTGTGGTGCATGGCAACTAAGGCTACCATAGAGTCATTAATGTCCATGGCAGTTTGGAGCTGCTGCTTAGGCACCGCTCGGCCTTGATCTTGGACTTGCTTGACCGTGGTCTGTAACTCTGCTGGGAGATGAGGAAGCACATCAAGTGTGCCCAGAAGGGCTTCGGCGAATTGGGCCATTAAAAGGGCTGAACTTCACTTGCTGAAGGCAGACAGAGGAGGCAGCATAGACCTTTTTGGCCATGTGGCCCAGTTTCTTGGACTCCTTGTCAGAAGGATCATCAATGTCTCCCATGTTGCCTGTGGACCAAAAAGCAGAGTTGGCCACCAGATCCTCAGCCAAGGGGTGCTCTGTGAATCCCGAAAGGGAATTGAGAGGGACCACATACTTGTGGGCGATCGGGGCCGAAGGAGCATGGCAAGAGGCTGGATGCTGTCACAGCTCCAAGACAGGGCCAAAAATGGCCTCTGTGACTGGGAAGGCTTCCGCAGGGGAGTCATCCCAGTTGAGGATCTCGGTGAGTGGGTAGCGAGCCTGCTTCTGGACAGGCTCCATCGGGAGATCCGTGGACTCAGAGATGAGGAGAAGACTCATAAAGAAGGTGGGATCTTGCTCCATTGGCATATCCTCAGCCAACTACATGTCCACCGGACAGGAATGCAAGGAGGAGCCCTCAGATTCTGAGGAATCATTAAATAAGGTTGACCACCACAGTCCCCGCTGACCATCCATGGTCAGTCAGCGGTCACAGTGACAGACAGCTGATTGGTAAGTCCCAATGCCAGATGGGCTTCCTTAGTTAGAGGGCCAGACTTGGGCCATTTTTTGGAGGGGGTTCCACCAGAATCATTGGAGAGGCCAGGGGAGACCGATCTGGGACCTGACAGGTCGGCTCCCGCCGAGGCAGGGAGGACTGCAGCCTCTGTGGTGAAAGCCATGTGATGACTATGGTCCAAGCTGGCATTGGCTTTCCTCGGTGAACATGAGCTGCTGCCACATCAAATCCTCGCAGCACTGACGCAACTTGCACCAGAGCCGCTCTGTGCCAGAGGAGTATGAGGAATTGCAGTGGCACCACTTGTCTGAGTGTCGGGGACATGAGCCTTGATGCCAATGCGGGCTGCTCGATTCGGGACTACGGGACCTCGACTGTCGGTGCCGCCAATGGCGGGTCTCAAAGGGGGCCGACGAGAGCCGAGCCTCCTCTGGGTCTGGGAGATCATGAATGAGAGACAGCAGATCAGAGGACTGGTCCTTCCATCCTTGAGAAGTAAGTGGTAGGACTGGGGTCCTAGATAAGGAGGTATCAGCCTCTTCTGGCAACAATGGGTCGACCAGCTCGAAGAAAATTTCGGCCGGGAGATCAAGCTGCATCTCAACCAACAGGCCGGATGAGACTGTGGGGTCACTGGCCTGGGCCGAAGAATCAATCAAAGTCAGAACCTCCAGAGAAGTGTGGGAATCAGAGGCCCGAGAGCACTCACAATCCCACAGTCATTGACAAGATCATTTCTTGGTCACTTTTTTAGACTTAAGTTTCAAATTTGGTGCCTGAGGAACTCTGCCCATGAGTAGGTAGGGCCTGGCGCAAATCCCTGAATGCCCCCATGAAGGAAGCGCCCAAGGAGAGAAGCAAAAAGGCTGTAACTGAGGAAGCTTGAGCTGCAGTCTGGGCCGCAGCTTCCTCAAAAGCTGCAAGCTGTTCAGCAGATCCCGCAGCCACGGAGACTACCTGACGGGTGTCCTTGCACTTGACAGGCAGATCCCAGTTGTCCGGATGACCCAACAAGAAGTGGACATGCCGATCCTCTAAGGTGGACAGGTGTAGAGTAGAAGCACATGGTGCAAAGATCTGTCATGACATTTTCTGCCTGCAGGCACATTTCTTATACTTCAACGCTGACTCTGTCATCCATATCGGATGCAAAAAGGAGTCGCATGAAGACAAAGTTTTTTATTTTTGTAATAACACAGTAAAAGAGCCTACTCACCGCTAGATCGATAAGGAGGGAGCCTTCTTCCAGTGGAAAGGAAAATCTGATGTCACGGGGTGGTGCTAGGGAAGTTACCACCCAGGTGGGTGGGTGGGAGGAGCCAGTTTTAAGACACTGCGGTGGAGTCTTAAAGGGAAAGGAACACTGTCAGAAGTGTGGACTGAACATCATATCCATGTCCCTAGAAACACTCTTGCCCCAAAGGTCGCTCCATCTGGATTCCCTGTCTGGGGGAAGCTAAGGTGTTTGGGCACCTTGGACCCGTCATGTGCTGCTTTGATGATCACAGAGTTGGTCTCAGTTTGGGCAGCATAACAGGACAGGCCCTAGGATGGCATGATAGAGCTATCTATCCTCCGAGGCATGGCAAGAACCATGTCAGGATGGTGCCATGCTGCAGTAGTGGCATTCCTCAGAGCTGGCAGAATAGGAGGAATGACCTTAGGAGGCATTTGGGATCTCCAAAAGTCCACTAGATCTCTCTGGTGGCATCCTCTTCCACAGTGTGAAGCCAATAGCTATAAGCTGCTTCAGAACACTGAAAGTAGGATCTTTAGGAGGGCTGGAGTATGCTTAACAGAGTCCTTGCTCACTGAAGAAACAACAGACCTGTCAGAGGAAAGGTTCTTCTTCCTCCTCTTCTTCACGGAGGATAAGGTCAGGGTGGTACTCCTCCTTGACATCGACCCGTTCCAACTCAGGATCCGGCAAGCGAGGAACCGACGGCACCATGAGGGGTGCAGGCCGATAAGGCTGAACCGGCATTGATGATCAGAACCCCAGTTTGTGTGAACCTAACTGGTGCACCAGGGCCATGGTTATCTGGGTCGAAACAGTATGGAGGTTGATGGCTAATAAGGGCTGTGTTGACGGCAAAGAAGACATCAGAACAGGGTGTGATGAACCATCCTTTGGGTCTTGAATGCCCAAGGGCCCCCGCATCTGAGGACCTGGGGAAGTGTCAGGCCTCGATGGAGGGGCTGAAGTCGACAACCCAGGGGTCGCTGACTGGGGGACCGATGACCTAAAGTTCGACAGCCAACCTCCCTGGGAAGCGGGAGGAAGCGCTGTCCGTAGAGGTCTGGTAGAAGCAGAGGCCTGGACAGCAAAAGACATCTGTGCAACCGCAGCCAGAGTACCCCTGGAGAAAGAAGCCACTGGGGATGGGCGCACTGCCATGGGAGTGGTCATGGTCTTTCTTGTGACCCCCGGACTTATCTCGGGCCTTGAGGCCTTGGAGCTCAACAAACCGCTGGCGACTGGAAAGGAGGACCTCAGAGAACCCCTGCCTAGAACTGGCTACCTGCTGTTCTATAAGAAACTTCTTCAAAGCCTTTTGTGTTGCCTAAGGGTTGTAAGGTTGAATTTTGGCAAAGCTCACAGTCAGACACATCATGGTCAGGCCCAGGACAGCAGACATAGAGTTTGTGGTCATCTGAAGAAGCAATCTTCTTTCCATGATGGTAGCGACAGAAGAGAGTTGTGGAAGGAGTAACTCTGACATGAGACCCAAGTGAGTGGAGTCGACGGCAGGAAAGAATTGAGGAGGGATTGGGGCTGCTCACACCTTTACAGGGTTGATGACATTGGCAGGTGATGTCAACATGTGCGATCCTTGTTGTACTGCTGGAAAATCTTCCATGTGGATCCTACTTCACTGATGGTGAAGTTCCTAGGGTGTGACCTGGTGACTGAGATACCCCCAAAGAAGATCCCAGATTTTTTTCCTTTCCCTTTGTATAGCATTTTGGGATACAGTGTATGAACTCTGCTATATAAACCTAAATTGCTTTCCTTTCCTTTGCAAAGCACTATGGGACGCAGTGTGTATGAAAGGTGCTATATAAACCCAATTACTTCCCTTCCCTTTGTAAAGCATTTTGTGATGCAATTTGTATAAAAGGCACTATATAAACCCAAATTCCTTTCCTTCCTTCCTTTTATAAAACACTTTGGGATACAGCAAGCATGGAAGGCACTATATAAATCCAAATTAATTTGCTTTGTTAAGCACTTTAGGATGCAGTGTGTATAAAAGGCACTATATAAACCCAAAGTCCTTTCCTTCTCTTCATAAAGTAATTTAGAATACAGTATATATAAACAGCAATATATTAGCACAAATATCTTCCTTCCCCTTTTTTAAAGCACTTTTGGAATACAGCATGAATGGAAGGCACTATATAAATAGAAGTCATCACCTGTAACCATAGTTTAAGTAGTGGTATGCAGTTCATATCCACACATTGGCAGTTTTCCTGGAGACAGCAGATTCATTAGAAAGTATTTCAAGGGACACTGTCAGCTTTGGGCTGATTTTTTATTGCTTTTTATATTCAGCCGTTTGGTCCCTGTCGCCTCTTCCCATCAACTGGTGATGGGGACACATAGGTGTTTTATAGGATTTGTCCTCCGACCCCCGAGGGCCTGCAACACGGGGCACGCTACGCACCCCGTGGTGCCAGCTCAGCCCCTTCCTCCTCCTGTAGCTGTTCGCCGCCCCCTCTCTGCTAAGGCACCCACCAGGCCTCCACCCGGCGGAAGCAGAACTATTGGGGGGGGTGCCAACCCACCCTCACCACCCTTGGGAGAGGACAGCTGTCCATCAGCATGCTCGATCCTGCTCCACCCCCATGCCAGCACCATGACGACTCAAGGTCGTTCACGAACCAGGTCACCGGTGCTGCATAAGGTATGGCATCCAGTGCCTCAACCCTCAGCGCCACAGGGCTGGATGGGCTGATTATTTATTTTTTATCCCCATTGGAAAACAGCACCTTTAGCCATCTATATGCCTAGTCTTCGGATATATTGCCAGATGACCATAGAATAACCTTTTATTGAACTGTTGAAAACTTAATGTATTTTACCCAACCTGACCTTATTCCTGGCCACTCAAAGCTCCCCCACATGCACTGTCCCACATGGCATCGAAGCATTGGCAAACTCATGCATGGACAAGTCTGTTTTTTCAAGCTCTATCCATAAATATCATTTTCTAAAAGTAAACAGTGAGCTGAGCTTTAGAATATGACTCCATGCAAAAGGAGCAGTATAACACTGTCAAATGAAGGTTTGAAAAGTAAAGCCATGACTCAGGCATGCACATCAATCACAGGAATCATAGGAATTTTTCAAACTTAAGACAACATGTCCATATAGTTTGCCATTTTATAATTTATTTAAAATGTGTTTTTTCTATCACTGTAAAACTCGTCCAACCCCTTTTTAAAGGCATCCATCCATACTGGAACTATCAATTAATGCCTGTGGTAGCTTGTTCCATTCTACTAACACCCTTTGACTAAACCAATATTTTCGTATATTCCGATTCCACGTTTCATTTGCTGTCAGCCTCCAAATTTCCTTTTCCCAGTCCCATAATGCTAACTCTTCTCTAAACTGACCAAAGTCAGCCTTATTGAAATTCATTTTAATAGTACAACTCTCAACTGTAGGATTTTGCAGTTCCTTAATTCCAAAAAATATAGAATTATGGTCACTGTTGCTAAGTGACCCCACCACCCTAACATTACATACTTCGTCCCCCATATTGGTAAGCACAACATCCAAGATATTACCCTAGTAGCATCCATTACCTTTGTGACATTACAAATAATCAAAATGTCCATATAACCTGCCTCTAATTTATCCTCCCACCTAATGACAACCAGTTAATACCAGGAAGATTAAGATCACCAAGTATAAGTAACTTAATCAGCTGGGTCTAAGTCTGCTACTTGCTTCTGTAGTAATTTATCCATTTCTAACGAGATACCAGGGGGTCTGTAGACCAATCCAACAATACTTTTGGCACCATTTTGAGGTAATAATTTGACCCACACTGTTTCTAAGTCAGCCACATCTATACCATATTAGACACTATTTATTTACTCTTTTATATAGATGGCCACCCCTCCACCCTTCCTGTGAATTCTAGATTTGGAATATAATTTATACCCAGGAAGTAGATGTGGCTTTACTTTTCAAAGCTTCATTTAACAGCGTTACACTGCTCGTTTTACACGAGTCACATTCTAAAGCTCAGCTCACTGCCTACTTTCAGAAAATGACTTTTGCTTATAAAACTTGAAAAACAAAAAAGTGTTCATGCATGGGTTTACTGGCGCTTTGTCACCATACTGGACTATGCACACACGAAACATTGAGTGGCCATGGATAAGGTCAAGCGAGTAAAAATACTTTATATTCTCAACACTTCAGTAAATGGTTATTCTATGACAATCTGTGACAATATATGTGATGACCAGGCATACAGATAGCTGCAGAATTCTAAAAGAATTAAGATAAGAACTAGTGACACCACTGACTACTCTTTTTAACAAACCATGGGAGGATGGTGTGGTACCCGAGGACTGGAGGAGGGCAGATGCGACTCCCCTTCACAACAGTGGGAGCAAGGCAGAGGCAGAAAGCTACAGACCTGTCAGTTTGACCTCAGTGGTAGGGAAAATGACGGAATCCCTACTGAAGGAAAGAACTGTTGCGTACCTAGAGGCCAGTGGGGCACAGGACCCAAGGCAGCATGTATTCACAGCAGGAAGGGAAGGTCATGTCAGATGAATCTAATCGATTTCTTTGACTGGGTGACCAAAGTAGTAGACTGGGGGCTGTGGACATGGCCTACCTAGACTTTAGCAAGGCATCTGACACAGTCCCACACAAAAGATTACTAAACAAATTAGCCAGCCTGGGAGTGGGTCCCAGGGTGGTAGCCTCATAAAACACTGGCTGGACAACAGGACACAGAAGGTAATAGTAAACGTGAGTCCACTCTGAAAAAGGGGGATACTGGGGGTTCCATGAGGGTTCAGTACTGGGTCCAGTCCTTTTAATGTCTTTGTAAGTGACATTGCAGAGGGACTGGAAGGAAGAGTATGCCTCTTTGCAGATGACACAAGATCTCAGCAGGGTTGATACACAAGGCGGGGTGGAAAGGATGAGAAGGGACTTGGCAAGGTTGGAGGAATGGTCAGAAGTATGGCAGCTTGGATTCAATGCAAAGAAGTGCAAAATAATGCACCTGGGAAACAAAAACCCAGGGGAAGAGTACACAATGGAGGGGGAAGGTAGTAACAAAAATGGAAACGGATCTGGGGGTAATCATATCTGATTACCTTAAGGTTGGAAAGCAAGTGCGAGAAGGCAGTAGGGGGGGCGCTGGCGGGGGATACTGGGATGTATAGGGAGAGGCATCACCAGCAGAAAACAAGAAGTTGTTTTCCTTCCGTACAGACTGTGAGACCCCATCTGGAGTACTGTGTTCAGTTCTGGAGACCCCATCTCCGCAATGACATAGACAGGATGGAGGCAGTCCAGAGGAGGGCTACTAAAATGGTGTAGGGACTGCAAAAGAAGCCATATAAGGAGAGACTAAAGGAGCTTAATATGTATACCCTTGAGGAAAGGAGGGAGAGGAGGGACATGATATAAACTTTTAAGTACCTCAGTGGAATCAACAAAGTCAAAAGGCAGCATCTTTCAGAAAAGAGATGTGCAAGAACAGGGGACACAATTTGAAGACAGAGGGGATGGCTTAGGGGCAAAGTGTGAGGAAGTATTTTTTCACAGAGAGGGTAGTGGACACAGAAACCACCTTCCTGAGGAGGTTGTGGGGTCTAAAACTGTGGAAAATTCAAGAATGCATGGGACAGACATAAAGGCAATTCTTGTGGGCGGCAGGAGGAAATAGGCTGTTGGTTAACTGGGATCTGCAGCTTAACCAGTAGGTAGGGAAATGGGCAGACTAGGTGGGCCAAGCGGCCCTTATCTGCCATCAAAGTCAATGCTTCTATGTTTTCCGACAGGGGATTAAAAAAACAGCTAAAAGCTGACAGCGTCCCTTTAAGATAAGCTCCTCTCACCACCCAGGTGGTATATCTAGCGCTGCCCTGTGATGTCAGATCTTTGCACGCTGGAAGCAGGATCCATGTGCCACTTCCCAGGGGAGGTCGGGCAGGTGGTGTGAATGTGAACTGAATTCCACCACTAGAACTATGGTTACAGGTGAGTAACCTATATGTCTATGAATGTGGATTCAGTTCACTATCCACACACTCTAGCAATCCTCCAGAGAAGGGGCAAGGTGTACACCTATTTGGTGAACAGAGACTGGAGGACTTAGGCCCCAAAAGCAAAATCCCAATGACTCATTACATCGATGCTTAATAGGAGACAGAGGTGTGCACTTTTGCCCAGGTTGCAGCCCTTCATATTTCTTTAATGGGAATATCCCTGGAAGCAGCCACCGAGGCAGCATTATGTTTGGTGGAATGAGCCTTAAGCCCCTTGAACAACTCCCTACCAGCCAACCTACAGCATAGGACGATGCAGAATGTGATCCACATGGCAACTGTCCACTTAGCTGCTGGTCTGCCAGGTGAGGTTTCAGCGCAGGTGACAAACAGCCTGCAAGCCTCTCCACTAACTCTCACCATACACTCCTTATAATAATAGCGTGCCCTACACATGTCCAGTGTGTGAAGCCTGTAATCGGCATCCAAGGCTGAACTGTTGAAGTACACAGAAAGGTGAATCACCTGGTTATGGTGAAACTCTGACACAACCTTTGAGAAGAATTTCACATTAGGGTGAAGGAGCACCTTGTCTTTATGGAAAACCAAATAGAGAGATACCACCAAGTGCGCCTGGAGCTCACATACCCCCCTAGTTGACGTTACAGCCACCATGAAGGCAGTCTTCATGAAAAACATGACATCTCACACTCGACTCAATGGCTTGCCCATGAGAACTGCCAACACCAGCAGTAGGTCCCACAGAGATGGTGGTTCACACACTGAAAAGAACAGGTGATCCAGACCTTTGAAAAGTATCCAACCACTTTCTCCTGTGCCATCATCGGCATACCAGCCTGTGCCCATTATGCAGAGATGGCTGCCAGGTGCACCTTCAGGGTTGTGGTTTGCACTCCCATTTGTGACAGGGACCAGAGGCAGTTGAGAATGGTCATGAGTGGGTAGGTAAGGAGATCAAGCTCCTTCTTCTAGCACCAGAGCAAAAATCTCCTCCACTTAACGCATAGTATTTGCGAGCTGACTCCTTTTAGAATGCCACAACCACATGGACAACATCTTCTGAGGTGCCCAAAGTCAGGAACTCTAGCCGCTTAGGAACCAGACAGTTCCCTGTTGTCTTCTCAACAGGTCAGGGCAGAAAAGCAACCTCCACAGCAGTCTGCTACTGAGGCTAAGGAGATCCGGATATCAGAACTGCCTGGGCCAGTGTATGGTGCTATTAAGGATAATCCACGCCTTGTCCTTCTGGGCCTTTGTCACTACCGTGTGAACAAAGGGGAAGAGAAGAAAGGTGTATAAAAGGCCTGGGGTCACAGGCTTTGGAAGGTATCACACTATAGTTTCATGGATTGAGGGAGGCGAGCATAGAGCAGCTTCACTGAGAAGGAAACAAGGCTGCATCCAGTTACTAGGTGCCCAGAAACAAATGCAAAAACGAGTTTGTGAAGAAAAGTTTTGGCACTCATGCCTATCAGAAAAAATAAAATAAAGAATGTTCAAACTCCATTTTCCTGGTGCTTGGTGGTACTTTTATTTATTTATTTTAAATGCAATGCAAACTCCCACATAGAGATTGAGTCAGCAGCAGTAAGACAACAAAGGACCGACGTTTCACCCCTTGAGGCTTTGCTAAAAGATAAGTGACCTCTACAGACCATCCCTTCTATAGCAAACCAATTACAAAAAGTGCATGCTGGTATTTAAAGATACAAGTGGCACTTAACGTGAGAGTGCTTATAAATTTAAAAACAGCTGCATGTTTACAGGCTAAAGTAATTATCAATATCTTCAAAAATATGTTTTTTTGATAGGTATATTTCCATATATACTATTTACACAGAGGATCAATTACTTCGGCAAAAATGTTTTATCACAGTGCGACTGGAACAAGTGCATCCACATAGTTTGATATCTGAAGATATATAGGCCCTGTTCACACTAGGAAACTTAAAATGGTTTAACTGCCTTAAACTATTTTAAGCTCCCGGAACACGGTTTGCGTTCACACTGTAACACGGTTAAAACCATGTTCTAAAACCATGCTAAAACTCTTCTAAGAGGTGGTCTTTAGCATGGTTTTAGCTAAACACGGTTGCCTTAATACGTGTTAACAGCAGTGTGTATGCAAACCGTGCTGTAACATGGTTAAGGCAACCCATCCGCGTAGAAAATCCATTTGTCAGCCACAGAATAAAGAAAGGATACATTACAGGCACCACTGTGCAGAGGAAGAATCCCGATTATGCCCTATTTTTTTGCCCGATCGGTTTTGGTCTGCTTTTACGGGTATCCAGTCATGCTTTCTGGCACCAACGGAACCAATAATGCTTTGAGTTGGTGCCGCCAGTCATGCCTGGGAACCTTTTCCACCTGACGGTTGTCTGAATCGAATGTGAGCGCTCCGATAACCATGCTATGGACTGATTTATAAAACGTTTTTAATAACGTTTTATAAACACTCCCTAGTGTGAACAGGGCCTTAGCTAAGTGATGCACACTGTATACATTTTTTTTTTTTTTTAACCACAGACATTTTCATATCATATTTACACATGTTTTACAATTTTGTAAACTATGAAAAGGAACAGTAAACAACAGAAGGAATGCTCAAAAAACAAGACAGAATATGACAGTGGAATAATGGTGTCACAGGTAAAAGGAGAAAGGAAAGAAAAGGAGTCTGGTGGGGAGGTCTGGTTGGGGAGATGGATTTGCTGGAGTGGGGAAGTAGCAGGGGATTGAAAAAGGGAGAAGGAAAGAGGGAGGGAAGGTTGATGGGGAATGGAAGGAAAATAAAGGGAGAAATGGGAAATTTAGTGAGGGGCTGGGGAGGGGTAGGGTTTAGGGAAGGGAGAGGAAAACAAAAAGTGCATGGGTAGGATAAGGCAATAGGAAAAAAAATGGATGGGAAGAGGGGTGAACGGGGAAAAAGAATAAGGAAAAAGGGGAAACAGTCTCCCTAAAATCCCTTTTCCCCATTTCTCCCTTATTTCCCCTTAACCCCTCTACTTCCTATCCATTCTTTTCCTGCTCATATCCTACCCATGCATTTTTCTTTTCCATTATTTTTACCCCTCTCCCTTCCCTAAACCCGTCTCTTCCCATACCACACTAAACCTCCCATTTCCCTTCCCCCACTTTTCCTTCCCCTTCCTTATCAACACTCCCTCCCTTTCCCTTCTCCTTTTTCACCCTCTTTGAAATACACATTCCCCCAGCCCAACATATCCCTTCCCCTTTCCCCACCAGCCACCCTTTTTTTCCTTCCTCATGACGCCACTGTTTCACTCTGTCATTTTGTGAATCTTTATGAGCATTCCTTCTTTAGATCACGCTACTGTTCCTTTCCATTGTTAGCAAAATTATAAAAACTTGTGAAAATGTGATGTGAAATTGTTGTCTGTGCTCCAGGTGCATGCATTTCCATGTTTTGGCATTGGACCCCAGCTACAATACCCTTATGACCACTCCTCAAATTTCCCAAGGTCCCTATGCATTCTCTCCATCCTCTCCAGAGTATCTACCCTATTACAGATCTTGGTGTCATCTGCAAAAAGGCGTACCTTCCCTTTAAGTTCTTCTGTAATTTCACATATGAAGACAATGAGCAGGAATGGGCCCATACTGAACCCTGTGGCACCCCTGCTGGACATCCTTCCTCATTAAAGTGAATACCATTTACCACCACCCCTTGCTGCCTAATCATTAACCAGTTTTTCACCCAGTTAACAACTCTGGCTCCCTCCACTAGACTATCCAATTCCTTTATCAGTCTCCTGTGTGGCACAGTGTCGAAGACCTTGCTGAAGTCCAAGCAGGCCACGTCCATTGCCCTTTCCTGATCTATTTTCTGGTCACCCAGTCAAAGAAATTGATCAAAATTGTTTGGCATGACCTCCCCCTTGTGAATACATGCTGCTTTTGGTCTGGCAACCCCCACTGGATTCAAGCTATTCCACTAGCCTTTCTTCTAACAGTGTTTCCATTAATTTCCCCACCACTGCTGTGCGACTAAGTGGTCTATAGTTGTTAGCCTCTTCCCTGCTCACTGTTATGGAGCAGAACTATGTCATCTCTCTTCCAGTCCTCTGGAATCACTCCTGTTTCCAGTGATTTGCTGAATAAGGCGGTCAGTGGTGCAGCAAGCTCCTCCCAGAGTTCCCTTAGCATCCTTCGATGTATTCCGGCCGGTCCAATGGCCTTTCCCACTTTCAGGTTTATAAGTCCCTTCAGGATTCATTCCTCTGCAAATGGGCTTGTGTTCATCTCCCCACCTCCTGTGTTCCTGCTGCTACTTGGTGGTCCATCCCTCTCTCTTACCACTGTGAAGACTGAGTAGCAGTACCTGTTCAGGATTTCAGCTTTTTCCTGATCCTCCACTGTGAAGTCACCATCTACCAACCTCCTTATTCTCACTATCCCTCCCCTTGACTTCCTTAATTGTGTTTGCCTTACTGTCCTTCCTGCTTAGCTCTGTTATACCTGGTACTTCTCCCTATACTCCTCCCTCCGTTTTTCTGTACCTCTTGAATGCCACCCTTTCTTCCTTCACCTTCATGACCACCTCCCTGGAGTACCCTAGTGGCCTTTTTTTCCTCCTGCATTTACTCACTTGTTTCATACAAAGGCCACAGACCACCTAAGTGTCATCCTGGGTAATCTCCACTGACAAATTGCCTGGCAGGCTGGAGGCAGAGCGAGACTCCTTGGTGTGTGCTCAAAACTGTGGCGACAGTGAAAGGCTCCATTCAAACTCCAAGAACATTATAGCACTTAAACCACTGAATCTGCAGTTTAAAATGTCACTTTATTAATTTACAGAAGTTGATAAGCATCAAACTTACATCAGTTCAGGTCCGATTTCAAATTCAAGTCAATTCAAATTCAGACTGACGCAGTGATATTTGGATCACAAAGTGCTGCCTGAAATTTCATCTACCTCTCACTTTTGCACAATGGGCTCCAAATAGCAGCATTCATTTCAGCAACTTCACTTTACTTTGTGAATTATGGATTTTATTCAGCAGTCTGAATTTGAACTGAACTTGAATTTAAAATCAGACCTGAACTGATGTAAGCTTGATCCTTATGAACTTCTGCACATTTTTTTCCAGTTCTATTTAGTCACCTCTTTTGCCATTGGCCTCTCTCCAGCGTGGACTCACAGTAAAGCGACTCTGCCTGTCAACGTGAAGCTCTGGTCACTCATCTCCGTCGAGGACACCCTTCCTCTAGCCCAGCTAGCCCGGCCCCCTGGATCTGAGTGCCCCAGGAGGGACCACCATACCGTACTCCTCTGGCACTCTGTCTATAGTGTTGAGGGCTGCTGCACTGGAGTAGGGTCCAAAGCAAGCGTCCCAGTGACCGGCATTGATGAGGGGTGTGACCTCCAGACCCACCTTCGCCTACCAATGGCAAGAGTTTTTTTTCTTTGGATACTGTTCCCGGTGGCGCAGACATGCAATGATGTTCAACACTCCCACACCTGCCTGCAGGATGTCGGATGCATCCACCATACCCTGATGCTACGTGCATTGTTCAGCTGAGCCCCTAATCTCCACTAGGGGCCACCAAAGCTGTACAGTGCATGTCCACCCTCCCTAGGAAAGGAGAGCTGCCTGTTGGCCGCTCAATCCAAATCCACGCCCTCCCCGCCAACCAAGGGCAGCCAGAGTCTGTTCCTGAACCCGGGTCGCCGGCATGGTGCGAGGTGTGGCATCCAGCACCTCAACCCTCAGCGCCACCGGGTTGGCAACTTCTGCAAATCGATAGTGAAGTTTTAAACTGCAAATTCAATGGTGTACGTGCTACAATGTTCTTGGAGTTTGAATGGCGATGGTTTAATTGTTAGCACCCCTTGCAGTTCAAGTACTGGATAGTAAATCTCCCCCAGAGAAGTGGAAAGCAGAAGCTGTAGTCTGCCAGATCTGACAGACCGACAGCGCAGTGGCCAGAGGAGGCCAGGGGACCATCGGCCCTGGAGGCAGAGACCTGCCCCTCTTTGCAATGATACACTGCTGCTAAAAGAGCTCCTCATACTGCCATTGCATATGCCGTCAATGCCTCTCCTCAGCTAGAGAAGAGGAGTCAATGTGCACTGACGACGACACCTGCCAGTTGTGTGAGATCGAGTACGTGAGAGGCACCTCGACCTGAGGATCAGCGTCGACATGTGTTTACGGGGGGTTCTGAACAGACAATGTGCTTGGGCAGCATGACCAATAATGGTCTAGGAGGAACAACCCCCGGGGAAAGCAGTTCCCAAGGAAACTCAGTCAGGAATACCAACTGGTCCTCATCCTCCTGCATGGGTCAACTGGTTTGGGAAAAATCTCGATAGGCTGGCCGACCACATCAGATGTTGAAAGGTCTGGTAGAGCCACTGCAGGAACCTTGATCTGGCCCTCAACCCAAGAAAGCTTGCCTAAGGTAAAGCAGTCGGGGATTTGGAGGAGTGGGACGAGCGAGATCATTTAGGCCGACCGCTGGTCAGTGGTAGTGCTAGGCGCGCAAGCTCAGGTCTGCTTAGGTCAGGCAGCCAGACTGAGGAATGCTCTCAATCAGAGTGCAAGCCAACCAAGGAGGGAGAAAGCTTGTACACAGCACAGTAGTGGCCCCTTGTGGTGAGCCGGGGAGCTTGTTCCTTTGTGAGGGGTGGTGCATGCCCAGAATGCGCTACTACATCCAAGGCCAACACAGGCTATATCAGACATCTAAGATGCAGAGCAGGACCAAGGGGAGGAAAAAAAAAAAAAAACACAGAAAAACCTATGTGCCCAGCCACTGTGAGTGATGGCCTCCATGGTCCTCAAGCCCTGCACCATGTGGATCCTCACCAGCTTGACAATGGCGGGGGGGGGGGGCGCGACAATGGCAGGGGCTGGAGGTAGACGGGGCCAAAAAGCTCTCTTAAAAAAAAAAAAAAAAAAAAAAATTAATCCCTGTCCCACAACCTACAACGGCAATGCTTCTTGCTGTAGTGAGAAGGGCTCTCCCCAAATGTCTGGAGAGCCATACACATCTCTTGGAATTCTTCCAAGTTTGACACTCCAATGCCGGCCCTAGCCAAAAACAGTGCAGAAACCGATGAGGTCCCCGTCATAGCCTCTGCCATCTCTTCAAGGACCACAAGCTGAGCAGCCGACCCAGCACTTACTGAGACTGTTTTGTGATCATCTGGCCTTCCATTACTCAATGGACACTGGCAGCATGGCACGGCATTCCAAGCAATGCTCTACATCATACTCTCCACCAAGGTAGCAAATGCATGAGTCGTGTGGATCCATGGCCGACATTTTCTGTCTGTACCACACAGAATCTGAAACTTGGCTTCGGCTTATCCATCATGATCGCTGGTCCATGGAGCAAAATCAGAAGGAGCAAGTATTAAATCTAAAACTAAACTTTTCTAGGCGAAATTCACCAAAGAAGGCATTAGAAAACTCAAAATCCTTCTGCGTATGCAGAATTGTGAAGGAGGCCACCTGTCCCTTCCAGCGGAAAGAAAGATCTGATGTCAGGGGCAGAGTTGGAGGATATACCACCCAGGTGGTGGGAGGAGCTTGGCTTGAGGATAGTCTGATGACTTAGCTGTCGCCAAGAAGACTACCAATGTGTGGATAGAGAACTCAATCCATGTTCCTAGATATCAAAACTCCTTTCCTTTCTAAAGCACTTTGTGACACTGTCTGTATGAAAAGCTACATGAAAACCAAATTATTTCCCTTCCTTTTGTAAAGTACTTTGGGATTCAGTGTGTAAGAAAGACACTCTAAACCCAAATTCATCTCCTTGTCTTTGTAAAGCACTTTGGGAATCAGTGTGTTTGAACTACAAATTATCATAGGTATCATCCGCTGTTACAAGCCAGATATTAGCTCATTTCAGCTTGGGATATAATATATATAAAAGGTGCTCTTTAAACCCAGATTTAACTTTGCATGAATAAAGCCATGGTTTCCACAGTGTTCTTAACTTGTATGCCCATGTTTGATTCTGTGTCCCAGATTTTGAGGTAATCTCCCACATTTTAGTAACAAAAGTGGTATGCTTCCTTGCCTTACCCAGATCAGTGTAACTGTTCCGACGGAACCGCCTCATTCCTCCATAGCTCAGCTGGAAGGGGGGTTCATTCCTCTTCTTCAAAGTGTGTCCTCTCTTTAGGGCCGAGACAGCATTTTCTGTGCGCCGAAAGGTGATGAAGCCACACTTGTCTCTGTAAACAAAAGAAAAAAAAAAAAAAGGCAAATTTGTAACAAGGATTTCTCTGATTTAATATAGATTCTACAGCTTAAAGATCTAATACAACTTAAAACATCTGCACTGATGCTGCAGTCACAAGGCTTATGGTATTGACTAGGAACAGCAAACAATCTGGTAGGCTACGCTGGATGTCAACCAGTACAAACCATTAAAGGTTGTATATTTTTATTTAACATTTAGCAGAACAGCCCAACTGAGATGCAACAGCTTGTTTTCTTCCTGCAAAGCTTTTTTTTTTTTTTTAAACTTTATTTAATAAAGAGTTGGCGGATAGGGAAGGTACAAATCGATTACATCACTCGATAATACATATACTTTCATGTACAGGTGTATGAGAGGAAACAGCCTGAGTATACATGCTTCACATTTTAATATCCATGACTTAATTGCTTTAAAACAAGTTCAAATTATATCCGGTTCAGAGTTAAGCATGTCAGAGTAGAAACAGTATCCCATTCCTGTTTCCAGCCTGTTCCAATCCTGATTACTCAGAAAAAGGGAAAACAGGTTTCACTCATTGTCCTCACAAGCAGGGACCATATCTGATTATACTTATGAATCTGTCCCCGTACTTTATACTGAACATGTTCCAGTTTCATATTCTCCAGCAGGGTTTTTGCCCATTGGGCAATAGTTGGCGTAGCCTGAGCCATCCAATTTTGGGCCAGGACTTGTTTACCCCCTACCAGGGCCAATATCCTCAGAGGGTGAGAAAGCTTTTGCTTTACCCGTCCCATTCCTACTTACTCCCAGCAGAATATCTACTGGATCCAATGGAATATCACATTCTAAAACCTTTTTTATTAAATAATTGATCTCATTCCAATATACCATTATTCTAGGGCAGGCCCGTATCAAGTGAAAGAATGACCCCTTTTGTATAAGACATTTTGGGCATTGATTAGGAACTTGGGGGTTTATCCTGTGGGCTATAGCTGGAGTAAAGTAAGTTCTATGAAGAATATTGTAATGAATATTTCTGAGCCTACTGTTTACTGAAACAGTCTTACAATTCTTCATAATTGAAATTCAGTCTCCCCCTGACAGAGAGTCTCCACCCAGATCCTCTTTCTATCTGTCCCTTAATTTCTGCAATTGATCTGGCCGGGCCACCAGTAATGCTCTATAGAGTGCACTCAGAGGTTTTTTAATGGAATATTTCCTACAATGTTGATATATCTCCTCCAAGCCCACTCTCCATACAGAGGGACTTTCTCTCCGGCTTTCCCAGTTTGGTTAACCTAGATTTTACTTGAGATGCATAAAATAATGTTTAGGCTGAATATTATAGTATTGTATTAGATCAGAAAAACTTAAAGAATCTTTAGAATAAGTGAGGTAGGAGATAAACTCCTTTTTCTTCACGTCTCCAAAGCTCTCCTTACTTTTGGGGGGGAAGGGGCATGTCACCATTCTCCCATAAGCTGTGTAATATGGAAGCATCTGAGGATAAGCCCACACTCTCTCCCATAAGCTGTACAGCTGTTCTCCATGCCTTAAGCATGGTGCCAGTATATGGATTTTATGGCTTCACCCCTTTCCATCGCCCTGTACTCATAGGCAAAATATATTGAGCAAAAGGAGAAACCTCCAGGGAGCTCGACTCCAAAGAAACCCAGGCCCGCGACCTATCCCCCCCTTCCAAACAATCCATAATATACGTTAACTGTGCTGTAAGGGCATAGAGTCTCAAATTGGAGAGCGCCAGTCCCCCTCCACGGACTGGCAACCATAAAACCTCCTTCCATATTCTAGTCTACGATTCGCCCATAGGAGGGAAGTTATTGAGCCTTCAAGTGACCTTAAACAGGTTGACGGGATCATAACAGGTAGCGTTTGAAAAAATAAAGACACTGAGGCAACTTGCATCTTTACCAAGTTCACCCTTCCCAAAAGGGACAACAGGAGTGATTTCCACCTGTTACATTGCTCCTTGATTTTTATAGCCAAGGGTTTGTAATTGATATCACCTATTTCACTCAATTTTCGAGGAAGCAATATTCCCAAGTATTTTATCACTGATTTTGGGGGTATGTCCACCCCGTCAATTTGGAGTGGTACTCCCATATCTCTCATTGGAAGCCACTCACTTTTACTCCAGTTTATCTTGTGGCCAGAAAGAGGGCCGTATTCTCCAAAAACAGATGTCAAGGCAGGCATAGCAGTCACAAGATCTGCCAAGAGAGAAATAACATGTTTCTTCCCATTTATCATATAGCCTTGTACCCCTTGATGATCTCTAATAGCTGCTGCAACACTTCAATAGTACATATGTTAAGAGGCGATGAGAGACAGCCCTGTCTAGTCCCTCTATAAAGCTGAAAGGCTTGACTTATTATTAGTGGGTATTTGGGCCCAGGGAGATTGATATACCTCCACCCATTTTGAAAAACCCCATGCAGGCCAAATTTGTTCAACACTGCAAACATAAAAGGCCAATCGACCCAATCAAAGGCCTTCTCCATATCCAAGGCAAGAAGGCCTCCCAGTCCACCCCTACCTCTTGACTCTTGCCACTTAATATTCAAGACCCTTTGTATATTATGTCTGACCTGTCTGCCAAAAAAAAAAAAAAAAAAAAACCTGATCAGGGTGGATTATCCCCGGCAGGACACCCTCTAGCCTCCTTGCCAGTACCTTTGTTATTATTTTATAATCTGCATTGAGCAGCGAGATAGGCAGTCTGAGCCGCATTTTAGGGTCTTTACCTGGTTTAGGAAGAACTGTTACAGTGGCCAACTACTGAGATGGTGTTAATCCCTTAACCCCCCAAACACCTTCTGAAGGATATCCATAAACAAGGTGACAGCTCTCCCAGAATTTCTTAAACTCTAAGGGCAGACCCTCTGGGCCAGGAGCCCTGCCCGATCTAGAAGCCCATACCGCCTCTTTAACCTCCTGTAAAGTGAGAGTTTGGCCGAGCACCTCATTGTTTGCCGCTGAACTTGCAGGTAAAGAAACATTATCTAGGAAGGTCTCTGGATTTGTCCCCAGGAGGATCTCGGAAGTATATAATTTCTCATAAAAAGATTTAAAGATTGTATTAATCTCACTGGCCAATGAAGTACCTTCCCCAGCTTCATTCTCTATACAAATGATGGATCTCTCTCTGCTCTTTGTTTTTTAATTAGCCAGACCATCCATCTCCCAGATTTATCCCCCTCAAAATATTATCCTGCCCTTGACATCATCATCGCTCTTTCTATACGTTTAGAGCTAAGCTGGTTATATTCCCCTTTCATACTCTTTAATAGCACCATGTCTCTGGGAGACTGAGTGTTCATAAGTTGTTTTCCCAGCATCATTATATGAGATTCTAATTCACTTTCTCGTAGCTTCTCCCGTTTGCCTTTAAAGGCTGCATAAGAGATGATTTCTTCCCTAGCAAAAGCTTTAAGGGCCTCCCACGTAACCATGTCTGATGTATCTTCTATCTTATTGGTTGCTACATGTTCCCTGATACTTTTGGACATCTGCTGAATAAAGAGAGGGTCATTCAATAAGGTAGGATCAAGCCTCCATTGTCGCATATCACAGATCTCCCATTTCGATTTTCAGTTCATAGTATAAAGGTGCATGATCCGATATTAATATAGGCCCATGCCGAATTACTTCTATACAGTTCAAAAAAAATTGGGAGGACAAAAAATAGTCTATCCTAGTACAAATTTTAGGGCACGAGAATAAAAAAAAAAGTCTGCTATGTCTGGATGCTTAAAGCGCCATACCTCTTGCATAGCTCTCTCTTCCGCCAAGTTTCTTAATGCCAGTACTCTTTTGGGATAGCTCCGGAAGTGTGGTTTAGAATGATCTAATAGGGGATCCCAATACGTATTAAAATCACCCCCTAAAAGCAAACTATTTGGGAAAGTTGCCAGTGTAATAGCCAGGTGCTCGAAAAATTCTGGACAGTCAAAAGCTGGGCCATAAATAGATCCCAGAACTACAGATTCCTTTTCCACTACAGCGTGAACTACCACATGCAGTATCTTCCCTGACCATCCACTTGGGAGGAAATTATTTGGACCCTGAGTCTTGGTCGGAACCATATACAAGTTCCCCTGGCCTTAGATGTAAAGTGGGACGCTATCAAGATCCCCCCCCATTTGTTCTGCATCTGTTGAGTCTCCTCGCATGTGAGATGCAACTCCTGTAACATTACTACATCTGCCCTACTTTTCTTAATATATGCCCATACCCATTTCTGCTTCACTGTTTTTTTAATACCATTAACATTCCAAGACAACAGTTTTAAACTAGCCATTCAAGCTTATCAAAATATTGCTTTGTCCCAAAACTCTCCACACTGCACATGCTTTTCTTTCACCAATTCCCTTCTACACAGCTCTTGTTTTTTTCTATTTTTTAATCCACTAACAAAACCCTTCCCATATCCCTCCCTCCACTTAATAATCCCTAAAAAACTCTTTTTCCTTCTGAGGCATTAAAGTCCCCAAATCTTTTTTTTTTTTTTTAAATGAAAAAGAAAACCTGCGTAACAGGTGCTTAAAGTTGAGGAAAAATTAGTCCCCCCAAACAATCACACCATAGTGAGACAGATAAATTAGCATCACTTGCCCCCAAAATACCGCTTCCCACCTTTGTACCCTTTTTTTTTTTTACTTTACCCCTTTAGTTATGTGAAATTAGCCTTCTGGCCTCCGGTCCTAGCCCCATTAATATACCGCCCATGCAGTGGCCTAAACCCCATTCGGAAATTATTCCTGATTTTTGATTTTATAAACTTAACTCAAGATTTCTGACTATTTCAGGGAAAGTTATAAAATGTCAAGTTTATGGAGGCACTACAGTGACTGCTCTGCCCATGGAGAAGCTCCCAGATTGGGAAACGCCCTGTCCAATTATCCTTGTTACAGACCCCATAATTGCTCAGATGTCCTTTAATTACTCTGGGCAGAGGGTGACTGTGAAAGGCAGAGATACTAAACAAATATTTTGCTCAGTATTTACAAAGGAAGAGGGGGTACCTAAAACAAACAGTAGAAACACTCTGGATACAGAAGTTGATACCACCCATTTACAGAAGAGTTCTGAAAGAGCTCTTAAAACTGAAGGTGGACAAAGCAATGGGGCCTTGATGGGATTCATCCCAGAATTTAAAAGAACTAAGGGTAGAATTAGTGACACCACTGACTACCCTGTTTAACAAATCATGGGAGGATGGGGTGGTACCCGAGGACTGGAGGAGGGCAGATGTGATTCCCTTCACAAAAGTGGGAGCAAGGCAGAAGCAGGAAACTACAGACCTGTTAGTTTAACCTCAGTGGTAGGAAAATGATGGAATCACTTCTGAAGGAAAGAATTGTTGCGTATCTAGAGGCCAGAGGGCACAGGACCCAAGGCAGCATGGATTCACAGCGGAAGGTCATGCCAGACAAATCTGATAGATTTCTTTGACTGGGTGACCAAAGTAGTTGATCAGGGAGGGCTGTGGACATGGCCTACCTAGACTTTAGCAAGGCATTTGACACAGTCCCACACAAAGATTAATATACAAGTTAGCCAGCCTGGAGTGGGTCCCAAGATGACAGCCTGGGTAAAGAATTGGCTGGAGAATAGGACACAGAGTAATAGTAAATGGAGTCCTCCAAAAAAGGGGGTTAGCAGTGGGGTACCACAGGGTTCAGTATTAGAGACGGTCCTCTTCAATGTCTTTATGTTTACATTGCAGAGGGACTGGAAGGAAAGTATGTCTCTTTGCAGATGACACAAAGATCTGCAACAGAGTTGATGCACAAGGTGGGGTGGAAAGGATGAGAAGGACTTGGCAAGGTTAGAGGAATGGTCAAATGTATGGCAGCTTAGATTCAATGCTAAGAAGTGCAGGTAATGCACCTGGGAAACAAAACCCAGGAAGAGTACACAATGGGGGTGAGATACTAACAACAACAAAATGGAAAGGGACCTGGGGTAGTCATATCAGATGACCTAAAGGTGGGCAAGCAATGTGAGAGGGCAGCAAGGAGGGCTGGGGGATACTGGGATGCATAGGAGAGGCATCACCAGTAGAAAACAGGAAGTTATTATCCCTCTGTACAGACAGCTGGTGAGACCCCATCTGGAGTACTGCGTGCAGTTCTGGAGACCCAATCTCCACAAAGACATAGACAGGATGGAAGCTGTCCAGAGGAGGGCAACTAAAATGGTGCAGGGTCTGCACCGGAAGACATATGAAGAGAGACTTAAGGAGCTTAATATGTATAGCCTCGAGGAAAGGAGGGAGAGGGGGGGACATGATAGAAACTTTCAAGTACCTCAAGGGAATCAACAAAGTCCAAGAGGGTAGCATCTTTCAAAAAAAGAGGTGTGCAAGAACAAGGGGGCACAATTTGAAGATAGAAGGGGCGGCTCAGAGGTAATTTAAGGAAGTATTTTTTCACAGAGAGGGTTGTGGATGTATGGAACAGCCTTCTAGAGGAGGTTGTGGAGTCAAAAACAGTGGTGGAATTCAAGCATGCATGGGACAGTCATAAGGCAATTCTAGGGGGTGGGGGTAGGAAGAAGTAGGCTGCTGGTTAACTAGGATCTGCAGCTTATCCATCAGTTAGGGAAATGGGCAGACTGGGTGGGCCATGCGGTCCTTATCTGCCGTCAAATTCTATGTTTCTATGTTACTATCCCCCTCTTTATTCCTACTAGTCTAAAACAAAATGAATAAACATAGTTTAAATATTGTCTACATTTTCATGCCACCGCAAACAATAGAAGAAATAAACTGTCCCCCCCACTTCCTCGAAACACATTCAATAAGAGAATAACTTTTTTTTTTTCCTTTTTTCTTTGATTCAACCTGGTTAGAAACCATTGATTTGTAAGACTTAGTATTGTAATAGGTCCACTATTGACAAAGATCAGACGCTGAAATTCACCAGCTTATGTGTCTTTAATCAGAGACCTAAATGTGGGCTTGGTTAAGTGGAGGCTCACAGGAGAAACACCCTGAGAAAAGAATAAGTCGCAGCCAGATCAGGGAAAAAGTGGGGATGTCGTCCGACCCAGCCTCAATGGGCCTCTACCGAGTTACAGGTCAAACCGAGCAAGCTCATCCCCTCCCGAGCTCTCCGCTGGCTCCTGAGCTTTTTCATGAAACAAAGAAATAAAACAAATAAGTCACTAGCCAAGCCTTAAAGTTTATCAGATCAGCATATCGCTTAATAATATTGACTCCGATCAGTCAGCAGCTTTGTCCTTGGATTCTTGATCAATATATTGCATCGCCGATCGGGATTTGTAAAGGCTTTCTGGGCCACATCCTTTCTCTTTATAATTAAACGAGCCAGGTAAACCAATGCAAAAGGCCAATCAAGTTGGTGTAGTCGCCTCTTTATTGGCATAAAGGCATTCCATTCCAACTGCACCATTCGAGAGAAGTCCTGAAAAATACTTATAGGGTGAAAGTCTTCCCTGATAGGGCCTGCTTTCTTAGAGGCTTCTAGCACCAACACTTTGTCCTGGTATCTAAGAAATTTCACGATGATATGTCGTGGCCTTTCACTTGGGCCAGAGCGACGACCAGGAGTTCGATGTGCTCATTGGATTTCTAAAGTGCACTCCGGGGGCAACTCTAGGTGAGTTTTCAGCCACGATATACAGTATGTGATGCAGTCACATCCTTCCTTCCCTTCGGCCATCCCCACTATACGGATATTGGTGCGCCTCTCTCTATTTTCGTGATCATCCGAGATTCCCTTCAGTTTTTCTATTTCATCCAAAGCAGACTGCAGTTGAGGGCTCATCCATGCATACCGATCTTCCTGAGTGGCTACTCTCTCTTCCACCTCCATAATCTGGTCGAGTGTTGTTCCGCCATTTCTCCCAGAGAGTTCACAGTAGTTTGGAGATGCACCAGTTGAGCTGAAACACTTTCGAATCCAGCATTCATCTTACAAGTAAGATCATATATGAGCTCATTAAACAGCTTTTCTAAGGCTAATAACGGTGCACTCGTAGCGGGCTCTTCCAGGCCACCAGTTGCCACATTAACCGACGCTTCAGCTCATGGCTGTAGGCCCTTTGTGCCGGAAGCTTTCGAACTGCTGTTGGAGCTTTTAAATATTAAATGCCCTTGTTTTTTTGACAGTTTTGGTGGCATACCAGTTTTCTATACCAAAGTCTACTTTTAATTCAATTAAATGGGTCCCAGGGAGTACACAGGGATAGAATATCTAGTGGAGAAGGCTCAGAGCTCCAGAATTAAGCAGCTATTCTGGATGCCAGCTTGGCCACACCCCCAAAGTTTTTGGCCTCACGCTGCCACCTGCTCCTCACTTCAGGCCCCTGCCAGCCCAATCACCCTCCCCCACTGTCAAGCCAGTGGGGATATGCATGGAGTGGGACCTGAGGAACCTGGCAACCATTATTTAAATGGCTCAAGGCATATTTCTTTGTTGCAGCCCCCCCCCAGTCCCTCTCACCTCCTCAGACACAGAAACATAGACAAAGACATCCAGTCTGCCCATATATCCTAACAAACCCAGGACCTACTGTCCATACAGGGTTCTAACCTACACTATCCATGCCCATATTCCCCGCCCTACCACTATCACACTGGGCAACCACTAAGCCCTTCACTCTGTCCCAGCCTTGTCTGTAACCACTGACAGTTTTGGTGCCCACCACATTCCTGAACATGGGTCGCCAACATGGCAGGAGGGAAGGTGTTCAATGCCTTAGCCAACCATGTTACAGGGCCGGCAGACGTGTCCTTTCTAGAGGCCATAGGATCCTTCTGCTACACAGCTGCCCTCTTGTGACCTGCCTCTTCTGCTACATAGCTGCGCTCCTGTGATCTAGTGGTAGGATTAAGTTTATTATTTAGTTTTGGCCAGAAAAGACACACTAAGTCGAGGTTTGTTTCCAGGTGCATTCTGCATGCACCAGGAAGTTAAAGAGACTTTACTCATGGCCACACAGTATGCAAGTGGTGGCTGTGGGATTCAAACCCAGTTCTCCAGGTTTGCAGCTCAGTGTTCTTAACCACTTTTTGTACTGTCTCCTTTAGTCTTTTAGAAGACTGTGGAAGCTGGTGTGCATCTGTTTGACTGATGCACCACACAGAGGCACCAGGCTTTTAAGGCAAAATCTGCAGGACAGTTACAGTAGAGGGACATTGCTGGGCTGGCCCTACAGGAAAAGTCCTTGGGAGGAACCTAAGGAACAGGCATTACCAGTCAGCCCAGAACAATGAAGTTACCATGCCCCTCCCAATACTCATTATGGGTTCTCCTGACTCCGCACCCACCTTGTTGGCTCCCCAACCCATACCTCATTGCCAAGTGACTTTGTCCCTGACTCGGGTTAGCCTTCCTTGGGGTCCCACCTGTGAGGAGTAAGCCACAGGTTACTGCCAAGTGACCAGGTTAGGGGGTGAAGCAAATGTTGCATCGGAACCAGACCACCAAGGTGTTCCTAGAGAGGGATAAGAGTATTGGGTGATGAAAGGAGGTTTCAAAACCATCCTGAAGGAAAAAATTAGGTGAAAAATAGAAAATATACTAAAAACGTTAGCACAAACATTCTTAGCTTTTCTTACCGATCATCCCTGAAGAAGACTTAATGACCAAAACATCACTTCTAACACCATTTTTCATTTTTTACGTGCATTTAATTTAACTCTTATTTCATTTGCAGCCTACACACTGGTGCAGCATCCTGTTTTTTTTTTCTTTACCAGGGCAGGACAGCCCATACCAAATGCCTACCTATGAGAACTTGAACACAGGAGGTAACACACAAAAACAGGTTGCTTACCTGTAACAGTAGTTCTAGGAGTGGTATATGATGTACATCCACACTTCTGGTGGAGTTCCTTTCCTGTAAGGCTTGCTGGAATGTCTGCAAGCTGGCTCCTCCCACCCACCGATGGTAACTCCTCGGCAATGCCCCATGATGTCAGATCTTATGCGCTGGAAGCAAGACCGTGTGCCACTTGCCAGGGGAGTGGGGGGCAGTGTGGATGTACACCATGTATTACCTCAGAACTACTGGAAGGCAGTTAGAACTTGTTTTTCTAGGGACGTGGATATGATGTACTATCCACACTTCTGGCAGACTCCTAGGAGTTCTCCAGGAGGAGGGGGGCAAGGTGCACACCCCTACCCCTATTTAGGGAAAAGAGACTGAAGAACTGAGGCCTCAAAACCAGCATCCTGGCATGACTCAGGGTTGATGTGGTAATGGGAAATAAAGATGTGTGCTGAACTCCAGGTAGCAGCCGTGCAGATTTCCTGGATAGGGGCCTTCACTGGAAGCAGCTACCAAGGCAGCAGTATGATGGGTGGAATGTGTTCTTAGCCCTACCGGAGGCCCCCTATCCACCAACCTATAGCAGAGGTTGATGTGAGATACAATCTACCTGCCAACTGTCCACTTAGCTGCCAGTCTGCCAGATGCAGCTTCAGCATAGGTGACAGATAGCTGGCAAACCTCTCCCTGAACTCCAGTCAAGCACTCCTTATAGTAGGCAAGCACTCACAGCAGATCCAAAATATGGAGCCTGTGCTCGGCATCTGAGGTGTGGTTGGTGAAGTACATGAGGAGATTAAGCACCTGGTTAAAGTGAAACCCAGACACAACCTACGGGAGGAACTTCAGGTTGGGGCAAAGGACAAACTTGTCCCTGTGAAAGACCAGGTAAGGGGGATCCACTGAGCACGCCTGGACCTACTAACATACTAAAATGCCAGCAGAATAGGCCAAACGGTCTTTCGTGTCTGCTCGTTTGGTCAGCCCCCACCCTGGGAGCTGACGCTTGCTGCCGCCCTCGCCTTCTCTGGCTTCTCCCTTCCCAGTTCCAGATATTCTCGCTGCATTGGATTTTGCTTTCAGAACCCTTCCCTGTACCTGTCCCACCCCTCTTGAACCCTCCACCGCCTCTGCCTCCACCAGCCCCCTAGGTAGCGCGTTCCATGGCTCCACCACCCTCTCAGTGAAGTAACACCTCCTCCTTTCTCCCCAGAATCTTCTCCCCTCCAGCTTCCACCCATGCCCTCTAGTGACCCCCTCCTTCTTCCTTCGAAGCACCCTGACTGTTCCTCCCCTATTTACCCCCTTCATGTACCTGAAGACCTCTATCATGTCCCCCTGGTCCCTTCTCTCTCATTGATCCTTTTAGCTGATGTGATAACCACCAGGAAGGTGGTCTTCCATGACAGGGGAGAGAGATCACACCTGTACATTGGTTCGAATGGCTTGTCCATGAGGTTTGCAACACCTGCAACAAGTCCCAAAGTAGTGGTGGTTTATACACTGGAGGGGAAATGTGGTCAAGGCCTTTGAAAAAGTGCCAGACCACCTTCTTCTGCACCACCAATGGCATACCAGCCCACGCACGGTATGCAGAGATGGCTGCCAGGTGCACCTTAAGGGTCATTGACCAAAAGCCCGATTGAGAGAGGGACCAAAGGTAGTTGAGAATGCTAGCCACCAGACAAGATAAAGGATCAAGCTCCTTGCCCTGGCACCAAATGAGGCCTCTTCCATTTGAATTAATAGCAATTTCGGGTCGACTCCTTCAGAGAAGCCTCGACAATGGTGAGGTGATCTTTGGAGAGACCCAAAGCCTGGAACTCTAGCCCCTCAGGAACCAGGCTGTCAGGTGCAAGGATCAAAGGTCCAGATGGAGTACCTTCCCCTGATTGCAAGAGAGCAGATCCAGGCGGGAAAGAAGATGCCACAGGAGCCTGAGGCTAAGGAGATTGGGTTACCAGAACTGGCAGGGCCAGTCCAGATCCACCATGATCATCCATGCCTTGTCCCTCCTAGCTTTGATCAGCACTTTGTGGATCAGAAGAAACAGAGGGAAGGCACTCAGAAGGCCAGAGGTCCAGGACATCAAGAAGGCATCCCCTTGCAGGGTTCCCTGCTGACGGGGGCCAGCACAATACAGCCTCAGCTTTGCATTCTCCCTTGAAGTGAACACGTCCACCAGTGGGGTGCCCCAGTGAGAGAACAGGCTGTGTACTACCTCCGGATGCAGAGACCACTCATAAGCGCCTCGCCCCCCATGACTGAGGGCATCCACCAACTGGTTGGAGGTGCCAGCCACATGGATGGCCAGGAATCGGCATCCAGGCTGAGCACGAGGGTCCAGATGCGGAGAGCTTCCCTGCACAGAGGAAGGGAGTGTGTCCCATCCTGCCCTGTTTGTTGTAGTAGTACATAATCGTGGTGTTGCTCATCTGGACCTGAATGATCTGACCCTGAATGTGCAGAGCAAAGGCGGTCAGCACCACATGATCTGCCTGAAGCTTCAGCAGGTTGATATGGCATCGAGACTCCTTGGGGGTCCAGATGCTGTGGACTCTGTGCTCCCCCCAGGTGGGCACCGCAGTCCATCAAGGAGGCACTGGTCACAGTGTTGACTGTCTGCTCCAGGTAGACAAATAGTATCCCTTCTTGCAGATCTTCTGGGACTAACCACAACTGGAGAGCATCCCACATCGTCAGGGTCACAGTAACGGCTGGTCAAAGTGGCCCTGGTGCTGAGACCACTGGCGGGAAAGCTCCCACTGTACAGAGCGCATTCACCATTGGGCCCAATGGACCACACTTGTGTATGCCGCCATGTACCCCAGGAGGCGCAGAATGTCCCGAGCCAAGGACAACTGCCTAACCTGAAATGATCACGCAAAGGTGGACAGAACTTCTGCCCAGTCCACCAGAAGCCGAGCCCTGGCTCTGCAATAGTTGAACTCATCCCCAAGGAAGTGCATCACCTGTGAAGGTATGATCTCCGACCTGACCTCACTGACCAGGAGGCCAAGGGATAATCAGGTCTGTATGGCCAGGTCTCTGGACCACTCCATCTCCTCCCTGGAGGGACCCGCTATAAGTCAGTCATCCAGGTAGGGGTAAACCCAGACCCCTTTGTGCCTCAGGTAGCCTGCCACCACTGCAATGCACTTGGTGAAGACCTTGGGAGCTGAAGAGAGGCTGAAGGGAATGGCCCAGAACCCGTAGAGAACTCCCTCTCCACAATACCACATGAACTGGTTGTGGGATGGACGGATGGGGATGTGGAATAATGTCTCGATCTCTAGAGGCAGACCCTGACCGACCACCTCAAGGACCCACCTGTCTGCGATGACAGCGGGACAGGCGGAAAGGAAGTGTTGGAGCCAGACCCCAAGGGGAGGACCCAAGGGAGTCAGGACAGGCATGCAGGAAGCACCCCCCATCCCATCACTGGGCAGGCTTGGAGGCGGAGGAGGGACCAACTGAGGATGCTGTGGGGTCTCCACCACCTGGCTTTCAGTCAACTGAAGCAACCTACTTCGGTGAGGGATGCCAAGTCTGGGGCTGCTGCCCAGCTGGGGGCTAAGATGGCTTGGCTGCAGGGGCAGAGAGGGGCCAAAAGGGCTTCTTCCTTTGCTGCTTACAGCCCTTGAGATCCCTCTGGGTGGAGGTAACAGAGTCCAGGGTGGCACTGGACTTCTCAATGTGACTAAGGTGTCCTTCCACCCCTGGCCTGAACAAGTCAGTTGCCCAAGAGGGGACCATCTGCCTACTTGTGCCAGGTATCTGGCGTGAAGAGTCGAGATCCTCAGCCAACCCCTGCAGCGCATGACCACTCGGCAGCCACAGACCGTGCAGGAGTGTTTCGACGCCCATGGCTGTCTGGAGCTGCTGTTAACCACTGCTCGCCCTGGTCCCGGAATTGCTTGACCATGATCTGTACTATAAGTCAGCCAGGAGCTGGGAAACACCTCATTGAGAATATCTAGAAGGCGTAAAATATAGAAACATAGAAGTTGAGGGCAGATAAGGACATACGGCCCATTCAGTCTGCCCATTTTTTCTACCTTATGAATGTGCCATAGGCCTTGCTCCGTCAATGGCCTATCTATTCATACTCATCTGTATTGCTCCTTATGCCTATCCCATGCCTGTTTGAAGCCCTGCACTGTATTCATATCTACTACTTCCTGAGGTAGGCCGTTCCATGCATCCACCACCCTTTCTGTAAAAAGACTTCCTCCATTACCCTTAATCGACCTCCCTCTAATCTCATGCTGTTGTAACCCCCCTTGTTACCGGGGTTATTAGAATCCCAATAAGACCTAGTGGTAGGCAGGGAAGGCAGCTTGTGAAACTCCAGTTAAATGGGTTTCACACTGTCTCCTCTGTTCTCAGTCTCAGCTGAGACTGAGGATGACATCACCAATAGAACTATCACAGCTACATGAGCCACATTGGAATCTGCAGCAAGGAGTTGGTATAAAACATTGGGAAGTTTTAAAGAGATTCAGTCAGTTCAGTGTGGAGTTGGTGTTGGGAGCTTGCTGAGAAAGCTCAGCGTAGGCTCTAGGAGCCTCAGCCTGACAGAGGCTACTTTTAAGTAAAAGGTGTGTGTCTCCACCAAAGAGACACAGAAGATAATTGAAGAGGTGGAGACCACTGTTTTCGGTCTCGGTGCCCCTCCCTTCGGGGAGCAGGAAAGGGTTCCCTGCAGATTCCTGGGGCAATCCCTAGTTCTGCTAGTAATGGAGAGTTGCCTGTGTGTTCCAGAGTTTATTTGGGAGAACAAGAAGATCTGTGAGTCACCTGTGGGGTACCTGCAACGTGAGGGTAGTGTCTGCTCTTGCTAAAGGGCCTATGTTTTCACCCTGGGACTTGTGTGACAATGTGGGATTGAAAGTACAGTTACGTAAGAACTTACCATAACAGTAGATCTTGAGAGGAGCTCTTGCAGCAGGCTATTACAGTTAGGACTATGCCGCGGGTACTAGGACCACCGGTGAAAAACTTCTGCCAGCAAAACCAGCGAGGACGGCCCGACCCCGCCCGACGTCGGTCAGGGTACAAGGCAGGCGAACCCAGCTCCACCTCAGTTCTCCCGCCAGTACCCAGCAGAAGGCCTGACAAGAGAGGAGGCGAGCCCGCCATCTAGAAAGGAAAGAAACAGATCTGCACATTCCGAGGAGGCGGAGGAAGCAGCGCCTGCTGCAAGAGCTCCTCTGAAGATCTACTGTATGGTAAGTTCTTACGTAACTGTACTATCTTACTTCAAGTGGGAGCTCTTGCAGCAGGCTATTACAGTTAGGACTGAATCCCAAGCAGTCCCACAGCAAGGAGGTAGCCGACCCCGGGAGGTGGAATATGCTGACTCCAGAGGCCCTAGGACAAATCCCTTGTAGAACCGCTAGGCCGAAGCCAGCATGGTGTTTGGAGACGATATCCAAGCTGTAATGCTTGATAAAAGTATGCACCGAGTTCCAGGTTGCAGCCGTACAAATGTCCTGGATAGCGACATTCCGCATAGCGGCGAAAGAAGCTGACACTCCTCTGGTGGAGTGACCCCTAACCGGGCCCGGCAGGGGTTTATTATGATGTTCGTAGCAAAACGAGACACAATGGACTATCCATTTAGAGATAGTTTGCTTGGACACCAGCTGACCCAAGCAATGTGGTGCAAAAGCCACAAAGCTGCTCTGATTCTGATGAAGTTAACTGCTCTGTTGAGGTAATACCTCAGGGTCCTGTGGACATCCAATGTGTGGAGGACAGCCTCCCCTCTATTGGAGGGGGAAGGAAAATAAACTGGAAGATCAACCGACTGGTTGATGGTCAATTCCGAGACCACCTTGGGAAGAAACTTAGGATTAGTTCTGAGGGAAACTCTTTCCCAATGGAAAACCAAATAGGGCTCTTTACACATCAGAGCCTGAAGCTCGGAAACCCTTCGAGCTGAAGTGACAACAATCAAAAAACAAACTTTCCAAGAAAGGTAACGCAGCTCACAACTCGCTGCAGGCTCAAAAGGAGGGAGGGTGAGTTTCTCCAACACAAAAGGAGGTCCCACAGTGGGACAGGGTCCCTAGTGGGAGCTCATCATGTAGAATTCCCTAAGGAAGGCACGGGGCACATCTAACTGCCAATGCTCTCTCTCTCTCTCATGAGAGCATGGTGGGCGAGTCCCACATGTGCACCTTGATAGAGGAATAACTCAGGCCTTTCTCGTACAGGAGGGGTACTGCAAAGTGGAGTTCACAGGCAGGTGGCGGGATCCAAATGTTGCGGCAAGACCCAAAGACAGAAAGCTTCCACTTCTTGGCATAAGTGGAGCAAGTAGAGACTTTCTTGTGGACGCCAAGACCTCCGCCACTTCGGAAACCCATATCTGTTTTGAGCTATGTCTGAAGGAGCCAAGCATGAAGGTGCAGGGATCTGAGATCCAGATGGACCAGAGACCCCTGCTCCTGGGACAGCAATTGTGAGCATATGGGCAGCTGAATTGGCGGTTCCTTGGATAACCGCTGCAGGAATGGAAACCAAATCTGTCGAGGCCAGTTGGGGGCCACAAGGATCATCCGGGCCCCTTCGGCCTGCAACCTGAGCAGAACCCTCTGAATAAGAGGGAAGCGCGGAAAGGCATAAAGAAACCTCCCTGCCCAACAAAGGGATAACGCGTCTGGCCAAAAAACTCCAGGCGCGTGCTCTTCGCGAGCAAAACATTGGCAGTTTGGCATTGCATGGTGACGCAAAGAGGTCCAGCTTGGGAAGACCCCACCCATCGAAGAGCTGGTCCACTACAGATTGTAGCAATTCCCACTCGCACTCTGGCCCGTGACCTACTGAGGTTGTCGGCCAGATCGTTTAGGATGCCTGGAACGTGCATTGCGGACAGTAGAATGCCCCGTTTCAGTGCCCAGTACCAGACTCTCATCGCCTCCCTGCAAAGAGGATATGAATGAGTGCCTCCTTGCTTGTTGATGTAAAAGACGACTGCCATGTTGTCTGTCTGAATTAGAAGACAGCCCGGTACCAGATCCTCCCGAAATGCTTGAAGAGCGTAGAGGACCGCTCGCATTTCCAGCACAATGATGTGGAGGGACCGTTCCTCGGGTGACCAAACCCCCTGCATTTGATGAACACCCAGGTGAGCCCCACAGCCCAGGTCCGAGGCGTCCATTGTTAGAGTCTGACCTGGTGGCTCTGGAAGAAAACTGACCCCTTTCTCCAGATTGCTGGGGTCCAAACACCAAAGCAATGTTCTCCTGACTGGCTCCGAGATCCTGACTAGAGTGTCCAGTCGTCGTAGCATTGGTCCCTGCACCCTGAGCATCCATTGTGGGACTCTCATGTGGAGGCAGGCCAAGAGCGTGACAGGAATGGCCGCCGCCATATGCCCCAATAAGCTGAGGAAGTTCCGAGCCGGAACCTGAGGTGCCATGGAGATCCGTTCCGCCAACTCTCGCAAGCGAATCCCCCTGTACTGTGGGAGAAAGGCCATGCCCTGGACAGAATCCAGGATCGCTCCTATGAAGGCGAGCTTTTGGCTGGGCTCCAGGAATGACTTTTTTAAGTTCAGGGTGATCCCCAGCTCTTGGAATAGAGTATAAGTGTCTCTGAGAGGCGTAAGAGGCTGTCCCTTGGCGGGCCGAAGAAGCCCATCGTCGGGGTAGAACACGTAATGTCCGTTAACCTCATTGCGCAGCTGCCACTGCAAGGCATTTGGTGAAGACTCACGGTGGAAGAGAGACGAACGGAGCACCGAAACTGAAAATGTTCCCCTGGAAGTGGAACCTCAAAACTTCCTGTGAGGAGGAAAGACTCCTATATGCATGTATGCATCCTGCATGTCGAGAGAACAAAGCCAGTCCCCTTGGTGTAGCAAGGGAAGGAGACCTTGAAGAGTCACCATCCTGAACCTTTTGTACTCTATAAAGAGGTTTAGTGGACTGAGATCTAGAATGGGACAAAGGTCCCCAGTCTTTTTTGGGACCAGAAAGAAGTGCGAGTAGAACCCCTGGCCTTGCTGCCCCCAAGGGACTCTCTCTATAGCTCTCTTCTGCAGGAGGGTCTGTATTTCTCCTTCTAATAGTGGGCTGTGAGAAGGAGGATAACAGGAGAGCTTTGGAGGAGTATGTGGAGGAAACTCTGTGAACTCCAAGGTGTGTCCTCTCCATACAACGTCTAAGACCCATTGGTCCGTGGTAATAGACTTCCACCCTTCGAGATGAAGGGAGAAGCGGCTAACCGGCTCCCCTTGAACCCGGTCAGAAGGGGGCAGAAGAGAGTCACTGGCAGAACCGGAGTTGGAAGAGCGGCCTGGGAGGACTTGGGCCCACGGGTGGAAGGTCCACCAGACTGCTGGTTTCCAGATCTTCTCTGGAAGCCACCTCTGTCCTTGCTGGTTTCCACGAGCTGAAGCTTGGTTGTCTGAGGACTTACGAAAAGGCAGTGGCGGTGTGGACATCGCTGGTCGCCACGGTACATCTGGCGGACCGACCAGATCGACTTACCCGACTCCTGGAGATGGGAGATCAAAGCCTCTGTCTCCTGCCAAACAAGACAGTACCCTGGAAGGGCAAATCCGGATACTGGACTGCAGATCCTGGAGAAAGCCGAGACTCTCAACCAGGCATGGCGCCAAGGCATACCTCAGAGGCAGGCGCCCTGGCTGCCGTGTCTGCAGTGTCATATGAGGCTCTCAGCACATGAAAGCCTTCGTCTGAGCCCGACTGTAAAGGCCAGGAGCTCATTCTTCTTATCAGAGTCTGGCATGGCCTGTGTCAGCCCAAATCCCCATTCCCATAATGCATTCTGATACTGTACCATATGTGTGAGGAAATTTGGGGGCGAATGGAACAGGTGGAGGCAGCATAAACCTTTTGCCCACCCAGTCAGGTATCGAACTCCAGGTCGGAGGCTGGGAGCTGAGGTGCTTGGCTGCCTAGATTTATCGTGGGCAGCTGTGATCACTGATGAATCGACCTGAGGGTGTTCTGCCAGGAAGGGTTCCGCCCTCGGGGCCTTATAGAGACTATCCGACTTCTTCGGAACTGCCGGGATGGAGGCCAGATGCATCCAGGTGGATCTTGTAAGATCCTGGAAAGTATCCACCAAAGGAGGAATAACCAGGGGCTTCGGCTCCTTCTGCCTCAGGTATTTAGCCAATCTATGGCGTTCCAGATCCAGGTCTCCCGTGTCCCACTCGTTGGAAGCCTGGATGTGCCTCATGATGTCCATAAAGGTAGGATCGTCCAGAGGCGAGCGAGGCAGGTCCTTCTCTTCAGGGGAGCGCTTTAAACTGAGAGAAGAAGTAGAGGTCAATGAAGAAGAGGAGGAGGATCGACTATCCGATTTGGAATAGTCTGATTCTACCCCATGACCATGCCTGCGCTGACGTCGGTGACTAGGGGACCGACGACGGTCCGAAGACCGACTCCGGTCCCTGGACTGGCGACGGAGCAATGACCGACGTCGGGAGTGGTCCTGCTTAGAGCGAGAAGGGCCCCTGGAACGAGACCTAGATCGACGTCGGTCACTAGAAACCCTAGAGCGACGTCGGTGGTCCTCGGATCTAGAGTGGGAACGAGCCCTGGAAGGGGGCGAAGGACAGCGCTCCGGTGACCTCAACGGAGAAGTCTCACCCACCGGCTGTGGTTCTCCCGCAGGATCCGGAACCGGTGGCTGGGCCGGCGATGGGGAGGTCCGCTTGTGGACCTGCCCCCACCAAAAGGAGAAAAGCTCCCTGAGCTCATCCTTGGAAAAAATCTCAGCCACACGCTGCGGAAAAGAAACCTCCGGAATGGCGGGATGCGGAGAGCTCTCCTGAGGGCCCAGGGGGGGAGGAGGACTTGGGCGGCGGGGGCGTCGGTATCTCTACCAACCCGGGTCCTTTGTCCCTTTGACCAACGTCAGTGTAGGGACCGACGGGGTGATGCCAGGGGGTGCCAGAGAGTCCTTAGCCTCCGGAGGCGCGCCTTTAGCAGGCCGTGCCAGTGCTTTAGCAGGTAGGGCCAAAGCAGGTACCTCCAAGGACTTGGCGATGACCCTTAGCGGAGTCACCTTTGGCTTGGCCGGCTTTTCCCCGATGGGCCGGCCTTAGCCTGTGGAATCTTCGGCGATTCTCCAGACCCCGAAGGATGGGCCTTTTTTGGAGAAGGCCGCGAATGCGATCTGGACCGAGACCGGGACCAGTGTCGGGACCGACTACGCTCCTTGCTGTGCCGCTTCTTCTCTTTTCTCTTCCCCTCCGAAGAGTGCAGATCCATTTTCTGCTCTAGAAGGTAGGCCTTAAGGGCTTTCAGGCGGCGGATGCGGGTCTGGCTGGTGAAGGCCTGGCAGTCAGCACAACTGGCGGTGTCGTGGTCGGGACCGAGACAGAAGACGCACCGCCGGTGCCGTCCTTAGCGGAATCTGGCCGCCTACAGTCGCACTTGTTCAAGTGTTCAGGGACACCAAGCCCGGGAAGACATGAACCGGCCGAGGAGGAAGAGGGCTGACGTCGGTACTGGAAGAAACAAACACCGTGCAAAAAAGCACAAAAGCGGGAAAACCGGACAAAACAACGGCAGCGAAACTGACGTTGGTGTCGGTAAAAACGAAGGATAACCGTCAAAAAAATGACAAAGTCTTGATAGAAGTTCTTCTTCTCGCTGATAGTCGCAGACAGAAGCAAGCTTCACGTGTGGGTATGCGGCGGGAAAGAACTGAGGTGGAGCTGGGTCCGCCCCCTCTTGTCCGTGACCGGCGTCGGGGCTGGCGTCGAGGCGGTCCCGCTGGTATTGCTGGCAGAAGTTTTTCACCGGGTGGTCCTAGTGCCTGCGGCATAGTCCTAACTGTAATAGCCTGCTGCAAGAGCTCCCACTCGAAGTAAGATCTACTAAAACAGTGGGAAGCCTAGAGTAATGGGCTAAGCAACAAGTAAAAGTAGGTTCAAGTCCAGAGCTTGTCGGGATGCAAATGATATGTAGAGGAGATGTGACAGACGTCTATCCAGAATCTACATTTGAAAGTTCAGTAAAGGAATTGTTCAGTTTCCGAAAAATGGCCGGGTGTGGGCTGTGGGAGCTGGAGGTGGGTGGCCCCATCTTTAGTGACCAGGTCACCCCACTGATTTCTACTTTACCTCAGGCACTTGGCCAGTGATGAGGGAAGTACCCAGATGTGCGATTATAAGGAAAATTCTCTCTAGGAGTCGAAGACTCTAGTGTGGTTTGGGGAGCTACAACAGGATAATTGGTTCATTCCTCAAATGGACCGTGGATCAAGTGACCGGCAGGGGAGCCGGACCAGTGGGGAAAACCAAAGTAGTGTACAAGTCGGGCTGTGTACCCTAAGCTGCGTGCAAGTCCGGGCTGTGTGCCTGGTGGGTGTGGAACCTGAGGGCTGGAAATAGAGATAAAGTGTTCTGTAGTCTCTAATCTGCATTACCAGGAATGCAGCCCCATGGGGGTCCATCTATGCTTTGTTTGTTCAGCTTGGATGTGAATAAAAGCCACACTGGAGAATCCTATTCCTGGTTCTGGACATTACAGTTATTGCTTCCTGTGTTGGATTTACTTGGGTGCCCCTGTGCAGAGTAGCCAAACCTAGGCCCATCGTGCCAAGTAACCTCATCTTCCCAGAACCCAGTCCCCACAGGTACTGCTGTCAGCTTCAACAGCATGCCACCTGTCATTTTGCTAAAAAGACAGGGGTGAGGGTTACACTGTGTCCTCTTGTCATGCTGTTTTCTTGTATTGAAACATTAGACTCTTTCACCTTGTTAATGCCCTTAAGAAGTTTGAATGTTTGATCATATCACCTCTCTCCTCCTTTGCTCTAGGGTATACATATTGAGCTTCGTTAATCTGTCCTCATATGTGTTTTCTGATGCAGTCCCTGCACCATTTTGGTTGCCCTTCTCTGGACTGCCTCCATTTTGTTAATGTGCTTGTGCAGGTGCAGCCTCCAGTACTGCACGCAGTACTCCAGATGGGGCCAAACCAGTGTCTTGTAAAGAGGGATTATTACCTCCCTCTTACGACTTGTGATACCCCTACTAACACACCCCAACATCCCTCTAGCCTTACCTGCTGCTTTAGTGGTCTGTTTGGATGATTTCAGATCATCGGTGATGATGATACCCAAGTCTCTCTCTTCCCTGAGCGAAGTGGGCCATCAAATCGGCTAACTTCACCTGCCGAAGGCCAAGAGAAGAGGTCACATAGACCTTTTTGGCCATATCATCCAATTTCTTGGATTCCTTTTCGGGAGGCTTATCCACATCCCCAACGTTGCCAGTATGCTGAAAGACTGAGTCGACTACCAGACTCTCCAAAGGATGTTACGTTAAACCTGACAGGAAACATACTTGTGTGCCGTCCAGCCCAACGGTACACGGCAAGAGGCAGGGTGCTGCAAAAGCTCCACAGTGGGGCCAAGAATGGCCTCGGTGACTGGGAAAGTCACCACAGAAGTCACCGATCGAGAATCTTGGTGATAGGGTACTTGCCCATTTTAGATGGGCTCCATTTGTAGACCCGTAAATTCCGAGATCAAGCAGAAGCAGGCCTGTGAAAGAGGCGGGACCATGCTCCATGGAGAAATCCTCTACCGACTCGGCGTCAACAGACGCAAGTGTGAGGAGGAGCCCTCAGACCCGAAGTCATAGAAAAGTAATTAAACTGCTGCCAGAGTCCCTACTGACCATACAGGTATCTGTTGGGAGTCACGGTGACCAAGAGCTGACAAGAAGCAGTACGGGCATCCTTTTTTTTTGGGGGGGGGGCACCGGTTGCTGCTTAGATGGCAGCTCCTCCTGGATGTACAGAGAGGCTGGAATAGGCCGAATCAAAACCAGCCGAGCTAGAGTAGGCTGGGGTCTGGGTGGAGGGAGCCACAGAACAGCCGGGGTGGGGGCCAAAATCGGCCTAACCCCAACCAGCAAGAGAGGATGCCACATGAGTTATTTGTAATGCAGGCGCATTTTACGGCAGAGCCTCTCCTCATCTGCAGAGGAGGAGGAAGAAGAGTAGTGATGCTTGCCCAAATGCCGAGAGCAGGCATGGGTTACTCAACTCCAGGCCATGGGATACAGACCTCGACTGTTGGGGACGCCGACAGTGGAACTTGGAAGGAAACCGGCGAAACCCAAGGATCCTCCTGGGCAACTGGATCCTGAAGGTTATGGACCCGATCTGCAGGCTGGTCTACTAACCCCGGTGACAGGCAGGACTGGAGTCCAAGGAGGCGGTATCAGCCTTATCTGGTGAAAATGCATCAAGTGGCTCAAAAAAAAATCTTGACAGGTTGGATGATGGGCATCCCAACCAACTGGCCCAACAGAGAGACCATGGAGCCAGTGGCCTGAGCTGAAGGATCGACCATAGTCTAAACCTCCAGAGAAGCGTGGGAATCCCAGGCCCAAGAGAGCTCGTGATCCAACAATCAATGGTGAGACTTTTTAGGCTCCTTCATTGAAGATCTGGATTTGCCATAATCACATTTTTAAAACTGGGTGCGAATTCGTGTATCGTCTATGACAAAGAATCGAAAATCGCCTGAAGATGCAAGTGAACTAGCAGATTTTGTAAAATTTTTAAGCAAAGGGCCTACTCAGCGTGGAGAGCAGTAAGCAGGAAACTTCTTCCAGTGGAAAGGAAGATCTGATATCACAGAGAGCTGTCGAGGTTACCACCCGTGGGTGGGTGGGAGAACCAGCCTGAACACATTCGGCAAGCCTTAAAGGAAAGGAACACTGTCAGAAGTGTGGAGTGCATCATAACCAAGTCCCTAGTTTTTTGTTTTTTTTAATAGCAAGGAGATTAGTCCATGCCACCTGGCCGCCTTTAGGAGCCATCACACAACATACTATTTTTTTTTTTTTTTTTTTATGATTTGAAGGAGGATTGCCCATACTGACTTACTGCTTGCGTGCAGATGACATACAACATCATGTTCCCTTTTTCTGCTCAGCTATACAGAGTCTTTACACTACTTGATGCCACCATGCACTCTGGCAGCCTAAGAGATGTAGAATATCCATGAACAGATAGAAAACAGCCTTATTCTGCCATCCTTCATTGTGAGAAAAGATTAAAAAAAAGAAAAATCACCAAGGCCCCCCATCTCACCTGCTCTTGGGGATGATTATCTTGCATTCATCAATCTCTCCAAAAACCTCAAAGCGCGCCTTGAGCTCAGCCTGAGTCATACTGTGGGAGAGGTTTGGATGCAGATCACACGATGCTCATCCTAAAGAATGAGAGGACATAGTAAAGAGTTTCGACAGACTGAGACTTTATAAGGATGACAAGTCAGCTCTTGTTTTGTTTTTGTAGATTCTGTTTGTGGGCTCCAGTGGACCAGGTCATCTCAGAGGTGCCAACTCAGCCGTTGCCTCTACTCCCCACCTGAGACCACCCCACTCCAAGAGTGAGATTGCTGAGCCCCCTACAAAGGACCTTCTGCCCCCGATCACCGCCCCACCTACCTGGTGGCCTTTCTGACATTAAAGGGTTCGTCCTGATCAAGGGACTCGGGAGGCCGATGGAGGGTTGGTCTGGTATTGGGGATGTGGGCTAGGCCCTGGAGCTCTCGTCACCTCCTGATATTTTTCAATTATGGATTACCCCTGGAGGGTGGTCATGCAATGACATCTGGGCACTGGCGTGCTGGCGCCGCTCCACCCCTAGGTTATGTGCTGCTTGTTCCCTTCTAAGCCCCTGACCTCCATCATGGGCCTCTGGCCAGTGGTGCAAGTCCTGAATCCCACCCTGGGAAGGGAGGCAGTCCTCCGGAGCTCAATCCTTCCCTCCCTCCTGCCAACCCCTGGCAGCCAGTTCATTCCCAAACCTGGGCCACCGGTGGCGTGAGATGTGTTCCAAGTCAGCCCTTGTTAGTATTTTGCTGATGGTACCAGCAGGACTGGACAGAAATCTGCAAAATCAGCTTCAGCAGTAATTTCATGAGAATTCTACAGAATTCTGGCATTTTGACACAAAAGAAAGGAAAACTGCTTTGATCAACATCTGTTCCATATTTGAGAAAAAATGGAGGAAAATGCACAAGTTCCATGAATGACAGTAAAAATTCTGCAGTTTCCCTTGCTGCACATCAACTTACATTTTTTTTTTTAATTCCATGTTAAGAGTTCAGGAGCTGAATCAGAATTTATAATTTTGTGCAGCCAAAGTAGTAACTCTACACAGTCCCAATAGAAAACCTGTTTTAAATTCAGTTTATTTACATTTTACAATTGCATCCGGGAGTAAAATAAGCCATGTCCCCAGCTTCACAAACTGAAATTTCTACACAGTCTGTCACAGGTCCTCTCTAGTGGTTTATTGAATATTCCAAACTTGAGCACGTACATAAACGAGTTCCACACACCTCCCCATGTTTTATTTTTTGTAACAGCCACATGGAAAAGTAAACTACAACACATGGCCTATTGGTGAATGAGGCACCATATGTAACACAGGCTCCTGCCCATGGCAAGGCAATTCTGGGGAACATGTTACAAGAGAAAGAAAAGATGCCAGAGCTGCCCTCTCAAATCCCAAGCAAACAAAGCAGCACACAACCTAGCTTGGCCCAGGGACACCCCCAAGTAGATCTGCCAGTTCACCTTACCTGCTAGGTGAAGGCAGCAAATATCAGGAGCCATGCAATCAGCAAGGGATGAAAAACAGAAATCGAGGACAGCACTGCAGCCAATCTTTAACTAATGCAAAAAGCCAAACATGTTGCAACAGAGCTGTGCCCAGATCAGGCCATCAAACAGCAAATCAACACTACCTTTCAGCAGACAGTAGAGCAATTTTAAAATGCCCAAGAGGATCTGGGTGGCAGTGTTTGAGAAAGTATTTCTCCTTGTTAGCTGTACACAGTGCAAGCGGCTTTTTACTGCAAACAGCTGAGAGCACTGCTAAATAGAATTTTAAAACACAAATACTGTGCTTACAGCTTTGAACAAATTCTTTGAGAATGTTTAATAGTCACACTCCGTTGTACACCCCCGTTATACACAGGTGTGTCTGATGGAGTTTGACGGCTTCTGATTTCTGTGTATAACAACTGCTCACCAGCTATTAGCTTCTTGATGGCATCAGCAAGCAAATGCATAGCAGCTGAGAGGAATGATAATCCTCCCATGGAAAGGAGTTGGGGCAAGAGGGCAGCTCAATAACCTCCTCTCAGAAACAAACAAAAACAATGCTTCTCTTTAATAATGTAGAGCCCTCTGAAAGCAAGTTCTGAACTGACTTAACTCCCTAAGCTGCAAAACATCATGAATTGTTGGGAAAGGATCCCTGTCAGAGGAAGGACAGAACCAACACATGGGGCAGCACTAGAGTTGGCTTGATCCCAATAAAGAAACAGAACATTAGGACATCATCTACTGTGCTCATCATCTGACTAACTAGCCAGAACGCATTCATAGTATTTGAATGGAGCTCGATTTCATTCTCATTCAGACGGTAGTGGAATGATTGACTTGATAAAATTTATTTTTAGACAGGCAATAATTTGTTAGGATACAAATCCCGTTTACAACAGTCCTGTATATCCACTGGATAAAAAAAATGACTAAACATAACATACAGTTGACAGATCAGTTACACAATTAAGAAAATGAATTAAAAACATATACAATCTTTTCTCAGTGACTCAAATAGCTTTAACTTAAAAGTAGACAAACTGCTAATGTGCTTTAGTTCATGCAGCAGATGATTCCAGTAACTGGCTATACTATTTTGTAGTGTTGGATCTCCCATCTTGTTATGAGATCTATGCATCAAGATCCTGCTGTATGCGGCTCCTGTTGTTACCATTGGCCCATTACGGTGGACTCTTGAAACTAGATTCTGCAAGGGATGTTTACTTTTGCTATGGCATGTAGTAAGCCAGATATATCTTCTTTGCTGTTCAGGATAAAGCCAATTCAGGATATTATAAATTATGCAATGGTGTGTTTTAAATTTACTTCTAGTAGCAAATTTTGCTACTCTATAGTACATTTGGTTTATTTTTTTCAGCACTTTTTGAGTAGAATGCATATATAAAATCGAGCCATACTCGAGAACTGGGCTAAGTAACTGTCTAACCAGTCTCTTTCTAATTTCGGGGGACAAAAAAACTAGACACCCTTCCTTCTTAGGGTCCACCATCTTTGATTTACTTTCCCAACCTGTAAAGAGATGTGCTCCGTGTAAGTCAAACTACAGTCCACCTGAACTCCCAAGTACTTGTAACTGGCCACATTTGAAATAACAGTACCATCTTGTAGTTGGGTCTGGCACTCCTTGCATGTCTCCCCTCCAAAGACCATGCATTGAGTTTTTGAATTGAGGAGGAGACCAGAGCCACGGAGCCATTCTTCCATGTACCATATCTTCCTGCAACTGAAATTCCACAACTTCCTGATTTTCAGCCAATGACACCAGTACAGTGTCATCAGCATACATTCTAACTTCAATTTGTTTTATAACTTGCACAAGACTATTAGCATGGGCTGATCATCGGGGGCCCAGTATGTGAGTCCTGGGAAACCCCTAATTATTTTCCCAGGCTTGACACTGAGGCCCCCAGTGCTGCAACTACCCTACATTCAATGAATCTGACTTAATCCACTGTAATGGCCCCTCCTGAAACCTCAGCTTTCCAAACCTCTCTAACAAACCCCTATGCTGAACCAGATCAAAAGCCTTCCTAAAGTCCATGAATACACCCCCCCCTCCGTGCGCCTTCCCCTGGTTTAACGATGTTGTCACTAGGTTATTAAAGTCGAAGAGGGAAGTGTTCGTGGACCTTCCTGCTCTGAAGCCATGGTGGTTGTTAGTCAACAATCCACTTATTTCCAAATACTGACTAAATTGATAATGCACCCTTCTTTCTAACACCTTCATTAGGATAGGAAGGAGGGCTATTAGCCTATAGTTAGAGGGGACCGTACTACCCCCCTCTTAAAGATGGGTATAACCCTCCTTGTTTCCATACTTCTGGGGCAGTGTCACTACATAAACTCCAATTAAAAAGGTAGGTGATTATAGGAGCAAGGTCATTAGCACCCAGCCTCAAAAACCTTGCATCTAGTCCATCCAGACCCCCCAATTTAGCAATGTTCAATTTTTGTCTCTTTTTTTCTACTTCCTTTATTTCTAGCTGCCTGAAGTCAAAACTCAATTTTAGCTCACTACCTTGAGTCTTCACAGTCTCCCGTAATATTTCTGATGTACTGTAGAAATATCAGCTGTTCTTTCTATAGATTTTAACACTTTTAAATAAGAAAGATCCAAGAAATGGGAATTGAACAAGCCAGCCACTTCCAACTGTTCTAAGTTTCCCTCCTTCCATAAGGCCAATCGCATTTGGTACTTTGGTTGGATTTTTCAATTCCGAGATGTATTTCCAGAATTGCTTAGCGTCTTGTGCTTTATTCAATTTGTTTAGATGGTACTGTAGTTTTGCTGATCTAACCTCTTTCTCACATTTTATTCTCCATGTTTTAAATCTCCCCCAGTCTTCAGAGTTTTTAGTTTTACATGCTTTTTTTCCATACTCTATCCCTTATCCTTCAGAGTTTTTTAAATCTATCAGTTATCCAGGACATCTCCCCCTTCTTGTCTCGTTTTAATACTTTGGGGGCATCTTGTTGTATAATCATTTCTAGGGAATTATTAAACTCCTGAACAGCTACATCAATATCAGGTATTAAAAATAGTCTCTCCCAGTTAAACTTTTTTAGGTAATTTACATGATTTGCCTCATCGAACGTTGTGAAATCCCTTACCAAATATGTTCTAGCCTGACTTTTTTTGGGGCGCATGTCTTCACACTACAATTTATGAGATTGTGATCTCCTAAATTCAGAGGCAAAACTTCACAATTATTAATCCCTACATCCTGAGAAATAAAGAACAAATCTAAAATTGAGCTTTTTTTCCACATTATTTGTACATCTAGTAGACTGTTGAATAATTTGTTCTAGACCCAGTACTGCAAAGCTGTTCTTTAGTTTTTTGCCCATGGGTCCGAGATCAGTTTGCATTAAAATCCCCAGTAATTATAATCAGATGGTCCTTTATTGTGTCCGCTATTAAGTCAGCCAATGAATCAAAGCTTTTAGTTTTAGTCTTTGGGGTGGATAAAATACTCCTACCATCAACATAATAGATAATAATTCCACGATCAAAACAGTCAATTCCTTCATGGTTAGTTGACAAAACTGTTTGATAAGGATCTAAACATTCCCCAATATAGAGCATAACCTCACCCCACTTTTGCCCTGTCTGTTCGTTGTAAACTATAACCACAAAGTTGAATCTCATCATTTCCTACACCTTGATGCAACCATGTGTCTGAAATGGCAAGAATATTTTGTTTAAATTGTTCTGCCCAGGTCCTATACTCATCCATTTTGTTAACAATGCCGCTCACATTTTCTTGAGTTATGGAGATACCAGTATTTTGGTTAGGTCCTGGATTTTGTTCTCTGTCCCCACTTTGTACACGTAGTACTGTGCAAAACAAGCCACTAGCATCCAGATTATTCATTTTACAGGGGATTTGTGAAGGGATCATCTGTGAGGAGAATCGTTTTCTCTCATTAGCACATTGATTTCTATGACAGACTAAATGATTATTTTCAGAGAAATTGGTCTTCCCAATGCTAGTAACCCCACCTTTACTCACATGATTATATTCATCCTTTGGTGCTTTTAAATGTCCCATACAGATACCCCATATCATCAGCCCCCCACAACATTATTTCCAATCCTTTCCTCATTTTACCTTACCGTATCCTAGGATTCACAAATTTAACTAACATCTTTTTCTCCCTCAGTGGCTTTCGTGCCACAGCGATGCATGTCCATGGCTGGTAGCTGGCTTTTAGTGTTGCCCCACCCCTTTCCGGTTTGGTAATTTACACAGTATCCGCCGGACACCCTCCCTGTGCCAATCAATATAGTCTCAATAGAGCAGCTGGTAACTTTAAACAGTGCAATACAGTGAATGAAGAAAGTGCAGTCAGTGACTAAATAACACAGTCAATGAATGGATTAGCAACAAGTTAAACATAGAAACATAGAATTTAATGACGAAAAGGACCGCTTGGCCACACAGTCTGCCCATTTCCCTACCTACTGGATAAGCTGCAGATCCTAGTTAACCAGCAGCCTACTTCTTCCTACCTCCACCCCCAGAATTGCCTTATGACTATCCCATGCATGCTTGAATTCCGCCACTGATTTTGACTCCACAACCTCCTCCGGAAGGCCGTTCCATGCATCCACAACCCTCTCTGTGAAAAAATACTTCCTTAAATTACCTCTGAGCCGCCCCCTCTATCTTCAAATTGTGCCCTCTTGTTCTTACACACCTCTTTTTTTGAAAGATGCTACCCTCTTGGACTTTGTTGATTCCCTTGAGGTACTTGAAAGTTTCTATCATGTCCCCCCTCTCCCTCCTTTCCTCGAGGCTATACATATTAAGCTCCTTAAGTCTCTCTTCATATGTCTTCTGGTGCAGACCCTGCACCATTTTGAGTGCCCTCCTCTGGACAGCTTCCATCCTGTCTATGTCTTTGTGGAGATTGGGTCTCCAGAACTGCACAGTACTCCAGATGGGGTCTCACCAGCTGTAGAAACTTCCCTGCCTCCTGACTCACGGTTGAAGTGCAGCTCTCATCTGCTTCTTTGGGCCAGCGTTTCAGTCGCTGTGGTGTAGTGGGCATTGAGGGCTTTGTAGAGTGTTTCCCCCACCCCTCTCTGGTTTGGCCAATTACACTGTCCACCGTCAGACCCCCTCCTCGTCAAACACTACAGTCTCAATAGTGCAGAGCAGAATGAGGTGGCATGACAAGGCTACACTGACTGCCATTGCTGGACCCTCTTCAAATGTATGTTTTTAAGTTAGTGCACCCAAGGGGGGGGGGCAGGGGTTCTAAGGTGGTTGGAGGTAAGAAGACATTTTTCTACTTCAAAAACTGAGTGGGGAGTATCTGGTGCTATGAGGCTGGAAAGGGTTTTATTTAAAAACAAAAACAGCCTTACTGTTGGGGTTGCAATAATATTTTTTTTTATTTTACTTAGACCGGAGGGGAAGGTTGCTGATGAAGTGCTGGGATGCTGCGAAAATGAAGAGGAAGGGCTAACTTCTTTTTTTTTCTTTGTTAAACACAGCCAGTCAAATTTCACCAGCTCTTAAGTTGGCACTTTGCCAGAGGTGAACTTAACTTCCCAGAGTTTTCTCCACCAACTTTGCAAAGTTATTTTCACTTCACAGCACAGACTACTTGAAGTGCAGTTTGCAAACTTTGTCCATCCCTAGTGTTTAAGCTTTCTACTGAGCTACAGCCTTGGGTCCCAATGGCAATCAAAATATGTTCACAGAAGGCTTTGCTCAATTTATTTGCTAAACTCCTGCATACTTACAAGTACTTTTTCTCGCTTCTTCTGGGCCAGCCCTTGGTTCTGTCTTTTCCTGTGGAACGTCTCTGTGTTTTCACATCTGTTTTTTTAAAGCAAAACAAAATTGCAATGTAAGTTCAGAAACACAGGAAGCAGCAGCAGCAGTATTAAAAATACAACTGAATGGTACATTTCAAAGAAACAACTACAGTATGTACCAAAGCCCCATGCCTCACTGTAGGGCAGCCTTCAATTAGCTGTTAAGCATAATACAGTAAGTATAATTTTCACCTTTGTGGCTGCTTATTATTTTGTCCTTTATTTGGCTGATCCTGCCATCCCACCTGCCAGCATACTGAATCAAGCACCACTAGAGGCGTATACCACAACCTCCTGTGGCTGTCCAGAGTCTGACATGTGAGCCAGGGAACAGCCACGGAAGTGTGTATAGTACTTCTCCATGGATGGAGCCATTATAGGTCCATTTTGAGACGAATCAACAGTCGACTATTGATTCATGCTTGGTCAAGGTATAGCACCCGGACTGACAGATCTCAAAATGGACCTACTAATGGCTCCATCCATAGAGCAGTACTATATACGTTCCTGTGGCTGCTCCCTGGCTCTCACGTCGCAGACTTGGGACAGCCGATGGGAAGCTGTGGGGATGCACCCCCAGGCTGGATCAACCAGATAAAGGACAAAATAATGTCAAGCCACAAAGGTAAAACTTGTACCTATGCACAACGGATAAAGTACAGTTATGTAAGAACTTAACGTAACAGTAGATCTTCGAGAGAGGCTCTTGCAGTAGGTAATTACATATAGGACTGACGCCAGGACCTCACGGAAAATTTCTAGCTCAGGTCCCGGGCGGGACCCGCCCCACATCAGGGTGACCGCGCTGCATTTCACGCCGGTATAAAGCAGCGGAACCCGACGCCCGCCTTCCAGCGTTCTTTTTCCCACCATAGGCCCGGAAGGCCCGGACGAGAGAGAAGCAGATATTTCCCTCAATGGAAAAGGAGCTGAAAAAGCCTAGGGGGATGGAGGGCGGGAAGGTATTACCTACTGCAAGAGCCTCTCTCGAAGATCTACTATTACGTAAGTTCACAGAATCGTACTATCTTACTTCGAGAGGGCTCTTGCAGTAGGTAATTACATATAGGACAGAATTCAAGCACTCTGGAACAAATGAAAGGCACCGAGGAGGAACTACTCAAAAAGTAGAAATAACCTTGCAAGTCTCAAGAAAGGAGGCCTTGCAAGACAGCTAACCGAAGCCTGCTCTACGGCGAGAGGCAATGTCCAAACTGTAATGCTTAGTAAAGGTATGGACTGAAGTCCAAGTGGCGGCAGCACAGATGTCTCGCCTCAGACACGTTCTTGAAACAAGTCACAGAGGCTGCAACTCCACGAGTGGAGTGACTCTGACTTGACCCGGAGGGTCTTGTTGTACTTGTCATAACAGAAAGTGATGCAATGGGCCAACCATTTTGATAGGCATTACTTAGAGACAGCATTGCCTTCTCTTTGTGAGCAAAGAGACGAACAACTGATCAAGTCTTTCTGAGATCCTTAGTCCCTATCGGTTGTAGTATCTCAGAATCCTGTGAACATCCATGGTATGGAGCAGGTATTCTCCTTGATTGGAGTACTGCGTGAAGAAGGCAGGTAATTCAATAGACTGATTTAAGGTAGATTACGCTACCACCTTTGGGAGAAACTTAGGATTCATGCGAAGAGCTACTCGTTCTTTGTGAAAAATCAGATAAGGGATTTTGCACATCAGGCCTGAGCTCGAAATCTGCAAAGCATAATGGCCACCAAGAAGAGCCGCCTTCCACCATAAAACTTCAAGTCAGCGGAGTCAGGCTCAAAGGGAGGAAGGGTAAGTTTCTCGAGGACAAAGTTTAAGTCCCAAGAGGGAGCTGGAGTCCGGACAGGGGGCCTGAGATGAAGGACCCCTCTGAGGAAAGTTTTGGATACCTCCAGCTGGGCAAATGCCTTATCAGTGAAAGGAACATGGTAGGCTGAAATAGCCGCCATATGGACTTTCAAAGAGGAGTGACTGAGACCCAGGTCGAAAAGATGACGCATGTACTCAAGTAGAATGGTCACAGGGCAGGAAAAGGGATCCATGTTCCTGGACACAGCCCAGATGGAAAATCTTTTCCATTTCATGGTGTAGGTGGACCTAGTGGAGGGTTTTCTAGCCTCCACCAGAATCTCGGCCACCTTAGGAGAAACGCCAAAACGAGATTGAGCTAGGTCTGCAGGAGCCATGCATGAAGTTGAAGGGACTTGAGTCCCGGATGAACCAGGGTCCCCTGATCCTGGGTCAGCAATCCTGGAGATAAAGGAAGAGGAAGAGGAGGAACCTCTGAGTATTGTTGTAGAAGAGAGAACCAGATTTGCCTGGGCCAGGAAGGAGCAATCAGAATCATTCTCGCTCCTTCCAAAGCAAGCTTCTGCAGCACATGAGGGACCAGAGGAATTGGGGGAAAAGCACAGACGAATCTGTCCTTCCAGCTTAGAGACAGAGCGTCGCTCCAGAAAACGCCTCACTCTGGAGCAAGCGAGCAAAAGATTGGAAGCTTTGCGTTTTGGGAGGAGGCGAACAGGTCTATCTGAGGAGTCCCCCAAATCTGGAAGATGCTTTTTAGAACTTTTTCGTCCAGTTCCCACTCGTGTGGTAGAGCCGACGAGTGACTTAGTCTGTCTGCCAGGACATTTCGACTCCCGGAACATGGATCACCGTGAGGTGAAGGTTGTGAAGCATTGCCCATTCCCAAACCCTCATCGCTTCCCTGCACAGCGGGTAGGACTGAGTCCCTCCCTGCTTGTTAATGTACCACACCATGCACATGTTGTCAGTTTGGACAGCTAGGTGACTGGGAAGGATGTATTGGTGAAGGGCCTGGAGACCATACAGCACTGCTCGAAGCTCGAGCACGTTGATGTGGAGAACTAACTCCAACTTTGACCATAGGCCCTGGATTCGGTGAGGACCCAGATGGGCTCCCCAAACTTCGCCTGAAGCATCCGTGGTCAGAGTCTGATCGGGGGGAGGATAAAAAAGGGGACCCCCCGGAATAAGTTCTCTCGAACCATCCACCATTGCAAGTCTCTTACTATCGGCGAGGAGATCAGAACCAGATGATCTAGGTCGTCTACTCGTTGATCCCACTGAGATCGGAGAGTCCACTGAGAGATTCTCATGTGGAGGCGCGCATGGAACCGTCGGGATGGCCGCCGCCATAAGCCCCAGTAGACGGAGCACCGACCTCGCCAGAACCCTCCTGTGTTCCGATAGGAGGGAAATCTGGGACTGGAGGGAGGCCCCCCTGTCTGGAGGCAGGAAGGCCTTGCACATTGTCGTGTCGAGGATTGCCCCGATGAACTGGAGCCTCTGTGAAGGATCCAGGTGAGACTTGGAATGGTTGATGGTAATACCCAGGCCAGTGAAAACCTGCTGGGTGAGGGAGAGAAAATGCAGGAGTTCCTCCCTGGACAGGGCCGCCAGGAGCCAGTCGTCCAGGTAGGGAAAAACCTGAGCTCCCAAAGTACGCAGGTGGGCCGCTACCACCGCCAGGCATTTGGTAAAGACTCGGGGAGCCGAGGAAAGACCAAAAGGGAGCACCCCAAATTGGTAGTGGTCCCCCTGGAACGCAAACCTGAGGTACTTTTGGTGCGAAGGGCGAATGGGGATGTGCAGGTACGCATCCTGCATATCCAGTGCACAAAGCCATTGGCCCGGCCGAAGCAGGGGCAAGAGGGTTTGAAGGAGAGCATCCTGAACCTCTTGTATTCCACATATAGGTTCAGGGAGCTGAGATCAGAATGGGTCTGAGATCTCCTGTCTTCTTTAGTGACGAGGAAGAAATGGGAATAGTAACCGTCCGTGGAGGTGAGGGGGATGGGCTCTATAGCCTGCTTCCAAGGAGAGCAGAGATTTCTTCCTGACCAAAGGAAGATGGTCCCTTGAGTAAGAGGAGTTCAGAGGGGGGTGACGTGGAGGTTTCTGCAGAAACTCTATGGAGTGCCCCTCTGCTATGATCTGAAGCACCCATGAATCTGATGTTATCCTCTCCCAACCCGGAAGGTGGAGGGAGCACCTCCCTCCTACCGGTTCCTCCGGGGCATCTGGAGGCGGTGGGAGAGGGAAGGAGTCAGGTGGTGTGAGGCAGCGCCATAGCTGGGGCACCAGTTGCTTTTTTGGGTGGCGGGGGCCTGGCAGCTGTGGGGGCCCGATGTTTAGTGGCCCGCTTCCCTGAGGCTGGCTGCATCTGCGAAGGGACGGCGCTGTGGGGGATGGGGACGGTACATTGAATCAACAGATTTAAGGGCCGTCCCCTCCTCCTGCAAGTCAGTGATGATGTCCTTGACATCACCGACCGAAAAGCACAGAACCTCTGAAAGGTGCTTCTTGAATTGCTGACTGCACCTCCGGGACCAGACCTGACACATGGAGCCATGCATGACGCCAAAGACTTACAGCGAATGCAGAGCTCCGTCCTGCCGTGTCCACTGCATCGTAGGTCGTCCTCAGAATATGACGACTGGCCGAATGAGCAGAACAGACCAGGTCGGCTAACTCCTGCTTGACTTGGGAGTCAGGCACGGAGTCAATCTTAGATTCCGCCTGGGTAAGGACAGCCTTCTGGTAATCCCCCATATGTGCTACATAATTCAGGGCCCTAATCCCCAGTGTGGAAGAAGCGCAGATCTTCCTTCCATACTGACCCAGAAGGTGAGATTCCTTATCCGGGGGAGACGAGCTCAAGTGTTTTGGGTGTGCTGACCGCCATGAGTTGCGCTAATCACAACCGAGTCCAGACGGGGTGAGAGTCTAAAGTCTACACCCTCCGAGCCTGGTATAGCCTGTTGGACTTCCTAGGAAGTGGGCTAAAGCCGATGGTTGCTTCCAAATAAGGAAACAAGATGGGTGTGAGACTGATCCAGGGTGGCACTAGAGTAGGAGCTGTAAGGGGCAAGTCCAGATGTTCAGCGAGTTTAACCCATTGAGGATCTGGCTCTAAGGAATGCCACTGATGGACTTCCTGGATCTTCCTGAGCAACTCCGTGAAGGAAGAATCCTCCGGAGGAGACTTCAGAGGAGTCCTCGGCCGGGGCTTGGATGGAGAGCGCTGCTCGTCGTCTTTCTCGGAACACCCATCGGAGGCCTCCGAGGAGTCCGAGAGAGAAGAAAAAGAGGAATTTGAAGCGGAGTAAGACTCCCTAGCTCGTCTAGGGGGAGGAACGGGTTCCTTAGGGGGAGTCCCAGGACGCGTATCCTGCCCCTCTCTGGATCCCGAGGGCAAAGCCCGGGAACTGGAGGTGGAGAGGAGGTGCTGCCTGGGTAACGGAGTCGGTGGTGGCACCGTCAGCCAGAAGATGGCTTCAACTTCCTTGGTGAGCTGAGCCTTGGCCTCAGCCCACCAGGAGGCAAGAGTCTCTGGAGATCCACCGCGCCTAGGGGGCGGTGGAGGAGGAGGAGGGATAGTTGTACGGATGAAATCTGTAGGAGAGTATCCGTAACCCGTCTGCGAGGAATACCGGAGCCAGGTACTGCGGCGCGGTACTGCGGTGTCAGAGGAGTCGGTGCCGGGTACTGCGGCGCAGGATACTGTGAACCTGGGAAAACTGGTGTCTGATAGGACGGCAGATACCCAGGCACTGGAGGAGCTGCCGGAGCAGACGGCCCAGCCGGGTACTCCATGGGCGGATCAACCAGGATAGGCCCGTGGGGTGGAGGGCCTGATGGAAGAGGAATATCCCCCGCTGGCGTCGGAGGGGCTGGTGTCAGAACCGGCATCGGCAGGGCCGGTGTCGGGGGAGCCGGCGCCGGGGCCAGCGTCGGAGCCGACATCAGATCCGGCTCTGTAAGAAGAGGATCGGACGGTAGCCCAGGATCCCGAGCCTCATCCGGGGATGGAGGAGAAAAATCCCCAGGGTCAGGCAGGGGGGACTCGGGCTCCCCGACGGCAGCAAAGGCTGCGGGGAACCTGGTGCAACAGACGAAGCAGGGTCTGCCATAGGCTCCGAGGCCCGGCGCACATCGGAGGAGCCGACGTGTGACTTAGGGGCCGAATCCCGGCGGACGCCAGAGGAGCCGGCGTCCGACTTCGGGGGTCCCTCGTCAGAGACGGGCCGAGGATGGGAAGAGGCCCGGTCCGATGAGGGTCGGGCGTCTTAGCGGTCTTCTCCCGGCGGACGTCGGAGGAGCCGACGTCCGGCTTATGGGAGGCGCCCGCACCAGTAGGCCGCAAGCCTGCGGCGGTACTGGGGGCTGGAGCCTCCTTTTGCCCGGAGGCACCCGGTGGGCTCTAACGTGAACCCGACGGGCGGGCCGATGCCTCCTCCAAAGCCTTGGAGGCTGCCATCGGGCGATCCCCCGGAGGGGATGTTACCTTGCCTGCCACTCCGGCTGGAGTTGCGGAGGAGGAGGCCTTCTCCCGGTGCCTTTCCTTTCCCGCTTCTTGTGCCCTTCAGGGGAGGTTGACGCCTGCCGAAGTTTCTTCAACTCCTTCTCCATCGCGGACATCTTCTTCTTGAGGAGATGGGCTTTGAGAGACTGCTGGCGTCGTCTGCGGGTGGCCGCGTTGAAATGTAGGCAGTGCGGACACTTGTCGACCGTGTGGTCGGGGCCTAAACAGAAAAGGCAGAGGGAGTGACCGTCTTTGTGAGGCAGTTGGGCGCCGCACGAGTCGCACTTATTTTTTGAAGGGGACGACATAAACCGGACGCTCACCTGACGATAGAAAATATAAAATACAAAATACTGAAACTTTTCGGAAAAACCGACAAGTAATAGGACTAGCGATAGGAACTTCACCGCTGGGCGCTGCACGAGCTGACGGCGGGAAAGAACTGGGGCGGGCGTCCGGGACCACCCCTTTATACCGACGCTCAGACGACACCGGTCACCTGACGTGGAAGTGTCCCCGCCAGGGACTGCTAGCTAGAAATTTTTCCATGGGTCCTGCCACCGTCAAGGCCAGTCCTACATGTAATTACCTGCAAGAGCCCTCTCAAGTAAGATCTGGGGTTGCCCCACAATGAGGTGAGGGACTTGGCACCTGGATGTGTTCCTTTAAAGAGTCCCTAACAGCATTGGGACAACGAAAAAAAAAAGTAAGAATTCGACTCATTTTGTTTACATTTCATTTTATTTATTGAGACCAGCTGCATTAAAACAAGATTACTCTCCCCTAGACTTTATCTTCTCTGCTTGCCTATAGCTGGCATCATAATCCCTTGTTTCTGTCGTCATAATTATTTCCATAGCAACAGATTGTGATGTCAGAAAGAGAACAGTGATGTCAGGAGCAGACAAGCAGCCAGAGCTGAAAGGGCAGACATACAGTTTTCATGCAAATACCTTCAGGTATAATGAAATAAGGGTGAGAAAAACAGAAGAAATGACATAAAAGCTACAGTGTGTCAAAATATGAAATTGTTTCAAAGTTGTCTAAACTGTGTCAGGAGCTCTTTAAGCAACTGTTTCCTTGAACTGAAGAGAGCTGCATCATGAATCTGTATTGCAGGTTAACTTTAGGTGTTACCTTTCAGGGTTCATGCCATTTGTGGACATGGCCAAAAGCGACCCCACTTGCCACAGCACTTACAAACCGTTTTTGATCTCACAAAGCCTTTTGCATTTCGCTTATAGGCCCAAATCCTGCTCTCTGCCTTAAAAATCATCCTTTCAGCTCCTTGATGATACTGTGCTATTGCAGATTAAGTAGTTTCCCAAAAACACATGGTGGATCAAGAGGTACTAAGTGCTCTCTTGATACTAAAGTGGGACCAAAATAATATTCTGTTGTACAAAACGGCATAGCCTGAAGAACCTGCACAGTAATATATATCCTTTTTCAGTTTCCCCATTTACCTCTCCTCTCCTCTCTCCCTCCCCTGACCTCAAAACATCAATCCCCATTTACCTCTCTCCCCCTTCCCTGACCTCAATGCATCATTCCTCATTTACCTCTCCTCCTTCCCTGACCTCAGTGCACGATTCCCCAATTTACCTCTCCTCCCTCTTCCCTGACCTCAATGCATAATTCCCCATTTACCTCTCCTCACCCTTTCCTGACCTCAATGCATCATTCCGTTTACCTCTCCTCCTCCTCCCTTCCCTGACCTCAGCACGATTCACCATTTAACTCTCCTCCTCCTTCCCTAACCACAATGCATCATTCCCTATTTACCTCTCCTCCTCCTTCCCTGACCTCAATGCACGATTCCCCATTTACCTCTCTCCGCCCCTTCCCTGACCTCAATGCATGATTCCCCATTTACCTTCCCCACTTCCCTGACCTCAATGTATGATTCCCCATTTATCTCTCCTCCCCCCTTCCCTGACCTCAATGTATGATTCCCCACATACCTCTTCTCCCCCTTCCCTGTCCTCAGTGCACAATTCCCCAATTTACCTCTCCTCCCTCTTCCCTGACCTCAATGCATAATTCCCCATTTACCTCTCCTCACCCTTTCCTGACCTCAATGCATCATTCCATTTACCTCTCCTCCTCCTCCTCCCTTCCCTGACCTCAGGACGATTCACCATCTACCTCTCCTCCTCCTTCCCTGACCTCAATGCACGATTCCCCATTTACCTCTCTCCTCCCCCTTCCCTGACCTCAGTGCATGATTCCCCATTTACCTTCCCCACTTCCCTGATCTCAGTGCATGATTCCCCATTTACCTCTCCGCCATTCCCTGACCTCAGTGCATGATTCCCCATTTACTTCTTCTTTCCCTGACCTCAATGCTCAATTCCCCATCAACCTTTCCTCCCCATTCCTTGACCTCAATGCATGATTCCCCATTTATCTAGTCTCCATTCCCTGACCTCTGTGCATGATTCCAATTTACCTCTCCCCCTTCCCTGACCTCAATGTATGCTTCCTCATTTACCTCTCTCTCTCTCTCCTTTCCTGACCTCAGTGCACGATTCCCCATTTACCTCTCTCCCATTCCCTCACCTCAATGCATGATTCCCCATTTACCTTCCCCCCCTTCCATGACCTCAATGCATGCTTCCTCTTTTACCTCTCTTCCCTTTCCCTTCCCCGACCTTAATACATGATTCCCCCATTTATCTCTCCTCCCTCCTTCCCCGACCTCAATGCATCATTCCCCATTTACCTCTCCTACCCCTTCCCTGTCTGCAACGCACAATTCCCCATTTACCTCTCTCCCCTCTCTCCTGACCTCAATGCATTATTCCCCATTTACCTATCTTCTCCCTCCCCTGACCTCAGCGCATGATTCCCCATTTAGCTCTCTTCTCCCCACTTTTCCTCCACTGTTGTCAATGCATGCTTTGCCATTTACCTCCCCTCTGTCCTCCTTCCCTTTACTTACCTCAATGCATGGTTTCTTATAGAAACATAGAATCTGCCAGCAGATAAGGCCGCTTAGCCCACCTTGTTTGCCTATTTTCCCCTGCTAATAGTATCACCGCCGGTCTTATTTGATCTCTGGCCCATTCACCCACTCCTCCTTCCCTTCCTAAGATTCCCTTACACCTACTGCATGCGTTCTTGAACACCACCCCTTTTTTCACCTCCATTAGCTCCACCGGATGGCTGTTACAGGAATCAACCACTCTTTCTGTGAAGAAGTACTTCCTCACATCTCTCCTGAATCTACCATCCCTCAGCTTCTTATTATGCCCATTGTCCCCGCGCACCTTTTTTTCTGAAAAATACTTCCCTCCTGTACCTTGCTTACCGCTGTGAGGTATTTAATGAGGTATTTAAAGGTTTCCATCACACCCCCCCTTCCAGGGTGTACATATTTAGGTCCTTAAGTCTCTCCTCATAGGGATCTGATGCAGACCCTGCACCATTTTAGTTGCCCTCCTGTGGACTGCCTCTACTCTATGTCCTTCAGGAGATGTGGTCTCCAAACTGGACACAGTACTCTAGGTGGGGTGTTAGTAGCGATCTACAGAGGGCAATACCACCTCTCTTTCTGCTGGTGACAGCCCTCCCTATGCACCCCAGTATCCCACTAGCCTTCCCAACTGCCTTGTCACACTGCCTGGCCACCTTTAGGTCATCCAATATGATCATCCCCAGGTTTCTTTCCTGCTTGGTGGTCCTCAGCACTATTCCTCCATTTTGTGCTCTGCCTCTGGGTTTCTGTCCTCCAAGTGCATTTCTTTTGCACTTTTTTTGTGTTAAAACCAGTTGCCATACTCTTGAACAATCCTCGAGTTTTCTCAGGTCTTTGCTCATCCTTTCCACTCCCCAGAGTGCCCGATCTGAGTGCAGATTTTGGTGCCATCCACAAAGAGACAGACCTTCCTTCTAGCTCCTGTGTAATGTCACTTGGAAAGACATTAAAGAGGACTGGTCCCAGCACTGATCCCTGAGGCACCCCGCTGGTCACCCAGTTTACCACCGTTGGATCCACTTTTAAGCTTCCCAGCTTGCTTACCAGCTTCCTAAGTGGAATGGTGTCGAACGTCTTACTGAAATCTAGGTAGGTCATATCCATTGCTCCATCCTTATCTCATTTACTTCTCCCTCCCCCAACCCCGGGCCTTAGTACATGGTTTGTCATTTATCTCTCCTCTCTCCCCTTCCCACCACCGACCTCAGAACATGGTTTCTCATTTACAGTACCTCTCTTCATTTCTGTTCCCCTTCCCTTCTTTGGCTTCACTGTACCATTTCCAATGCATCTCTCTCCTCTCTTCCCCATCCCTCCTCTAACACCACTGCATTCTTTTTCATTGACCTGTCCTCTTTTCCGCTTCTCTCCTCTGTTCCCACTACACTGTTTCTCAGTTACCTCTCCCCTTTCCTCCTTCCTCATTTCGACCTCACTACACCATTTCCCATTTACTGCTCTTTTCTTCCCTCTTCTGAGCTTACTGCACCATTTCACTTTTAATACTCCTCTCTTCCCTCCTTCACCTATCAGCACTGTTTCATATGTACATCTTCTCTTTTTTCTTTTCCTCTTCTGACCTCACTGCATCAGTTCTCATTTACTACACCTCTCTTCCCTCCCTTGACCTCACTGCACTGCTTCATATTTACTCCTCCTCTCCTCCTGCTCCGACCTCACTGCACCGTCACAGTTACCTCCACTGAACTCAGTGCATCGCTTCCCATTTACCCTTCTTGTCTCCCTCCCTTCCCTTCTCTGACCTTATTGCAACCTTTCCCATTTACCTCTCTTCCTTTCTTTACCCCTTCCCTCCTGTGACCTCGATGCATGCTTTGCCATTTACTGATTCCGTCTCCCCATCCTTTCTGACTTCACTGCACCATTTGTCATTTATAGTACCTCTCCTCTTTTCTCTGCCTTGTCCCTCCCCGACCTCATTTCCCATTTACCTCCTCTTTTCTCTTCCCCTTTCCCTCCTCTGCCCTCTCTGTACTGTTTTTCTTTTAGTCTCTCTTTTTTTTCCTCCTCCGACTGAATTCACTATATGGTTTCACATTTACCTATCCTAATTTCTGTTCCTCTTTCCTCCTCTGACCTTATGTTCAAGGGCAGGTTAGGATAAAGCAACAAGGACACACAGAAATGGGATTAAAATGGCAGATACTGTAGCAATGTTTAACATAGCTTTTTAATTCAAAACATGCAGTTTTTAGTTGTACAAAAGTTCAGCTGGAAGCATGTCACAGGGCAAGCAGGTACTGAAGGATTTTTGTCTTTTCACAGAAGTCTATCCCCTTTAAGCTTACATAAACATGAGATATACATTTCTAGGACAGCAAAGCACAGAATTCTCAGAACACAGACCCTATTTTACAGCAGTTCTGCGGTTTCCCCATTTTCTCTCCTCTCCCCTTCCTTCTCCGACCTCACTGTACTATTTCCTTTTCTCTCTCCTCCTTTCTGCTATTCAGCCAGTAACACCATCAGCTGCGATCAGTCAGCAGCTCCTGATGCTGATGTTGCCACGCTGTTTTGATGAAAATAGAGGACAATGAGGAGCCACTCCATTTTCAATAATACAGCAGCCCATGCAAGTAGCAGTATCAGGAGCCACTCACTGATTGCAACGGTTTATGATATCACGGGTTGGAGCACCTAATTATGGCACAGTGGGGGGGGGGGGCTATATACAGAGCTGGTTACGAAGCTCAGGGACACAAAAAAAAGTGAGAAAGAGATGTACAGAAAGTGAACTGGGGTGGGAGTAGGCATATATGAATCAGGAATGCTGCAATGCTTCCCTTCACCTTCGAGCATGGTGAGGCCATCAGATTCTTTCCAACGGCACTGATGTTTGGCGTGTCCCCCGTGTTTTTCAAATGAGGCAATCGTGGTCACAAGTGACCACCAGCCCATGTTTCTGTGACCACAGAGCTGTTCAGGGCTCCACTTACAAAAGAAACAGGATGGACAATTTCTTGTATTTAAAAACAAGGAGATACATTCCAAATGAAAACACATCAGAGACTTGATATCTTGTACACCGTGTAGAAAGAAATTTGTTATATCAGGGCTTGGGGTGAAAAAATATGAGTGAGGCCACCAGTAAGTTCTGGTGGCCAGACTTTGAGACCATCAGTATTTGGGGCTCAAAGTAACTGCTCCATGAGCTTTTAGATGAATTCCATCTTCCTGCTGTAACCATCACCACCAAACTTTACCTCAATGATCTGCGGGTGATTGGTGATTTAGACTGATAACTGGAGTCTGAATTGGCCCCATGTAGAGAGTGTTGGTGGATCCCGGTCCTGGACACAGATGAGCCCTTGAGCTGGGGCCCCATGTTCCTGTGTGACAAGGCTCTTGGAGAGCAGGGCTGTGAACTACCCTGCTCTTGGCACTTGTCCTCCAGAGGCCAGCAGCCCTCATTTTCACTGTCCATGAAGACTCCATCGTCATCGTTGTCCTCGGGGCTCTTGCAGAGCACTTTCTCTGTTGCTCCAATGGCATCATCCGGTAACCCAAAGTGCTTGGTGAGGCTGGCCCTGATCTCATGGTCTCTCAGCTGTTTACTGCAGCCCTTTAAGGATAAGCTCCTATTCAGGTCTCTGCCTTGGTAACTCAAGCTCCAATCCTGGCCTGTAGTCGACTGGAGCGTGTGCTCATTCTTCACGAGGCTCTGGAGTTCCCAAGACTTCAGGATCTTCCTCTGAGTTTGTGTCTCAGGCTTCAACACCTGGCAGTAGTCATGGTCCCCAAGAGACCGTGACAGTGGCCTCTTGCTGGTCTCCTCTCCACTCTGGTGGGCCTTTCTGCAGCTCTGCTCAAGTGAGCATACAGTTCAGTTTCCTCCGGGTGTTTCTTCAGGGCATTACGGATGACAGTGGTGATCCAGGTTTTCTTGGGTGGAGAGGTTCCCATTACATCATCCTTTGAAGACCTCGCTAACATCTGGCTAAATTATCCTCTTCAGTGGGTTTGTAGGGTGGCGTGGTAGGCGGGGTTAGACCTTGAAAAAAACAAAAACAAGCAGTGCTAGTCAAAACCATTAAAAAAAAATATTCCAACAACTACAATAGCCTATAAATGAGAGGAAAAAATAACAAACTCAACTTGTCTTGAGTAACCTAGCCTGCAGAACCTTATGGCACATTACACATCCTTCTTTCCTGTTCCCTTAGCTCATTAATGAATTACCAGAAGAGGGCCTGCAGGATATGATCAAGGAAGTAAGTTAGTCAGCAAAGCCTCTCATATTTTATGATGGGTATTGAAAGCAAGGACACTGCAAGCAGTAGCAAAGACCCTCAGGCAGTGGGGGGGGAAGGGGTTGGGGTCGGGCAGGGGTGTGAGTGTGTATGTGTAAATGCCAGGTGTCCAGTACATTCCATCCCTGCAAGGGACTGTACTCCTCATCTCTGCAATCCATCTGGCTACTTGTCAGCCCCAAAGTGGGGAACCTGAATGTGCTTGTAAATAATTATTTCATACACACAAAAAAAACATATGAAATACAAAACAACCAAAACAGATGATGAGTAGATATCATTGAAAGGAAGAAAAAAACCACAAGGAATTGTCTTAAGTACCATCCATTGTCATACCCTTAAAAACTGGACAAAGAGAAAAGTATTGTAGTACAGATGAGTCATTCCATTAGACTCATGGAAAGTCATGACAAAACACTGCTATGACGGAGATGGGTGCTGCTGTGGGCAGTATTTTTCTAAAGCCCAATGGGGGGTACTAAGGAAAAGGGACTTCTAAATAAGATTTAGGATGGGGGAGAATCAGAGATATATAATAAAATAATATTAACAAATTCTGCAAAATTTAAATATGAACATCCTTGCTATAAACCTTAGAATGCTATCCCGTCAGAAACCATCAATGGCAGGGTGCGCAGAACAACAATGTCTGTGATTTTCAACCCTTAGAATATGTCCTTTTTTGGAAATATTGGTGTCTACTTTCTGGTTCTGTTAATAGAGATCAGTTTATTAAAGTGCCAAGACCCTAACATGTCTATAAGTGCGATGAGACTCTATCCCATCTCTGTTGGTCACGTAGTATTTCCTCTACCGGATGTTAACTTCCTGCAGGCATTACCTGGTGACAAATCCACAGGAGCAAAAATGAAGTGCATTATTACTATAACTGATGATCTTCCAGACCATCTTCACCACTGATTACCACTCACAGGTCTGGGCCAGAGGCACTAGGACCCGTGGGAGCAAAGCTGGGGTCAGCAGCAGCTACCAGCACAGCTCTTGCAGCACCCCATGGGGTGCCGAATGCTATCAATAACCACTGCCGCCTCCTTCACCAACCTCAGTTTTGTTTGCCAGGAGCGAGGAGAGAGAAACAAAGGGGAAAAATAAGAGAGGCTTAAGAGATTTCCTGGCCCAGAGGGATAAAGAAAGGATATAAGAAATGAACAACAAAAATAAAACCCGACTACCAACCTCTATACAGACAGAAGGAAAATACTATGTGGCACAGCAGGGTAGTTGGCACGCAGCCAAGGTCTCAGTTTCCACTAGCCAGACAGCAGAGGGTACTGAAAATAAAGCAGCAGCCCTGTAAAGGTGTTTCTCTGGTAAATAAATCAAAGAGGGGTGTGCAACAAGTTGGGATCATCTTGTAATTAAGGTCACACAAATGTGCCCAGTAGCAGAAATTAGCCACGACTGACTCCTAAAGGCAACATCATGACACCAGAGGAGAACTGACATTATGCCCCCTTCCCCCGAGGGGAAGAGGGAAGAGGAGGTGGAACTCTGGTGTATGTGAAGTTGCAGGGCTGGACAGCCCAAGGGGGTCAGAAATGTGTCCATCTACCCAGCTATCCCTGAACCCAGTGGGCTAGTTGACAAGCTGGCATAAGAAGAGAAAAATACACACCAACCAAAAGAGGATAAACTTGGTACAGCCGGAAGAAAACCGCCAGAGAAGAAGACTGACTTTTGTCTCCTGCAACAACAGGAATGTACCGGCGTGAAAAGGTACCTGGGGATGGCCACAATGGAGAGGGAACACCTCCACATAGCCTTAGATGCATTCTCCATGGCCCTGAGCCAAGGAGTAATGACTACAGTGTCGACGCTGGGAACTCCCAAGAATTCCCAATGGTTGGGTTGCCGATCACGGCCTGTATAGGCCTCAAGATCAATTGCCTGGATCATCTCCTCCAGAAATCGCTGGTACAGGGCACACTCAGCTGCAGAAGGGAGGACTCCAGAGACCCAAACCCCTGAGGTCTTTTCCTTTTGCTGCTTGGAGGGTGGGGAGTTAAGAGTTGAAAACCCTAATACCACATTTCCCTACTTTGGTGGCATTAATTTATCCTAATTGGTGCAGTAACAAAGTTGTTTGCAAAGAATTTATATAGATAATCCACTACAGGGCGTGTGGTCATGCTCTGATGTATGCACACCTTAGGTGTGTTGTGAGTCTGACACACAGACAGAGTGTGTTCAACCACCCAATGCAGGCATATATCAAAAGCATGATGCACATCCTGTAGCAGATTATCGGGCTTACAAAATGGGCACTTTTTTGGTTGGGGGGAGGATAGTGCAAAAAAAAAAAAAAAGAACAGAAGCCAAAAAAAAAAAAAAAAACCTTTTGTTCCTTATATACCTGCCTACCTCAAGACTTCAATCCCTAAAATAGCACTATTCCACAAATGTATCACTTATCTGTTTGATCCTGTCATTTGCGTTGTTCCCTGCTCCTGGGCTTTCTTTTACTTTTAGTAGCCTGATCCGTAGGCGTCCTTTCATGAAATGAGTTTCAATAAAATCCTTTAATAGTACTTCTTTGGGCAAAATTAGATAAAATGAAATTAGGTTTGTGCCACAAAGTAATATAAACATAGAAATGTGATGCCGACTGTACAGTGAAACAGAGCGAGTCTGTAGCTTCCGTACTGCACACAGTGACGCATATAAGAAAGGGGCTGCAACAGCAACACTAACACTTGTCACTGTCTGCAGTACACAAAGCGTCCTGACTCACTCACTCTGTTTCACTGTAGAGTCGGCAGCACATTTGTACATTTACATTAATTTCTGGCACAAACAAATTTCATTTAATTCCTGCCCAAAGGACTATTATATTGAAAGATTTTATTTAAACTAATTTCACAAATGGGCACCCGCTGGATCAGGCTACTAAAAATGAAAGTAAAAGAAAGCTCAGGAGCAGGGAAAACACAAATGGCAGGATCAACCAGAAAAGTGATAAAGTACATTTATAGAACAGTGCTATTTTAGGGACTGAAATATGTCTTGGGGCAGGCAGGTACATAGGGAACAAAAGGATTTTTCTGGCCTCTGTTGGTTTCTTATGGTGACTGTTTGTGCCAGGCTATGTGTGAGAGGTGTGAAGAGATCTCCTGGTCTGGGCTGGCAGTAAGCAGCTACAGCTTATGGGGGCTAGAAAGAGGTGCAGGTGTGTGGTGGTTGTGTAATAATTCACGGTCATGTGGTATGTTTTGTCCAATGACAGAGCGGGATTCTGTCTGATTTTTCTTGCCCATTTTATGCATAATTTAAGCAATATGACATGATGGGTTGTTGGGTGTACTAAATTTACCACACGTCCAAGGGTGTAGTAAGGCACAAGGCCTCAGGCCTCATGCCTTTAGCTTTTGGGCATGTGGTAAACCTAGTACAACCCAACACCGAGTGTCTTATTGGTTATATAAAATTATTACTGAAATTAAAAAAAAAAAGTGAAAAAAATTATTTAAAAATAAATGAAAAAATTAACTACAGGCTGTATAAAAAGGTAACATAATTCCTCCGCCTGATTGTTGCCACTAGAGGTCGCTGTGTCTGTTGATAAGGAGTTACTGACCAATGCGGCATTCTTATGACAATTCTTTTATAAACATTAGTTAAGTACTGTATATACAGAGTTTTTATTTTTGCACTGTAAGGGATCCACAACCTACCAGCTCACTACATTTATCAGTTATCCAAGCATGAGGTCAGCTGGTTCAAACTAACTGTGCACTGTGTCAGGAGACCACCCTGCATAGGGAGAACACCAGTACTTTGCTGGGTACCCATGCCACAGATAGAGTGCTGGTGACTCAAGAATGCTACCACACTGCTTTCTACTTATGGGTTCAGAAGAGTAAGTGCAGTAGCATAAAGTGCATCAGTCTGGTGATTCCCCGGAACCTAATGTGGATAAATTATAATGGAATATACAGTCAAACGTCATATGTGCTACTACTTCTGAGGTTTGTTTTAAACATATTCTAAAGATACTTGAAAATGACCACAATTATGGGGTTTTGACTTGTAGTATGTACACATTTCCACATTCGATATTTTTTCTATCAGGCAGTCTTTTCACTATGTGCATGTTCAGACTCTCACTGTGTTCTTGTGTGTAAATTCTATCAGTCTATTTCTCACAAGCATGCATGTCACAGAGTTTGGATTTTAATCCGACAATGATGCACTAACATTGGTCTGATGAAGGGGTCTTCCCGAAACGTCACCACGCTCTTATGTTTTGTTGGCAAGCAAGTCTAGCAGTCGGCATCTCTGCTATCAAATACCATGGAGTTCCACTACGCTGTTGCGGCTCTTCTTTATTTGGCGTTTTTGCACGTTATGCTTGCTTGGACACTTGGTTATATGGTACTGCCGACAGGAAAACCGGAACAATGTTTCTTGATCAGATAAGCAACAATTTAAACTGTTTTGAATACCTCTGGTAAAGTTTGGCTCCAAGTGAGATGCGAGTTCCAAACAGTATTACAATACCAGCATGTACTTGACTCTTATAGGGTACTATTGATGAATGAGGTGTAGTTAAGAGACACTGGTCCTGTCTAAATCTAGCCCTCGAATAGACCCTTGAATATTTGTTGCACTGGACAAATGGCATTTGGTACAGTTTTATATGCTCTGAGCACTGACCTTTGATGGCCATTTTGTTGAGCCTTTTAGCAAACAGGAGGCAACCTGAATGTGGATTGGTGAAATGATTATGGTGTCTAGGGGCTCAGCATCCACATACAAGTGATTTGAGGCCTTCATCTCACTCACGAAATAAGTGAAGTTCACTCTGCCACTTTGAACTAATTTCAGCAAATACTAAGTTCTGGTCACTTGCTCTACAGCTTACCACTGGGACACAGGCGAATTTCAACCACTGCATCCAAGGCATTTCTTGAATTTTAGTGCATTTCTTCCAATGATTCTTAATCACCAATTGAGGACTTTACTCATTTAGCACTCAGCACTTATGCATTTTTCTGCTCTCGGAACAAAGGCTGTTTAGGTTTAGCACAATTTGTCTAACGTGAAATTTCTCTATTACTTGCCTACTGCCTGCCGGCCTGACCCTTCTGGGGCATCCAAGGAGTCATCCTCCTGATCTTCCACGAGTCATTCCCCCGAGCAGGGACGAGGTGGGTTGCCTTCACCACAAGAATCCTTCATTGCGCCAGGTCGAGGAGGTGGTCCTGTGAGCAAGGCACATTGGAGGCACGCCCAGGAAGCCCATCTTCCCAGAGCCAGCACGTGTCTTTCCTCTTTCCTCCCTCCCATACAGCATCGACCCCTGACATCAAGGCATAAGGTGCCGGCGTCCCACGCTGTGTAGGCCACCCATCCCCTACCATTGGGGGCTTGCAGTACTCTGAGCCTCTGCTCGGAGTCAGGCAAGTGCGCAGGCTTCGGCCTCAACCCTCCCTGGAGAAGGCGAGCTGTCAGGGGACGCTCAAGCTCATCTCCCCCCGGCTCACCCACCAGTGACCCGAGTCCACTCCTGAACCCGGGTCGCCGGCGTGGAGCAAGGTGTGCGTGCCCTTACACTTTATTGATGTGTCACTTGAGATATTGATCATCGCATTCATGGAATGAATTTACAACTAACATGCTAATGAGAATATATCAGTACTTCTTACAACGTAAGATGAACAAACAGAACTGGAATGGGACAAGTGAAAAAATATTGTAATCAAAAATTATATCTAAGAATTATTTCCCAGTTTGGTGCTGCTATGTCCCCCAGGTGGATGGAGTAGGTGTCATCTGATTTTGGTCTAGATTGATTCCGCTTGAACATACAAGCATAAGTGCACTGACTGGAAGGATCTGGGATCACCCCTTGCTATATTCTTACTGATATCTTAATTTACATAATAGCATACAAACATAAGAAACTGCCAGCAGATAAAGACCATACGGTTTATCAATTTAAATCTGACACTAATGCACTAACATTGGTCTGATGAAGAGCGCCCAAAATACTTAGTATTATATATCTACGCACTAATGTTCAAAGAACCAACTTAGTCAATGTACTAAAATGTTCACTGAATGTTAAATGAGGGTCCACGTACAACACAAGGTATTTGAAGCTATCCACAAGGTCAAATTTAGAATTATCACTGGTTTGCAGGTAGAAGTTATTTTTATGTTTTTAGCCATAACTTTTACAGCCAAAAGCACAGTCTTGTTTTTATCCTGATTAAGTGGGAGCCTATTAGCGTGCAGACAGTTTTATAGCCCTTTAAACTCTATACCCAAGTTAGTGTTAATTTCATCAACATAGACTTGCCAAAAATAATGGCAGAATCTGTTTTTTTTTTTTTGCTATAGAATTTTTTGTCCTCAGGGTGCTGGCTGGCTCTCAGTTGCAGCTCACTCCTATGAATGGCCCCACCTCCCCAGAACTCATCTGCCTCAGAAGTTTCCCACAGCTTGCTCCCCATGGCGGGGCCAGGGAAGGGCCCCCGCCAGTCTGGATCCAGTCTCGTCAGCTGGCTCCTGGCATGATGTGTGGGCTGGAGCAGGTGAGCAGCCCTTGTGCTCAGCCCCTGATTTTCCCATTTCCTCCCCTTGGCCTGATGGCATGCAATGGTGCAGAGGTACACGCACATGGAGGTGCACTACATGCCAGCCACTGGCCAGCCCAAGAGCTGTGGCGCTCCTGTTGCTCTAACACTACACCTCCATGCGGTGGCAGTGTTAGAGTGGTGCAGTAAGTTTCTCCTCCCCAAGAGAGGAGAGGAGAGCAGTCTGTGGATTCTCAATCCTCTCCCACCCAGCTGACCCCCAGCAACCAGAGTCCGTCATCGAACCCGGGTTGCGGGTACTACAGTAGGTGAGGTGCCGGTGCCTAAGCCCTCCATGCCACTGGGCCAGTCTGGCATAATCTGCTTAAAGCACATCAGAGTGTTTGCAAACACTAGGAATAACATTTCCTGAAAGGAATGAACAAGGTACATTGTGAGAAAACATTGAGCAGGAATGGTGAATCAAGAACATGAGGATGTCTTTTAATGATATATACAAAGGGACTATGGGCTTCCTGAACGCGACCTATTCTGATGTATGCAAGTTAAAAACTATGTACTACGTCAACGCTCAGACATCTCAAAGTTACCCACACCCTTACCTGCCCTCTTGACCTTGCTGAGAGACATAGTGGCTGGCCATCCTGGGGTCATTTAATAGGTAATCTATACAAAATTATGAGAGAATAATTGGGGATTCAACCCAAACAGTTCTGGCTGGTTGGAATAGGGATCTGGACCTCTTGGTGCCCCACACCTTATGGGTGGAATCCACCACAGCAGCCATAAAAATCACTTCCTCCAATATATGGAGAGAATTTGAGAGGAAAAGTTGTTATAGATTCTTTCGCTCCCCTGCAGTCCTTGCAAAATACCGTCTGGCTTCTTCTGGAGCTTGTTGGAGGGGACGTAAATGTAGTCTGGCAGACTTGGGATATGTTTTTTGGCTCTGCCCCATGTTAGCACCTTTTTGGTGTTCCTTACAAGCGGAGTTGCGGGACTGTTTGGGAGAGCGGGTGTAACTTATCGCAGAAATGGTGGTGATGTCAATTTTTTCAGAGCTTTAGCCACCTTGGTACAGAAAGTACAGTTACGTAAGAACTTAACGTAACAGTAGATCTTCGAGAGAAACTCTTGCAGTAGCAACACCATTAGGACTGAGCCACCAGGCGCCAGAATCCCATGGAAATATTCTAGCTAGCAGTACCAAACGGGGACTAACCCCCTGATGTCGGCACGTTAACGTCTATTCTGGTATAAAGGGGGCGGTCCCCCACACCCTCCTCAGTCCCCCCATCAGAGACCATGGAGAAATGTCCAACAGGAAAAAAAGAAGGACTCCTGAGTCCTGAATTGGTAGAGACAGAGACAGAGAGAGCAGGGGGGATGGAGGGAGGGAAAAAAGTGCCTACTGCAAAGCTCCTCTCGAAGATCTACTGTTACGGTAAGTTCTTATGTAACTGTACTATCTTACTTTGAGGGGACTCTTGCAGTAGGCAACACCATTAGGACAGAGTTCCAAGCAGGATCAAGGGAAATATCTGGGAGGAGGAAAGGTAGGAAGGCAGCCTCCACCACAGAACTGACGTCCAACAGGAAGTCAATGTCAGAAAGACAGTGTATAAAGCGCACTCTTAAAAAAAAAAAAAAAAAAAGTGCCTCCAACAGGGTAGACTAAAGAAAGGAAAAGGTGGCTACACCCGACAGTCTCAATCAAATAAGGCATTCTCCAGTTGGCTCCGACCAGGGTTGGGAGGAGAGATGGCCAGCGACAGTAGCTGTTGTCAGTTTCCATCAAAAGAAAAGGGAGCGGTCATAACTGAATCCCTTTATGGCTAGAGAAGGTCATCAACGGCAATCCTCCTGGATCTTAATTTGGTCCAAGTACCGAACCCTGCACAGAGAAAGAAGAAGGAGCCCTACAACCTGCAAGAACAAATCCCATTGTCTCAGTGATCTTCTTAGAAAGCCACCAATCTGGCTAAAAGAAAAACCTTAAACAGTGACACTCCTGAGAGGAAGAGGGAAAGGGGGGTAATCTGGAGAATACCAGACCATCCTCCAAGGCAGCCCATCAAAGATGAGGCTTGCTGCAATCTGGCTAAGACGGAGCAGGAAAAGTCAGAAGTTGGACAGGATCGAAGGCATCCAACCTAAAAAGGTCCAATAAGACCAAGTGAGGCCCGTTTCGAGAGGGAATGGAATTCTAGACAGAAAAGAGGAAAAGACATCTCCCAAGAGGGAGAACCCCATCTCTCGCTCCCCACATCTCGCTCCATCCTGTGGGAAGAGGGATGAAGAATCTAACCCACCACCTGACTGGTAAACGTCCGGTGGGAAGGCAAAACCCCGAAGAGCGAGGGGGCGAAAGACCAGCTGTCTGCCTGTGGGGGAGGGAGAAGAAGAGGATTCCTGCATAATATATATATTTTTTGCTGTGGGGAAACAGTGTCTCCCGAAAAAGGGGTGGGATCCTAAATACCCAGATGAAATGACAAACTGTTTGCACCGGGTAGGTCACCTGCCAAGGCCCTTGAACATCGTGGGGCAAAGAAAAAGGCCCTGTGAACAGGGATAGAGGAAAAACTGGTATCCATCCTGAAACCAGCATCTGCATGGAAGCCTTGAGGCAAGTAAGGAACGGGACCCCATCCCAATGGGGAAACCAGAAGCAGAGGGGGAATTCCCGGGTGAGGAAGGCCCTGAGGCTGGAATGGTCCTGAAAGTTGCCACAGGAGACCCTTGGAATACTGAGGTCCGATGCAATGTCTGAGAATAGGGGACGTCCAATGGGACATCCAAAGTACCCAGTGACCGCAAGGGCCTTGCGGCAATAGGGTAACGTAGGACTGACACTGCCAGAGGTGGTGAGAGGATGGCCAACAAGCCCCATCAGGATAGCGCAATCCCCATAGAGGGGCTGCTTTAGTGAAGAGACTCGTTCCAACCAGAAGAGAGAACTGAGACAGCCAGACAACCTTCCAAAAATCCACAAAGCTGTATGGGTCATGGACTTGCAAGTGGCCAGTATCGTCTCCACTACCTTGGACCAACAAACGCCTGTAAATCAAGGCAGGACACCGGAAAGTTAGTGTTTGTATGGTTATGTTGAATGTAATGATGTTTTGTACAGCCCTTGAAATATTTGAAAGGCACTTAATCAAATAAATTTTATTATTATTTTATTTATTTTATTATTATAAAGAACTCCGATAAGCTGGAGCTGTGTAAAACGGGAGGGGGGGCGTGCAAACTTTGTTGATGCATCCTGGGGACCGAGGGAACCTGAGAAGTGGTGTGTGGATCTTCCGTATCAAACCTGAGGGGTAACAGACGCTGGTTGCTAGGGAGGAGAGAATTTCTCCATCCCGGAAGCGTGGGGATAAAGGATCTCCATTTCTTGACCCGCCAACTCAACGATGGTGGACAGGGGTAAGAGACTCTGACAACGAGCCCCTTAAACAAAGAAACGAGGCCCCAGGCACAAGGAGAGGGCTGAAGGCAACTGACAAGTTGGGAGGCCCAGGTGATAGCCTAGAAGTCTGTCAAGAAGGTGGAACCGGAGTAAGACAGTCAGACTGCGCCCCCAAACAGGGGAGCTCCTGAAAGGGAGGAACCCTGAAGAAAAAAACGACAAAAAGGACAGAAAAGTCTGAGGGTGTGTGTGTGTGGGGGGGGGGGATCCCTCACCCTGTCAAAGGACACCCTCCTCTCCCAGAAGCTTCTTAGAAGACCGAAGGTGGAGAGGAAGGTAAAAGTCGCTGAGATTAGGGCAATGGGTCCGGCGCTAATGCAAGAGTGCCCACTGCCCTGTGGGTCTTTGCAGCTGATGCATCCCCTGAGGTTGTAGCTGACGACTGATTCTTAATGCTTGCCCAGCAGATCCGGACGTTGGGTGTGATGTACGGGAAGGCTGTTGGGCTGTGCTTTCGAACTGCCTAGATGCCCCTTAGATATGGGTCAAAGAGGGCTCCCCAAGTCCTGGAGGGAAGATGAGAGCCTGAACATCTAACTGAACAATATAGAACCTCGGAAAGGGCATCCAAAATGGAGGCCTGGGTTGCAGCATTAAGGTTTGTCAGACAAAGCCATGCATGGCGCCTGAGACAAATGGCAGAGGCAGCACTCCAGGCTGTCGTGTCCACCGTACCGTATGAGGCCTTTAAGGCACAGAACCCCACATCAGAAACCGAGGTAAGGAGATGATCCAGCTGAGACTGGGTAAAATGAATTCCCACGAATGTAGCAAATCTCCAATCTGACCCAAAATGGACTACTGGTGTACCAGCAAGTGGGTCAAATAATTCTGAGCACTCAAGGCTAAGGTTGAGAAGGCATAAGCCTTACAACCTAAAGAGTCCAGAAGAAAAAATTACTCACCGTAGTAATGCTGTTTCTTCTAATGGAGTCTTGCTGTATTCTGACTATTGCAGTTAGGTCCTGCCTTTCAACTGCCCTGGAGAACAAAGAGTTAACTTTCCATGCCCAGCATGGAACGTTCAGCGCGAGCTCGGTTGAAGCCTCTGTCTGCTGTTGTTTAAACTCCAACCATCAGATCTTTATGAGCAATACTCACTAGAAGATCTGTGTGGAAACTGTAAGACTCACACTAGCCAACTGGCAACTAAATTTATTAAAAAAGGTTTTTTTGGTTTCAAAGCAAAGACTCAAGTCAGGAAACCCAAAAAACAAAACACAACACACACCCAAAATAAAGAAGGGTGAAAAAGGGGGCACCTCTAGGGTGCCAACACTGGTCCTGCCCACCCACATCCCAAAAACCAGGTTCTGAGAGGGGAGGCGGGTGGGGGAGGTCAGAATACAGCAAGACTCCATTAGAAGAAACAACATTACTAAGGTGAGTAATTTTTTCTTCAAACAACATGAAGTCTTGCTGTATTCTGACTACTGCAGACTACCAAGCAGTACCTCCATGGAGGAGGGACAGAACCTACTTTGGGAATAGGCTCTGAAGTACTGCTGTGCCAAACCGAGCATCACTCCTAGCCTGGATATCCAGAGAGTAATGTTTGCTGAATGTATGGACTGTTTTCCAGGTGGCTGCTTGACAAATTTCCAAGACAGGAATATCCTGGCAGCAGCCAGGAAGCAGCTGTACCTCTAGTAGAGTGAGCCCTCAGGCCTGAGCGTGGTGTTCACTCCAGTTTTCACAGCAGAATTGTATACAAGAGACAATCCACCTGTCAACAAATCTTTTAGTGGCAGATTTGCCCTTACCGACCTCTCCATATGTGAGGAACAACTGGAGGGACTCAAACATGTGACCCTTGGTGCGCTCTGTGTAGTAGCTGAGGGCCCTTTTAACATCTAAGCTGTGCAACCTTCTCTCTCCAGAGGAGGAATGGTCAGTGAAGAAAACAGGAAGAGACACAGACTGATTAAGGTGGAAATCTGAAACCACCTTAGGCAAAAACTCCTGTTAGTTCTTAAGACCACTTTATCTCTATGGAAAGAGATGAAATCAGGCTCCACTGACAGGGCTTGCAATTCACTGATACACCTGGCTACTAAAAACAATTTTCCAAGTCAAGTACTTAAGCTCTGCAGAGGACAAAGGCTCAAAGGGTGGTTGCATAAGCTGAGCAATGCAAACATTAAGGTCCCAAGCATGAGCAGGGTCCCTAAAGGGGGGATTAGTGTGCAGCAATCCCTTGAAGAACTTACAAAACACAGGATGGGCTGACAGAGGAGAGGGCTTGCCTACCGAGCAAGAAGCCAGAAACAGCTGCCAGATGTACTTTAAGTGTAGCTGGCCTAAGTCCCAAGCCATTAAGATGAACCACATAGTCCAGGACTACAGGCAACCCAGTAGATTCTGGAGAAATATGTATTAGAGTACCAAATAGTGAACCTTTTCCATTTGGAGTTGTAAGTCTTTCTGGTGGAAGGCTTCTAGAAGCCTTAAGGATATCCAGAACCCTTGAGAAAGGTGAAAAATCAGCAAACTCTAACTCTTCAAGAGCCATGCCTTGAGATTGAGTGATCTGAGGTTCGGATACCAAATCCTCCCGAGAGGATGTCAGCAGGTTGTAATTCCTGGGAAGAGACGGGGGAAGGTGGACTGTTAAGGACAGCAGCAGTGGGTACCAAGGCTGTCTGGCCCAGTCCGGAACAATCAGAATCACTTTGCATGGTTGGGACCTGTTCTTGACTAGCACTTTGAACAGGAGAAGGAAGGGGGAAAGCAGACAGGAACTTCCCTTCCCAATTCAGGATCAGAGCATCCAGGGGGACTGAGCCCAAGACTGGGGGTCTGCAACAAAAGAGAGGAAGTTGGTGATTGTCTGGGGCTGCAAAAAGATCTATCTGTGGAGTGCCCCATCTCAAGAAAATCACTTCCAAAACTAGGGGATCTAGGGTCCATTTGTGATGGCCCTGGGATATCCTGCTGAGAGCATCTGCTAGGACATTGTCCTTCCCTGGGAGGTGAACTGCTATCAGAGAGGTTTGCAGGGAATAGGTCAGAGACCACAACTTCATTGCTTCTGTGCACAAGGCTGTAGTCTGAGTGCCTCCTTGCTTGTTGATGTACCACATTGTGGTGGTACTGTCTGTTCTGATCTGGACCACCTTGTTCTGTACAGATTTGGAAAAGGCTTGCAGTGCCAGAAATACTGCTCTGAGTTCCAAGAGATTGATGTGAAGCAGATATTCTTGAGGTGACCACAGTCCTTGGGTGGTAAGATCCCCCAAGTGGGCTCCACAGCCCAGCAGGGAGGCATCTGTGGTGAGTATCACTGAATGAGACTTGAGTGACAAAAGGAACTCCCTGTCTCAAATTGTCCTGATCCTGCCACCATTGCAAAGCCTGGATCAGGGTTCGAGTCACTGGGACTAGTTTGGTAAGGGAATCCTTTCTTTGGGACCAGAAGGCTCTTAAGCGGAACTGAATGTCCCTCATCTGAAATCTTGCCCCCTGGACCACTGCTGTAGAGGCTGCCATGTGGCCCAGGAGCTGCAAGAAATGCCTTGCTGTTCGAGACACCTGAAGGGTGAATGAAGAATCCAGTTCTATAAGGGTCCTTGCCCTGTCCAGGGGAAGGAAGGCTTTTGCTCTTATTGTATCCAGCTCTGCCCCTATAAAGGTGAGGAGCTGTACTGGCGTGAGAACTGACTTTGGAAGGTTGAGGAGGAATCCTAAGAAAGTGAGCACTTGCTGAGTTACTTGCAGATGTGACTTGACTTGGTCTGGAGACTGACCCACTATGAGCCAGTCGTCCAAGTATGGAAAGATGGAGATCTTTTTTCTCCTTAGGAAAGCAACCACTACTGCCAGGCACTTTGTGAACACCTTGGGGCTGATGTTGGCCAAGGGCATTGCTCTGAATTGATAGTGGCCTGAGGCAGCTCGAACCTGAGGTACTTTCTATGGGAGCACCTGATGGGAATGTGAAAATAGGCATCTTTGAGGTCCAGGGAGGCTAGCCAGTCCCCTAGCCTTAGAGAGGTAGAATTATTCCCAGAGTCACCATTTTGAATTTTGTTTTAAAAGGTGCTTGTTCAGATATCTTAGATCCAGGATGGGCGCCATTCTCCTGTCTTTTGGGGTTAGGAAGTACCTGGAGTGCAATCCTTTGCCCTTGTGTAGGATAGGAACCTTTCTATGGCTCTGAGAGCCAGGAGGAAAAAACCTCTGCCTCTAGGGCAAGGGTCTCTGATGGATTTGCAGGGTAGGATCTGGTTCTCATCTAGGAAATTTTTGAAGCCGAGAACCAGTCCCTGGCTTACTACTTCCAGGACCCACTTGTCTGACGCCAAAGACTTCCAGTCCTGGACAAAGTAAGCCAGCCTGCCTCACAGGTATTGGAGAATCGCCCAGGCAGATCCATCAGGGTGTCTGCTTGATAGGGGCTTTAGGCTGAGGGGTGGAAGCAGGCCTGCTGGTCCTCAGTCTGCCTCTCCCTCTGAGCATAAGCAGAAGAGAGGCCTGGGCTTGTAAAAGGCCTTTGAAAGGGCCTGTCCCTGCCCCTGGAATGCTGTCTCTGAGGTGGCTTGCCTTTCTTTGGCCTGAGCACTCCTGTAGGTGGTCCTGTCCTGTCCATCTTCTTCATGTAGTTCTCTGTCTGCTAACCAAACAGAGAATTACCAATGACAGGGAAATCCATGGCCTTAGCCTGGGTATCCTGTGATAGGCTAGTATATCTGAGCCAAGCATCCTCCGAAGGGCCACGATGTAGCCATGACTCTAATGAAACATCACTGGAGTCCACAGCAGCATGAAACTGCAACTGGATGCCTCAGTCCCATCCGCAGCCACCTGCTCCAGCTCCTTGGCAAGCTGGTCAGGGGCCTGTTTAGCCAGAGCCAGCACAGTGTCCCACCTGGACTTCTGGTATCTAGCTTGTAGGCCATATAGTTAGCCTGCCTGAGTCCCAAAGATGTTGCCATGTACTGCTTCTTTGCCATGGCATCAATCCTCCTGGAGTCCTTGTCTGGGGAGTGTGAAGCCAAGGAAATATTTGCCTTATCACAGGCAGCAGCCTGCACTACCCCAACATGGCTGCATTGCTGGGAAAGGAACTCCGTGTCAGAGCCTGAAAGGGTATACCTCTTGCCCCTTCTTCTGTCCACAGGAGGTATGGAATTAGGAGTCTTTAGAATTTTACATGTCTGTTTCCCAAAAGATTTATGGAGGGGAACAGACAATCTCCTGGACTCTGGGATGTCCATCATCTCAACAAAATCAGGCTCCTCTTGATCCTCCACTGCTTCTTCCATTGGAAGCTGGGGGGTTTCAGCCACTTTCCTGTAAAACATAAAGTAGGAAGGGGACTCAGAAAGCCTAGAAGGAGAAACACCTGAAGGTCTGTCTGGGGAGATGTCCGGGTCAATAGGCATATCCAGACTTTCATAATCACCATCATCATCATTATCCTTATACTCTCCCTTCCTCCTCCTCCTCCTCCTCCTCCTCGGTTCATAAAATTCTTCTAAAGTATAATCCGGAACCGAGGGAACTGACCGAACCAAGCCCCTGACAGATGGTGCCGGTTTGGCCGGAACCAAAGTTAGCGACTGAACTATCCTTATTGCTTTGGCTATTTCATTAGCGGTCGGAGAAAGAATTTGTGGATCTGAACCGGATGATTTTTCCCTTCTCTTTCTTTTAACTGGAACAGACTCCTCAGAATCGGCTCTCCTTTTGCCCGAAGAAGTTTCGCCCTGGTCAGAGGGCACTCCTTCTGGTTCGGTCGGAACTGAACCGGGCTGGCCATCTGGGTCAGCGGACTTCTCGGCCTCCCTTTCCCTCAGTCTACCTGCTCTCTTATCCAGGGTAGCTTTGGGAAAACTTTTACAAATTTGGCAGTCTGAATTGAGGTGGTCAAACCCCAGACAATAAACACAGGTGGTGTGGGGATCAGCCTTAGCAAAGGCCCCACACACATTAATCATTAAAACCAGTGGGCCTGGTTTCCTTTGGGTTTCTCAAACATAGCCAATCCTATCAAAAAGCGTACCTTTTTTCTGCAATCCGCCAGGCAAGACACCCCTATCGGTTCCTGACCATGTTACGGGTCTTGGAAAAAATGTAATTAAATCAGTTTTTTAGAACTGATATGGACCAGTTACCACACACTATAAAAATTCAAACTTTTTAAAACTCTATCTGATCGGTTCAAACCGAACGATCCAATGTTCTAAGTTCACACAGAAACTAAATGCAAAACCTATCTTGTACTCACAGTACCACAGACAGAGACTTAAACTGACAGGTTCAGTAGCAGAAATTCAGTAAAACCGGCTGAAAAAATGACACTTTAACCGACTTTTTGAACCAAGAAAAGAAGAAATCTCGGGCGACTGTTCAGTGATGCGGAGTAAAGAATCTGCGGTTGGAGTTTAAACAACAGCAGATAGAGGCTTCAACTGAGCTCGCACTGAATGTTCCATGCTAGCCATGGAAAGTTAACTCTTTGTTCTCTGGGGCAGTTGAAAGGCAGGACCTAACTGCAATAGTCAGAATACAGCAAGACTTCATGTTGTTTGAACCTTGGACTTCTGGTCCAATGGGTAGTCCCAGCCTTGGCCTTTTCCCACAGACAGAATTCCCTCAAGTAAAGAGGGTCTGCCTTGGGCTGGGGCAGTGTTCCTTACCATCAGGGCATGATAAGGCAATCAGCCTTGCGTGGGAGTAGCGGAACTGATGCTGGTTGCAGCCAAACTGTGGAGGATAAATGGCCATCAGGGAGCCACTATTGGTGGGATCACAACGCATCTACTCAGGAAAGCACAATGCTGTGCAAGATGCCACTGCTGGGGGTCTTGATTCTCCGTGCACCACTGCCGAGCAGCTAGTATCACCCTCATCATTTCAAGAAAGGAATGATCTTCTGGGGGTGATTTGGGCGTATCCCAAATCCAAACTTCCTCTGGGTATGAAAGCAGAAGAGAGGCCCAGAGAATCGGAGATCATGTGTAGGGATTACTGCAGAATCCACTGCTGAACCCAGTGAAGGGAGAGAATGAAGAAGGACCTGGAGAAGCTTGAAAAATGGTCTGAGGTGAGGCAACTGAGGCTCAATGCAAAGAAGTGCAAAATAATGCACCTGGAAAGAGGAACCCTGGAGACAGCTACAGAATAGGGGGTAGGGTTGGGGGCCTGACAATCACCAAGGAAGAAAGGGACCTGTGGGTTATCATTACCAATGACCTAAACATGTCAAGGAAGAGTACAAAGGCTGCAAAGGAGGTCCAGTGGCATGCTTGGGTGCACAGGCAGAGATATTACTAGCAGAAGAAGGGAGGTGGTGATACCATTGTATAAAACATTAGTGAGGCCTCACCAAGAGTACTGTGTGCAATTCTGGAGGCTGCACCTTCGTAGGGACAATGATAGGATGGAAGCAGTTCAGAGGAGGGCGACTAAGATGGTACAGGGCTTGCGCCACAAAACATATGAGGAGAGATTAAAGGATCTCAATATGTACTCGCTGGAGGAGAGGAGGGAGTGGGGGGACATGATAAAAACATTTCACTACCTCAAGAGCATAAACAAGGTGCAGTGGGGAGACATCTTCCAAGTTAGAGGGAGTACTAGAATGAGGGGGCATAATATAAAATTGGAGGGAGGCAGGTTAAGGGGGAATGTAAGAAAGTTTTTTTTTTCAGAGAGGGTGGTGGACAAATGGAATGGCCTGCCAGAGGAGGTGGTGGAAGCAGGCACAGTGGAGGGATTTAAACATGCCTGGGACAAGCACAGGGGAACCTTAGAGATGGGAAGGAAGGACGAAAAGCCACTGACCAGATAGGGTTAGTGGCAACAATCTAAGTATAGAGGTTACAGGCAGACTGGATGAGCCTAGCATTCCTTATCTGTTGACAGTTTCTATGTTTCTGTAGCTTTTAGCAGTCAAGAAGGCCATAACACGTAAATGGATGTCTACCATGGTACCTACAATGAGGAACTGAAGGCAAATTGTCCTGGATATATATACACAGGCTAGAAAGCTTGATGGCAGGAATTCAGGACAGGTTTACACTTTTCAGGGTTAAATGGCAGAGATGGATATGGTACATGGCACAATTAGAGACTGACTTTGTACCCTAATATAAATGGGCTTAAAGGATTAGCGGGATGCCTCCAAGCTGTGGGAATTCATTTAGCTCTAGTTTCGACTTTGAGGTAAGAAGGATACATGGAATTCTGTACCTGCAGAATTAGTGATAGTTCTGTGAAGAAGAAACCTGAAATTGCGACTTTCTAATTATTATGGGTTACCACTCTCTACATTGCTGAGCTTATGTGACCTTTTTTTTTTATATGGATGTAGCTCAATTTTAAGACTGCTGACACCGATATAGTTACTATGTCCTGATCTGCCACACATGTATAGAAACTTTGTTCTCAAATGTTTGCTTGCTGGCATTAGCATTGGAAGTGCAGGAGTTAAACAGATGCAGAATAGGAATGGCAGTGAAGTACTGAACTGGCCAACCCCACCCCACCCTGCAGAGAGCGGACAGGCATTGGGTGTGCCTTGGGTGAGTAGCTCATAATGCTCATGCCATTTCACCTCACCCTACCCTGCAGGCACCAATTGTAGAGGTGCGCCTTGGGGTGTCTGGGCTTTACACTCACCCCATTCCATAAGGAAACACGCTGAAATGGGCGTAGTATAGGAGAATGGGGTGAACTTTGGGGCCGAAGAGTCCAAGGAACACCTCGATGCCTGTTACTGGCTGCAGGGTGGGGGTGGAATGGCATAAGTATTACTGTCGACAATCCCAAGTCACACGTCTGATGCCTGTCAGTCCCTACAGGGTAGGGTGTTTATGATCGGAAACCCTAATGCCCTAGGCATTTCTTGGTATTTTCACTCCAAGATTTCAACATGGGCTTTTTGTGACCACATAGCATGAACAGTGACACTATCAGTTTGTTAGCCGAAATGTGATTTTGCACAGCGACTGTGCTATTTGGAGCCATAGCTGCGCAAACACATTTCGAACAGGATGTGAACAATGACAGCTGTACTGCTCATGAGGAGGTTTAAAAAAATGGTAATGTTGAAAATCTGGAGTGAAAATATTAAAAAATTGAAGTCACGAGCGTACGTAGAAACTGCGCAACTCACCTGTAATGCAATTATTTGGGGAACTTTTTACACCAGATTTTCAACATAGGCATTTTGGGACCTCTGCTCATGAACAGTTGGCACTGTGATTTTCTTAATCTGTCCTGAACGTTGATTTCGCACAGTGACCGCACACATTGTGTGCCACAGGTGCGAAAACATGTTTTGGGCAGGATGTGAAAAATTACAGCTGTACTGTTCATAAGGTGGTGTGTAAAAATGACAATGTTGAAAATCTGGAGTACAAATAAAAAAAATTGGTGACGTTACGAGCATGCGTAGAAACTGCACAACTCATGCTTGTTTTTGGAATTTGTTCACCAAATTTGCAACATGGGCTTTTGGGACGTCTCCTTATGAACACTGTCACTGGGATTTTCTTAATCTGTCCCAAACATTGATTCCATAGCGACTGTGCCATGTCGCCAGATGTGCAAAACACATTTCAGGCAGAATGTGAAAAATGACAACTGTACTGTTCATAAGGAGGTGTGGAAAAATAGCAATGTTGAAAATCTGGAGTGAAAATATAAATTCTTGAAGTTATGAGCGTGCTTGGGAACTGCACAATGCACGCTCGTAACAGTTATTTTTTTGGAATTTTTTCACCAGATTTGCAACATAGGCTTTTTGAAAGCCCACCTCATGAACAGTGACACTGTTGTTTCGTTAATCGGTCCCGGAAGTTGATTCCGCACAGTGACCCGAAATCACCTTTGGGATAGAATAACGACATGACAGTGATTGAGTTCATGGGTGGGTCCCAAGAACCCATGTTGAAAATCTTGTGCCAAAAGTCGCAAAATGACCCGCGATATCCACCTAAGTTGACACCCCCATTTATGCCACTATACAGCTTACCAGTATTTCTTCAGTATGCGGTTGGCTTTGAAGAGTGCAGATGTGTTCCCGCTCCACGAAGACCATCACAAACAGGCTCCAGAGGCAAGTAGGGGTGCAGGGAGGTGGGATGCGCCAGAGGATGGGTACAAGTTGGGGAGGCACCGCAGACAATGAGGGACTGTTTTCTTGTTTACAGGTTCAAAAAAAAAAAAAAAAAAGAAAAAGAAAAAACTTTATGGAAGGTTTTCTTTTTACAGGTACGCTTGGCACACTGGGGTGGGCTCCATTGTGCCACCTGGGTGTTTTGGGACTACTGAGGCAAACAGAGATTGAGCACCCGTCGGCAAAGAAGACGGGTCTGTGTTTGGGGCCTATGATGCCGAGGGGACTGGGCACCCCTCAGCATACAAATTAAACTACCGGACATCGCAGGGTTTTAAATAATTGATTAGCAGTTTTTCCTTGGGACAACATTAACTGTACAGAATGTATTTATATAGGTTTTCTAGAAGTGTTATGTTTGTTAAACACAGTGGAGGCAAGTAGTAGGCATTTTCATAATGTTTTAGCACTTTTTAGAGCAAAAGCGCTAATCAATTTTTAGAGTTAAATAAAACCCTGCATCATGCCAACGGCGACTGAGCTCCCCATTGGCAAATGAACTGGGGCGGGGGCATGCAGACAGGGGGATTGGGCACCACCGACGTTGGCTTTCAGGCTGGACTGTGAAAAATGGATGGCGACAATTGCCACCATGTTTATTGGCATGTTAAGCCAGGCAAGGCACGCCCTGCAATGACGGGTCACTCCCTCACTGCAGCAGCGGAACTGTTTCAAGTTGGTGGCATGCTTCAGAGCTGCTGACATAGACAGCATGCTCATTCATTGGTGCCACACAAACAAGCCCTAAAAAGCAATGGCGGCATTGGCCACAACATGGCTGCACCTCCACAACCTGCTACTCCAGCAAGCTGTCACAACACGTTTTTTGCACACGCGCGCAAGCAAACATAAAAATTATATTTAAAAAAAAAAAAAGAACATGGAGGCAGTGGAAGTTGGCGGGGGAGAGAGATGGAGTGGGAGGTCAAGTGGGTTTAAGCTGACAGAACAACCTACCCACAGAGGTGGTAGGTGCAAGAACCATTAATGGTTTCAAACACAGCTGGGACCAAGTAAAAGGGGAAGCTGTAGAGTAAGGGCAACAAACCCTGACTAGATAATAGGTCCGGGTAGGATTGGTAAAACTGGGCAGACTGGATAGCTAATGGTCTTTTTTCATATTCTATTTAGCTCCTCCCTCCCGGAGCTGGCAGGCAAGTATCTTCTGGCAGTCCCCAACTCAGCTCCTGGTACCCAGATCCCCGTGAGGGTTCCGGAGGAGGGACCCACCCCAACATAAATCCAGAAGTCGGGGGCTCTGAACGGGATCACCACCAAGGATTCATGGAGCCTTCCAGCTCCATTTTCACTTTCTCCCGTCCCTTCTTGCTGGTGCATACATATACGCTGCAGCCTGGCAACGCCACCCTGTGGTTGCCCACAGTACCAAACTACCTAGACCTCCACCTGGTGGGAGTCATGCGGGGGAGTGGCAACCCACCCCACCCAGAGGAGGGATAGCTGTTGGTGGGCGCTCAATTGTCTCCCTCCCAGTTAACCCCCAGAAGTCTGTGTTGAGCTCCAGAACATGGGTCGCAGTGGTGCGGTGTGATATCCAGCACCTCAACCCTCAGCACCATGGGGCTGGCAACCAGTGGTCTTTTTCTGCTGACATTTTCTGTTTTATGCATTTAGCAATAGGGGATATTCCATAAGACATGCAGGAATATAGGATATACAATAGGCTGACTCAAAATAGCAATTTATCTTCAAGTGTGAGAGGCAGGACCATAACTCACAAATGGCAGGCCACGGTGAGTTATGAAAGTCCTGCCCACCACAAGTGATGATAAATTGCCTATTTTGGGTCAGACTATTGTATATTTGATATATACAACACTAGTTTACATGTTATAGCTTTAAATCTGGAGTTTTTTAAAATGTTGATAATTTTCTTTGATTTTAACTGCCTGCTTCAGTGCTGCACTAGGCGTTGTGATGTCATCAGCACTGTAGAAGCTGCTCTCTGATTGGTTCAGTATTCCACTGTGATGACAGTAACTTAAAAAATATCCATTGTGACAACAGTAACAATGATATTTTTGATATCTTGCTGTTACTGATGTCACTAACTAAGATATCTTTTTTATCTTGTCATTTTCACCCCCACTCCTGTTGTATATTAAGCCTTATATTCATTCTGGAATGTTGCCAACAAAGGTGCCTAGCAAGAAGGGATACAGCAGGAGAATCAGTATGATCGACAGCTACAGGAAAATAATGTTTTTCACCTAGTAGGTGAATACTGAGCTCAGTAACTTTATATTCAGCTCTGTTATCCATCCTTCCCATGGTATTATAGGTAGGTAGGTAATATATACATATAAATTTATACATATGTATACAGTAAACTGAGAACTCACCAGCTGTACCACACAGCTCAACGCTTAGTGTTTGCTCAAAGTTTTTGTTCCCAAATGGTGAATCACTGAGGAAAGATTGATAAAAAAATGGATTAGAAATCAATGGGAACTCTTTTCATCCCTTTAGTTTCCAGTAAGTCAGCTAAATGTTCATTAAATGCAGCTAGCCTAGAACAAACTACTTAAACCTCAACACCACTTTTCCATTTTTCCTGTGGATCAAATCAAATATTTAAATAGAAATACAGCTAGCCTTTCAGAGCCTTTTCTCTCCCCTCTTGAGATTCCAAGAGATAGCTGCTGCCTTGGTTTTATTTCGGAATGAGTTTGATATTAATGTCTCAGAACTGCTGACACCTACTGTATAGATATTATCTCATTTGAAAGACCCTTTTAATGCTGTTTCAGAATGTGAGTGACCCGGCTACACTGACATCCCCTTTAAGGACCCGCTTCTGGGACAATTGGGTTTGGCAAGTGCTGGAGGTTTTATTGAACACAAGCTCATTTTAACAACCAAGCATGAACAGCTGTTATGACTGACACTGTCAAACCAAACAATGTTTCCTTTTTTTCATTGTTTAACAAATAAGCTTAAATACTTAGACAATGGTGCCAGTTGAAATTACCATAAAGGGTAAATCTGGACAGATCAATCTGTCACAACAAATTTTTTTTTTTGGGGGTGGGGGTGGGAAAGCATCTCCATTACAAAAAATGGCTGATATAATGGACAGGTGGCAGCGTGATGCTGAAAGCCCCAGGCTGCTACGCTGGGACTGGCTGGAGGCCTTGCCGCTCACAGTGCTGAGGAACTTGACTGCCAAGGATAGAGGGTGGGCAATTTATACACCATCTTCCAGCTGATGAGGAAGCAGCACTGATGCTGTCTGTGAAGCATCCATTCGGCTGCCCTCCAGCTGGGGGCAAGGTGCAGTCGCTGGGATCCTGACAATCTGGACTGGGGACAGGGTTTGACTCCGGGAATTCACAGAAATAATAGGCAAGGCAAGGCATTTCATTTTTTATAGTGCCCTATCCGACAAAAAATGGCTCAGAGTTCTGAACAGGTTAAGGCAATTACAGACCAAAACAATACATAACACAGACCAATAAATAACATTTACATATTGTAAAGCTGAAACAGAGGCAACATCATAATAAATCATGAGCTGACTTAAAAATATGACATTGCAGGCACTTTTTAAAGGCTCTACCAAGGGGAAACTCTTAAGAAGATGAGGCAGTGAATTCCAAATAAGTGGAGCCACCAGTGAGAATGCCCTACAGTTCGAACGTTTAAGGCGTGCCCTTGGAAAGGCCAAAAGAGATTACTCGGAGGGGTAGAGCAAGTGGTTTAGCGCATACCAGACAAAAGGGTCTTTAGATAGGCTAGCCTCAATCCGTGTATGGCCTTGGAAGTTAATGTGCTCTTAAAGGTGGTGCGCTACATAACAGGTTGCCAGTATAGCTGCCAGCTACAGATGTAATATGTTCTGAAAAGAAAGATCCAAAAATCAACCTCTCTGTGACATTTAGCACCAGCTGTAGGCAGCACATCAACCCTGCTGAAAGCCCTAAGTAAAGAACATTAAAATACTTGAGATTCAAGAGTCACAAACACATGCACGGGTCACAGGTCCTCTTGCACCACATAGGGTCTGATCCAGGCGATATTTTGTTAACTGAAAAAGTCCACTGTGGACCACAGCCGCCACATGATATTCTACCAACAGACCCAAGTCCACAATGACACTCAGATTCTTAACCCTATCGACAGCCGACAAAATAGAGCCATTTGAAAATGGCCATCTAATGACTCCCCCTCCAGCAGCAGATTATCAGGCACCTGGTTTCACTAGTAAAGGAGAAATTCCTTCATACTTACTGTAATTTCCTTTTCAGTTAGCTCCAGCATTGTCAATGGGGAATTAATACATATGGGTAATGAACACCCCTACTGGGGTAGTGGCACAGCTCAAAGTTGTGAATAAGCACAGAACCTTGGACACATGAGAGATTCTCATCAACTCAGTCACCTTTGTCCACGCAGTACAGCTATATGTCTATGTAACATACAATCTCTACAACAATGTCACTGAATTCACTCCATAGACCAATACCAAACAACTCTACATAAGCAATAATACCCTCCAGGGTAGGTATTTCCCAATAATGCCAACTCTGGAGGGTATTATCACTTAGAAAAATAGCTATCTTAGTTCGTTTTAATCAAGTGGTAAATGAGAGGAAATGAATACAAAAATGAATAGAATTAGTAGGAAAAAAAACTTACTGAAAAAGTTGTCCATATTTTTAAGGCTGTTCCAGCTCCTGTTGCTCCTTCTCCCACAAAGCCATTCTGATCAATCCACCCCAAAACACACATCCACCTGAACAAGAAAATTAGTGTGAGAAAAATCCCCTAGCAGTCTCAGGGCATGCTTTTTAAATTCCCCATTTTCCAAGATCTTCTTTTTTTTACACTTTGGTTGCGGTTGGAAGTTAGTGCCTAGTAAGCACGCCGGGCCTTGTGCATGACCTCAAAGAAAGTGGATAGTGTGCATTGAGAGACAGCCCCGAGGTAAATAATTTATTTTTAAATCAGCAGATTAATTAATTGTGGGGCATTGTGCTGTGAGGAGTTCCTCAGTACAGATTTCAAAATTGTGCTTCCCAATAGAAGCTGTTAGGACGGCGGCTGCAATTTACTTTCTGTTCAGTGCGGTACTGCGAGACTGCGGTCGGAGGTGCAGCTGTGAGAAAAAGCCTATTTGTCGCTTTCCTGACTAAAGAATAACTGGAGTGTTTTTTTTTTTTTTTTTTATTAAGAGGCAGCTGGAGTAACGAAAGTGCAGAGGTAATGAGGTTTGGGGAGGGACCAGAGGAAAAACATGGCAGGGATTTCAAATTTAATACTGCTTTCAGCCAATTACAAACCAGGCTGGGCACCTCTGTACAAGGGTATGTGGTGAGGTGGCACTTGGGCTTGTACTTATTTTTACTAGGCATCTACTGAAAAAGAAATGCCCAGCTTGGAGGCTGTGTCAGTCAATCAGGATTGAGAATTCAATCTTGCCATTTTCTAAATGTAAATATTTCATGACAGTACAAAAGAATAAATGGATAACCTACCCCACTTTGGATATCTGGCTGAGCACGTCTACTGACCAATTCTTGTATCATTCTTCTTAGCGTCAGGCCATGGATCCTAGATGGCGTTTATCATGCTTCTTAAGCATCAGGCCATGGATCTGGAATGGCGTTTATCATGTAAGCGTCAGGCTATGGATCTAGATGGCGTTTATCCATAGCTTCTTAGCGTCAGGCCATGGATCCTAGATGGCGTTTATCATGCTTCTTAAGCGTCAGGCCATGGATCCTAGATGGCGTTTATCGTGCTTCATAGCGTCGGGCCATGGATCCTGAATGGCATTTATCATGCTTCTTAAGCGTCAGGCCATGGATCCTAGATGGCGTTTATCATGCTTCTTAAGCGTCAGGCCATGGATCCTAGATGGCATTTATCATGCTTCTTAAGCGTCAGGCCATGGATCCTAGATGGCATTTATCATGCTTCTTAAGTGTCAGGCTATGGATCCTTAACAGCACTGGCACGTTGCTAGTTACACTTGTAACATAAAAAAAGGTTAGTGTCGTAATAACATGGAAGAGTACTGAACAGAACAAAGTAAAGTACTAACCTGCAAGGTTGAAGCACAGAATACTCAAAAGTTGTAATGTATTAGTGTGCAAGCCTGGTAATTCCAGTGAAGTATACAGACATATCCACTGCTAGCAGCTATAACCACATATAAAAAAAAACTCTGCTGAAATCCAAAGTCCTTAGATACTGTATATCAGACAATATTCTCCACTTGGAGCAAAAGGCTGCCAGGAGCACTCCACTGACAATGTTGGAGCAAACAGAAAAGAAAATTATAGTAAGTATGAAGGAATTTCTCATTTCTGTATCGCTCCACATTGTCAATAGGAGATTAATATATATGGTCTAAAAGCAGTACCCATTCCTAGCCAGGGTGGGGAGAATACTGTCCCACATATAACCCATACAGGCGACAAATAAAATTCATCTGCTAACCACTGCTTACAAAACACTGCATATTCAGATCGAATTAAGCGGGACTTTGGGACTTGGACATCAATCAGTAATACTTAGTAAACTTGTGGACAGAAGATCACGTTTGACCTTGCATGTCTCCAGCGTATATGCCTCCTCTCTGTCAGTTCAGGGTGTACAAGGGCCCTGGTAGGTAGCTGTGATGAGACCAGCAGCTTTCTTCTGCTCAACTGCATTTGTCTTGGCAAGGTGTTAGCCACCTAGCTGAGGTGGCATTAGAGTCCTCTTGCCCTTCTTTTCTTCAACAGAAAAAAACAAACTGTCTGATCTTTTAAACTTCTGTTCTTTTAGAGGCGGACTTAACTGCCCTGTGCAAAACCAGTTTTCCCCTTCTTCAAAGCCAGCTTTGTTTTTTGGAAATTACTGACTTGGGACAGAAATACTGTAAACAGACTTCCTGATTTTCATGTTAATTGTAGAAACCTTAGTCATAAGAGCCACAGTCACCCTCAACCCCCCTCCTCTCCCTAGGTATTATAAGGAAAGACTCGTTTTGGGGCACAGCCTGAAGTTTTCCAAACCTTGTGGTTGAACACACTGCAATTATTAAATATAGAATAACATGTCTAGAGGCACTGACACAATAAATTCAAAGGAAGCCCTACACATCATACAGCATCAAATTCAGTTTCCGTAGTGTTAACGGTAATCGGAAGGACGGTCAGTTGCTGACTGCTGTGAAGCAAATGGATAACCTCCACATTGGTTCCTAAGGATGAGCCCTTACTGCCCCAAGAGTAGCACCTGGCCTCACAGGTGGCAACACTAGACTCCCAGCTACCCCTGCCTGCAGAAATTAAATCCACAGAACTGTAGCCTGAGATGGTCTGATACCCCTCTCCCGGAAAATACTGTAACTGCATTGCCTCTGGACTATAAACAGAATAGAACCTTTAAGGAAAATGTCCCCAAAAGCAGGAGTAAGTAAAGGTTGCTGGGCTAAATAAACAAGACTGAGAACCATGGCCCTATTGGCCACTCTGGTAACCATTTGCAGAAGTTTCCTCTCTCCGTGTTAGCTTTTTGACCTACCAAGGGAAGAAGCAGTAGGCAGGGCATCCACCACCTCTGCCTGAGGGGAACAGTACTGGCTGAAGAGGTTTGGTACTCAAGCCATCTCTTTAAATGCAAAGAGGTCAGTCTGAGGTAGACTGAGCGACCTATACAGAATCATGCACAACTCTGGGGTGCAAGTTCATTCCCCCAAACGAATCGTCGGTTGACTTAGCCAGTCAGCCTGCACACTTTATTCCCCTACTAGACAAACTGCAGAGAAGGACAGAAAGACATTCTCTGCCCACTGTAGCACCTTGTTTTTTCTGCTAACCATGGCTTGGCTATTTGTGTCTCCTTGAGTGTTTATGTATGCCAAGGTGAAGGTGGTGTCTGACCATACCTTCACAACCCTGGATTGCACCTAATTTTGGAGCTGGAGAAAAAGGCAGTGAACACTCCCCGCATTTCCAACATGTGTATCTGAAGCTGCTGTTCCTGGAGGTTCTCAACACTCCGAGATGGAGCATGGTTAAAGACCGAGCCTCAGCCACACAAACTGGCGATAGTCATCCGAAGCAGAGGAACCCCTTGCTGAGGGTGTTGCTGTTCTCCAGCAGACCATTGACTGTGGTACCAATCAAAATAGCGGTCTCAGAGCCTGGTAAACCTCTGATGCCGGGAACCCAGCTTCCAGCCTCCTGTTCTGGAGTGACTGCATATGCCACTGTGCCAAGAGAAAAACAGGTTACTCACCTATAACAGTAGTTCTAACAGTGGTATATGTTGTTCATCCACACTTGTTGGCAGATCTGCCTTCCCCTTTAAGATCGCTGGAACATCTTCAAGCTGGCTCCTCCCACCCACCCGGGTGGTATAACCCTCGGCTCTGCCCCATGACGCTAGATCTTAGCCAGGTTTGTGCATCGAAGCCGGGGAGGCCAGGTGGGTCAGTGTGGATGAACAACATATACCACTCCTAGAACTACTGTCACAGGTGAGTAACCTGTTTTCTAGTATCATGGATAAATTGTTCTATCCACACTTGTGCAGACTCCTAGCAGTTCTCCGGAGAATGACACACACCCCTATTTAGGGAACAGGGACTGGAGAACCGAAATTAAATCCAGCATCCTGGCGTGACTCAAGATCGATGTGGTAATGGGAAATGAAGGTGTGTGCTGACTTCCAGGTAGTAGCCCTGCAGATTTCCTGGATAGGGGCGTCCTAGAAGCAGCCATTGATGCTGCGGTATGGTGGAGTGGAATGAGCCTTAAGCCCTATGGGCTCCCTACCCGCCAACCGATAGCAGAAATTGATGAAGGAAGTGATCCCCCTGCCAATCGTCCACTTGGCTGCAGGTCTGCCAGGTGTGGCTTCAGCGTAGGTGACAAACAGCTGGCGAACCTCTCCCCGAACCTCCGCCGTACGCTCTTTGCAGTAGGCGAGCGTTTGTCTCAGGTCTAAGGTATGGAGCCTGTACTTGGCCTCCGAGGTGTAACTGGGGTAAAACACCAGCAAAGTAATCACCTAGTTAAGGTGAAACTCCGACACCACCTTCGGAAGGAATTTTGGGTGGGGGCGTAGAACAATTTTGTCTCTGTGGAAGATCAGGTAAGAAAACTCAACAGAGAGCACCTGTAACTCCCCAGTCCTTCTGGCTGACGTGATAGTCACCAAGAAGGCGGTCTTCCACGACAAATGTGTGATGTCATACCTGTGCATTGGTTCAAATTGCTTGCCCATGAGCTTTGCCAAAACCAGCAGTAGATCCCAGGGAGGAGGAGGTTCATGCATCAGAGGAGACATGTGATCTAGGCCTTTGAAGAAGTGCCACACCACGTACTCCTGTGCCACTGACTGCTGATCGGCTCACACCCGGTAAGCAGAGATGGCTGCCAGGTGCACCTTCAGGGTCATCGACCGAAGTCCCTGTTGGGAGAGGGACCAGAGATAGTCCAAAATACTAGTCACCTGACACCAAATGGAAAATGTCTTCCATTTGAAGGCGTAGCATTTTCTGATTGATTTCTTATGGGAAGTCTCAACGATGTTGAGGACCTTGTCGGAGAGACCCAAGGCCTGGAACTCTAGCCACTCAGGAACCAGGCTGTCAGGTGCAGGGATTGAAGGTCCAGATGGAGAACCTTCCCCTGATTGATGGAGATCAGGTCTGTGTGTCCTGGAAGTCGCCTCAGGAGCTTGGAGCTGAGGTTGAGGAGATCTGGATACCAGAACTGGTGTGGCCAGTCTGGGGCTACCAGGATCACCTGTACCTTGTCCCTCCTGACCTTGATGAGCACTTTGTGAATCAAGGGGAGTGGAGGGAAGGTGTAGAAGAGGCCTGGGGTCTATGGCCTCAAGAAAGCATCCCCGCAGCGAGCCCTGCTGGGGCATGGTACAGCCTCAGCTTCATGTTCTCCCTGGAGATGAACAGGTCCACCTGCAGGCAGCCCCAGTGGGAGAACAGATCTTGCACTACCTCCTGGGGAGAGACCACTCATGAGATGGCTCGCCCAACCGGCTAAGGGCATCGGCCAGCTGATTCGAGGTTCCTGCCATGTAAATGGCGAGATCTGCCTCAAGCTGAGCACGGGGACCATGTGTGGAGAGCTTCCTTGCACAGAGGCAAGGAGTGCATCCCACCTGGCTTGTTGAGATAGTACATGGTCGTGGTATTGTCTGTCTGGACCTGGACTACTTGACCCCAAATGAATGGAGTGAACGCTGTCAGGGCTAGTTGAACCACTCTGAGCTCCAGCAGGCTGATGTGATATCGGGACTCCGGAGGGGACCAGAGCCTGTGGGCTTTGTGCTCCCTCAGATGGGCACCCCAACCCATCAGAGAGGCATCGGTCATCAGGATGACCGTCGGCTTGGGGTGGACAATGGGATACCTTCCTGTAGATGGGCTGGGACAAGCCAACACTGGAGGCAGTCCCACATCCTCTGGGTCACAGAGACCAGCTAGTCGAGATGACCTGAGTGCTAAGACCACTGGCTGGCCAGTTCCTACTGGAGGGAGCGTATGTGCCAGCGGGCCCATCAGACCATGCTGGTGCAGGCTGCCATGTAGCCCAGGAGATGTGGAAGTCCCAGGCAGGTTGTAGTTGCCCAACCAGAAATGACTGGGCAAAGGAGGAGAGAACCTCCACCCTGTCCACCGGGAGTGGAGCTCTGGCTCGGCAGGAGTCGAGCTCTGCCCCAATGAACAGAATCACCTGCGAGGGCAAGAGTTCTGACTTTGCCTCGTTGATCAGGAGCCAAGGTTGAAGCAAGCCTGATGGGCCAGATCCTGGACGCTCCACCTCCAGCCTGAAGGGACCTGCTATCAGCCAGTCGTCCAGGTAAGTGTACACCTAGACCCCGGTGCCTCAAGAAAGCCACCACCACTGCCATGCATTTGGTGAAGACTCTGGGGACTGAAGACAGGCCGAAGGGCATGGCTAGGAAGTCATAGAGGGTTCCTCGGCTCAGAAGTGAAGGAACAGTCAGTGGGACGGACGATTGGGATGTGAAAGAGCGCGTCCTGGAGATCTAGGGAACAGAACCACATGTCTTGCTCCAGGGATGGTATGATCTGAGCCAGCGTCACCATCCGGAAAGTGTGGGACCTGAGGAACTTGTTCAGGTCATGCAGATCTAGAATGGGTGCTAGCTCCCCATCTGTTTGGTACCAGGAAGTACCTGGAAACAAACCCTGGGTCTGAAGGAGGGTCCGCTACTCTGCACACCACCTCCTTGTGGAGGAGCTGAGCTATGTTGTCTCAGAGAGCCAACTGAGTGGCTGCAGACACCAGATCCCCCCGTGGGGTGTGGGCTTGATATGGAGAGGCCTGCTCGAATTCCAGAGGCAGGCCTTGACCAACCACTTCCAAAACCCAATGGTCCGTGGTGATAGCGGACCAGACGGAAAGGAAGTGGCTGAGCCGGCCCCCCACGGGAGGTCCTAGGGGAGGTGTGATGGGATGGGGGGAGGCACCCTTCAATCCGTCACTGAGCAGGCTTGGAGCAGGAGGACCCGGCGGAGAGGCCGCCAGGACCTTTCCCTGCGGGCTTCCTGAATGAAGAGGCCACAGATTTGGCCCGAGGTCACCAAGTTTGAGTCTGCTGGCCCTGCAGCTGCTGGGCCAGTCTGGCTGCAGGAGTGGATGAACGAAAGGGCTTGCGGTTCCGACGCTTGGAGCCCTTGTCCTTCTGAGCAGATGTGATGGAGTCCAAGGTGGCACTGGACTTCTTAATACGTTGGAGGTGGCTCTCCACGCCGGGCCCAAACAGGTCGGTGCCCAAGAAGGGGACATCTGCCAGTTTGTGTTGCGTATCAGCGGTAAAGTTTGAGATGCACAACCAAGCCCTGTGGCGCATGGCCACTGCGGCCACAACCGCACGGACACAAGAGTCACCAATGTCCAGAGCAGTCTGGATTTGACCCTGGTCCCGGACCTGCTTCACCATGGTCTGGAGGCCTGCCGGGAGATGAGGAATCCCCTCATCCAGGGAGCCCAAGAGGGCATGTGAGAAGTGTGCTATGATCACGGCTGAGCTGGCCTGGCAGAGGCCGAGAGAGGAAGCTGTGTAGACCTTTTTCCTGGAGTGATCCAACTGCTTGGATTCCTTGTCCGGGGGTCTGTCCATGTGCCCTTTATTGCCCAAGCGCTGGAAGACAGAGTCTGCCACCAACCCCACCGCCGATGGGTGCTCCAGGAACCCCGACAGAGACCCCATAGGGACCGCATACTTGCGGGCCATCCGGAAGAAGGCGCAGGGCAAGATGCACAGCTGCCACAGATCCAAGGCTGGGCTCACAATGGCTTCAGCCACGGGAAAGGCCTCCATCGGACTATCCCCTTTATCCAGAATCTCTGTAAGGGGATATTTGGCCCATTTCTGAACAGGCTTGAGCTCCATTCCCGTGGATTCGGGAATGAGCCGACAAACTCCCATCAATGAGGTGGGGCCGGGGCCCTCATCGATGGAAAGACCCCCAGCAGACTCAACGTTGATAGGACGGGAGAGCAGCGAAAAGTCTTTGGACTCCAAGGAGTCCTCAAAAAGCGGGCAACCACCTGTGTCACCCTCAACCCGCCTTGGGTGGTTGGGAGTAAGGGTGACCGACAACCGATTGGGCAAACCTTGAGCCAACAGATTCCTTGGTCGGAGCCCCGGACTTCGGCTGTTCCGGCGGCAGCTCTACCTGGATTGATGAAGTAGCCAGCTTCGGCTTAGCCGGTAGGGCCAAAGTCGGCACCTCTGTGGAGGTGATGGTGGCTGACGTCGGTTGCTTGGGCGAAAGCCGCTTAATGGCCGGGGTAGAAGCCGGAAGTGGTTTCGACCCGGTCAGGACCTACTATTGCCACATCAGGTCTTCGTGGCGCAGACGCAACTTGCGCACAGACCTCTCCGCATCCGAGGAGGATGAAGACGAACAGCAGCGACGCTGCTTACCATGGTGTCAGGATAGAGATTGCTGGTGACAGCGAGTCTTGTCCGAGGTAGAGGAATGAGACCGAGACCTTGACTGTCAGCAGGGCCGCAGGGGACCTCTGAAGAAGTCAGGAAAACCCGTGGCTCCTGGTCAGGCTCCTTGATGGGCAGGTCCGACCCAGTGAGTTGAGCTGATGCATCAAAGGGCACCGGAAGCACCGGAGTCCTAAATAGTCACTGACCGGATCGGGTGACAACCCGCCAATCGGCTCGAGAAAAATCTCAGCCGTACTGACAGGTGTCTTGGCCAACTGGTCTGACGGGGGCACCGTGAAACCAGCAGCCTCGACCGCAACTTCGACTGAAGTTGAAACAAGAGTTTCCTGTGAGCGGGACCACTCCCGGTCCCAAGAGCGTCGATGTTGCGACTTTTCCTTCTTCGACTCCTTGCGGGAGCGTGAAACGTGCAATCCAGAAGGGCCCTCTCCCTTGGTCGAAAGAGACTGGCACAACTCCCTGAAGGAAGCTGAACAGGAGGATCCCAGCTGGAGCGGAATGAAGGCTGAAGCCGAAGAGGAGCCCGCCTCCTCCTCCACCTCGTAGGCCTTGAGCTGTTCCAGCTGCTCAGCGGACCCCGCAGCCACGGAGATCACCCAATGGGCATCCTTAGATTTAACTGGCGGTAACGCTTTTCCGTCACCCCAGCTGAAGTCGGGCAGCACAGTCTTCCAGAACCGGCGGAGAAAAGGACCAACAGTGATCGCAGGCCTGTGGATCATGGTCATGTTCCAGACAGTAAACACATGTGGCATGAGGGTCGTCAGAGACATCTTCTGGCCACAGGGCACCGGCAAAACCAAGGAACCAATTTTTCTTCCACAAGCGGTAGCAAGGGAAGAGGTAGAAGACAAAACTAGAATGAGTTTTAAAGTAAGTTTTGGAAGCAAATCTGAAGATTTGAGAGCCAGGGCCTACTACACACGGAGCCGCTATGAGGGAACCCGAACTTTCCAGCGGAAATGAAGATCTGGCATCATAGGGCAGAGCCGAGGGTTATACCGCCCGGTGGGTGGGAGGAACCAGCTTGAAGATGTTCCAGCGATCTTAAACGGGAAGGCAGACTTGCCAACAAATGTGGATAGAACAACATATCCACGATCCTAGAACTAGCTCTATCATTGTAGACATCAGATCTAGAATCCTGAAAAGTCTATGAGCCAAGACCACCACTTGGTCTCTCAGCAGAAGGAGCGTTCCCTTTGTCCATCAGGAACACCACTCCCAGATTCTCCAGCCTCTGAGACAGTATCAGGAGTTCTTCTCCCGACTGATGATTCAGCCAAGAATTTTCATGGACCTTGACACGACCTCTGTGCCAGTCATGTAGCTGGAGTTGGAAGGACAAGTGGACAAGGTAGAGTATACTCTGAACACCTCTGATCTCCAGAGCATCAGTAGCATGAGCAGGCTCTGTCGACAAAGACCCTGGGCACTGTCACCAGGCCAAAGGGAGGTGCTAGATACTAAAAATATTGTGCCTGAATCATAATATCCAAAACTCATGGGGCGACTATGAAAGGAGATATGGCGAGAACATCCTTTTGATCTGCGGGTGCTGAATAATCCCCTGGATGTACTGCCCATATGATGGATTGCACTGACCCCATCCGAAGGGTATGTGGTGGACCAGACAAACTTGTTTAAATGTTTCAGCTCCAGATTTTATTGGGACCCCGACTCCTCCTGCCTGCCTTTTTGAGAAACTGGAGATTGCCTGAAACAACCTCGTTTGAGACCTGGGGAGAGCTCAATGGTATATAACCTGTAGTCAGGATCTCCAGTGCCCACATATCTGATGTTAGTCTGGCTCATCGCTGTTAGGGATTCTCAGTCTTACCCAAGAGAATGGAGGGCAGCGATGGCCCTGCATAACTGGATTGGGAGTTACCTCCTCCTCATCCCACTTCCATTAAGTGTGTAGGCAGAAAATCCAGTTAATGTTACTCTTGCAAATGGAATGCACTCCCCTATTCCTTCAGGATTTCATCCAGGCTGGGACCAAATAGTAATCCCCTTACAAAGGACAAGTTAAACAGTTTTGACTTGTACGTCTGGGCCATGACCCAGAGGCAGACCTAGGGCCCCGCACAGCTGACATCTGTAAATTGTCCTCTATCGCATTCCCCAGCAAGGCGGAAGCCACAGACACAGTCTGCAAAGTGCTTAATTCCTTCCAGCTCTGGAGGAACACAGATACTGAAAGCAGTAGTGCATGGGTTTAATGCAATGGAAACAACAAAAAAAGCATATGATGTTCGAAGATTTATGCAATGCAAGGCAAAAGCCCTCCTGCACGAGATGTCCAGCCTCTTAATGTTAGAGACAATAAGGGCCTCCAAATCCTCAAAAGGCATGGTCATGTGCATGACACAATTATGCAAAGTCTTGTCTGTCGGAGGAGGAACCTACCACTTCTTGGAGCTCTCCTTCAAGAATGGGTGACAACTCACCCTTGGTTTAGGAAGCAGTATTTGTTCATCCGTCCTGGCCAATTCCTGTTCAATAATCCAGTCTCGGTGCATGAGGTCTGGCAGACACTTCGGAGCAGGGGAAGAGGTGGTCAAAGAGAGGAGTAATGTCCAGTACTCCAGAACATGTACCTCGTGCAGCTCCAAAGCCCAACAAGCTGCTGTTGTAAGACAAAGACGTGTATCTAATATGAAAGAGTGGAAACTTTTTCTTAGTCTCTGTCCACTCCTTCTGCTCCTTCTCAGAGGGATACTCAGTCTCCTCAGACAACAGAGCACTGTCAGATCAGGTCTGTACCCGTGGCCCCTATATCCTCATCTTGACTTTCCTTGCTACCAAGGGCAGGGGCTGCCTGCAAATGTGGGTGAGCAGTTTTGCCCATTCTGGTGCACCTGGACGTGCCTGTAGGGCCCCCCCCCCCGACCTGAGGGGCCAGTCTTGGGCTCTGTGTTGGTGGGAATGTCCTGCAGTACATCAGAACTCAGCAGCTCCTCTAACAGCATCCAAAAAAATTTGTGCAACTCTGTCTTGCCACAGCCAGTTGGTATCCCAGGTGCACCCCCCAACCCCCAGCTCTGGGGTTCGGCTAGGGGCCACCAAATTGATATGTCATATTATATTACCCCATTAGGAAGGTACAACTCTAAAGGGAAGTGTCTCATCACCTTCCTGCAGGTCTTGCATGTCATAAACACAACTGATCTCTGATAAACCGTGCGTGCCCCTGCCCAATATTCAGTCATTGCATACAAAAAAAAAAAAAGGCTTACCTTTCTGCTGCAGCTTATAATCATTTAGAAATGGGCTTTTATTTGGAGGCATCCGATTGGCTGGTACCCACTCTGTGGGGTACATTAACTTTCAATAGATGACCACCAAATAAAAAGTCCAAGACCAAACCTGCCTAATGCCCAGCAAGTATACTTCTGCCCAGCCTGCTTCATCATTGGCTGAAGCACTGGGCACACAAATTCAAACAGCCGCCACTTGTTTTACTTGGTAAGGAGAGCCAGCCAGAAGCTCCACTCCCTTCACTCCTCGAACCAGTGTACACAAACAAATAAAAGCAGTCGCATCTTCAAAAACCCTCTTCTTTTTTCCCCAAAAACCACAGCTGACTCAGTCAGTCAAACAAGTCCCGATCCCTCCGCCCACTCCTCACAATCGCTGCACCCGCAGCACGACTTATCTGTGGCAGCCACTTCAAACATCTCCTGCTTCTACGTTTCCTGGCCAGGCTTCTCACCCAAAAACAGAGGACTTGTTTACACTGGAACCGATTATTTTCCTCTCTACAACGCACCAGAGACAGACCGGTGAAAAAAAAAGCAAGACCTAGTTTCAGTGTTACAGTTGTTTCCTGCTGCCACCTAGTTGACTTCCCTGGATGTGCAACTCCTGATCTTCTGTCATGGGTCCCGCTCGCAACAAAACCACCAGCCACATCGTGCTGCAGTAACAGTTAAAAGAAAAGTAAACATATTAAAAAAAAAAAAAAAAAAATACTGTTGCACAATGGGTTAAGAGTTGAAAAGAACTTGTCCGGGATGTACATGTATGTATGTGTGTGTGTGTGTGTGTGAGGGGTTAGTACAACAGAATGGCTTTGTGACCACTGGGGGGGTGGGGTGGTAGTAGGAGACAGAACAGTACAGAAGAATTACTTTACCAACAAAACACACTTAATTTCTCTCGTCTTTTTTTTTTTTTTTTTTTTAATATTTTGTTTTGTATTTTCCCAAGTGCACAGGAAAATGTCACGTAGCCCATTTTCTAAATGCAATAATACCTTCCAGGGTATAGAAGAATATCGACCTTCCAGGGCTATAAGGCCCCTGGACAGTCCGTATTGCCCAATACCACCCACCATGTTGTATTACTGCTTACTTTGTGTACAAAGTGTTAACAAACTATGCTGCAGCCAGCAACCCTGGTGCAGCCTGCAACCCTGTTTCTATGCCAGTGCTGAGCTTACTGAGCCCCAATTATGTACAACAGCCCCCTGAAAAACTGAGCAAACAAATTTGCTTCAGTATTATCCCCCCCCCTGTAAAAATGGAGCACAACAAGTGCCTCAGAAGACTAAGAAAAACCCAACGCTGAATGGACTTCATGGAAAAAATGAGTCTGAGCCGACTTGGGGGCTGGGGGGCACAAAGAAGAACACTCTGCCTCATCTGCTTAGCTGGTCGAGAAAACTGAGCTCCTAGGGGAAAGCTTCAGAAAACAGCAAAGCAACAAGCTCCATCTCAGCTACCATGCTGGGTGGGTTATGCAAATAGCTGTGCCAAGACTTGTATGTTTGGTGACATCACGCTTTCTGAAAAGTGCACCATGTGAGACATGTAGAACGTGCTTGCGTGCCCAATAGAGGCATGAAAAAACATTCCCTTGCAACACAGAACTCAAAAGAAAGACAGTCACCAGCAATGGTACATGTAGAACGCACAGGCGCCTAATGACGCGAAAACAACACCCACTGGCAATCTACTAGCAATGGGGTGGAAGCACTGCGCAGATCAAAAAAGCGTGAAGCTTGCAGAGGAGAACTTTCTGCTCCCGAAAGACTATGGTCTGCACTACAATACCAAATATAGAAGCACTTCTAACATCAGACATGTCGTCCCTCAGCATCTTCAACAGAATTGCTGCACAGCCACCAATGTCAAGGTGTAGGTCGGTGCTGTGCCTTCTCCGAAGATCTATTCCCTAACTAAAAAAATAAAGCTGTCTGGACATAGATGAAGACAGGCTGAAGTTTCCCAGAAACAACCTCTGTGGGGAACAAAAGGAGAAAGCACTGCTCAGCATTGGGAGGGAAAACCCTGGAGGCACTGCTCAGCGTTATGGGGTCTGCTCAGTAATCTCAGCAAATTAATGTGCTCCATTTAGCGATCTCAATCAAATTATCTGACTAGGTGGGAAAGAGAGGGAAGGGAGGGAGGGAGGGACTGTTTCAAGAAGAATGCTGGGGAGAAAAACAGATTAGTGTAAAGTCCCACACTAGTTAACTAACTTGGCTGGCAGTATAGCCTAGTGGTTAGAGGAACGAGGTGTGAACGAGCTTGATGCATCCAGCAGACCACACCTGAGTTTGATTCTCACAACGTCCACTTGCAGACTGTGCGACTCTGAGCAAGTCACTTAACCACCCAGTGCTCCCAGGTCGCTCCTGAAAACAGGCACTTGTGCCTAGTGGGCCTTACCCGGTTACCAAAGAATAAAATAAATAAATAACTGTGCCTCCCCTGAAGGGGAAAAAAACAACACTTACCTTAGGCACCAGGCTATGAGGATCGGAGACCATTCACTGCACACCCTAATTGGTATGTGGCCCCCAATTCAGGTACATAAGGCACTGAAACGGGGGGGGGATTAGCAGGTTAGTAGACATGATTTTTAAATTGAAGGGTGCTCCCTGTCACCAGGTAGTCCCAACCTGCCTCTCAGCTGCACAGTCCTTATTAGGAAATAGTAAAATTAACTATTTGTTCATGAGAGCGCTTCTATGCTACCTATCCCTTTAGTGGCACCAGAAAGACAGAGTTGATGAGGATCTTGGCACGCTCACGTGCCCAAGGTTCTATCCTAATTCACAGTTTTCGGCTGTACCACTACCCCAGTAGAGGTGTTCATTACCCATATGAATAGGGTTACCACCTTTTAAGAAGCCCAAAGCGGGATATTTTTTACTGAAACGTCATTTTTCGCAGGACAGTATGTAACCTCGACCAATGCAATAGACAGGTTTTCTCTGTATCATCAAAATTAAGACTGTGTGTCATAGTTTTTTAGTTGTTTCTATTGTTTCTTATCATTAAGGTATTTTAGTTAAGATATTATAGTTTTCTGCAACATTTAGAGGAAAGTTGGAAAGTATTTTTCTACTGTAACGTTAGGACAAGTAGTATTTTCATGTTTTTGCAGGACACAGTTGCCCAAATCAGGACTGTCCTCAAGAAAATCAGGACAGGTGGTAACCCTACATACGTAATTAACTCCCCATTCACAATGTGGACAATACAGAATAACTCTGCCTCAGTCAGGTTTTAGTTTGGCCAGCTAGATGCCATCCAGTTCAGTCTCTGAAGACATCGTTCCAGAACTGACACTGCTGAATGCCCATCAAGTGTAAAAGAGAGGACAATTATTTATCATCTGAAAAGCAGTGAAACTCCCTACATCATCTAGTGACCATCCCAATGGTAGCATATACACCATGAATAACAAGGGTGAGAGAATCAACACTTGCAGATTGTCACAATTGACCATAGCTGGCTGCAACAAGAATGTCCCCATCACAAGCCGGCCTGCCAGCGCGGTGTTAGAACTAAACACAATGTCGAGCCCCGGTTTAAGGAATGGACCGAAGGAGTCAGAGAGTGGCGGTGGGGGTAAAAGCATCCTGTGGACTACTTTCCTCCTCCAGGGAGAGGGTGCCGGGCACCAGGCACTTGACTGACCCCTGGCAGAGGCTGGGTGCATTGCTCGAGGCCTACAGGGAGTTCTGAGAGGCATGCCAGATGGTGTGTTATACGACCCTCACATCATTGCATGCCATGCCTTCCACTAAGGGAGACAAAATCCGCCCACGCAGGTGTCCGAGGCACTGTGCCACCAGATCTCAATGTGGCACCACTCAGGAGTAAAGCCAGGAGGGCTCCCCAACGGCTCTGCCCTGTGGGGTGGGGAGATCCAGGAGCACTCCGTGGCTGCAGTTAAATCTCGGGGATGGGGTGAGGTGGCAGGGATGGCGGACCGAGGGACAGACAACGGGGAGAAGGCCCCATCACGACCCTCTGCAATCTACTGGACAGAAGGACTCATGAAGTATTTTAGAGCCGCACTGGTGAGTCCTCCTGTATTCTTCAAGGAGTTCCAACAGAATCTCATGATCCACAGTGTTAACTGCTAACAAGAGACTGAGAAGAACAACAACAGAGCATTCCTCCTCTCTCACTAGGAGCAGGTAATAGTAGCTTTACTAAAGGCACGGCAGTCTCTGTACTGTGACAAGGCCAAAACCTGACTGTTCACCATGTCAAGCTTCTCCAGGTGTGTGTCAAACTGCATTGTCACAACCTTCTCGATAATTTCCCTAAAAGGAAGGTTCGAGACAGCTCCAGGTCCAAAGAGGATTTCTTCAGAAGGGGTCTCACCAGGGCCTTTTAAAGAGCCTGAAGGAACAACCCTCTGAGAGGGAACACCGGACAATTCTGGTGAACACAGGACCCAGGGCTTTGCATCAGCCTACCAACAGCCTCATAAGTCCTGGGTCTGAGTCACAGCATGTGGAACACAGCCCAGAGACCACCTCAAGTGCACTGTTTACAGAAACTGGCTGAAACTTATTCCAGACACATGGGGTGCCGAACACTGCTGGCTCCTGACTGGCCATGTGCAGTGATACCAGCTCTAATGGAGGACACCGTGTTCAGGAAGAACTGGCCAAACTTGTCACATTTATTTTGGGACAGTGCTTCCCTGGACTACATACAATTAAGATGAATAAGCCTGTCCACAGTGTGGAAAAGCTGGTCCGGCCTGTTCTTTCCTGAGGCAATAATCCATGACAGGAATTCTGCTTTTTTCAGAGTTATTGCCCTGATAGACTAATAATAATAATATGTCAGGGTCATCCTATCCTCCACTGAGCAGGATCTCTTCCAGGAATGCTCCAATATCTGCCCCGTTGCCTGCAACCACACAAGCTCATCATTATACCATGATGATCTTCAGGCGGGGGGGATGGGTGGATACAGAGATTGGTGCATAGCGTCCATCGCCATCATGATAGCCATATACAGCTGCCACTGTCCCACAGTTGCATGCTACTTCCATGCCAAGAGTCCAGCACTCCAGGAGCTTCTCAGCTACAAGTTACACAATGGGTGATACCAGGTCATCTCAGGGGTCATCATAATATTAAGGTTCACATTATAGAGCTGCCCCTGGTGTAGAGGGTTGAACCGCTAGATGCCACACTTCTCACCACGTTACTGACCTGGATGGAAGCGAGCTCTGGTCGCCGGGGCAGATGAGGTGGGGGAGTATTCAGCCTCCAATGGACTGTTCACCTCTCCCAGGGAGTGGTCATGGCATGTTACTCCTAGAGTGCAATTCCATTAAGGCATGGTGGCAGGGCAGTGAGCGCGGCTTAGCCGGGTGTGGCCGGCGTCAGATGTGTGGTGCATGTGTGCCTCTACACGCATACACAGCTGCATCACTGAATGCTGCTGCTTATCATGAGAAAACAGTAAAGAGGGGACGGTGTCTGATGCCTGGCTCCATTCTTGACCTCATGGCCTCCCAAGCATGGCACCTTCTGGATGTAGTCTCTGGGAGGGGTGGGGACAGATTTCCCTTCACGGCCTCACTGCAGGAGACAATTTGCATGGGGAATGTACTGCCAGGTAATACTTGGGGAGGCTGGTGTCGGCTGGGAGAGTGGGCTGGGGCAGAGGGGTGCTGCCCCAAGGGAAGATAAAACTTGATTAAAAAGTCCCTAACAGGAGGTTTCAGATGAAGGATGCCTTGCAAGAAGGTGTGGGACAAGTCCAATTGGGCAATATTTTACGCCAATAGGGTGCATGATACACAGAAATGGCGGAAAGATGCACCTTGATAGAGGAGTAACCCAGACTGGATTCCGAAGGGAAAGAGGTACTCAGGATGAAATTCACTGGACAGGTGAAGAGGGTCTAAATGGAAAGGAAAGGGAAATTGTTTAACTAGGAAAGGCACACTAAGCGGAGCTTGTTTCCAGGTGCGACCTGAGAGCACAAGGAAGTTAAGTGACTTGCTCAGAGTCACATAGTATGCAAGTGGAAGCTGTGGGATTCAAACCCAGGTCTGGTCTGCTGGATGTCACCAGATTTGCATCTCAGAGTCTTAGACCACTGCGCTATACTGCCTTCTGATGCCGGGCAGCAGCCCAGATGGAGAACTGCTTCCACTTCATGGCGTAAGTGGCTCTGGCAGAAGGCTTCCTAGTGGCTACTAGAACATCCGCCGCTGTGGAGGGATTGTGGGATAACAGATGGACCAGACACTGAACTTCAAGTTCAACACACAATCCCTGTGTGATGTTTATTCAAAATACAGGAAATAAGCTTCTGCAATGCCATATTCCTTCTTCAGTACATCAGTTAGCAGCAACAGACTATGTATGTCCTTTCTCTGCACTTAGTCAGCACCTGTGGACACTGATCTCTGATCGAACCACTTTTCAGTGAAAACCTGTCATCCCTATGTGGGCTCTGTTTGCTTGGGTAGTGGGGCTCGAAAAAAAAAAAAAAAAAAACAAAGAACCTCAGTGCGAAACACTGAAAAGAGTTACCCCAAAGGGCACTGGCAACTAATCAAGTTTCAAAGAAATACAACATCATACATACTTCCATAATGCAAAGCATATAGCAGTTACGCAAGAACCTACCATAACAGTAGATCTTCGAAAGAGGTTCCTACAGTAGGTCTTCACATAGAGGACTGCGCCCCCTGGCATCAGGTTCCAATGGCAAATTTATAGCTAGCAATCATCAGCAGGGACCACCCCCGACGTCAGGCCGACTATAAAAGGGGGCGGTCCCGTGCCCGCCCTCCAGTTCTTTTCCACTGGAGACCTAAAGAAAGGTAAGTAGAAACGAAGGAGTGATGACTCCTGGGACCATGCGTCCTATCTAGATCCAAGGGCTAGGCAGGAAGAAAAGGAAAGTAAACAGTCCAGGAGCTGGGGGAAGGTGGGTGGGAAACTAGACCTACTGCAGGAACCTCTCTCGAAGATCTACTGTTACAGCAAGTTCTTACATAACTGCTATATCTTACTTCGAGAGAGTTCCTGCAGTAGGTTTTCATATATAGGACTGAATACCCAGCAGTCCAAAAGAAAAATTCGGAGACAAGGTTCCGGGAGGAGGAAGTATCTGCCAAATGGAGTACTGACCTAGGACAAAAGACCTTGTAGAACCGCAAGGCCGAATCCAGTTTTGCGCCCAGAGGCAATGTCCAGACTGTAAGGCTTAGTAAATGTGGGACAGACAACCACGTGCGCTGCACAGATCTCTGCCGTGGACACATTCCTGAAAAAGCGGTGGAGGTAGCTACACTCCGAGTGGAGTGACCTTTAACCGCCCCCGGAAGGACTTTCCATATTTTCAACAGGTATAGTGGATGCAGTTAGCTAACCACCTGGATGTGGTCTGTTTGTAATGGTCTTACTCTGGCACTAGGGGCAAGGCTACAAAAATCTGATTTGACTGACGGACCTCTTTGGGGTGGTGTAATACCTCAAGATCCAGTGCACAACCAAGGTGTGCAAAGATATTCCCCGTTGGAATGCTGAGGGTAATAGACTGGTAAATTGACACTCAGAGTGGATTCCGAAACCACCCTGCGAATAAAGGATGGATTAGTCCTAAGGACCACCCTATCCTTATGAAAGATCAAATAAGGCTCCTTGCATATGAATGCCTGAAGCTCAGATACCCTTCGAACTGAAGTCACAGCAACTAAAAACAAAGTCTTCCACAAAAGGAAGCGTATGTCACAATTTGAAGCCAGCTCAAAAGGGGCAAAGTAAGTTTCTCTAACACAGTTATGATCCCAGGGAGGACAGGGGTTCCGGACTAGAGGTTTTAGGTGGAGGATGCCCTTCAAAAAGGTTTTAGAAACCTCCAGTTGAGCTATGGTTTTGCCCTCCACTGGGAGGTGGTAGGCCGATACCACAGAGAGATGGACCTTGATGCAGGAATAACTAAGGCCCATCTCGGATAAATGTACAAGGTACTCTAACACCTGGGCGACCAAGCACGAAAAGGGATCCAGGCTCCTGGTTGTGGCCCAGATCGAAAATCTTTTCCACTTCATGGCGTAGGTGGATCTGGTAGATGGTTTTCTGGCTTCCATCAGGACTTGAGCCACCTGGGAGGAGACTCCATAGCGGAAGCCGCTATGTCCACAGGTGCCACACATGAAGGTGGAAAGATTGAAGACTCGGATGCAGGGTGCCCTGTTCCTGTGACAGAAGGTCAGTGAGACAGTGGCAGGAGTACGGAGGTTCTAGAGCCAGCTGTTGTAACAGTGGGAACTAAATCTGATGGGGCCACAGAGGAGCAATCAGAATCAAGTGTGCTCCTTCAGCCTGAAGTTTCAACAGAACCTTCTGAATGAGAGGAAAAGCATATAGAAATCTCCCTGTCCAAGACAGAGACAGTGCATCTACCAAAAAGCACCATGCCAGGAGCAGGCAGAGCAAAAGTTGGGTAGTTTATGGCTGAATGGGAGGCGAATAGATTTACTACTAGCCGACCCCATTGAAGAAAAAAGTCTTTGACTACCTCCTGCTTTAACTCCCACTCGTGCGCCCTGGCCACTGATTGGCTGAGACTATCCGCCAGGACGTCGTGTACGCCTGGGACGTGGACTGCTGTCAGGAATAGGCCATGCTGAATCGCCCAGTACCAAACTCTCATTGCTTCCCTGCAGAGAGGGTACGAGCAAGTTCCTCCCTGTTTGTTGATATATCAGACTGTGGACATGTTGTCCATCTGGATGAGGAGTGATCCCAGGAAATGTAACGACTGGAACGCCTGGAGAGCATAGGGGACTGCCCTTGTCTCCAGAAAGTTGATGTGGAGCTGTTGCTCCTGAGTGGACCAGGACCCTTGGGTCTTGTGGTCCCCCAGATAGGCTCCCCAATCCATGTCCGAAGCGTCTGAGGTGAGGATCTGGGTGGGGGGTGGGTAATGGAAGGAGCTCCCACTAACAGGTTGGAAAGATCCTGCCACCAGCGAAGATCTTTTTGGAGGCTGTTGGAGATCATGACCCATTGGTTCATGTCGTTCATCCACTGGTCCCATGGGACTCGAAGAGACCACTGGGTGACCCTCATATGTAATCTGTCCAGGGGTACCGTGGTGATGGCCACTGCCATAAGTCCCAAGAGACTGAGCATAGTGTGTGCTGGGATCCATCGAGCCTGGGCCACCAGTGCAGCTTGAGAGACTAGAGTCCTGGCTTGATCCAAAGGCAGAAAAGCCTTGCTCTGGACTATGTCTAGTACCGCTCCAATAAATTGGAGGCGCTGAGAGGGTACTAGCTGGGACTTGAGGAAACTGACTATGATGCAGAGCTGGGCGAACAAGGCCAGAGTAAAAGAGACAGAGACTCTTTCAGGCTATCTGGAGAGGGTGCTGAGAGGAGCCAATCGTCCAGTTATGGGAACACATAAATGCCCCGGCAGCATAAAAAAGCTGCTACCACCGCCAAGCACTTTGTGAAAACCTGTGCAGCCGAGGATAGACCAAAAGGTAGTGCTCTGAACTGAAAATGGTTCTCCTGGAAGGAGAAATGGAGTAAGTGGTGGTGGGCCGGGAGGATGGGGATATGAAGATAAGCATCCTGCATTATCCAGGGAGCACAGCCATGCATTTGGTTGGAGCAGGGGAAGACGACCCTGAAGGGTGAGCATACAAAACCTCTTGTATTCGACGAAGAGGTTGAGCGTGCCAAGATCCAGGATAGGTCTTAGATCCCCAGTCTTCTTTGGAACTAGGAGAAGTGGGAATAAAAGCACCTTCCCAGTTGATCTTGAGGGACGGGTTCTATGGCCGCTTTTTACAGGAGGGCCTGGATCTCCTGTAAGACAATAGGGATCTGACCCCTTGGGTAAAAGGACCGTCCCAGAGGGTGGGATGCAGGGATCTCCGTGAACTCTATTGAATGACCTCGTTGAATGAGCTGCAGAACCCATAAATCTGCAGTGACGGCCCTCCATCCCTTCAGGTGGAGGCCGAACCTCCCTCCTACTGGTTCCTCCTGGACAATGGAGGTAGCAGGAGGAGGTGGAAAGTCAGGATGCCGAGGGAGAGGAGCTTTGGCCCCAGAGGCAGGCTTGGGAAATTTTGCCTGAGGGGTTTGGGCTCCAGATCCAGGGGCACGTCGCTTGCCCTGACGCTTGCCCTGGGCCTTATTCCATCATCTTTGGCAGCGAAAAGGCTGCTTCTTTTGTCCCGTCCTATACATGGAGCACACGTTCCGCAGGGAACGTCTGCTCTCTTGCAGCCCTGTTATTATGTCCTTGGCATCGCCGACAAAAAGGACGGAACCCTAAAAGGGCATCCAGGTAGGAAGACTGGATGTTCTGTGCCAGCTCACATCCTGAGCCATGTAGAAAGGCGCCTAGATGCAGATCCCTGTAGGCAGCCCTGGCCACTGAATCTACCGAAGTCGTATGTGGCTCTAAGAGCAAGACAACAAGAAGATCTGCTCATATAGACTTTGTCCAGTAGTTTGTTTCTGAGAGTTTCATCTGGTATATCCTGAAGGTCCCTCTCGAGCTCGAGAGGAGGCCTTCTGGAAGGCCACCATATGTGACACATAATTAAGAGACCAGATGGCACAGGAGAGTAGAAGAATACATCTTCCTGCCAAATTGATCCAATTGCCTTGAGTCCTTATCAGGAGGGAGAAGTGTTGGTTGGGGCCGACCAGTAATGACTGGGTCAGAATGACCATGGAGTCGGCCTTAGGATGCATAGTTAAATGTGGAATCCCTTCCCGGGGGAGAGAGAGAGCATGTGCGATCCTTTCCTGGATACAGCTGGTATAGAGGAGGGCTGTTGCCAGATGGTTGTGACCAGATCCTCATGAGGACCCATCCAGGAAGGGATGGGTAGAGGGTCTGTAGTAGCCAGATCTAGATGCTCCGCCAGCCTCTTGTGCTGGGAATCTATTTCTTTTGATGGCCAGCCTCCTGCTGCCTGGATAGTCCTCAGAAGATCACCAAAAGAAGGATCTTCTGGTGGTGATTTGGAGGATTCTTTAGGAGGGACTTCGACTGGAGATTGAGGATCCGAAGGGTCTCATTCGATGTCCGAGTCCAAAGGTTCTGAGCCACTGGGGATGGACGGGTCCACCTCAGTGGAACCCACTGGCAGGGAACCAGAGGCTCGTCCCAAAGGAACTAGTGGTGGAGGTGCTCTAGGTAGAGGGATGTCGCCCACCGGATTATGTCTCAGTTCCGAGATGAGCTGGGTCCTGGCATCCTGCCACCATGCCAAGATTGAATCCCGATCGATCGGCAGTGAAGGTGGAGGAGGAGGCTGGTAGCCTGGGTACCCTGCGTAGTGTGGTTGTTGCCATAAAGGATACTGGTATCCTGGCAATCCTGGAGGGTAACCATAAGCAGAATACCCAGGGTATCCCGGTGTCGGCAGCACAGGGCCTGGTGTCGGATAATGAGGTGCCGACGGAGGCCGACCCGGTGATGGAATATGGGGATCTGGCCCCGGGAAACCACCTGAAGGATCAGCAGGACCGGCCGGGGGAAGTGTCGAAGGGCTACTGGGTGGCATGGGATCAGGAAAGGCCCCCCGAGGGTCCCAAAGGAAGAGGCTCCATGTGAGACAGATCTTGGGCCGGCAACAGACTCCTGTCCATGGGCAGCAGAAGACCATGCGAAGGGGGTAACTCGCGTAGAGACCCCAACGAAAGGTCCAGTATTAATCCTGAGGGCAGGATCAGGTGGTGAATCCCTGAGGTGAAGTACCTGAAGGGATGAAGGGTCTCCTACCAGCACACTCGTACCAACATCAGGGTCCTCACGGGAGCCTGACGGGCGAGACGGAGAGTCCGGGCAGACAACAGAGGATCCGTTGCGCGACTTATCGGACCTGACCAGGCTGGCAGTAGTCAAGAGGCCACCGCTAGGCTTAACGGTCGTGCGCCCGACAACAGGGTCAGAGGGTGACTTACTGGTAGTGCTGGGTAGAGGAGACAAAACAGAAACCTCAAGACAGGCTACCCCTGGCTGTCCGCTCACCTTGGCAGGAGGGAGAGAAGGTGCCCAGCCCAGAGAAGCGGACAGGGTACCTGAGATAAGAAGTACTCACTGATTTTGAGGTGGAAGGCCTTCCACATGGCGTGAGCTCCTCTCCCGGTGCTTCTCCGGATCTTTCTTCTTTTCTTTCTAGGGCCAGCGACGACGACTCTTTTCCTTAGCTCCTGAAGCTTCTTTTTCATTGACGCCAGCCATCAGGTAAGAAGGTGGGCCTCGAGGGTCTGCTTGCGCCTGGTCTGTGTGTGGCCTAATTAAAGCCCTGACAGATGGCACACTTGTCCGAAAGTAGTGCTTGGGGCCTGACACAGACGGCAGCGGAATGGTTGTCCCGTCACAGGATTTGGTCGCTGCACTTAGAGCACTTCTTTTTGGGTGAGCCGACATACACTCGGTCGGTGAAATTGAAGTAGAAATGGTTTTTGATGAGAAAACTTCAAACAAAACACGGGCGTTTGATCGTTATTCTGACACGAGAGACAAACAAACTGAGGCAACGGCGGGAAAGAACTGGAGGGCAGGCACGGGACCGCCCCCTTTTATAGTCGGCCTGATGTCGCGTCACCTGACGTCAGGGGCGGTCCCCGCTGGAGGACACTATAGCATAGTTAAGAAAGGGCAGGGGGTGCCCATAAGTGGCCAACCTTATGGACTAGAAATTGTAAAGGATAGATTAGGCTAAGAAACAGAAGAACTGTTGCAACAGATTTAAGAAAAGGTTGGTCCTCAAGAGTGGCAGTAGCTCCCTGTCACAGTCACCTTAGGGAAAACCCTAAAGCGTGCAATGGCTAAGTCTGAAGGAGCCACACATGGAGACGAAGGGACATGATGTCCGGGTGAATCAGAGTGCCCTGCTCCTGGGAGAGCAGGTTGGAGCACAGAGGTAGGGGAAGTGGAGGATCCACTGCTAGTTATTGCAACAATGGGAACCATATCTGGTGCGGCCAGTAGGGAGCTATCAAGATCATGTTCGCTCTGAGTGCAGCTTGAGCAGGACTCTCTGCAGGAGTGGAAAGGGAGGAAGGCATATAGAAACCTCCTGTCCAAGAGAAGGATAATGCATCTCACTAGAAAACACCAGGCCCTGGATCTAGCGAGCAGAAATTGGGCAGTTTTGGGTTGCCTGGAGACACAAAGAGGTCCAACTCTGGGAGACACCACCTGTCGAACAGATCCTTGGCCACGGAGGTTAGGAGCTCCCACTCATGCATCTTTGATCTACCCTGGCTTAGGTGGTCGGCCAGGACATTTTGGATGCCTGGAACATGGACTGCCAATAGAACCAGGTCGTGTTCTATGGCCCAATACCAGACTCTCATGGCCTCCCTGCACAGGGGGTATGAATGAGTCCCCACACTTGCTCGTTGAGGTAACAGACTACCGACATATTATCTGTCTAGTTTGGGAGAGGGCCTGAAAGCAGATGAAACTGAAAGGCCTGAAAGGCAAGAAGGATAGCCCATATCTCCAGTACACTGATGTGGAGATGCTGCACCTGTGGAGACCATGCCCCTTGCTACTGATGATCTGCCAAGTGGGCAACCCAGCAAAGACAGGACGGGTCTGCCATGAGAATCTGACGAGGAGACTCCGCCCAGAAGGGAACCCTTTGACAAGGTTGGAGGGTTCAGACACCAGCACGTTTGTCCCACTGGGTTGGATACAAGGACCACTTGTTCCAAATCATCTGTGCACTGGTCCCACTGAACTCGGAGGATCCACTGAGGCACCCTCATGTGTAGAGAGGCTAGGGGGGCAGTAACTGTGGCCGCTGCCATGTGCCCCATGAGCCTGAGGAATGATCTGGCTGGGTCTTGGTGTGACAAAGATACCAAATAAGCCTGTGCCCTGTCTGGAGGCAGGAAGGCTTTGCCCTAAGCCAAATCTAAGATTGCTCCTATGAACTCCAGTCTTTGACTAGGCGAAAGGGAGGACTTAGGCAAGTTCAGGGTGATGTCCAGTGTCTGAAACAGACTGAAGGTAACTTCATTGTCTTAAGCAGCAGGTCTCTGGAGGGGGCTGTGAGAAGCCAGTCGTTCAGAAAAGGGAAGACGTAAAGACGTTGTCTCCTGAGGCCTGCAGCCACTACTGCTAGGCACTTGGGAAAGACTTGAGTGGCCGAAGGGCAGGGCCCTGAACTGGTAATGGTTCCCCTGGAAGCAAAAGCAGAGAAATCTTCTGTGGGGCCAGAAAAACCTGGATGTGAAAGTAGGCATCTTGCATATCCAGGGAGCATAGTCAGTCTCCTTGATGAAGGAGGGGAAGGAGACCCTGAAGGGTGACCATCTTGAAGAGTTTGTATTCTATACACAGATTCAGGTTGCTGAGATCTAGAATTCATCTCAGATCGCCAGTCTTCTTTGGGACCAGGAAGAAATGGGAATAGAAACCCTTTCCCCTTTGATCCGGAGGGTAAAAGAGAGGGCTGTCTGGAGGTATCTCCTGAAATTCGAGTGCCCCTTTCTATAAGTTGAAGCACCCACTGATCTGAGGTAATACTGTGCCATTCTTCCAGGTAAGGGAGAAGCGACTCCCCCACCTCCTCCCCAAAGATTCTGTCAAGGGAGGGGTGTCGGGTAAGGCTGAAGAACCTGGGATGGGCAAGGTGGCAGGAGAGGCCCTAGGAGCTCTAGGGGTGGAGGCTCCTGTTGCCTGGGAGGTGGTCTTATGTTTGAAGGCTCCTCTGGGCTGTTGCCCTTGGGGCTGCTTATGTTGGTTCCTCCAAAAGGGCTGACGCTGGTGGGGTTTTGGCTTACAGCAGTACAAGGAGTGTGCCGTCTTTAGAGCCTGGCCGATTCCTGTAGGTGGCAGATAATATTTTGAATGTCACTGGCAAAGGGAACCGCCACCCTAAAGGAAGCGCCAAGGATTTGGCCTCACATCAGGGGTGAAGCCTGAAACCTGAGTTGTGAATGGCAGCCAGCATGCAGCTGCCAGTGGCTGCCACCTGCCCGGGCTACATCAGGGGCAGTATCGTGAGGGACACCCTCAGAATGTGATTGACAACATTTGACCCAGACTTCAAGAGCTGAGCCAGCTGGGACTTAGTGGGGTCATCCAGGAGGGTTTGTGTCAATTCCAGAGCTTTGTCCCACAGGGCATTCTGGTATTGGACCATATGGGATAAGAAGTTCAAAGATCGAACTGCCAAAGTGACCCAGGCATATACCTTGTTTCCTAAGAAGTTCACCTGCCAAGACTTCTTATCTGGAGGATGTGTGCTAAGGTGTCTGGGCTGTTTAGTACGGTCATAGGCAACATTCATGACCACCAAGACAGTGACTGGATGCTCCCCATAGAAGGGCTTGTCCCTGGGGGCATGATAAAGTCTGTCTGCCTTCTTAGGTAAGGCCGGGGTGGAAGATAAGTGATTCCAAGTGGCCCTGCCGACGTCCTCAAAGAAGTCTGTAAGTGGAAGAATAACCATGGGCAGAGTGTCCTTATGGAGAAAGGTGGCCAGACGTCAGCACTCTGGGTCCAGCTCCTCAGAGTCCCAGACCATTAGGGTCTGGATGTGTCTCATGGCGTCCAAGAAAGTAGGGTCATCAGGAGGGAATCTAGGGATATCCCTAGGTCCCTCCAGCTCAGAGGGTAACTTGGAATCCTCGGAGTCCTTCAAGGAAGAGGAGGAGTCTCCACCGGATGGTCAGAGTCTGGGACTGGAGTCAGTGGGCGCGCTTATTCTGCGACGGTCCCTTGTGACCAAGAGAACAGGGATAGGGCGAACCCAGTCCGTAAGGGTGAGGGTTCCTCAGAGGAGGGAAGGGCCTCCTCTTAGGATCCTTGTTCTGCATAAACTCCCACCACGTCGTGAACAAGGCATTGTAATCGAAAAGAGGTGGTGGTGGGGGGAGATGCCACCAAACGGGAAAGAGCTGGATCCCCAGCATCAGTTCATGAGGTAGCGCATGCTCGGACGTTGATCACTGGGGAACTGGCTGAGCAGGTGACGTCCCTTGTGGCAAAGGGCTGGCCAGTGTCTTGATGGGCCCAGCGTCAGTTCCAATTGTTTATCCAGGAGTGGCACACAAAGCTGAAAGCTTGTTTACAGGTGTGACCTGGGAGCACAGGGAAGTTAAGTGATTTGCTCAGGATCACACAGTATGCAAGTGGGGGTTGTGGGATTCAAGCCCAGGTGTCCAGATTTGCAGCTCAGAGCCTTAAACCACTGTGCTATACTGACTCCCAAAGTACAGCAGGCATCGGTTGTGGCTGTCCGGAAGGGTCAGCTGGCCGCAGCTGGGGCTTGGCTGGCGGCAGTGAAGGCAAGCCGGCGTCGATGCCGGGGAGGTCAGGAATGGCTGAGAAGGAGGCCGACACTGGTCAGGCAAAGTAGCCAGTGCAGGTGTAGCCTGCACAGAGGAGGAAACTCCCATCGGAGGCAGAGGCGAGCGTATGGCCCAGGCATCACCTGGAGGCGTCGGCCCCGGAACTCCAGACTGACGCAGGCAATACCAGGACTTGGGGGAGGGGGGTGGTAGGCCAAGACCCACTACCCAAGAAACCGGTCGAGCCACCTGGCAGAGAATCCACTGGGAAAAGGGGCCTGAGCTTCAGGGGCTTAGGGGCTGGGGATGGCGTCTGAAGCCCAGAAGAGTCTTCGTCCGAGAAGGTGATGAGGGTGGGAGGCGGAGACACGGGCAGCCTGGAAAGAGTGAGGGCTGCCAGTGAAAGAGGGGACCGACCTCCCATGGGAGGAAGATCCGGAAACGGTCGCCGACTTGTGTGATGAGCTGGAGCGGGAAGTGGACCAGAGCCGATCCATATCCTTGTCCTGGTGCTTGTGCTTCCTGCTCAACTTCTCTTTGATGGAGGAAGAAGTCGATGCCCCAGAGGCCAATGAGGAAGAAGGGCTTTTTCCCTGTAGCTCATTCTCCATCGTGGTTAACTTCTGCTGCAGAAGGAAGGCCTGAAGAGTCTTCAAGTGGCGTCTCCATGTGGCCTGGTTGAAATCCTGGCAGTGCTGGCAGGCCTCAGTGTCGTGGTCAGGGCCTAGACAAAGCAGGCATGAGGAGAGGCCGTCCTAAGAAGAGATCTGCTTGACGCAGACACACTTCGTTCGCCGATCAGAAGATGTGACTGGATAAGAAGACATGCAGGAACTTGAAGAAAATGTAACACGAAGAAAATGGGGTTGACTAGAAGCAGGAGTCGGTGGAGTTCGATCTGCGCAGGTCGATGGCGGGAAAAGAACTAGGAATCGGTTGGGGGACCACCCCTTTCATACCACTGTTGGATGTCGGCATGCTGACATCAGGGTGGTCCCCGCTAATGACTGCTAGCTAGAAGTTTTCCATGTGGTCTTGGCGGCTTAGTCCTACCAATTACTGCCTGCTGCAAGAGCCCCCTCGAAGTAAGGTCCCCAGCTGAAGCCTGATGGCCAGCAGATTTAGACAGCATGTTCTACAACTGAATCACCACAGCTAAAGACATAAACAGTAGATTTATACAGTGTGTTCTGCAGCAGAGGCACCCCAGGTGAAGGCCAGATTCTACCATATTTTAAATTATATATTCACATACAGTATTTGTGTGAGCCTGAGGCATGCATTAAGAGACTGCAGGACAAGACTGTTTTTCTTTTTTTCACTGGGGGGGGAGGTGACAAACTCTTTTGGCAACAGTGTCAGTCTACAACAGCTCTGATTACCTCTCTTCTTGACAATGCCTGTTCGATAGCGCGTTAAAAAAAATTCAGGAAAAGGATAACAAAGAGCTGCCTGAGAAACTGTTCCTTTAGTCAGCTAGTGGGCTGAGCCAGTCCACAACCTGAGATTGTGGTTTCTCCCTCATCAATAAAGCCATGACAACTGTAGGAGCTATTCAACACTTACCTTTGTGGCAGCGGCAGGTACCTGGGTCTGTCTGCAAAACAAAGCACAAAGAAACAGTAACTTATTACTGGCAGCGGATTACAGCAAACTCGTATCTCCCTCAAGCAGAAAGCCACCATCAGTGAGCCAAATTCCTTCATTAAAACCACCCTAGGTGTTCCTGAAACTGAGCTGCCATTAGATACATCTTTTTAGCCCCTCGCTAAAAATTTTCAAGAGTCTCGCATACTTATATTTAGGAGTTTCATACTGGCAAAAAAAATCCTTATTTTCCTCCTCTGAAGACACTGATTATACAGGCCATCTTTTTATATTTTATATAAAATTATATAAATTTGTTTTCTTTAAGCGGTATCCTAGTGGAAAGGGTACAGAGGAACACACAATACAACACAAAACGAATGTAAAACATGAACAAACATTATAGGGCAGGAAAGCAAGATGAAGGGCAGGGCACAACAAGGGTCCAAAGGAGGACCAACAGGAGGGCCTATGCGTGCCTACTACAAAAATAACTTACAGTACAATAAGTTTTAGGGGCATGAGTGACCATAGGTAAATAGACTAGACAAGGATGTGTGGCAGGCAAGGAGCAAAAAAATAAGTAGAAGAAAATGTGAAACAGTAATGGACGGAGAGAGCTAAGAAGGGGAAAAGGGCATTGGTGGAGGACTACAGACCAACATTAACAGCATAGCACAGTGGCATGTTATGCTATTTGTGACTAGTATTGTTGCAGTATTTCTTTTTTTAAATTTGTTTTGAGTTGGGAGCTTTTCCCTTCACACACACACCCATTTAACCGAAATAAAACAAATAATAAAAAAAAAACAAAAAAAAAAAAACACTGCAACCGTACCAGCTAATCCTAACTAGCGCAAATAGCATTGCATCCCACCCTATGCTATTAATGCTGGTCAGTAGTCCTCCACTAATGCTGGAAAAAGCAAGGGAAGCTGGGGGGAGAGGGGGGGTGAAGATTTTTTTTTTTTTTTTCAGTACAGGTGCAGATGTGAGAAGCTAGGGCATGGAATAGGGATGGATCGTATCAGAAAATTGGTTCAAGCATTTGTCCTTGGCTGTGTGTGGGTGCTGATGTGCGAAATGGCTGCCACTACATATTTACACTCACTGCATTACTAATCTCTCATTGCTTGTAACGCATGTTTGGGTACAGTGTGTCTAACAAGCACTATATAAATGCAAACTCCTCCTCTTCTTCTAAAGGGGGAAGGCTACATTCAGAGCCATTTTTACAACCAGTGACACAAAACAAAAGAGAATGGAGTATACTGGGGAGTAATCCCATTTTCATCCACGTACTGTAAAAACTAATCGAAGCGTGGGCAGTCCATTGCTGCGGTGGTAGTGCTACCACATGCGATGCAGTGACCGGGTTCATGAGGAACCTAAGCCAGTGAGGACCAGCCAGGATGGTGTTAAAGGACTGAGTGTCCATGCTGCTTCCTCTGGAGAAGGAAGTCAACACGCTCTGCCTTGCTGCCGCCACCTGGGTGACCACAGGTGGTGCTGCAGGCAGGAGCCACTAAGGGGCAGGGGATGCTCCATGATGGAAGACAACAACATGCTCATGTCCCTACATCATGTGGTCCATCGCCACGGAGCATCTGGGGACTGTGGAAGAGACAAAATGGGGGATTAACACCAGGCCACTCGTAGGATGAAACCAATGTCCCCCCCCCCCCCACCACCAACTACTGGGCACTGGCCTGCCCTAACCCAGCATGGCTTCTGAAGGAGACTTGGGGTACCCCAATGGCTCTGCCACAGGAAGGAAGCTGTGGAGGACCAAGGCAGGCCACTTTAAGACCCAGAGAAGGCAGGTCATGGGAGTTGGGGGGGGGGGGGTGGCTTCTGACAGAACAGGGCCAGCCAGGTCCCAGAATGGGATAAAGTGCACTAAGTAAAAAAAAATGCAGACTTACAGCTGGGTACACTGGAGCAAAGGGAGGTCAAGTGACTTGTTCAAGGTCACAGAGTAAGTGGCACGTGGTGGGATTTGAAACTGGGTCTCCTGGTCCGCAATTCTGAGACCTAACTCCACCACTAGATTAAGCAGCCAGTCTTCAGGTTCCGTGCCTGGTTCAGTCTTTATGTCTAGTATCTCAGCAAAAGGGCAAAAATTATTGACAACTATAATTCTCCCGCCCCCTTCAGGTGAATATCTACTGGGAACGGAACTGAAACTCATGGCACCTCATTTCAGATCCACCACCAATCAGCCATCAGACGATGACAACATGGCTGTAGGAGACTTTTAAGCTAGTGACTTAAAGCAAGGTGTAATGCAGTCACTCATCCAAACCTGTGTAGCTGGGAATTTATTAATCATGTGGCAGCGGTTTTGCTTTATTGTACTTGGGTATTTCCAGCACTTAACATAAACCTTTAGAATGGATGCCAGACAATCAGAATGCTTCATTTACAGTCACTGTTATACAGTGCCAAGTTCCCTTTTTGTGCCCAGCCTCAACAATGAAGTCTCCACAGTTGCACCTTTTCTCTTACTAGGAGACTGTCTGTCTTCACAGCGGACACAGTTGCTTGGTTGGCCAATGGAGTGGGGGTGGGGAGTTGCACAATTGAGGCTTGCACCCTTCCTTCCCAGATGCAGAGTGGCTTAATTTCATAACCCACCCAGTTGCAACAATTGAATTCTGGGGCTCACATGTGATCCAAGGTTCCTCAGGTGGCAGTGTAACTAAGGGACAAAACAAGAGAAAGTTAAAAAAATAAAAATAAATAATTCCGTTCCTACTGAAATCAAATGAATGTATGCAATGACATTCATTTCCAAAAGGAAAACTCAGAAGCAAAGGAGAAGCGAGAAAACGAGACATTCAACAGCAGCAAACGATTCTTATAATACTGCGGGTGTGTGAAGCAGCTGGGGTGGGGGTGTACTCGACAGACCTAGAGTCCCTTCTGACCTTAAAGTAGTAGTGCTTGTTAGCAATGAAAATTCAGACCTATCATTTTTGCATTCTATTTTAGATTGTACCTTACCTTCTGTCTTGTGTGATACCCTTGTCCCCCAATTTGAGTCTGCCTCTGCACTTTTTTTCATTTGAAATAAGAAAAGGAGCGCTCCTTTTATTATGTCTCAGTCCATGTTTTAATCAGTACTCTGCTGTTTTGAACACCTTTTGTTTAACATTACATTTCTTGTGACAAACTTGAACTGGCCTGTAGCAGACAGTACTCCCTGACCTTATCGGACAATGCGTGTAACTGGTCCAAGACATAATAAAAGGCACGCTCATTTATTTATTTTTCTAAATTTCAAATGTAAAAAAAAAAAATGCTAAAGCAAACTCAAAATGGGGAAAAGTTCATGCAAGACGAGGTAAGGAACAATCTAAAATGGAATAAAAGACCTATAGGTCAACATTTTCATTATACGTCCCCTACCCCTTGGCCCATTACTCGCCTGCTCCCCAACTTACCCCTGCCTCCTTGTTTCTACCTGGCTTATCCCCCCTCCCAGCAGGGTCAACAGGGTTGCCAGTCAACTGTCAGTCTATCCTTTATGTAAGCAGTAAGACCTGACAAAGTGTGGGGTATCGGTGGACACCCACATGCCCTGGAGCATACTGAGGCCCAACACAACTGGCGGAGGGCCTTACAGCCCCAAGGAAGTGCAGCTATCCACCAATACCCACACCTTACAGGGTCTTGCTCATAGAAAATGGGTTGAGCAAATAAAAAATCTCAAAAGATAAGACACAAAAATACAATAAAATATTGCTTAAAAATGTAAATAGTCCCTCCACAGATGGTTTATACCTGTCGGTCATTTGTGTTTTTACATGCATTAGAAGGTTTGTTCGTTTACCACGGAAATTAAGAATTCAATATTCTGCAGTATTTCTCCAAAAGAATAATCCCCTCCCTCGAAGCATGAAATGTTAACATGGAATGCATAAATTCAAAATTCTGCAAATTCCACTGGTGTACACTCTCACAGAAACACACAGGCCTCATACAGAGCCAGGGGCTCAGTTCTGTCTAGAGTAGGATCAGCAGAGACTGCTTTGTCAAGCTAGTTAGGCTATGAGAGGGATTTTTCATGGTCATCAAAGAAACACCAGAAACGACATCTGAATAGTGCTTGATTTTTTGGGAAAGGAGAGAGGGGAAAGGGAACATTGTTTAACCAGAATTAGCACACTAAGCTGAAGCTTGTTTCCAGATGCGACCTGTGAGCACAGGGAAGTGAAGTGACTTGCTCAGGATCACACAGTATGCACCTAGGCAGCTGTGGGATTCAAAACCAGGTCTCCAGATCTGCAGCACATAGCCTTAACCCAATGCACTATACTGCCTCCATTTTGAATGTGTTTATGTGTATAAAAAGGAATAATAAGTAGAAAGAACATTTAATTGTTTGTTTTTTTATTTAAGGAGTTTAATTTTATGGCCAATGGCAGTCTTGCTTGTGACAGAAATCAAGAATAATGAGGGACGTGGCTCATGAATTCTGTATGTAATGTGTCAATTCTAGATCACATGTTGAACCTTTTTATTGGGGGTACTGGCACATAAACATATGCCAGCGGAATGGCAACAGCTAATCAGAATACAGTATTTAACTCGCCCATTTTCTAACTCAGTATAGCACCAGGACTGGTAAATTTTATGGAGCTATTAATAGCTCCTCCTATTAGTAAGTACTATGCACACTCCTGCAGTTGATCCCTGGCTCTGGGATGCGCTGCTAGAGGCACTTGCTACAAAATGCCAGGCAGGAGGGGCCAGATAAAATAAACACACAGCAGCACCACTACATTTAAAATGAGAAATTCTTTGTTTCTCTTTTCCACTGGCAATTTTCCTCCCTTTGGGAGGCTCTGGCCCCGCCATCCCCAGGCTTACCATCCTTGGCGGAGCCACCGGGCAGACACCCCTCCCCAGGAAGCACAGTCTCCAGGGCGGGGTCATAGGAGCGGGACACCCCTCGGCGGACTTTGGTCTGCGACAGGGAGAGGTGGCAGATGCGGGGCAATCAGTAGCTGCCAGCAATGATTTTTTTTGCAATTTTCATCCTGGGGGTGGGGACATGAAATGATGCCAGCATCTGCCCCCCCCCTTTATGTGTGGCACCAGCCATGTTGGTACCCCAGCCTCCGCCAGAGAGTTCGTATTGTGCCACTCCCGGAGAAGTAAGGCAGTTCATGGGATGCTCAATCCTTCTCCCGAACCCGGGATGCCGGTGCCACAAACAGACGTGTTGCTACTGCGCCGAAGAGCTGGCCCCATGATACATTCCTTATGAATAGGCTAATTGGGGATTGCCCATTATAGTACATGGATGTTTCCCTTTAAAAGCAGACTTGTATTAAAGGAGAACATTTATAAACAGCGTCCATCATCATTTGAAAGGCCAGGTAATGCTCTTTTAAGTGAGGGAATGGACTTATCTGTAGCTGGCAGCACTTCAGAGACATCAGTGACTAAGCCTGTCCTATACTGATACAACATTGCCACCATTTTTAAAATTTTGTGATGTCACACAGGGTGAAGGCACTGTGGGACACCACAAGGTTCTAAAAATGGAGGCAATGTTGTATCAATAGAGAGCAGACTTAATCACGGATATCTCTGGACTGCTGCCACCTGCAAATGACCAACCCTCATACAAACTACAATAAGTATGACTCATAAACCTCCCACTTTTATAAGGGGTGCTGTGGTCTAATGTTTATTGGTTTAGAGATACAGATTTTACTCTGCATTCGCTCAACTGAGGGCAACATCTATTTTTAGTGGGGTTCTACTTTTACCCAATTTTGCAGCTGGAAAAACCAAAGTACTGCACAGGAGGTCAGCGACTTGCTCAAGGCCATGCCATACAGTAAGACAGTGGCTGGATGTGGGATTCGAACCTGTGATCTTTTAGTACATTCATTTATTTATTTGAAAATGAAACCAAGAAAGGCACACCGAGTCATGGCTTGTTTTCAGTTACGACCTGAAAGTTCTGTCGTATAACCACTAGACCCCTGCTGCTTTTCAAAAAACAGATTTTTATGGTTCGGATTCGAGAGTGCCAGACCGTGGAGAGCTTTAAGAAGGCCTTAAAGACCCATCTGTTTTATCTTGCCTTCAGAGATTTTATATAATATATTGTTTTAAGGTAAAGTGGTGCAAAATCTGGACAGCACTGTGTTTTATTGTTTTATCTTTTAATATGTTTTATTGTTACATCTGTACAGCGCTTTGATATTTTTTTTGAACTGCGCTTTAGAAATAAAGAATATCATCATTACTATGGTGTGTAGAGGCAGAAATGAGCCTTAGGCTCCTTCTAGTCTATCTGCAATCCTGATTTTTTTTACCTGTTTGTTTCAACAGTAGATCCTGCTTGCAGTGTTGGTCCTCATCTAAGCCAGCATCCACATCATCAAATCTTATTACGAGATTGTGTGATTCCTTTTTGATCAGATGGCACCCCCCCGCTGGGTCTGCTGCGCTATTCGCTTCCACCTCCACCACTTGCAACTCCCCCTCAAACCTCTCCTGTAGAACAAATGGCTCTGGATCCTGGCTGATCTGCTCTACCTTCACCTTTGCTTCTGCTGCCGCCCTGCCATCTGGGAGGGTTTCTCCCAAGGGGCAAGTGAAGTCGCTGAGTTGGGAATCGAGTCTTCGGGAATGCTGTGTTGCCAAAAAACTGCTTTCTGTTGCTGCTTCCATCTTTGCTGCTGCCTTGTGAGGCAAACTTCCTGAGGAGGGAGCAGTGTCAGCTGCAGCAACCTCCTCCTGCAGGTGTCGAGCGTCCTCTTCCTTTCCCATTGTGGGATGACATCCAAGATGACGTTTGCCTGCCGCCAACTCTGAACTGTTCATAGCCCTCCTAGTTTCCAGCTTGGTCATTACCTGAAGTACAGCATCTTCAGTTTTGCTCAGAGAGTTGCTGCAAACATGGGACATAGCATAAAAAGGGCTGCAAATTCTGTAAGGCTTGCTGACGTCAAAGGGAACATCCCTCTCTAGCAGCATCTGAAGAAGGGGCGACTCCTGTGATATGTTCTTCCATCTGGGGCTGCAACTGAAGCTGTCAGCATGTCGGCATACAGCACTGCCGACTTGGATTGGAGCTGTTATTTTCAATGTGCTGGGACACATCACTCTGTGCATTGGAGTGTCTGCCTTTGCTTTTTTTGGGAAGCCACTACACTTCTCGTCTTGATCCTGCCCCACCTGCTTTCTCGGTGGCAGGCAGTAGGTGTGCATGTACTTGATCAATTCGACAACAGCATGCATTTCTTCTACAGAGGTGAACTGCGGGGGGTTTATCTGGGTGTCTCCTGCTGTTGAACAAGCAAATCTGCATCTGAGAGGTGACGCAGAAGCATCACTGTTACTCGACGAATCTTCACTGGCACTGGTGTCTTCCTCTCCATGCACTTGATTAACTTGTGATGCCCATTTAGCTTCATCTCTGCTATCACTTCTGGAACTGTCAGATTCAGGAGGAGACTGACAGGCCATGGATGTCAGGTACTTATGCAGTTCTGTACACCGACGTCTCGAAGTTTGGAAGTAAATGTTCTTCCTACCCTGTGGACTTTCCACCTTAAAAATAAAAAATTACTTTGTGAAAAAGAAGTAAGCACAAGGCAAAACTGTACATATCTAGTAAATTACACAGTGAAAAAGCACATAATTCTGAAAGATTTTAATATGTTTATAGGGGTGCTAGGAGGGCCTCTTATGGATATCAGAATGTCACTTCACACGTTCTTAGGGCAAGAGAACTGTGAAACAAAGGATGAGCAGTTCTGGTGCCATAAGAACACAAAAGGTGACATCCTTACATCCATAATAGGCCCTCCTAGTGCCACTATAAAGTTATCATAGATAGTGGCACCATAAAAAAAAACAACACTTTTTTGCAGTCCGTTTCTGCCGCGGTTTTACAGAAGCCCCTTAGTGTGAGCACGTGAGGTATTCTTATGGCAATGAGTACCTCGCGTACAACTGAAGGAAGCACTGTGATTGGTCGAGGAGTGTTACATAACACTCCCACTATCTATAAATTAAATTATTTATTTCACTTTATTTACCCAGGATTGTTCAGCCAAGCTGTATGTAGTGATACCATTTTCACTTGAGTTTTGCTTATTTAAGGTCACTGTGCATAAGTGGCATTTGTAACTTAATATCCTGGCTCAAAGCATCAAGCCAGGCCTGTGCCATACCTCAAGGATTCATATGACACAAAAAAGACCTTTACTTTTTTGTTGTTTGTTTTTTACTGCTATTGAGTGTGCTTTGCATTCATCTCTTCCGGGTCTGTTTTCAGGTTTCCTCGGTATTCCATGACATCAATTTATACTGGTCTGCAGTGTTACCTCATCTGTGCGAAAACATGAGCGCAGACGTCCTTGAAGGTTTGGGGAAACATTGGGACAGAAAGTTATGACTAGTTAAGGCGGTGAGTCGAAGATGCACTTGGCTTGACAGCATTAACAAATATTTAAAAAACACATTTTGGAATCACAACACAAACAAAATGTCACACTGGTGCATATAACTGAACATAAGATACAAGACGCTGTTCTAATAGATTTAAAATTGCTTTGCCAATCACTCTTTAACTTTTCCAAGATCCTAATATTTTGACATCTTAAAGAGCTAGTGTACTGCCTGGAATTAATGTTAACTTTCTGAAGTAGTGAACTATTTCTTCTTATATCGGACTTTTTTTCTTTTCTCATTTTCTATTTAGAATGTCTTCTACCTGACAGTACTTGGTGTTGTGTGTGGAACAGTACTCAGCATGGAGACTGACATACTGTTCTGTTAATCCTCATATGTCATCAGCCCTATGACCTCACTGTCTGTGTTATCACAGACAATCAAGAAGAACCTGCAGGGCTGGGGAAGAGATGGGGGGTGGGGTGGGGGTGCATAGAGCCTGCAAACAACAAGAAGGGAAGGGGATGAGGGAGGAAAAGACAAAGGACAGCTAAACAGCCAAAGGGGTCAAGGTTAGATGGAAGGGGTCAGCCTCAATGCTAGGAATCTAATCAGTGAGCTCAGGCGATGACAGCAGGCAGCTAGATGGACCTTGCAGCATCACTGAAACTTGGGCATGAGGAAAAAAAAAAAAAAACATCTGGGACCTGACAGTCACGGGCTATACCATGTTTAGGAAGGCCGGAGTAAAGAGTAAAGGGGGAGGTGTAGCCCTCTGTGTCAGGATGGCACTGAAGTAGTGGAAGATGGACACATCAGGGGGACAAATGGGGATCACAGTCAATGCGAGAGAAGCCCTCAGTAGCCTTGTGCAAGAAAACATGGGTGGGGGTGATCTACACACAGCCAGGACAGGTGGAGGAGAGGAATAGGGAGCTTGGGAAAGCAGTCAGGTGAACGGAAAATGGGGAGGTGGCGGTAGTGGGTGATGTGAACCAGCCAGACACTGGAACATCAGAAGTTAGGCGTGGCTGTGTACAGTCCAGGGCTGTCTGCTGGTGCAGCTAGTTGGAGAACCCACCAGACAAGCTGCCACCCTCGATGTGGTGCTTACCAACTCAGAAATTATAAGAGTGGTACAGGTAGGAAAGCCACTAGGGAACAGTGACCATAACTCTGTCTGGTTTGAGCCACCAATGGGGAAAGTTAAACCACAACTGAAAGCTGAAGTCATCCCAGATGGAGCAATGGTTTTCTTCTGCCGACATTGTCTATGTTTCTATGTAACCAGTCAACTACTGCCAGATGGGTAATTTCTGAAGCCACAATAAGTGAGGTCAATGTGGTTGAGGAGGTAATAGGTCTAGATGCAGTACAGCAGTCTCCAGGTAAACTACTGCACTGCACATCCCATCGTGTACTATAAGAAACCATTCTAATGAACAGATGGAAAGAGAAAAGTAGTTCATAAATAAAAAACAACTGACTACTTTTAAAACTGAATAACCTTTTCTGCCTATTTTTGGCTCAAGCAGCTCTTTAATACCAGGCTACTTAGTGACCCAGCAAAAGTGCATTTCAGTTCCATGCCAGTAATATGCTTTCAGGAGTGAACCAGGGACACAGGCACCAGGGCTGGCAAAATGCTGTCTCTGGTAGCATGTCTAGGTGCAGAGGAGGTTGGCGCCACAGTCGTCCATTGCAGAGACTCTTAATGTGGGCCATGGGTTTGCTCCTCTGAGGCACACTTGGACAAGCTTGGCAGCCATCAGGCAGTGCAGTGCCAACCATGTGGTGGTAGGGAGGCAGAAACAAGGGGAAGAAAGGGACACAACCAACACAGTGAAACAGTGGTACTCTCAGACCCCATACTCTGGTTTGAGCCCCATGCCCTGTGTGATGGTGAGTGGGGTAACAGGGCTGGAATGTCCATAGGAAGAAAAACAAAACAACAATCTTAAGGGAACAGTCATCACAAGGACCCCACACTTGAGTCTAGGGCTGGTCCCAAAGTGCACTCTGTGTACATAACGCTTCTGTTTACTGTAGTACTCATTATATCAGACTTATTTGCTTACTTATAGACAGACATCTTCTGTACAAATCGAAGAATCCCTGCAGCTGACATCAGAGCTGTAGGCAGCAGCGGGAGATTCAAAAGTCTACAGTGCATGCTGCAGTTTATATCAGCTCTGATATTTTATTTTGCTGGTCCTGCTGTCCTCCTTGGGCTAAGTACAGTCACAGAGGGCTGTGCTTAGCGCCTGGAGAAAAGCAGAACTGCAAAACATCTGATCAGAGATTATAAAAGCCCTAACATGCACTGCAGGCTACTGAATCTTCCACTGCTGCCTACTGCTCTGATGTCAGCTTTGGGGGATTCTGGGATATGTAGTAACAGAAGATGTCTGCATAGAAGTGAGCAAAATTAGTCTGATACAATCTATTATACTACAGTAAACAGAAAGTAAACCAAAATATGTTTGCACACAAAGTGCACATTGGGACCAGCCCCACTTGGGAGTGTGATACTGCTGCTTTTAAACTTTTTTGTACGAAACAGTATTTTTATTGCAACTTATCTGTAAGTATTTTGGTCAGTTGGCTGTGATGCCCAGTTCTTTTTTGCAAATTTTCATTGATTTACTGCTGAGGCTCCAGCTTCTGTACTAAGTTGGTCAGAGAGGCCAAAGCCAACTTTTATCAAACCGAGCTACTCTCTGCATCAAACTGCCTTACCAAGTTCTGGTCCACCATAAAAGAGCTATCTGGCCACTCTCCAGGAAGTGCGCTTCCTTCCAAAATTACCACTGATAATATCTTTAATGATAAAATAGAGATACTGCAGGCTTTCAACAATCACTTTGCCACTGCTGGCCTGGTGTTTGATAACGCACCTGTAAGTAGCCTTATTCCTCAGACCAACACCCAGCCTTCAGAACCAAGTAGCAGTAACATGGACTACTCCTTTTCACCTACCACCATAAAAGAAGTTGAAGATCTTCTTCGACTAGATACTAAAAAAGTGCTGCGCAGACTCCTTCAACCCATATTTCTCAAAAATAGCATACCATATACTTGCTACACCTATAACACACCTATTCAATCTGTCCCTAGCACAAGGCTCCATCCCCAAGGCATGAAAACTGCTCACGTCATTCCCTGTTTAAAGCAGGGGACTCCTGTGACCTAAATAACTATAGACCAATCTCCCTTCTTCCCATACTTTCAAAACTTATGGAAAAATTGTGGATACACAGCTGAGATATTTCTTAGACAATGCTAGACTACTCAATCCAATGCAGTCTGGCTTTAGAGCTAAGCATAGTACAATTACGCACTGCAAAAGTTACTAATGATTGTAGCAGGACCTAGACAACAAAAATTTGTTTGTGCCGTGTTTCTGGACCTCCATAAGGCTTTCAACACCGTCGACCACTGCCTGCTCCTCTCCACCTTAAAAACTACAGGCATTGGCTCAACCACACTGGGATGGTTCCAAGACTACCTTTCTGATAGACAGCAACAAATTAAGGCTGATGGGAGAGATTTCTCCACTTAAACCGATAAAGAGGTGTCCCCAGGGCTCCATACTGGGCCCATTACTGTTTGCCATCAACAGCTTGGACGTAGGCATCAAAGATGCCAGTACTCACTTGTTTGCTGATGACACGGTGCTCTACTTAAGCCAGAAATCTCCTGAAACTGCCTGCGCTGAGTTACAAGCTGACTTTAATACTCTGCAGTACCAGCTCCTTAGCAAACAGTTACTACTAAATGCAAAAAAAACCAAGGCCATTCTTTTCTCACCATCAGGCCCAGGGGCTTACTCTGCTGTCGCTAGTCCATTACCATCAATCTCTACCTTATTAGGAGAAAATCTTGAATTTGTGACTAAATTCAAATACCTTGGTATTTGGCTAGACAAGAAACTCTCTTTTGTGGAACACACAGAAGAACTGCTGAAAAAACTGAGGCAGAGACTTGGTCTTTTTTTCAGAATTAAACGCCTCTTGACCACAGATGCAAAAAGACAGCTTGTCCAAACTACATTCCTTTCATTAATTGACTACGCCGACTTCATTTATGGCCATTGCCCTGCCTCATATCTTGCAAAACTGGATGTATTACATCACAGAGAACTGAGATTTATAACTGGCCTCCCGTACTCCACACATCACTGCTCTTTACACGCAGCCATAGGGTGGTCTCCCCTTCAATACAGGCGTTATAGAAATGCAGCCCTATGGACACTCCGAGCCCTTACCAACAAACTCCCACAATACGTTGTTGACTGTCTCCCCCTTAGTCCTATTAGGAACTATGCCTTAAGAAGTCAATCACAGATTTCTTTGAATGTCCCAAGGGCCAACACTCGCTTTGGAAGGGCCGCCATAAGCTATGCCCTGTCTACTCTCTGGAATAGGATACAAAAATCGTTGAGACTTAGCTCACCTGTCAGTCCCGCCTTCTTTAAGACCCTCTATCATAAAATGTTTGCTGAAATCTGTAATTGCTTCTATCGCTCCTAGCAGCTTGACTATTGTTCCTGTCTTCTTCAACACTAGTCCCAGCTGCTTATCCAAATCAGCCCTTGCCACTACTACCCCCCCTCCTCTGCCCCACCTGCCCTTAGCACCCTCTGCATCCCTGTTATTCACCAACCCCCTTCTGCCGCATTTACCTAAGGCTTACACACTGTTATGCGCACCTCCATAGCTTAGGAATTTCCATCCAGGCCTATACTGTATTTCTGCTGGACAGGAATATAAATAATGCTTCTTTTTTCTTCTGTGGTTTGTATATGACATCCATACACATCCTGCTCCTGTGGGAACTGTATATATATTACGTTCGGGTTGTGTTATGTATATCTTTCTTGCACATGTGACTTGGAATGTAAATACTCTGCTCCTATCAGTATTGTAAACATGCTGTTCCTTTTGTATTATGTATATTTATATGTAACTGTACAATTTTCCCTGCCAACAGCAGGTCCACTGTAAATGAGCTTGCTCAATGGTGATCGCCTGCATAAATAAAAGATTTGACTCATTGATCGATTCTGTCTCCTTGAAGTGCCTGTGGAACTTCCATAACTGTGAAATAAAGCAGTCTTCCAAGGTTTCCATATCCCTTAAGAGCACTTACTGTTACTTTGAAAGTTCCATAACTACAGGACATTGCCCTCAGCTCTCCATGGCATCTCAGAGGGCTGAGACTACTGCTGCGGTGCCACACAGACCCCTGAGACAGACTGTTCAAGGGCATTTGGGATGTGTGCCAAGGGTGTACTACCACAAAAGCAGGCCCCCCCCCCCTTCACATAATGCCATCTTCCTCCACATACAGTGTTCTGTTCTGCATGTCCTTGATGTGGCTACCTACTTAGATGCGTGGATGCTCACAATTGATTGGGAGGAGTGTACTGTGGATTCCTGCCTTGTAGGCATCATGCGAGGTGGAAGGGCCTCCTAGCTTTACCTGGCACTCCACATGTGTAAGGGAGGAACAATTTGAAGAAGGAGCTCTTAGAGCTTTACTTGCACAAGGATCTTTTAAACCCCAAGAGACTCTAAAGTGCTTGTTTAAAAAGGGTGGATGTTTGTATTTTTACATTTATTAACATTTCTCAAAACAAAATCTGACTCTTTCAGATCTGCCTTTGTTAGTAATAATAATGTATTTCTCTAGTAGTAATAGTTTATAAATCTACTTTCATTACAGAATATTAATATGGATAAAGTGATGCATCAACACTCATGAAGAGTGTCACCTCTTGTATCCGTCCTCAGAATGTCAGAACAAAAAAAAATGTTAAGTGATACTTAAACAGGCACAAACCTGATTTCACACTAGTTTACATATAGAATAGGGCAGGTTTTGGGTTGCCCAGGCCAAGTTCTATTCCACACTCTGGGGGAGCTGCAGTGGAGTGAGCAGAAGCTGAGAGGGCTGCGGTGAGCTGCTTCACTGCAGCTAAGCCTGGAGGTAGTTCAGACAGTTTGGCTTTTGGGAGCTTTCTGCTCTTGAATCTTGGGACCTAGGGGTGGAGAAAATCAGGGAAACTAGGAGTGTACCCTCCTTAAACCTAACCTCCATGCAGCTCTCTCTAGGTGGCCCAGTGAGCTCTGCCTGGCCTAACCAGATCCTGGTCTGCCTAGCTACTATCCCCCCCCCCACCCCCATAGCAGGACCTAATATGGGGCATAAGCTACAGGTGAACAAGACACGGTAAGCTGTAACTTTGGGACTGAAGGTCTCTGTAGACCACTAGGCTACTACAGTCATCTTCTTGGTAGCCCAATACAACATCTTTATAGTCTAGTAATCTACAAAAAGTAATTCTAGGACACTACTCCCCCACCATTCAAATAGGTAATGCCAGGACTGATTGGATAAATATATATTCTGCACTGAAATTGTTTACATTTGCAAATGTGGCATCTCCAAGCAAAACGCAGGGGAGGTACCTTGAATGTAGGTCTTGGAGCTCTGGTTTTACCGACTGCATGGCGGCGCAGTCTGCCTTCTCTGTGGGCCTCGTGGCTTGCAGCCACATTGGGTGGAGCCAGCAGCAACTTCTCCAGCTGTGGGGACAAAATGGCACGACGCACTGTAACTCAAAACATTTAACAAAATAAATAACTATAGAATACGGTCAACACATTAAGTTATGTGAAAGCAAGCTAACATTTGCACTCTTCTACATGAATGTGCAGGACATACAGATCTCTAGCTTAAGTTTCTCTGTAAGGAAAAAACTGGCTCCCAACTGAAAAAATTTAGTCGCCAGTACAATGCGACACCTGCACTGAAATGCATTCAAAAATTATTTTGTTGTTAGATCCTTCTTTTTTTATGATACAAAAATAATGACAGCAGAAAAATGCCCATATGGCCATCCAATCTGCCCACCATTTCTAACTACTCCGCACTGGCTTTAATGCCCGCCCCTTGCACTTTTTTTCCTGCCACCCATTTCCAACTAATGCCATATGCCTGTCCATCCTGGCTTGAAGCTGCTCATTGATTTGGCCTCTACCACATCCCCCATCAGCTTGTTCCACCTGTTCATCACTCTTTCAGTGAAAAGCGCTTGTGGCTCTCCCTTTTGAATCCCCATGAAGTTTCAGCGAGTTCCCCCTTGTCCATGTATTTGAAAGAAGAAAAGCACCTTGGCATCCATCCTATTTATCCCATGCAGGTACTTGTATGTTTCAATCGTGTCACCCCTTCTTACCCCGACAACACACATTTCAGATCATACAGCAGCTACGGGAGACAGGAGTCTGCTGTGTAAAGACAAGGAATATATTAAAATCCCAAATTATTTTATGCAAAAAAATACCACCCCGAGGAAGTATTTCCCAATCTGAAAATGTCACTGGAGTAAGACGTGCCTAACAAAACATTATTTTTGAATGCATTTTTGAGTGCAGATTTCTGAGATATTGTGGCATCCAGCACCACAAGTAATTTCGACTGTAATTTATGTAAAGGTAAGGGCAGCTTCACACATTTATGACTTTAGGCATCTAATCAATATACCAATACTTTTTTTGCAGCATTTGCCACCAAAACAGAACTTACGTAGAGCCCTGACATATCAAGTGTGCAGATGCTGTCTTCCTACTGTATTTCCCCAACTGAAGTGAGGGGTGAGGATAACATTTTAAAACATGGAGACCCATGTAACAGACCAAATAAAACTCAAGTAAGAACACACATAACTGGCTGAGTCAAGGTTCTGCCGAGTACTAGATTGTGATGGAATTCTCTTAGCCAATTAGGGTGCAAGGCCTACAATACAGTTATTCAGCAATAAATGTACAGTGAACTTGATGCATGTTAAATATTCAAATCCCGGCATTCTGACTGGCTGCTTGTGAGGCCAGTTATTTAAATTTGGAGTTTAAATAACTGTAGGGCACATTTCAATATAATAATTATCACGACATTATTAGGGTTACAGTTTTAATAAAAATATATGAGGACTCCAAGACTGGCTCTGGCATTTTATTTGTCTGCCAGAATAATTTTTTCTCCCCGCTATAGGTGTCTCAAGGTTGCACATACTCTGGACATAGTGCTTTATTTTAAGGGACAGCAGTCTTTCCCTCCACCAGCAAACAGTGATAAACTGGTCCAAAAATGACATCCAGCATTCCATCTAATCTTTTAATGTGCTAACAGAGTGTCAGCAAGAGCCCTGGTAACCTGGCTGATAAACACTGTTTATAAGTTCAGAATACTGTTATTCCCTTGAATCATTATCATATAAAGAGCCACGTTCCAAGATGGACCAGTGGCGTGGAGAACACGGCATCCGCTGCCTTACCTCTTGCCACACCAACAATCTATGTTCAGGAGCGAGCACGGGTTGCCAGGCGTCAACAGGGTGGGAGAGGATTGAGCATCCCAGGGACTGCTCTCCTCTCCCGGGAGGGTAGCCAGTCAGCTCAGGCCTAGACTGCCATCAGGTAGAGGCTTGATGGTACTGTAGCTCATGTGGCTCAAAAGGAGAGTCTAAGATCCTGCTGAGCATGAGTGACTCCATGTATACATCCCGTTGCAGTTGGTCAGCAGGAGAACCAGGGGAAAGAAAAGCGGAAAAAAGGACCTGACGGGTGATCACCATTCCACGCATCTCCCTGGGTCCGTAGCGCCACCTGGAACGATTCTGGATGTGGATTATGAGGGGTGAAGGACAGCCCTCCCTCCTCATCCCCACCACAGGGGGCAGTCTGTGGGGGACTGGCTCCAGGTAGATCCGAGGTAGACAAGTGCTGGCCAAGGGGAGGTGGGGATGGACACGGGGATTACCGAAGGGGTAAATAAATGAATATATAAAAGAAAAAAAAAAAAAATGTTCCAGTGGATTCTTTGCATGATCCAGCCTGCATGGGGCAGTAAAGGGACACATGAGCAACAGGCAAGGGGGAGTGGCACTTCATGACTACATGGGTACGGAATGATGCACTAACCCATAGACTCTGGGAAGCAAAAGCCACTTCTTTGGATTTTACTGCACTGCAGCCTTTTTGATAGAGCTTTAAATGCTCCGATATCTACTGAGGTGGGCTTCTAAAAATTTAGATACACTTTACAGTACTTTACACAGTTTAGCTTTCCATGTTTCCTAATAACTCTACATACTAGCCTGACAACAGAATTGTCACCACCTAGACCGTCTAATCTGACTGCTTTCTACACTGACAACATAATCCTCAACTTGTAACACCTCGTGACATCACACTCACTTCTACAGCAAGTGACTGAGAGCTCACAGAGGAGGATTATAACGTCAGATGTGAACAACAACCAGAGAGACAGTCTAGGGACAGTGATCATGTGTCCCTTTCAAAGCTAATGTACTGCCTAAAAATCAACTTTTGTTCCCCTTAGCTGTCTGGCCAATTGCCCACTGCCCGCACCTACCTTTCAGGTCCCCTTCGACCCCAGTCCCAACTGCTGCTCCCTGCAGTTTTAGCCGACGGGATCCATATGGTGCAGAGCCAGAGGACTGCAATGCTTAGCAGTTGCCTATATGGGTTTCTTCTGTTTTTCCTCCCCATTTTTCCGCTCACCACCCCATGACATCAGGCTGTGCTTCTAGCAACCTCTGGCGTCCTACGCACTGGGCTGATACCCTTCAATGAGGAAACGCTACAGAGATAACCGTGGGGGTGCCACTGCTCTGCCAGGTTGAGCCATCTCCTTTCCTTGCTGGTCCGCGTTTCCCTCGGGAGCACTCCCCAGCCTGGCCGCCCAAGCCTGGCATACCAAGGCTCACTACCGAACCGGGGTTGTCAGTATGGAAATGCAATGCGCTTCCACTTGAGCCATCAGGCGGCCCCAATTAATATTAACTTTTAAAAGTAATCAACTATTACTTTTTAGATATAAAGTACCTTTTCTTTCCACCTCTGCTAATTAGAAGATTTTCTATTTGCCTAGCAGTTGACGTATCTAGTTCTGTTCCTCATTATGCATCATCAGCATTGTGACCTCACTGACTGTGATATCACAATTAGTCAGAAAGGGCCAATAACCCACTGTGATGTCACAGTAAGTGAGGTCACAGTGCTGATGAGGCATGAAGTGGAAAAGAACTAGACATGTCAATCTCCTGGTAAAGTACTGCTCTTCACAGCACACCTAATACTATCAGAAAACTTTCTAATAAGCAAAAGCAAAAATACTTCTGGAATAAGTAGTAAGACACTGGCCCACTGGTGCAGCGGTGCCGATGACCTGGGTTTGGGAATGAACTTGGGACGTCAGAGGGTCGAGTATCCACTGAACTGCTCTCCTACTCTGGGGAGGGAGGGCTGCTGCGTCTGGTACACTCCTGACCCACAGTGGCTTCTACGGGTCGGACACCCAGGGACAGCAAATCTAGGGTGGCTGCTGACATCCTGCATGTGGGAGCGTGTACAGGGCCACCCATCCTCCCAGGGGACCACTACAGGAGGAGAAAAGGCCTGGCCAGCATGACAGGAACAACCCTTTGCAGGCTCTACACCAGGCTATATGGCACACCTCCCACTAAAGGATCCATTTCACGGCCATCGGGCTGTTCCTGCCATAAGAGGAAACTGTGGAGAAGGCAGGAGTTAGATGGTAAGTCCATAGGTCCATAGGGAGACGGAGTGACAGGACTGGGGGTGGTCCTTGATTATGAGGCCAGCCAGTGGCGGAATAAATAGCACTAATTGCAGAAAAACGAATAAGACATTAAGAACTGACCATTTAAGAAATTAATACTTTGTCTGCTATTTTTGGTGCTACTGGCTCTTTAAGACCTATAGTTATTTATTTAGTTTTTGTTGACTGGGTAAGTGCACTAGACAAATCCTGCCAGTTTTCAGGCACGACCCGGGGGAGGGGGATACAGATGAATGCCAACCGACTTTGAACCAGATTAAGCTGTTGTTATAAAGCAACAAGGAAGTAACGACTATAGAACATATATGAAATACAAGCCGAAATGTGTCTAAAATGTATCGTTTTCTAAACTGTTTCCAAAGATAAATCATTGTTTGTAGAAGTTACTTTTGCTCCAAGGAGTTTGTGGGCTGGTGTGTCACTCCAGACTTTCCTGGCTTTCTTGAGTTTCTGATCAGGCTGTCCCAGAAACGGCAAGGACAGACAAAGGCACAAAGTTCATCCTGTCTGCCCTGGGACCCTCCTTGAAGGAACTGCCCTTCTGTGGTGATACAACCCCGATGGTGTTCCTGAGCATGAGTACCTCCGATGTCATTTGTATGCTATGTGACATGCCAGAGTATGTAATTATGTGTCAATCACCGTATACCTGGAGTAGGCTGCTAGGCACAAGGCAGCTGCACAGAGTGCCTTAAAATATACTCCAGAATTGTGATTACTGATCATACTTACACATTTCCTAAATTGCTGCACTTATAAAATGTGCCTGACATAATACATTTAACTAAATTAAATAATTAAATCACATAATTTGAAAGAAAAAAATGCTTCTTATTCCACTCGTACTTTTCTTGGGGGAAGGGTGGTGACATAATTATTTCTGTCTGGCTGCTAACTTCAGTTTGTGTTATTATTCAGGAATAATTACATGGGTTGAAATAGTTCTCAGCCAATGAGAATTCAGGATACTTTAGACCCAATTTATAATGTCACTTAATGACCACCAAGTGGCTTTCTCTTGTGCCAAATCACACTGGGTAATGGCCTCATTATAAACCAGCTGACCAACAGCAAAGATCATGATCAATCAAACACTAATGTGACTACTCTAAAGGAAATGAAAAGAGTACCTGACTTTTTCAAACACCCACTTTCTGATATCCCAAACCACTGTGGGTAAGCACTAAATATTAATTAAATGCATCAGTGCATGCTATTTAGAACATTTTGACCTACAACTTCTATTCTATTTTAGCCATTTTTTTCTTGCGTTGAGTCTGCTTAACTATGTCTTGAGTCTCAATAAAGAGCCCCTGATGCCACTGTGACAACTTTGAAATAATGTAATATTTAGACACAAATCAGCTTATACTTAATATTTTTTTCCTGTAATTCTTACCTTTACTTCTTTATTGCTAAGGACATTTGCATGTAAACAGGATTGCTGCCTTGTCTCTTCTGGCTGCTTGCCTACACCTGACATTACAGTTCTGTTTATGACACCTCAATCTGTTGCCATGGATACAATTATGATGCCAAAAATGGGTGATTATGATATCAGGTGTAGGCAAGAGAAAGAGCAGATAAAGTCTAAGGTACAATAATTCTCTTTCATATAACTATCCTCAGTAATATAGAAAAAAGGCAAAGAATTATAAAAAAAATAAATATGAAATATAAACTGAATTGTCTCTAAATCTCACATATTTTTCAAGTTTTTCTAATGGTGTCAGGGGCTCTTTAAGCATTATTATCATTATTGTTTTTTTTTTTAAGTTTTGAAATCCCTGGGTTTTATTACAGGAGACACATGATGTTAAACAATGGGAGTTCAAAAACAGCTGTGACTACTGACGAAAACCTGGGGATAGCCGTATTTAAAGGACTGCTCTTGTTAATTATTGCAACTTTAAAAATGTAAAAGCTAAAGAAGGTTCCAATTGGGAAAGAGAGTATCTTAAAAGACAGGAGGATTGTAAAATATAAAACTGTAAAAATTATGTTGGTGACCTTGGTTCGGGAACGGACTCAGGTCATTGGAGAACTGGCATGGGGAAGGAGGACTGAGCACCCCATGGATGGATCTCCCCCCTCTTGGGGGGGGGGTACCATGTCCCACTGCTTGCCGGATATCTAGTGAAAGCTAGGTAAGCAGCACACTTTGAAAGCACACTCGGGGGAGGGCATGTCATGGCACATTAAAACCTGGAGGAAAAATCCTTGGCAAGTTGGATGAAAACAGTACAGTCACATCGACAGTGGCACTCACCCACCAGAAGTTGGTTCTATGTAAATAGTAAAGGCAAGCCCCGGAAAAGGTGGGTGACAGGGTTAGAGGGTGCTGGCAGCTTGATGGCAGACTCTCGGTAGAGCTCCTCGCTTTCCACTAACCAAACCTCCTTAGAACCATGCCAAAAGCTACAAATCGTCTGAAAATGGCATCGGGAGTTAAAGGAGGTAGCAGACCTAACAAATCTCAGGGCAAAATGTCTTCTAAACAGGGTGATTGGGGGGGGGAGAATTCCCCCGACTGCAGGAGCCCGGCCGCAGCTCATCTCCAGTCAGAGCTGAGGCACAAGACTGCGATATGGACCAGAAGACTGAGTGTCTCTCCAGGTCCAGATATGAAACTTTGTTGGCAGAATTAGAGCATTTCGAGCAGAGACCAAACAAGAATTCCACAGCCTACATACCAGACTGACAGATGTGGAAACTAGGGTTGAAACCGCAGAAAGCAGAGTGTCGGAGGTGGAGAGCGATTCAGTTCAGCTGCACGCAACGGTCGATTTTCTGGCCAGACACCAGGACACCATGCAGGCTAAATTAATCGATATGGAAGCCTGGGCCTGGTGGGACAATATTAGAACATACGGTCTCCCTGAGGGCTCCGAAATGGGGCTCATGGAAGAATTCATTGAGGATCTTCTCAAGGATGTGCTAGCTCTACCTTCAGTCTTTCAGTTTAAAATTGAGAGGGCACATAGAGCCCTAACACCCAAGCCCTCCAACCCTAATGCGAGGCCAAGATCAGTAGTCCCGAAATTCTCAAGCTATAAGGATAAAGAAAAACTGTTAAGGCATGCTTGGTCAAAATAAATAATGAAATGTAACGCCTCACGATTGATATTTGGCAATGATTACCCTGCTGAGATAGCGAACAGCAAAGCAGCCTACTCACTGATCCTGAGAATTTTAAAGCAGCATAAAGTCAAATTCCAGACTCCATATCCAGCATGGATTAAGGTGTTTTAGGACTCGGAGTTAAATCCTATGAGACGCTCCTGGAAATATTTGAGGAACTACAAAGAGGGCTGGAGTTCCAAGTCGGACCAACCTAAGGAGCAACACATGTCTGGCGTGAACTGAGTGGCACACAGCAAATAAACAAACCTACAAGAACTCCGCCTGAGCAGCAGTACGAAAACTATGGCCGACATCAGGGCGCTCTTGGACCAGATGAGGCAGCAACATCATGACTTGAACGCGAGTGAGGAAGCGGAGAACACTTGAAGGGCTGGTGAGCAGAACTGACACTGCTACTTGCAGCTTTCTGCGTGAGGCCGAGTGTTCGTGAGGCCTTCTGTGACTTATGCCTGGATGAGAGAGCTTACCCACTGTGCACTGGCTGTACAGGTAAAAGGGTAATTTAGGGCTCCTGAACTAAGACTTACGGATTTAAACCATTTCTGCTCGTGATATGCTGGTCACGAAGAGTGATGGACGATTTCAGTGCTTCTAATGAGCAGTCAAATCCATTTGCAGTTGTTACAGCATACTCCTGGCCGAGAGATATTGGGGCCAAATGGCTCAAAGGCCCAATAACTATAGTGAGCGGGGTTGACGATGGGAAGGCCATAGTCTCCATGGATAGAATGTAACATCTGAGTTTTTGCCCCAACCTTTTCTCCCAGTTTCTTTCCTAATTACAGATTGGAGACTGTGGAGGAATGAATGCAGCTGGGGGATGGACTGTGTGTGGGGGAGGGGATACTTTCCATGTGTTACCTAATTGCTGAAACCTACTGAGATTATCTAAATAATAGCATAAAAGTATGGTGGAAGGGAAGAGAGTAATACATTGAACCTGTCCTCGAGGGGCGCAGGGAAGGAGCCATTGACTGGTGATGGTAATCCTTTTCTACATCATTTACTATGCAAGCCCGATTCTTTGTTTGTCTAGGGAGGGCCTGGCTCGGATGGTAGCCACCACACCTCCCATTCGAGTGGCAGCAGCAGTAGTAAGTGACAATTTTCCCACTTGAGTGATTAGGGACGGAATACACTGTTCCCCACTATGGAGTCACTATGTAAATAGTTGTGTTTGGGGGAGGAATATTGGAAGATAATTGTAAGGAATGTCAATAAGTTACTCGTTAAATGGGGAAGGGATTAATGGGAAAAGGTTATACGTAGCTGGTTAGAAGCATTTGTTAAACAATGTTATTGTCTGTACCAGATTGATAGATTCTCATACAAGGACATATGAAAAATGTTTACTTGCATGATAAGGAGCATTGTCATGAAGGAATGTTTTGTATATTTGAAGAGCCAGATCACATGAGACTACAGGATAAAGGAAGGGCCTATAGGAATATTAAGGTGGTGTCTTCAGGAGAGCCGAGGGTTATTTGTGACATAAATGGATGGCGATCAGAAGTTGAAAATTGTATCTCAGAATGTCAATGGCTTAAATAATCCCATAGAGAGATATAGGGTGCTCACTCATTTTAAGAAGCAAAAACCTGTGGCTGTGCTCATAGGAAAACACCTTAAATCTGGAGGAGCACTTAAAATTAACCAAATTCGGTTTTAGGCAGGTTGTCTCCTCCTCATACAGAGGAGGAAAGAGAAGGGGAGTAGCTATACTGTTCCCACGGAACACCCAGTTTAAATCGACTTCCTCATATTCAGATCCAGAAGGCCGGCTTATAATTGCAACAGGGGAATCAGAGGGGAAACCAATCACGATAGCTTCCCTGCATATACCACCAGGGTCAAAAGCCCCAGTAGTTAGAGCATTACTGCACAAGATTACAGAGCATCATAAGGGGGTACTTATTGTGGGAGGATCATAAACAAATTGATAACCAAGAGGACACAACCAATCCCAAAATACCTAAAAAAAAAAAAAAAAAAAAAAAACTGCAGCTCAGAAAGTTGCAATGGGTTACTTTAGAGGGATACAATGGGCGGATGCATGGAGGCACCTAATCCATCTAGGAAGGAATACACTCACTATTCAGCACCCCACCATACTTATACTAGAACTGATTATATGATGATCTCTAAAGTGCATTTGCACCTGGTAAAGGACTGTCACATACCCCTCGGTCCCATCAGATCATTCTCAGCTGACACCCACGTTTACCAGGTCTACAGAGAGGACAGAATATGTGGAGGTTTAACAATTTCCTCGACCTCTAAAGAGTTCACAGAAATGGGGCAAACAGAATACCCCAGATATTAAGAAAATAGGTCCCCAGAGATTAGTGTGCTACTCTATGGGACACATTAAAGAGTAGTACTGAGGGGATATTATTAAAGGAAAACTACACCCTCATATCTTCTAAATGTTATTTGTTTTCATGTCAGTAGACAACTCTTTTCATGTAGCTGTTAAGGATGTATGCAAATGCTTTAGTCTGTTTTTACAGTTAGGTACTAGGTATTGTGACTGCCCTAGGGAGTCTCCATTTAGGTCTTGATAAAATCTCTCTGTCCCTGAGAGCTGTATTAGCATACAATATCATGATGTGTAATCACCCTTTAAACTCCCAGCATTCCTGCCTGCTTAATTTATCTGAAAAGAAACAAGCTGCAAAAAGGTGTGGAATACCACATTTACCTTCAGTGAACTTTGTAAACTATCAGAGTTATAATGCTGTTTTTTCCCCCTTTAAACTTCACTTAGTTTATGAGTTTCCAGAGAGTTTTTGCAGAGTATTTGTTCTTTCAGCACATAGGCAAGACAAGATTTATTTAAAAGACGCCCAATCCCAGAGGCTCTGGGCACCGTACACATTTACAAACACATATTTCAGAAATATACCAATAAAAGATGAAAATAATAGTTAAAATGGAAAAAAAGAAAAAAGACAAAAATTCATATCAACAATACACAATATCAGATTCTCAGCAACTATACATAGATCAATGCTTATAAATTAGTATTAATCCGAAAATGCCTGGGCAAATAGGAGGACCTTGAGGCGGGACTTGAAAACCTCTAAAGTGGGGGCACCTTTTACCCCAAAGGGGAGCGAATTCCACAATGCCGGTGCGGTGACACTGAAAGCCCTGTCGCTGGCCGATCTCAACCTTGACCTGGGAATTGCAAGGGGGGCCTCCACAAGAAGAGCGGAGGGGGCAAGTCGAGACAGCAGGTATGAAGAGGTCTAACAGGTAACCAGGGCCCTGACCATGTAGGGTCTTACAGGTGAGAAGCCCCACCTTAAAGAGGATCCTCCACCTGACCGGCAGCCAGTGCAGATCACGCAGCACAGGTGTAATATGGCAAAACCTCGACTGCCCGGTGAGCAATCGAGCAGCTTCGTTCTGCACTAGCTGCAGTCTGCAGAGAGATCCTCCAGTTACCCCGAGGTACAGCACATTACAGTAGTCAAGCTTCAATGTAACTAAGGCATGTACCAAAGTGGGGAGGTCCAGAGGCGGAACAAGGGGCTTTGTCCTGGCGACATTTCTAAGATGGAAAAAACAGGAGCGGACAACGGAGGATATCTGTGCCTCCATAGTCAAGCTCCTGTCCAAAATGACACCAAGACTTCACATTTTAGAGGAAGCCTTCAATTAAACAGAACCCAGAACGAGTCCAGTTTCTGAGTCAGAGGCCAACCTATCACGCACACGATTCTACTCCACCACAAATAGCTCTGTCTTATCGGGGTTCAGTTGCAACCAGCTAGAGGCCATCCAGTCATTGATCTCAGCAAGGCAGCTGTTTAACACATCCACTACGCTGGATGTTCCTGGGACAAAGGATAAGTATAGCTGGGTATCATCAGCATAGTAAAGAAAACCCAAACCATACTTCCTAATGATACCCCAGGGCAGCATACATACTGTGAACAGCACTAGGGCCAAAACCGATCCCTGTGGTACTCAGAAATAAGAGGAGGCTGGAGGTGGTGGAGGAGAAATTCCCATCACAACCCATTGCCTCCTATTGGTTAAAAATTACTCAAACCAGCAGATGACAGTGACGTGAGTCCGCAGAGTTCCCTGAGACAGTTCAGCAACAGTGGTCCACAGTATCAAACGCTGAAGAGATCAAGAGAACAAGAACTGTCCTGTCCCTCAATCTCTTGCCCTGAGGAGATCATTCTGCACCCAAACAAGTGCAGTTTCTGTGACACGCATACATGGTATTGTGCAGTTCTTTTTTTTGTTTTTTGCTGTTGTTTAACCAGGAGTAGCACACCAAACTAAAAGCTTTTTACAGGTGCAACCTGGGAGCACAGGGAAGTTACTTGCTCAGGGTCACACAGTATGCAAGTGGAAGCTGTGAGATTCAAACCTAGGTCTATTCTGCTGGATGTCACCAGATTTGCAGCTCAGAGCCTTAAACCACTGTGCTATACTGCCTCCCTAAATGGTTGATCTGATATCATATTTTCATATGCTAATGCAGCTCTCAGGGACAATGCCATTTCAACAACCATGAAATGGAGACTCCAGAGGCAGTCACAGGGCCTAGTATGAACTGCAAAAGAGACTAAAACTTTGCATATATCCTTAACAGCTACATGAAAAGAGTTGTCTATTGACATGGAAACAAATAACATTTAGAAGATATGAATGTGTAGTTTTCCTTTAAGTTTGCTGCAAATTACAAGACAGCAAGCCCAAAGACTAGAGAAATTGCAGCACCAGTATAACGTATTGCAGGGCAGCACGTAACAGGTGATAAGGCAGAGTACCCCTTGTTGCAAGTCACAAAGAAACAGATACAGCATCTATTGGATATCTGTACGGCGCAGTCGCTGCAATACTTCAATCAGAAATACTATGAGAATGGTCCTAGAGCGATGCGTTTGCTGGCACACAGACTCCGCCAAAAGACTCTGAAAGCCACCATTATGCAAAGAAAGGACCCTTATACAAATCAAATAGTCAGATCCCCCCCCCCCCCCACGGATAGCTCATGTCTTTGAAAGGTTTTACCAAAAGCTTTACACCCCGGAGCACACATCTGAGGTAGAAGCAATTTCCTCCTACCTAATGAAGTTGAAACTACCCTCTCTAACAGAAGAGGTCCAGCAGAAATTGATCAACCCATCTCAGCTATTGAGCTAGAACAAGTAATCTCTGACCTCAAGTCGAATAAAAGCCCAGGCCCAGATGGACTGACTGGGGAATTTTTTAAAGCCTTTAAGGAACATTTGACCAGTTCATTGTTAGAGGTCTGTAAACAGGTACAGGAAGGAGAGAGCATACCATTTACTTGGAACTATGCCACCATAGCTAGTATACCCAAACCAGGGAAGAATGCAGCACAATGCACAGCATACTGACCATCTCAATACTAAATATAGATTATAAAATATTTACTTCCATAACGGCTAAAAGATTGGAACCTGTTCTACCCTCATTGATCAGTTTAGATCAGACCGGATTTGTGCCTGGGAGACAGACTCAGGGCAACAGAAAACGATCCCTACATGTCCTACACCATGCCGCCCGGTCGGGGCATCCCTTCCTACTTTTAAGTTTGGATGTGGAGAAGGCCTTCGACCGGGTGGCATGGCCTTTTCTTATGAGTGTGCTACATAAGTTTAACTTCTCAGAGTTATTTATTGAGGTTATGAATAAAATCTATACACAGCCCATGGCCAATATAAAAGTTAATGGTAGGATTTCAGCCCCAATACCATTAAAAAGTGGAATGAGACAAGGCCGACCCATGTCACCACTATTATTCGCATTATATTTAGAACCTTTGGCCAAGGCCTGAAGGCAGCATGAAGAGATTTGAGGCATCTGGGTTGGGGGGGCAGCTCACAAATTGGCACTATATGCTGATGATCTCCTGATTTACCTAGCAGGACCTGAGCATTCCCTGGATCCTCTACAGTATGACAAACACTACACGAGTTTGGCCAACTAGCAGGGTACAAAATAAACGCTGCTAAAACAGAGGTACTCCAGCTGAATTATGATCCTTCTAGAGAAATTATAGCATGATACCCCTTTAGATGGAACTTGAGTATCTGAAATACCTGGGAGTCAAACTGGAAGCTGATAACTCCCAACTATTTGATATAAACTACGCTCCTCTACTGGATAAGCTTGGGACAGATTTAGAGGGCTGGGCCTTGATCCCGATCCCCTTGGTTCAGAGAGTTGAGGCAATAAAGATAGTGTTGCTGCCAAGATTCCTGTACCTTGCCCAAACCCTACCGGTGGAGATCCCAAAAGAGTATTTTATTTTATTTATTTATTTAGTTTTTGTTGACCAGGTAAGTGCACTAGACAAATCCTGCCTATTTTCAGACATGACCCGGGGGAGGGGAATACAGATGAATGCCAACTGACTTTGAATCAGATTAAGCTGTTGGTGATATTTTTAGTGAATGAGGAAATTTGGTCAGGACACGGAAATTCCCATCTCTTTTCAATAAGTGCCATGGGATTTTAACATCCACCTGAAATACCACCAATCCAGGCAGATGGGACCTCGGTTTAACATCTCATCCGAAAGATTTTAGAAAGCTAAACCATAAGATCTCAGGTTTTCTCTGGGAACTAGCAGACCTCAGATATGGTATTCACTCCTTCAGCTCTCCAAGAAAGCAGGGGGACTGGCACTCTCACACTTGGAGTCATATCACTTAGCAGCTCAAATTAGAACAATAGTTTACTGGGTAAGGACAGATTATAAAGCAAGATGGAAGACACTAGAAAAACAAGAAGGGGACTTATATCATAAAAATAAAATATTACTGTCACGGGAAGGGGCTGACAAGAGTTCAGGAGGAAACAAACCCTTACACACGTACCACCTTAAAGTGCTGGTATAGTCTGCTGAATAATAAGAAATTGTCTCCATGGAAGGCATTCCTACAGTCAATTCCACACTCAAGGGCCTTCATACCAGCCTCCATGGACCTAGGATTTCGTAATTGGGAGAGGCAAGGCCTGCACTTGGTCTCTCATTTCCTTGGGGAAAAGGGGGTTTCTGACGTTGCCTGAACTTAATGAAAAGTATGGAATTCCCCAGAGGGATAGGTTTAGCTATCTTTAGGTCCGTAACTATATTAAGTCCATCTCTGGGGATCTCTGGGCATCTAATCTACCTCCACAGACCATGAACATCTTGATAGATGCGGTGGAGAGCAGGGTGCCACATGCCCATCATACTTACATGGGGTGATATTGGCTGCAAATAGTAGCTGATTAAGAACTACTAAAGAGGTCTGGGAAGCAGACCTGGGGATTGGGATAGAGGACAGCATGTGGGAGAGGCACTTAATTAAACTTCATTGGGGAATCTCAGCAATAACCTGCAAAGAATTTGGCTGGAAAGTTACCACAAGGTACTTCATAACTCCTAAGAGTCAAGCTAAATACCAGCGTACAAGACCTCCCATTTGCTGGAGAGAAGGTGGACACACTCCGGCTGCGCTGGTTCATATAATATGGGGCTGTCCCAAATTAGCTTCCTTTTTTAACGATCTACAGCAAGCCTTGACTTTGATGTTTACTTCCAGTGTCAGGCTTACTCCACTGTTCTTCTTTTCCGACTTCCTTAAGGAATGCAAAGAACCCACACGAACAAAATCTTGAAGATAGTTATTCTGGCAGCCCAAAGACCATTACAAGGAAATGGCTGACTCATGATCTCATTTTAATCAGACAATGGCAGGACATTATGATAGAAATATACAGAATGGAATCTATCACAGCCATAATAAATAAGAGGTCCCAGGTGTCTGAATTGATCTGGAGGAGATGGGTTCTTTATATATATCTCCATTAAGGCCAGAGTTCATACCTTGAGGAATCATCCTAGCTCCGGATTACTCAGGGGTTCCAGAGAGAGGGGGGTTACCTTTTTACTTATCCTGCATGCTTGATCTGATGATCTCTATAGCTACCTTTGCACTACAGACTATGACTATATCGAAGACTAACTCTTGAAAAACAACTGATTGATTGATCTTATATGCAAACCCTTGAACGAATTATATAGAATGTTTTACTCTATTTTTAATGTTTGAACATGTTTATTCACTAAAAAATTTCTAAATAAATAAAGTTTAAAAAAAGAGGGTGCTGGCAGATGAGGGCAGACTGGGTGAATAAGGAGATGAATTCGAAAGGAAAAAAAAAAGGCAGGGATAAAAAAGGTTTACGAAATAATTACTGCTGCTTTGAGTTACTGGCATAAAATGTGATTTCACTATGCTCTGTATTACCATACTGTAAAACGTGAATTCATGTCCCAAGCTTGGAACTCCTGCCACAGGCTCACTGACACAGGAGATGGATACGCCTGTCTCTGGGAGTAGTTCCTTCCTGTGCATGGCTGCTTCTCTGGTAGAGTGGGGTCCCTGTAGTGAGGAACATGGTGAGCCAGTAACTATTCTTGCCACTGACGCTAGGTGTTGCCCTGATGTGGGAAGGGGTCTAGCAGTGAAGGCTCCCCATCATGCAGTCAGATGTCGATGTCATGCTCGTGGGCACAGAAATATGAAGGTATGTGACAGGTCACTCTCTGAAGGGAGGGAAGGAAACGTGGAAAATGAGGGGGAGTGCAACAGAATACCACTTCCACATATTCTCCTATCCTCGTCAGTTGTAGAGTGCAGCCCCTTGAACTGGATTGTTTCAGCTTGCTAACCCTCCTCTGCTGTCTGATCCCACCCAGAGGGGTAAGTTCTGGAGGTATTGGGGAGGGTTAGACCAGGAGAGATACATGGAAGTAAGCTATGAAACTCAAATAGGTATCAGATCTGGGCTTTTAGGGGGCAAAGGAGTGCAGGGCTCCATCAGAAGAAGGAACAAACAAAAGGTAAAACAGAAAGAGCACATCTTAGGAATCTTGTTTCCTACTTAGATAAAGCACTTCCGAGGCCTCTATAGATTCATTCATTTTTAATCTCAAAAGGGGCCCTGGTGATTGTGAGCCCTAGTTACACATGATCTGCACATACTAGTTGGTTGGTTGGTTGTGCAAACTTTAGAACACTTTATAGGTTGGGGTGGCAGAAAAATGAGTAACCAAGGGTGTCACTAATATTCATAAAAAAATTAAAAAAAAAAATCACACTGTAAACTAGATTTACACCTCAGGTGGGCTATCTTGAGAAATAAATTTAAAGTACAATAAAAGATGTTCTTTTCATTATTGGGGTGTCTGTTAGTCAGACACTCAACTCTATAGACCTTAAAGTGTCTCTATTAAAAAACAAAAAGCGTTATGACTGGTCATATTCTGCAGAGATCGCTGGCGTAGCTGGCAGTTTGATTCAGTTTTTTTTTTCCTTTTAAAAGTAAAAAACAGACTGTCCACTATACTGGTGTTACCACACAAAAACAAATTTGCCTACAGTTCTTGATCAACTCAAACTGCATCTTTGCTGGACTTGGAAACACCCTCAACACAGTCTAGCCACTCATGATGCAGTGGGAAGAGAGGAAATTACTGCATCATAAGTGGTTACACTGTTTGGGTGTGTTTTTCATGTTCCGAAAGTATGCAGCAAGAGCAGATCAAGGATTTGAAACAAAACAAGTTGAGTTTAACTACACCACTAGCATGCATTCCAGTTCTACTAACAAGGGAAGCAAAATAGCCAGCAACATCAATGAATTTTAGAGAAAGTAAGCAATTATAAAATGTGGGTTTCCTGCAAGAAATAATATAGTTTAAAAAGGATGGACAGTGTCCTTTTAAGCTGTATTCAGAAATGTGGTCTTTGAATGGTCTGGTGAAGTGAGACACCCCAAAGCTCTCACAAAGCCCACTACAAGCTGGGTCTAATTAACGGGTTGATTTTGTATCAGCCCATTCTTCTTTAACTAGCCCTGCTGGTTTGCTTCATGAAAGTAACATTTCAGTAACTACACCAGCTGGGCCAGTGTATTTCCCCAGACCCTGCTGCCTAGAGGCTGCAACATGTAATTTCAAAACCAACATTTTTCTAATTTAGCCACATAGACATGAAAACAACCAGCTCCTATGAGCAAACTTTTAAGTCTGATTAATTTTTTAAACTGTTCTTATCACATTTAATTTCTCCAATGCAGCACTACATGAAAAAAAAAATCATTTTGCAAAATAACTGACATTTTTAAGAATGAGACAATTCTTAGCTGCTTATACAGCAATTTGCACCACAGGAGAACATTCCAGTGCCCTCTCTCAGGTGCCTGGTCCCAGATCTGCGTACTCATGCTGGGACCTTGTGAGATCATGTCCTGTTGCCACAGGAGCACTGGTGATGTCACAATGATGGCAGCATAGAGGCAGAATAAATCAACATAAAAATTAGAGGGGATATCGCATGATGTTGTTTCCTGTCTTCCACTTATCTAAAGGGAAACTGTCAACATCAAGGGTCCTACACCCATGTGTGCGGCTGGTCTCAATTTACACATTGAGTGTAAACACATTTTCTTCTTTTACTTACTGTTTATAGTAGTATAGTAAATAGTACCAGATTCATTTTGCTTACTTCCAGACAGACATCTTCTGTCACTACAAATCCAGAATCCCTGCAGCTGACATCAGAGCAGGACATCACGATGGGAGATGCAATAGTCTGCAGTCCTCTGTGACTGTACTGAGCCCGGAAGGACAGCAGGACCAGCAAACAAAGATCAGAGCTTACATAATAACATGCACTGACTGCAGTCTACTAAATGTACTACTGCTGCAGACCTGCTCTGATGTCAGTTGTAGGGAATTCTAGGATGTGTAGTTACAGCAGGCAAGGGGTCATATTGCCACTAACAAAAACAGCGCGGCAATAAATGCCGCAAGCATGATACATACAGTGCACACAAGTAAGGTTGGGCAAAACACTGACCGTAGAAAACAGCACAGACCCACTGCAAACAATGGGAATTTTTCTCTTTGCAGGCACTGCCCCCAACCCCGACAGGGGCTCTCACGCCTGGACTAAAATTAACCAGCTCCGAGGGAGTGTGGACCCCCGGGAGGGGAGAAACTCAGCAGGGGAAATATTCTGTTTTTAAATATAAAAAAATTTGCAACACTGGAGACCTGGGGAACCAAACCATGGTCCCAGGTCTCCAGTGCTGCCATGTGCTGGTGCCTTAGGCATTCTACCATGGACGCGGCTTGACCAGGCACCACACTGGCAGCCACTTCAGCACTCCCCCATGTCAGCATAGAGCAACAGGGGTAGCGGTTATTCCCAAACGCTGTAAAACCCCTGTCTCTGTACAAGGTTTCGCACTAGGTAAGGCTAGGGGGATGTTGGGGTGTATTAGCAGGGGTATCACAAGTCGGAAGAGGGGGTAATAATCCCTCTTTACAAGACACTGATTAGGCCCCATCTAGAGTACTGCGTGCAGTACTGGAGGCAGCACCTGCATAAGGACATTAACCAAACCGAGGCAGTTCAGAGAAGGGCAACCAAACTGGTGCAGGGACTGCATCAGAAAACATATGAGGACAGATTAACAGAGCTCAATGTGTATACCTTAGAGCAAAGGAGGGACAGAGGTGATATGACTGAAACATTCAAACACCTTAAGGGCATTAACAAGGTGAAAGAGTCTAACAGGTTTCAATATAAGAAAAATAGCAGGGCAAGAGGACACAGCATGAGATTAGAGGGAGGCCGATTAAAGGGTAATGTGAGGATGTTTTTTCACAGAAAGGGTGGTGGATGCATGGAATGGCCTACCTCAGAAAGTGTTGGATATGAATACAGTGCAGGGCTTCAAACAGGCATGGGATAGGCATAAGGGAGCAATACAGATGAGTATGAATAGATAGGCCATTGACAGAGCAAAGGCCATGGCACATTCGTAAGGTAGAAAAAGAAATGGACAGACTGGATGGGCCTTGCGATCCTTATCTGCTGCCAACTTCTATGTTTCTATGTGCAGTGCAGTTTTCGCCGCGCTGCTCCTGTAGTGCTATATTGACCCAGTACCTTACAGAAAATGTCAGCCTGGAAGTAAGGAAAATTTAGTCTGATACAATCTACTATACTACAGTAAACAGTAAGCAAGTGATTTTGCACACAAAGTGCAAACTGGGAGCAGACCCACACTTGTGTATGGAACACTTGTACTGACTTTTCCCCTTTAAGAATTGGGAGTAACTTGCATAAGGTGACCATGAGCCCCAGAAATACCACATGCTGTCCCCTCTAGTTTTTCACAGACAGGATCTCATGGCTGGCAGTGTGACCTTATGGCATGAGAGGTACAAAATGAAGCAGAGGTCTCACTGGACAAAAAGATAAATTCTCTGTGTGAGGGGTATGTGGGTGGGGTGTGCAACAAACCGCAGCAACACTGGCGGTGCTTGCTTCAGTCCCAACACAACATTGTCAAGGGGCATTCAAGAAACCAAATTCAAAGATGGCATTAGGTATGAGCTTACTAAGGAAGGAGGAAATAAAAGGCGAGCCTGATCAGCTAAAAATGGCTTGCAGCACTACGCTATCGTGTGGGAGAGCTGGATTTGACTTCCAATCTCAACTTTCCTGCCCTAGACCTACAAGGTCCAGGACACAATTCAGAAGCATCTTGTTCTGGCCTTAGGGGAAGGAGCAGGTCTGCATGCGCCTGCCATAGCTTCTATGGTAGGGAGCTGAATAACAGCATCCCCCCTTCTGCCTACAAGAGTGTTGCCACAGGCATCCTCCAGTAACACAGGTGGTGGGAGGGCTTTACAGAGGCAAACCCAACTCGGATGCACATGTATTATGCCATCCATTCGCTACGCCACCTCACCATCTGTGACTGTCTGTGACCCTCCTCTAACCTCCAAATTCTGGATTATCTGTCCTGGAGTAGGCAGATCGAGCCTTAGATCGTAATGAACCCCACCATGTTTGGGGGGCTGGAGGCTGGATACAGAGGATATAGCCTGAAGTCCCTGGAGGTCTGCAACACTGTTTACAGGGGCAGCTGAAGCAAAAGAAATTGACTGGAAAAGCAAGGTGCATGAGAGCGGAAAAATATTAAAGCGTGTATACAAAATGTTTAAAAATACTTTAGATATTCATGCTGGTGGTGACGTTATCTTTAGTTTAGTTGGCGTGTCTAATAAAAAAAATAAATCAAAATAAATTATAAATAGTTAAATTTCATGTATAAGAACAGTTTTACTTAAAGGACAAGATGTTTATATAAACAGGGATACACCCACACACATATCACTTATTTATAAATAACGACCCAAGACACAATTATTTTGCTTTGCTTGCTATACAGTAATATATCTAAATAAATGTGTAAGTATGTTTGGTTTTAAGCCTAAAATTAAAAAATTCAGACCTTTTTGCCTATCATACCCATGCAGCCGGGTACTCTGAGGCTCATCCAATTCCACTTTAAACAGTAGGAAGGAGTTTCTTACTAGGGCAGTTCGTCTGCCTCTGGTGTGGGTGGAGTGACAATGTCATAGCTTGGCATTTTGGCAACGTGTTGGGAGCATGGAAAGGGTCAGGCTCCGACATATCAGATGCATCGCCGTCTCCCAGAGTCTTGAAAGCTGATAAGCTGAGGTCATCCACTTGGATATCATCCAAAGTCTCCGTGAGCCGCCCAGCAGTGCTTCATTTTCGCTGTCTATAGTCTACAATACAATTTGAGGGGAGAGAGAGAATTGAAAGGCAACATTAATTCAGCTGAATCTAATTTGGCTTTATATAGCTTCTTTCTATAGACTGTATACCAAAGTGCTTTACAATCCAGGGGAAGTAGGGGAGAGACAGTAACTGCCCTTTAGATGCTAAAGAAGACTGAATAAGCATTGCTAGGTTGGAAAGAGATTACAAAAAGGTTAAATAGATTTTCCAATTTTCAGCAAAAAATTCAGTTTACATCAGCAGAACTCTGTTACATGAAATCTGCCTCTAATTAAAATTTCAGGACTTTTCATTCTTTATTACTGAAGCCCTTTTCATTAAAACGGGGTCTTTTTTCCTTTAGACTTCATCTGCTCATAGTTATACCTGCTGTGATGACGTAATCCTCAGTTTATGACATCACAACCTGTTGCCACAGACATGATTCTAATGTTACAAGCACAGGATCAATGTTTCTAAGGCAGCAATTTAAAATTTAACTGAAAATGAGTACTTATCTACAGTTAAACTTTAGTCAGAGACAGTTCAAGGAGAGCTCTCCGGGACAGCCTTACTAGGCAGGCGGAGTAAAGAATCTGAGGCACTCCGAGGGCAGCAGTTTAAAAGTGGCATAAACCAACTGAGAGTTCCATAATTTACATAAAATTCCATCTCTCCGGGCAGTTCAACACAGGAGGCTGACTGCATTAAGTTTAATCATAAGGAGTGATTCCTGGGGTTAGAAGCAGGAAGAGGTAAGGTCCAAAGGGGTAACGGGCCTGTTTTCAGGCAAATAGCTTCAGTAATAAAGTATGGAATGTCCAGAAATTCAAATTATTTGGGAATCTTCTGAGATTTTCACTCCTACCAATTCTAACACTAATGGTTTTGCAGAAACTTGGGTAATCTCTTTCAGCACAAGGAGGTTAAGTGACTTGCTCTGGGTTACACAATTAGTACTGCAGGTGGCAGTTGTGGGATTCAATCCTGCACCTCCAGGTCCATAGTTCTGGGCTCTGCTTGCTATGCTGAACTACAGAATGTGCTTCACACCTAGCCAAGTTCTTCTGTCATTCAGAACTCTAACACTCCCTCCCCCCCTCCCTCTCTCTCTCCCCCTCTCTCTCTCTCTCTCTCTCTCTCTCTCCTTTTTAATCCCATCTAAAATACATCATTTTTGTTGATGGAGACATTGGAAGCTCTGTAATAATTTGGAGGCGGACCATAATCCTAGCTCCTGGGCCACTCTTTCCCTTGTCCTCCTGCTGTCACCGCCCCACCTGCCTACAACAGCGGATGCCTCCCCTGCCAGTCCTCTGAGGTGCGGGGTCACCCAGGCTGCCAATAAGACACCCGACAGCTGTATAATGGACTGCTGCAGCAGGAGTCTCTGTACTAGTAGTACTGCTACATTCAGAATACTGACAGGAGATGGGGGCAACTAAGAGAAGGAAAGGAAATGGAGAGCGAAGCGAGCAAAGCCACAGTACCAACAGAAATAGAAGAGGAAGTAAAATTGCTCGTAGGAAGAGCAATTATGGAACAAAATGAAACCCTGTGTTTCATGCCTTTAATGCTTAACCTACCCCCAACTCCCACCTTTTGACATTTTCCTGGTTGAAACACTGGTGTGCTTACAGAAACAGATATTTTATACTGTCAACACGCACTGACGAAACATCTTGCACTGCTGTTTCTATTTCTGTTGGCACTGCTCTAGAGTCCATGAAGAATTTTGGGATACAATCTGCATGCTGGACATTTTGCAAAAAGAATGTCTCTGTTCTCCTGTATTCACTCAAAACAGGTTTTTTTTCTGCCTGCTTGGTAGTGCAGTAACAGTGCTGCCAATGGCTGAAAGGCCCCACACTGGGACTAGCTGGGTAGCCCAAACTTGCCCTAAGGTGGTACTCTGTTCCCCTGGAATGTGGCACAGACTGCCTAATCCTCACACATATGCCCCCAAATTCCAAAGGAGCAATGTCGTTAGTGGCCAAGGTAGCTATCTGTGTATTATTGAACCTTGTCATCCTTGTTATAATGCAATACAATTACTGGCCAGCATTTTAATTGCAAAATAAATGTGTTGTCATTTTTGGTTATAACTGGTTATGTGTTACTGTGAATTGTCAATCAAATTCTCAGTGCTGAAACTGCACATCCCAATAGCCAAACTGCCCGTCACTGCAAACAATTAAGTGTCTCACAGAAAAGCAGCTGCTTTTTACAGTTTAAAGACAATTTAAAGTTTACATAATTGAACTAGGAATTCTGCAATGAGTTTATATAACTGAACTCAGGGGATGAAACTGGCACTGGCCCACTAGCCAAATGCTGGTAGATTTTCTAAGGGACTGGTAAGATTTTCCTTTAACTAGCCCTGCAGGCTTGCTCTGGAGAAGTGAAACAAATAGAAAGTGCACTAAGATGAGGTGCCCATAATAAACCATAATTATACAATGGCAAGAAAGAATCCTGGACTGTGATTGGTCAGTTCGGGGCTGGACCCATGGCGTTATCCCAGCACGATGCCACAGGTCTAGTCTCAGCCTCACTGTGAACCTGTAGATGATTTTTTGGAGCTGGAGCTTTTTTTTTTTTTGGCATCTCCACTTAAGAAATAAAAATATTTTTCCACACTAATAAAAACATTCTTTAAAATTATTGTTTTATTTTATATACAACAACAAGCCACTGTATAATAGGAATAATGCATTCCAGGGTGCATGTCGTTTGGAATAACGCTATGCCTGGGGCATTGGACGCATTCTGCCTCGTGCCCAACCCCCCCAGGCGTGGTGTTATCCCAGCACGACACATACCCTGTCATGCATTATTCCTTTACTAACGAACACCAAAAACTCGGTCACTCTCCACCTTCTTCAAAAATGACACTACTCCATAAATTAGTTTTAGAAAACTTGTGCAAACTTTGTTTGTGCCATTGTCCAGGAGTTTTTATTTGGCACAAATGAAGTTTGCACAAGTTTTCTAAAACTATTTATAGGTAGTGTCGTTACCGAGTGAAAGTGTCCAGCGATTTTGGTGTCTGGATCATGCTGAGAAGGTAAGTATATCAGCTGGGCCAGTCGAAGTCAGTGGGGGGCTAGTGGATTTTTCCAGTTTACTAGCCCTGCTGGCTAGTGGCCGCAGAACTTAATTTTGACCCCTGTGAACTGTCTCTATCTCTCTAAATCCCTTTCTTATTAAAAATGCTGGACAGTAATTATAAAAAACAAAAACTGGGTAGGGGTGTGCGTGTGTGTGTGTGCGCATGCGTGCACATGTGTGCTCTGTTATAAACCCTGACTGCTTTGTTCTCAGGGTTTATGTAGCACCCCACATCTCAGGTGTGTATTACATTCTGGTTACGCACACCTACCCATCTATTACATAAAAACCTTAACTCCCGCCATAAACTTTGGTATACACTCTCCTCCCTTCTCAACCCCTCATCTAGCTCCTCCTCCTCCTCCTCCCCCTCCCTCTCCCTCCTCCTCATCAACACCCTCCTAGTCTCTGACCCTCACTGTTGCCACTACCCTAAACAATTTCTTTATGACCTGTGCCCACCCCTCCTTTCCCCAGCCTCTTCCCCATCTCCTGCCCCTGCATGCCCCTCCACAACACCTCCATCTCCCCCTACCCCAAAGAACATTCATTTTCCGTCTCAACCCAGGAGGCACTCCATGCCCTCTAGTCCCAAAACCCACGGCAATCCAGTCCCAACAAACTCGACCATCTCCTTCTTCAGATCTCTGCTCCAGCTACTGTCCACCCCTGTCGCATCTTCTTAATCTCTCCGTCCCACTTGGCTCCGTCCCCCAAGCCTGGAAATCTGCCAAAGTAATCCCATTTCATAAAGGCAGTGACCAGACTGAACCAGGAAACTACCGCCCCATCTCCCTCCTCCCTGTCTTGACCAAGCTCCAAGAATCCCTTGTCCGAACCAGACTCACCAATTTCCTCACCTTCTCAAATTTCCTATCCCCATATCAGTCAGGTTTGAGAAAGATCCACTTCACTGTCTCCTCTTTACTCTGGGTGACAGACGCCATCCTCACTGCATGGACCAAGGACACTTTACCTCAGCCATATTTATAGACCTTGCTAAGGCCTTTGACTGTCTCCCATCAGCTCCTTCTCACCAAGATAAAACTAGCTGAACCCCCCGCCGACAGTCCAATGGTTCTGCTCCTACCTTTCAGGCCACTCTCAATTCATCCAGACTGGTAATAATCTCTCTTCCCTCTCCCAATCCATGCAAGTGTGCCCCAAGACTCTATCCTGGGTCCTATCCTCTTTTCATTCTTTCCAATCTCCCCTAGTGTGCTCTTACTCCCACATTCACCTCTACACAGACAATAGCATCCTCTACACTTCTGCCTCCTCAGCCTCTGAGGTATCCTCCCTACTACAAGAAGATTTTAATTACATCCTGAACTGGTTCCAGGACAACCAGCTAAAAGTAACCACTACTAAAACAGTCTCAATGAACTTCGGCACATCCCAAAAACATGCCAAAATACACCCCCCCACTCTTAATGGCACCACTTTTAGACACAGTCCTGAAATACAAGTACCTAGGAGTCTGTCTCTACAGCTGCCTTGAATTCACTACTCACATTCACTCCAAGCCCCACCCCAAATTAGGCATTCTTTACAGAAATAAAGATGCCATCTCCCTCCCCGTTCGACAGATCCTCCTCACCAGAACAATCCCTTCACTGTTCGATTATGCAGATGTTGTATACAGGTCTGCCTCTGCAGCCATCCTTTCCAGACTGGATGTTCTTTTCAATGCCTTTTGTCACTTTGCCTTAAATGCCACCCCCAACTCATCACTGTACCCTCTACTCTTCCCTATCACTCTCCTCCCAATCCTCCTGTCGTGACCATCACACCTCCATCATCTCTTCCAAGTACTGGCTCGGCAATCACTCCCTACTTTGCCTCCTTCTTATCTCCCACCTCCACATGTGGGACTCTCGCTACTTTGCCCTTCCTCTATCTCACTCAGACTCCGGAAAGGAAGCCTTCTTTCACGTCCCTAATTTGTGGAGCTCCATCCCCTTCCTCACTCTGAATGCTCCCATCACTAAACCTGTTTAAAAGGACCCTCTCTTACTCACTACTTCCACCCTGTTCGTGCCCCCAATCTGACTTACCCACTACTGGCATCCCATGAACCCTAGCACCCTCCACTCAAATTTGACCTTCCCGACTCCTGCTTCTTGTGCGAGCCCCTTTAGTTTGTAGTTCCTGCTCTTTCTGCACTGCACTTTTGAGCTCCCTGCTAGGTGGTAACCTGCTTGTTAGCACTACTGCTCGATGTAGTGTATACCTGTACTTTGCACTTGCCTCTTCCTGGGCATTATTTGTATCTTGTTAATTGACATTGTCGGTACACTGTATGTTATTGTACTCATGTATGTTTTGCCTGTCTCACTGTAAATTGCTTTTTACCATGTATTTGTTATATTTTGTACCTCCAATTCCCTCCTCCCCCGGGTCACACCAAGAAACGAGTCTCTGCTCAGTGTGCCTCTCCCGGTTACCAACTTTTAAATAAATAAAAATAAATATTATTCTCTATGTAATGTCTTACTATAGTAATGTAACAAAATGTGAAGTATGTCATGACAAAATTGTCACCGGGATGCTGTTGTAAAAGAGCTTTGGCTTGAGTGGCCAAGTAACCTTCCCCTGTTTATTTTCAATAAATTTATTATTACACACCCTCGTAAGTGGAGGCAAACATGGGGGCTGGAGGTTACTGTCTCGTTTGAGAAATTTGTCTTTGCTTTCAGCTCATTAGATACTCTGGGCCCAATTTGTTATTGTTATGCCTTTTTTTATTTAATAAAGTTCATTAAATTGAAAAAGAAAAAAAGAAACAAAGAAAGAAAGGTTCCCTGAATGGCGCAAGGGGCTTGTGCCACAAAGAATGGCGCAAAGTGCAGCTTAGGCAAAAAAAAAAAAAAAAATGCACTGGGAGCAATTCAGAAAGGCGGCCTTAGTCAAACGCATGCTGCCTGCGCCAAAGGGGGCTCGCACCACAAAATGGGCTGCAGTATGGTGCTGGGGGGCTTCCGGCAGACACAGGCTACCATATCCCCCAAGTCGAGATTGACAAAACCCCCCCAGAGAGCAAATTTCTAAATACCGTTAGACTAGCCAGGGCTGGTCTAAGGGTACTTAGAAGTGTGTCCTATGGGAGGGGTTTAGACATATGCAGCAATGTACTGCACCCCTCCCCCCGTCCCAGCCCTGCTCTCCATTCAAATTAAATTCAAGTCTCTGTTGGCTAGCGGTACCCCCTCCCAGCCCCGATCTTCGTTCAAATAAAATAAATGTCCCTAGTGGTCTAGCGGACCTCTCTTCCTGTCCCTGCTCTCCCCAGAAAATAATTAATGTACCCAGTGGTCTAGCAGACCCCCCACCACCCTGGTAGGCAGTGCACCACCACCCCACTCCGCCCCATCCCATCCTTGTGCCGGTGACCGGCACAGCCCTCTTCTCACCATCATGGCCAGCCACCGACTGAATTGCCAAGGAGCACGTACTGTATACAGTACGCCCTCACTGACTGACCACAGGGACATTAATTTTATTTGAATGGAGATCAGGCTGGGGGAGAACCACTAGCCATGGGTCCGCGGGGTGTGTGTGTGTGTGTGTGTGTGGCATGAGACAACAGGGATCGATGCCCATGGTTCTACTGCCACACGACAATCCCGTGACTTGCAGCACACCTTCCACATGCGCCCTCTGTTTGGAGCAGGGCCAAAGTTGCCACAAGCCATGAGACTTTGCTGCTGGGGTGGTTGGGGGTTCACTTGACCACCAGGTACATTATTTAGTTATTTCTAGGGAGATCGAGGATAGGTAGAGAGGTCCACTAGGGACATTCATTTTATTTGAATAGAGATCGGGGCTGGGGGGTGGGGGACCAGAAGCTACCAGGGACAGTAATCTTATTTGAATGGAAATCGGGCTGTGTAGGGGGACCACTAGCCATGGGGGGGCACTAGACACCAGGGGCTGCTGTCCATAGTTCTATTGCTGCACGGCCGTCCTGCAGCTTGTGGCACACTTTCCAGACATGCCCTCTGTTTGGCGAAGGGCCAAGGTTGCCAAAAGCTGCAGGACTTTGCTACCAGGACCCTACTCGATAGTGAATTGGGCGCAGGGTCCCTGGCGCACCGACAATCGGTGCAAGCTGCCTTTAGTGGAGCCTGCGCCGACTTTGTGAATCGAGCCCTCTAAGTTTAGATAAGGTACTATTAATCAGTGCTAGTTCCAGGTGGTGACTCAGGTGGGACCTCCTTCCACTTGCTAATCCCATTTCCCATCCAGTTAAACAGTGTCTGGTCTCCCTGTTTAACCAATCAATAGAGTCTGTCCCCAAAGTTTGTATGTCTTACCCCCTGAAGTACAGCCCTGACCAGAGAAGGCTACCAATACTAGCCAGGAGAGTGAAGCCATGGGGAACAGGTAGGGGAAAGCCAAAAAAAAGAGCCTGTTCAGGTGTGGTGGTGGGGTGGGGGGGATGCACTTCATCTACCTGCCTAGTGCATATTCAACAGCCATCCCTCCCTGAAGGAGTGAATTCTGGCCAGAACTCAGTTTCTCCTCCTGACATTCGGCTCCTCAAGTCTGGGGCTCTGGGGGCAAACGCTAGTGACCATCGTGCCTGCCGCTCCACACTGTTCACCATCACAGAGCTAGCTCATTATATCCCATGCTTTATTTTTGTCCGATTATCATGGACTGCTCATTTATAGTCAAGTGCTGCTACACTAACAGAATATGAGCAGAAGTGGGGCCTTTATTGTCACCATTGCCAAAAAGAGGCACTACAAGACAACAGAAGCTCAGTGCAGTTGTGAAGGGTCCCTTTCCTAATCCTGAAGGAGGAGGATAAAAATGAATAAGCACCATATCCGGCCCAGTGGTGATGAGGTAGAGCTAATGCTCGTGACACTGGTGACCTACATTCAGGAACAAGCCCATGCCACCAGAGGGCTGTCTGGGGAGGATGATGGGAACATATGAACATAGGAATTATGTCGGCAGATGGGGACTGTAAGATCCATCTAGTCTGCCCGTGTTTCTGCCCCCCTCCCTATTTAGGCTGCACTCTGATGTGTCCACAATGTCTGACCCATGCGAGTCTGAACTCGCGTTCTTGTCTTGGATTCCACCACCTCCTGAGGTAGGCCATTCCATGGGTCTATGACCCTTTCTGTAAAAAAAATACTTCCTGAGGTTGCTTTTGAACCTGCCTACCACCAGATGCAAGTTGTGCCCCCATCCCTGTTTTGCTGGAAGAGGTTTCCTGCTGGTGTTGTGTTGATTCCTTTAACATACTTACAAGTTTCAATCATGTCCCTTCTGTTTCTTCTCTGCTCAAGGGTGTACAGATTTAGTTCTGAGTCTTGCCTCGTATTACTCACGATGCAGTCCATGCACCATCTTTGTAGCCCTTCTGTGTACTGTCTCTAGGCGGTCTGTGTTTTTTTGAGGTGGGGCCTCCAAAACTGACCATAGTACTCTAAATGTGGCCTCACCAAGGACCTGTAGAGAGGAATGATAACCTCGCTCTTTCTACTTGTAATCCCCCTACCAATGCATCCAAGGATGCCACTCGCCCTCTGTGCTTCCTTTTCACACTGTTATCCAACCTTTAAATCGTCCGCGATGACTACTCCGAGGTCTCTTTCTGTCTTTGTCTCCTTTAACTGATGCCCTCCCAGTGTGTACTTTATCCCTGGGTTTTTTTTCCCTATATGCATAACCTTGCACTTCTTGGCATTAAACTTCAACTGCCAATCCCTGGACCATTCCTCAAGTTCTCTCAGGTCTGCTTCAATACCTTTCGCTCCTTCCTGCGTGTCTACTCTGTTGCAGAGTTTTGTGTCATCTGCAAACAGGCAATCCTTCCCTTCAAGTCGTTTGCAATATCCCCTATAAATATGTTAAAGAGGATGGGTCCCAGCACAGAGCCCTGTGGAACGCCACTGGTCACTTTGCCTTCCCTTGACAGTGAGCCACCGATGGGCTTCCCGGCAGAATCCTGCCCCCTCTGGGGAGGGTCACTGGCTCTGCTGCCATCTGACAGACCACAGAAGGTAGCGCAAAGGAAGGCAGAGCGGGAGGGTGGTCGCCAGCTGGGCTTGCTACCAGTGCACCGTTCTGTACACCCCACATAGAGTTGCTTATGTGCCAATGTCCAAGGGGAAGGGAGAAAACCAGCATGACAGACAACAGATCTGGTACATCTGGACCCTATGCTACTATTAGCAGCACCTCCTGACAATGTATAGTGAGTTGGGAGGAATTCCCACACATCTCCCATCCCCCTCTGGGGTAGAACCAAGATTCAATGGAGGATGGCATCGGCAGCTAGCAGTGTCATGGCTGGGTGGTTCTCGAGTGCTCCTGAGGGAACCAGGTGCCGAGATAGGAATGTGGCTTAAAATAGCAAGTTTACAAAAATGAAGTTAATCATTACCAGACAATGTATGGGGAAGTAGTAAAAGACATTCCAGCACATTTCTGACCCTCAGATTTTCTGGACTGATCTCCAACATTTAAAGCAGAGCTTCAAACTAATTTTACTAGTGCTATTGCAAGCCCTGAAACACCATACAGTCACACTGAATCCGCTAACTTTTATTTCACGGAATACTTGGTACTGAAATATTTTCAAACATAAAAGAAAATTAGACCCGTAAATAAAACTACCTAGACAAAAACCATCTCCTCTAACATTAAATCTGCAAGCTATACTGACTGTGCACTCACTGCAAACCAGGCTGCTTCCACGTTTTTGTTTTGAATATACTTAAAAATAAGCATTTAAATACGGAACTTGGAATTTAAATTACTAAGCATTGCTAAAAAAAGAAAGGATCAATGTAGGTTCAAGAGATGAGGCTGTCCCCCTTTGGAGTAGTTTTACTGTAGAAATGGATGTACTTGCTCACATCTGGCACCAGGTATCTCTGCTGAACTGAAAGTCAAGAGACAAAAAAATTCCCACGAAACGACCTGCAAGGTTATTCAAATCCCATATTTGGCTGTTTGCTGTTAAAGGGACTGCCATAATATGAGTCTTGAAGAAACGAGTCAAGTACAGGACTAGACTGGGAGCCCAAGGTCAGGTTGAGATCTGTTTGGTTAAATTAGCAGTGTTGAGTTTTTTTTTTTTTTTTTTTTTTTTAAGTTTCCTCTTTATGTTGCTCGTGACTGCCTAGGCTTTCGGCCCTACCACGGACCCCTGTACCCCCACCTCCATTACTGGCCGTGACTCAGATACCCCCCGCTTACCCCATCAGGGTGGGGATGTGGCACCTGAGGCACAGTGCCACATAAGTGGGACTAGAATCGGGCCGACCCTGGAGGCTGATTGAGAGCCAGGGGCGGGGCGTCGTGTGGCAGCCATAATACAGGTTACTCACCTGTAACAGGAGTTCTAGGAATGGTATATGTTGTTCATCCACACTCATTGTGCAGTATCCTTGCCGCTTTAAATCTTGCGGAAGGTCTTCAAGCTTGCTCCTCCCACCCACCCGGGTGGTATAACTCGGCTCTGCCCCATGATGCCAGATCTGGCCCGCTGGAAGCTCAGGTTGTCGCGTCGAGCGGGGAGGTCGGGTGAGTCGTGTGGATGAACAACATATACCATTCTAGAACTCCTGTTACAGGTGAGTAACCTGTATTTAGGGACATGGATATGTTGTTCATCCACACTCATTGGCAGACTCCTAGCAGTTCTCCGGAGGAGGAGGCAAGACCACACCCCAATACTTACTTGGGAAGAGAGACTGGAGAACCGAGGCCCCAAAACCAGCATCCGGCGTGACTCAAGGTCGATGTGGTAATGGGTAATAAAGGTGTTTGCTGACTTCCAGGTAGCAGCCCTGCAGATTTCCTGGATAGGGACGTCCCTGGAAGCAGCCACCGTTGCAGCAGTATGGCGGGTAGAATGAGCTCTTATCCCTCTGGGAGGCTCCATGCCCGCCAACTTATAGCAGAGATCTATGCAGGAGGTTACCCACCTGCTTATCATCCGCTTGGCTGCAGGTCTGCCAGATGCGGCTTCAGCGTAGGTGACAAACAGCTGGCGAACCTCTCCCCGAATTTCAGCCGTGCGCTCCTTATAATAAGCGAGCGCCCTTCTAGGGTCCAGAGTATGGAGCCTATATTCAGCCTCGGGTGTGATTGGGGTAGAACACGGCAGAGTCAACACCTGGTTAAGGTGAAACTCCGACACCACCTTCGGAAGGAATTTCGGGTGGGGGCGCAGGACAACCTTGTCCCTGTGGAAGACCAGGTAAGGAGACTCGATGGAAAGCGCTTGGAGCTCTCCCATCCTTCTGGCTGACGTGATAGCCACCAAGAAGGCGGTCTTCCACGACAGGTGAGAGAGAGCACACCTGTGCATAGGTTCGAATGGCTTGCCCATGAGCTTTGCCAGTACCAGCAGTAGATCACGGAGGTGGGGTTCCCGCACTGGAGGAAATGTGATCAAGGCCTTTGAAAGTCGAACCACCTTCTCCTGCGCCACTCGACTGCTTCCCGCCCGCCCCGTAAGCAGAGATGGCTGCCAGGGTGCACCCCTTAGGGTCGCCGACCTAAGCCCTTGACTAGAAAGGGACCATAAATAGTCCAAGATGCTTGCCAAGGAACAGGAGGAAGGGTCCAAGCCCTTGCCCTGACACCAAATGGAAAACCTTTTCCATTTGAAGGCATAGCATTTTCTGGTCGACTCTCAGGACGCCTCAACTACATTGAGGACCTGGTCGGAAAGACCAAGGCCTGGAACTCTAGCGCTCAGGAACCAGGCCGTCAGGTGCAGGGATTGAAGGTCCGGATGGAACACCTTCCCCTGATTGACTGAGAGCAGGTCCGGGCGAGCTGGAAGCTGCCGCGGAGTCCTGGAGCTGAGACTAAGGAGATCTGGGTACCAGAACTGGCGAGGCCAGTCTGGGGCTATCAGAATCACCTGCGCCTTGTCCCTCCTCGCCTTGAGAAGCACCTTGTGGATCAAGGGAAATGGGGGAAAGGCGTAAAAGAGGCCCGGGGTCCACTGCCTCGAGAAGGCATCCCCCTGCAGCGAGCCCTGCTGAGGCGGGCATGGAACAGGCTCAACCGCATTCTCCCTGAGGCAAACAGGTCCACCTGAGGTGTGCCCCAATGGGAGAACAGATGCTGTACTACCTCCGGCAGGAGAGACCACTCGTGGGATGCAGCCCCTATCCGGCTCAGGGCATCGGCCAGGGTGTTGGAGGCTCCTGCCACGTGAATGGCTAGGAGATCCGCCTCCAGGCTGCGCACGAGTGACCAAATGCGGAGAGCTTCCTTGCATAGAAGCATGGAGCGCGTCCCGCCCTGGCGGTTTAGATAGTACATGGTCGTGGTATTGTCCGTCTGGACTCGGACCACTTGACCCCGGAGGAACGGAGCAAAGGCAGTGAGAGCTAGGCGGACCGCTCGGAACTCCAGCAGGTTGATGTGGCATCGGGACTCCCCCGGGGACCAGAGGCCATGAGCCAGTGTTCCCCAGATGGGCACCCCAACCCATCAGAGAGGCATCGGTCGATAGAGACCGTCGGCTCGGGCGACGAACAGGATGCCCTCCTGCAAATGATCTGGAGCGGTCCACCACTGGAGAGCGTTCACATCCCTGTGTCACCGACACAAGCTGGTCCAAGGATCGCAGCGTTGTGACCACTGGCTGGCCAGTCCCCACTGAAGGGACGCATGTTCCAGCGGCCCAACGGACCACGCTGGTGCAGGCGCCATGAGACCCAGGAGGCGCAGGAAGTCCGGGCAGGGCGCAGTGCCCAACCAGAAATGATCGGGCAAAGGAGGAAAGAACCTCGGCCCTGTCCGCGGGGAGCCGCTGCTGGCTCAAGAGAGTCGAGCTGCGCCCGATGAATAGAATCACCTGCTTCGGCTCAAGTTCGACTTGGCCTCGTTGATAAGGAGGCCCAGTTGAGAGCAGACCTGGAGGCCAGATTTCTGGACCACTCTGCCTCCTTCCTGGAGGGAGCTGCTATCAGCCAGTCGTCCAGGTAAGGGTACACCCGGACCCCTCGGCGCCGCAGGAATGCTGTCACCACTGCCATGCATTTGGTGAAGACCCTGGGAGCTGGAGACAAGCCGAAGGGCATGGCTTGGAACTCGAAGAGGGATCCTTCCGCTCGGAAGCGAAGGAATCTCTGGTGAGACGGACGGATAGGGACGTGAAAAAACGCGTCCTGCAAGTCCAGAGAGCAGAACCACATGCCGCGTTCCAAGGATGGTATTATCTGAGCCAGAGTGACCATCCTGAAGGTTCGAGACCTTAGGAACTTGTTTAGGTCGTGTAGGTCGAGAATGGGGCTCCAGCCCCCCGTCCGCTTCGGAACCAGGAAGTACCTGGACACAAACCCTGGGTCTGAAGGAGGGTCCACCACCTCTTATCACCTCCTTCTGGAGGAGGAGGCGATGTCGGCTCGGCGAGCCGCCAGTGAGGCTGGGATCCCGAAGCCCCGAGGCGGCAAGGTCTGAAGGGTGGTGCCTGCTCGAATTCCAGAGGCAGGCCTCTTCCACCACCTCCAAGACCCACCTGTCCGTGGAAACAGCGGACCAGGCGCGGAAGTGCGGAGCCGTCCCCCTCAGCCCGTCACTGGGCAGGCTTGGAGGAGGGACCGCCGAGGGACCTCCTGGGCCTTCCTCCTGCCTCCTGTTAGGGAAGCCGGCGCTTGGGTTTGGGATGCCAAGGCCGAGCCTGCTGGCCCTGGCGTTACTGGGCAGGCGCGGGGGCACAGAAGGCGAAAGGGCTTAGGCTGTGGTTTGCGAGCCTTTGTCCTTCTGAGCGGAAGAGACCGAGTCAAGGTAGCATTGGACTCTCGATCCTCTGCAGGTGACCTTCCACCCCAGGGCGAAGAGGTCAGTCCCCAAAGGGGACATCCGCCAACTTGTGCTGGGTATCCGAGTAAAGGTGGATATCCTCAGCAAACCCTCGACGCATAGCCACTCGGCCGCCACCGATCTGGCACATGAGTCCCCTATATCCAAAGCAGTCTGGAGCTGCTGTTTGGCCACTGCCCTGCCCTGGTCCCGCACCTGCTTCACCGTAGTCTGCAGATCGGCGGGAAGATGAGATGACCTCATCCAGGGAGCCCAACAGGGCATGAAAAATGTGCCATGAGGGCGGCCGAACTGGCCTGGCGAAGGCAGAGACATAGCGTAGACTTTCGCCCGACATAGTCAATTTCTTGGACTCCTTGTCAGGAGGTTTGTCCACACCCTGGCGTTGCGGGCGCTAGGAAAGCGCTGTCGGTAACCAACCCCTCAGCAGAGGGTGTTCCGAAAACGGACAAGGAACCAGTAGGGACCGCATACTTCCTGGCCATCCTGGCCGGCGAGGCAGGAAGCAGGGCGCTGCCAAAGCTCCAGTGCCGGACCCACTATGGCCTCGGCCACGGAAGAGCCTCCGTGGAGAATCCCTCGGTCCAGAATCTCCGTGAGGATACCTGGCCCGTTGGAAGCAGGTTCGAGCTCCATCCGGTGGACTCCGAGATGGGCAGTAGTCCTAGGAAGGACGGCCGGCTATCGTCCATTGACTGACCTCCTGAAGACTCCAAGTCCAGTCGCTTGGAGAAAGGAGGAATCATCTTCGGACTCGGAAGAGTCCTCGAAGAAACTGCCTCTGACCTGAGCCACCTTCACCTGCCGAGGTCGATCGGGTGAGGTAACTGACAACCGATGGGGTAGACCCTTGGCCGAGAATCCTGGTGGGAGCCCCAGTGGTGGCTGTGGAGGCGGAGGTTCCACGGAATCGTGGAGCAGCTGGTTTTGGCGAACAACCGGCCTGGGTATAGTCTCCGGATAAGTCGAGGGTTGTGTCGGCCGATCGGTGACAGCCTTAATGGCGGGGAAGCGGGTCGGCTTATTCCCGACCAGGACGTCTGTTGCAACATAAGGTCCTCTTACCGTCGGCGTAATTTCGCCGAAGCCTCCCTCATCAGAGGAGGAGGGCGAGACGGCGACGCCGCTCACAGCATGCCGGGACCGAGACCGCCTATGACGGTGGGATCGGCTGGACGCGAAAGAGGTCGAGACCGAGTCCCGGAATTTCCGAGGTCGGTGCGGGGAGGTGTCGGCCGGAACCGGCACTCCCTTCGGCTCGGATGGTCCATCCGAGGGCTCCGGAACCGGAGGCACAGGCGAGCCCACGGGATCCTCAACTCCTCCCGGGGGAACCGGGGAGAGGGGAATCTCGGCTGCTAAAGGCGACAGCCCGTCCAATGGGTCGAGAAAAATCTCGACTTCCCGGTGGGAGTCTCGGTCAACTGACCTGGCAGGGGACACCGTGAGGCCATGTGGCCGAGCTGATCGCCGGCGGACGGCGGTGGAGAGGACCTTTCCGCTCCCAAGAGCGTCGACGGAGGGACTTACCCTTGTCCCTCTTTTTGGACCGAGAATAAGGTCCCTCGCGTAGGCCCTTCTCCTTTAGTGGAAGGGACAGACAAAGCTCCTTAAAAACCGTGTAAGAAGAGCCCAGAAGGCGGGATAAATGCGCGGCGAGGAAGATCTGACCAGCGCCGCCTCCTCTTGGGGCGACCATCCGCTCGAGCTGATCCGCCCGAGCCGCCCGGACGACCGCCAAGCGGGCCTCCTTGGACTTCACGGAGGAAGCGCTTCGGGGCGGCCCAGTTGTAATCGGGCACACGGTCTTGAGGGCGTGGGCCGAGAAAGATGAGCACAGGTCGCAAGCCTCGGGGTGCGTGCTCAAGGCCTAAGCAGTAGACACACGTGGAGTGTGGATCCGTCCGAGACATCTTCTGCCCGCATGGGCATCTCCGAAATCCGGGAGTCGATTTGTCCATCGCAGCCGCGAGGGATAGAAGACTGAAGTCTTTTTGCAAAATTTTATTTTTTAAATCCGCAAACGGAGAAATAGGAACCAGTCTCAAACGCAGAGCGTTAAGGAGGGAACCTGAGCTTCCAAGCGGTAAGGAAGATCTGGCGTCATGGGGCGGAGCCGAGAGTTATACCACCCGGGTGGGTGGGAGGAGCAAGCTTGAAGACCTTCCGGCAAGATTTAAAGCGGCAAGGATACCTGCCAATGAGTGTGGATGAACAACATATCCATGTCCCTAGAAGCAGGATTTTCTGCTTTTGTGTCCCCAGGGGCAGGGACGTGCAATGGCGTCCATCCGCCCTGCCCCTCTATCTTTTAGATGCTGGTGCTTACATGCTTATCCTCCTGGCCTCTGCCAGAAGTCATGCCACCGGGCATTCACCCAGCGCCCCCGAAGAGCGGCCCTGAAGGTGCTCGATCCTTCCCCCACCAGCCGTCCCTCCAGCTCCCGGGTCCGTTCCTAAAACCGGGTCGCTGGCGTTGCATGCGGAAATTCAACTACATTAATGCCAGCAGGCCGGGTTAATGTTGGTGAGTTTTTAAACGTTCTGGGGCTAGATATTCAAAACTTTGCCCAGTGGGCAAAGCAACTGCATCCTGTTTGCACCCATGCGCAATATCCAAAGGGGCTTTTGTGTGCGACAACAGGGTTAGTGCACGCAAAACAAAATAATGTATGTGGTGGGCAAAGTGAGGGGTGGGGAAAGGAATACCTGCACAATGCAATATTCAGTGTGATAGCGCTGTGCAAAAGGAATAGTGCAAGCCACTTTGTGCAGCGCTATCACCGCATGCAAAACTGACTTACTCCGGGCAACCCTGGCAGCTCCCAGAGTCACTGCAGCCAACAACCAAGTTGGTGGCTAGGGGAGCACATCTGCCCCCTGGCATCTAGTGGCCCCCCATTCACTGATCCCCATCTCCATTAAAGTAAAATATGTCCCTGATGTCTAGTGTCCTCCCCCCATCCTCTGATCGCCAGGCCGTATCATTCTAAGTATCTCCCTAGTGTCTAGTGGTCCCCCGCCCTATAATCGCTGGTCTGTAGCATGTAAGTCATGTTCCTGGTGGCCAGTGGTCCCCCCACCCTCTGATCGCTGGCCCGTATCATGTTAAGTACTTCCCTGGTGCCTAGTGGCCCCTGCCCACCAATCACTGGCCTGTAGCACGCAACCTATGTCCCTGGTGCCCAGTTGTCCCCCCATCACCCGATTGTCATCCCACATAATAAACAATATGAACAAGCCAGCAGAATGAGGCCATTCGTTTTCTCTAGTCTGCTAATATTGCAGGGTCCCCAGCTTACACTACTGACCCAGCTCCCCCTCCCCAGTCCTGCATTCCTTTCCATCCACCGCACCTTATAACCTCTACGTTCCTTCCCCTTATGCCCATCCCAGCCCCTCTTGAAGCTGTCCACAGAAGTCATCAAGACCATTTCCTCCAGCAATGCATTCCAACTGGCCACCACCCTCTCGGTGAAGAAGTGCTTCCTAACCTCCCACCTAAATTCCCCACCTGCAGCTTTAGACTGTATCCTTTTGTGGTTCAGCAGCTACTTAGCTTAAAGAGACCCTCCCTGTCCACCTTTTCAAGTACTTAAATGTCTTTATCATGTCACCTCTCTCCCTCCTCTCCTCCAGGGAGTACATATTCAGGGCCTGCAACCTCTCTTTATATGTTTTACCCTGCTGATCCACAGTCATCTTAGCTGCCCTCCTCTGGACTGTTTCCAGCAGGTTGATGTCTTTCTTAAGGTGTGGGCACCAATATCTGACTCCATACTCCAGATGTGGCCTCACCAGTGACCTGTACAAGGGCAGTATAACCTCCTTCTGCCTGCTGCAGATTCCTCTGGCTATACACCCCAGCATCTTGTTTGCCCTTGTAGCTGCCTTTTGCACTGTGTGGTAAAAGATATGTCCCTGGTAGTCATTGGTCATTCCATCCTCTGATCCCCCAACCCGTGACAATACAGAACTCACTGGCGGCCAGTGGTGCCTCTTCAACACTCTGCTTGCTGCTCTGGTACTGACATATCTAGTCACTGGCATCTAGTGGTACCCCCAACCCCAGCCTCCAATCGCCATCCACGTATATGACAAAATAGTCCCTGGTGCTATTGGGACCCCCCACCCTCCGATCGCTGTCCCCATAATGGCACATCCAGTCCCTGGTGCTAATGGTACCTCCCACCCTCCGATCATCATTCTCACAAGAAAGAACTTCCTGATGTCTAGGTAGACCCCTCCCCCCATATCGCTGGCACAGTGCAAACCACCCTGCCACCCCACCCTGACTGCTTGATGCCAATGTTTCCAGCTCCAATACAGCGACACATCCTCCTCTCACACCTCCTCGGTTGGCTACTATATAGAAAACTGGGAGTGTGCATCCTATATACTGTAGTGGGCACGCGTCTTCTGTCTCCACACGCTCCTGTGTGGTCAGAGGACACACACCCTGTATATAGTACATAGGATGTGCATTCCCTCATTTTCAATATGACAGCCAGCCAAGAAGGAAACGAGGAGAAACTAATGCCGATTGCTGTGTGGGAGCCTTATCAGCTTCAATGGCTAGCGGGGAGGTGGATGCATCAGGGTAGTTTGCATTGTGCTGGTGGTGCGGGGGGCTGCTAGTTGCCATGGGAATGGCGATCAGAGGGCGGGGGAGGTACCCCTAGTACCAGGGACTATTCTGTCATATAAGGAGATGGTGATCAGAGGGAGGTGGGCTACCACTAGCGCCAGGGACAATGCCATTAAGGGGATGGTAATCAGAAGGTGGGGGGGAGGACCACTAGTGCAAGGACTGTTTTGTTATATACAGGGATGGAGACTGGAGGGTTGGGGGATACCACTAGTGCCGGAGACTGGATATGTCATTAGAGGGATGGCGATCGGAGGGTGGTGGGGGCCACTAGCTCTAGGGACTATTTTGTCATATACAGGGATGGCGATCGGAGAGTGGGGGGTATCACTAGATGCCAGGAACTAGGTATGTCAGTATCAGGGAAGCAAACAGAAGGTGGGGGTGCCACAAGCCACCAGGGAGTACTGTATTGCCAAAGGGATGGTGATCAGAGGACAGTGGGGACCACTGACCGCCAGGGACATATCTTTCATAATACAGGATGCTGATCAGAGGATGGGGGGGACCACTACACACAGGGACATATATAGAGCTATATGTATTATAGGGACATGTTTGTGCCTCTATAGTTAGGGTTGAGGATACTGTTTAATGGTGAACCTCAGATTTTACACTTTACGAACTCTGCAACTGACAAATGGATTTGCACAAAATTTGGTATGTGCTGTCCGGTGGGGGTAGATCTCGATGTGCCAAGTTTCATTCCATTCGTATGTGCAGATTCTGAGATCCAGATAATGAAAAAAAAGCACAAAGTCACCCTTTTTTGCAGTTTTTTTCCTTTGACACCTTGCACCCAGATGGTGTGGAATTTTGGCATGATTTTTTATGGTAGAAAGAATTGGTTAACAGAACTGCCACTGTTAGTTTGGTGCCAAAATACTGAACTGTTGCAAAGTTTATTCAGTTTTTTAGTTCCCTTTATATCCTATGGGAAGTTCATTTTTCAGGATAGAGGTAAAAAGTTCGACAAAGGACTTGATCTCTTAAAAAAGGAGTTAGTCTCGAAAGAGTGTGTTCTTTTTCACAAGAACAAAATCCTTTTTCATCAGACAAATTTCCTTTTCCAGGAGCCGCCTTCTTGTTTTCGTTTTTCACAAAAAAAAAATTAAAAGCACCCAAAATTAAGGTATCTAGAGACACCAACACATGTATCTTGTTCATCAGGACTCCGTTAGGTGGACTGTGAAGTTATTTGGTGGAAGAACAACCTTGCAAAGCCTTTTTTTTTTTTTTTTTTTAACATGGTATTTCTTCCTTGTCCTGCCAGCACTCCTACTGCCCTTTCAGCTACCCACCCCGGCGTCGTACCCCAAGGATCAGACCCCCTCCCTTAAGCTCCCACGACTTACCCTTCATGGCAGGGTGGTGGGGAGCATCTCAACCCACCCGAAACAGATCCAGCCAGGGAGATGCCCTCTTGGGGGCGATGCCACGGGGTACAGCTTCATACCATGTGACCAGGACTTTTCTGATATTCTCCCGTTATGGAGGTGGGGTGTGCAATGACGCCAACAGAGAGAGCACACACGAGTCCGCACACACTCCTCCAAGCGGTGTTTGGCAAATTCACCTTTCAGGCAGGATTTGCATAATGACAGTCATATTGTTCATGAGGTAGGGTCCCCAAAACGCCATGTTGAACATTTGGGGTCAAAATGTCAAAAAATGGCCGAGTTATAAACGTTTGTTGCAATTTCACTATGCACACTTGTAACTTTGTAAATTTACAACATTTTGACCCCAAATTTGAAACATAGACTTGTTATTACCCCACCAAATGTATGTCACAACTGTAATTTTTAAAATCCTGGCTGAAATGTGTTTTCACACCTGTGGCGTAGAAATGACATTGCAGTTGCACAGAATTAAGTTTTGGTTGGAATTTGAACATTTTCGCCACTGGGTGCATCCGGTGGGGTAATAACATGGCTATGCTGACAGTTTCATCATTCTTGGGCTATACATGGATAGCTAAGTACATATATGCATCTATGGAGGAATGGGAGCACAGGGCCCTCCCACAAGCAAATTATGATATGATTATACCATCTTAAAAAGTAAGGAAATAAACTGCAAAACACTTCAGTCAGAGTTGCCACAAAAAGTAGTGAAATGTGGCATTAGAGGTTCACTAACACCCCACCCTACCCAGCACAGACCAAGAGGCGTCGGGGGCACTTACTGAGGTCGTCAACCCTAACTCCACCCATTCCATTATAAAATAAGTTGGGTGGATGAAGTATGGAGAATGGGGTGAGTGTTAAGGTTGACGACCCCAATGCTACCTCCCCAATGTCTCTTGGTCTACACAGGGTAGGGGTGAGGTGTTAGGTGAAACCCAATGCCACATTTCCCTACTTTTGTTGCGGCAACCCTAACTGATGCATAATGAAGATTTTTGCAATATATCTATATTTTTTTTTTTTGTTATTTTTAAATGGGGACAGGCACTCGGAGTGGGGGCGGGCACTTGGAGGGGAGGTGTCGCAGGGGCACAAACCTTTTGCTGCTTCCCATGCAGATGAATCCATAAATGGGCATGCAAATTGCCCCTTTGCACCTGCATGTCCAATGGGCTCATTTGCATGAAGCTGTATTATACAGACCCAGAACTACCAGCACAATATTCTGGGGGCGCTATTCCCTGCACTGCCAGGATCCATGTCGGAGCACTGCTTGTCGAATTAGCACTGTGCCAACATGGCCTTATATTCAGTTGGATAGAGCCGGTTCACTATCCAACTGAATACAGCATCCTCGGGGTCACAGGCAATGGGCAAGCGCAGCGTAAAACTTTGAGCTCCGTCTTGCCCATTTTTCAGTATCGGGCTCCTGATCTTTTGTTTGCTGCTCCCACTGTCCTCCTGAGGCCAAGTGCAGTCACAAAGACAGTTCTTAGCAGCAGCAGTGGCAAACATCTGATCTTCGCTTATAAAATCTCTAACATGCACTGCAGGCTATGAATCTCCTTTTGCTGTTGCCCTGCTCTGATGTCAGCTGCAGGGGACTTCTGGTTACAGAAAATGCAGTTTGAAAGTCAACAGGATCAGTCTGATACAATATACTATACTGCAGTAAACAGTAAATCAAGTGCCAATTGGGACCAGCCCCAATCTTGGGTGTGGGGCTCTTACTGCTGACTGTTTCTCTTAGAAGTAGGAAACATCTGGAACAGAGACACCTGCTGTAGGTAAAGTGGACTGCAAAATGAACACCTTGATATACTACACAACTGTACATCTTCATAGCAGTTACCACATTATTCTCTATTTAAAAACCTGGTCTGGCAATATGTCTCACATTTACTTGTCCAAAGTAATAATTTACTTATATCTATGTGCAGGGTCAGTGACTCAGTACATTGCACACTGACTATTGTGGTGGGAATATTAGAGGTTCTAGTCCCACCCAGAACTTGGGCTAATATGCAATATTGAAACTGCTGAGTTGCCTTCCTTCAGATGAGGTATTAAACAGAGGCCCTGTCTATCCACCTCTGGTGAATCTCCAGGCAGAAGTTAAAGATTCCATGGCACTAATCATAAGCACAGAGGGGGTAATTCTCAAAGGCATTGCGCAAGTCATGCCAAAAGCAACTTGCACCAAATGCCGATGCGCCGCAGACCCTGTGCTAGATTCTCTATCGGGCAGGATTCCAGCGGCTAAGTCCTGTGGTTTGTGGCAACCTCAGATGTGCGCCAAATGGAGGGCATATCTGAACAGGCTGCTGCAAGCCTGCAGCACTGCCCAGTAAAAGGGCCCAAGCACCCCCCCCAGTCCTGAAGTAGAAAGGAGAGCCCTGGAGTTCTAGTGGCACTCCCCAGCCCCAATACATAATACATAATTTATATAAGACCCCCCCAGCCCTGATCCCCAATATCGTATTTAAGGCCCACCCAACCCCAATCCCCAATATATTTCTCTTATTACTTTTAATATTAATTTTTTTTTTTTTTACTTTGTTTATCTCACCACCTGCAGAACTCCTTCCGCATCCTCAAGGCTCCCAGCCTCTACCTCCCTCCGTGACTTCTAGGTCCTCTCCCGTCGTGCCACCCAGCACCACCTCCGGGTCTGAACGCTCCGGAGGTAGGGCTGCCCTATCCACCCAGGGTGCTTTATCTATGGGGCAAAGTGCTAGGCACACGAGATGGCCCATGGAGAGGAAGTCAGTCCAGAACTGAGAGTGTGGGCTAGGAGGCCTACGGGCCTTCATCTATCCCCAGGAGTGGGGTTTTTCTCGTTTTAGTTCCTGACCCTCTCGGAGTGTGGCTTAGCAAGGCAACGTAATGCCACAACTCTGCCCCTTGCATCCACAGCGTCGCTACACCGGGTGCCTCCAACCACCACCAGAAGCCACTCCAGGAGCGATCGCTTCCCCACAACCCTCCCCGGGAAGAGAGAGCAGTCCTATGGATGCTCGATCTCTCCCCAACCCCGCCAAACCCGGGTCGCCGGTGTGGTGTCCAGTGCCTCAACCCTCAGCACCACCAGGATTGCTTGTATATTAATGTTTGCATGTCTATTTTTTAAATGTAGCTCTGGTGGTCTAGTGGACATCTACCCCCATCTCCCGACAGTGCCCTACCATCCTGCTCCCCCCAACCCAGACCCAGCAGGCAACTGGCACAGCCCACCTCTTGCCACCGTGGCCAGACACCGACTGAGCTCTGCATAAGCACATACTGTAAATAATCGTGGTCAGTGAATGACAGCAGCTGTCATTCACTGTGCGGCGTACTTTTACAATCGTACTACTCACACAGAGCTCAGTGAGCCGGCAACTGGCCATGGTGGTGAGAGGTGGGCTGTCCTAGTCCCCGGATGGCTACGGGCGGGGGCCAGGTAGGTCACTGTCAGGTGGGTGGAGGGTGGGTGTCCCAGACCACCAGGGCTACATTTAAAAACAAACAGACATACAAACATTAATATACAAAAATAATAAGAAGGCTGGCCCGGTGGTGCTGAGGGTTGAGGTGCTGGATGCCACACCTCATGCCACACCAGCGACCTGGGTTCGAGAATGAGCCCAGAGAGCCAGGGATCGATGGGGAGGGAAGAGATTGAGCGTCTGCAGGGCTGCTCTCTCTTCACAGGGGTGGGATGGGGATACAACCGCTCAAAGAGCGACTTCTGACGGCGGCCGGAGGTAGCCCAAAGCAGCGTTGTGGCGTAAGCCTCGGGGTGGAGCAACACATTGCCATGACAGTCTGACTCCACAGGGGATCTCTTGCATAAAGTTAAAACCCCCCTCATCGCCGATAGGTGAAGGCACCTCCCTCCACAGACCACACTCCCGTACACAGTCTTGGAGCTCAGGCTCTTCCCCCACTCTCTGACCCGGTGACTCAACACTAACAGAAAGAGCGCCCTGGGTGGGGGTGGCCCTTCCCCAGAGGGTAGACCCAGGGGATGCCTGGAGTCAGAGAAGAGCCTGTGGAACACCGAGACACGTTGGGAGGTAGAGACTGGGGATCAGGAGGTCGCTGGAGAGAGTTCGGAGGTAAGGAGCGATTAAAAAAAAAAAAGACTAAAAGAAAAAAAACATAATAAGAGAAATATTTCAGGGGAGGGGGCCTGAATTAAATACTTATACCGGGATCAGGGCTGGGGAAAGGTCCTATATTACCTCTGTATTGTGAATTGGGGGGTTGGGGGGCCAGTTGCCCAGCAAGGATCTACATATTTATTATTGGGATCAGGGCTGGGGGGGTGATTGCCCAGTGTGGCTTACACATAATTATGATTGGGGAGCAGGGCTGGGAGGGGGCTGCCTGCCTATGGGGGATCGGATGGGGGCACATTGGTGCAACCCCCGGTGGATGGCAAAGTACACTTACACCAGCTCCTAGCTGGTATAAATATACTTTGACAGCTGCCCTCCTTTTTTTTTTTTTTTTTTTTGAGAATTATAAATTGCAGAATGTGGCTGGGTTCGGAAACGGACTCGGGACATCAGAGGGCCAGCCAGATGGAGAAGGACTGAGCGTCCTAACGACTGCTCTCCTTCTTTGGGGAGAGGGGTAGAGTTTCCAACTCACACCATGGACCTCTGGTGGAGGCTGGGGGGACCCACTGTGTCGGCGCCCGTTACTGGGGGCAGGGTGAACACGGGACGTCACTGCATGCCACTGCCCCCAGGTACTGCCATATACATAAAAATCTAGGTCCCCGGCCTTGATGCCACTGCTCCACCTCCACTGCCGCCAGTGCCGGGGGGCACTCCCGTGGCTCTGGCCTGGGGGTAAGCCAGGGCTAGCCTACACTGACCATGAGGAGGGGGCACCTGCCCAGTGGCCTCGCCCGGGGGGTGGGGGTAAGTTTGGCCTTGGTGGGTTGGCATGCGGCGTAGGGGCCAAAGCTCCATTAGGAGCATTAAGGGGAAGAACGGAGGCAAAAAGCATACTGAATAAAAAATGAATAAAATCAGGGGATGTGACAGCCGCCCACTCGGAATAGGATGCTACGGCTGCCGTAAACCCCCTTGCACCATGTCGCAGCCTAGTTTTTGATGCAAGTGTAACCCCTAGATGGCCATCCCAGGGGCTACTACCCCTGCCTGATTTGCCACTAACAGGTTGAGGGGCCTGGATCCAATGGCGGGTGCCTCCACCCAGAGGTCAGGGTTTGCAATAGTTAAACTTACTTGGTCACAGCCTCTGGGACACTGCAACCCTTTCTTCCACTAGTGGCCCACACAATATAGCAGAATTACCTTCACAGTATACACTTACCCCCCAAGGCTGGTTCAGGCACGGGACATCCTGTAAAATAAGATACAGTGCAACAATCACAGTACAGTACTTTAACATAGACAAATACCTCAGGCAGTATAACTTTGTTGAAACAAACAGCTCTGATTTATTTAGGGGATATAACAAGGACAGGGAAATCAGGTTAATTAGCTTATCACTTTACTATCTACCTATGGCTCTGTGCAGGCCTATCCCTACCAGTTACTGTCCCTGGGTACCCAGGCCTAGTGGCTAGTCCAAACCGTGGCAGCTGGTAGGGGCCTTTCACACAGAGAAAAGGAAAATTAAACAGTCAGCAGTACAGTAATTCCATTTGGATTTAATGTGGCATTCAACAGGGAGCGACCCAATTAGTACTCACGACCTCCAAAGAAGATATGGTCCTTCAATGTCAGCAGGGCTACTTTTGATCTCCAAGAGACTCCTCACATTTATATGGTAAAAAAAAGCACTATACCAGGCAGGCTGCATCTGTATCCCAATCGCATACTGCACAATAACCAGGAGAACACACAGCAGATTCAGTTCCTGACAGACCGGGTGTAATTCAACAATTTCTTCAGTCTTCTACAGGGTGAGCCTGGTTTCTACTCTTCAGAATCCTTTGATTCTTTTCACAGGGCGGATTCAGTCCTAACAACAGTTACACAAGTTGTAGACGGAACTCTGGGCCTTGCACACGTTTTTGACTGAAACTGTGCACTGAAGGACTACAGGGTTTCTTTCCCCTTCACTTTCAGATCTCAAACTGAAACTCCCAACAGACAAAACCGGGCACTTCCTTTGAGTTCCTCCCAGTTCTTGACTGGATTGGCTGTCACTCACAATAGACTGCTGTTGTGGTCCAAAAGGCACCAAGTCTAAACTACATCTCCCAGAGTCACTGCCCATACAATCCTCTTGTGGCTGGCTCAGATTATGAGTCCCAAGTTCTGATTCGTCCAAGGCATCATTTTAGAGCTAGTTTACCCCACACTGATTGGTCCAGTTCAGCAGTTCAAAACCAGAATGAGGAACTAGGCAGACAGTTCTGACTGCAAAGAAAGCAGGTTAGACAAACTGTAATTTTATTATTACTGTAAATGATTTCTGGCAATCAGTTACATCTTTCAGACAGTTCCCTTTGCACTCCTAGTGACTGCAAAAATGGGTGAATTAGCGCAGCTTGAGTGGTACTCAATCAAAGAAACACACAGTCCCCATACAAACTAATTATGTCTGCAAGCAGACAGCTCTTAAAGACAGTACCAGAGGTTCTAAAACACTCACTGATAAATGGCTTAACGCCAAACACCATTCAGGCTTGGAGCATTCAAGCAAGCTCCTGGAAGTCTTTTGGGAACCCCATTTGCAGGGGGTTACACCCTTCCTAGCTTTGGGAAAGCTTGATCGTCCACACCAAGTAATACCCCATAAGTTTCAACTGCAACCATATACACTTGCATTAGGCTCACACATGTAATCATCAGTCAATACATCATTTTACCAAGAACCATTTCTGAAACATTGCAGTACGTCACTCTTTACAGTATAACACACATTGTACCATAACTCAAGTTATTACCTCTTGTACATGAAACCTGAAGAGGGACCCTTCCTATCAGTTACCTTGGGGCTGGATGGGGCAGGGGCACCATGCTGAAAGGGCAACACAAGTAACTTGGAGTTAGCACTGATGCTCAGTTTGGGCAGTGAGCTCGAGACACATACACTCCTTTATGGACAACATTGAGAGGCAATCCACAGGCCTCCCAAGGGAATCATAACTGAGGTGCACCACAGGCTTTACAGCTCGACCAGTCTTTCTAGGGGAACTGTTACAGTCTCTGCACTCTGAGCCTCATTTTCAGCATTGTCCACACTTGTCAGGGGGTCTCCATGGTGGGGAGGCTAGAACTTGGGGCACTTTCAGCTCCAGGGTTACAGTTTCTGAGTCAAACATTTGGCTCGCATGGAGCTTTCGGGACACTGGCAGTGGACTGTCAGGGCACTCAAATACTCTTCTTGTTCGGTGTATCACCAGTCTGCCCCAATCTATCATTTCCTCCCTAAGCTCAAACAGTTCAACCATGCACAATGATTCCATTTCATCTGATCTGATGCTTTGCACTTCACTTTCTGGGACATTGGCTCAGGGATGAAGCTGGGGCATAGACAGTCCAGAAGGCCCAGCTTTGTCTCCAGTATTGACTAGGGATTGCCCCGAACAATTGACTCAGTTCGTAAGAAGGATAGTATTCAAAGTCACTCTCACTTTCTTCTGATATGGACTGACAGTCATGCTCAACTGGGACTTGTGCAGGGGAACACTTTAACTCTGCTTCTGTAGGTGCAGACTTCCTTGATCTTTTCTTAGCAGCAGCTCTAGTCACTGGTCCAGAGGGGCATCTTCTGGGGCTCAGACTCAATCAGGATTTGTCCAATGGGTAGTAAATGATTTCTATGCATTGTTTTACATCTTTGAATTGTTCTCAGGCCTTACTTTGTACACTGGCAGATCATCTAGTTTGCCCACTACAATGTGAGGGAGATGGTGCCATCTGTCAGCAATCTTGTGTTTGCCATGCAGTCCCAGATTTCTTAGCAATACCCGATCTCCCTCCTGGAGTTCCTGTGCTTTCACCTTTTTATCATACCTTTCTTTGTTGGCCAGATTTCTTTTGGCAGCCATGGTTTGAGCCAGTTGGACGCATGAGTTAGCTGGGCCTTTAACTTTTGCACATACTGTAAATAGTTGTCAGCTTGAACCCCATCAGGAGAGACCCCAAAACACACATCTACCGGTAGTCGAGCTTCTCTTCCAAACATCAGGCGGTAGGGGGAGAAGCCAGTGGCATCACTTTTGGTGCAGTTATAAGCATGTACCAGGGTGCTAATTTGTTGGCTCCATCTAGGCTTGTCCTTTGGGTGCAGGGTGCCTAGCATATCTAGCAAAGTGCGGTTGAAACGTTCAGGCTGTGGGTCCCCCTGGGGGTGGTAAGGAGTGGTTCTGGACTTTCTCACTCCCCACAGAGAAAGCATCTCTTTGATCAGACGACTCTCAAAGTCTCTCCCTTGATCAGAATGGATTCTTTGTGGAGCCCCATAGTGAACAAAAAGTTTTCTCGAGTACTTTGGCTACAGTGGATGCTTTCTGGTCTTTGGTGGGGAAAGCTTGGGCATATCTCGATAAATGGTCAGTGACCACCAGCACATTACTGATATTTCTTTGATCTGACTCCAAACTCAGAAAATCAATACAGACCAGCTCCATGGGTGCACTGGTGGTTATGTTAACAAGGGGCAGCCCTCTGGGCAAAGCTTTCCTCTGTAAGCTAGCGACTAGAGTTCGTATGTGTTGCTCCACATCAGCCCCCATCTTAGGCCAATAGAATCTGGATCTCACCAAGTCAAGTGTTCTGTCTATACCAAGGTGCCCCATGTGGTTGTGCAAGGACCTCAATACTGAGTCTCGAAGGCAGTGGGCAGCACCAGTTGTTGTTGTCTACTTGTCCCCTCTGTCTACTGTTTCTCTATATAACAGTTTATTGATCAGTTTCAACTTAGGACCTTCTTTTGTATAACAGTGCAGTTCTCAAATCAGTGGGCGTAATTTGGACACATCTTTTCCTGCATAGAGGGCTTCTAAAGCTGATTTGATCATAGGATCGGGATTGAGCCCGCATGAATACTGTCATTGTCCAGCTGAGGCAGTGCACCAATGTCTATTGCAGAAAAGTGGCAATAAGCGCAGGTATGCAATTCTCAGAGGGTCCCAAGCAATCCACCATGCAGTCCACTGCGTCGTGGACATTTGTTCCTCCCTGTCAAACTTCCGGCAGGTGCCGAATGTCAGGTTCTGCCAATCGGACCCAATCATTCTGGGGAACAGGCCTCCGGGAGAGAGCATCAGCATCTATGTGGTTCAGACCTGCTCGGTATTCGAGCAAGTCATATGTAGATAATGCAGAAAGCCACCTGTGGCCAGTGGCATCCAACTTAGCTGAGGTCTGCACATAGGTCAAAGGATTATTGTCAGTTTTTACTAGTATTTTAGCCTCATACAAGGTACTCATGGAATTGGTCAACAATAGCCCACTTCAAAGCTAGGAACTCTAACATGTACAGGATAGTTCTTTCGGAGGGGTCAGGCTTCTACTGGCAAAGGCCACTGGTCTCAGGCCATTCTCGTGCTCTTGGTACAACACAGCCCCCAACCCTTGCAAGCTAGCATCAGTGTGCAGGACGAAGGTTTTCTTGGATCGCATAGGCCAGCACTGGAGCATGGGTAAGTTGATATATGATCTCATGAAAAGCAGTCTCACAATCAGGAGTCCAGCGGCCCCAAATACTTCACTCGGATGAAAATACACTCTTTCAGTCTTGAGGACGCTGACTTTTGGTATTTTTGTGGGTTGGGGATACCCTTGAGTAAGGTTAAGTAAAGGCGGATCACTCTTGAATAGTCCTTGATGAAGCTTGCGATAATAACCACAGAATCCCAGGAATCTTTGCAGTTCTTTTTAGATTTTGGGCTGTGGCCAGGTGTCAAGGCCTCAACTTTACTTGGGTCGGTCTCTATTCCTCGGTGGATACTATGTGTCCCACATACTTTACTGATGTTTGAAAGAATTGACACTTATCAATGGACAGTTTAAGGCCAAAGTCCTCCAGTCGATCAATACCTTAAATAATCTGCTCTCATGTTCCTCCAGTGAGCTGCCAAACACAATAACATCATCTAGGTATACCAGGCACTCTAGTAAGTTCATGTCCCCACTGCACGCTCCATCAATCGTTGAAAAGTGGCTGGGGCAACTGAAATCCCTTGAGGCATCCTCATGAATTCATAGAAGCAACGGACAGATAAAGGCTGTCTTCTCACGGTCCTCTGGGGCCATCGGGATCTGGTAGTACCCACTGCGGAGATCCAGCACAGAGAACCACTTGCTCCCGTTTAGGCAGTCCAAAGCATCCTGAATGCGGGGGCATTGTGTACTGATCAGGGATAGTCCGCGGTTTAAGGTGCGATAATCCACGCACATCCTTACTGTCCCATTCTTTTTCCTCACTACCACAATGGGGGAAGCATAAGGGCTTCTGGATTCTTGTATTACACCAGCCGCTAACATCTCTTGCAGATGCCGTCTCACATCATCTATATCAGCAGGTGCCAGCGTCGAGACCTCTCACGAAATGGTCTTCGTCATGCAGCGGGATATTGTGCTCAGCTCCTTGCACGCATCCTCGTCCATTCCTTTAAAGAAAACACCCTGGTCTCTCTGGGCAAGCTTCTCACTGATCCTCACTTTCCATTCAGCTGGCAGGGGAGTTGCGAAATCAAACAAGTCAGGCGTTACTCTGTCATTCTTCCTTGAACTCTTGCTGCTGGGTAGCACTGCAGTGTCTGCACAATGCACATTAGCCAGGATGCAACCTCTATTTACTCGAATGTCTCTTTCAGACACATTATGAACTTGGACCATTACCCTTCTGGCATAAGCATGGGCTCTAGCGGGCAAAATACTAGGCTTGACCAGCAGTCCCTCTGGCAATTTTCCATCGCCTGGGTGCATCCAACATTAATATTTTATTCTTAACATCCTTTCTGATACTGGACCTCTCCTGAAGGTACACTGGGCATTTGGTGCCAGGATCAGAGACTCAGGATCCTTCTTCCATACAATTCCGACCGTTCCTCTGGTTCTATATTTTCAGCATCTCTGTGCCTCATAGGCCTTCTTAATTAAAGCCGGAACTCTAAAGCTCTACTAGTCTTTGACCCCTGTTTTTCATGACACAAATGTGCCAGCCTTCTGAACATATGAGCATTTGTTCCAATCAACAAAGGGACACCATCATACAGTCCAGTGGGGGGACACACTAAGGCTAGGAGCTCTCTACTTGTTCGGCCACTCAGCCACGGAGGTGAGGAAAGACGTAAATTGGATATACCCAGAATGAGGTAGGCCTTCTCACTTAACCCCATACATGCAGTCCTTCTAATGGTTGTAAGGGTACGTCTGACAAATGCTTCTGATACCAATCCTTGAAACATAATTGTCACTTGGGAGCCACTGTCTAATACAGCTCTTGTAGACACTCCATTTACCTTTACAGTGGTCTCCATGGAGGGACCCACTATTCTGGACCAGTCTGGAGGCGGTAGTGGGGGCCTGGGCAACTGACCTTGCCACAAAGGACGTGAATTAGCATTTTGGTGCCCTCACTGGGATCATTTCGTGCACCTCTTAACCACTGATTTGTTCTCCGAAGCTCTCCTTGTAGCCTATATGCAACTTTGTCAGTGTCTTTTGGGGATTGGCATTCCCTTTTCATGTGCCCATCCTTCCCACAATTATAGCAAAACATACTTTTTGGAGTTTGAGCTGGCCGAGGTGCCACACTGGGAGCCAGGGCGGGGGTATTACTAACTGGAAACCTTGGTGCCATCTCTGTCTGCGGCGTGATAAGCATTTGGAGACATCTCGTCAGTTTCTCCACTTCCATGGTCAAGGAATCGAGTTCGGAGCTGTTATCAGCAGGAGATACATGGGTGGGTATCCCCACCCCCATAGCAGATGCAGTCGGATATAGGTCGGGGCCCGTACTTGCAGGCGTGGCCTTCATAAAGGGACTGTTTTTGAATTCCCGGATCTCTCTCAACAGTTCGCTTCATTGTGGCATATCTTTTCCTTATCAGAGCACTCATTGACTGCCAACCTCTGCCCCTGAACTTCACTTGATGGGCCACCCTCAGTCACTCGGGTCATAGCCACAGCTATTGGTGCAGGTCCCTCCGAGTGCTGCTTTTCTCAACTCCTCGAATTTCTCTCATTAACTCATCATAGGAGGGTGGGGATTCCAGTCGATTTGCCAGGCGTAACTGAAGCAACAGCAGTTCTGAGAAGGGGCAGACTTAGGATTCTGTCCAGTCTGGTTCGGTCCAGTTCAATCGCTGGCAAACTACCCTTTCTGAGGCATTCTTGCAACAATTTTTCCAGCCGAGACATACACAGACAACTCCTCCCTTGGTACTGTTGTGCATTTCTTACTCTCCACCATAGGTCCTCATCAGAATCTGGGCTCCCATACATTCTCCAAGGCCTCAAGATAGGCTTGTGCAGTCGCTTCAGGGTTACTGGCCGTTGCTTACGCGGATGGTAGCCAGGGCAGGACCTCGGAGGCTCTCACTAACCCTCTTTCGCTTTCAAGCTTCCGAGCATTGCCATTCTAGCACTTGGGGCAACATAGTCTATCCAGGTCTCCCAGTCATCCTCCCTTGGGGTGGGGAGGTGCCAGAGAAGATCCTCAACCTTCGGTAAGAGTCGTGACTAATGGCAGGTGCAGAAATAGGAGTCTGCATTGGTTCAGCCACCATTACGGGTACTGGAGCAGGAGAGGGTGTTGGGGGAGGAACACCCCCAGGTGGCAAGAATAGTTTCTTCAAGTCCTCCACAGTTTTCCCTTCTCCCAGCAACCATTTAGCAAATTTCTCCTCAAAAGTTTCAGATAGTGGTGGGGGCTCATTCCCCCCCGGGTCTTTACTGTCCTTAGTTATCACTCTCCAAGCAGTGAGGGCTCCCTCTGGGGTAATGGTCTGTGGTACTTTGGAGCTATCTATGGGATCCTTAAACTCTACTAGGGCCAGGAAAGTGTGGGTGAGCAGATTAGCGTGCCGACCCACCACCACAGGATTTTGTAAACCTTCCACCTTGGAAAGTACTCCCTGCACAGTGTCCGTATTGATACCCAGGGGGATGTCCAGGATAAGCATAGCATTTTGGGGGTGATCTCCTCCCCAGTACACCACTCCACCAGCCGTGCACAGCCACTTCTGTCGGGTACCATTTATTTATTTATTTATTTTTTTCCCTTAACAGTGGTTTGTAAATATGGCCACTAGAGGACACACAATCCCAGCGGTGAGCCTCCAAAATGTAACCCCTAGATGGCGCTATCCCAGGGGCTACTACCCTGCCTGATTTGCCACTAACAGGTTGAGGGCCTGGATCCAATGGCGGGTGCCTCCACCCAGAGGTCAGGGTTTGCAATAGTTAAACTTATTGGTCACAGCCCTCTGGGACACTGCAACCTTTCTTCCCACTAGTGGCCCACACAATATAGCAGAATTACCTTCACAGTATACACTTACCCCAAGGCTGGTTCAGGCACCGGACATCCTGTAAAATAAGATACAGTGCAACAATCACAGTACAGTACTTTAACATAGACAAATACCTCAGGCAGTATAACTTTGTTGAAACAAACAGCTCTGATTTATTTGGGGGATATAACAAGGACAGGGAAATCAGGTTAATTAGCTTATCACTTTACTATCTACCTATGGCTCTGTGCAAGGCCTATCCCTACCAGTTACTGTCCTAGGTACCCCAGGCCCTAGTGGCTAGTCCAAACCGTGGCAGCTGGTAGGGGCCCTTTCACACAGAGAAAAGGAAAATTAAACAGTCAGCAGTACAGTAATTCCATTTGGATTTAATGTGGCAATTCAACAGGAGCGACCCAATTAGTACTCACGACCTCCAAGAAGATATGGTCCTTCAATGTCAGCAGGGCTACTTTTGATCTCCAAGAGACTCCTCACACATTTATATGGAAAAAAAAAGAAGCACTATACCAGGCAGGCTGCATCTGTATCCCAATCGCTAATTACTGCACAATAACCAGGAGAACACACAGCAGATTCAGTTCCTGACAGACCGAGTGTAATTCAACAATTTCTTCAGTCTTCTACAGGGTGAGCCTGGTTTCTACTCTTCAGAGATCCTTTGATTCTTTTCACGGGCCAGGATTCAGTCCTAACAAGCAGTTACACAAGTTGTAGACCGGAACTCTGGGCCTTGCACACGTTTTTGACTGAAACTGTGCACTGAAGGAGCACAGGGTTTCTTTCCCTTCACTTTCAGATCTCAAACTGAAACTCCCAACAGACAAAAACCGGGCACTTCCTTTGAGTTCCTCCCAGTTCTTGACTGGATTGGCTGTCACTCACAATAGACTGCTGCTGTTGGTCAAAAAGGCACGAAGTCTAAACTACATCTCCCAGAGTCACTGCCCATACAATCCTCTTGTGGCTGGCTCAGATTATGAGTCCCAAGTTCTGATTCGTCCAAGGCATCATTTTAGAGCTAGTTTACCCCACACTGATTGGTCCAGTTCAGCAGTTCAAAACCAGAATGGGAACTAGGCAGACAGTTCTGACTGCAAAGAAAGCAGGTTAGACAAACTGTAATTTTATTATTACTGTAAATGATTTCTGGCAATCAGTTACATCTTTCAGACAGGTTCCTTTGCACTCCTAGTGACTGCAAAAATGGGGTGAATTGGCAGCAGCTTGAGTGGTACTCAATCAAAGAAACACACAGTCCCCATACAACTAATTATGTCTGCAAGCAGACAGCTCTAAAGAGACAGTACCAGAGGTTCTAAAAACACTCACTGATAAATGGCTTAAACGCCAAACACCATTCAGGCTTGGAGCATTCAAGCAAGCTCCTGGAAGTCTTTTGGGAACCCCCATTTGCAGGGGGGTTACACAAGGATGGTGTAAGTCCCCTTTGGTGCAATTATTGGCACAAGGTGTTACTTGTGTCATTCAAGCCTTCGATTTGCTGCTCTGTTCCCAGTTAGTCATGCCCAGGCAGCCATACAGTCAGCTCCTTGGGGCTCAATTCTCATTCAGTCTACTCATGGGGCTCAGCTCTCTCTTATACTATGTCTGTACCTCCAAATGCTTCCGGGCACTCGCCATAGCACCTGGGCAAACACCCAAACTCTCAAAGTCCAGGCTGCACCCTTCAAGGGCCAAACTCCAGCAATGACAGAGTAGCACCCCTCTTAGGCCAGGCTCCAACAATAACCCCTCAGGGGCTGGGTTGGACCTCCCAAGGGCTTGTCTCCATAATATCTCCATGGGCCTTGTTCTCCGAGGAGAGAAATGGACAGCCAAGCCTGAAGCAGCCGTTTCAGATGTCATCATCTTCTGGGGTTATATTCAGCCATCCCCAAGTTCCTTTATTGCTGGCTTGTCTTACATGCTCCTTTTCTATGGTGGTGTCCTCAAATGCAGGGACTTCTTTGGTTGTAGAGCTGAACCCTGAAGCTCATGGCTAGGGCTGACAGACTTACTGAGACAGATGATGATGATGATGATGATGAAGATCAATAAATTATGGAACAGTATGCATGGGATCCACAATCCTGGAATGCTTAATGCAATTTAATACCCATCAAATGTAAATCATGAAGGATGGCATCCCAAGAAGTTTCCTTCGCAAGGGCATTCTTCCTCTGTACCAGAGGTTATAGTTTAAATAATATCAATCCACAGAGAGTGGGATATGGATGGTGGGTCTGCAAATCCCTGTCAGTGGCTTACTCCTGTTCCAAACCTTCAGGCTGCACCTCTTCTAGCCTTATGGAAGTAAGTATATTTGTATGTTCTATTCATTTGATCTTTTGGGCTTTCTTCCCTTAAGTACCTTTGGTCTACGGGGACCTTGTCCCTCTGGCAATTCTAGAGGTGGAACTCCCCTCAAGAGGGTTCCTGTGTCTTTGTGGCACCCTGAGAAAAGAGTGGCAGTCTCTGTAGCAGAGAGACAGCGTATGCCGTACTTATGTTGTGCAAGCACAACATTCCTTCTAACATATATTTACTAGTGTTCTCCAACCCAACATAAGACTACTCATGTTAGAATCAATCATTCATCCTACTAACATGCCCACAGTGTTGCCTACGCATTCCTCACAAGTCATTTGATACACCATGATCAGTCATTAAATCATGTCTATGCAGGCTATAGGTCATACGGTCAGGGATTTTACAAGCTTGCTCAGCTTATGAATCAAGGAATGGAACTTGGCTGGAATGATAGCTGTGGTGACCCATCTGTAAGTGAATGTATGCTAATTTCTAACTTGCCCACCTGATGTATACTTGCATGCTGTCTGTATGGATTTTAATCTGTCATTAAAAATGTAATAAACATACTTTAAAAAAAAAAAGTTGTCTATGTAACCCACCCCCAGGATATAACTAGAAACAAGCTGCCTGCATATATATTAAGATCTGCATTCATCGAGCCTTTCCCGGTTGTCCCAGATCGACCCAGGCCATATAGCTCACTTCCTTCCCATGCCCTCACTCAGTGGGGGTTCAAAATGAAGCCAGGAAGCATTGTGGACCTCTCAGGATCTACTGAAAGGGTAGCCAAAAAATGCAGTACCTTATGCAGGGGCCGAGACTGGTGTGCCCAAAGGAGCGATATAGTGAAAGACAGGATTAACAAAATTGCAATTCACGTGTGTGTGTTGGGGGGAGGGGGCACTGAGCTAACCAATGAAAGAATCTTGTAACTGTGTTTGATCCAAGTAAGGTATCTGCAGAGTATCTATATTTACTGTTCATCTAATTATTACATATTTTATCTTCTATGTTTAGTTCCTGTTTGATATCTGGTCGCCCATGAAAACGGGCATCTTTGCTCATGGAGTCACCAGATTTTAAATAAACAAATTAAGTCAAGAGGGAGGACATCAGAAGCAGCAGTACAGCAGGAATCAGTCACCACTGGTAGGGGCTGCTGTGTGGAACCCCACAGTACTGTCACTACATGCACACAGCAAGGCGCTCTTGGGTGATAGTGATGAGGGGGGTACAGAATGGTTGGGAGGGCAGTAGGTATTCTCTAAGTTTACCAACCCCTTCCACTTTAAAGTGTTAACTGGAAAAAAAAGAGTATTTTTTTAGTTAGAATTTTTGGCTGAGGAAGGCACATGGCATCTAAACTTATTTTCAGCTGTGACCCAGGAGCAGGGTCACCTAGTATGCAACTGACAGGTGTCAGATTCAAACCCAAGTCTTCTGAGTCTCCAAATTCACAACTTGGTTATCTAACCTCTAGACTAAACTGTAACAGTGTTGGGTTTAGATTGGGGGGGGTTCGAAATAGATGCCCGACATCTGCTTTGTGACAGTACATTTTTGTAATGTCACTGCCAAGAGTATAAACTGTTCTGCGATTAACGAGGGACCAAAAGGAAAAACATGATGAGGCTCTGTTACCTACCATGAATGGGAAAGAGCAACAACACACACCTGAATCCAAGTTTAGGATTTGGCTGGAAGCAGCCAATAGGACCATATGATTATTACACAGCTGAAAATGAAACAAACAAACGCCTGTGAAACTCCTCTTCAAGTCAATTTCATGTGTCAGAATAAAGAGGCTCAGTGGCCGGTGGTAAGTAGACCAGCAGGCTAAGGACTTGTTGAGGGTGTCTGAGATGGCTGCCACCTGCAACTCGCACAACTAAAGATGAGCATCACAACACATTCTCTGACCACTGGGATGGGGGATGGGGATCTGGGAATGAAAGTGAAGCATCCTGCCCCAGCACCGCCCCCCTCAAAGGCATACCATTCTTCATGTGGAGATGGAAGTAAGGCCTCTGCGGACAGCTACTATCTTATCTGACTTGTATACCAAGTAACGAGATGGCATAGGTATTCAAATAGCCCATGACTTAACAGAGAAAAATGACAGTGAAAATAAAAAAAAACCACACACACAATTTTAAGAACCCAATTAGCTTAGCGTTCATGTATTTTCTGTATTTAGCACTTTTTTTCCTGTAACTGCACAAAATAACAAGAAAACAGGATCCCTGTCCCTTAGACTTCATCTGCTCTGGCAGACTGACTACCCACGACATCGTAATCTTCTGCTAGTCACATCATACTCTGTAGGGAAATGTCTACCATGTCAAGCAGAGAACTGCGATGTCAGGTGCAGAGAAGCAGACAGGGCAAAGAAGCCAACCAGGCAGTGATCCTGGCTTTGTGTTTACGTGCATAGTTATAAAGAAACACAGGTAACTAAATACAGAAAATATTTGAAACTGAGCTGAAATGTGTCTCAAAATTATGTTTTTCTGACGTTTCTCCTACTCTTTCAGGTTCTAGGGCAAATCGTCTTACGCCTGTGACTTCTGCGTAACAGTTTGACTTTTACCTGGATGCACTCAGGAAAACCCAAACCACAGTATAACTGCCATGGTATGCCACCAGTAATACTGGGGATAAGGAAGTTTGTGCCCATGCTGTCCTCTCCCCTTTTTTTGTGCCAGTGGGAAACTAACCCAGTAGCACCAACATTTGGTAAATCACTGTTGTATCCCCATACCTGTTCAAGAATGCCGGGGGAGGTTTGACTGCCTAACCCCAATGTAAGTCAATAACTGCTTGTGTTCCTGAACGTTTTCCCCAGCTTGTGCATCAGAAAAGTGAGGGAGGCACTCAGCAGCCCAATGGGAAGCACACATGGTTAGAGTTGCACTAAAATCACAGGACACAGCACATCAGGCGAGAGGCGCAGCATTCAGACTTGGGTGCCCTCTGTCTTGGGTGGGTGCACGGCTGCCTCCTGAATGCCCAGAGGGAGGGAGGGTGTTATGTGGGCATAAATATGTGCTGCAGAACTCCACCCTGCTGCCAATGCAACTCAAGCATCTGATGTCAAGACATGTAGGCCTCATGATGTCTAGCTTGAAGCTGGCATTGCACCATCTGTGGAGATGGCTGGTGGGCTAAACATGGCCACTTTCTGGGAAAAAGACAGAGAGTTAAAGGGCATACCCCATGTGGATGATGAGTTCAGAGAGAAAATCATGCAGTTTGGCCACTAGGATAAAGTATTATTTCAACTCTCCTTCCATTAGGGCCAGCTTTCTACCATCCAAAGTGCAAAGCCTCTGCTCCTCTCATCAGAACCTGAAGTCAGATGTTGCCATGGGTCCGTCATCCCCCTGGGGACATGCCATATTAAGGGGGAAATCACAGATGGTGAGGAACTGGAGAGTGGACAACCCAGCCAAGAGAGATGCATGAGGCTACTTAACTGGGCAGAGGCTTGCAGTGATGGAAGGAGGTCTTGGACCAGCACCGCAGGAGAAAGAATACGTAAGGAAAGTAAAGGACGGGGTGGGGGGTTCCACAGATACCACATCTATTTACCACACAGGGAAACATTTACCCATTTCCATGCCATGCAGTCATAGAGTGAAATTACAGAAGAATTTGACCGCTGCAGACTGAATAAAACTTTTAACGGGTTTTGCTCTGGTTTACTTTTTTGCTTTTATGAATACCACAGATGCCATTGAGCAGACCACTAAATGTTCTCAGAGCAGTTAATCTTTAGTTCAAAATAAACAAGCTGAAGGAGGAGGTAATTTTCTCCTGAAACACTTACCTCCAAAAACTCTGAATGGTCAGTGCTGTACTGGCATGAGTCATTTTCTGTATGGTCGTTGTACCATTGCAGCTCACCGAGACAGTTGGCCGAGTCAAAGTCACTGGAGTCTAGCTGGGACAGGTCGATGTCAGCAAAATCTGAGTATAATTGCTCCTCACTGCACACTTCTTTGTACTGCACAAAGAAATAAAAAAGTCTTGAGCTTTTTATCCCTAAAATGTATCTACCAAAATTACATTTATCCGGCTTTCTATTGACAGTAATCTTGGTGACGCCCAGTGGCAGCATTTGGGGACCAATTTGCTTTGAGGTTTCCCAAGCCATGTCCCCTGTTAACTAACAGAACAGCTCTAGTGGTGTGAGCCAGCTCAGCAAGGTTCAGTTGATAGTACTATGTTTTATTTTTAATTTATATTTAACCCCGTCTCGGTGCGGCTTTCCCATCTCTCTGGTCAGGTCCAGCCCCATCCCTCCATCTGTCCAGTACTTACCACTGCACCCTGACCCCATGGGCCCAGGCCTATCCCTCCATCTACCAGCACTTACCAATGCACCCTGACCCCATGGGCCCAGTCCCATCCCTCCATCTACCAGTACTTACTAATGCAACCTGACCGCATGGGCCCAGTCCCATCCCCCCATCTGTCCAGCACTTACCACTGCACCCTGACCCCATGGGCCCATGCCTATCCCTCCATCTACCAGCACTTACCACTGCACCCTGACACCATGGGCCCAGGCCCATCCCTCCATCTGTCCAGCACTTACCAAAGCACCCTGACCCCATGGGCCCATGCCTATCCCTCCATCTACCAGCACTTACCACTGCACCCTGACCCCATGGGCCCGGGCCCATCCCTCCATCTGTCCAGCACTTACCACTGCACCCTGACCCCATGGGCTCAGTCCCCTCCCTCCATCTACCAGTACTTACCAATGCAACCTGACCGCATGGGCCCAGTCCCATCCCCCATCTGTCCAGCACTTACCACTGCACCTGACCCCATGGGCCCATGCCTATCCCTCCATCTACCAGCACTTACCACTGCACCCTGACACCATGGGCCCAGGCCCATCCCTCCATCTGTCCAGCACTTCAAAGCACCCTGACCCCATGGGCCCACGCCTATCCTCCATCTACCAGCACTTACCACTGCACCCCTGACCCCATGGGCCCGGCCCATCCCTCCATCTGTCCAGCACTTACCACTGCACCCTGACCCCATGGGCTCAGTCCCCTCCCTCCATCTACCAGCACTTACCAATGCACCCTGACCCCATGGGCCCAGTCCCATCCCTCCATCTGTCCAGCACTTACCACTGCACCCTGACCCCATGGGCTCAGTCCCATCCCTCCATCTACCAGCACTTACCAATGCACCCTGACCCCACAGGCCTAGGTCCATCCCTCCATCTGTCCAGCACTTGCCACTGCACCCTGACCCCATGGGCCCAGTCCCATCCCTCCATCTGTCCAGCACTTACCACTGCACCCTGACCCCATGGGATTAGTCCCATCCCTCCATCTACCAGCACTTACCAATGCACCCTGACCCCACAGGCCTAGGTCCATTCCTCCATCTGTCCAGCACTTACCACTGCACCCTGACCCCATGGGCTCAGTCCCATCCCTCCATCTACCAGCACTTACCACTGCACCCTGACCCCACGGGCCCAGGCCTATCCCTCCATCTGTCCAGCACTTCTTACCAATGCACCGTGACCCCACAGGCCTAGGTCCATCCCTCCATCTGCCCAGCACTTACCACTGCACCCTGACCCCATGGGCCCAGCCTCATCCCTCCATCTGTCTATTACTTGACACCGCACCCTGACCCCATGGGCTCAGTCCTCTCCCTCTCTCCATCTGTCCAGCACTTACCACCACACCCTGACTTATAATTAGTTACTTACATATAACATTTTATAACCCTCCCCCACCCTGAAGCACCACATCATTTTTGCCCATAGCTGTTGCATAATCCTGATGATGTCCATGCCCCACTACATGTGAGACCATGAACGCAAAGAAGACCCAGACCCAGTGGTTGGTTCAAGTGCTCACAGTGTGTGCCTGTGATATTTAGTTTTACCAACACATACCAGGAATCATAGGGCTTCCTGGCTGGGTCTGCGGTCAGTCAGTTCCCTCACTGACAAAGGCATTTAGTTAAGTTTACCGAACTCCTGCTGATCCTAATAGCTGACACTTCTATGCATGCCGGCCCTCTGTGCATTCTACCATGAGCACACATGCTGCTCTCTATGTGCCGGCTTCAAATAATACAGCTAGTAGGGGTAAAAGACAACCATTACCCAAATTTGGCAGATTATCCTAGCAAACACCTACTCAAGGTGGCAGACTGGTGTACAACTCTAAAACGAGCACTGGCTCAGCCGTTTTTTTCAGGTTGGAAACATCATACTGTGAGCCCGTTTCTGGTGACAGATATAAAGTACTCATGCGATAAATGCCAACAGAACACCTCAATGTCAGTACAGCCTTCTTATGTACACTTAGGTGTGTGCAAGTAATTGCTTGTGTTGCTATCAAATCCAGACCCTATTGTTCAGCTGAAGAAACATAACAAGTGGCAGGATATTTAGAAAAGAAAACCGCCTGATGCTCACTAAAATGACAGTTGGTGTCTGGCTACTTTTTGCTGCCCTGAGGTCCTATCTCAATGTTTACCTGCTGAATTTTTTCTATTGTTACCAATGAATAACATCAAACAAGGAAAAACGGTCAGTCTGTAACTAGTGCAGCCTGTTCTAACAGACTGGAGGTTCTGATGTTCCTATTATCGGATTAAGTTGCCTCATCAAATATCCCCGATGTTCCAGATGGCAAAACTGAGCCAACCGCTTGAGAAAGGAGTCATACTGGCTGTTTTCTATTCCATTTAAAAAAGCATGGAATTTGCATCTGATAAGACATGCCCATAAAGAACATTACAAAAACATGGCTGGAAATGGAGCAATCTGATATGCTGACAGACAGTCTAAAGACTAATGTTTGGAAACCCACTGGTATGATGAAACAATTGGAACTGAAACTTTGAAAAGAGTTACAGTTTTTTTTTAGTTTCACAATAGCATGAAGTCACTTCAGGGGCTGGGTTACTGCCATTAATCTAACCCTAATGGCACAAGGTACTCTGCTTTGTCTTGTTCCTCATGATATCTCTGGGCCGGATCAACCGACAGTAACACAAACCAATGACTTAATGCTTACCTTATTTAAAAACACACATGCACGTGCACACAGACAAAGGCCCCCCCCCCACAGCAATCGTATCTAATGAGACAAGTCATACAGGAGCAATAATGTATTCAATACCATGGTATTTTATAGTCATTCCATAGGGGATCTAGCAAGTGGACAGGAGATGGGACTCTTCCTGGGACAATACAAGACAACACTGAAAATCTAATCTTTGGTTGCTTCTAATGCTTACACTTTCTTTAGTCAGTTTTTGTTTTAATTCTGTCACCTTCCCCTCAACACACTCACTTTTTATTTTTAAATTTCCCACCCAAAACCATGACAATCAGTTCGCTATGACTGCACCCCTGGCTGCCTTTACACAGAAATATAAAAACATAGACAAGGATGGCAGAAAAGGACCAAAGGTGCATCTAGTCTGCCCAGAGTTCCCTATCGGCCTCGGGACCTACTGTCCATACGGGGTTATATTTCTCCAGGTCCACCCTACTGCTCCCCTCCCTACTGCCGCCAGTCTAAGCAACCACTACACCCTTCACTCTGTCCCAGACATGCGTGTAACCATTTACGGTTTTGGCACCCACCACCGCCACTGGCAGACTGTTCCATGGCTCCACCACCCTTTCTGTAAAATAGAACAACTTCTTAACACCACCACCCCCTTTCCACTTGTGACCTTGGGTTCTTGATTCTGTACAACTCCTGCCCTACTAAATAATTCCTACAGTTCACCTTGTTTATTCCCTTCAGTAACTGAAGGCCTCTTATCATACCCACCCCGCCACTCTGGTCTGGTTTCCAGTAGTACATGTTCACTGCCTTCAGAGGATCTCAGCAAGATCTGCCCTGTTGGTCCCAAATCACCTTCATCATCCTGTGCAGCACCAGCATCAGCTCGACCCTGTCCTTTGTTAGGTGAAGACTCCAGAACTGAGCACGGTATTCCAGATGGAGCCTCACCACTGATCTATATAAAAGTAGTATTGCCTCCTTTTTCCTGTTGTCAATACCCCTTCCAATACACCCAGGCATCTCCCCCTTCCCTCCCAACTCTATTTCTGGCACCCTACCCCACTGGACTCTCTCCAGTGTGGTCATTCGGCACCAGCTTCTCCCGTCCTCCTGAAGCCTCCAGTCTCCCTGGTCTGTGACTCCTCCTTGTCATGACACCGAGCCCCCCAATCCAAGCCAACCCAGGAGCAAGGGGCTACCACTCCAATTGGCACTCTGTCTACAGTATCTGGTGGGGACAAGCGAGAAGAGAACCAGAGGGCTGGTAAGCCCAGAATTGGACATGGTGCCAGGCCACTAGACACACCTTCGCCTACCAATGGGAAGGGGGTATTTCTGTTTACTTCCCCCCAGTGGCCCAACAGTGCAATGCGCTCCAGCACGGTGCATGAGCGCTCCCGCCCACAGAAGCGCCACCATGGCCAATCCCCACTTGCCAGGACCCGACTGCTGAATTTACCCTCGGTTACCTCTAGGGGTCTCCAGACAGCAAGGCCCATGTCCCCCCTTCCTCCCAGGAAAGGAGAGCTGTCCTCCGGATGCTCGATCCTTTCCTCCCCGATGGCCTGAGTCCACTCCTGAACCCGGGTCACCAGGGTGGCGCAAGGTGTGGCGTCCAGTGCCTCAACCCTCAGCACCACCAGGCCGGCACCCCGGCATCCTATTACCCCTACCATAGGCCTCATTATACTGGCTTAAGTGTTTAAGAGAGTCACTAATGACTCCCATGTCCTTTACCTGCCGTAGTTCTCAGTTTATGACCTCCAATTCAGTACTCTGACCCCCGCTGCATAACTCTGTATTTCTGGCACTGAATTTCAACTGCCAACCCAGACCATCCTCTAGCCTTTGTAGATCCCTCTGCAGCTCCCTGGCCCCTTTGTTGCTATGTACCCTCCCACAGAGCTTCATGTCATCTGTAAAGAGATGCAGCTTGCCCCAGATCCCCTCTCCAATATTGCTGATGAACATACTGCAGAGCACAGGACTCGGGACAGATTTCTGCAGCACCCCACTCGTGGCCTTCCTCTCTGCTGATCTGACCACATTTACTAACACCCTCTGCTGTCTCTCCTTCAACCAATTTACTACCCATCTTACTACATCTCTAGCCATGCCTAGGTCTTCAAGTATCTTCATCAATCTGCTGCATGGTACAGAATCCAAAGTCTTGCTGAACTTGAAGTAGAGTAAATCTACAGCGTGGCCCTTATCTACTACCTTGTTATCCAGTCAAAGAAAACTATCAAGTTGGTCTGATTGAAAAGACCTCCCTGCCACAAATCCATGCAGTTTACCATCCTGTAGGCTGTTGTTCTCTGGGTAGTCTACAAAGTCTTCTTTGATCAGTGACTCCATCAGTTTAACCACTACACAGGTAAGTTTGACAGGTCTGTTTATTTTCCTGTTACTCCTTGTCATTTCCCTTCCCTTGTTATTATTTATTTGTAATTTTTGACCAGGAAAGGCACACTAAACTATAACAACTTGTTTCTAGGCGTGTCCTGGGGGGTAGGTTGCATGGACCTGTTTTATTGACAGAGGGAATGTTGATTATGACACCAGGGAAACTATCCTGCCTTTCTTCGGTAAGTGCCACGGGATCTTTAACTTCTACCTCATCCAAAGCACAGCACCTCACCAGTATAGCAGCCCCCTTGTACTGCACTACAGTGTCAGTTACAGGTATTACTACAAGTACCAGGTGTGAGGCTAGAACCCATAGCCTTCTGATCTTCCAGCCCTAGTGGTGAGTGTGCTACCTACTAGGTCAGTGACCTTGTGTAGACTGCACAGGCAAGGGAATTGAACTGTGACTCCATGCTGAGTCTCCCAATGGTGGACAGTGCCAACTACTTGCCCCTCCCCATGAATAATATCACAGTGAGTATGTGGCAGTTGCTACACACACACACCACTACATACTCAGTTACACATAGGGATACATGCAGACATACATATAGCACCGCATACGAAGAACACAAACACACACACACACAGAGATGGACACACATGAGCAACACGTACACTAATGAGCATGCCCATACTAGCCCTACTGATAGACGCACATACAGTAATACATGCAGATATACACTCAGTAATGCATACACCGACCTGCACATACAGTACTACACACATACACACACAGACATATACATACACACACATAGAAACATGCAGCAGTACATACAGACATACACACAGATCAAATAAAAAACAGACACATACATACAGATACATACGCACATGGGCACACACATACATATGCACTTCATACAGACACATACACAGCCCTATACAGACACAGCAGTACATAAAAAATGCACACAGCAACATACAGACACACAGACAGTGCTACATATACACATGGCCCTACATGCAAAGACGTGCACACACAACAATGAATACATAGAAACATAGAAGTTGACAGCAGATAAGGACCGCAAGGCCCATCCAGTCTGCCCATTTCTTTTTCTACCTTATAAATGTGCCATCGGCCTTTGCTCTGTCAGTGACCTATCTATTCATAGTCATTTGTATTGCTCCCTTATGCCTATCCCATGCCTGTTTGAAGCCCTGCACTGTATTCATAGCCACCACACTTGTGTAAGCCATTCCATGCATCTACCACCCTTTCTGTGAAAAGAATTTCCACATTCCCCCTTAATCGGCCTCCTCCTAATCTCATGCTGTGTCCTCTTGTCCTGCTACTTTTCTTATATTTAAACATGTTAGACTCTTTCACCTTGTTTATGCCCTTAAGGTGTTTAAATGTCTCGATCCATATCACCTCTCCCTCCTTTGCTCAAGGGTATACATATTGAGCTCCGTTAATCTGTCCTCATATGTCTTCTGATGCAGTCCCTGCACCATTTTGGTTGCCCTTCTCTGGACTGCCTCAATTTGGTTAATGTCCTTGTGAAGGTGTGGCCTCCAATACTGCAGTACTCCAGATGGGGCCTAACCAATGTCTTGTACAGAGGATTATTACCTCCCTCTTACGACGATACCCTACTAATACACCCTAACACCCCTAGCCTTACCTACTGCTTTAGAGGTCTGCTTGGATGATTTTAGGTCATCAGTGATGATGATGCCCAAGTCTCTTTCTTCCTTTGTGACTGCTAACGCCCCTCCCAGCCTAAGTGGCTTCAGGGTTTCTCTTCCCTATGTGCATGATTTTGCACTTCTTGCATTAAATCCCAGTTGCCACTCTTCTGACCATTCTGCTAGTTTATCCAGATCTCTTCTCATTCTGCCCACCCCATCTGGATCATCTACTCTGTTGCAGATCTTGGTGTCATCTGCAAACAGACAAGCCTTACCTCCAGTCCATCTCTGTAGGTCACTAATGAAGATGTTGAATAGGACTGGCCCCAGGACTGATCCCTGAGGTACCCCACTTGTGACTTGCATCTCTTCTGACTGTATACCATTTACCACCACTCTGTTTTCTGCCAGTCAACCAGTTTGCCACCCAGTTGACCAACTTCTGACCCACCCCGAGCCTACCTGGCTTATTTATCAATCTTCTATGTGGAACAGTGTCAAAAGCTTTGCTGAAGTCAAGGTAGGCGACATCAACTGCTCCCCCTTGGTCCACCACTCTGGTTACCCAGTCAAAGAAATCTATGAGATTAGTTTGACAGGACCTTCCTTTGTAAACCCATGCTGTCTTGGATCCTGTGCCCCATGGATTCCAGGTGTTGCACTATCCTTTCCTTAAGGAGTGCCTCCATAATCTTGCCCACTACTGAGGTAAGACTGACCGTCTGTAGTTCCCGCCTCCTCCTGCTACCACTCTTGTGGAGTGGGATCACATGAGCCCTTCTCCAGTCTTCTGGGACCTCTCCTGTGCTCAGAGACTCACTAAACAATTCTGCTAATGGCTCTGCTAGTTCCTCCTTTAGCTCCTTAAGTACCCTGGGATGTATGCCATCAGGTCCCATTGCCTTATCCACCCTGAGCTTAGAGCCTTGTAGGACCCTTCTTTTGTGAAGGAGTAGTGCTCACCTCCCTCCCCCCTGTGTCCATGATGCTGAGCCGTGGGCCCTGCCCTACCTTCTCTTCAGTAAATACTGAGCAAAAGTATCTATTTAGGATAGATGCCTTTACAGGGTCCTCCTCCTCACATGCTCCCTTTTCTCCATTAAGCTTAGCAATACCCCCTCTGGACTTTCTCCTTGATGCATGCACACAGCACTACATACAGAAGCGCACACACAGCACTACATGCAGACATATGCACACAGCACTACATGAAGACACATGCACACATAGCACTGCATACAGATGCATGTGCACACAGCACTACATGCACACGTACACACAACTCTGCATGAAGATGTATGCACCCAGTATCACATACAGATGCACATGCTCTACATATACAGAAGACAAACAGCAGCACGGCTACACATCACCGCAGGGTGTCCAAAAAAAAAAGATTTAAATCAGACTATAAGCAAAAAATTATTTATTTGTGCCAAGAACACGCCAGCACACATCGTACCCCTCCCCATACAGCCAAATGTTTTCATGCTAACTTTCGCGCTTTCTCAAGGCTGAGGTAGATTTGACATCATATCTTAGTTAAACAGTGCAATTTAAAGTGACAGTGCAGCATTATATAAAAAACAATCAAATGAGCGTTAGTCAAACAAACTACCTAATGAATAAGTCTAAACTTCCCCATTACCACTGATAAAAACATACACATATTGCATGAAAAAGGCAGTTATAATATTGATATGTATAAATAATATACTGTAAACACATATTAATTTTCTACAAGTAGGGCGCTAGCTGAAAAAAATCGAGACCTGGTTCCAAGAATGATTTAGTCTTAAACTGGCAAAAAGATTCTCGCTGTCTTAATTTTTTATCTATATGCACTTCACACAGACACATACACAGCCCTATACAGACACAGCAGTACATAAAAAATGCACACAGCAACATCTCCACAGGGTGTGATGCTTACATGTCAACCTCCTGCCTCATGAATCAGAGACAAGGCTTATAAAAATCAGGGACAAAGGGGTGACATTACGGACACAACTTAAAAATTGCTGATATCCACTCAGGAAGCTGACAGAATAGCCGGCCTGGTCGTGCCGAGGGTTGAGGCACTGGATGCTACACCTCATGCCAAGCTGGGAACCTGTGTTCGGAGGTAAGTGTGGGGCCGCTGGGGGTTGGCAGGGAGCTGGGGGAGGACTGTAGTGGCCGCTGGGCTGCTCTCCTCTCCCTGATCATGGAGGTTAGTCACCTTACTCATTCTCTACTGCCACCCAGTAGAGGCTGGATGCCAGGTCAAGGGAGGTTTAGGGGTCTGACGAACGTTGGGTGGGTGGGTGGAAGGAGCACCTGGTTTCTGGGAGCACGTGCGTACCTCCACATATGCACACTCGCCTGTGCTGCCACTGCTCTGGGAGGGAGGGAGAAAACAAAAATCCATGTCTGCCCGTGGCCATATGCATGGAGCCACCACTCTTGGACTGCGCTCCTTGTAGATCCCCAGTGGCAAGAGGCTGATGGGGCTGGGAGTAGAAGGGGCCCGATGACAGAAGTATGTGGCCATTGGGAGCAAACAAAAAAAAAAAAGGAAGCTGACAGAATGAGGGGCTTAGTTAACATGTATTTTCCGATAAAGAACAAATCTGCAATAATGCCTGGCAATATTTTGTGTTTTTAATCTCTACTGTTAAGTCAGGGAAACACAAAAGTTAGGAGGGGCAAGGTACATTTTTGAGACAAAATCAGGGACATCCCTGAACAACAGGGACAGCTGAGATGTATGATGATGCACAGAGCTCAGTGATACACAGAGCTGACAAAAGCAAAGAGGAGGAGGGCCGTGAAGTATGTAAATTACATACGTCACTTCCCTTCTCTTCTGCCCTCACTACTTCTTTTGCAGCTCTGCGTTATCACTCGCTGTGGAGCTCCCACATGCCCCTCATCCCAACACAGAGTTACTGCAAGCCCCCATTGATGATGTGCTGCTTCTTAAGGCAGCTGCACAGGGCACATAGGTGCATGAGAATGGAGGTATATGGTGGGTGGTGGATATGTAAACAGGAAGGGAGGGGGCTGGCGCTAGCTCTGCATTCAGACTTTTATGCATTTTAATGGGGATCCTCAAAAATTTCCAGAGAACCCCCATATTTTAGCAAGATACATGCAGAAGCAGACACACAGCACTAAATACAGACACGCATGCAGCACAAAATACAGACATGCATGCAGCAGTACATACAGATGCATGGTTGAAGCAGTACATAAAAATGCATCCATCCAGCACTAAATACAGACACACACGCACTACATGCACATATCACAGAGATGCGCGCACGCATACACACACTTTCTTACCTGTCATGCCCTTCCTAACAATGGCACTCGACTTCACCAGATCTTTTTTTTTGTTATTGTCGTTAAATGCAATTTGTAACATGGCATTAATAGTGTGCCAGTGATCTCCCGCTCCGATAGGCGTAGGAGGGTCACGAGACGGCTGCCGAAGCGGCCATTAACCCAGCGTATATGCTGTGCCCGCTTCGGCAGTACCGCGACCAGCCAGACCCCCAGCCTAGCAGCACTGGGTCCTGTGGGGAAGGGAGAGGAGGAGCGGCGGACCGGGAGCCCCACTAGCAGTCCGAGGTAGGAAACAGAGACGGGGGGACAAGAACCCGTGGCACACTGTGGCATGACTCTGTAGCTGGGAAGGGTGACAGGCGGTACAAGACAGGGTGGTCTGCTTTTGTTTGGCAGGAGGGGCGGCGATGGAGGAGTGGGTGAACGAGGGAAGTATGGCAGCCGAAGAGTGTGACGATGTGGAGGCAGATGGAAGGGGGGAGAAGCAGGCGCGCAGAGGGAGGGATAGGTTACACAGCCCCACAGTGAGACTCCATGTGGGCAGCGGTGTATCGCCGGAGGAGCCTGAGAGAGGAAGCAGGAAGTGAGGGAGCCCATGCAAATTTGTGGCGCGCGCATAGCGCGGCGACGGACGTGCTTACCGGACACCTCCAAGCAGTGATACCGGAGAAATGGCAGCGCACATCAGGACAACTGCTGCACCAGCCTGCGAGCCGCTCTGGTCACGATTAGTACAGGTGCACACTGTGTTCAGCGCATCAGCATCATAAGGCCGTTGTGTGACATGATTTCTAAGTGCACCGTAAAAGTGTACGGATCTCCCCGACTCCCCGTGTTATGTAGTTTTACCGAGGCAAAATGGGCTCCTGGTGACTGTCTCGTCAGCGGCCCATGTTACAAGCGATTAAGCCACTCCATCGGTGGGCTCTAATGCGATTATTGATGGGGCGGTGGTAGCCCCTCGCCCTGGGCCTCAGGCACCCACCGCCCCCACCATGCATCAATCCAGCATTAGAGCCCACCTCCGTCTTGGCTTAATGCTTACATATTTACCCAAGTGTAAGCCCCCCAATACAGGCTTACCTGCTGTGGGGGCTCCGCGTGCTGTGTGTCCAGGGATCCTGGCGAGAGTCGCGCCCGGCGACCTCCCAAACTGGCGGTGCCACTCCTGTCATAGGTGCTCGCCCATACGGGCCACAGGCAGCTGGGTGGGATTTGCCCAGCCATCAGGTGGGGAGTCGTGTGGTCTTGGGTCTGGAGAGATGCTAGCAGGGGCTTGGGGCAGCACATCCGAGAAAGCACTGGGGTTGGTTCAGCATGGCGGTCCCGTGCATTTTGTGCATATGCAGGGACCGCCCCAAAGATTTAAAGGGACTGGGCCCTCTTTCTGCCTGAGGCCATGCGGCCGCCTGAAACAAAAAAGTTTTCTCGGGTTCCCAGGCAAGCAGCAGGACTGGGGAAACGGCACCGGTCGCGAAAGTTAAACAGTTCAGCCCACTTTGTGGGCTAAATCACCCCGGAAAGGGGGCCCAGGGAACCCTTCCGGCTGGAGAGAAAACAAAGATGGTGGCTCCCATGCCTCCAGGTAATCTCAGACTGCTGGGAAAATTCCCAGCAGCAGCCTGGAGGTCACATGGGCGCCAAGGGCCAATGGGAACACCCAAGGGCTAGGGGTTTAAAAAAAAAAGGGACTGGCGCCAAAGGGGGAGAGAACAAAGGGAAGAGAGAGTTGATAGGTCAGAGAGAGAGAGAGAGAGAGAGAGAGAGTGCTCGGGGAAAAGAAAAGCAAGGTCCCACTGAATAGGAGTACTGGCTAGGAGGCTGCCCTATTCTGGTTGTATCCCTCATCCCCCTCGCTCCCCCCTGCAGGGTAAGAAGGAAAAGGGGCAGGAGGAAGACCGTGGATTGGCACAGGGTGAGGAAAACTGTGAGGGTTTCTTCCTGATAGCACCAGGGTTGACTGAGTGGGCTGGAGAAAACAGCATCAGTCCAGGAGTCGGGAATCCCTCCTCACCAGGGCCTGTGTTCTCTGCCAGGGGAGAGTTGGGGAAGCAGGGTCCAGATCTCAGACACTCTCATAGGGAAGGGTCACATCACCGAGGTGCCCCCTCCCCCCCAGCATAAAGGACCATGCAGCCGAGAGGAGGAGAGCGGACAGGCCTGCCTGGTGAAGTCAGCAACCAAAGGCCTGCGGGTGAGGCTAGAGAGGCCAGGCAGGTGAAGACTCTTCCCTCTATCCAGTGGATTGCAGTGTGGTGGACCGCAAGTGCTTTTGCCCTCCATAGGCACTGTGAGTACCCCATGCAGCTGCTCTGGGGAGACTTTCTCTCGTTGTTTATACCAATATGGGCTAGGGAGAGCTCTCAACACACAACCCACAGGCTGTTGGACGTGAATGGTTGTGCAAGAGGCCCCAATGATATACAGCAGGACTGCAGACTAAGGGACAGTGAGGTACCCACCGACGGTGACTGGTCTGGGTGCACTCAGGGGAGGGGACAGAGTGTGGATAAGGGAGTGTTTGGTATCTTGGAGGTTCGGAGGAAACAGCCCTCACCGCCTCTGTATTGGGTGTAATCATAAAACTGGCTATTTATTGTTCATCAGCTTCTATCTCCTGGGTGTGGTTATAACTATTTTGGGGAGGGAGTGTGAGTCCAAAGGATCCACATGAGCAGTCATAAGGGGAACCATTACTGATAATGCAGAAAAGTGCTAACCTGTTCTACCCACAAGAGGAGACACCGGGGCCCCACAAAAACTCCGGCCAGGACTCAGGCCTGGCCCCTTGGGGAGGTACTGCGAGAACCCCAGAGAATGCCGAGGCAGCCCAGCTGAGTGTGAGTGGCAGGGGGGCTGTTACACAAGGAAACCCAGCTAATATGCAACATTTGTTTCTTGTGGAGTTCTGTTTTTACCCATTTCCACATCTAAGTGAACTACAGTAGGCCACCATGCAATGCAGAGAGCAGCAGAACAGGTGGCTGGTTTATTGTTAGCTCAAGGGTGTTTGCTGGTGGCGATATTGGAGGCAGAGTATCAGGGCTGTTTGGAGACCACTGCCGACAGCAAAAAAGGAGGCTTGAGTGGGGTATTTAGGGTTATGTAAATGCTGCCACCAACGGCACTAAAGTAGGCGTGCTGGGACCATGTGGATGCTGCTGGTAGCGGCAGCTGTGTTGTGGCAGTAATGGAGGTGGTCCATTGGAGCTGTATGGATGCTACTGCCAGCGGCAATAGACAAGGCCCATTTGGGGCATCTGGGGCAATTTAAATGCCATCATAAATGACACTGGAGTACGCCTGTTAGGCCACATAGATGCAGCCTGTAGCGGTGGCAAGGTTGTTGGATGGGGTTGGTGGGTGCAGAGAAAGGGAAACTTTTTCTTTAATTTCTTTGCCGAGATCAGGACACAGGGAAGTACTGATTTATTCTGTGCTCTGACTGGGGCTTAGAAGGGAGAGCAAGCAGAGGGAAGAGAGGTCATAAATGCTGTTGGGTGCTCTCACATATGGACTCCTTCCTGGCAGCAGGTTCATGTCTGCTTCTATCAGATGAAGTTGCAAAACATCATAGGGTTCATCTGCTTCCCAAAACTACTGTGGTGGCATGTCCCTCGTGCTCCCAGCTGGATCTGTTGAAGGAAGCCAAGCTCATTTTTGGTTTAATGTTCCTCACCAGCGTCTCTGGCTGCAAAAATGTGTTCAGGCACTGTAATATGGCAAAGATGCCTTGCAGTCCTACTACTCGGCAACACAACAGTAGTCCACGGAGGCCAAGGAAGCGCCACATCCAAGTATACTGCCGCAGTCTGGGGCTTGAGAAGCAGTGGAAGGGAGCATGGGGCAACTGCCATGGAGGTTTTGACATGCTCACCATCAACAAGCAGCAGCACTGCCTCAGTGCTCCCTGGTAGATGCAAAGGTATGCCCCCCTAGGGGTAAACACTGGGACAGGAAGGTTACTGTGAGGTGAAGCATGCAGAGGGAACGGGCAGGTTACTGGGAAAGGCTGGAGGGGAGGGTTGTCAGGCAAAAGACCATACAGAGGGAGGGTGCAGGTGTGATTTGTGATCATGTTGGGCTCTTCAGCACTTCTGGAAACGAAATCGCTGAACCACACTTCTCCAGGCACACCAGTAAGAACAAACACACACACACACGAAATCCCTGCAAAAAATATACTACTACCACTCTGGGAACATTGATAGCTGAAGTGGACGATAATGTGTGACAGTTTTGCCAAAGTTTCATTTCCATATTAAAGATATGCCTGCATTAAACTGCTCCTTACAGTTCCTCTAATTTTTGGGAAAACTCACAGAGCAATTACACGAGATGGGCTGCAATGCCCAGCTGCCCTCTAATACAGAAAACATAAAAAGTTGGAAAAAGCATCACCTTGTCCCATTTAATATTCACATGGGTCATCCCAGCCAAATCAGGGGGCTGAGTTTACAGTGTCCACTGCATAATGCAAATTAACCATGAATGCTCAGACAGTTTGGGATGCTTTCTCACTCGCCTGCAGAGCTCTGGAATTCAGCACATGGTTAGCGTGCAGCACTCGAGGTGATCCTCTGGATCAGCTGGTAATGGAGGAAAAGGTTCAAAGAGGAGAGATGCTGGCCTACCAGTTTAACAAATGTATGCTCTAAGCAGTGGCCATAATAATTGTGTACTGCCCTGGTTTACCCGGCCACTGCTCCTTTCCAGCCCTGCGAATGCATCCCCCCACCCCTTGAAGTTCTTTGCTGACTCACTTGACAGAGAAGTAATAAAAAGACAAGAAAAATGACGCACTCTTTGTGGCTAATTTTAGCTGAGCTTCTCTGTATTGATGTACTGCTCTTCGATTTCACAAAATGTCAGCTTTTTCTGCAGCTACCTTACAGTGCAGCACATGGGAGGTGACTTGTTAATGCCATTAGGTACTGTAGGTAGCCACTGAGAACTGCAAGATAATGTGACTGAAAGGAAGAGGTACTGTCTTTGATGGATTAAGCCCTTTAACTGAATACTTGAGCTAAAAAGTATTAATTCAATGTTCTGACATCATAATGTGAGAGTTCAAGTCAGTACAGTACATTGTCACTTGCCTATCAATCAATCTACCTTACAATCCCCAAACCCACCTCTCAGCTGCTGTTTCCTGCCTCCCTAACCTAAAATGAGCCACAATTCACATTCAGCCATCCGCCCCTCCAGCTGTAGACCCTTCCCCCTAAAGAAAGCCCCTTTCTCGCCCCCAATTTTTCTGCCAGAAACAGTAGCTGTGAGGTATGGGGAAGGGAGAATTACAAATCCATACTTTACAGAAAATACAAAATAAATATTCAGTTAGCAGGAAATAAGTTGCTATCAAGGGGCTGCTGAAATTGAATTAATCAGTAGCACTAGCTTTCATGGTTTATGTCACACGAACTCACACACACACACACACACACACACACACACACACACACACACACACACTGCAATAAGGTTTATTTTTTGGTTTTTGCTGAAGTTTAACAAAAAGTTACATTTTACATAATCTAGTAGTATGTTATCAAACAGCGCAGCATATACATAAAACAATAGAGGTATTCTTTGTATACAGTTATTTAAGCAGAGGTATCGAATGTTCAGTAAATAAATACGCTTCCATTATCTAAAGTCAATCGGATTCTAGGATTTTTAGGAGAGGGTCCCAAATAGAATTGAACACGTCCATACTTTACTCAGTGATGAAGCAGAGTTTTTCATTAAAGGCTAATCTGCTCATATACTGACGTCCCTTTTGCACAGTGAGTACATGTGGAGTTTTCCAGCGAGACAAAATTAGTCTTTTAAGACCTAGACAGGCCGAAAGTATACAATGCTGAATACTCTTAGGATGTGCACATAACTGAACAATCCCCCAGTATATATGATCTAGCTGAAAAGTTAATTGATATTTTTGCATAATCTTTTACAAAGCAAAACAATGTCTTCCCACGGATGCCTTAATTTTAGAAGACCACAAAATATGTGTAAAGTTGGCTTCTTCTGCATCACATCTCCAGCATCTACCATTTTCATTTTTGTCAAATTTTTAATCAGCTCTGGTGTGTGGTAAATGTAATGCAGAACTGTGTACTGGATGAATCTGCTTTGAATTTCTCTTGCGGCTTTACAAGTGTTCATCCATAACTTGTTCCATTCCTCATGTTCAGCTGTAATATTTAGTTCCTTCTCCCGTCTCTCTTTTGACTTCACTGTAGGGTCAAATTCTGAGCAGTTCAGATATTTATAAATCCTGCCAGTGTCCCCCTTCCCTGATGCTATTCTTTGTATTTGTTCCCATGCCTTTCTGTCAGAATTGGTTTGGATTTTACTAAGAAAGGGTTCAATCACACATCTAAGCTGAAGGTAGTGGCGGCAAAACTCAGTTCCACTTGAGTGGAATTCCTCTTCAAAGTTCTTCAAATGACTTTAGAATGCCATTTGGGTGTAAAATGTCACTTTATCTATTCCTGTCTTTTCCCAACTATTTCCTTTTAACAGCTATCCTTCCAAAGAAAACATTGGGTTTTTCCAGATAGGGATTAATTTTCGTGGGAAGGAATTCCATTTTTTATTAGTTTTGATTTGTTTGAATGTTTGTACAGCCTGTGGAATGGTTGTATAATATCCTTTTAATTCAATGATGCCCACCTATTATTCTGTATGTAACGCATCGACCAGGTTACCAGGGCTGCTGCAACACTGTGTGTGCGCCTTCTGTACTTCCAACATCTGAACCACTCACAATGATAAATGAGAGGTGAACAAAAGCCCAAAATAAGCAGAAAACACGAGTCAAGAACTCGGGGGGAGGGGGGGGGAGACTAGGGCCTGGTCGTTGGACAAAAAAAAAAATAACTACATTTATTATACATGCATAGAAGTAGCACTCACCACTGCAGACCCCAATGTCAAATGTTTTCGCACATCACCCATGTGCTTTATCAAGCCCTGGTCTCTTTTTTCCGGACTCCGTAAGCCATTTCTTCTGCTTCTTTTTAGCTTTTGTTGTATTCGGCTCCAGACGTGGTTCCTGAACCACCTCTAGCCTACTTGGACAAAAGCCCAAGCAGCAGTGTAAAGCCACGGATCTTCTTCAACTCAGCTACAGGTCAAGGGATGGTATGATACCAACTTGAATAATGCAGTATCTGTATATATTCTTAACCACAATAGCACTAAATTAGACAAAGATAGGGTGGAGAGATAGAATATGGGCAAGATGATCAATAAGCTGATCATGAGGTTAGGAGTAGCGTGCAGTAAAAAAACAGATGGGTGTTTGTGATGAGATTTAAATTCTGGATGGGAGGCAGTGGTCCACAGTTCTAAGGAAAGGGAGATACATATGGAGGGAGAAGAGTGGCTAAAGAATCCATTTCTGCTGAAGAAAAGGCTAATGATAAAGGCAAAAAGGAGAGGACTGTTAGAAGAACAAAAGGAGGACCACCCGTTGTGCCAGCGGCAGGGACTGTGTTGCTGTGCCGGCAAACCAGTTTTTGGAGCAGATTCCGAATGCATTGGTGGGAGGAGGAGATTGGGAGGCAGCACTACCAAATGCTGTGCTTCCCAGCCCTGAGAAAGTATGGCACATTTCCCTTCCCACAGCACCCCGTGTTTGACTTGGGAGCGTACCCTCCTCCAAACGCTCTGCTGTGGCATGTGAGGCCTACAGTGGTACTGGTAGTACCATCAAGTGGGCTGAGGGCAAAGGGCTGGCAGGTATAGAATACAGGGGAAAAATCCTGTGGCTGTCAGAGTGACAGCCAATGATAACACTCGGGCCCCAAGCCATGGACCCTGCCGGCCACCAGCTGGTGGAGGGCAACTGGCCCATGGGACTGGCTGGACGTTCCAGCCCAAAGAGGGCTAACATGCTTCAGGAGTGGGAAAATATATATGGAAAAAGAAAAGAAGGGCAAAAGAGAGAGGGGAACCTTAGAGAGCGGAGGGGAGTGAGGTGCTGGATACAGTTGTGAAAGTAGCAATCTTGTAGACAGTTATCTGACAGATTGAAAGCCAATACACATCCTTCAGAACTTGAGTGATATGGCCAGATTTACATGATGAACTTGAAGAGGTAAGTGGCAGCATTCTGGGCTTGGAATTTAATGAGGGGGGCTTGGAAAAGCCTAAAATGGATTTGCTGTAGTCACAGCGAGAGATTATCAAAGGCATGGATTAGTCATTTGGCAATGGAGAAGTCAAGGCAAAAGCAGATATGGGAGATGCTTCAGGCCTGCAGGTAGATAGATTATCATATCCGATGGATGAAGAGTTCAGGCTCATGTATGACACTGTGGTTTCTAGAACAGAGTGCAAGGGAAATTTGAGTCGATGGGATGAAACGATGAGGGAGCGAAGCTAATCAGGACATGTGGATTGCTGATTAGGACTTTGTTTTTTTGAGACAAGGTCAAGGAAGGTGGAAACATTCAGATGGGAGGTGTTATTAATGAAGTCAAAGGTGGTGTAGGGGCAGGGCAAGTGTGTTATCAGAATGAAAGGGAAAGCACAGGGACAGCATAAGATACTGGTTTGGAAGAAGAAAAGAAACCACCACTGAACACAAAGAAAGTCTGGTTAGTTAGGTAAGACAGACACAGCAAAGTGGGGTAAAGGTGGTAGCGCGGCAAGACTGATAAGTCAAATGGATTCCTTTGAAAAGGAGTACAAGGAACCAAGGAGGGAGCTATGATCACTGGTGAGAAGATCATTCAGAACCTGGAGAAGCACCATCTCAAGTGCTGTGAGCAGGGCAGACGTGAAATTAAAAGTTCAAAAGATGATTATAAGGGATGAGATGAGAATTAAGTCAAGATAAGACTACCTTCCCAGTTTGCTCAGAAAAAGGTAGGCTTACAATGGAGAAAACATTTTCCAAGGCACTTGGGGTGAACTGGTTCATCTCCTGCTAATCTTTCTCCTTGGAGTACTTTTATTGCCATTGTAAAATATTTCATGGTGCAGCAGTACAGTAAAATTCCTTGTAAAAGTGAAAGTATTACTACCCAGACTAGTTAATTCCAGTTTTAGAATGGGCACTCCCCAATCCCAATCCATGGTGCAAAATGCAAGCAGGCAAAGTCACCCAGTTGATACTGAGTGACAGGCTTATTAGACTGTGTGGCTTGTATAAGGATGTTTCAGGGTTTAAACTGACTGGTCCTAGACCATTGGACAACCCTTAGGATTTCTCTTTTTTTCTTTTTATTGTTGTTAACTTGTTTATTCCCACCCACTCCAGGTACTATTTGGTCCTGTTATTGTGCTTAGGCCATTCCTGACCCTGCTGTGCCTAACAGGTACACTGTCCATCTTGCCACCTCTCTTCACTGATGAAGCCCTGAAGCTTACCCCCTCCAGTGAGGCTAGAGCTGGGACAACCCGGAGCCATCATGTCCACTTTATATCAGCATCAGTGGGGAGGAGGTGGGTGGTGGTCGTCATTATAGCGCGAGCAGGCATTTTATTCCTGGAAAATCTTCCCAAAAGTATGGGACAGTCCAGCAGGATCTCATGGTCTTCTGCCTAGTACAACCTGAGGAAACTTCTCCATGAGGATACGTGTCAGCCACCATACCCAACAGGTAGGGGCTGCTGCTACCCCCCATCTAAGGTCTCTTATTTAGGGTAGGCCTACAACTACAGTCAATTTATTCCATAAGAGGATACCTAGCTCTGGAGACTAGGGGCTGCAGCTAGTACATTTTTGGGGTAGGTCTGCATCTACCCTAGTGATAGCGATACTGGGGATGCTATCCTCTACTAGAAGCAGACAGCAGTGTTGTTAGTGGGTCTCAGTTACTCCCTAGCTAGGGTCAGCCTGCAGGGAGTTAGCAGGCAAGTAATTAGTTAATGGGTTTTAATGTATACCCAGGACCAACTAGGCATTTAGGTAGTTGGGCAGATGAATCAGTAGCTAACCCTAGTAAAGGTTTCAAAAAGATAAGGGACACAGCTAAGTACAGTAATAGAGAAGGGCCAAAACATTAATATGTGGAGAAGGGGCATGCGGGGGGTAGAGGATGAGTGCAGGGTGTGGGGTGGCAGTGTTTCTGGGAACTCTCTGGGAGGTAAGAGATGCCTGGTTTGTCATCATATTAGGCAGCTGAGGGCAGAGGTTTGACAGCTGAGGCATGAGACAGGTGCAATTGGTGGGGTGGGGGAATTGTGGGAGGCAGCGATGAGAGGTGCAGAGGGCCTGAGGGCTGGAAGCAAGTAAGGGGAGTGGGCAGAAGTGGAGTCAATATGGTATGGGGGCCAAGCGAGGAGGGGTAGGAGGAACAGGAGATGAGACAGCCTCCTTGGCCTCTTCCCCAACAGGAGACTTAGCCCCAGGAGGGGAGGATTACAGTAAGAAGGAAAGGAAAGGCAGGAAGGACGGGGTCCTGTGGGAGCAACTCAAGGGGTTTCCACTGCGGAACGGATTCCCTCCACTGGACCGGAGGAGGAGGAAAGAGGTGATAAGGGAAGGGGCAGTGAGAGGAGAGCTGGAGAAGGTGGGATGTCATCAGGGTAAGTAGGGAGCAATAGAGGAAGGATGCAAGTCCACACAAAGGGGGGGCAGGTGGTACAGGAAGGGCATGGGCATGGGAGAATGAGGGATAGGCAAGAGTGGGGCAGAAGGGAAGGGTAGGGGCAGGCCGGGGAACAGAAGGGTGTTAGAGGGCATGCCAGTGGGGGAGAGGAGAGGTTCATGAGGAGGCAAAGGGGATAGCAGGTGTAGAGGGTCAGGTGGGAGTACAAGAGGGACAGGACAGAAAAGAGGAGGCAGGTGGGAATGGACAGCACTGCAGCAGTAGGGACAGCAGGGGCGGAGGGCAGTGATCTTGGGGGAATTCAACCGTGAAAGAGGGCAAGAGGAGGGGGAACCACTAAACTGTAAGAAAGTAGAACGCATGCCAGGAAGGGTGCAACCTCTAGTAGCACAGTGCATGGGACAGGGAGGAGAGAAACCTCACATTATAGCTCACCTGGATATGAATGACCCTGCAGTTGCAGAATGTGAGTTGGGGTAGTGTGAGAGAGGTTAAGGGATGTGGGGAGAATCTGCAGGGTGGATGGAAGTCGGTAGCCTTTCTAGGAGATGCCTTCAGTTCTGAGAGCTATTACGGCAAGGAAGGTAAGGATGACCAAATTTAATGAATGTCTTAGAGGGTGGTGTGTGGAGGAAGGGTAAGGGTGCATTGGTGGAGGACATGGGATGACAAGAACCTGTATGCACCGGACAGCACAAGGGTCCTGAAGTTAAAAATGGAAGACTTCATGATTAAAAATCTAAATTTAAACTGACAGGGGTGGGTGGAAAGCAGGGCACACAGCACCCATGGTAACTTGAAGAAGAAGGTCGATAGACTTCCCCCCAGTCAGGACAACAGGAGAAGGGGAGGGATGGGAGGGTTCTGGGAAGAAGGAAGGGACCAAGCAAAGAGGAGGTGGAAGGAGGCAGGTCAAGAGTAAGGGGGGGGGGTCTAGAGTTATGGTGGAGGATGGTGTCTCTAAATGCCAGAAGTCTGGGGAACAAAACGCCGGAACTGCAGCCATTGTTAGCTGAGGGAGAAGTGTACACAGCAGTCATCACAGAGACCTGGGCCAATAAAATTACAATTGGACGACATAGCAATTCCATGTATAATGTGTAGAAAGGATAGGGGGACATGAAGGGGGGCTGCGCTGTATGTAGAAGGAGGGATTACTTACAGCACATAGGAAAGGAGGAAAACCTAAAGTTTTGCAGGTGCAGTACAATCCATTAAATGGAAATTAAGGCGAGGAGGGGTGTTGTATGTGAAGGAGGGATTACTTGCAGCGGACAGGAAGAGAAGAAGGCCAAACCTAATGTTTTGTGGGTACAAGTCCAATCTATTAAAAAGGAGGAAACCAAGGATGGAGGTAGTCTACGAACTGCTTTCCCAGGATAAGGAACTGGACAGGGTATTGGGGTCCCAGATCATAGATAAGTCTAGTGGTGTTGGGGGGTGTAGTAATAACAGGGGATTTCAATCTACCAGGGGTGGAATGGAAAATCCTTGCTGCCTCCTGCAGTAGGGAAGCAGTACTGCTGGATGCTTTTCAGAGTGTTTTCCTGACTCAAGGTGTCATGGAGCCCACTAGGGAGAGGGCCGTCCTGGATCTGGTCCTGTCCAACTGTGCACACACTCAGGATGTAAGGGGTGGATGCAATGCTTGCAGGAAGTGACCACCACATGGTCTGGTTCCACCTTGACATGGGCAGAGGGATGGTCAGGACCAAGACAAGGATCCTGGACATTCGGAGGGCTGACTTTGGTAGAATGGGAGAAGTTCTGAAAGGACACCTTGCTGGGATCAGAGTGGGGATGGATGTGGAACAGAAATGAGCTATAAATAAAGGACTGATTGGGGTTACTAGTGATTGTGCCAAAATCAAAAATAAGAAAACTAAGGCCAAAAAGCCCAGCTGATTTGGTAAGGAAGTGGAAAAAGTGGGGGACAAGAGGGCATCCTTTAGATAATACAAGCATACTCAAAAGGAGGAGGATAGGGTGTACTACAGCGCTAAGTCAAGAGAAGCAAGCAGGGTGGTGAGGGAGACAAAGGCCATGAGAGAGGTACAGCTAGCCCAGGGGTAAAAGTGAGTGAGAAGGTCTTTTCTGGATATATAAGAGAGAAAAGAAACAAACGACAAGCCTGTAGGGCTAAAAAAAAAAAAAAAAAAAAAGGTGGGGGACCTGGGCAGAGGGTAGTAAAAATAAAGCAGAGGTGCTTAATGGGTATTTCTGTTCAGCCTTCACTAAGGGTATGCAAGGGCATAAGGACGCTAAAGGTGGATGAACCACTAGGGCTAGATGGCATGCATCCAAGGGTCCTTAGAGAACTGGATGAGGTTGTGGTGGATCCTCTGGCAGACCTGTTTAATGCCTCTCTGGTGTCCAGAAACTTGCCTTAGGGCTGGAGAATGGTGCATGTGGTGCCTCTACTAAAAGTAGGCCAAGGGACTAACCACGGAACTACAGACCAGTCAGCCTGACCACAATAGTGGGTAAACTGATAGAGACCATCCTGAAAGAGATACTCCTAGACTTTCTGGAGAAAATGGGCTCTAGGACAAGAGTCGGCATGGGTTTGGTTGGGGAGGTGCTGCAAACTAATCTAACAGACTTCTTCGATTGGGTCACTAGGACAGTGAACAAGGGCCAAACGGTTGATGTCCTGTGTCTGAACTCCAGCAAGGCCTTTGAATTGGTGCCTCATAGGAGATCAGCCAGGAAGCTAGAAGACCTGGGGGTGGGGGCTAAACTCGCAAGATGGGTCAGAAGCTGGCTGCAGTATAGAAGCCAAAGTGTGGTAGTCAGCAGTGAATTCTCAGTTGCGAGGCCTGTGACCAGTGGGGTCCCACAAGGTTCAGTGCTCGATCCAGTATTGTTTAACATCTTCATAACCACCACAACGTAACCCAGATAGACCATCTATGGGTAGCTGGTTCATTCCACTGGGCTGTCACACAGATGAGGCACACTGATGAGTCTTGGTAGGATGAAACACGTGTATGTGTCTTCTGTTAGCACCCTTTGCAGACTATGTGAGAGGCTTTTCGGCACCATGCATTTTTGCTTAAAGTTGAACCAGCATAATAGTCTGTGGTGATTTGCACATACAGCCCATGATGCTTTGCATTATGGTGGTATTTGTGATTTGTATTTCTTTGAAACTTGGATTCCCGGCCAGTGCCTTTTGGGGTAACCATTGACTCAGTGCTTGCCTGCTGAGGTTCTTTGTCTTTTACCTTGTTTTTTGGTTTTATTGGGCTCACCACAGTGTAACCCAGATACACCATTTTAGTGTAGCTGGTTCATTCCACTGGGGTGTCACATAGATGAGGCACACTGATGAATTCTGCTAGGATGAAACACATGTATGTGTCTTCTGTTAGCACCATGCATTTTTGCTTAAAGTTGAACCAGCATAATATTCTGTGGTGCTTTGCATTATGGGGGTATGTGTGATTTTGTATATCTTCATAAGTAACAACATAGACGGGATCAAAGGTAAAATTTGCCTCTTCATGGAGGACATCAAGCTCTGTCAGAGTGTACACAGAATAGGGAAGACAGGAACTCAGGAAAGACATGGCTAGTCTAGTAAAGTGGCCTGGCATTTGGCAGCTGGGGTTCAATGCTAGAAAGTGTAAAGTTATGCACTTGGGGACGAAGAAACTGGGGATCAAATACAGGCTGGGTGGCATGCAAGTAACCAGGTCAGAGAAAGAAAAAGACCTGGGTGTAATAACCACAGGTGACCTCAAACACTCAGCACAGTGCAAGAGAGCAGCAGCTAAAGCAAATAGGGAGCTGGGCTGCACAGCCGGGGAAATTACCACCAGGAAGGCAGAATTCATTCTGCCGGTGTACAGCTCACTGATAAGACCACACCTAGAGTACAGGGTACAGTTTTGGTGCCTGTATCTTTAGAAGGATATCAATTTGCTGACGATGGTCCAGAAAAGGGCAACCAAGATGATCCAGGGCGAGAAAGGCAACACATATGAAGAAAGGCTCATGAGCGCAACATGTGCTCTCTTGAGAAAAGAAGGGAGAGGGGAGACATGATTGAGACCTTTAAGTACCTTAAGGTATTAAACAGGGTGAGCACTGAGGGCCTCTTCAGTCTTAGCAGGAACAAGAACAATACCAATACCAACTGGGGGGTGATCACAGGCTACAGCTGGTGAAGGGAAGGTTCAGGAGGGAGAGGAGGAGCCACTTTTCACTGATAGGATGTTGGCCAAGTGCAACAAACTGCCAGAGAAGGGGATATTGCTAAAAACAATGGACAGCTTCAAGAGGAGGTGGAACAGAGTAAGGGGAAAAGCTGCGGGTAGAAGGGGGGCAAGTGGGGGAGGTCAAAAGAGAAAACAGGGAAGGGTGCAGTGCTCTTTTTAAATACACAGGGAGCTGCACAATCGACCAGCCTAATACATAAGGAGCTGTATAATCGACCAGCCTAGATAGACTGTAAGGCTTGTTCATATGTTGGCCTGTGGAGAAGGAGACAACATTGAGCAGTAACTCACCACATCGAGATCCTTTGCAAATCACAGAAAGCACTGCAGAGCAGGTGGCTGCAACCCATCCTACCAGGGCCTGCGTACGCTGACTTTTCCCATGGCATGGGACTCAATATTGAGATTCGAACACAAGTCTCTTCATGCAATAGAGCAGCCCACTATCAGCCAGTAACACCATGCTGACTCTAAGATTTCTTCACCCTCTCGATATTCTAGTTCAGCTCCTTCGCATTATCTCTTTACCTTCTACTAATTCCTCAGATCGTCTAACTCCTGTTCCTTCCTAATCTCTCCCTGTAAAACCTCATCTGGGCAGACTTCTCCCACCTCCCCTTGCTCAAAAAACAACTTTTCTCCTTTACTCTGCTCCTCCTCCTCCTCCTTCCTTTTTATGTTGCTTGCACGCATGTGCAAGAAACATAGTGCCATCATCTGAGTTTTCGGAGGTGTGGCATCCGTCTTCCAATTCAGTCCGTGTGTTTGTAGGCACAGCCCCAGTTCCCCAATCACTGCTGTAGCTGTCTATGACAGGAGTTGAAAATGCAGTGGTCATACAGTTGAAAGGGGGAGCTCCGCCTCAGTTAGCAGAGCTCCCCCTCCACACATGCGCATACTGCGTGCTCATGCCTTCCCCCGCACCTTTGCTCTCACGACGAGGGTGCCCTATCCCCGTCGGCTCCACGCCCCCAAGCTTTCTCTGGTGCCACGCTGGGAGCCCACCCAGTGGCAACATGTGTATGAGGCTGACGGGGTGCCCAATCCCACCCGCCCCACGCCCCCAAAGCATCCAGGTGCTACGCTGGAGCCCACCATAGCGTGGCAAATGTGTTATGGCTGACGGGTACCTAATCCCCGCCGGCCCAGGCCCCCAAATAGCCTTCCAGCTGCCATGAGAGCCCACCCCAGCGTGGCAAACATCTCTCATCTTATTTAAAAAAACAAAAACTGTAAATACAAAACTGTCCCCGGCGCTTCTCCTTGCCCCCCACCACAACCCGCACCCACCCACAGCGCACCTACCTCCCAACACCCCCTCACCCCATACTTACTTCTGAACCTCAGTGCGACTATCTTCGGTGGACCAGGAACACGTCTGCACTCTTCAAAGCCGACCGCGAACTGAGGAAATGTCGGTAAGCTGTATAATGGGATAGTTAGTTTTTTTTTCCAACTTTGCTGCATATCTCAGGCATTTTTTGGAATTTTGGCACCAAATTTTCAACATGGGGTTTTTGGTACCCCTCCTCATGAATTCTGTCACTGTCATGGCGTTAATCGGGCCCGAAAGGTGATTTCTCGGTCACTGCGCGAACTCTCCTTTCGGGACCGATTAACGAAATGACAGTGCCAGTGTTCATAAGGTGGGCTCTGAAAAAGCCTATGTTGCAAATTTGATTAAAAAATTCCTAAAAATGACTGTTTTACGAGTGTGCATTATGTAGTTCCTACGCACGCAGTAAGTTCGCGAATTTTTAATATTTTCACTCCAGATTTTTGACACTGCCATTTTACCACACCTCCTTATGAGCAGTACAGCTGTCATTTTTCACGTCACCCAAAATGTGTTTCCATGCATGTAGCGCACAATGGCGCAGTCGGTGTGCGCAATCAATGTTTGGGACAGATTAAGAAAATCATAGTGATACTTTTCAGCAGCAGAGGTCTTAAAATGGCTATGTTGAAAATTTGGTGAAAAAATTCCCTTTGGACGATCTGCAATGTTACTAATGAAGACACTGAACAGGACTGGCCCTAGGACCGATCCCTGCAGCACCCCACTGGTCGCCCCCTCTCCCTAGACTGCACAACATTTACCACCACTCTCTGCCTCCTGTCTGCTAGCCAATTTCTAACCCAATTTACCACCCTTTCCCCCATGCCCAGCCTACCCAACTAGTTTATCAGCCTCCTATATGGGATGGTGTCAAAGGCTTTGCTGAAATCAAGGTAAGCGTTGTCCACTGACCCACCCTGATTCACTTCCTTTGTCACCCAGTCAAAGAAATCAACCAGATTTGTCTGACATGATGTCCCCACTGTGAATCCATGTTGTCTATGGTCCTGGGCTCCGATGACTTCTAGGTGCCCCACTATCCTTTCTTTAAGCAATGTCTCCATGATCGTCCCCACTACTGAGGTGAGACTGAACGGCCTATTGTTCTCTGCCTCCTCACTGCTGCCAGACTTGTGTAGAGGGACCACATGTGCCCTCCTCCAATTCACCCATGTTGAAGGACTCGGTGAACATGGCTGCCAGAGGTACTGCTATCTGCCTTCGCAGTTCTCTTAATATCCTTGGGCATATACCATCTGGATCCATCGCTTTGTCCACCTTCAATTTAGTGAGCTCCTGCAGGACTCTTCTGCCTTTGAATGGACTATTGTCCACCTCTTCACCCCCTTGGCAACTGCTGTACTACTGTGGCCCTTGCTCCTCCCACTCTTCTCTGAATACTGAACGGAAAGACACAGTGGATGTCTTGGGAGGAGGGCATGGAACTATTACTTCCGAATACCTAAACAGCACATACAAGCAAGCAACATTCGGCATTGACAAATGTTTGTTTAAATCTGTTTTGTAAATTATCTTCTCACTCCTGCAACTAATCCCCCTTCCTCCTGATCAGCTTTGGCACCTGCTTCCTTGTAACATTTCGTAACCTGTTTTCCGCCTGTAATGCTGCCCTGCCTTGCACTGTAATTACTACCTGTTACATCACCTGGTTTGTTATGCATATGTCTTCTGTGTTTTTTCTGGATTATGTATTGTCTTTGTTTTATTACCTTTATTTCTGTAACTACCCCCCCCCACCCAGTTGAAACAAGTTATTTCTGTTTTGTGTGCTTTCCTTGACAAAACTTATTAATCACTCAATAAATGAACTAAGATCAGTCACTGATGGGACTGACGATAGCACATTTCTGCCATACAGTCAAAAGCCCTCGGTTTGGGAGGTGCACATGTTGGCAGAAAAGAGAAAGCTCAATTAGCAAGATCAGCTTTCTGCTTTGGCCCAGCTGTAAGGCGCTCACTTCAGTTGCAGGGAGTGCTCTAGAAAGTCACAGGTTCAATCCCCAATACCTCTTAACCTCAGGTATCTTACATTCTGGGCTGGTGGAGAGCTCAACATGCTGCAGACGCAATGCGTTCATACACAGGAGGCAGTGCAGTCAATGGTTAGAGCACAGGGCTGAGACTCTCACCCTTGCCACTGCCCAATGCTTTAACAGTCACTGCTGCACAGCAGGAGGGGCAGACAAGATGGACTCACCCCTCTTCCACTGTATGTTTTTATGCAAGAGAATTACTAAATGGCACCCTCTATTTGGTTCATTGCAGCAGTTCTTAAGTCTCAAACTCTGGAGGCCTCTAAGAAGGGTCCCCAGGCCTCACTCTTAGTTTTTTTCATGCCAAACACCATAATCTATCAAAAAATGTTTTCATACCCTACAAAAAAAAAAAAAAAAAAAAATCAAGCTTTTGCTGTCTTTTCACATGGTTTGTTTTACCGTTACGGTATCCCCAGTTCCATTATTAAACAGGGCTCTAATGGCCTCTGCGGCTGCACAAGAAGTCTTCTGTTGCTTCATGCAGCCTCAGTGGTTTGGTTTAACAAAGTTAGACATATGTATTGAAGATGGTGCTCACCTGGAGAGGGGTTGATTTGAGCTAATCAAAACTGGTGGCATTCGGGCCAGAAATAGATTATAAATTTCAGGCATGCAGAAATTTACAGTGGCCTGCTGGGAAATGTATTTTTGAGACATAAATTAATGTTTGTAACAGTGTAGCATATAGTACGTCCCACATCCAAATACTAGCTAGAAATGAGTGCACACAGCTCTCTCCCCTCTTCTTGACCCCCCCCCCAGGTCAATCATAACTCAGTTTAACAGTCCGTTTATCAATAAGTCCCACCAGCCAATCACTTGTCACTTTAGCCAAAAGGTCAAGTGATGTCTGTTTCGACCCATGTAAACTCTGTTCTTTATCAGCCAATCTGGTATGTCAGGAGCAGTCCAATCGAGGTTATAAATACAGTTGCCATTCCATGAACAATACACACAGCGGCGACTTCAGTATGTGCACCGGCTTCTGTGTGCAGTACATTGCCCTTGCTATTGCTGCTGTCCCAGTGGAGGCCATTCAATGGCTTTACAGGATGCTGGCCAGTTGGGACAGCAGCAGATGACATCCTCTGGCCGGAGACCACAGTTACTGACCTCAGGCCAGTGGACTACTAATAAAGTCAGCCTCTGCTGGAACACAACAACCTCCACCTCTGTGAACGAAGTAAGATAAAGCCATGGATATTTATTTAAAAGAGATTTACCAGGAAAGACATACTGAGTCGTGAAGCTCATTTCCAGATCCGTTCTGGGGGTAGGGGGTACTAGATGAATACAAACATATAGAAGCAAAGTGATACAATAATACACCATATGTGCAATAAAATACATTAACAAATAGACAAGTGATACTAATGGAGGACTATAATAATCAGAAGAGGGGGTCAACAGGCACTCACAAGACTAAAATCAGAAATACTGGACAGAGTAAGTGGGTGAACAAGAACAAGAAAGGAGAGGGAGAGGATGAGGGTGAGGTAGGGCAAAGGGTGAAGTATGGGAGAAGAAGTAGAGAGAAGAGGGGAGGCAGAATAGGGTTACAAAGTTAGGAGGTGATGGAAGGGAATGGAGTGTTAAGGATAGGATAAGGGGAGTGGAAGGGGTAGAAGGGTATAAAAAGGAGACGTGAATGAGAAGAAGGGTGGGAGTTGAGGAAGTGTGTGGGAGAGAAGGGGATGGGGTTGGGGTAGAGTGGTGAAAAGTGTAGTGGTTGGGGAGGAAGTGTAGAGCATAGGGCTAAAGGCATTTACAAGAGGGGGCAGCGTGGTCTTGGAATAGAGAGTATAGAGAGCGTTTGGAAGGGGCAGAGTGAATTGGAAGCAGGAGGGAGTTCCAGAGATTCGGAAGGCAAAAGGAGATACCAGATTGGCCAGCCAAGGTTTTACAAGACGGGAACAAAAGGGAATGGTAACCTGAATTATGGAGGGTATATAACAGGGTGGGGAAGGGAGAATTTAGAGACAAAACAGTTGCTAAACTAAAAAAAAAAAAAAAAAAAGTTACAAAGTTTCACAGAGCCAGCTCCATGGTGTCAAGTGATAGGGAAATCGCTCTGACAAGCTGGGGACCCAGGTTCGCACTTCAAGTACGGGACATCAGGATTGGTGGGTGGCAGGGAGGGTCTAGAGTATATGATGGATGCTCTGCTCTCTTTCTTGCTGGGGAAGCATGCTTGTCCACTGCCACTACAGTGGCTCCTGGTGCTGGAGGTGGATTGACGGCTTGGGTGATCACTACTCTGGCCCCCCCCACCACCGCCCCCCCAAGTGTGCCTGAGATCGTGGAGGAGATAGGGAGAAAAACATGGTGGAAATGCAGCACTGTTAGCCAGGTGATGGTCTGCCTGGTCCCCCCCCGCATGCCAACAGACCCCTACAGCCACCACTGGAGAGCCCCTTCAGCCCACAGTGTGAGTTAGAAAGCACCTCCTCCTCTAAGGCAAAGGAGGTCCCTGCCCCCAGCTGGTACCTGTCAGCAACAGGGAAGAAACGGTGCAGTACACATTACTCCACCAGGCCAGAGGAGGCCTTGGCAGAGACAAGCCAGCCCCACGTGACATGGGGGACATCTAGAGGTCAGGATGGCACCTATGGTGGCACACAGGGTGGCTGGAGCAGCTGAAGGAGTAAGATGCAAGAGGGTCGGGAGGAATGTAAAAAAAATGTTTGTCCGGATGCACACAAGGAGTTAGAATGGCAGTTATGAAGAATGGGATGGAAGCCAAAGGCAGTTCATGGCCTCAGATATGGAAATGCTAAACTTTTGTTAGAAACACGTTAATTACCCAGTACGCTGGATTGGGGGTTACTATTTCTACTGCTTTCCATTATCAAGGAAGATGGACAGTAATTATAAAAAACAAAAAATGGGTAGGTGTGTGAGGGGGAGCGTCGGAAGAGCAGTTTACACACTCCCATAAACCACAAAACCAACAAAATATTTATACAAGCATGAAAGAAAAATCATGCTGTCTTCTGCTCCATCTAGCCTCAGTCGCTCTTGTACACACAAAAGGATGTTCAGCGCAGTGCTCACAGCTAAAAATATCCACCTAATTGCAGGGAGCTGATAAATCGCTACCCCGTTACTCATCAGCTCCAGGGTTACACATAAAGACCAGAGAGCATTACAAAATCATTACATGAATGCCAGTGGTAAGGCTAGGGGGAAGGTGTAGTATCCATCTCCACCGGTGCAGCACAGGAGAAAGACGGTATGTTATCATATGGTTCAAAATGTGCAGTGGTCCTGTGATTAATGGGATGACCCCCAACACACACACACCCCAACCACCACTACCAAAACTCAAGGCTGGCACAGAAAACAGTCTCTGAGATACAAAAAGTCAGATGCACAGTTTTCATGGCCTTTGGTCCTGGAATGACAATCGACTGCTCTTGTGTGGGGTGGGTCACTAACAAGGAGTTCCCTGCACACCCACCCTCCAGCATGACTACAGCGGCAGAAAAGCAAGGATCTGTAGTCAGAGCGACGCAAAACCTGTGAGTGGCAAAAAATGATGGCTCCCCCAACATCAAAGAAATAGAAGAAATTCTAAAAAGGTAAGGGATGCCCTATGCTGCAATGTTGCCACCTGTCTGGAGGCAGCAAGGAAAGACTGGTGTACTCTGCAGGAAGTAAGAGGAACAAGAAAGTGTATGTGGGGGGGGGAGGACTCAAGCAAAACTTCTGGAGCCCCATTCATGGCCCCAGGGGTGGATGGCGATATTCGGCGTGCAGTGAGCTCCTGTACCACCACCCACCAAAACTGCCATACACAAAGTGGAGCTGCTGTCTGCAGAGGCCGAATTTTCCCTGCGACGATGGGGCTGCATATGATCCTGCAGACTCACGTTCCCAATGTAAGTGGTTGCACATAGGCTGTACAGCCACTAGCATGCTGGAAGAGTGGCTGCAGCAGACGTCAACCCACGGCATGACACCAGGAGTAGGATGCCATGTCATGCCATAGCCTGTGCCCCAGGTTACTCTACACTACCACCAATATTGTCCCACCACCCTGTTTCATTAGGCTCGCTTCTGGGCAGAGTTGTCAATTTATTTGGTCTCTTAGCAGTCTTTGTTAGTGGTCCAGTGCACCCTAACCCACTCCCTTTATCCAGATTAACTCGCTGGCATTTAATAGACCCTCGCAGCCCCATCATTTTCCCTCCAGAAAAAACGATGTGGCTCGCAAGGCAGCGACCCCTTGAAGAACTGCTTTCAACAACTGCGGTCACAGCACCTTGCAATGGGGGGATGAGGTTGCCAGGGTGTCGCCATGCATGGCACAGGGCCTCTATACATACCGGTGCCCTCATTTCTGGGGCTTTCCTTGCCCCTTCCCCTTGACTTGCGCACCAATCTGTGTGTTAGCAAAGATATTTCTGCAGCCCCACTGTCTTAGTCCAAACTGGTTGTTAGTCTGATATCACAGTTCTCTGTTTATGACATTTTAACTGTTGCCAAGGCAAAAGACTGAGACGTCACAAGCAGAGGATGGTGATGTCATATGTAGACAAGCAGCCAGAGCAGACAGAAGTTTAATATACAGCCTGTTTTCCAGCTGATGTGCATCTGTATAAAGACTAGGGAAAGGTAAATACAGAAAATATATGAAATAAGCCAAAATGTACAAATTGTTTTTTTCATGTCTCAAGAGGAGCCAGGTATTCTTTTAAAAGAGCTCTTATTAAATGTATTCATTTGCTGCACACCACTTTCTGACAGCATTATTTATGACTAACTGATAATTAATGACGTTCAAGGAATACGCTGTTTGCTCACTGAGGCAATGTGTTTTAGCAGGTCTCTGGTACATCTGTGAAGCCCTGTTCCACTGCCAAAGCTGAGAAGCTGACAGAACTGCCCCCATGCAGTGACTTTCAGCTGAATTAAAGGAACAGGATACACATACACACATCTATGCCAAAATAAAAATGGAATACCTCGTTCAGATTGCAAACCAGGGCCTAATTTTCAAAGGCAGGGAGATATGCCCATGACAAAGTCCTCGTACAAACTTACGGTGTGGGAAACACCTTCGCACTGGCAAAAAATTATATTTTCAGCATTTTGTTTGGCACAGATGACATTTTCCATTTTTGAGCATGTTTCGTCTGGGATTACCAAGCATAACATTTTTTATCAACTACGCAAGAAAATCTGCCCAAGCTGCCTTAAGATGTGGAAAAGGATGTAAAAAGGCAACCTTTTTGAAAATTGTGAAAAACAGTTGCCACACATGTACAATTTTTCCACTTTTAAAAAATGTAGCCCTTTTACGTTAGGTGATCTTTCTCACTCTCTCCTCTCCCCTCTCCCCGTTTCTACTTCCTGTTCATTTGTTAGCAACTGTGAACTTTGTCCCAGATCCACTTAGACACGACAAGGAAATAACAAAAAAAATAAAAAATAAAAAAACCTTGTTGAGATCTGGGGATCCTGCCAGCAAATATCCACAGAAGCAACATTTAAATGAAAGACAAAGAATGTCTATGCACAAACACTAAAGCAATGGTTACCCCAGAGGGCATTTGGTCGGGAAGCCAAGTTTCAAAGAAATGCAAAATCACACATGCCCCCACAATGCAAAGCATCATGGGCTGCATATGCAAACCACCACAGAATATTATGCTGATTCAACTTTAAGCAGAAATGCATGGTGCCGAAAGGCCTCTCACACATTTTGCAAAGAGTGCCAGCAGAAAACATAGACACACGTTTCGTCCTACCAGGACTCATCAGTATGCCCTGTCTGTTTGACACCCCAGTGGAATAAACCAGCTACCCTAAGATGGTCTAGCTGGGTTATGTTGTGGTGAACCCAATTAAAACAAAAAACAATTTAAAAGACAAAAAACCTCTGTGCGCAAGCACTGAGGCAATGGTTACCCCAAAGGGCATTTGGCCGGGAAGCCAAGTTTCAAAGAAATACAAAATCACACATGCCCCCACAATGCAAAGCATCATGAGCTGCACATGCAAGTCACCACAGAATATTATGCTGGTTCAACTTTAAGCAGAAATGCATGGTGCCGAAAGGCCTCTCACACAGTTTGCAAAGGGTGCCAACAGAAGACAATGAAAGGCTGAGCTCTGATTACAGGCACCTTGCACAATTCAGCAATGCTCACTGGCACTCAGACAACCCTCCATTTAGAATCTGACAGCAGAGAAAGGCCTAGAGGTCCATCTCGTCTGCCCACTTCCCTGCCTGAAATGGCCTGTTCTACCACTGGTCTTCTGACCTTCTGCTCTGGTATCAGCTCATTCAGATAAAAATCCCACTTACTTTAAGAATTTGGGGAACATGCAAATATACGTGTCCCATTTAAGCTGATTCTAGCCCAACCTTCTTGCTTATTCACCATAACCCGCTATTCCCCGCTTTCTTCAGCAATAGATTTTGTCTTCTGCATGTGCCACCTTAACAAAAGGGTAAGCTCCCTTACTCGCCTTATAACGTAGTGGTTAAGGGCACTGAGTGGCAAACCTGAATATCTGGGTTTGAATCCCACAGCCCAGACTTTGCATACTGTCTGACCCTGAGCAAGTTACTTAATGTCCTTGTGCTCCCAAATCGCACCTGGAAACAAGCTCCAGCTTAGTGTGCCTTTCCTGGTTAAACAATTTCCCCTTCCCCTTACCTGGGTGTTCTTCTAGCATAAGTAAGGGAAGAGATCGTAATTTGTCCCCGAGGGATCAGTCGAAAGATCCCTTCCACTTCCTATATTGCTGCCTGCGTTCTCAAGAGATTTCATGGTGTACATATATGGAGAGCGCAAGGGCATGCATCATAGAAGTTTACGTGGCATATTTTTAAATGTCTTTTTAAAAAATATTTAGAGTGTTGTGTAAAAATCAAGGCCAGAGTTCAACAGACAAGTTCCAGTTTAAATTTCTACTAAAAAAAAGCAGCATTTTAAAATATGCCCCATCGACTTCTACAGACCACACTCCTGTGCTCTCCATATACACACACGTCAAGAAACATCTGAGCATGTGGTTGGCAATATAGGAAGTGGACAGGATGGCATTGTTTGTCTGTCCCCTCGGGGCACACTGCAATCCCTTCCCTATGTAAGGGGCATTAAACAGAATATTCCCAATCCCATTTTATAAATGGGTCAACAGAGACCCACAAATACAGTATTGTTCTCTGACAGGACAAACTAGATCACCTGCTGTGCCTATATGAGCAAAGAGTGCTGCAGTTTCTATGCCAACATGTAGAATACTAAGCCATTCAACACACTACAGGGTGCTGGGTTCACCAAGAGATATATAGGCACTCCTCTGGTGTGTGTTGAAGTATTCTGCCTGCAGCCTCATGCCTCAGCATACTCCCAAGTGCCTACAATGCGACATGAACACACACCCCATCATGTGCTATTGCCAAATGAAAGCGCACCCTTTTTGGTATCTTCTTAAGAAAAAGGTAATCTCCTTTACCTGTCTGGGAGACCATGGTATAAGTGGAAAAGCACACTCCAGAATTTGTGACTTAAGGAACATTAATTACTCCCCCTCCCCCCAAGTGGTTGAATGGGGATGATAGCGTACAACAACTTTGCAAACACAGGGTTCGGTTTTATTTATTTTTTAATGCCAAGTTTTGATCCAGCATCAGTATCATCCTTTGACTGAAAAAGTCCTGCCTAATTTTTTGTCCTTTCATGCCTAATTTCCAAATTTGTAGGGTATACACCCCACCCCAAGTTTCTGAACCCTGCACCATAGTAAATGACTTACATTATCAACTTCAGTCGGCATGGTGCTGCTGAGGGCCAAGGTGCTGGACGCTTTACCTCGCGGCATGCCGGTGACCTGGGTTCCGGAATGAGCCCAGGCCATCGGAGGTTTGGGGGGTGGAGCTGGATGGAGCTGCCGACAGGCAAGCTCTTCTCTCCGGGGAGGTGCAAGGGGCTTCCTCCGGCTGATGGCAGCACAGGCCAGGAGGAGCCAGGCGCTAGGCCTGGGGTGGGAGGAAAGGGGCAGTTACCAAGGCCGTGGGACTAATGTATGCCTCCACATGCATGTGTACCCACTCCTGGGGCCCCTGGGGTAAAACAGATTAAAAAGCTGGCGGCAAGATGGCGACCGACTCCCCGCAGGCTCTACTCCCGGGCCGGCATAAAGTAAGACCTGGCAATTCCAGGTGATGGGGCTTGGGGGGGAGGGGGAGGTCGGTCAGATGAGGGCTGTCCGGGGAGGGCAACAAAAAATGTTAAATGATAAAAAAAAAAAAAAAAAAACACAACAACAACATCATTAACTTCGATCAGTCTCCTTCATTTCTATTAAGACTTCCATGATGTCACCCCAAAATCTGCTGTTTCCATGGAGAATAAAAATAGACAGAGGTTACTAACACACAACACAGTTGTACTACAAATATTCTGTTCACACTTGGGCAGTCTTCCACTGGGCACGCACAGTCAAAGGAACAGTCTTCAAGCTTGATTCCTTCTACTTAAACATGTGGTCCTCTGGGTCTGCCCCATTTGCACTCAGATTTGCCATGAGAGGCAGGGTGGGTTGTGTGGATGTGAACTAAATACTGGTAGCACCATGGTTGCAAGTAAATAACCTCTATTTCTAACTATTTAGATTCAGTTCACTATCCACATTTAGGTAGACGCCAGGGACATCATGCCAAAAAAAAAAAAAAATTTTGGGGGGGGGTACACAATTAAAGATTTGTCTATGGTCTAGAGGGAACCCTAAATAACAATTTTATAACCACTGGCACTCCAAAAAGCACTACTACTTGGATGAGAACTTTTTTTTGGGCGGGGGATGCTCCCCAGATTCTACTGGCATGATGGTCCAGGCTCCTAGCCATCCTAAGGTTGAGGGGGCAATGTGCGCACCCAAATTAAATAAAAAAAAAAAAGACTAGAGAGAGGACAAAAAAGCAGCATCACAATGACTGAGAAAGTCAGTGCTGTAACGAGGAGCTGATGCGTGAGCATTCGACTGGGTAGTATCCCTATCTGAAATGGGAAAATATCTGGTAGCTGCATTCCTGGTGGAGTGAGCCTTCAACCCCATGGTGGCTTCTCTCCAGCCACCTTGTAATACAGGGAGATGCAGGAAATGGTCCATCAGTCAATTGGCTGCTGGCCTGCCTATAGTGGCTTCAATGTATGGAACAATAAGCTGGTGAGCCTTACCACAAAATTCTACCATATGCTCGCAATAGAAGAGCAGAGCCCTGTGAATGTCTAGTATATGAAGTGTTTGATCAGCTCCTGAAGCATGAGGTTTTGTGATGTTCGATAGAATAAATGCCCGATTCAGGTGGATCTCAGAGACAATCTTTAGCAGGAATTTCACATGGGGGCAAAGAACAACTTTGTCCTTGTGGAACACCAGGTATAATGACTTCACAGACAGTGCCTGGAGCTCAATCTCCCATCTGGTCGAGGTGATTTTTTTTTTTTTTTTTTCAGACTTTGTTTTAGCCTCCTGCACACCGAGGCATCTCTCAGAGGTGCCTACGCGACTCTAGCCCCTACTACTCTTCACCGTGACTCACCACACTGGTTCGCCCTTCTTTCGAGGGACTTCCCAGCGCCCCGGATCACCCCCGGGGCAGGGTCCGCCACTCCCCTTGGCAGGCATCTTTCTGGAATTAGAGGGTCCATCCCTCTCAGGAAGTCAGCCATGTATACCCGGTGTGGCTTGTCCAGTGTTTGGGGATGAGAGGGAGGTCCCTGAGGCCCTCATAGCCTCCTCGGCATGCAGGGGTGTTTCTTGGTTTTGTCCCCAGACATGGTTCGTGCAATGCCACCCAGCCCATGAAGTGGATGCTCCCACTGAAGTCCGGAAGGCAGCCGCCCGGCGTCTTCCCCCTGCGTGCTAGCCCTAGGCATTGCAGTGCCTCTGGTCTCCACCAGGGGTCACTGTGGTGTCAGGCTGTCCCAGGATCCTTCCCTGAGAGAGGACAGCAGTCCTCCAGATGCTTGATCCTCTTTCTCCCCTACTGACCCCTGGCGGCCTGGGCTCATTCCCAAATCTAGGTCACCAGCATGGCGTGAGGTGTAGCGTCCAACACCTCAACTCTCAGCGCCACCGGGCCAGCCTCTGGTCAAGGTGATGGTGACCAAAAACAGACAGATGTGTGAGACTACACAGGCCCGTACGGGTTACACTAACCATGACAGCACCCATGGTAAGTCCCATAGTGGAGGTAGTTCCCACACAAGAGTAAGTCCAGCCTTTAAAGAAACAACCAACCACTTTGTCTTCTGCCACCATCCGCATCCCTGCCTTGGCACAGTATGCCTAAAATAGTGGCCAAGTGCACCTTGGGAGGATGTGGCTCACAACCTCCCTGAGACAGGGACCACAGGCAGTGAAGTATAAGTTATATGGAGAAGAGAGGCGGCAGTCCATGTTCCTTTTACCAGCATGAGAACCTCGCCCACCTTTCATTGTATGCCTTGTGAGTCGACTCCTTCCAAGATGTCTATAGTACCAAAAGAATATCTTCAGAAAGTCCAAGGGCCTGGAATACTAACAAATCACGAATGAAGCCACAGAAACAGATACCTGATTGTCCCCTCGGACCTTGTCAGCAGAACTGGCACAAGTGGAAGCAGCCATGGTGGTCTGCTGGTGACACTGAGGAGACTGTAATACAAGAACTGACTTGGCCAGTCTGACACAATGCAGAATGAGGGATGCCCTGTCCCTCTGCAGTTTGAGAAGCACTTCGTGCCCCATGGGAAAAAGTGGATATGGGGAAATGGAAGGAAGGCATACAGAAGGTTCTGAGCCAAGGGCTGAGAAAATGCATCTCCTGGCAGAGTGCCCTGCTGAGGTGGACAGACAAAGAATAGTCTCAACTTCCTATTTTCCCAGGAAGCAAACAGATCCACTGACGATGTTCCCCATACTGAGAACACTTGGGACACCACCTTTGGGTGTAGCAACCACTCGTGGGACGCCTCTCCCAAATGACTAAGCACATTCACCTTCTGGTTGTTCGTATCTGTGACATGGCTCTCCAACTGATCAGTGTGCAAGAAGTGAACTTGAGACCATGTCCAGAGTGCCTCCTGACATAGAGGGGAGGTAAGGAATGCATGCTGCCCTATTTGTATACAGAACATGGCAGTCAGGTTGTTCATGCTGATTTGGACCATTCAACCTCAAACCAGCTATACGAACTCCTCTAATGTAAGACAAACCACATGGAGTCCTAACAAGCTGATGTGGAGCTGAATCTTGCTTTGCTACCAGAACTCTTGTGCTCTACTGTGCAACAGATGAGCACCCCTACCCACTAGCACTGCCTCTCTCCTCAAAGTGACTAAGAGCTCTGCGTGGACAAATATGATGCACTCAGAGAGGTTCAAAGAGGACAACCACCAATGGATGGCACCCTGCATTGGCTGGGTCACCCATACACGTTGGTTCACAGCTGCAAGTGAGTGGGACCACAGTCACCCAAGTTCCATCTGAATGGGTTGCATATGTCAGTGGGCCAAATGCCCAATGGCCTTAGTAGAGACCCTGAAGCACAGAAGTGGAAGAAAGTCTCAGGCCAGGCACAACTTCCAAACTCAAAATGATATGGTAAAGGAGGAGGAGAGATCCTCCACCCTATCTGGGAAACAAACTTTGGATTGGAGAGAGGCCGACTCTGCCCAAATGAACAGATTCATTGGTGTGATTAGACTGGCCATCAGGCAGAGTCCAGGAACGTCTAATGGCTAGATTCCCGGACTGCTCCATGTCTTGCATTGAGCTCCCTGTAGTGAACCAGTCATCGAGGTACAGAAATACCTGAGAAAGGTTGCCATGACCAACAGTCACTTCGTGAACTCCCTATGTGCCAATGATGTTCCAAACAGCATGGCTCTGAACTTATACGAGGTTCCATCTACCCAAAAGTGAAAGAACTACCTGTGTGATGGACTGATGGGGATGTAGATGTACAGTACGCATCCTGGAGATCTAGGGAACATAACCAAGCCCCTGGTTTCAGGTACGAACATACGAATTTGCCAGCAGAAACAGGCCATAATGGTCTATGAAGTCTGCTCGAGTGTGCAGCTCAAATTAATTCCCTGGAGCTGCCCCCTCTCCCCTACTTCCCCTGGAGTTAACTATCCCTCACCTAGTGCCCTCCCTGGAACACCCATCCTAATTTTCTTCTTCACCCTATCACACCCTCCCTTGAAACTAGCCACTGTATTTGCCATGACCACCTCTGTCAACTCGTTCTACCCAGACACCACCCTTTCACTGAAAAAGTGCCTCCTCATTTCCTTCTGAAATCTTCTCCCTACTAGCTTCAGACTGTGCCCCCTTGTTGTACCCTCCTTCCTTAAGTTAAAGATGCCCTCCGATCATATCCGGTTTATCCCCTTAAGGTACCTGAAGGTCTCTATCATGTCCCCCTCTCTCTCTCTCCTATCCTCAAGGGTGCACGTGTTTAGCTCACTCAGCCTCTCCTCATATGTTTTGTCCCCCATACCCTGGATCATCCTGGTCATCCTCCTCTGGACCCCCTCCAGTAGCTTGATATCTTTCTTCAGATACGGGCACCAGAACTGCACACAGTATTCCAGGTGCATCCTCATCATTGACCTGTACAGTGGCAAGATGACTTCCTCCCTCCTAAAGATTATTCCCCTGGTGATATAGCCTGGCATTTTATTTGCTTTGGCTGCTGCCTTGCAGCACTGTGCTGAGTGTTTCATGTCTCCTCTGACCATCACCCCAAGGTCCTTCTCCTCCGCTGAGACTGCCACCTGTACTCTCCCTAGCCAGTAGCTGGCCCCTGGGTTCCTGGCACCCAGGTGCATGACCTTCATTTCTTGGCACTGAAACCCAACTGCCAGATGCCCCACCATTTCTCCAGCCTAGTCAGATCCTCCCTTAATTCCTGTTTCCCCTCCACAGTGTCCACCCTCCCACAGAGCTTGGTATCATTTGCAAAGAGGGAGATCTTACTTTTGAACCCTTCAGATCCCATATAATTATATGGTGAAAGTCACCATGCAAAACTTCAATGTTGTTACAACTCGCAGATTGTGAACAGGGTGCCAGCCTCCCTTTCATTTGGACACCAGACAGTATCGTGACACAATCCCCTGCTGTAGTTTTGAGAGATCTGAGAATGTCTGTAAAAGCATAATTCAGTTTTTCTTCCTAGACTGATTTTTTTCTCCCATGAATGCTCTTAGTATCACATCCCTGAATACCACCAATGTTAAAATGCAACATTAAAAGTGGTGGTGGTGGGGGGGACTGTTTTGATAAACTGAAATTCAGAAGTTATAGTCGAGTACTTGACATTCTGTTTCTGAGTGTATGCTACCTTCCAGTTGATTTATAAATGGCAGGAAGTTCAGTTTTCAGCACTTAAAAGGCCCTGCATCTCTGTGTCAGGCGCTTCTGCGGAGCTGCTGGCACAAGTACCCTGCCCTGTGTTCTGAAACCTCTTTTTTGTGACCAAGTAGAGCGTCACTGCACAGTCCAGTCCATGGCAGAGGGGTGCAGTTCTTGGCCTAATGCAGTATGATGCCATTTGGGGACATGGGTTATTTTTGGCTCAGAGCTAAAGTATGCTTGGATTTCACAGCAGGGAGATAAATCCAAGTTGATGACATGTTTAGTTTGACGGCTGCTGCTGCTAACATTTTGAAGTGGCAGTCACCAATACTAACTAGAATTCTCAAGCCCCCCTCCCCCAAAAAAGCCTAGTTGGTGTCAATATGATCTTGCCAATGCACCTCTAGTCACTGTAGTATTTTCTCAAATCGACCCTAAAATGGTAGGTGATTTTGGACCTGTGGTTAGGGCCGACATAATTATAAACAGATCCCACCACAGGCTTAAAGTGTGGCCTTGAGTGAGTCACTTCACCTCAAATCAAATCAGGTTTATTTTTAAAAAGCACTATTCAAAAATATCATAGTGCTTGTACAATCACATTTTAAAACAGATTAAAACAACCATAAATAAGTAAAATACAGTCATACTCATTCCTTACATTCCAACTCTGGAAGAGACAGATTAAAAAGATATGTTTTAGTGCAGATTTAAAACTCTCCATGGACAGGCACTGATGAGGTAGAGAAATCCACAGGGTCAGGTCTGCAAATGCAAATGCTCGAGCCCGAGGTCTTCAACCAGATCCTGGGAATCTCTAGCAATCCCTCATCCGAGGAGTGGAGAGGGCGAAGGCTGCGGTAGGGACACAGAAGCTCTTGCAGATAGCACGGTCCCTGTCCATGTAGGGCTTTATAGGTCAGCAAACCGACCTTGAAGGTGATCCGCCACTGAACAGGCAGCCAGTGCAGATTGCGCAGCACAGGCGTGACATGGCTAGATAGAGAAAGACCAGTCAAAAAGCCTGACCGCCACATTCTGCACTAGCTGCAAGCGGCAGATATCAACCCCCAGTAGCCCTAGGTATAGGGAGTTGCAGTAGTCAAGGCAGGTGGTCAGAAAGGCGTGGACCAACGTTAGAAGGTTATCAGGCAGAACCAAGTGTTCAATCTGGGTGATATTCCTCAGATGGTAAAAAGAGGTCTTGAGATGGACGACACCTGGGATTTAAGAGTCAATCCTTCGTCAGAATGAATGGCCAGATTTCGCACCTGGTTAGAGGCCATCAGCTGGCTACCCCTCAAGCCTAAGCCCAGAAGGCTGCCCAGCCAAAAGCCCCTCAACCCGGGTCCACAACCAAGATCTCGGTTTTACCCATATTCAACCTCAGCCAGTTGGAACTCATCTAATCCTGGATCTCAGAGAGGCAGTTGTTAAAGACCGAGACAGCAACATCTTGCCTGGGCACAAAGGACAAGTACAGTTGCGTATCATCTGCATAGCAGTGAAAACTTAACCCATACCACCTCACAATGTCTCCCAACAGCAGCATATACTCTGAGAACAACATGGGTGATAAAACAGAGCCCTGAAGCACCCCATAAGGCAGGGAGAAGGCGCCAGAGGAATAAATCCCTGACACCACTCTCTGAGACCTCCCTGTGAGGAAACACAAACCATCTGAGGACTGTACCAGACCGTCCACAGATAAGCTGCAGGCACTCCAGTAACACACCATAATCCATGGTGTCAAACACTGCAGGGAGATCTGATCTCTCGCTATCAGGAGGTCATTGAGTACACGAACTAGAGCCGTCTCGGTAGTACGTCTCTTCTGAAATCCAGACTGGAGAGAACTGTAGATATTGTGAATGGTAAGATGATCATCCAGCTGCTGCACAACCACTTTCTCAATAACCTTACCCACAAAGAGAAGGTTAGAGACGGGTCTGTAGTTGGGGAGTCAGTCTGGGTCAAGAGAAGGTTTTTTTAAGGAGAACTTTAACAACCACCTCTTTCAGGGTGTCCGGAAACACACCTGTCTCTAAAGAACTACAGACACTCTCAGCTAGGACCAGGCCAATGACCTCAACACACCCCCACAAGGTGGTATGTTGGGCCTGGGTCCAAACTACAGTAGGTCGGACGTATATTCTGCATGATCCTCACAATATCCCTGATCTCCAGCCAAAGTCAGACCAGACACACCAAGATCCTGTAACCGACCACCGACCACCACCACACCCATTGGAATAGGTTGCATGGATCTCAGACCTGACATCGGCAAACTTATCTGCAAAGAATTGAGCAAACTCGTTACACTTCTCCTGTGACAAGTTTCTCTGGAGCTGCAGACAGGCTGGACTGCACAGTCTATCCACAGTTTAGAAGAACTGAGCTGGTTGATTCTGTGCAGTAGCGATCTCCCTGGACAGGAACTCTGCCTTCTTATGGGAGATGACTAATTGATAGTCCTTATAATGGACCATCAATCTAAGTCTGTCGGCATCAAGGTCCGATTTCTGCCAGTACCGTTCCATTCTTGCCCCACTCTCCTCAACTCCATCAAGGTCCCATCAAACCAAGGGGACAGAGGATGAAGGGTGAGGGGATGAACCTGGACAGGAGCTATGGAATCCATAGCCTCAGTCATGGCCTTATTATAGGACAGTACCAGATTTTCTGGATCCAAGCTTGCACTCGAGAGACCCGATAGGTCCAGAGCCGCCACCAGGCTATCTGATGTCAAACTCCTTAAGGGTCCACATCAGACCATCATCTCCGCATGGTCAGGCCTATAGGGTGGAGCCTGGAAATTGAACCTTATAGTGTGATAGTCAGACCATCCAACTAGCTCCACCACTAGGTCGAAGATTTCCATACCCAGTAGGAAAAGAAGGTCCAACGAATGACAGTGTTTATGGGTCGCATAGGTAAACATCTGTGTGAAGCCCAGCAAATTCATAAGCTGGAGGAAGTCCTCCATGTGCTTCTTTTCATACCAGCTATACAGTTTTGTAGAAGCAGGACCACACTGAAAATAAGATGATGTATTTCAGCTGAGCTATCTATTGACAGCATACTTATTGTTTTTTGATCAGGAGGGCACACTGAGCTGGTAAGCTCATTTCCAGGTGTATCCAGGAGGAAGGGATTCAAGAAGGAGGGTGAAATCGCAAGATAAGATAAAATATGACAAATTGAACGTATGCAAGAACATAGTAAACCATGTAGTAAACAGTGAGCATATAGTGACAACACTTATAGCTAAAAATACGCACTGCACCAGTCCTCGGCACAGTCATAGTGTCACTGCTCCCAACACCTCCAGCCCACGTATAGGAATAAGCCTTAACTGTCTGGGGCCGGTTGGGGGAAGGAGGATCAACTGCCTCAGAGGACACTCTCCTCCTTCTGGGAGGGAGGGATGGATGTGATCCCTGCTGCTGCACTGCCACCTGGGTGACCACAGACAGCAGTGCAGCAGATATGGGGAAGGCATCAACCAGGTTCCAGCATTCATGCACTTGAGGCTCCTTGTTTGCCGATGTCTTGAGGGAGTGGGACAAAAACAGAAAAACGAAATAAGCCCTGGAACTTGCAGACTGATCTCAGGCACCCTTGGGCCCAGCCTCCCACCATCAGCTAACCTCTCCACCAAAGGTTCTGATGCCTTTACTGACCCATTCCAGAGGTAGCAGGTGTGTGTCTGGGATGGCCGGGCCCACTATGAAGGGCAAGCTGGTGAGGTTGAAAGGCGGAGGGGTAAGTGCTAGGGACACCAGTGGATGGGGCTGGGCACAACCTGAGGGACAGGCACCACAGAAAGGTGGTGCTGGGGGGGAACACATTGCAATACCATGCAAAAGACCCTGGTTTGCATCCCAAGCCCAACTCCCACACCAAGCTGGTGGAGTTTAGGTTGTGCTGTACATTCAGACTCTGGGGGAAGATGTGAGGGGACAACTACTGCATCAACATCTCCTATGGCTGCTGTGTCATAGCACTGATGGTGCGAGTGACCACGTGGTGTCAGCCAGGCCCGGCCCACATGGTAATGCACAGGCGATTGCCTTCTCCTGTGGGAGGCAGGTGAGGACTGTAAGAAGAATACGGAAAGATGTCAGTTGGTTAACGTACACCAACAGGCATCCGATGACCAACTCCAACATACCCAACTACCGTCAGGTTCACATGCCCTGCTCCTCCCATAGTGAGGGTGTCAACAGCTCCCACGCCCAAGATTTAAGCCAAAGGATGATACCTCCTTGTTAAAACAACTAAGCTGATTTTCACAAGTGTTTGGGGACAATTTCTGCACAGTCTGGGTCTTCAGCAGGAGGGGGAACCAGGAAGAGAGCTGGGAGGCAGAGTGAGTGGCAGGAGAACTCGACGGCCACATCATCACATGTGGCCAACTAGCAGCAACCAGGAAGCTGTTGAGAGAATAAATTCAGGCATAGCAGCGTGTCCCAGCACACTTGTGTCCCAGCAGGTGAGTAGGACAGAGCAGGGGTGGAGCATCTGCTTTGAAGGCATCTGCATGGGTTCTGCAGATATCCGCAGTCTGCAGGAGACTCTGCAGGGGGCACACCAGACTAAGGTAAGAGAAAACACATTGTTGAATACAATGTACTGGAACAACCAGCAACAGGGAAGGTAGCTATAGGTGGTTAGTAGAATAAGGGTAAGGTAGGCAGGTAGGTAGGTACAAGGAGGAAGGTTGAAAAATGGAAAATAAGACACACCCAATCTACACTAGGGCAACAAATAAGTTTCAGGCAAGCGAAAGGGTAGGGTAACAAAGTTTAGGCAAAACAGTAAGGAGTTTTAGACAGCCAGGGCAAGTTAGGTACAGGTATATGGGTTAGAAAAGGGCAAAATGGAGATACCCTATCCAGGGTAGGATGACAAATAAGTTTCAGGCAAACAAAACAGAGGGGTAGGAATACAACAGGAGTAGAAAGGAGGTGGCAGGGTACATAGAAGTTTAAACAGACAATAGAAAAAGGAAAGAAAGATCATGGGAGTGGTGCAGTGCAATGAGTATGGGGCCGCAGTCCTTCAGGACACATTCTCGAGACTGAGGTGCTGTCCTGTTTGTTCTCACCTCCCTGGCTTGAAGGCAAAGGTTGCTGGACTCCAGGCCAAACTGACATGGGCACAGAGGACCTTTTACCCTACCCAAGGGCCACCAAGTCAGCCACCGCTCCCCCAAAGGATGCCTAGGCAAAGGCAGAGCGGTTGGACCTTGGTGGGCTCAGGGAAGATGGGGGGTGGCAGGCAGGGTGCATGCTACTCAACCTATACCACCGCAGAATTCCTTCCTCATACTGGTAGGAAGGGGCAGCCAAGAAGAGGCACCTGAAGCAGTAGGAAGAGGTGAAGTGAGGGTCCTCTGAAGGGGTGGGTGACTCTACTGTTTTGGGGATAGACCTGGGAAGGGGTGGGGGGAAGGTTGAAGTGCCAGCAAAGTACTCTGGTTTGGAAAGATGGAGAGCATATACAGAGAATTACTAGGGCAGCAGGAGATGTAAGGAAGCTACACAACACTGTCCACCTGGGGACAAATAAGCTGGCAAGGGACAGGGTAGGAGTACAGCAGGGTAATTTTAGGGAGCTGGAGAGGGGTCTTACAGCACACACACTAGCTTTTGACAAGATTTTACCTGTGTATGGCTGGGAACAATGGTGGTCTCAGCAGGAGGGAGTCCTAGGCAGGCCTGAAGACGTGAGACAGCTGAGCCCATGGGAGCAAACAGAAGAAAAAAAATTCACCCTCCTGAAAGATTCTTCTTTAAGCCCAAGACTTCAGAATAAAAAGACCAATAAAAGGCTCAACTCTCAATTCAACAATCAATTCTTTATCAGTTCCATCCACCAAAAATGACCACGATTTGTGACACAGAGCCATTTGCTCAGGACAGGTCGCTACTACAAAAGGTTGCTAGCTATACTTGTATGAAACCATTTCTGGCACTGCTTTTATATGGTGTAAGCTTCATATATTAATTATTTATTTTACAATCTTTGCCCAGGAAAGACATACTAAGCTAAGGCTCGTTTCCATGTGTGTCCTAGCAGCTCAGGAAAGTTAAGTGACTTGCTCATGGTCACACAGTATGCAAGTGGTGGCTGTGGGATTTAAACCCAGTTTTCCAGGTCTGCAGCTCAGTGCTCTTAACCAGTATGCTGTACTCCCTAACACCCTCCCAGGCAGTTAATTTTTATCACCAAGTTTTCTGCCACCCAAGAGTGTGCACTTTAGATAATTTCTGATACATGCCTGGGACTGTTCTCTTCCCACAGCCAGAACCCAGATCTCTCCAAACCCCCTTCTCTTGTAGCCACAATGATACTGATGGGTAGTAGCAGGGCTCTAACACTACTTATGAAGTACATGCTTACCCTGGCTTTAAGATACTGTGCTACGCACTTACTTGTGCACAGGAGGATGGAGTGGGGAGACAGACATCAATGCCAGACAAGTTCATGAGGTTCTGGGGTAACGATCACCCCAAAGAAGTCCCTTCAACCCCAGAGACAAAAATGTGCATTTTACAGGGTGGGCCAAGGCCCGTCTACCTGTGCTCATCCCCCCATATCTTTCACTACTTGTGTGTACAGTGCACTGGCTGCTATTAACAGGCAGTGATGGGACAGTGCAGATAAACATCATTTAAACTCAAACAAAACAGACCTGTGACCACTAGCTTGGGAGAGTGCTGATGTTCTGGCTCATGGCATATGAATATTTTTCCTCATAGAAAAAGACATGCCTCCATAACACAAGGGGGCAGACTCCGGTATTTCTAACTCTCTGCCTGTGATCGACATTACAGATGTGTTTTTTTTTGTACTGTATGTTTATACACTATTGCACTGCTTGGTGAGCCGATAAATGACCCCATTTTAGCCTTCCATGGGCAATAACTTTACAACATAACAGCCAATGTAAAAACTGTGATGAATATTTGCGATGTCAACTCTAGCATTTTAGGACAAAAAAGCAAACAATATAAGAAGACTTTAGTGTGGTATAGCTATGAATGCTACTATAAGCTTCTTCACAGCGGGAGCCAATTTTGGTTCCACTGGGATGGGCAAGCTAAACTGCACAGACACCTTCCGTACCCTCGTCCCAACTCCCAATCCATGACTATTTTATTTTTATAGTGGTTTCTATTTAAAAATATTACTATAAAGGGCCAGCTGTTGAAGAGGCGCTACTCTGAGCAAAGCTAAAAGAGGGTGAATGTGACACTGGGGTGGTGGAGGACAAAGTGGTTAAAGAAGGTGAAAAATGGCAGCTGCCAATATCCAACATAGGCACACTCAGGCCCTGTGCTCCCAGTCACACCTCACCTACGTTCTGTCTCCTCAGTGGCCCACACTCATCATGGGTGGGGGTGGAGCCATGAAGAAACCAAGCATACCAGGAGGTCAGAACTAATGAGACACCAGAAGACAATGGATCCCAGATTTGCACTCCAAGCCCAGGGTCCCAGTCGAGCTGCCGGAGGCTTAGCACACTATTCTGGGTCAGGGATGTTGAGGTATGAAATTCTGATGGTATGATAACCGTTACATGTAATACCAGCAGTTACTGTGTTACTACGGTACGGTATTACAAGTAATCATCTGTATACCACAAAGAACTCTCTTCAAACTCTCTGGTCAGGTTGTCACGGAAGGGACTGCCATCTTTAAGAACACAAAAACTGGTTGAAAGACCTGAAAATACATGGTGCATCATAAACCATGGTTGTTGCAGTATCAGAAGTTGCACACAGTAGCAATGCCATGGCATCTGATACCACGGTATACCTTGAAACAGTCACATTACGACATCCGTATTCTGAATGCATGGTTTATGTGGGGAGGTGATCCATGACTCGCACCTTAAGCCTGATCTGCTTTTTGGGCCAGATTGCAGCACCTCTCCCCAGTCAGCACACTGGGCCCTTGTCTCTCCTTAGTTTCAGGATGTCTCGGTATCAAATTTTAAAGTATGGTAACTGTGATACATAATAACGCAGCTACCATGAATACTGTGGTTTTGTGGATGTATTCTTTTTTTTTTTGTAACTTTCTGTTTATGCTTCTTTTTGGTCCCCTCTCCACTCCCTGCGATGACCCAGCCTCATTATTTTTATTTATTTTATTTTTTGTTACCCAGGTAAGGCCCACTAGGCACAAGTGCCTGTTTTCAGGGGCAACGTGGGAGTTCTGGGCTGGTTAAGTGACTTGGTCAGAGTCACGCAGTACACAAGTGGAGGTTGTGAGAATCAAACCCACGTCTGCTGGATGTACCAAGCTTGTTCACAGCTCATTACTCTAACTACTAGGCTATATTGCCAGCATTACCCAGCCATCTCCCAGGAACTTACCTCCACCCATCTAAACCATCACGGGCTCTCTCCCCCAAAACGAGATCTTCGGATGGGACCACACCTCTCTGGAGTCTACCTTACTAGCTATCTGGGTGGACAGACAGGGCTGGTGGGTGTGAGGCCTCCGAGCTCCATGGTCCTTTCATACTGTAAGGCTATGAGTTTTCCATCAACTTCCTTCCAGACCCTGGAGGACGTCACATGCAGGATCATCACGATGCACACCCACACCGATGTATAAGCATGCATCAATGACAGCAGTGTCCCCCCCCCCCCAGAATGGCCTCAACTGCACCTCCCCTTGTGGTCACCCAGAGGGCAGAATCACAGCGGAGTTCACTGTTCACCCTCTCACAAGAAGGAAGCATTCTCTGGAATGCTCAACCTTGCTCCTCTCGACAACTCAGGCTTACATCTGAACCCAGGTCGCCAGTACTGTGAGTCAAAGCATTACCGCTGCACCAACTGGACAGATACCAGTAATCATTTCTATAAAAAAAAATGTCTTATCACACTCTTGTGTTAGGGAGACTTGGCACAGAAGATATAGTTGTTCCTAGAAACACATAACAAATTAGTTTAAAGACCTGAAAACTGTGGTATACCGTGAACTATGGTTATCACGGTACCGGAAATCAGCCAAGGTATTAATACCTCGACTTCCAATACAGCAGTACATTATGAAACCTTGATACAGTGACATACCGACCTTTGCTATTTCCACCCTCCCCAGGGAAGCCCTGCCACATGGTGTACATCACAGGGTTTTTTATTTGGGCAGCCAAATCAGAATCTAGCCTGCAAAAGATGAGTTAGGAAGGGAGGCATCACAGGGCTGGAAGGAGGCATCATGGGGTAAAAAGGGGGGCATCATGAAGGAGAAAGAGAGGCATCCTGAGGCAGGAATGGAGGCAACATGGAGGAGGGAGACCTCATGGGAGAATGGGAGGCATTGTGAGTGAGAAAATTGACAGTTGTGCAGGAGTATGAGGACAATGAAGGGAAATTCACAAAAATTAATACTAAAAAACAACCTTCAATAAGGATTTTAACCTGATTTATAAGTCTAATTAATTATTCATGAGGCAAATGTGTGCTCTGATTTACTGGTGTATCGGGGGGTTAATCCTTTAGAAATTCCCGCTACAGATCAGAGTGGTGCGCGTGTTTATAAACTCTTAAAATATATATATATATGTGTGTGTTTCCCTGTGTGTAAGGCGATTAGACTCATAATCACAATAATGATCTCACAGCCAGTCATTTCCTTTTGATTAATGACCAGCTATGTGGGGTTGGCCCCTGCCCCCCGACAGTCATTAATCGCCAGGAAATGACCGGCTGTTCAGTCATTATTGCTTAAATGCAGTACAGAGGAGAAGAAAGACAAGATCTGGCTGCCAGCAGGACTCCATTTAATCAGAACAGTCACAAAGCAGGTTATCTGCAGAAAGCAAGGGATGAGTCATTTGACTGTTAGATATAACAGAACTGAGAGATATGTAGGATCTTTTCCCTATCCAAACAATCAAACATTAACAGTATGTTAAAATGAATTTGCAAAAGAATGGGCAATCCATGAAATGTGTGTGAAATGGAGGGTTATTGTGTGAATTCTTTAGCCACTCTTGTCCTCAGCAGTTACATTTACTGTATGTGCTTTGCTTTACTCAGTACCCAGTTGTAATGCAGACTAATGTCCAGGGTTTCTTGCAGGACAGTGCTCTCCAGATAAATTTCCTCAAAGCTCATATTAGGTTAAAACAGCCATTTTTTTTTTTTTTTGGTCCTAGGAGGCAGCAGGTGCTGCTTCGCTAATCGCTACCAAGCTGGATCCACTAGTGCAAACCATGCAACGTTCTGCACTGGTTCCACTCTAACCAACTCAGTCAACTCAAAAAATGGTGTCCATGATCTTTGGTACCAGTCAGAAACTGTCCATACTCACTGCCCCCGTTTTCACAACTATGGACGGCACGCCTCTTGAAGCGGTTCAGTCCTTCAAGTACCCTGAAGTGTGGCTAGACAGTAAGCTTGACTCAGCCCACATCGAGGCCATCCAAGCAAAACTCAGTGCCCTGTACCGCATCAAAGACTGTTCATCGCCGCATATCCACAAGGAGGTTGTTACTAAAATGGTGCTCCCTGTCTTTGACATGTGGCCTATGGCACTGTCCATTCCACTTCCCTCACCAGACTGGACATGCTCTGCAGCTCCTCCTGCCATTTTGCTATAAACGTCTGCCCTTGCACCCACCACTGTCCACTGTATTCATCTCTATCCATCCTCCCTATGTCTCCTCATCACCAGGTGCACTGTACCTCCGTAATGTCCAAATACTAGTCTGGGTCCCTTCCCTCTTACCTCTCCTCTCCCAACTCCCCCCTGCTTCCTGTTCCCTCCGTTCCAGGGACCATCACACTTTAACCATGCAAATACACGTTTTTGTATTTATTCAAATTTTGTAGTAACTTTTCACCAAATGTTGTTTAGGTGTTTTATTTATGTACTGTGCTGCTGTTCTTCCACTGTTCTCCTCCCTCAGGTCACACCTAGAAATGAGCCTTGTCTCAGTGTTCCTCTCCCGGTTAACAATTTTCAAAAATAAATACGTACATATACACACATACAACAGAACTTCAAAAGAACTTCAGAAGCTATCTGGCCATTAGCATCATGTGATTATAGAAATGTTTCTCAAAACACGATTCGGTGAATGGTAGCCAACCTACCCAACAGTGGCATAAGTAAATGAATTAATCACATACCCTCCCAAATAAAAAATATTCTACAGCAAAGACAAGCAAAATGCAAACTGGAACAGGCACACTAATCTGAACTGCCCTGGATAATGATCATCAGAGCGGGCACGTCTTAGTTCCTGGTTATTTTCATTTGTTTTATTTCACCAGGAAGGTGGGTTGGATTCAGAGGCACCTTTTCAACCATGCCTGGGGGAGGAAGTAACAAGAATAGAAACAAAATGACAGAAATAACAAGCAACATAAAATCACTAAAAATACTTACAGTATCACATTCTTACTTTTATACATCGCACTTTAAAAATTACATATCACGTGCAACTCTATTAAATAATGTTAATTCACAATTCAAGTTTCATCATGTCACCCTACACACTTGCAGCTAGATACACCAATCAGGTGATTCTCTAGAGTTTTCCTAAAGACATATCTATTGCTGTCAATATCCACATTCATGTGTAATAAATTATTAATCATTTTTGGGCCATACTTTATTATGGAGCGCTCTGCAATTTTTGTGTTTATTTTATTTTCAATATATAGTTTGGCCAGAGGCACCATCAGAGCTCTGAGTTTGTGCACCAAAATTGTTTTGCCAATACTAAAGGTGTCTGGGTACGACAACTTATGGAGAAGCATAGATGCTGTTTTAATAATTCTCTGCTTTGGCTGTAGAGTCCCAAAGGAATGGTACAAATTACAGCGATATTCCCCTTTGTTTAGACAGCATGTTGCAAACCTCATAATATTGTTGATGGGCACTGTATGTTTGTGAATTAAAGTCTCAGGAACATTTATTAATAGAATACTATTGTATTCTAATACTGGCAACACAACTTGGTTCGCCATTGTTTATTTTGCCTGTACAGTTAAACAATTTTTGTTTCTGTATAGGAATCCTGATTTATTGTTAACTTTTTGCGTTATTTTGGATATATGCTCATTCAAAGTTAAGACTACTCTCTAACATTACTCCTGTGTAATTAAACACCCTCACCTGCTGTAGCATAGCATCATGCCTTCCCACTATGTTCAAGGTGTTACCCTCAAGTCTGTACGCAAGACCAAATAGCATTGTAACTGTCTTTTTCTCATTTAATAAAATTTTGTTTTCTGCGAACCATCTTTGGAGGTCCCAATAAATAGGTTGCAATTTTTCTTCCAGGTCCACTCCTGTTCTGGCTTCATAGTAGATGGCTGTGTCATCGGCATACATAATGACCGAGGCATTATTAAAAATGGTTGGTAAATCATCTATGAAAGACAAAGAACAGGAGTGGATCCAGAACTGAACCTTGGGGGACACTAGTTTGAACACATCTCTGGGAAGATGCTATGGAGCCAATCTGTACTTGCTGCCTTCTTCCAAGCAGATAATGTTCAAATCATGGGACTGCATACTCCCCTACCCCTAATTGCTTCGATCTGGATATCAGACTAGGGTGGTCCACCAGGTGGAAGGTCTTGGTCAGGTCAATAAAAATCCCACCTGTTAAAAGACCCTTATCCATGTTGTTATAGATGTCACTAGTTAACCTGACCAAGGCCGTGGGTGGGCTGTACCACCTTCTAAACCAATACTGATCATCACTCAACAAAGTTTTTTTCTAAGTAGTCAATTAGTTGTTTTGTGACAATTTTTTCCAACAATTTTGCTACAACTGGTAAAACAGATATTGGTCTATAGTTAGAAACCTGATACTTGTCCCCAGACTTAAAAATGGGGGAAATTATAGCTGTCTTCCAGATATCTGGGATTTAGTTAGTACACAATGAAAGGTTAAACAAATAGGTCACTGGTTTAGTCAGAGGTCTAGCAGCTATCTTTAATAATCTCAAAGGTAACTGATCAGCCCCCAAGCCCTTGTTATTTAAAGTAGCCAACAAAACATATACTTCCTTTTCCTGTATTTTCATAAGTGAAAAGATTTGTTGGTTACCAGTATTATTTCAGTGGTGGTATGCTTGTGTGGCAGTTTTTATCTTTTATGTCCGAGTTCTGAAAATTTAAATTTATTTGGTTCCTATACTGACTCATGTTTGTGAAAAATTCACTAAATGCATATGCCACTTTTTGATCGATATCCAAAACTGTATCTCCGAAAATGACCTTAGCAACCTTGTCTGCATTCCTAGGTATACACAAATCTTTAAAAGAATCCTAAAAGTTTAACAAATGTTTAAGTTGTAGCTCTTTATAAAAATTTTGTTTCGCAATTGTAATCTCTAATTTTCAGACATTTCTAATATGCCAATAGGTGTTTAAGTCAGCTAGAGACCCAGTTTCTGATGTTGTTTCCATAGCGCTACTCCGGTTTTAAATCGATCTAACAATTTTTGTGTTAACCATGAAGTATGTTTAGTTTTTACCATGTGCTTCTTCTTAGGTGCAAATGTATTCACAATATTTAAAATTTGCATAGTGAAGTAACTTGTTGCTTCATTCACATCGTTAAGATGAAATAGTGGCGACCAATCAATATTACAAACATCCCTTAAGATTACTTCTTCTGTTAAGTTTTTAAAAGACAGAGTTTCTCCGACATGAACTTCTCTAAGTGAATGTTTTTTTCCTAATCAAAAATGTGGGACAATGGTCAGAAATGGCATCGTTCAAACTGCCTGAGGCTTTTACATAGTCTGGTCTATTAACCAAGATCCAATCAATTATTAATCCCCCACCTATTTTTTTCTGGTTACACCTAGTTAATGAGTTTATAATCTGAATATACCCTTTAGATGCAAGAAGATTTCTTGTACTGTCAGTTTGTTTCAAGTTTAATCAATTTAGGTTAACATTTCGCATTACAATATGCTCTTTGTTATTTAGCATTAATAATTCTTGTAATAGTTCAATATCTGTTTTAGCACGTTTAGGTGGTAAATAAGAAAAAATTACTCACCTTAGTAATGTTGTTTCTTCTAATGGAGTCTTGCTATATTATGACTATTGCAGTTTGTCCCACCATTAGAACTGCTCCGGAGGTGAAAGAGTTAACTTCCATGCCAGGCATGGAACTTGGAGCGCGAGCTCGGTTTGAGAAGCTCTGTCTGGAAGATTTCAAACTGAAACTGACAGATCTTTACGAGCAAAACTCACTAAGGTTCTGTGTGGAAGCTGTAACCTACACTAGCCAACTGGCTACTTAAATATTAACACATCTTCCTAGTCCCAACACTAAGACTCAAGTCAGGGATCAGAAAATTAAAATAAGATGGAATAAGATAATATAAAACACAACACCCAAACACCCCAAAAGAAGGTGGAAACAAAAATGGCATCAAAAAGTGCCAACACTGGAATGCCCACCCCATACCAAGTAGAAGTTCTGAGAGGGGCAGGCTGGGAGGTCATAATATAGCAAGATTCCATTAGAAGAAACAACATTACTAAGGTGGTAATTTTTCTTCAAACAACATGAAGTCTTGCTATATTATGACTATTAGCAGAATACACAGCAGTACCTCCATGGAGGAGGGACAGAACCTACTTAGGAAATAGGCTCTGAAGCACGGTTGTGCCAAACCGAGCATCCCTCCTGGCCTGGATATCCAGAGGTAATGCTTGGTGAAAGTGTGTAGCTTTTCAAGTAGCTGCTTGACATATCTCTAAGATAGGGATGTCTCTGGCAGCAGCTAGAGACGCAGCTGGACCTCTGGTAGAGTGAGCCCTCAGGCCTAAAGGGGGAACCTTTCCCAGTTTTTGATAGCAAAATTCAATACAAGAGACAATCCACCTGGCAATGGATCTCTTAGTGGCAGGTTTCCCTTTTCCAACCTCACCATAAGTGAGAGATAGTTGGAGGGATTCGAACCTGTGACCCTTGGTACGCTCTATGTAGTAACTTAGGGCCCTCTTAACATCTAAGCTGTGCAACCTCCTCTCACCAGAGGAGGAATGATCAGTGAAGAACACTGGAAGAGAGAGAGATTGATTAGGTGGAAATCTGAAACCACCTTAGGCAAAACTTCCTGTTAGTCCTGAGGACTACCTTATCCCTGTGAAAGGAAATAAAGTCAGTCTCCACTGACAAAGCTTGTAACTCACTTATGCGCCTGGCAGAAGTGATGGCTACTAGAAAAACAGTTTTCCAAGTCAAGTACTTAAGCTCTGCCGAAGACAGAGGTTCAAAGAGGGGTTGCATCAGCGAGCAATGCAAACATTAAGATCCCAGGCAGGAGCAGGGGCCCTGAAAGGTGGATTAGTATGAAGTAATCCTTTGAAAAACTTGGAAAATACAGGGTGAGTGGAAAGAGAAGAGGCTTTCCTGCTGAAATAAAAGCAGAGACAGCTGCCAAATGCACTTTCAGGTAGCTGGTCTCAGTCCCAAAGAATTAAGATGGACCATATAGTCCAAAACAATGGGCAAATCAGCAGATTCCGGAAATATGCTTCCAGAACACCATATGGAAAACCTTTTCCATTTAGAGTTATAAGTAGCCCTAGTGGAAGGCTTCCTAGAAGCTTTCAGGATTTCGAGAACACCTTGAAAGGTGTAGGTCAGCAAATTCTAACTCCTCAAGAGCCAGGCCTTGAGGTTGAGGATTTGAGATTCGATACCAAACTCTCCCTGGGCACAAGTTAACAGGTTGTGGTTCCTGGGGAGAAACAGGAAGATGGACTGCTAAGGACAGAAGGAGTGGGTACCAGGGCTGCCTGGCCCAATCTGGAGCAATCAGGATCATCTTGCAGGGCTGGGATCTGATTTTGACTAGCACCTTGAACAGGAGAGGGAAGGGGGGAAAGGCATATAGAAACTTCCCTTCCCAATCGAGGAGAAAGGCATCCAGGGGGACTGAGCCCATCACTGGGGGCCTGCAACAAAACAGTGGAAGGTGATTGTCTGGGCTGCAAAAGATCTATCTGAGGGTGCCCCATCTGGCAAAACTATCCCCAGTACTGGGATCCAGTGACCATCGTGATGGCCCTGGAAATCCTGCTGAGGGCATCTGCCAGGACATTGTCCTTGCCTGGGAGGTGAACTGCATGAGGGAAGTGTTCAGGGAATAAGCCAGAGACATCAACTTCTTTGCCTCGGTGCACAAGGCCGAAGACCGAGTGCCCCCTTGTTTGTTGATGTACCACATTGTAGTGGTGCTGTCTGTTCTGACCTGTACCACTTTGTTCTGAACAGATGCAGAAAAAACCTGAAGTGCTAGAAAAACAGCTCTGAGTTCCAGCAGATTGATGTGGAGCAGAGATTCCTGAGGGGACCACACTCCCTGGGTGGACAGGTCACCCATGTGAGCTCCCCATCCCAGAAGGGATGCATCTGTAGTAAGGGTCAAGGAGTGAGAGAGAGAGATGAAGGGGAACCCTAGTCTCAGATTGCTCTGATCCTGCCACCACTGAAGGGCCTGGATCAGGGTTCAGTCACTGGGATCAACTTGGATAGGGGATCTTTTCTTTGAGACCAAAGGCTCTCAAGTGGAACTGAATGTCCCTCATCTGAAATCTTGCTCCTTGCACTCACAGCTGTGGAAGCAGCCATGTGTCCTAGGTGCTGTAGGAAGTGCCTTGCTGGTCGAGACCTGCAAAGTGAAGGAGAAGGCCAGGGCCACTGGGTTCCTTACCCTTTCTAGGGAAGGAGGCTCTGGCCTGCTTTGTGTCCAATTCTGCACCTATAAAGGTGAGTACCTGGACAGGTTCCAGAACTGACTTTGGAAGATTGAGAAGAAAGCCCAGAGAGGTGAGCAGCTGCTGGGTAACTTGCAGGTGTGATCTGACCTGGTCTGGAGACTGACCTACAATGAGCCAGTCGTCTAGGTAGGGAAAGATGGCAATCTTTTGCCTTCTTAAATGAGCAACTGCTACTGCCAGGCATTTTGTGAATACTCTTGGGGCAGAGTGAGCCGAAGGGCATTGCTCTGAATTGGTAATGGCCTGAGGCAGTTCGAATCTGAGGTACTTTCGTGGGAGCTTCTGATAAGAACATGGAAGTAGGCATCCTTGAGGTCCAGTGAAGCTAGCCAGTCCCTGGTTAGAGAAGGTAAAATCATTGCCAGAGTCACTATTTTGAATTTTGGTTTTAAAAGGTGCTTGTTCAGATATCTTAGGTCCAGAATGGGCCGCCATTCTCCTGTCTTTTTGGGGTAAGGAGTACCTGGAGTACAGACCCTTGCCCTGGTGTAGGGGAAACCCTTTCTACAGCTCTGAGAGCCAGGAGGGTTGAGACTTCTGTTTCAAAGCGAAGTCTCTAGAGGGTTTGCAGGTGGAAAGATCTGATTCTCATCTTTGGAAATTTTTTAGCTGAGAACAGACCCTGGCTTACTACTTCCAGGACCCACTTGTCTGATGTTAAAGACTCCCAGTCCTGAACGAAGTAAGCCAGCCTGCCCCCTACAGGTAATGGAGAACCGGCCCTGGGCACCCCATCAGGGTGCCTGTTTGGCAGGAGCTTTAGGCTGAGGGGGGGGGAGCAGGCCTGCTTGCACCCAGTCTGCCTCTCCCTCTGAAGAAACATAGAAACATAGACTTTGACGGCAGATAAGGACCGCTAGGCCCATCTAGTCTGCCCATTTCCCTACCTAAAGGATAGGCCGCAGATCCTAGTTAACCAACAGCCTATTTCTTCCTACCCCCCCACAAGAATTGCCTTATGTCTGTCCCATGCAGTCTTGAATTCTCCCACAGTTTTAGACCCCACAACCTCCTCAGGAAGGCTGTTCCATGCATCCACTACCTCTCTGTGAAATAATACTTCCTCACATTGCCCTGAACCACCCTCCTTCTATCTTTAAATTGTCCCCTTGTTCCTGCAAGTCTCCTTTTCTGAAAGATGCTACCTCTTGGACTTTGTTGATTCCACTGAGGTACTTAAAAGTTTCTATCATGTCCCCCTCTCCTTCTTTCCTCAAGGGTATACATATTAAGCTCTTTTAGTCTCTCTCATACGGCTTCTCTTGCAGACCTGCACCATTTTAGTTGCCCTCCTCTGGACTGCCTCTATCCTGTCTATGTCCTTGTGGAGATGGGGTCTCCAGAACTGGACACAGTACTCAGATGGGGTCTCACCAACTGTCTGTACAGAGGATAACAACTTCCTGTTTTCTGCTGATGATGCCTCTCCTATACATCCCAGTATACCCCAGCCCTCCCTACTGCCTTCTCACATTGCTTGCTAACCTTAAGGTCATCTGATATGATTACCCCCAGGTCCCTTTCCTTTTTTGTTGTTGTTACTACCTCCCCACCCACTGTGTATTCTTCCCCTGAGTTCTTGTTTCCCAGGTGCATTATTTTGCACTTCTTTGCATTGAATCCTAGCTGCCATACTTCTGACCATTTCTCCAACCTTGCCAAGTCCCTTTTCATCCTTTCCACGCCTCCTTGTGTATCGACCCTGTTGCAGATCTTTGTGTCATCTGCAAAGAGGCATACTTTTCCTTCCAGTCCATCTGCAATGTCACTTATGAAGACATTAAAAAGGACTGGACCCAATACTGAACCCTGCGGTACCCCACTAGTAACCCCCTTCTTCAGAGTGGACTCCATTTACAATTACCTTCTGTGTCCTGTTGTCCAGCCAATGTTTTACACAAGCTATCACCCTGGGTCCCACTCCCAGGCTGGTTAATTTGACTATTAATCTTTTGTGTGGGACTGTGTCAAATGCCTTGCTAAAGTCTAGGTAGGCCATGTCCACAGCCCCTCCCTGGTCTACTACTTTGGTCACCCAGTCAAAGAAATCTATTAGATTCGTCTGACATGATCTTCCCGCTGTGAATCCATGCTGCCTTGGGTCCTGTGCTCCAGTGGCCTCTAGGTACTCGACTATTCTTTCCTTCAGAAGTGACTCCATCACTTTCCCTACCACAGAGGTCAGACTGACAGGTCTGTAGTTTCCTGCCTCTGTCTTGGACCCACTTTTGTGAAGGGGAATCACATCCGCCTTCCTCCAATCTCGGTACCACACCATCCTCCATGATTTATTGAAAAGAGTAGCAAGTGGTTTCACTAGTTCCTCCTTAATTCTTTTTAGAATTCTAGGGTGAATTCCATCAGGACCCATTGCTTTGTCCACCTTCAGTTTTAGGAGTTCTTGCAGAACCCTTTCTTCTGTGAAAGGACTGGATCGAATCCTCTATCAAGAGTGCTTCTGTTAATTGGATTAGACACTTCCTCCTCCTCTTTGAATACTGAGCAGAAATATTCATTCAGTATTCCTGCTTTTTCACTGTCCCCTCTGCCCACCCAATCGCTCATTCTATTCAGCCTCACTATCCCTCCCTTTGTCTTTCTACGCCTCTGATGTACCTATAAAGGTTTTATCCCCTTCTTAACTGAGTTGGCTATCTTTTCCTCAGTTTGGGCCTTTCTATTCTGACTTCCCCTCCTGCTTCCTTCTGCCTTAACTGGTACAGCTCTATGTCCTGCTCCTTCTGTGTTTTCTTATACTCCGAATGCTATCTTTTCTTCCTGACTTTCACAGCCACCTCTTTTGAGAACCATAGTGGCTTTTTTTCTTTGATTTGTTTATTTGCTTCACACAAAGGCTTGTTGCCTCTGTGATGGCAGTTTTGATAATTCCCCATTGTTGCTCCACACCTCCTTCTAGCCTGTTTGCTAGTGCTTTCTGAGGCACTCTCCCATCTTGCCAAAGTCAGCCCTCCTAAAGTCCAGTACCCTCACTTTGTATGGCCTGACTCTGTAGCTGAGTTTACGTGAACCACATTGTTTGATGGTCCTTGTCCCCAGATGGCAACCCACTCTAGATCTGAGATCCTCTCACTGCCCCGTTTGAGTACAAGGTCTAAGATTGCTCCCTCACGGTGGGTTCCAAAACTAGCTGTCTATTGCCTGCCACCTGTGGGGCATCAAGAATAGCCCTGCTCTTGGATGTGGCGCATGCAAATGCTCCAATTAACATCTGGCATATTCAGGTCTCCCATCAACAGTATCTCCCGTTCTCTGCCATTCTAAGATGCCTTCTATCACATCCTTGTCCATCCCTTCCCCTGACATGGGGTCTGCTACAACCCCTGTGCGGATTGTGGTGCCCTTTCCAGTCTCCATGGTGACCCACAGTGCCTCTCCTCCCTGTCTACTCTTTTGTTCAGTTGCTTTTATCGCTTCCTTTACATGAGAGCTACTCCTTCCCCTCTTCTCCCTGCCTGTCTTTCCTGTAGGTTATGTACCCTGGTATGTTAACATCCCAGTCATGGTTCTCCGTGTACCATGTTTCTGTGACTGCTCACGATATCCAGGCATCCCTCTTCCATTAAGGCCATCAGCTCAGGGAGCTTGTTGTCCAGACTCTACGGGCATTGGTACTCATTACCTCCATTTCCTGATGGCCTTACTCCCTTTTGCCCCATCCTGTCCTTCTTGCCTTTGTCACTTTCTCCATTTACCCCTGCCTTTCTCCCTATCGACACCTCTATGTTGGTGTTTGCCGCACTTACTACCGTGATTATTTATTTTGGGGGGGGCTAGGATTTTCCTGCTCCTTTCCAGTGCCTCCCCCTTTGGCTAGTTTAAAAGCTTGCCAATGAAGCATTTAAACCTATCACCTAGGATCCTGGTTCCCCTCCCGGACAGATGCAGCCCATCATGCCAGTATAGGCTTGCATCACTCCAAGTGGACCCCCAGTCCCCAATGAAGCTAAACCCCTGAGCTCCACACCAGTTTTTCAACCACTGATTGAATCCCATGGTGCGGAACACCCTAGCCTCTCCTATGCCATAGATGGGTAGCACCTCCGAGAAGGTTACCGTGCGTGCTACTTGACTAAGGCCCCTCCCCAATTCCACAAACTCTTCCTGCACTTCTCTAATCCCTTTCTTAGCCAGGTCATTTGTCCCTAGGTGGACAATGACATCCAGCTCCCCCCTGTGCAGCTGCTCCGGCAATCCTGAGGATTCGCTCCTATCCCTCCAAGCCATGGCGCGAGGCAGGCACTCACCTCACCTCCCTGTCCCTCCTCCCAGTTCTACCTTCCTAACAATGGAGTCCCCACCAGGAGTTGTTTCTTCCCTGCAGGGTCCCCTGCCACCCTCCTGTGGGTCTCCTTTGTGGAGGTTCCCAGCATCCTCCTTGGTCTCACTGTGGGCGTGCTCCATAGAGGAACCACACTTTGCCAGAATGGCATAGGAATGTGGAGAGGTACAACGGAGGATCGCCTCTGTTCCACCACCCTCACCCTCCCTGAGCCCACTGTGGTTCAACCGCTCCTCTTTCTTGGCAACCTCTGAGGCAACGGCAGTGGCACTGGTGGTCCCTGGATGGAAGGGGAGGTCCCACAAATCCTGGCCAACTCAGCCTGGAGATGAGCAACCTCCTCCCTCAGCCCAGAGAGGTGCCTGCAGATGGGACAACACTGAATCCTCCACAACATCTCCCGGAAGACTGCTGCTCCACAGCCACTGCACTGCACCACTCCAATCATGTCTTATTTCTGGCCCTTTAACTGTTTGCAATCCTTACTGTTTCCTCTGGGTTTTTTTTCTCTCTCTCCTTACTTTCTGCCTGTGTGCCCTTTAAGCTCCTGATTGTCCTGTTCTAAGACAAGAATATCCTATATTTCACAGTAGACCACGTACTTGCTCAGAGGCAGACCTCCAGCAGCTAGAGGGGGCCGGAGAGCTACTCTTGCCCTTCTAGGATGGTGGGTCCTTGGTGGTTCTGTGATCACTCACTTCCTGCCCCTAAACAGGAAGTTCCTGTTGTCAGTCAAATCCTGTGCCTATAAAAATAGAACTACCTTTATATAAAAATAGAACTAGCTTTGGGTGGGGGGGATGAAGGGGAGGGAAGGAGGGCAATATAGTCCCAGTAGAGAAGTTCAGTCACACAGCAGTCCTTTCTCCTGGTGCCTTCTGCCAAGCTATTAGCTGAAACTTTCTAAGGCAGTCTTTAAATGTAGCTTCCTTCTAGCTAAGCCACTCCCCCTACTTACCAGATCTTTCTACAAGTAATTTAAACCTCACAGCAGTTAAGTCCTTTCAGTCACCTGAGATTTACACCTAGATAACTCTACAGATACCCATTCAGTTCAGTTAACCCAAACACACACTTTATTTTGTATGTTTTTTTAACCTAAATTAAAGGTCAAATACAAAAGTTCTTCTACTTTAGTCCCAGCAGAAAAGTTCAGTCACACAGCAGTCCTTTCTCCTGGTGTCTTCTGACAAGCTATTAGCCAAATAGAAGAACCCCCTCTGAGCATAAGCCGAAGAGGAGGCTTGGGTTTGGTTAAAAGGCCTGCCTCTACCCCTGGGGGTCTGCCTCTGAGGAGTGGCTTGCCGCTCCTTGGCTTGTGCACTCCTATAAGTGGTTTTATATTCATCCATTTTCTTCATATAATTCTCTGTCTGCTCCCCAAACAGAGAATTTTCTACCACAGGAAAATCCATAGCCTTAGTCTGGGTATCCTGACAAACTAGTACACCTGAGCCAGTCAATCACTAAAGGCCACAGATGTAGCCATGACTCTAGAGGATACATCATTAGAATCCACAGCAGCATGGAATTGCACCTTGGATGCCTCAATACCATCAGCAGCCACCTGCTCCAGCTCCTTGGCAAGCTGGCCAGGGGCCTGTTTGGCCAAAGCCATGACAGTGTCCCATCTAGATTTTTGTATCTTGCCACATAAGCCATGTAATTTGCTTGTCTGAGTCCCAAGGACGCTGCCATGTATTGTTTTTTGCCATGGCATCAATCTTCCTGGAGTCCTTGTCAGAGGATGTGAAGCCAGGGAATATTAGCCTTATCACAGGCTGCAGCCTGAACTACCCCAACATGACTGCATTGCTTAGAAAGAAATTCTGTACCAGGACCTGACAAAGTGTACATCCTGTCCATCTTTTTGTCCACAGGAGGCACAGAATTAGGAGCTTTTAAATTTTTTATTGTTTGTTTCCTAAATGATTTATGTAAAGGAATAGACAATCTCCTGGACTCTGGGATATCCATCATTTCCACAAAGTCAGGTTCCTCTTGCTCACCCACAGCTTCCTCCAATGGGAGCTGGAGGGTTTCAGCAACCTTTTTATAAAACAGAAAATGAGAAGGGTACTCAGAAAGCGTAGGGGCAGATTCTAAAGGTCTGTCTGGAGAGATGTCCGGTTCAATGGGCACATCCAGACTCTCAAAGTCACATTCACACTGTTCATAATCATCCTCCCCCTCCTCTGGTTCATAAAACTCTTCTATATCATATTCTTGAACCAGTGGAACCGGCCGAACCGACCTTTTGCCAGACAGTGGTGGTTCGGACGGAACCGGAGAAAGTGACTGGACAATTTGTATTGCTTTAGCTATCTCTGCAGCAGTTGGAGAAGGAATTTTTGACTCCACACCTGCTGATTTTCTAGTTTTTCTTTGCTGGAACTGGCTCCTCAGAGGCCAGCTACGTTGCCGAAGTCTCGCCCTGGTCAGAGGGCACTCCTCCGGTTCGGTTGGCACCCAAGCCGGCTGGCCATCCGGGTCAGCGGATTTGCCTCTCGTTCCCTGAGCCTACCAACTCTCTTATCCAGGGTAGCTGCAGGGAAGTTCTTACAAATCTGGCAGTCTGAATTGAGGTGGTCAAACCCCAGACAATATACACATGTGGTGTGTGGGTCAGCCTTGGCAAAGGCTTCCCCACAGACACTACAGTGCTGAAACCCAGTGGGCCCGGTTTTTCTTTTGGGTTTCTCAGACATAATGCCAGCCTAACCAAAAACTTGCCCTTTTTAACGGCAGTGCAGGCAAGACACCCTTATCGGTTCCCAACCGTGTCACGGGTCGTGGAGAAAAACGTAATGAAATCCGTTTTTTTTTAGAACCGATAAGAACCGGGAACCGCACTCTAAAAGCTTTCAAATGCTTGAGAACAAAGTTTTAAATAACCTGATCGGTTCGAACCGAACCGATAAACATTTACAAGTTCCCACAGAAATAAACCTGTCTATTACTTACAATCAGACAGAGCTTGAACCGATCGGTTTGCGGTTAAAATAATAATCGCGGTTGAATTTAACTGAGAAAATACTGTTTAAACCGAGAAATGAACCGAGCAGTAGGAGGAATCTCCGGAGCGACTGTTCAATGAGGCGGAGTAAAGAATCTGACAGTTTCAGTTTGAAATCTTCCAGACAGAGCTTCTCAAACCGAGCTCGAGCTCCAAGTTCCATGCCTGGCATGGAAGTTAACTCTTTCACCTCCGGAGCAGTTCTAATGGTGGGACAAACTGCAATAGTCATAATATAGCAAGACTTCATGTTGTTTGAATCACAGGCGAGGAAAATGCGTGGACCATGTCCACCTCCCAAGGTCCATTTGATCAAGTAATCAGCAGAGCTGTAATGACCCACTGTAACTAACTCGGAGACAAATGTATCTCTGATATAAATCAGAACACCACCCCCTCTCCCTTTAACCCTAACTGACCTATATATATTGTATAACCCCCTAGGCCTATACTGTCATTATCACTAGAGTTCTTTAACCAGGTTTCACGGAGTGTTACTATGCCAAAACGTTCTTGATCCATCCATAACTTCAGTTCATCAAAATGTGCAGTTAAACTCCTGATGTTTAAATGTATAATCCTTATACCCTTCAAACATGGTTACTCTGTGACAGAATGAACTGGATATGGTCCTGGGTTTTTCTCTCTATATCCCCCCAATAAAATAAGCAATAGTCGTACAGGTGAATAGTGAGCAAACCACGGTTTGTGTAATAGAGGTTAAATATTTTACATTCGAGCTACCAGTTTTAGTCTTGATGCCACTGTGCCAAAGTTTGAGATTGGCAGATACAGGAGACCAACAGCGTCTGGCACAGCCAGCAGTAGCTTGTGGTGATCAAGTCAGGTACCTTGAGTAGGAGGCAATTTGGCTTCTGTGTGCGTCTCCCTAAACACTATACATACATTCTAAATCGGCTGTTTCTCAAACAAGGCTCTGGAGGCTGCACTTTGAGGCCACCAGGATTTGGGACTGGAGAACCCCAAAAGATTTAAACCTCAGTGTAAGGCATCATGTGTAGGCAATACCATGTGTAGGGGCAGGCTGAGACTTGCTTACTTTACCCATAATTCCTTGCAATGGGTTTCAGGCTTTAGTGTATGATTTGGAGAGGCACACAGAAACTACACAATGTCAAAAATGTACAGAACTTGTGTGTATTTATTTTGTATTTACTTGTATTTTACCAGGAAAAAAGCTCCATTGAGCAATGCTCATTTACAAGGAGGTCCTGGTTAGGACAGGTAACAATACAAAAAGCGAAATGACAGTACACAAAATACAGCACATGTACTACAGAGTTAGTTTGTAATACAGGTCAACAGGTATACTCTAAATACAGAGACTAGCACAACAGGAGCAATTAGATATAGGTTTTGGAGCAGAGAAAATAGAACAAAATCCAATGTTTCATAAAGAGTTAAACATAGTTTAGATAATGTTTTAATAGCAAACACGTTTGCCAATGGGAGGATTACAGGTTGTTATCCCTCTGTACAGACAGTTGGTGAGACCCCATCTGGAGTACTGTGTCCAATTCTGGAGACCTCCTCTCTGCAAGGACATAGACAGGATGGAGGCAGTCCAGAGGAGGGCAACTAAAATGGTGCAGGGTCTGCAACAGAAGCCATATGAGGAGAGAGACTAAAGGAGCTTAATATGTATACCCTTGAGGAAAGGAGGGAGAGGGGGAACATGATAGAAACTTTTAAGTACCTCAAGGGAATCAACATAGTCCAAGAGGGTAGCATCTTCAGAAAAGAGATGTCAAGAACAAGGGACACAATTTAAAGATGGGGGAACGCTCAGGGGCAAATGTGAGGAAGTATTTTTCACAGAGAGGGTGGTGGATGCATGGAACAGCTTCCTGAGGAGGTCATGGGGTCAAAAACAGTGGGGAAATTCAAGAATGCATGGAACAGACATAAGGCAATTCTGGTGAGAGGTAGGAAGAAGTAGGCTGTTGGTTAACTAGGATCTGCAGCTTATCCAATAGGTAGGAAAGTGGGCAGACTAGGTGGGCCAAGCGGTCCTTATTTGCTGTCAAAGTCTATGTTTCTATCTTACAAAGATGAACAGAGATTTTTTTAGGACTAGCCTATAAAGATGAGCTAAATGAGCAAGACAGGTTCACATGTGAACGGAGAAGGCTGGTGGGATATGATAACAGTTTATAAACTGAATGCCATAATTACATTCAGTCAGGGGATTTGTGGATGGGATTCAGGAAGCTCTACTACCTGTTTTGCCATGCAGTAGGAGGCATACAGTAGCCATTTATGTACTGGCTGATTCAGGCAATGTGTGGTGCTAGTCCCAGCACCATCCACATTGTGCCAGTCAGTGCCTGGAAAACCCTCTGGAGTCAACTCCCAACAGCCGGTTTTATACAAATCCTCACCACACCCATGCATACAGGAGCATGGCATACAAAAGTGGCAGGTCCACTTAAACTATGGGTCCGGTAATTATAAGGGCTAGATTCTCTAACTGCCTGAGGGCAAATTAAATCCCTGCAAATACACCCTGAAAAGCTCAATGCCAGACTGGCACTCTCAAACTTGAAAAACAATAATCCGTGCACTACGACCGCCACTAAAGTTGCCACCCCTGTTCAGGTACCTGAAGCAGAACAAAATTAAAAGAAATGGCGCACACACCACTGGTGGAGGAAGATAATAAATCTATTACAATAAGTTTATTATTTTCCTCCAGCAACAGTGTTTGCACCACCTTTCTTCATTTCAGACTGGCACACTGCTGTGCAAGTTTTACTGGGCAGCTCACCGCAAGAATCCAAAATTAGTGTACTTTTAACTGCAACATCCTGATTGAAACATCTGTAGCACCACAGCGGCTATTCATGAATATCCAACTGCCTTGGTGCTGGTGGCATACTGTCTCAAGCTACTTTGTCACTAGGAACCCAAAAGGCTACAGGTAGACTCATAGAGATCCATGTTTTTCTTAAATAAGAAATAACAAGAAATTCAAGTTATAAAAAGAAATAAAATGAAAACGAACACATGAAAAAATGTTTAAAAATGTTTTTTTTTTTTGGCAAAAACTAAATGCTTGCATGCAGTAGTTGTTTAGGTTCTGTTGTTACCACAAAAAACCATCAACGAGGAAGACTCAAAAACTCTGCTATGGTAGGTTCAAGACTGATGTAAGAAAACTGCTACTTTCCTCAAAGGGTAATCAGGCTGTGGAACATCTTGTGGTTTCAAAGTCCACGTGAAACTGTACTAGCGCTAAAGACTGGCCTTGACAACTTCCTAATTGAACAAAGAACTTCTGGGTACACTTGCTGAGCTTGTGGGAAAGATGAACCGAATGGGTCACATTGCCCTAATTTCTACCAAAAATATGTGTGTTCGCAACACGTATCTTTTTTTTTTTTTTCTTTTTTACATATACACTTTTATCCACCCTCACCCCCTGGTCTTGGCAGCACCCCCAGCCCCATTGCTGATTTTTTATACATGTTAGTATATCCCCCAGAGCCACTCGTTGCTGTATGAGTGGTTTCACACGCCTATGGCTGGAGCGAGAACAGCAAAGCAAAGCTGAGCAGTTCTGGCTTGAGCTGAAGGCAAGTGAAACCACTCTAATACAGGAACAAGTGGCGACGGGGAACATATTACTATATTACTGATCAAGAGCGATCAATAATACATTTAAAAAAAAAAAAAACATGTCCATGGAAGGTACCTGTAAGAGTGTCTCATGCGCAGGGGAAAGGAGTGCTCCAACTGGTCGGGAGTGCTCCCACAATCTATAGTGGACGTACCAGTATATCACCACTTTCATAGGACCAATGCAGTGGGTGGCCTGCCATGTGATGCTTGCTGGGAGGCTGCCAAACAGGCTGGAGTATTTTCCTCCTGGTTTCTTCCTGAGGGTGTCTGCTTGCAATTTTGCACACCTATGTGCCTGCATCAGCAGATAGCCCTACCCCATACTGCTGCCCTAGCCAGTGCCGCCACCTGGCCTTGGCTGGGTGGCAGAGTGGTGGTGAGAGACAGGTTCCTCCCACCCCAGGGGAGGAGAGCTGTCCCTGGGGCACTCAATACTCCTTCACCCAGAGATCCATGCTCATTCCTTAACAGGGGATATAAGCGACGCAAGTGGTACCGCTACCGCTGCTCTGACAGGCTGCCCCCTGCAAACTGGAACTTTGGCGTGATATGTCTGAAACTATTTTCCACCCTCTTATAACATGTCAGTGTGGCTCCATAGCTAGCACATCTGCCTCTGGGTCCGAAGGTTGTGGGTTCCCATCCCACATGGGGAATGGGCTCATACATTAAACAATGGCACCTGAATACAGTACTGGGGGTGCTGTACTGTCGGAGTGTGCTGTCCTTCAGATGAGATGGTAAACAGAGGACCCTTCCAGCCATCTCCTGTTTTATTTACTTATTTATTGAAATGTTTCATCAGGAAAGTACACCGAACAACAAGTTGCTCATTTGCTCATCTCATGGAACATCCGGGGCGGGGTTTAGAGGTAACAGGAGGGGAACATGGTACTGTCAGCATAAATCTAAAGACAACACTGCAATGAATTATAAAGAGAGTTACAGGTAATTAGCAATAACAGCAGAGCAATGGGGAACATGGTATCTATGGTACAATCAGCATAAATAATAGACACGCAGTAATGAACTTAAAAGAGAGCTACAGGTTTTAGCAGTATAAGCAGTGCAATGTCAATATTAAGTGCTATTTGGAGACAAAAGTAAAAGATGTAAAGCAATTTATTTATTTTATTGTGCTGTCCTGCTGGGTGTTCAGGTGGAAGTAAAAGAACCTAAGGCATTTTTTGCAAGAGTAAGGGATTTCTGCCAGTGTCCTGGCCAACATCCCCCTTCCCATAACAAAAACAAACACAAAAAAAGGTTCATGCAGTTGTCCACGGCTGTGAGAGGATGTTGGTGTATGAAATGGCTGCCACAACACCTTCAGTCACTGTACTACGAGAAGCGCACTACTTGTAAAGCACTTTGGGATACAATGTGTATGAGAAACACTATGTAAGTACTGATTATTCTTCTTCTGTTGTAGATTACTTAAATAGATGCAACCACAGTCATCAGAAGCAGCACAATTAGGCAGTTCCGAGTCATGAAAAAACAATTCCCCCTCCACTCTGACATTTTAAAATAAATTTCCTTTCTTAAAATTCATTTAAAAATATGTATACAGTAGGTTTAACACCAACCATAGCTTTTAACAAAACAAAAAAGGCTTTTTGAATTGCTGCTATTCCCAACTTTCCCGCTCTGTTTAGAGTTCCGAACCTCCTTATCAGAGCACCTGTAAATCTGTGGACTTGGCATATTTTTTATCTTAACTGTGTAAGGTGCATTCTTAATTCCTGAACGCTGTAAAAAAATAATAAAAATGTGCATCTTTTTTCTACGGGGGTGGGTAAACTTCACAGAACTGAGGTCGGGTGGTCACCACCCCCCAAAAGAAATCTTTGCTAACACAACTCCCAAGAGGTGGGTGTGGGTGTGGGGCTATCACTTTTAAATGATTTAAAATAACTAGAAAGGTAGCACATTAAGAAATAAAACCTAAGCCCCTTTTGCTCTGGACTTCTAAAGGACTCATTATTAGTCCCAGCCCAGCTGTCTGAATGAGTATTTATGCTTATTTCTAAACAGATTATTGTCTTGCCTCTGGCAGCCCAAACTGTGTAACTAACTCAACAGGTTATGGAGTTCGCCTTAATGGTTAGTGGGCCAAGCCTGCTTGAACTGCCTCCACCATGTGATCCTTGGAAGGGCACGCGGCCAAAAGCTGATCACGGGACAGACTCACACTCTATCACCACCAACTCCATTGGAAGGGTATGCAAGACTATTTCAAAATGATAAACTTTGAGGCTTTGTGGCTAATTGTTGCCCACCACCAGTAGTCAAACTGAACTCTGGCTGGTAGTCACATGCCCTTACCAGCTGATCCATAAGGCAGTAGGGCTTCTTACCCCTGGAGTTACTATGCACTGAAACGTGCTACTTGCCTTTGCAGTAGGATGAAAGCTGGCACGGGGGTTAGTTATTGCAAGGACTTGGAGAAGGTATGCGGGTGTATTCTGTACTTTGACCAACTCCAAGCAAAAGACACAAACAGAATGAAGGCAGCAATCCAAGGAGCAGAAACCATGTAGCCTGATCAGCAAATTACAGCAGCAAGTCTGACCATCGTTACAGTACAATAATCACAGCTAGTCCAAAGATCAGCTCAAAACACAACACTGACAATACTCTCTCTTTAAACAACCTTGCAGACACAAACCCCAACTGCCTCAAAGATGAAAGAATAATGAAAAGCACCCCTCAATGACCAGCTCTAGGGTGCAATGAACTCGCAAATTCCAACATGCCTAACAGGGATCTGAACCATATTGTATGGTTTTCGACAGAGGTTTGTTTTTTTTTCGTCCCTGGCCAGCACCTCAGCCCCTCTTCCAAACAGAGTTGCCACCTGTTCTGATTTTTGCAGGACAGTCCTAATTTGGGCAGCTGTGTCCTGCAAAAAAACATGAAAAATACTAAATGTCCTGATTTTAAAGTAGAAAAAATATTTTCTAACTTTCCACTAAATGTTGCAGACAACTACAATACCTTAACTAAAACACCTTAAAATGATAAAAAACAATAGAAGCAACTAGGAAACTACTGCACTTAGCCTTAATTCTGATTATATATAGAAAAAAAGTCTGTTGCATCGGTCGAGGTTACATACTGTCCTGTGAAAAATCATGTTTCAGTAAGAAATGTCCCACTTTGAGCTTCTTAAAAGGTGGTAACCCTACTTCCAAACCTCTGGTGATTATGCAATACAGTTAGCCACTAACCATACTGCCACTATCCATTCCCCCAAGGTTCTACTCCCCCCCACAGCAGGAGCTCCAAGGGACGGCCATCCTCCTGTCAGCATTATCAGGATCTGGTGGTGGGCTGCATGGAGTGAGGATGGAGTGTAACAACACTGGCCATTCAGACAGAAATACAGGTTACTCACCTGTAACAGGAGTTCTAGGAATGGTATATGTTGTTCATCCACACTTATTGGCAGGTTCCTTGCCGCTTTAAATCTTGCCAGAAGGTCTTCAAGCTGGCTCCTCCCACCCACCCGGGTGGTAAAACTCTCGGCTCCGCCCCATGACGCCAGATCTAGCCCACTGGAAGCCAGATTGTGCGTCAGCAGGAGGCGGTGGATATGTGGATGAACAACATATACCATTCCTAGAACTCCTGTTACAGGTGAGTAACCTATATTTCTAGGGACATGGATATGTTGTTCATCCACACTATAACAGAATCCTAGCAGTTCTCCGGGAGGAGGAGGCAAAGCGTACACCCCTATGCGTAGAAAGACTGGAACCGAGGCCCTGACCCAGCAACCTGGCGCGACCCAAGGTCGATGTGGAAGGGAACAGTAAAGCCTGCTTCCGGGCAGAAGCCCTGCGGATATCCTGGACGGAGTATCCTCGGAAGCAGCCACCGATGCAGTGGAAGGATGGGTAAAAAATGAGCACTTATCCCTCTGGGAGGCTCCATGCCCGCCGCCTGTAGTGGAGACCTATGCAGGGTGACCCACCCGCTCGTCATCCACTTGGCTGCAGATCTGCCAGATGCGGCTTCAGCGTAGATGACAAACAGCTGGCGAACCTCTCTCTAACTTCAGCCTTACGCTCCTAGGTAGGTGGCGTTAAACAGGAGGTCCCATGGAACCTATATATAGCCTCAGGGTGTGAATGGGGATGAAGCGGCGGCATGCGGCCAATTTAGGAAGAATCCGCCACCACCGTGGAAGGACTTCGGTGGGCGCAGGACAACCTAGTCCCTGTGGAAGACCAGATAGGGAGATTCAAAGGAGCGCCTGGAACTCTCCCACCTTCTGGATGGCAGAGTAGCCCCAAGAAGGTGTTCTTCCACAACAGGTGGGAAACCGCACCTGTGCAAAGGTTTGAATGGCTTGCTTGTGAGCTAAGCCCATACCAGCAAGGATCCCACAGAATGGGATACTCTCCCCAAAGGGAGGCGTGATCGAGGCCTAGAAGTGCCAGACCACCTATTCTGCCACTGACTGCCTTCCGGCCCAGCCGGAAGACAGGGTGACCCACAGAAGCACCTAGAGGGTGGTGGCGAAGCCTAATTCAAGAACAGGCGCAGATGGTCTGACGCTCACCCAGGGACGGGAGAGGGCCAGGCCTATCCATCATCAAATGGAGAACTTTTCCAAAGAGGGCGAGCATTTTTGGCCAACTCCTAGCAGGACGCCTCGAAAAGTCGACGACCTTGCCGAAGGACCCTAGTCCTGGCCCCTAGCCGCACAGGGACCGGGCCTACAGGTGCAGGGAATTGAAGGTCCAGATGGAAACCTTCCCCTAATAAAAAGAGATCAGGACCGGGCGGACTAGAAGCCACCTCAGGAGCCTGGGGCTGAGACTGAGGAGAGCTGGATACCACAGCTGGCAATCCAGTCTGGGGCTACCAGCATCACCTGCGCCAAGTCCCTCCTCGCCTTGCCCGTAGGTCAAGGGAAATGGGGGAGAGGCGCGGAAGGGCCAAGGGTCCTTGGCCCCGACGGCATCCCCTACAGCAGACTTTGCTGAGGGGGCAGGCATAAAACAGTCTTGGCCTCGTACTCTCCCTGGAGGGAGGAGGGAGAAGATCCTGTGCCACCTCCGGCAGGGGAGACCACTCGTGAGGCGCAGCCTATGTCCGGCTTAGGGCAGCAGCCAGGGAATTGGAGGCTCCTGCCATCAAATGGCTGGGAGCCCGCGGCTACGCGAAAACACAATGCGGAGAACCTCCTTACACCGAGGCAAGGGGTTCGACCGAACCTGGCAGGGTAGGTAGCACATGGTTGTGGTACTGTCCTCATGGACTTAAACCACTTGACCCCGCACACACGGAGCGAGCGGTGCAAGCTAAGCAGACCGCCTGAAGCTCCAGCGGGTAGGGAGGACATCAGGACTCCCGAGAGGACCAGAGGCGAAGCGTTCTGTATTCTCCTAGATGGGCACCCCCACCCATCCAAGAAGCATCGGTCGGAGAAGACCGTTGACTCAGGGAGGAAGAACAGGATGTTCTCCTGCAGGAGTTGGAACGGTCCGAAGGGGAGCATTCCCTTAACTCCTGGGCTGTAGTCACGAACTGGTCCAAGGGATGCAGCGCTATGACCGCTGGCTGGCTCATCCCACCAGGGGAAGGCCGCCATGAGGCCCCGGAGGTGCAGGAGGTCTCGGCAGGGCATAACAACCTGGCCAAACCTGACTGGGTAAGGGAGGAAGAACCTCAGCCCTGTCCACCCGGAGCCGGGCTCTGACTCAAGAGTCGAGCCTAGTCCCGAAGAAGCCTCACCCGCTAAGGCACGAGTTCCGACGTGGCTCCGGTAAAGGGAGACCAGTCTGAGCCTGGAAGGGTTTAATCAGGCCACCATCTGGGTGGGGTTACGCCCGGACCCTTCTATGCCGCAGAACTGCGGAGCAGAGAACGAAGGGCCTGGCCAGGAACTCGTAAGGAGATCTCTCGCCTAGGGAAGGAGGTCTCCCAAAAGCAGACGAATCGGAGAGAGTCACGTCCCCAGGAGGAAGGCGCACGCCTCGATCTGAGGATGGGATATCTGCAGAGGGACCATCCGCATGCAGAAGGATGGGCGCAAGCGCCCCGTCTGTTTGAGACCAGGAATACCTGGACATGAACCCAGGGTCAGAAGGAAGGCCCACCACCTCCCTGATCACCTCTAATTAGAGGGCCAGGCAAGTCGGCTCAGCAGTCCGACGAAGAGTCTGTGAACCAAAGGTCCCCGTGGGGCAACGGCTCAAAAGGGGGAACCTGTTCGCAACCCGAGACAGGGCTACCCTTAGCACCACCCAAGAGGAAGAGGTGCGGAGCCGTCCCCCCATGGGGAAACCCGGGCAGGAGCGACGGGGCTGGGGACAGCGCCCCTTAACCCGTCACTGAGCAGGCTTGGAGGAGGAAGAGGCTGAGGTGGCTCTCTGATCCCTGCCTCCCTGCTTCCTTTTGGAGGAAGACGCTGGTCTTGCGACAGGCCGCCCAGCACATGCCTGCTGGCCCTCGTGCTGGGCCGGTCAAGCCGCAGGGGGCAAAGGGGATTATGCAAAGGCTGACGTCTGCCCTTGTCCCTCCGGGCGGGAGTGACAGAGTCCGGAGTGGCATCGGACTTCTCAGGTCCCTGGATATGTCCCTCCACTCCAGGGCCGAAAAGGTCAGTCCCCAAGAAGGGGAGGTCTGCCAACTCATGCTGGGTTTCCAAGGAGAAGGAGGATAACCTCAGCCACGCCCTGCGGCGCATGGCAACTGCGGCCGCCACTGATCTGGCACAGGAGTCGCCCAGATCCAGAGCCGTCTGGAGCTGCTGTTTTGCCACCACCCTACCCTGGTCCTGCACCCGCCGGACCGTGGTCCGCAGGTCGGCCGGGAGAATCTCGTCCAGGGAGCCCAAAAGGGCGTGGGAACAGTGTGCCATCAGTGCCGCCGAGTTGGCCTGATGGAGGCCTAGGGAGGACGCGGCGTAAACCTTGCGCCCGACGTAGTCCATTCTTTTGGACTCTTTGTCAGGGGGCCTATCCACATCCCTAGAGTTTCCAAAACATTGGAAAACATTGTCGGTGACTACCCCTTCAACCGAGGGGTGCGCCGAGAAACCGGGCGGAGAACCGACAGGGACAGGGTACTTCCTGGCCACCCTGGCCGAAGGCGCAGGGCAGGAAGTAGGCCGCCGCCAGAGCTCCAAGGTTGGGCCAACGATAGCCTCAGCCACCGGAAAGGCCTCCGAGGGAGAGCTCCCTCGGTCCAGAATCTCCGTAAGGGGGTAAGGTGCCAGTTTGGAAACGGGCTCAAGCTGCATCCCGGTGAATTCCGAGATAAGCTGGAGCAGACCCATAAAGGATGATGGGCTGTCGTCCACGGGATGTTCCGGGGAAGACCATGGGTCCTCCCCACTAGGAAACATAATGGAGCCGACTTCAGGCTCCGAGGGGTCTGCAAAAAGCTGCCGCAGGCCAGAGTCACTCTTCATCCACCAAGGGTGGGCGGGAGTGAGGGAACCGAGAAACCTGGAGAACAGGACATGGCCCGGCCCAGGTTCCACTGAGGGCGGTGGGGCAGCAAGGATCGGACGAGCAACCGGCCCTGGAAAGGACTCCTCGACTGCCTCGAGGGGCTGCGTCGGCCGACCGGGCGGCGGCTGCTTACTAGCCAGAGAATGAATCTGGGTCGATTGATTCCCAGATGACAACAGCTGCCGCCACATAAGTTCCTTGTAACATCGACGCCGCTCCTAATCCAAGGAGGGGGACGAGGAAGAATGGCAAAGCCACTTGACTCGGTGCCCTGACCGAGAACGCCGAGGTCGGCATGAGCGGCTAGACCGAGAGGAGGACCGAGACCCGAATCCTTAGGGGAACTGACGGTGGGCCTGGGAGGGAGCGGAGCATGTCCGTTCCTCCTTCGGCTCGGAGAAAATGGCCGAGGACTGTCGACCTGAAGGTACCGGCAGAACCTCAGCCCCCGCCGGGGAAACCGGCGAAGGGATTGAGGCACTAGCAGGAGACAGCCCAGATGGCGGGCCGAGAGGCTCGGCCACATCGACGGGGGTCTTGACCGGCTGACCTGACGGGACACCCGTGAGGCCAGTGGCGAGCCGCATGCTCGACCAAGCCCGGCGTCGGCAGGTGGGGAGGGACTTTCCGCTGCGGGCCAATGAAGGGACCCCGCCTGTGGCACCTTGGAGTTGGGCCGAGAGGGAGGTCCCCAGGGTCCCTCTCCCTTAGAGGAAAGGGACTGATGAAGCTCCTTGAACGAAGCTGCATGAGTAGTGCCCAAGGAGAGCGGGATAAGTGCCGCAACCGAGGAAGAGGGAGGTGGAGCCGCCCCCTCCTCGGAATCGAGCTGCTCAGAAACAGCCGAAGCGGACGCCCATGATCCAAGGGATTCTCCGGAGCGGGAAAAACTACCGGATGCCCGAACCCCAATCGGGCCCCACGGTCCTCCAGAGAGCTGGCCAAAAGAGTACAACAAAACTCGCAAAGCTGAGGATCATGATCCAGGTCAAGGCAGTAAACACACGTGGAGTGCGAGTCTCTCCTGGAAGAATTAACCGTGTGTCTCCCGGGGCCGGAAAAAATGAGCCATCGCCCGAGTGAAGAAGAAAGGATCAAGTTTCAGAAAACTTCCAATTAAATTCGAAGACTGAAATTTCCAGGAACCAGTCGAAAACACAGAGCGCTAAGGAGGGAACCTGAGCTTCCAAGCAGTAAGGAAGATCTGGCGTCATGGGGCGGAGCCGAGAGTTTTACCACCCGGGTGGGTGGGAGGAGCCAGCTTGAAGACCTTCCAGCAAGATTTAAAGTGGCAAGGAACCTGCCAATAAGTGTGGATGAACAACATATCCATGTCCCTAGAAGCTGGGTTTTCTCCCTCCATAAATGGCCTCACTCCTCCCCTGGATGTCCACCACAATGAATACGGTGGCCTCGCATGCTGCAGTGCTAATGCATGCGCCCCTCCCTCTCACAAGAGAACAGTCTCCGTGGTGCACTGGAAGGACTTGCCATGGCTTTGACACATCACTCAGCAGTATGGGTGGCCACCAGACAGCGGCTCGTGAATCCTGAGAAGCCAGCAGCGTTTCTTGGGACTCTCCTTACTGACGCAGCACCTCCCAACATCCAGCATGCAAGTCCACTCCCAAGCCGAGGTTGTCAGTACCAGAGCACAATGCAGTTCTGCTGGATCATCTGGCAGCCCACTAAGCCCTGTTGCTCACCGGCAGCACTGTGAAGACAAGCTCAGATGCCAAGTTTTAGTTTTTATAGGGCTTGCTAGGAAATCCATATCTAGAAATTTCTCAGTGGGTTTTGCCAAAAATGAGAGGAACTATTTAATGCAGGCCTAACTTTAACATGGAAATGGAAAGGTGGAAAGTCCTAATCGCTGTTTTCTGTTGCACTGTGCTCCAAGTTCAGCAGCAGCTCAATGGTTTACATGCCGAACGGTAAATTTCTGTGCATGACAATGTTAGTTTCCACCTGCACATATAGACCACATGTTCCCCTCCTCCAAAACCTGGTACTGTGTTATCTTGCATCCCAAACACCCACTTGCAGTTCAGCCTGATCTCCCTGCTCTGTGTAGCCTTCCTCAGACCTCGCACACGGCACCAGGACTGCTTTGGCTGAGCACTGTTTTCCCCATACCAAACCCTCTTGATGTGCCCCTCAGGGTAGCTGCTACTGCCATGGGAGCAACATCATCAATGTGTGGCAGGCAGCAACAGCTGCTGCCTCTATATCCCCCAATTGTTACCATCTCTACTCCTCCATTGTTGTTAAAGCGCCCCCCTCCGGCATCTTCTACAGCCATGGTAGCTGCATTCTCACTGTGCACAGCAGCAATAGTCACTGTCTTTTTTACACCCCCATCATTACTAAAGCCTTCACCACCTACCCCACTGTTACTGCAACTCCTTGAAGCCTTTTGCTGTAGGTTAACTTGAGTGGAACACAGACTGAACCTCCCAGACAACCCCACTCAGCATTCACCTGCATTTCCTTGACTGTATGTAACAGGTCACAGACTGTCCATTATATGGACTCAGAGTGACTGAAGCAAAGCAGTGGCCAGAGTTTGGCGATGTCATGGCATCAAGGTTTCATGGTATACCATGGTATCAAAAGTGGTTCACAGTATACTGTGGTCTTTGGGCCTTTTAACTAAGTTTTTTTGTATGTGTGTGGGGTGTTTTGATGAATAACTGTCTCTCCTGCACCAACTCTCCCTGAAAGATAGTTTAAGGAGACATTTTTGTTCAGAAATAACTACTTCTATAATACTGTACTGTGTTATTCATGATAACCACAGTATTATGTGTCACAGTTATACTATCAAAATTTGGTAACGTGACATCCCTAGCAGAACTGAAGAACAGCCCTGAGGCATAGAGGATGAGACACCTCGGGAACCATCCCCCCACTGTCACAATCTTATCAAAAGCCCCAGGGGCACTCTCAAACGGCTGCAGTTATGTCCGGTGTCCAGTCAGGAGGGAGAAAAGCTAAGTCTCCTACTTCAACCCTACCCAACGGCAGTTTGCCGCTCTTGCATCCTGCATGAAGCAGGCCACAGCCTGTCCCCTGAACCTGTGGAGAATCCCGTGCCCAAAGGCACTTTCCCTCTTAGCACATCAATTCAGCACAGCAGCAACATTAAGGCAAAACAATGAAGGCCCAACCAATCGCATAAAAAAAGGCATCATATGTGCTCAATTTGCAACAAAAAGAGAATTTAATCCTTACTTTTAGTTTGCAGAAGTGCCAGGAGGTTTGCTATACAAACTCCCACTTCCAAGTACTTAAGAATTAAATTTATGTTTTTTTGCAGCTTGTATTCTGGTGACTTTTTATGTATCAGACTGTATGTGCCATCTTGGTTTGTTTTAGTGTTAAGGGCTATTTGCGTAGACCTGGTAACACTCATGGACACAAACTGCACTCGGTTTGTTGTTCATTCTGAAGCACAAGGCCTAAAAATAGTGTTGTGGTGTCATCCACGAAACCCAGCCATTTTCCTTTCTTCTCCTCTCCAGCTTCCCACTAACACTAGGGCTCTGTGTACACACATGCGGAAATCGTTTGAGAAGCAAGATCCACATCTCCAGAGGGACACAGCCAGAGTGGAGGCAGTCCAGTAGAGGGAACTAGAATGGTGCAAGGTCTGCATCAAAAGCCCTGTAAGGCAAGTAAAGGACTTCAATATGTACACCCTGGAAGAGAGGAGGGAGAATGGGGATATGACAGAGGCCATTAAATATTCACTGGGGTAAATTAGGTACAGGAAGGAAGTATTTTTCAGAAAAAAGGTGCTCAAGAATAAGGGGAGATGCTATGAAACTGGAGGGGGGTGGTAGATTCAGGAAAGATGTGAGGAAGTACTTCTTTACAGAAGATAGGTGGTTCCTGGAACAGCCTTCCATTAGAGCTGGTGGGGGCAAAAACAGTGGTGGGGTTCAAGAATGCATGGCATAGGCACACAGGAGTCACAGTGGAAAGGAAGTGGGGGAGAGAAAGAGCTGCAGATCAAGTCCAGTATGGTAATAATGTAGATAGAGAAAAATGGGATGACTGGGTCGGCCAAGTGATACTTATCTACGGTCAAATTCTACAATTTTTTTTTTTTTTTTTTTAATAGAGCTGTTTGGTCAGTGTCGTCTCCTTCCGCCAATTGGTGATGGGGACACATAGGTATTTTATCGTTTTTCTCTCCCGACACCCCGCCCCCCAGGCCCCAGCACACGGCCATGTGAGCATGTGGAGGTACACTACACACCCCATGGCACCAGCTCAACCCCTTCCACCTCCTGTAAATGTTTTTGCCGCCACCTCTCCGCCTATGCTACCCACTGGACCTCCACCCGGTGGGAGCAGAACTACGGGGGGAGGCGCCAACCCACCCTCGCCACCCTTGGGAGAGGACAGCTGCCCATCGGCATACTCAATCCTGCTCCACCCTCCCCCCCAACACCGGCACCCTGATGACCCAAGGTAGTTCCTGAACATGGGTCGTCGACGTATCGCAAGGTGTGGCATCCACAACCTCAGTGCCCCAGGCCAGCCAAATTCTATATTTCTGTGTCTGTAGGAGGAAGAGCAACCTTGATGGTTAAAAGCAAAAAGCCTGGAGACCAAGGTATGAGTTCCTGCATCACCTGTTACTCATTGTGAGACTTTGAGTGGGTCACTTAATCTCCTGGTGCTAAACCTCCCTAGAATGTCTCTTCAATCTGCATCTGTGCTCTCTGAATCTTTCCGTGTGTGCATCTACTGACAGCAACACTTTCTCTCCTCCCTCTCAGTTTGTAAAGTATACTGGTTTATGGTATGTAGGAATGGGGACAGAATCGCAGACGTCCAGATGGAAGGTCAACTGGGGTCCAGTGACCATCATATGACAGACATAAGGCAATTATAGTGGACAGACATAAGGCAATTATAGTGGACAGGCATGAGGCAATTATAGTGGGGGGTTGCAGGAAATAGGCTGTTGGTTAACTAGAATCTGCAGCTTATCCAATAGGTAGGGAAATGGGCAGACTGGGTGGGCCAAGTGGTCCTTATCTGCCGTCAAAGTCTATATAGTGTGGTTTAGCATAGGGACTGAGACACAGTCTAGTCACATGAAGGCAAAGGTCTTAGATTTTAGGAGGGCAGATTTTGATAAACTGGGCAGTTGTATAAAAAGAGACATTGGCGAGAAGGGGAGACAGGAGGGGGAGTTGAGAAGCAGTGGGAACAACTAAAGGGAGCCATAGAGGAGGTGACGAGCAAGGGCATCAGGATGGTAAATAAGGGCGAGAGAAGAAGAAAACGACTGTGGGTCTTGAGAGAAGTAGCAGACAAGGTAAGGGTCAAAAGGCCAGTTTCAGGAAATATAAGGAGACAAAGGGAGGAGGACAGGGGAGGTGTACCTAAGGAATCTAAGGGAAGCAGGGAAGGCTGTTAAGCGCGCAAAGGCACAGACTGAAGAAAGATTAGCGCAGACAGTGAAGAAAGAGGACAAGGCATTCTATTGGTACATTAGCGAAAGAAGGAAGACTGGGGGGGTGGGGGATTGTAAGGCTCAAAGTGGATACAGGGGAGTGTAAGGAGGGAGACATGGAAAATGCAGAAATACTGAACAAATACTTATTTTCAGTATTTACTAAAGAGGGGGAGGGTCAGGGACCGCAGCTGGGTAACAGGCACGAAGTGTGTGGTGAGGAGAGATGTAAACACAAGTCCATTCATAGTGAAGAGAGTCCTGGAGAAGCTCACAAAACCAAAGGTGGACAAAGCAATGGGGCCAGATGGCATACACCCACGGATACTGAGAGCTGTGAAGAGAGCTAGCCGCATCTCTGGCAACACTGTTCATGGAGTCACTCAACACTGGAGTGGTTCCAGAGGACTGGAAGCGGGCACATGCAGTCCATTTACACACACGTTGTAGCAGGAAGGAGGCAGGGAACTATAGGCCAGTCAGTCTCACCTCAGTAGTGGTATTAGATCATGGAGGCACTGCTCAAAGAAAGAATAGTGGCACACTTGGAATCCAGCAGTCACCAGGATCTGAGGCAACATGGATTCACAGCAGGAAGGTCGTGTCAAACAAATCTGATAGATATTTTTGACAGGGTGACAAGGGAAGTAAATCGGGTGGGGGGGGGCATGTAGATGTAGTCTACCTCGATTTCAGCAAACCTTCGCCACCATCCCACATAAAAGGTTGGTCAACAAAATGAGTAGTCTGGTTATGGGGCACAAGGTGGTAAACTGGGTTAGGAACTGGCTAACGGACAGGCAGCAGAGGGTGTGGTAAATGGGATCCAATCAGGAGGGGGGGTGACCAGCGGGTAATTAGGATCAGTCCTTGGGCCAGTCCTGTTTAATGTCTTCATTAGCGACACACGGTAGGTCTGGAGAGAAAGGTCCACCTGTTTGCAGATGACACCAAGTTCTGCAACAGGATGGATACTCTGGACGGGGGGGGGGGAGGAGATGAGGACACATCTAGAGAAGCTTGAAAAATGGACTGACGTCTGGCAACTAAGGTTCAATTCCAACCAAAATAATGCACCTGGGAAGAGGGAACCCTGGGGAGAGCTACAGGATGAGGGGGAGTTGCTGACTGTCACCAAGGAAAAAAGGGAAGAAAGAGACCTGGTTATCATTTCTGACAATGTAAAGGTGTCCAAGCAGTGTACAAAGGCTGCAGGGAAGGCCAATGGCATGCTGGGGTGCACAGGCAGAGGTATCACTAGCAGAAGATGGGAGGTGGTGATGCCATTGTACAAAATGCTAGTGAGGCCTCTCCTAGAATACTGTGTGCAGTTCTGGAGGCCATGCCTTTGTAAGGACATTGACAGGGTAGTGGTAGTCCAGACAAGTGCGACTAAGATGATAGAGGGCTTGCACCAGAAAACATATGAGAAGCGGCTAAAGGACATCAATATAAACTCGCTGGAGGAAAGGAGGGAACCTTAACGTCATTACCAAGGTGCATGGAGGGGAAGACATCTTCCAATATAAGAGATGTACAAGAACGAAGGGGCATGATATGAAATTGGAAGGTAGCAGACTGAGGGGAAATGTGATGGGAGTTCTTCTTCACAGAGAGGGTAGTGGACACATGGAGTACACTGCCACAGGAGGTGGTGGGGGTGAGCACAGTGTAGGGTTTTAAATATGCATAGGACAGGCATAAGGGTACCTCAGAGGTGGGAAGCAGGGGTGAAAAGCCATTGACCAGGTAGGGTCAGAGGCCACAAACACGTGTAGGGCTTTTGGGCAGACTGGATGGGCCCTTATCTGCCGACAGTTTCTATGTTTCTATGAATGGTGCTTTACAAAACTAATTTTCGTCTATCTCTCGTTCCTCTGTTTAGCCACAGGCCAAACAATGCAGAGGGTGGGATTATAGGGGTCTTCATGTTTATTTTGTTTTAGAACTCGTTAGAAAATGGGTGGGGGAAATACTGAAATCTGACTGACTCTGCACACCCTGTCATGTCTTACTGCTTACATAACACCTGACATTTCTATCACTCTCTCTCCTTGGTGCCAGTCCAGAGCGCCTTGCTCCTGTTCTTGTTAACAAGCCAGGAGCTTCTGGTTTCAGCTTGTTTAAAAAAATAAATAAATACCTCACATGCTATGAAATTTTAAACTGCATTTTATGGTTCCTTATAGCACAGCTTGGCCGTTAACCCTTCCTTGTGGTCCGCCACCCCCGTAGTAGGTGTGAATGTCGTAGGACAGGTATGTTCTCACCATGCTGCAACTCACTCAACATCACAGCTGAGAGGCACTTTTTTCCTGTGCCTTTACTGGTCTGGAACTGGTGTCCTGAATGATTTTATAGGTCCTCATAAGATCTTTTCCTGGTCAGTCTTTTATGAGAGGAAAAGTCACAAAGGATTTTCCTTACTTTGTGCGCTATGCTTAAGTTAGCTGTCCATACACTAAAAGCACTGTTTTCTTGCAGTGAATGCCTCCCTTCCTCTAGATCTTTAGACCACCAACCAATTTTGTCAATGTTATAACATTCTTGAGGTGTCCCCTCTGGAAAAGAGGAGAGAGTTTTTCAACACTTTTTCTGTACATATATTATAAGATAGGTATATATTGTGCCTTTCGTTAACCTGGGATGTGTATTCAGAGCAGGTTAAAGTGATTTATCAGTTTTTATATTGTAGGAAACTGCTGCCTCACTGAGGAAGCTTACCCTAATGAATAACCACTCATTAGGTCTTTACAATTTTTAGGTGCCCCCTGTTCAGGAGGGAAGTGATCCTATTTTTGTGCTGAGGGACCATCCAAATGACCCTTCCAGGTGCTGGACCCGCCTCTCACCACACTGTATATGCTCTGATGTATGAATAGCAGGTGCGTGGAGTGCATTAAATGAATATGGGGGCTAAATTCTAAAGCTGATTTATTTAGTTATGTTAATCAGCACTGGGGTGGTAACTAAGGCCTAAGTGCGGTGATTAACACGTCAATTGTTAATCACAGTTACCCTCCCAATGCCAATTAACATGAAGAAATCAGCTTTTAAATGTAGCCCCATTGACTCTAATGGGATGCGTGCTCACACGCCTTCCTATGTATACGTCAGAGCGTATACAATGTGGGGACAGGGTCAGTACCAGGAAAGGAAGGGATCAGTTGGAAGGCCCCTCAGGGGAAAAATAGGATCCATTCCATCCCATACAGGGGGTACTTAAAAATCATAAAGACGTACTGAGCAGGTATTCATTATGGCAAGCTTCCTCTGTGAGGAAGCACTACCAAAACAGGGTAAACCTCTATGGCACGCAACTCAGATTCTTATGAAGCCTAGAATCTCAGCACTGTGTGACTGAGACAGCAGCAGAAAGCTAATGTTCTGAGGTGCGGTAATAAAACTGAAATTCTACACAGCTAAGAAATGTACTGTACAACTTGGAAGATCCAGTAAAGCCATTTAACCTGTGGTTAACTGTAGTAGATGTTACTTTGTAGGACGAAGTTACCACTGAGTGTCTAGGTGTGGTATTACACTGTCAGCTTACATATCACCCAGAACTGGCCCTAACAATCCCAAGGCCCTGTGCAAACTTCCCTGGGGGTGCCACAGCAGGGCTAGAGAGCCATAAGAAACATCCTCATCCCTGCTGTTATCTCTTCTTGTCTTCCTGCCACAAGCAGTTAATAGCTCTGTGTTGTCTTCACTCTCCCAGAATCAGAATGTAATCTGGAAGGGATGAGAAGACACACACCAGCAATAAATGCTTGAGAAAACTGGACACAGAGACACAGGACCAAGAAGGATTGAGGCTATCTGACAGCTGAAGCCTATTTGGGGGTGCTCCTCAGATCACGTGATGCACAATTTGCAACATGCCAAGGCTGGCTTTCACCCATACCATCCCAACCCCAAACTCCCTCCCCTGCCCCCCATACTCAGTATATTTTATTATCTAGTTCTACTTTAAAAAACAAAACAAAACAAAAAAAAACAGCAGGCCACATTGCATTGATCTTCCGGACAAGAAATGTTGATTTAAATCGACTAGATCATGAGAAACAGTGGGAGAAATTATGCATTGCCACATAAAGCTATATTTTACTAGATATTTGTGGAATGAAGTGAAAAACAAGCAGAATCTCCACACACGCACGCACGCACAGCACCTGTGAACCTAAAACTATAAAATGGCAAGAAAAAAATCTAATTGGCTGAGAGACGTCACCTGACTGTGTGTTACATCTCTATAAATGCACAGTCAGGTGCCAAATCTCATTTTCTCCCCTTAAAAACCTACTCAGAGCAATTTTTTAAGTGTGAGAAGCCCCTCCAGGGTGTGCATCATAGGCTACTAATGCACTTTCCAAGGGCGTAAGGACACTCAACCTTTGGCCTTGTGCTTACCACAACCCTGGAATGTGTGATAGTAAGTAATATTGTTTGACAGGGTGGGAAGATAGATTATAAACGGACCCGCCTAGGGGTGTAATGAGGCCCGACGCTGCAGGCAGAGGGCCTTATAGCTCTGGAAGGTCCGTTATATATCCCATAATGCCCACCTGGAGGGTATTATTACACTTAGATAATGGGTTATTAGTTGTTTTTTTTTTTTTTTTATATAAATGTTTTTATTAAAAAAAGTGCCAAATATAATTAAAAATAAAGAGAAATGTGGGCTTGTAAAATAGTCCCTTGCCACTAGAGGGTGCTTTTTTTTTTTTTTTTTTTTTTAATAAGTAGGAAGGGAAGTGAGTGTGGTGGGCAGAGTGAGTAAAATGGCACTGAGGAATTTGAAGAGGAGCGCAACTACGAGGGAACACGAGCTGCAGTAAAGTATATATATATTTTTTTATTTAAGAAACAAAAAGAAACGGAGTTTGGCGTTTGTGGCTAAGCGTGTCACAATGCAGGCGAGCTGGCAATGGAGTGGTTGGTGAACGAGTGAAAGCAGAGCCGGTGGACTGTCCGAAATGCTGTTGGGGGGTGAGAAAGAGAGCAGAGCTGTGAGGCAGGAACGTTTTTGTGAAAAAAATAATTTACTTTTTGGTGCTGCGGTTTGTGTTGAAGGCAAGGGAGGCGAGTGGAATGAATTCAGAGTGGGTTATCTCAGCGAGCCGCTCGCTTAGCGAGGAAAAAGAAATGGCGCTGGCGAGTTCGAGAATTGGAATTTGTTTTAGAGCAGGCCGTCAAGAAATAACGGCCCGGGTGGTAGGGTGTTTGAACCAATCAGGAAGCAAGTTTTAGTTTCCACATTATCTAACATCCTATAATGCACATCCTATCGTGGCTTATTACTTACATTTATTGCAATCAACTACATTAATGCATAAGGGTTGAAGCACAAAGCGTACAAAGTAGGAAAATGGAACATATGGGTAAAAAGTCAATAGAACTCTGGCAAATCTGTGGCGTACTGTTGTTCGGGGCTTGACCCATTATGTGACATAGTGTTGACCATGCTCTAATATCAGCACCCACTAGAAAAGCACTGCTGTGTCTCACACTTTATCTGACAAGACAGTGCTGAAATTGGGGTAATACCAACACTGTGACACATGATGTTTCAAGCCCCGAATGACAGTACACCACAGATATGCCATGGTTCCACTGACTTTCTACCCTAATTTTTTATTTCCCTATTTTGCAGGCTTTGTTCTTCATCCTGAATAGATACATAAATGTAATTTATTTCCATACTTTTTGAAAAACCATGTATAACAACTGACACTTTTAGGTTTCGCCTTTTTTATACCCCATGATGAACACTGTAATTGTCAGAAAGCACCTAAATCATCACACACTCACTGCCCCAGACATAAAGTGCACTTTGCGAGTGGTCCACAGCTGCAACATTGCACATGTTGCATCGGGCATGTAGCGGACTTCATGTGTGAAAGGAAGCAGCTGCACCACACACACACACACTGTGCAAGATTTGCAGCGGAGTTTGCGAGTAGCACAAAGTAGCTGCATCCATGCACATATTACACCTGTCTTGTAGTGGACTTTGCGAGTGGCCCAAAAAGCAGCTGCATCCTCACGCACACACTGCAACAGCCAAGTAGCATACTTTGCAAGTCTCCTGAAGCAGCTGCATCACTGTGTACATTGCACCCGTACTGTAGCAGACTTAGCAAGTGACTCAAGAAAAATTAATCCTGTAGGCCCTACACAAAGCAGCAGACCTGTTATGCACCGCACCAGACCTGTAGTTGGTTTCGCACAGGGCCCCCAGGGTGCTACACAAAGCAGCAGTCCTTTAGGGACAAGTGCCATGTGTGTAGCACACTTTACGCAGAGCAAAGCTGAAGTCACATCATGAAGATCTGAAAGTAGTCTATTTGGCTGATCCGGGTTGCAAGTAACCGATCCTTAAAATCGGGGTTAAAATGCTAAAGTTATATATGATTAAATTAACAAACAAAAAAGTTGCATGTGTTAGAAAAAAAAACTCTTAAAGCATACATGGTTCATTATTTTTGGGACCCAGTTTGTTTTTTTTCCCCACCCAGTCACCCATAACTTTCTTTTATTTTTCTTAATCAAATTCAAGAAAAACACTGAAGTTGACGGCAGATAAGGACCATTGGCCCACCCAGTCTGCCCATTTTTTTCCACATTTTTCAACCACAGATCCTAGCTGATCTGTAGCTTGCGATTTCATTCCCGTCCCTAGGGTACGCTCATGCCTATACCATGCAGTCTTGAATTTCCCCAACTGTTTTTGCCCTCACCGCCTCTTTTGAGAGTCCGTCCCAAGCATTTACCACCCTTTCAGTGAAAAAGTACTTTCTCTGATTGCACCTGAACCTCCTCCCCTCTAACTTCAATGTATGTCCCCTTAATCTTCTATTTTGAAAGATGTTTTCCTCTTGTACCTTGTTAATGCCCTGTGAGGTACTTAAAAAGTTTATATCATGCCCCACTCTCTCTCCTCTAGGGAATACATATCGAGTTCCCCTAGCATCTCCGTGTAAGACTTTTCTTGCAGTCCCTGCACCATCTTTGTAACCCTCCTCTGGACTGCCTCCAGTCTATGTCCTTCCAAAGATGTGGTCTCCAGAACTGAACACAGTACTCCAGCTGAGGTCTCACCAGCAATCTGTACAGTGGCATGACCACCTCCTTCCTTCTGCTGGTGATACCTCTCCCAGTGCACCCCAGCATCCCACTGGCTTTCCCCACACCCTTCTCACATTGTCTGGTTGTATTTAGGTAATCTGATATGAGTACCTCCAGGTACTGTTCCTGCTTGGTGGCTGCAAGTATCCCCCCCAAATCTTGTACTTTCTCTTGATTTCTGCTGCCCAAATGCATAATTTTGCACTGACACCCAATTGCCATGCTTTTGACCACTCCTCCAGCCTACTTTTGTCTTTTCTCATCCTTTCCATCTCCTCTGGAGTGTCAACCCTATTGCAGATCTTTGTCATCTGCAAAAAGGCATACTTTCCTCTCTAGTCCCTCTGCATATGTCACTTACGTAGACACTGAAGAGGACTGGTCCCAGGACTGATCCCTGTGGCACCCTGCTGGTTACCTCCCTCTCCTCAGATTGTACACCAATCACTCCGTTTTTATTTTTAAACCAGCATTTGGGAGTCAATTTTTCATGACAAAACTATTTACACCACTATATCATGTAAGCACCCCCACTTTGCACCAGCTTTTTCGCAAACACCCATTCTGAGACAAATCCACCACCAGCAGGCAGCCAAGAAGCGGCAGCAGGAAGCAACTTCCTCCAACTCCCCTGGGAGGACAGTATCCATTCCTTTCTGCCCCTGCTCCCGACATTTCAGGTGGAAGGCTGAACCTTGGTTCCCAGTGTGGCAAGCAGTCCCCTACCAATCAGCCCCACAAAGTCGGCTCCAAGCCGTTTTGTTTCATTAACGAAATGTATTCTAAGCAGAGAGACAAGAAAAATCAATTTTCACTCCATACACCGGGAAAAGACTCAGACAAAGCTGATGATCAATACATTTATTTGGCATGGTTTTCACCCCACAGGCTTTCCCACACTGGTTTGCACAAAAGTAATTTACTGCCAAATCCCTTCTTTAATACGCCCCCCTCCCACTCCACCCACCAATACTCCACTCCCATTAAGTATCCAGGTTAGGCAACAGATGGTGATATACTGGTGACACTGAGTCTAGGCAAGGAAATGGACGGCATGTGCACTACTAATCCCGGCCCTGACACATGAATTAATTTCATCTGCTAGAGGGAATTAAAACCTGTGCATCACCGGAGCAATTTAGTGGCATCAGCAGTACAGTGAGGAATCAGACACAGCAGGAATCCTGTACTATATATCCACAGACCCGAAGAGTCTAGTCCACAGTGAAGGCTGCCTCACCTACTTCCACGTGTTCCTGATGCGTGGCAGTGTAGAACACTCAGTTAATTGATACTGTTTGTGTGTTTTTAATTCAATTTTATTAGCTATTTTCCATTAAATAGTGACAATCTACATACAAATCAAAACAATACATATGCTACATATATACTAATTTCATACCATATTTTCACATCTCTTGTTAACTATAATGAAGAAGCAAGCTAAATCAGCATGAATATTCATGTAGCATTTAATAACACAAGGCAAGGCAAAAAAAAAAAAAATAACTGAAGAAATAACAACCAACTTAATAAAACCTTTAAGTAACGATTAGTGGGGTGCTGAATTAGAGAGGACCACAAATGCCCACATACATTTAAACTCATGGCTACAAAAGTGGTCTGGGTGTGGCGTATTTCATCCATTTTAAACTAGTAACCTAAGTGTTTTATTACTCGGGGGGGGGGGGGATACAAGCATCAGGAAAGAGTCTCAACTTGCATAAACATAAACCCACATTCCATCTCTAGTCAGGTATGTACGGGAGGCAGTATTGTACAGTGGTTCAAGGCTCTGAGCTGCAAATATAGAGACCTGGGTTTGAATCCCACAGGCCCCACTTGCATACTGTGTGATCCTGAGCAAGTCACTTAAATTCCGTGTGCTCCCAGGTCGCACCTGTAAACAAGCTTTCAGCTTAGTGTGCTACTCCTGGTTAAACAATTAAAAAAAAAAAAGTTACCCTTACACCACTGGAATAGTTGAGCCATGATATACAGCACCTTTTGACCTTCTGTCTCTGCTTGATTATGTAGGAAGGGGAGCCAGCAGCTTTTGAACTGTTTATGCTTTTTTTTAAATGTGATACATTATTTATTGTAAAGGTTCACACGTGAATTATTTATTGTAAAGGTTCACACGTGAAGCCCCCTGAGCCCTTGGGTAAGGCACTCTATAAATGAAATCACCTTGCCTTGTGGATCCTCAGGTGGAGAACCTGTTGCAAAGCACACTGCCCCCCCCCCCAAAGACCCAGGGTTGTTCTCGAACCAGAGACATGGTCTCCACGAGCAGTAGCCCTACTACTGCGCTGACAGGCAGGATCCAACTCTTAACACTCTGCGCCTCAGCTGACCTATCATATGAGAGGCAGCATGGTCCAGTGCAAGAGTACAGAACTATGAACCAGCAGATCACACGTTCACATGCCATACAACCATTGGTATACTGTGTGACCTGTGCAAGTTGTCAAACAGGACAGAAGGAGGCCCCTACTAACAATGAGGTGCTATACCTCAGACACGCTATGAGAAATATTAAAACATGGAACATAAATTCACAAAAACAAATCAGAGTACGCCTTCAAATCTGCTAGAATATGCCATTTTAAAATACTGCATGTCTTTTTAAGCAACGTACCTGCAGGCTCCACTGTTCCATATCTAAAATTGGCAACAATCCCAGGGGCTATTCAGGACAAATCAGTGGCCCGATGTAATGTATAAACATAGATTTAAAAATAAGAAACACTCATAAGTGCTGAGTCAAATCACATGACATGCTACCCAAAATATTTTTAATTCCTGCAGTGCAAACCAGTTAGCCATGCATAACAAGATGTATTCATAACATTGTTGGGATACCAATATACACCTTTCTTTTTTCTTATCTTTTTACTTAAGGTTTATGAGTGTTCTCTGGTGTGGCCCCTATTCCCAGCTAATGTCCAGCCACATCCCCCTATGCCACTAGCACGTCTCACTATGAATTTCAACTCCATGAGCTTACGCTCTGTGGCAGGATCCAGCCAAGTTGAACATGTACCTACTTCCTGGGGGGGGGCAAGAGATCAGATGGAGAGAGAGGCTAGGGGCAGAGAGCAAATGTTCCTGGGATCATCCCACTCACTTTAGGTTTATCCTTGTTTCGGTCCCTTTCTCACTCCCTCAGGAGTCAGCACATAAGCAGCCTCAAGCACACACACACACACACACACACACACACACGACTGTGCTATTTATGCACAGTCCAGCCAATGTCCTCCCCACTGCAATGCTTGCCTGCTGTACTACCACCTGTGATCACCAGGTGGCAGTACATTATCAGGGTAGCACATCCCTCCCTCTCCAAAGGAGGAGAGCGTCCTCTAGGATGTTCAATCCTCCTTCCCCAAGCCGGCCCCAGACTCAAGCACTCCCCCCTCAATGAGTCTATCCTGCCTCTATGACTACACTCTTTAGCACTTAAGAACAAGCATTTGTCAATGCCGAATGTTTGCTTGCTGGCATTGGCATTGGTAGTGCAGAAGTTACAGAGCTGCATAATAGGAATGGCAGTGAAGTATTAAACTGAAGCCAAGCTCACCACCACCCTGCAGAGAGTGACAGGCATTGGGTTTGCCTTTGGGTTGTCAGGCATAATGGCCACGCCATTTCACTACACCCTACCCTGCAGACACTGACAAGTGTCACAGTATGCCTTGGGGTCTCTGGCCCTTATGCGCACCCCATTCAATCAGGAAATATGGTGAGATGGGTGCGGTATAGGAGAATGGGGTGAACTTTGGGGCAGAAGAGTCCAAGGTATACCTCGATGCCTCTCACTGGCTGCAGGGTGTGGAATGATATGAGCATTACAGGCAAGAATCCCAAATCACACCTCTGATGCTTGTCGTTCTCTACAGGGTGGGGTGTCATGGTTGGAAACCTTAACAGCTCAGGCATTTGTTAGTATTTTCACTCCAAATTTTCAACATTTTTTTTTGAGACCCCCACCTCATGAACAGTGGCAATATCAGTTTGTTAGCCGAAAGCTGCTTATGCACAGCGACTACAGCATTTAGCACCACAGGTGCAAAAACACATTCCGAACAGGATGTGAAAAATGACAGCTGTACTGTTCATGGGGAGGTGGAAAATGGCAATGTTGCAAATCTGCAGTAAAATATTAAAAACTGGTGAAGTCACGCAGTATAGAAACTGTGCAACGACACCCGTAATGTAATTAGTGTGGGGATTTTTTTACAGCAGATTGTCAACTCAGGCATTTTGGGACCTCCGATCATGAATAGCGTCACTGTGATTTTCTTTATCTGTCCCGAACAACGATTTCCCACAGCGACCACGCATCTCTGCGCTAAAAGCGTGAAAACACATTTCGCCCATGTTGTGAAAAATGACAGCTGTACTGTTCAAAAGGAAGTGTGGAAAAATGCAACTGGTGAAAATCTGGACTGAAAATATTACAAAGTCATGAACTTACGAGTGTGCATGGAAACTGTGCAATGCTGACTCATAACACAGTCATTTTATGGACTTTTGTCACCAAATTTTCAACATAGCCATTTTAAGACCTTTGCTCATGAACAGTGTAACTGTGATTTTCTTAATCTGTCCCAAACATTGCTTTCGCACACCGACTGCACCATCGTGCACTACATGGGCGGAAACACGTTTTGGGCAAGATGTGAAAAATGACAGCTGTACTGCTCATAAGGAGGTGGTAAAATGGCAATGCTGGAAAATCTGAGGAAGATGTTGATTCGCTAACCACGAGCGTGTAAAGCGCAGTTCCTATGCACGCCGTAGTTCATGAATCAAAATAGTCATTTTAGGAATTTTTCCACCAAAATTTCAACATAGGCTTTTTGAGAGCCCACCTTATGAACAGTGGCAGGGTCGTTTTGTTACTCAGTCCCGAAAGGTGATTTCGCGCAGTGACTGCGAAATCACCCTTTGGGCCCAAATAACGCCATGACAGTGCAATAATTCATGAGGAGGGGTCCCAAAAACCCCATGTTGAAAATGTGGGCCCAAAAATGCCTGAGATATGCAAAAAAGTTGAAAAAAAACCCTGTCATTATACAGCTTACCGGCATTTCCTCAGTTCCCAGTTGGCTTTGAAGAGTGCAGACGTGTTCCCAGTCCACCGAAGTTAGTCGCGCCAGAGTCCGGAGGTAAGTATGGTGTGAGGGGTGTGAGGAGGCAGGGTGCGAGTGGTGGGCGCGGGTGGGTGCAAACACCGCGAAAGACCATTTGTTTTTCACTTTTTTTTTTTTTTTTTAATGACGCTGGACGCTTTGCCACGCTGGGGTGGGTTCCCAGCATGGCAGAAGGACGGCTGGTTGAGAGGCCGTGGAGCTGACAGGGGATTGGGCACCCCATGAGCCCACTGCATTTGACACTTGCGTGGGTGGGCTCAAGCGTGGCACCCTGTATTAGGGTGGAGAGAGACAGTGGAGGCCGATGGGGATTGGGCACCCCGTCAGCTATATATTGTAGCCACGCTTGGGTGGGCACCCAGCATGGCACATGGACCTGTGTTTCGGGGGTGCAGCACAGCCGATGGGGGACTGGGCACCCTGCTATTATATAGTGTGTGCGGGGCAGCACGAGCGTGTGTGTGTGTGTGTGTGTGTGTGTGTGTGTAGGGGAGGCGCATGAGCAGGCGATATCTTATCGCTGCTCACTGAAGCGTAGCTCCTCCTTTCAACTGTATGCCACTGCATTTTGGAGCTGTCATAGACAGCTCCAGCAGGCATTGGAGAACTGGGGCCGCGTCTGCAAACACACTGACTGAATTGGAAAAGGGCTGACACACCTCCGAAAACTCGGATGATGGCAATATGTTTCTTGCACACGCGTGCAAGCAAACATAGAAAAGAACTGCTGCCTACCAAATTCTCGCCTCCTTGCTCATAGTATTAGTTAATTAGTTAATTATTTTACAGACTATATCATCCTCTGTTCCCTAACCGATTTGCTCTATATCCTGTAGATTCTCAAGTTGTTCACTTAAATTTCTTGTCAGCCTAACCTGCTGTAAACTGTGTATCTGTATATTTTTACTTATGTAATCCCTGTTACTGTAGTTCTGTAACTTCTGTAACCTGATGTACTCATGTTTTCCTAAGACATGGAACCTCCTTGTAGCTGCTTATGTACTTGTAACCATTGTAAATGATGTTATGCTCATGTATTACTACGATACGGAACCTCTGTAAAGGAGCCTTTGGCTCAAAATTACTTCCTAAAAATAAATAAATAAAAAGTATCCTGTTCATATCCTATGTATCCCTTCTCCTCAGGTTGCACCGGGAGATGAGCAACTTTTTGCTCAGTGTGCTTTCCTGATGAAACATTTCAATAAATGAATAAAAACCCGATATGGTGAGCAGATCTGCAATGGATGAGAGAATTTCCCACTCATGCATGCTGGACTGTATCCTGCTGAGGCTGTCTGCCACTGTGTTTAGCATGCCTGGGATGTGGACTGCCAAGAGAACCAGACTGTGGTCTAGTGCCCAGTACCATACTTTCATGGCCTCCCTGCACATTTGGTACAAATGCATCCCCCCACTTGTTGATATAGTAGATAACACTGAGACTGTCAGACTGGATCAAAAGCTGACCCAGGAGGAGATGGTTCTGAAAGGTCTGCATGGGATACAGGACCACCCGCATCTCTAGGATGTTGACATGCACAGAGGTTTTGATCTGGGACCACGTTCCCAGAGTCTGAAAGGGACCCAGGTGCACTCACTAGCCAGAACTGGAGGCATCCGTGGTAAGAATCTGCTGGGGGGAGGAGATCTCGAATGTGACCCCTTGTAACAGGTTCTGTGGGTCAATCCACCACTGGAGCACCTTGAGGACCAGAAATAAGACCAGTACTAACTGCTCTAAGTTGTCCATGTGTAGGTCCGATTGTACTCAGAGTATCCACTGAAGGACTTGCATGTGCAGTCTGGTCAAGGGAACTGTGGCAATGGCCAGGGCCATAAAACCCAATACCCTCAGGTACACTGTCACAGGAACAAAACGGCTCTGTGAGACCTCCTGAGCCTGGGCAATAAGGCACTCCTGATGAGAGGCAGGAAGGCTTTGCCCTGTGTCGAGTCCAGGACTGCCCCTATATACTGCAACCTCTGGGATGAAATCTTGATGGACTTGGGCAGATTGACAGTGATGCCCAGGGAGAGAAACAGCTGAAGGGTTCTCTTCAGGGTCCAGTGGAGCTGTTCTCTGGATGGAGCCTTTAGGAACCAGTTGTACAGGTAGGGGAAAAAAGAACATTTGGCCCTTCCCTCTGGAGAGCTGCAGCTACCACTGCTAAGCACTTTGTAAAGACCCACGGCACAGATGATAAGCCATAGGGTAATACTTTGAATTGGTAGTGTTCATCCTGAAAGAGAAACCAGAGAATCCTCCTGTGCAGAGGTCACACTGAGATATGCAGGTAAGCATCCTGCATATCCAGGGAGCTCAGCCAGTCTCCCTGCTTGAGTAGGGGCAGCAGGCCTGGCAGAGCGACCATGCAGAATTTCTTGCACTGGATATAGAGGCTGAGGTCCTTGAGATTCAGAATAGGCCTCAAGTCTCTGATTCTTTTGGGGACCAGGAAGAACCTAAATAGAAACCCTTGTTCCTTTGGCATCTGGGCACCGGCCCAATGGCCTTTTTCCACAGAAGAACTGTGCCTCCTTCCCAGATAACTGGTAGATGGGCCAGGGGGCAGGTAGAGGGTACTGGAGGAGTGTCTGGAGTTGCCTCTACGTTCCACAGTATGTCCTCTCTCTATTACTGTATCTGAAGGATCCAGGCATTTGAAGTGATGGTTCTCCATTGACTAAGATGGAGAGAGAACCAACCTCCAACCACCACCTCTTGTTCAGGGACCAAAGCGGGGGCGGGGGGCTGACAAGGAGTCAAGCTGAGGCGGATCCAACCTCTGGGACTGATCTGTCATGCTTTACTGCATCGCTGGAGGGGGTGTAGGCAAATCAGATGAGGCCTTTCTCTTGCCCCAAGACCAGGAGGCTGCACCGAACTTGTGGACACCTTGTAAACGGGAGAGCACTGTCTGCTCCTAGGCTGCATATGACAGAGCGAGTAGACAGACTTGTTAGCCCTTCCAGATGCCTTTAAGTAATTAATAATGTCCTGAATGTCTGGCTCAAATAGTCTGGAGCCATTGAAAGGAGCATTGAGCACCTGCTGGACATCTTCAGCAAACCCTGAGACCCTCAGCCAGGAGTGCCTACACAGCAGCCCTGGCACCAGTGTCAGAAATGTCACACTATGCACTGAGGAGATGCTTCCTAATATCCTCAGCATTCTATAAGCACTTGAGAACCTCCTGTTTCTGGGAGCACTCTGGAAGGGCCTGAATGGCCTGACCAGCCAAGAGATGTTGTGGTCAGGCCCAAGACAGCAGACACAGAGGATAGGGTCATCTGAAAAGGCAATCTCCTTTCCATAGTGGCAGCAACAGAAGAAAGAAGTGAAGGGAGTAACTCTTGACATAAACAAGGTGAAGGAATCTCTTATTAAAAAGAGATTCTGAAATACTGAGGAAAGAAAAATCGTTAGTGAAAATGACGTGAAACTGCGACGGAGCTTCCATGGAGACCCATGCGAACAGTCGACGGCGGGAAACAACTGAGGAGGAAGCAGAGCCGTTCACACCTTTATAGGGTTGGTGATGTCGCATGGGCAGCCCCAGTGGTACTGCCGCAAAATCTTCCGCATGGATCCTGCATCATCGACGGCAAAGTTCCTACAGTGCGACCTGACTGAGGTACCCCAGAAGGTGGTGTACTGGTAACTTTTACACACTTTAGACCATTTGGCCTTTTAAAAAAAGTGGTTTTAAAAAAATTGCATGTTTAACTTTATGTCAGGGGTCAAAATTAATTTTGTAGCCAGTAGGGCTAGTGACGGGGAAAATCCACTAGCTCCACAGACTTTTCTACTGGCCCAACTGGTGTACATACTAGAATATTACCTTCTCCAGTACAAACCCACAGGGCTACTTAAAATTTTTTACAAAATCTACCAGCATTTGGCTTGTGGCCTGCTGCCAATTTCGGCCTCTGTTATGTTCTTTCTTTTTTGTTAAATAACAAGTACTGTACACAGAATCAAGCAGGAACAATACAATCTGTGGTCAAAAAACACTGATAACTCATCTAAGGTGGGCATCAAGCAAAAATCACTAGTCCTAGAAATGCCTTTACTGGCCTGTCTTGACAAATAAAACAACTAAGGCTCTTGTAAGGCCAATGATTTCCCACTTGCAACAGAAAACACCAGTAAAACAATTAATCTGTCATTTTTAACCCAGCACTTGGGAATAGATTTTCCATGAAAACCCCCACCTTGCACCAGCTTTTAGGAAAAACCCTTACATTTTAAGCCAATGTTTTGTATGAAACATGCTGATTTGTCCTCAAGTTGCAGAACAAAAATAGGAAAAAATGGATTTTAAGATTTTGCCAGATGGAATTGGCCATTTTGAAAACATAAAATCTCTTGACGTAAAAGGAACTGGACAAAAACTATTAAATAGCTTGCAGTTTACTGCAGCCAGTTATCAGTCTCAGCCCTGATATAAACAGAAGTGTATTCCTACTTGATCAATGTCAGATGGCAATGCCAGTGGTACCTCAGTCTTCAATGGTTCACAGGAACTTTAAGACTATATATATTTTTTCCCTATACTGGTTTTTGTTCCTGACACAGCCACCCTCAGTCTTCAGAGATTAACCCTGTTTGGGTCTCTGTTGTCACCTACCCCAACCACCACCTACCTGATACCTCCTGTACCCCCCACGGCTCTGCCCTCCGTGGCAAAGGTCCAGCAAGGGACATCATCCCCCATCAGTCCAAATTGAGACTGTTAGCCGATAGTGCGGTGGTTGTCTGAGCAGCTGGGGATTTTACTTAACTGTGTTCCTCCCTTCTCCCCATGACATGGGCAAGCTGCCATCATACACCATGCGATCACAGTACAATGCGGGGAGAGCAAGGTCCCTGCCCTCTCGCAGCTGTTGCTATGGCACCGAAACATGTCTGTCAGAAAAAGGTGCAGTTTGAAATTAGGGTGATCTGAGAATTCTGCTGGGTCGGGGGGAGGAGTGCAGATTCAATCTGTTTCCCAAAGCACTTAACACTGGGAATGGGAAGAGAATGCTGCTATTAGGCCAGAAAGAACTCATCTTTTAAAAAAGTGCTACGCAAAGTTTGGCTATCACAATACAAAACGCATTTTCACTGCTGCACAAATAGTCTAACAAGCAAAATTTGGCCTGGTCTGGTGCTGCACTACCTGAGGCGGGATATTATCCCACACTAACTTCTACTTGTTTTCGACGTGGTTGCAGTGCTGAATAAGGTCGGGGTTTAGTCGATGAGCGGCATTCTGAAGCCACTGAAGACTGGATGGAGGTTTTCCTGGAGGTACAGAGAGTACAAGACGCCAATGGTACATGTAAAGCTTACGGCAGTTTGATTTCACAAGGTAAAGGAACATGTTTCTTTTCGGGTTATGTGTGTGCTTTTAGGACTGTCTACGTATGGAGTTTTGCCTGGTAAAACACGTGGCAATCCTGTGTCTGTCTCACATTTGTAGTGTTGCAGCAAGGAGGAATGCGGGTAACAAGTACCGGCTGAGTGGGTGGGAACATGACGTATGTACTATGATAATAAACGGCTCAATGATGTACCTAGTTCAGTATTTGTATAAATGTCAGATTTTACATTTATACACATGGATATGTCATTGGGCCGTTTATTCCACTGGGGTGAAAAATACATGATTCTATTACACTCAATATCACCTCACCCCTATTGTATAAAATTATATAACACAGAAGAGAGGCGAGAGAGGGGCTACGATAGAGACTTGTAAATACCTCACAGGGACAAACTAGGTACAAGAGGGAAGTATTTTTTCAGGAAAACAAGTTACTTCAGGACAAGGGGGCATGATAAGCTGGAGGGGGTTAGATTCAGGAAAGATGTGAGGAAGTACCTCTTCACAGAAAAGAGTGGTGGATTCCTGGAACAGTCTTCCAGTGGAGGTGGTTGAGGCAAAAACAAGGTGGGGTTCGAGAATGCATGGGATATGCATAAGGGAATCTTAGGGGAAGGGAAGGGGGATGAATGGGCCACAGATCAAGTACGATCCATGGTGATACCACAGGCAGGGAAAAATGGTCAGACTGGGTGGGCCAAACAGTCCTTCTCAGCCTGCAAATTCTATATTTATATGTTTCTACACAGTGAAATAAACAGTGTAGCAACAAAAAATATTGCTTGCAGAACGTAATAATATAACAAGTTCAGAGCCACAAAGCAAGGTAGAAGCAAAAACCCTAAGCAGAAACAAGGAATCAAAGTACAGTGATGCACAGAATATAAATTAACTACTGGCACATTCACCTGTCTGGACACAAAAGATAACTGTCTGGTACCACAGCCGGTTCGTGGGAACCCTATGCTCTTTGTTCATTGCTCAATCTATTACTTTCTTTCACCCGCTCAGTAGATGTTTACAACACTGTGGTGACTATCGTGTCAAACAACCCAACTAATGCCAAATGCTATCACAGAACCCAGGGACATTGCATGCCAACAGCAAGATCATAAACCAAAAATTGCCCAGAACAGCACTAATGAAAGTACAAGACTGGGAACAACTGTGAACAAAAGCAGCCATATCTGTTCAGCAGCAGGTACTACAGGAAGCCATAAATCAATTCCTCCTCACAAGAGAGTTCACTTACAGTGGTGTGAAAAAGTATTTGCCCCCTTCCTGATTTTCTCTATTATTGTATATTTGTCACACTGGATGTTTTCAGGTCTTTAGACAAAATGTAATATTAGATAAAGGGAACCTGAGGGAACAAATAACACTTGTTTTTTTTTTTTATTTCACTTATTTAATGAAAAAAAGTTAACCAACACCAATTGGCACTGTGTGAAAAAGTAATTGCCCCTTACACTTAATAACTGGTTACGCCATTTAGCTGCAATGACTGCAACCAAACACTTCCTATAATTCAATATCAGTCTTTCACATCGCTGTGGAGGAATTTAACCCACTCTTCCTCGCAGAACTGCTTTAATTCAGTAACATTTGGTAGGTTTTCGAGCATGAACTGCTCGTTTCAGGTCCTGCCACAGCATCTCTATTGGGAAGTCTGGGCTTTGACTAGGCCACTCCAAAACTTTAATTTACTTTTTTCACCATTCTGATGTGGACTTGCTTTTGTGTTTTGGATCATTGTCTTGCTGCATGCTCAACTACGCTTCAGCTTCAGCTGACGGAAGGATGACTGGACATTCTCCTTAAGAATTTTCTGGTACAGAGCAGAATTCATGGTTCCTTTAATTATGGCAAGTCATCCAGGTCCTTAGGCAGCAAGCATCCCCACACCATCACACTACCACCACCATGTTTGACTGTTGGTATGGTGTTCTTACTGTGGAATGCTGTGTTTGCTTTACGCGAGACATTATGGGATCCATGTTGTCCAAAAAGTTCCACTTTGGACTCATCTGTCCATAGAACATTTTCCCAAAGGGCTTGTGGATCATCCAGGTGCTTCTTGGCAAATGAGAGATGAGCATTTATGTTCTTCTTGGTTAGCAGTGGTTTCCGCCTTGCTACTCTCACATGAAGCACATTTTTGCCCAGTCTCTTTCTGATTGTGGAGTCATGAACACTGACCTTAGCTGAGGCAAGAGAAGCCTGCAGTTCTTTGGATGTTGTTTTAGCATCCTTTGAGACTTCTTGGATGATTTTACACTGCGCCCTTGGAGTAATTTTGGCAGGCCGGCCACTCCTGGGAAGGTTCACTACTGTTCCAAGTGTTCTCCATTTGGAGATTATGGCTCTCACTGTGGTTCGATGGAGTCCCAGAGCCTTAGAAATAGCTTTGTAACCCTTTCCAGACTGATAGAGGCAACAACATGTTTTTCTGATCTTTTCAGGAACTTCCTTTGATCATGGCATAATGTGCTTGTTGAATCTTTGTCCTGGCAATGTGACTCTGATGGTAAGGGCCAAAATAAGTGAGGTTTATATTGAGCAGGGCTGGCTGTAATCAAGCCTGGCTGTGTTCAATCAGCTGACTCTAATTATCCCTTTAATTGGGTTGATTTAACTAGGGGGCAATTACTTTTCACACAGTGCCAGTTGGTGTTGGTTAACTTTTTTCATTAAATAAGTGAAATAAGTAAAAAAAAAAAAGTGTTATTTGTCCACTCAGGTTCCCTTTATCTAATATTATATTTTGTCTAAAGACCTGAAAACATCCAGTGTGACAAATATGTAATAATAGAGAAAATCAGGAAGGGGGCAAATACTTTTTCACGCCACTGTACATCATTTTTCCTGTGTGTGTGTGTTTGGGGGGGGTTAACACAGTACCCAAACAACTTTCTACTTCAGAAAAGGAGCCCAACTGATCTTGTTATTCATTGGGAATGACATTACAGCAGACGGTTCATCACTACATTGTCAGCATCCAATTTCATTTCAGACCGAAAACATAAAGTAGCAAGCACTTATGGAAGTGCACAGCAATACTGGTGATGTTCTAAGACAGAGTCCATCGGGCAAATGCTGAAAAAAGGAAGGAAGGGTTTAATTCCAGAAAACATGTAAATGGGGCAATCAAGTTAGCGAACTGCATTCTAAAGGGCTTTATTTTTTTTTTTTTGTGAACTCTGTCCCCCCCACCACCACCACCAAATCCTGTGGGTATCCCGCTTCCAGTCTGAGCTACCCCAGCCCGTCACTCTGCCATCTCCCACGATTTACTAGCCTAACACTCCACACTTACTCCCACAGTGGGGCCCTCGTGACACCCCAGTATCTCAGGAACAAGATGGAGGTGAAGGCTGCCTCTGGTCAATAAGTGCAAGGATTGCGAATGCCCAGGGCCATCATGCTGCAAGGAAGAGGGATTTTCCCTACAGTTGCAGCTCAGCTCTGAAGACAGTGTCATAGATGGATGTCCTGGCAGCTTTGAAGTCCAACTCTCAAGCCAACAGTGTCCCATCCTCCTGACATACGTCCTCCCCTAGGTGGTGTTAGTGCTGTGGGTTTCACAACCTCCCTTCCTTGAGAAAGAAAACAACCTCTGACGCTCAGTCCACCTCCTCCTCCTCCTCCTCCCCTGGTCAGGTCAACCAATTCATGCTCACTCCCAAACCCAGGTCACTGACGTCCCGAGCAGTAAATCTACTGCTGCGCCAATGGGCCAACCAACCCATGCTCATTTCTGAACCCAGGTAATCTGCGTCGTGAACGGTAACTCTACTGCTGTGCCAACAGGCCAGCCACTAAAACATTATGTGGAAGAGTAATTCCAAGTGAACCAGCAGTAAACTATTTTATATTATTTTTTTTATTTTTTATTTTATTTGAATCTAGGATTACAAGTACCTTTGAGCCAAGGCTCTTTTACAAGGGTTCCACGTCAGCTGAGGTACAATTCAACAAGACATAGAATAACAGTATAACAGTAGGTCACAGGCAGTTACATACAGTTTTATACATTCAATGCAGTGGCAAAAATGCCAAAAGGAGGTCTGGTAACAGGGTTGACATGGTATGGAAGAGAGACACACTAGTGGGGTGCGGCCATAGGCACTTGTCAAATATCAATTAAAGTGCTACGGGGGTAGGGAAGGAGGGTGGGAGGAGGGGAGAATGAATGGGTGTATGGGAGAGGGAGTTAAGGGTGAGAGGGTTATGTGCTGGGTGGAAAGAGCAAAGAAGAGAGGGGAGAACAATTAGGAAGGGCAGTCTCAGGAGCTAGATGCAGACAGGATGTGACGGAGTCTGGATTTGAACAGACCAAGCTTTGGCATTGAAGCGATGTCAATGTCGAGACCATTGAACCAGCTGGGAGCTCTGTGAGTAAAGGATCTTTGCCCTTGTGTGGTGCAGAAACATGGGATATGCAGTAGCTGGGATTCAGAGCCCTGGTGATGCAAGTAGTCCGTGCTGGGCAGAGGACAGCTTGGACACCTGGGGGAGCAAGCCTAGTGTTATTTTCTTTGCCATAAGGCAGGTTTGGTACTTGCTATGGTTTGAAAGTTGAAGCCACCCAGTCTGTGCATAGAGATCACACATGTGGGTGAGGCGATGGGTGCCAGTTATGAGCCGGCAAGCTTTGTTTAGTACAATGGATATGCCCCTGAGGGCGGTGGCAGAGCCGAAGATGATCTGGCCGAAGTAGATTACTGAGCTCCGTACTGCAATCCTTAAGGCATCTGAGGTAAGGCATTGCCTGTGCCTGAACAGTAGGCCAATGTAAGTGTTGGCAGCCTTGGCAATGTTGTCAATGTGCGTAGCATATGATACGTCACAATCAATGGTAACTCCTAGATATTTAAAGGACTGAACCTGTTCGAGGGTTGCACCAAGGCAGTTTTTGATCGTGTTGGGACTGCGTCTGTGTTTGTTGTGTGGGCTGCAGAAGAGCATGGACATATATATATATATATATATATATACACACATATACATATACATATAGTTGAGAACCAATTAATGCGTACTAAAACAAGTTTCAGTCAAGGTGAAGGCAAGCTGTACATTCTTTTGAAGGTAGCCCAGATCCTTGTGAGTGAAGAGGATGACTGCGTCATCAGCATAAAGGAGGATTTGTGCTGGACACGATTGTGGAAGATCATTCAGAAGGAGGCTAAAAAGAAGTGGCCCAAGAATGGAGCCTTGAGGAACTCCTGAGTGAACAAGACTTGCATCTGAGAGAACATCAGTTATTTTCACTCTTTGGGAGCGGTTTTCCAAGTAGCTCTTGAACCAGGTAGTGGACTCAGGTGAGAGCCCAGCAGAACGTAGCCGTGTGATTAATAGTTTATGATGTACAGTGTCAAAAGCCGTGGTCAGGTCTACGAAGATTGATCCGGTTAGGAGGCTGTTGTCCAATGAGCTGTGGACAGCACCAGTGAATTCAAGGAGGGCCAATGTAGTACTGTGACCTGTAAGGAAACCATGTTGTTCGGAGCAGAAGATGTTGTGTTTATCCAGGTATTCCATTAGCTGGTCAGATACCATACGTTCAATGGCCTGGGGGGGGGGGGATGGAGATATGCCGGTAGTTCACATGCAGGTTCTTGTCCCCACTTTTGTGGACCAGGGTTACTGTGTCTGATTTCCATCTGTCAGGGAACTGGCTGAGGGCAAGGGAGAGGTTGAATATTTTTGTTAGGGGAAGTAGCACTTCATCAAGGGTGAGGGACACCAGCTTGAGGTAGAGTGTGTACCTACTAGTTCTGGATTTGGTGATTGCATTAGACACGTATTTACGGACCTCATGCACCCCGACTTCCTTAAAGTAGAAAGGTGGGTGGTTGGAGTGAGGGGGCTGTGGGTAGGAGAAGAAGGGTGGTCTTCATTGAAGAAGTCTGAAGGGAGAACACTACAGAGGTCAGAGAACGCAGTACTGGAAGTATTTGCAATTGTGGTAGGGTTGAGAGTTATGCCACCATCAATGACCAACACAGTAGGTGAGGTTTTTGGCTGCTTCTCAGTTGCTTCTTTAAGATTTTCCCAGAAGGATTTTCCTTTTCCCCAGGTGTTTGTGAGGATATCTCTATAGTATGCATTTTTCTTCTGACGGCTTGATTTAGTGCAGTTGTTCCACGCCAGTCTGTAGTTCTGAATATCAGCTTGATTGCCAGTGGTCCATGCCCGAAGCCAGAAGAGGCCCCTTGCTTTTAGATCGTAAGTAGTTCAGCAGAGAGTGAAGGATTGCAAAGGCCTTTGATTGTATGCCTTCTGAAAGGGGCATAGGTGTCACAGGCAACACTGAAGGAGTTGATGAAGAAATCTAAGGACGAGTTGACATCAGAAGCATTGAATACAGGAGACCAGTCGAGCTGTCGGAGATGGGATTTGAGGTGTTTCAACTGACCGTGTGGGAGGACTCTACTATTGATTAATTTGGGGGGGGTGCGCTTGCAGAATTTATTCGACCATTTGCAGATGACTGTGGAATAGTCACTTAGTGTATCTGGAAGGACAAAAACATCAGAGATGCGGGAGGGATGGCTGGTCAGAATCCAGTCCAGGAAACATAAACATAGAAACACAGAATTTGACGGCAGATAAGGACCGCTTGGCCCACCCAGTCTGCCCATTTCCCTACCTACTGGATAAGCTGCAGATCCTAGTTAACCAGCAGCCTACTTCTTCCTACCCCCACCCCCCAGAACTGCCTTATGACTATCCCATGCATGCTTGAATTCCACCACTGATTTTGACTCCACAACCTCCTTCGGAAGGCCGTTCCATGCATCCACAACCCTCTCTGTGAAAAATACTTCCTTAAATTACCTCTGAGCCGCCTCTATCTTCAAATTGTGCCCTCTTGTTCTTGCACACCTCTTTTTGAAAGATGCTACCCTCTTGGACTTTGTTGATTCCTTGAGGTACTTGAAAGTTTCTATCATGTCCCCTCTCCCTCCTTTCCTCAAGGCTATACATATTAAGCTCCTTAAGTCTCTCTTCATATGTCTTCCGGTGCAGACCCTGCACCATTTTAGTTGCCCTCCTCTGGACAGCTTCCATCCTGTCTATGTCTTTGCGGAGACTGGGTCTCCAGAACTGCACACAGTACTCCAGATGGGGTCTCACCAGCTGTCTGTACAGAGGGATAATAACTTCCTGTTTTCTACTGGTGATGCCTCCCTATGCATCCCAGTATCCCCCAGCCCTCCTTGCTGCCCTCTCACATTGCTTGCCCATCTTTAGGTCATCTGATATGACTACCCCAGGTCCTCTCCATTTTTGTTGTTGTTAGTATCTCACCCCCACTGTGTACTCTTCCCTGGGTTTTGTTTCCCAGGTGCATTACCTGCACTTCTTAGCATTGAATCTAAGCTGCCATACATTTGACCATTCCTCTAACCTTGCCAAGTCCCTTCTCATCCTTTCCACCCCACCTGTGCATCAACTCTGTTGCAGATCTTAATGTCATCTGCAAGGGCATACTTTTCCTTCCAGTCCTTCTGCAATGTCGCTTAGAAAGACATTGAGGACCCGTCCTAATACTGAACCCTGCGGTACCCACTAGTAACCCTCCTTTCTTCTGAGTGGACTCCATTTACTATTACTCTCTGTGTCCTATTCTCCAGCCAATTGTTTACCCAGGCTGTCATCTTGGGACCCACTCCCAGGCTGGCTAACTTGTATATTAATCTTTTGTGGGACTGTGTTAAATGCCTTGCTAAAGTCTAGGTATGCCATGTCCACAGCCCCTCCCTGATCTACTACTTTGGTCACCCAGTCAAAGAAATCTATCAGATTCGTCTGGCATGACCTTCCCGCTGTGAATCCATGCTGCCTAGGGTCCTGTGCCCCTCTGGCCTCTAGATACTCGACAATTCTTTCCTTTAGAAGTGATTCCATCATTTTCCCTATCACTGAGGTTAAACTAACAGGTCTATAGTTTCCTGCTTCTGCCTTGCTCCCACTTTTGTGAAGGGGAATCACATCTGCCTTCCTCCAGTCCTTGGGTACCACCCCATCCTCCCATGATTTGTTAAAAATCAGGAGAGTGCTTGCACCAGTTTTATAATTATGTCTGGTGGGGGAGACTACCAGCTATGCCAGGTTCTTGATCTTAATCCATCAGCAGCTCCACAGCAAGGGCCCAGCCTGCCTCAGGGACATACTTTGACCTTATCAAAGCAAAAGAAGCTCCTGCTCCAGCCTTTTGCAAAAAAAATCTATGGTTGGGCATTCCTTTAAATTACTGCCACAAAAATGGAATGCGCTCCCCTCAGAACTCAGAGAATTTATAACCCGTGTCAGCTTCAAGGACAAGCTACGGACATTTCTACAAGTCAAATCTGTATGTACTAATTTCTGATAAAACAAGCTGTTCATGTAAGCAATAAGACACTCTAGGGGTGTGCATTAAACATTTCTAACGCATGGCCAGGGGCACAGTGAGGCATGAGGCCACAGGCCAAGTGCCATCAGCTCCTGGGCATGCATGAGAAGAATCTAATGCACACCCCCAAGGAGTCGTACTGTACTTATAAATAAGTAAAAAAATTTGTTTAAAAATTAAAATAAATATGGTTAAATCTGAAAATGTATATCTGTCTTGATTTTTTTTTGTTAAAATAGTTCCCACACTTAGCATTTTGGCTTTGCTACAAAGACATTTGTCCCGATTTTGTATCTGTAGTTCTAGTTTGCTTTGGTTTTGTAGTTTGACGCCGCTCTCCCCCCATCCTGGCTCATAGAATTGATTATATTTTTAAAATGAATACTATAGGGAGCAATGTGTGGCTGCAAAGAGGTGCGAATGATACAGAACACATTTCTTTTGAGTGTGTGATAGTGAGAAAGACAGCTCAGGTGAGAGAGAGAGAGATCAGGAAGGCTGCATTACGGCATCAAGAGAGTGACCGAAAACTAAGATGGCTCTAATAACAATCAGGTACAGCAAGAGATGTGCTTAATAATGAGATGATTACGAGTCCGTGAATCAAGGGATATCCTGTCCCACCCTGAGATTTGTGTTAGCAAAAAAAAAAAAACAAAAAAAAAAAACAAAGGAAGCCGTGCATGCCTGTACTGTCAGGCAACATCTCTCGATCCTTCAGTGGCTCCTGCTTGCACCGCCACCTGTGGTCATCAAGGTGACAGTAGTGAAATGGCGCACACGACCCTCTCTCCCTGGAGAACAAAGAGAGCATCTTCTGTGTGAGGGAACATGAACTATAAGGGACACATACATTCATAGGCAGTACACCGGATAGACCTCAAGGCCTTCTTCTGCAGGCAAAATTATTATGTTTCTAAACCGATCAATATAATTTCAGTTGGGAAATTGATCCTGGAGCAGTTTGGATTGTAAGCAATACTAGAACAGTTTGGCTGGTAAACCTGTCCTGAAGCAGCAGGACAGGCAAAATGTACCTGCATCATTTGCTAGTGAAGTCAATGGAGATATTTTTTAATCTCATTTTTTTATGCTTTAGAATAACACTCATTTCAAATCAATGTCAACACTCAACTAACAAGCAGTAATGATGTTTCTCTGGGATCTTCCATTCCCTGTGCGGACCCAGTGAAACGTCAGCATGTCACGGGACTAAAGCTTGACCTGCATAAACTGCTAAGCTATCATCTCTCTGTTCCAGTCCACACAGGTGTGTTCCATCTGTGCTCAATAGGACAGGATTCATGGCCTGGAAGCTGAAACTAAAACAACATCTAACATGTAAGTAATAAGACATGTCAGTTTGTGTAAATATGGGTCAGTTATTGCTCACCTTCTGTGTGTTGTAAGGTATGAGACGCTTGCGCCAAGTACCTTTAAATACATAAGAGGATAATTACGTATCCCTGAAGGGTCTTATTGCACTTACAACATGGGATCTTCTTGATATTGTTTTAACAAAGTTTTTAATGGTTTTTTTTTTTTTTTTTTTTGGTAAGAAAGTAATTTATTTTTTCTCCAAGCAGCCTGGTGGCATGGAGGCCCGAGGTGCTGGGCATCTTATCTCCTACTTAGCCAGTGACCCAAATTCGGGAACAAGCTCAGGCTGCCGTGGGTCTTGCCGGTGTAAGAGAGGACAGAGTGTCCGAAGAACTGCTCTCCTCTCCCATGGTGGGAAGGCCCATTTTCCTGGCCCTACACTGCCACCAGGTGGCGGCCTAGGGCAGTGCAGCTCAGGCAGCAAAGTAGGGAGAGGCTGCAAGTGTGTGATCATTGTTTGCCTTCACACACACACATATGTGCACTGCAGCAGGGACAGGAACCAGAAAACGTAAAAAAAATTATGGCAGAGGCTTCATGAAGCCCTTTCCACTTACGTCTGGCCTGCGCTGCTACCCAGGGACCCCAGGTATGATCTAAATTATGGACTGGGGGATGGCCATCTCTCCTCTGGCCTTGCCGGGGTGGGGGAAGAGAGACTGCTGGGGAAACTCGAAGACCAGGTGAGTCCCCAAGGGAAGCAGTTGCCAGTCAGAGGAGGGGGGGACAGGGCGGACCAGTTGCCCCAGCCACCAGGGCGCAGAAAAACTTCTATGGAAAAACAAAAACAAATTCATGAGCAGAAGACACAAACATAGTTCCAGCTGAGGCATACTGATATTGTCGCCAAACATGGTGACCAGGCTAAACAAGTACAGGAGTGTAATTATGGCCAGACCATTACACTAGTGTAGTTGTGTTTTAGACAATCGGGGTGGCTAGAATTTTTCACCCAAGTTATCAAAAGCTATATTTTATGATATGTTTTGGAGCACATACTGTGGACATTACCAAATATGGCCGAAAACTCTAGATACAGGGCTAATTTCCAATTACATCAAATAAAATACGAAGTTTCGATGTTTTATTATACAGTAGGTCTAGATTATCAAATCACCAGTATGTACTCTGCACCTACCTTTTATGGGCAAAGGGAGTGCAGATAACAATGCATCACAAGATTGTCTGACATAAGGTTAAGCCTATCATTATCACCTCACTTCACCCCTAGTCTCAAGACCAGTTTTCTATGCAGCATCCAGTGTCCATTAGAAGTGAGATGGGCACTGGCTCTCTGCCTCTTGGGCCACAATGCCCCAGTAGTCCAATCCTGTTAAGCTCACATAGGTCAAGTAGGCAAAAGTTCTGTTCTCTCATCTGACTGTCACACTGATAGTAATTATAAAGACAGGCTGCAGCTTTCATAAAGCTAATACGCAACCTCTCCACATGTATAATCTTTAAGTAGAGGGCTGCATAACCCTGGTGCCGTTTTTCTTAAATATGGTAGGAAAGTGTTCACATAGATAACAACCGAGTTGTTAGCATTTCCTAGAAAGCAAGACCATGGCTATATCTTGTTTTATGTAATTTTTTTTAGTTATCCCTCACCCCTCCATTTCCCTCATCACAGGTGTGGGTTTACCCCCAAGATACTCGAAGAGTCATTTTCTGCTCAACTGCTGCGAGTATTAAGAGTGACATAGCAGTCTTCCATCCCCAGATAGAGCGGGGAAAGTCACCTCAACAGTGCACCCACCCACCAGTCTTCTATCCCCAGAAAGAGCAGACTGTCACCTCGACAATGCACCCACCCACCAGTTTTCTCTCCCCAGAGAGAGCAGGAACCATCTCCTCAACAGAGCACCCACCCACTAGACCAAAGGCAGCATCTCTTGTGTCAAAATTTAAGTTTTATAGCCACTAATCAGCAGGGCTGGTGACTAGGAACATTCACTAGCACCACTGGTGTTTCCACTAGCCTAACTGGTGCATTTATTGAAGCATTCCCTTTTCCAGTGCAAGCCAGTTGGGCCTGAAGATTGTACAGGCCAGTTGAAAGTTTACCAGCATGTGGCTGGCGTCTATTTCAACCCCTGCATCTGAACCCGATTCTCCAGTGTGATGCTGCAAAGACACTGAGCAGGTGAAGCAACAGGCTACATCTTTACACACGTATCTCTCTATCCGTCCGTCTGTCTGTCTGAGAGATGCTCTGAAATGCAGAATCAAATTTATCAGATTCTGATCTTTCTTAGGAACCAGGATTTTCCGAACTGCAGGACAAGATTCCATATTCCGAAAAAAGGGAAGCATCTGATTCCCCATGTGCACATCCTCCAAGGACTCCCAAGTCTAGCTCAAACACAAAAAGGTCCTCTTAGCACCCCTGATATCAACAAGTCACACACATTTCCCCTGCAATTACTCCCCCCCCAAACTGCATAATTTTCATCAATCATTCCCCAACCCTCGAAGCACCTAAACTTTCAACCTGTTGCCCTGTCCAGTCACAGGCATGCAAGGTCCTTTCCTGTTACACTTCATTGGTTCCCAGTAGTGTCCAACTACTGCTCACTACCTCCTCTGTGCAGCCATGGTATTGGACTTTATATGTACTACTCTGTGCAGTATGGTGGAGAGGGTAGATGGCAGTCAGTTAAATTCTTTCTAGCCAGGCAATGTGGGGGGGGGAGATTAAAACAAACCCTCCCACCACTTCGACCAGTCGTCAAAAACTGACTGACTGTGCAACAGTCACATGTTCATTGAGTTTAACACAGCAGACCTAGGTGGTAGGAGAGTTTTGCCAGTCACCCCCTTCTTGCATTATCTAGATTCATTAGCTACCACTGACCATTTTGATATTATTTATTAGTATTTATGAAACTGTATTAAAAAAAACAAAAAAAATGGTAACTTTTAAGTTATACTACATGTCCCTCGTTGTGTCAGCTATGTAAAATGCTCTGAACCTCAGGGTTAGGATGCTTCACAGATATACACCAATAACTACCTACAGTACCTTATACCTATGGTATAACACATAGTAGTATATAACAAATCTGACATCATGGCAGCACAGAAAGAACAAGCATTTGTCAGTGCCGAATGTTTGCTTGCAGATATTAGCATTCGACGTGCAGGAGTTAGACAGATGCAGAATAGGAGTGGCAGTAAAGTACTGAACTCACACCAATCCCACCTCCACCCTGCAGAGATGGACAGGCATTGGGGTGTGCCTGTGGGTCACTGCCCATAATGCTCACAGCATTTCACCTCACCCTATCCTGTAGACACAGACAAGTGTTGAGGTGTGCCTTAGGGTGTTTGGCTTCACAGTCACCCCATTTCATAAAGCCATACGCTGAAATGGGTGCAGTACAGGAGAATAGGGTGAAGTTTGGGGCTGAAGTGTGCAAGGCCCACCTCAATGCCCGTCACTGGCTTCAGGGTGGGGGTGGGATGGCATGAGCATTACAGCTGGTGATCCAAAGTTACACCTCTAATGCCTGTCAGTCTGTACAGGGTGAGACGTTATGATTAGAAACCCTAACGAACTGGGCGTGTGTTGGTATTTCCACTACAAATTTTCAACATGGCATTTTTGAGACCCCCCACCTCATGAAAGCACTTGGGACCTCTTCTCATAAACAGTGGCAGTGTGATTTTGCTAATGTGTCCTGAACTTCGAGTTCCCACAGCGACCGTGCCATTCTGTGTCAGATGTGTGAAAACACAGATCAGGAAGGATGTGAAGAATGACAGCTGTACCATCCATAGGGAGGTGTGAAGAGATGCCAATGTTGAAAATCAGTAGTAAAAATATTAAAAATGCTTGAAGCTCTGAGCGTACGTGGGAAGAAAAAATTGCTCACCATAGTAAATGTTTTTTGTTATTCTAATGGAGTCTTGCTGTATTCAGACATAATGCAGTTAGCCCCAGCACTTGAACTGCCCCGGAGAGGAAAGGGTTAACTCCATGCAGAAGCATGGAACATTGAGCTCGAGCTCGGTTTTCAAACCTCTGTCTGTGGTACTACCCAATGTAACCATCAGATTCTTACGAGCAACTAACTAATTAGCACTAAAATATATGGAAATTGTTTGAAACAGATAGCCAAAGGCAAAATATTTTTGGGGTCCAAAGAAGACTCAAGTTGAGAACCCAAAAAGAAACAATGTAGTGACAAATTAAGCTATGCAACACAAGAAAGATAAATATGACAGCTACCCTACCACGAGGGAGGGTACAAGGTACACCCCTGAGGTGCAACACTGTACCTGCCAGCCCACTTCCCAAAACAGGTTCTGAGAGGAGAGGCGGGGGGGAGGGGAGGTCTGAATACAGCAAGACTCCATTAGAAGAAACAACATTACTATGGTTGAGTCATTTTTTCTTCAAACAACATGAAGTCTTGCTGTATTCAGACATAATGCAGACTACCAAGCAGTTCCCTATGGAGGAGGGAATGCAGAACCTACTTTGGGAACAGTCTCTACAGTACTCCTGTGCCAAACCTAGCATCACTCCTAGCCTGGATGTCCAGGGAGTAATGCTTGGTGAATGTATGTACTGTTTTCCAAGTGGCTGCTTTACAGATCTCTAACAAGGGTATATCTCTGGCCGCAGCTAGAGTAGCAGCTGTACGCCTAGTGGAGTGAGTCCTCACGCCTGAAGGGGGTGTTCTACCCAATTTGTTAAAGCAGAATTGTATACAAGAAACAATCCACCTGGCAATAGATCTTTTAGTGGCAGGCACCATAAGTGAGAAACAACTGAAGACAGCCATTCCTGTGTTCCTTAGTATGCCTATGTAGTAGCTAAAAGCCCTTTTAACATCCAAACTGTGTAATCTTCTTTCCCCTGAAGAAGAATGGTCAGTGAAAAACACAGGAAAAGACAGACTGGTTTAGGTGAAAATCCAATACCACTTTAGGCAAGAACCTCTTATTAGTTCTTAGGACCACTTTATCCCTATGGAAGGATATGAAGTCAGGTTGAACTGACAGGGCCTGTAGTTCACTAATCTGCCTGGCAGAAGTAATAGCTACCAGGAACACAGTTTTCCAGGTCAAGTACTTCAATTCAGCTGAAGCCAAGGGCTCAAAGGGTGGCTGCATAAGTTGAGCAATGCAGACATTAAGATCCCAAGGCAGAGTAGGCTCCCTAAAGGGAGGGTTAATGTGAACCAGGCCTTTGAAAAACTTCCTAAAAAACAGGATGAGATGCCAGGGAAGAGCCCTTCCCCTGCTGAAAGGAATGCAGAGACAGCTGCTAGATGAACCTTTAACATGGCAGGCCTAAGGCCTAGACTATTCAGATGAACTAGATAAGCTAAGGTTGTGGAAATGCCTGCAGAATCAGGCACAATACCTTTCAGAGAGCACCAAATACTGAACCCTCTTTCATTTGGAATTGTCAGTTTTTCTAGCGGAAGGCTTCCTGGAGACCTTCATAATATCCAGAACTCCCTGAGAGAGATGTAGTACTGCATATTCTAACTCTTCAAGAGCCAGGCCTTGAGGTTGAGAGACTGGATATTGGGGTACCAGATCCGCCCCTGGAAGGAGGAGAGAAGATTGTATCTCCTGGGAAGAGACAGGGGATGTGACACAGCCAAGGACAGCAGTAGAGGATACCAGGGTTGTTTGGACCAATCTGGAGCCACCAGTATCACTGTGCAGGGTTGAGTTCCTATCTTGATCAGAACTCTGAACAGGAGAGGGAAAAGAGGGAAGGCATAGAGAAACCTGCCCTTCCAGTCCAGAATGAGGGCATCCTAGGGAACTGTTTCCAGGACTGGAGGTCTGCAATAAAACAGAGGAAGTTGATGATTGTCTGGTGCTGCAAATAGATCTATCTCTGGAGTGCCCAACCTGGAGAAAATGATCCTCAGAATGTGAGGATTCAGAGACCATTCGTGATGTCCCTGTAAAATCCTGCTCAGGGCATCTGTTAACACATTGTCTTACCCTGGAAGATGAACTGCTACCAGGGAAGTCTGAAGGGAATAAGCCAGAGACCAAATCTTCATTACCTCTGTGCACAAGGCCGTGGATGGAGTGCCTCCCTGCTTGTTGATATACCACATTGCGGTAGTGTTGTTCGTCTTGATTTGGACCACCTTGCCCTTGACTGAATCTGAGAAGGTCTGAAGGGCTAGAAAAACTGCCCTGAGTTCCAGGAGGTTGATATGAAGAAGAGACTCCTGCAGGGACCAGATCCCCTGAGCTGTTAGGGCTCCCAGGTGGGCTTCCCAGCCTAGGAGAGAAGCATCCATAGTCAGAACTACTGATGGAACTTGTGGGAGAAATGGAACCCCTTGTCTGAGGCTGTCCTGGTCCAGCCACCACTGGAGAGCTTGTATCAGAGTTTGGGTCACTGGAATCAGTTTGGTGAGAGAGTCTCTTCTCTGGGACCAAAAGGACCTTAGGTGGAACTGTCCCGCATCTGAAATCTGGCTCCTTGAACCACTGCAGTGGAGGCTGCCATGTGGTCCAGGAGTTGGAGGAACTGTCTCGCTGGTAGAGAAACCTGAGGCCAAAAGGAAGAAGCAAGGTTTACTAAAGCCTTCACCCTTGCCAGAGGAAGGATAGTATCCAATTCCACCCATATGAAGGTGAGAAGTTGTATTGGTTCGAGGACAGATTTTGGCAGACTGAGATGAAACCCCAGAAAACTGAGCAAGTCCTGAGTGGTCTGCAGAGCTGACCTGACCTGGTCTGATGACTGCCCTACTAGGAGCCAGTTGTCCAGATATGGAAAAATGGTGATACCCCGTCTTCTGAGGTAAGCCGCCACTACTGCAAGGCACCTTGAGAACACCTTTGGAGTTGATGTTAAGCCAAAAGGCATGGCCTTGAACTGATAATGGCCTGAAGGCAACTCGAACCTGAGGTATTTTCTGTGGGAGCACCGGATAGGGATATGGAAGTAGGCATCCTTGAGGTCCAGTGATGCTAGCCAATCTCCTGGCCTTAAAGAGGGAAGGATTATTCCCAGAGTTACCGTTTTGATATGTGTTTGTCCAAATACCTTAGATCCAGGATGGGTTGCCACTCCCCTGTTTTCTTTGGGGTAAGGAAGTACCTGGAATACAGGCCTTTTCCCCTGTGTTGAGTAGGAACTTTCTCTATGGCTCCGAGAGCCAGGAGAGATGAAACCTCTGCCTCTAGGGCAAGTGTTTCTGAAACTGATGTAGGTGGAAGAGACTTGGCCCTCCTTTTTGGGTACCTTCTGAAGCCAAGGGCCAGTCCCTGGCTTACTACTTCCAGGACCCACTTGTCTGAAGTAATAGATTTCCAGGCCTGAAAGCAGTGTAATGCCCCAGGCCCCTGCCTTTTTGCAAAATGACAGGTGGCATGATGTTGAAGCAGACAGCAGTACCAGGTGAGGACTGGGTTCGGGGAGGACTAGGTTACTCGGCACAGGGGGCCTAGGTTTGGTTACTCTGCACAGGGACACCCAAGTAAGTCTGAACACAGGAAGCAATAACTGTAATGTCTAAAACAAGGAATGGGATTCTACAGTGTGGCTTTTATTCACATCCAAACTGAGCAAACAAAGCATAGACGGACCCCCACGGGGCTACATTCCTGGTAATGCAGATTAGAGATAACAAAACACTTCTCATTTCAGCCCTCAGGCTCTGAACCCACTAGGCACACAGCCCGGACTTGCACACAGCTTTGGGTACACAGCCCGACTTGTTCACTACTTGGGTTTTTCCCATGGCCCGGCTCCCTCGCCAGCCACTTGATCGCAGTCCATATGGCAGTGAACCAATTTTCTTGTTGGTGGCTCCCCAAACCACCTTAGAGCCTTTGACTCCTTAAGGGAAATTTTCCTTCCAATCCCATGTCTGGGTCCGTGCCTCATCACTAGCCAAGTGCATGAGGCAAAGTAGAAATCCACAGAGCAAATCCGTAGAGGTGGACCTGGTTACTAAAGTTGGGGGGGTCTCCCACCTCCAGCTCCCACAATCCATACCCGGCCATTTCTCTGGACATGAAACAACTCTTTGAAAGCTTGGCAATGTAGATTACTGGGTAGACGTATGTCACATCTCTTCTACATGTCTTGACTTTCCCTTTGTGCTGGACTTGAACATACTTTTACTTTTGGCTAAGCTTATTACTCTAGGCCTCCCACTACTTCAGTAGACCAATCCCCACTTTAACACAGTTCAGGATGAAACATGAGTCCTTTGGAAAGAGCAGAACTCACCCTTCGGTTGCAGGTGCCCCACAGGCAAATCCTGAAATCTTCTTGTACCCCACACACATGGGAAAAATAAGGCAGCTTCTTCTCTAGTTGTAGCCAGGGGGTTGCCCCTGGAATAGCAGGCAAAGCTTCCACTCCCCCCCCCAAAGGGATGGAGCACAAAGACCTGAATTAGCGGTCTCCACCACTTAAAAGAACAGCTTACTGTGTCCCTCTTTAGGTGGAAACACACACCTTTCCCCTAAATGTAGCTCTATTTTAGAGCTAAGGCTCCAAGAGCCTGTGCACAGAATTGCGGTGCTCCCCTCACAACAATCTCAAACTATAGACTGACCACTGACTATTTAAAACTTCCACCATTCTAATCTAACTCCCTTCTGCAGATTCCAATGTGGCTCATGCAGCTGCGATAGTTCTATGGTGATGTCATCGCTCAGTCTCAGCCGAGACTGAGAGTGTGAAATCCATTTAACTGGAGTTTCACAAGCTGCCTCTCCTGCCTACCACTAGGTCTTACTGGGATTCTAGTAACCCCAGGTAACAGTGGGGTTACAGTAGTAAGCCAGCCTGCCTCCTACTGGGTATGGAGAGTCGACCCTGGCTGACACCTCAGGGTGTCTGCTTGGCAGGAGCCTTAGACTGGGAGGAGTACGCAGCCCTGCTCATCCCCCTTCTACCCCTTCCTTGAAAAAAAAAAAACATTTGTGGGTAAGAGGAGGAGGCCTGAGCTTGGTAAAAAGGCCTGTGAAAGGGCCTGCCCCTGCCCTTGGACTGCTGCTTTTGAGAAGTGGCTTGCCTTTCCTTGGCCTGACCACTGGCCTGTGAACTCCTTGTAAGTGGTCCTATACTCTTCCATTTTCTTCATGTAAGACTCTGTCTGCTCCCCAAACAGAGAGTTACCAACTACAGGAAAATCCATAGCCTTAGACTGGGTGTCCTGTGATAGGCTAGTACATCTGAGCCAAGCATGCCTTCCGAGAGACACAGATATAGCCATGACTCTGGATGCCACATCGCTGGAGTCCACAGCAGCATGAAATTGTACTTTGGATGCCTCAATTCCATCTACAGCCACCTCCTCCAGCTCTCTGGTTAGCTGAGGGTAGGCCTTTTTAGCCAGTTCCAGGACCTTATCCCACCTGGATTTCTGGTACCTGGCTGTATAGGCCATACAGTTTGCCTGCCTGGGTCCCAAAGAGGATGCCAAGTATAGCTTTTTGGCCATGGCATCAGCCTTCCTGAGTCCTTGTCTGGGGTGCGTGAAGCCAAAGGAATGTCTGCCCTGTCATAGGCTGCAGCCTGCACTACCCCAACATGAATGCAATGTGAATAAAGGAACTCCTAAGCTGAGCCTGACAACATGCATCTCCTGTCCATTCTTTTATCTACAGGAGGTAAAGAGTTAGGAGTCTGTAGAATCTTTTGTGTCTGTTCCCCCAAGGACTTATGAAGAGGGATAGACAACCTTTTGGATTCTGGGATGTCCATCTCCATGAAATCAGGCTCTTCTTCCTCCTCAGCAACTTCAACCTTAGGGATCTGGAGGGTGTCGGCCACCTTCTTGTAAAACAAGAAGTGTGAGGGGACTCTTGTCTGGGGAGATGTCCGGTTCAATGGGCACATCTAGACCCCCCTGGTCGTAGTCATCGTCGGGATAATCTTCGTCTCCCTCCCAATCCTCACAGAAAGCATCCGGATTGTAATCCGAAGGAGCTGGTTCTGACCGAACAGACCGCCTAACCGACGGTGCCAGTTCAGACGGAACCGGACGAGGCTACTGGACAATACTAATCACTTTAGCTATCTCGTCCGTGGCTGGAGTATGCGGTAACGGATCCGAACCAGCACACTTTTGTTTCTTTTTTGACAGAATCAACCCGTCAGAGTTGGCTCTCCTTTTGCCTGAGGACGTATCGCCTAGGTCAGTAGGCACCTCCTCAGGTTCGGCCACAACCGAACCGGGCTGGCCATCCGGAGCCACAGACTTCTCAGCCTCCCCTTTCCTTCAACCTACTCAATCTTTTTTCTAGAGTGGTTTTGGGAAAGTTTTTACAAATTTGGCAGTCTGACTAGAGGTGTTCAAACCCCAGACAATAAACACAGATGAGATGGGGGTCAGCCTTGGCAAAGGCCTCCCCACACTTAGTACATTGTTGAAACCCAGTGGGACCGGTTTTCTTTTTTGGTTACTCAGACATGGCCAACCTACCAAAATTACCCTATAGAAGCATTCAAGTCAGGTAATACCAACCGATCGGTAACAACTGTGTCACAGGTTTGGAAAAGAACCGAGAAAAGCCCGGTTCTTTTGAGACCGATCGGTGACGGAACACCACTCTAATCCCAGAAAAATTTACTTAAAATTAGAAGAAAACACAAGGTCAGTTCCTAACCAGACCGACCGAAAAGAAACAAACAATTTCCACAAGTTGTTTAAAATAAATACAGTCACTACTTATCTACTACACTACCTGTACCATAGACAGAGGCTGGAAATCCAAAAAACAATAAAAGAATTGGTTTAAAACTGAACGCTTCACTTTTACCAAACTGAGCAGAGGAAATCATCGAAGTGACTTCACTGTTAGGTGGAGTAAAGAATCTGACTGTTACATTGGGAAGTACCACAGACAGAGGTTTGAAAACAGAGTTAGAGCTCAACATTCCATGCTTCTGCATAGAGTTAACCCTTTCCTCTCCAGGGCAGTTTAAGTGCTGGGGCTAACTGCATTATGTCTGAATATAGCAAGACTTCATGTTGTTAGAACTGCGCAACACATGCTTGTACCACAGTCATTTAGTGGAATTTTTCACCAGATTTTCAACATAGGCATTTTGTGACCTCTGCTCATGAACTCTGTTGCTACGATTTTCTTAATCTATCAGAAACATTCATTTCCCACAGCGACCTCGCCATTGTGCACCAGATGTGCAAACGCATATTTTGGACAGGATATGAAAAATGACAGCTGTACTGTTCATAAGGAGGTGTGGCAAAATGCCAATGTTGAAAATCTGGAGTGAAAATATTATAATTCCTACATATCCGAGTTAATATTATGGAAACGGTGCAAACATGCTTGTAAATAGCTTATTTTACGGATTTTGTCATTAAATTTCAACATAGGCATTTTAGGTCCTCTGCTCATGAATAGTGTCACTCTGATTTTCTTAATGTGTCCCAAACACTGATTTCCCACAGTGACGGCGCTATTTTGCACCGGAAGTGCGAAAACATATTTTGGTCAGGATGTGAAAAGTAACAGCTGTTCTATTCATAAGAAGGCGTGGAAAAATGGCAATGTTGAAAATCTGGAGTGAAAATATTACAAATTCGTGAAGGCATGAGCATGCGTGGAAACTGCGCAACGATACGCTGTAAAACAGTCATTTTTGATTTTTCCACCAAATTTGCAACAAAGGCTTTTGAGAGCCCACCTCATGAACACTGGCACTGTCGTTTAGTTACTCGGTCCCTAAAGGTGATTCCGCTTAGTGACCGCGAAATCACCTTCGGGACCGAATAACCCATGACAGTGGCTGAATTCTATGAAGGGGTCCCAATAACCCCATGTTGAAAATTTGGTGCCAAAATTCCCAAATATGCCCGAGATATGCACCAAAGTTGAAAAAACCCTATTTATGCCATTATACAGTTTACCGGCATTTCTTCAGTTCGTGGTCGGTTTTGAAGAGTGCAGACCTGTTCCCGTCCACTGAAGATCATCGCACTGGGCCCGGAGGTAAGTATGGGGTGAGGGGAGGCAGGGTACACAGAGGTGGGGGTGGGTTGGGGAGGGCCACAGAACTCAACGAGGGAGCGTTTCTGTTTACAGGTTAAAAACATATATATATCACAGGACTTTTTTTTTAACAGGGACATTTGGCATGCTGGGGTGGCTCCCAGCGTGCCACCTGAGTGTTTTTTTGGGGGTCTGTAGCCAAAGGGGATTTGGCACTCCACGACACATACGGGGAGCCGAGGGGACTGAGCACCCCTCGCACACACAACAAATTGGGGACATTATACCGACGGAAGTGGGCTCCATCATCAGCAAACTGAACTGGGAAGGGGAGGGACTGAAGCCGACAGGGATTTGACCCCCCCAATGGCAAAGAAAGATTGTTGGGGGGGTGCATGATGCCGAGGGGGATTGGGCACCCCCTCGGCACACAACAAATAGGGGAAGGGGTTACAGTATGCCGACAGGGAGTGGGCTCCCCCATTGGCAAATGAACTGGGTCGGGGACGGTAAGGTACCGCCATGCAATGATGGGTCGCTCCCTCATTGCAGCGGCGGATTAGTTTCAAGATGGTGGCACGCTGGCTGAACTGGTGTCAGCAGCAGTGTGCCACCGCATTGGGGAAAGTGGGCTGAGCCTCAAAAGGCACTGGTGCCATTGGCCCCCACAGTGCCGCACCTCCAAAACCCTGCTTCTCTCTTAAGCTGTGACAAAATGCTTCTTGCGCAAGCAAACATAAAAAGTAGGCAGTAGTTGGTCACTGGGAGTGGGCACCCACCACTGAAAAGGTAAAGGACTTCACCTGCCTGTGATGGGGGTAGGTGGAAATTAAATAAAATCCACTGTTGTGTGCTACAAGTGGGGATGATTGATTTCACCATGCGGGGTGTGTGTGACTGTTAGGGAAATGTCGGGGGGACTGTTAGGGAAATGTCTGTGACCGAGTGGCATAAGAGGAGCCAAGACATTCTTTTCATGTTGCAGCTGGGCCAGTAGGGAGGGGGGAGTCATATGATTTTACATTGCTACATTTTTGGAGCAAAATGCCACCAAAAATTCTGTATAACGACTAAATAATTTGCTGTAGCAGCAATAGGCTCTCAAAAATGTTTTAAAATGTAGTTATTGATTTGATAAAAGACTAACAGATTTTTCTCAGTCAGGATCCAGTGGCTACCTACTGAAGCTTAGAGCCCTCAAAGTCAGGTGCACATAATCCACCAGTGGGCGGTCACAAACACAGACACACATAAGCAACTTGCAAGTGATGCACAAGCAAATGGGAATTAGTAAATTCCAGACCGACGGACCAGACCAAGCAGTAAAAACCGAACTGACTCATCCAGCTGGACTAGGCACAGCTTGTGTGGTTTGGCTGTTCTGACTGGACCAGTTGGTTTGGTTTTTACCATTTTGGTCAATTCATTCTAGCTAGTCTGGATTTCATCAAGGGTATTGGTTAAATCTGAGCCATCAGACGTGAACTGGGCCTTTTACCATTTTGGTCTGGCAGTCCAGGCTTCACCCTTACCCATACCTCTAAACCGTCCCCGATTATGAGGGACATCCCTCATTTTACCCCTCAAAATTACTCTGTCCCTCATGGAAGAGGTGCTGCCCATACAAAGAAGGCACTGTAGACTGGCCCAGTCGCGTGGAGGGGTGGGTGCTGTGCACCTTACCTCCTGCCATGCCGGTGACCAGAGTTTGGGAATGGACTCGGGTTGCTCGAGGGTTGACCTGGAGAGGTAAGACTGAGCATCTGTCAGATGGCTCTGAGGGGTCATTGTGGCTTGCTGTTAACTGCCACCCAGTGGTGGCTGGGTGATAGCACATGCACAGCCACTAAGAAAGGAGAGGGACCCATGTTCAGGATGCTGGGGTGTCTCTGCGGTGGTGGAACTCGCACACCGTGGCCACTGCTCATCCATAGACCCAGGGCAAAAACAGTGGAACACCCCCAACAGCAGGATGATGAGCAAACCCTCACAGGCTCACACTGGCAACCAGCCCCCAACAGTCCTATGACACAGGATGATGGCGGAAGTCAAGACCCTGGAAGCCTGGGTGACGAGGCTTGTGTTGTGTGTGTGGGAGAACGTCAGAAAGCCAGGGCACTCAGAAGAATAAAATTCATATAGAAAATAAGAAGGCACTGTAAACTCAGACTTTAAAGCAAAATTAATATTCCAAGATGCTAAATCAAAAACAAACTTTCTACAAGTAAACACAATGGTTTCTACAGTATTTTGAGCTTGTATCTATATTTGTTTTATATTACCTGTTTTCATCACCTCCACAGACCAGTCAGGGGCTATGGCTTCCCTCACAGAGGGGTATGTTCTCTGGACTTCCGACTGCTCTGCCGTGCACCCCATTCCCCATGGGGAGCCAGGGCTAGGAGTGCTGGCTTACTCCCCACCCCAGGAACAGCAATCCAGAACTGGGGGCTGCTGCGAGAGTGATCAGAGCCGTCATGGGTCCTGCCATGTCCCGTTCCCCCACACACACACACCTATGCTTTGGGCATAACGGCTGTCTCCACCTCCGTAGAGGCAGCCAAGTGCCCGGGATGTGGGCCAACCCATTTTGTTCTGGCAGCTGCGCTGACCCCAAGCCACCGCTGGATGTCAGTCGACAGTGCACAGCATGCACCCCTCTCCCCAAGGAAGGAGAACAGTCCTAAGGACGTTCAATCCTTACCTCCCCCGGCCGTCCCCCAAATGACCCAAGTCCATTCCCAAACCCAGGTCACTGGCATGGCACAAGGTGTGGCGTTCAGCGCCTCAACCCTCAGTGCCACCAGGCCAGCACTGTATCTCTATTTTTAAGTACGTGTCCATTATTATGAGGGTCAGTATCCCTCTCTGCCCTCATTTTCAGTGACAAAAGGTTGACAGCTATGCCCTACTCATCACCCTACATGAAATGTGGACCAGCTGAAATGGACAGATAAAAACAGTATAAACTGGAACAGCCGGACTGTGCAAGTTGCGCCCAGTCTCGATTTTGCCGTTTTGGTCTGGTCTGGGTCCAGTAGTCTGGAGTTCACCCATATCCGAACCCAATACTGCAGATGCATACCATAATGAAAAGCACCGCTATTAAATCTATGCCTTCTTGTTGGGCAGTTGTGTTAATAAGATAATCAAAACTGACCTGCCATCCATCCCCGCAAGCAATGTTTAAGCATCTCTACTACGGTTGACTTCAAACTGATCAACACAGCGGGACCCAAGATCTGTCAGTAGCACAGACGGGTAGGTCAAGACATCAGGAAACATTACTAACTCCTCTACTGTGTTGGCTCAGCAGGTATAGTAGTTTAGATCGGGTTGGGGGAAGAGTATTGGTGTTAATGCCTATGATAAGCTGCCTGTCTACAGTTAGCCCTGGTCCAGGAGGATTAGAGAAAATCGTCACAGTTTAACCCTGTAGAGTCAGAAGGAAATGTTAATTTTAGGGTGGATAATGCAGACAGCATTTCTGGCATGGTTGATTTTAGTGGGGTAGGGAATCACCATCTTGGAAACAAAGTAAGAAATGAAGGACATACAGTAGACCAGCCCAAACACACAGTGGCTGGGATGCAGCTTGCCATTCTGGTGAACAGAGTTTGCACAAGCCCCTATACCAAGGTCAGCTAGTGCTGTACTACAGTCTGCCTAGAGACCTTCTGCTTCCCAGGAGGGCAACGCAAGCTGGCCCATTAAATGTCTATGCCCTGGTGCGCAGGAGCAGCTCTCCAGTGGCATTTCACTGTATGGAAAGAAACATTGTCTGGCTGTACTTTGGCATGCAAGCTTGGAGCACTTACTGCCACAGCATATGTGTGTGTGTGGGGGGGAGGGGCTAAAAGGAAGATGTGACTACTCACTGCAGGATGATGGCTCACACACCCTGACCCCGTGCCTCATTGGAAGGCACCAACATAGGGTGTAAGCCCTGAGGGATGCCAGCCAGATAAGGGGTTGTCTGGGAGTGGGAAGCTGAAGCTCATGAGCGTGATGGAGACAGCAGATATGAAAGGTGCATAAACGCCTGAATAAAAACAGTCTGGGACTGGAGTCGACTGGCTGGCTCACAGGCACAGCACTACACCATAACACCGGATTTACAGGTTTCAGAATAAAGGAGTCTAAATTCCCGAGACTGCAGAAGACAAGTGCTTTACATTAATAGTTCATTTGCTCTTTTTTTTGGGGGGGGGGGGCATACTGTACAATCCTTAATTGCTGTGCCTTTATCCATCAGCTGTCACACCCCCCAACCCCCCACAATCCCAAGACATTTCAGTACAATGAATTATGGGGGCTGAAATGTGGAACTGTGTCACATGAACTTTACTGGGAGATGTGCATTGCTATCAATAATTCCTGGTGGTGATGCTATGGATCGCAGAAAATCAGGTGTGCAGGATGCTGAACACCTACTAACACTCCCTCAGTGAAACCTTCTCTGACAAAGCCAGTGAAATGCAAGCAGTGAGCAGAAGAATGAGGAGGGTCCTGAGCGGTCATCCAACTGGTGACCCAAAATCTTTTTCCATCTATAAGCAGTACCTCCAAAGAGATAACGGCACCAAGCATATGTGTGAAATGGCTCAGTGATACAGACCACCAAGAAGTTACAACCCTCACCCACCTACTAGATCCTATGAGGAACAAGTGCTTGCTGATTTCCATTCCCTCTCTCCACCCATCCGCCCCCATCCCCCAAGAAGAACTGGAAGGCTTGCTCTGCAGTTCAATGGACAAGCAGCCAGCTACTCCCATTTCCTGAGCTATATAAGCAGTTCCTCTCAGTCGCCTCCTGAAGCAGTTTTTTCTTTGCTGGCCAGGGCCTGCCATGTTGGCTTGGCGCCCCCGCTTCTGTGTTTGTCTTCCTGCTTTTGGTTTGTATTTTGCCTCTGGATTTGTGCTTCTTTCTCTCTTTACTGCTTGTTTTCTGTGTTTTGGGCCTTTGTTCCCTGTTTTCCGTGTCTGTGTGTTTTGGTTTTGTCTTTTGGGGCTCTCCTCTGTGTTTTGTGTGTCTTTGGTTTTGTTTCTCAGCTTGCCTAACGCCGTCCCCTCGGCTTCAGCCTCTGGGATGTCTGCGCCTACCATATTGCAAATCCAGAGCTCATACTACTTGCTCAGTTACTCACACCTCTCAAATTACTTGCAATGCAACTGCAACAATTATCTGCGTGTTTCAGCTCAACCACAGCTGCTCTCCATGCTGCACTTCATTGTTTTCACCTGATTCAGGCTCACACTGAACCATAGCTATGCAGCTCAATCATGCTCTCTCAACTCATTCTACTTACCTCATTGCTGCAGTTTCATTGCACTGCCAGGTGACAGCTGCTTTCAGAGCATGGTGTCTCCTTTCCTTCTATGTTTACTAAAGTTTACAACCCAGTGTACTCAGTATAGATGTTGCTATCTGTTTATACACTCTGTAGTATATGGTTAAGGCTTACTGTAGATAGAAATCAGTGGCTTTTCAAATCTTGTTGAAGGACAGTTCAAAGGTCAGAAAAGTTGTTGTACTATCGTTCTGACGTCACATCGATAGTACAACAACTTTTCAGCCTTGTCCTACCTCCTGATTGGCTGACTTGAATTGCTGCATCTGAGAAAAAATGGAAAATACAATGGCAGCACGATTAAGTGGGCGCAGAGTGATGGATGCTACTCCTGTCACAGATAGCCTCAGACGGCTTTGTGTCATGGAACAATTTTTTTTTCCTAGTTTAATTTTTAAAAATAAACACTGCCACTGTGAGAGAAAGAGAGAGACAGAGAGAGCGGGAGTGAGGAGAAACCCCAGCAAGCAGGAGCACAGTAACCCTGAAACGAGTGGCAATGGTGACACACAGCGGGGGCAGGAACACTGAATAAAAATACAGAAGCTAACCAGTAGTATTCAAAAAGAAATAAGCTCTAACCATATACTATATGAAACAATGGATGTTCACCCATCCACAACTAGGGCTGTTTCCCTCTCAGGATGTTGATGACATCAGTGCGACTTCTCGATCTTTGCTCTTGAGGTCTCTATGATGTCATCAACATCCCTCGAGGGAAACACAGCCTTGTTGTGGATGGTTGCCCATCCACTATTCTATATATAGTGTACAGTATATGGTTAGGGTTTGTTGTGGATGGAAAACGATGGTTTTCCAAATCCTGTTGTAGGGCAGTTCAAAGGTCACAAAAGTTGTTGTACTATCGTTCTGACGTCACATCGATAGTACCACAACTTTTGCCTCTCGAGTTCCTCCTACCTGATTGGCGGAAACAAGAACCGATTTAAAAATGTATTCTAAAATGGCAGATTCACTTACCGAGCAGTCGGGCGAGCAAACAGTGTGGACAGTACTGTAAGATAGTTTGGACACAGACTTTCACTGTCAGCGTCATGTGTGAAAACTACCAGTCTGTCTTTTTTCATTTAGTTCTAAATTACGGGGGGCTATAAATCATGGGTGACAAGAGCAGAGCAGGATTGCCACAGAACCGGATTCAGGAGCAGAGTGGGACTGAACCGAGGAGAGGTAGCCTTATCACAAGGTATGAGACCTTGAGAAAGTGTTGATGTTTTGGAGAACCATATACTATATAAAACAGTGTATGGTTGTCCATACACAACAGGCTATGTTGCCATCTCGGGGATGTGCTGCCGTCTAACTGACCTCTCGAGCTTAGCTCTCGAGGTCAGTATGACGTCATCACATCCCCTTGATGGCAACATAGCCTTGTTGTGCATGGACAACCATGCACTATTCTACATATAGTAGGGAGCTATTGTGTATAGAATTCAGAGCGTCTCAAAATGTTGTTGTACCACAGTTCAAATGTTCATTGAACGTGATTGTACCACACTGTAGTACAACATCTTGAAATGCCCTAGAGGGCCACGCGCTGCTCTGTGCCTCAGTCAAACAACCTACCAGTGTCTCAGTACAGTACAGTGCAAAACAGAATGGCAGCAGCGTTTTTTTCAAAATCAAACGACAACGAGCGTAAGCGCTTCATCGAGGAGCAGGCAAATAAGCGTACAACGCAAAAATCAAACAACATCCGAATATTAACATTGTACCTTAGTGACGTCGACGAGTGTTGGCCCCTGTACAAAATACCAGTAGCAGATCTTGATGTGTTACTGGCGGACTTTATTTTTAAAATTAAGCGAATAGACGGTTCTGAATATGAGAACGACACTACGTGGTCTTCTTGGTAGCGCTGACAGATACCTATCCAAATACAACTATGGGCACCACATATTCCATGGTAATTCAACAGATTTTAAAGAAACCCTCCAAGCCCTGTCTGCCAAACAACATTACTTAAAAAACTTAAGCAAAGGTAACAAGCCAAACAAAGCCAATCCCCTGACTGAGGAGGACATAGAGCAGCTGTACACATCTGGGTCAGTGGGTCTACACAATCCAACAGCCCTCCTCAACATGCTGTTCTTCAGTATTGGACTCTATTTTGTCCTCCGTACCAGTAAGCATTACAGCTTGAAATGGGGTAACATAAAGCTGTGCGAGGACACCTCTGGGAACAAGTACCTTGAGTACACAGAGCGTCAAACAAGAACGGGTGAAAACCCCCATGATGTACACCCTATAAAACCTCGTTACGTACCAGAATAAACAAGACACCAGTCGTGACCCAGTAACTGCCTATCTAAAATATGCCTCACAAAGACCCCCCCAAAATGCAAAGCCCAGAGAGTCCATTCTACCTAGCACCCAACACCAACCATGTAGCAGACTAGCCTGATTCATTGTGGTTCAGAAATATGAGTGTGGGCAAAAACAAGTCACGTGGGCTAATGAAACAGATAAAAATTCTAGCTGGTTTACCTGAGACAAAAAAAATAAATCACAAACCATTCAACAAGAAAGACTTCTATCCAAAGGCTAATAGATTGCAATGTGCCCGCAACAGAAGTTGCCCAAATCTCTGGCCATAGGAACTTACAGTCTATCAATAATTATTCAGTCTTATCTGAAGAAAAGCAGAGGAGAAGTTCAATTTTTTTCCAAGCATCTCCAACTGCTCCCAAACCACCTCTGACTAGTCAATCGCCAAGTTCAGAAAACAGCATGGTTCAGCCTCGAGCTACAAATGAGCCATCAACAAGAGGAGTAAATGCCAAACTTCGAGGAGCACTCGGGAACCTCACCTTATTTGGTCCGAACTGTGTGTTTCAGCAGGGTGTCCACATCAACTTCTTTCCAGAGAATCAAGCCCAACCCCAGAAAAAAAGGATACGCTGCATCAGCTCATCATCCGACTCGGATCAAGGTAAATATGGCATCATGAGGTGAGCTGAGGGGGAGCAACGGTCAAAGGGCAAACATTTCCAGCATACCCTTAAGTCTTTTTTTTTTTTTCCCTCTCCTTAGGATTTCCAGGGCTGAGAATCACAAAGGGCATCTAAAAAGAAATAGCAGTCCCAGCGTGACAGCGTGGGCAGCGTAGCAGCGTCTCAAAAACTTTCCCTCTACTCAGCCGAATAAATTGAACAGTTAATTGTTTTTCTGTTACTGTAGTAATTTAAATTAAAATTTGTGCCTGTTATATTCAGCCTCTCTGTCCGGAAATTTATTAGTAGCGAGAGTCTCGCTTAGCGCCATTAATATTTTTTTCTTGTAAACCCGACCATACTGCAAATGTAGCCAATAGCAGGGCATCACCTCTCCTAGCAACCACACCAAGGTTCTAGCAACCAGCAAAACGAGAAGTGTCTGCATAACTGAAAATCAAAACTGTTTTGTTTCAAAGAAACCCATACTATGCACTATAAAAAAATACTGGATGGGCAACTAACTGCTCTCAAGGTCACCAGGAATCAGAAACCCTCTGTGGCACAACATACTGGTTGTGCACAGTTGCCCATCCAGTATTCTCTATATCTTTGACATTCCATACATCAATAATACAAGAAAATAAAAAAACTGGAAAACACCAACGATAAATGTAAGTGTTGGAAATAAAATAGGTTTTAAGCCTTGTATTTCAGTCGATACTTGCTCTTCAAACGATAAACATGCATATGTATGTTCATATATACTGTACATAAACTAAAGCAGAAATAATAAAAAAAAAAAAATCATTTACAATTATTTTTATCACATTCTTGGCCAGCAGCCAATGAAAAGAGGAGTGGCCATGTAAAAACTTCATTTAGTGCTACTGTTTTATAAATCATTTGCTTTGATAAGGTCATGAACCTTGATACCTTTTATATTCATGCTGCTGTAGGGCTGCTCATTCAGGTAAACTTCTACAGTGAAAGTATACCCAATGCAGTAGGATTCCAGTTGGAGTGGAAGAAACAACACGCTAGTTCCCTCACGTGAACAGGTGGAGCTCCAGGCAAGGAGGGTCGAAATGTTTGGAGAACACCCTAGTGGCTACCCCCCAATTAAGCATTCCTGAAGATCAGACATGAGACATCAGTGGAAGGCTGCCTACAGGGGCAGTAATGTGTTACAGAAACCCACAAACAAGGGAGGAACAAACATATGGGGAAGGAGAGAAGAAAATAACCTCCTGACTCTTCATGAAGGTCTCAGGGTCAAGCAGCCAAGCTATGTTTCCTGGCTGAAGGCAATGCATGTCTCCTATTGGACCCAATAACATGAGGGTAAGTCAACGAAAAGGGAACTCAGTAGTTTGATGGCAAGTGGATGGGGACAGATGGTCGGGGGCAAAACAGAATTGACAATAGAAACATAGACTCTGATGGCAGATAATGACCACTTGGCTCACCTAGTCTGCCCGCTTCCTACCTAATAGATAAGCTACAGATCCTAGTTAACCAACAGCCAACTTCCTCCTACCCCCACTAGAATTGCCTTATGTCTGTCCCATGCATTCTTGAATTCCCCCACCGTTTTTGACTCTCTGACCTCCTCAGGAGGCTGTTCCATGCATCTACAACCCTCTCTGTAAAGAAATACTTCCTCACATTACCTCTGAGCCGTCCCCCCTCTATCTTCAAATTGTGCCCCCTTGTTCTTGTGCATCACTTTTTATGAAAGATGCTACCCTCTTGGACTTTGTTGATTCCCTTGAGATATTTGAAAGTTTCTGTCATGTCCCCCAACTCTCTCCTTTCCTCGAGGTTATACATCTTAAGCTCCTTTAGTCTTTCTTCATATGTCTTCTTGGTTGTCGTCCTCTGGACAGCCTCCACCCTGTCTATGTCTTTGTGGAGATGCGGTCTCCAGAACGGCACACAGAACTCCAGATGAGGTCTTACTGTTTGTACAGAGGGACAACAACTTCCTGTTTTCTACTGGTGATGCCTCTCCCTATGCATCCCAGTATCCCCCCAGCCCTTCTTACTACCTTCTCACATTGCTTGCCCACCTTTAGGTCATCTGATATGACTACCCCAGGTCCCTTTCCATTTTTGTTGTTGTCAGTATCTCACCCCCACTGTGTATTCTTCCCCTGGGTTTTTGTTTCCTAGGTGCATTACTTTGCACTTCTTTGCATTGAATCTAAGCTGCCATACATGTGACCATTCCTCCAAACTTGCCAAGACCCTTTTCATCCTTTCCACCCCACCTAACATATCAACCCTGTTGTAGATCTTTGTGTCATCTGCAAAGAGACATACTTTTCCTTCCAGTCCCTCTGCACTGTCACTTATAAAGACATTAAAAAGGACCAGCCCAGGTACTGAACCTTGCAGTACCCCACTAGTAACCCCTTCTTCCCTGTGGACTCCATTTACTATTATCCTCTGTGTCCTGTTATCCAGCCAATGTTTTACCCGGGCTACCACTATAAGACCCACTCCCAGGCTGGCTAATTTGTTTATTAATCTTTTGTGCGGGACTGTGTCAAATGCCTTGCTAAAGTCTAGGTAGGCCATGTCCACAGCCCCTCCCTGGTCTACTACTTTGATTAGATTTGTCTGACATGACCTTCCTGCTGTGAATCCATGCTGCCTTGGGTCCTGTGCCCCACTGGCCTCTAGGTACTCAACAATTCTTTCCTTCACAAGTGATTCCATCATTTTCTCTCCCACTGAGGTCAAACTGACAGGTCTGTAGTTTCCTGCCTCTGTCTTGTTCAGAATTTTGTGAAGAAGAATCACATCTGCCCTCCTCCAGTCCTCAGGTACCACACCATCGTCCCATGATTTATTAAAAAGGGTAGTCAGTGATGTTACTAGTTCTTTCCTTAGTTCTTTTAGAATTCTGGGGTGAATCCCATCAGGCCCCATTACTTTATCCACCTTCAGTTTTAGGAGTTCTTTCGGAACCCTTTTGTCTGTGAAAGGACTAGTATCAACACCCCAATATCCAGAGTGCTTCTATTGCCTGGATTAGGTATCTCCCCCTGCTCTTCCTTTGTGAATGCTGACCATAAGTATTCGTTCAGTATCCCTGCTTTTTCACTGTTGCTCTCTGCCCAATCACCCTCCTCTTTATTCAGCCTCAGTATCCCTGCCTTAGTCTTTCTTTGCTCCCTAATGTACCTATAAAAGGTTTTATCCCACTTCTTAACCGAGTTGGCTATTTTTTCCTCGGTTTGGGCCTTTGCTATTCTGACTGCCTTCCCCACTTCCTTCTGCTTTAACTATTACAGTTCTGTCCTGCTCCTTCTGCGTTTCCTTATACTTCCTGAATGCTATCTTTTTCTCCCTAACCTTCCCCACCACTTCTTTTGAGAACCATAGTGTTTTTTTCTCTTTGGTTTTGATTTGTTTATTTGCTTCACACAAAGGCTTGTTTGCCTCTGTGATGGCAGTTCTGATGTTTCCCCATTGTTGCTCCACCGCACCTCCCTGTCTGCTTGCTAGTGCTTTTCTGAGGCACTCTCCCATTCTGACAAAAATCAGCCCTTCTGAAGTCCAGTACCTGTAAATTTTGTATGGCTTGACTCAACAGCAAAGTTTATCGTGAACCACACTGTTAGATGATCACTTGTTCCCAGATGGCTACCCACTTCTAGATCAGAGATCCTCTCTCTGTCCCCCATTTGAGAATAACAGGTTTAAGATTGCTCCTTCTCGAGTGGGTTCTAAAACTAGCTGTCTCAGGCATGCCCCCTGTAAGGCATCGAGAGTGGCCCTGCTCTTGGATGTGGCTGCAGCAAAGGTGCTCCAGTTAACATCTGGGGCTTTTTATGTATACTATCAGAACAATAATACATTGCAGGTGTGCATGGCAGTTAGTTGCTCTAAGAACTATGGGCTGGTTATTCAAAAGGGTTGCACCATGCGCAATAGGGTTGCGCCTGCGTAAGTCCGAAATTGCGCCATTCTGCCATATTCAGCAGGAGGCAGTTGCACCCCCCCCAAGTCAAGCTAAGCAATAGTGCAATGCTAATGAAGGCATGCTGAACCGGAGGGGGAGGAACCATGCATAAACTGCACAGCCCAATATTCAGCGGACTGTGCAGAGTTGTGCAGGCGCACCCCCCAACCTGCGCCTGCACAACTCTGAGCAAAAAAAAAAAAAAAAAAGGAGAAGTCGAGCCACGCACAGGTGAGCTGCCGCAGTGCAGGTGCAACACAGCAGCTGCCACCTGTGGGTGGCCCTCAACGACTCCCTGCAGCTGTCGCAGGCATATAGCAACCCCTCCCCGGACTGGCCCGATCGCGGGCAAAGTGTAAAATCCCCCGACTGGCCCGATCGTGGGCATAAGTGTAAAATAACACCCCTCCCACCTGCCCGATCAAGGGCAAAGTGCAAAATAAAACCCACCCCTCACCAGCCCGATCGCTGGCTGCAAGTATTAACCCCCCCAAGAACATATCCTGGTGGTTCAGTGGACTCAAAGCCTGATCTGGGCCCAAAGTGTTCAAACACCCCCAAGGCCCACCTATCCTGGTGATCTAGTGGCCTCCCACCCCACCCACTAAGCTCCACCACCCCGCCCCCGCCAGTCGGCAGCATCCCACCCACCTGCTGCCCCACCCATCGACTGGACTGTTCGGTAGGGCTGCATGTCCATTGGTGCAGAGCAAGAGCCAATGGGCATGCAGCCCATACTGTACAAGGCAGTCCAGATATGTGAATGATGCTCTTGCTCTGCAGCAATGGGCGGTCAGCCCCACCGAGCAGTCAGTTGGCGGGGTGGGTGGGATGCTGTCGCCCGCGCCGGCTGGGGGGGCAGGGTGGTGGGGCTTCATGGGTGGGGTGGGGGCCACTATATCACCAGGATAGGTGGGCCTTGGGGGGTGTTTGAACACTTGCAGCCCGCAATCTGGCTTCGAGGTCCACTGGACCACCAGGGATATGTTCTTGGGGAGGGCTTGAACACTTTGCAGCCCGCGATCTGGCTGGTGGGGGTGGGTTTTATTTTACACTTTGCCCAGCGATCGGGCTGGTGGTGGGTGGGGTTTTATGTAAACTATGCCCGTGTCCGGGCAAGTCGGGGAGGGGGGATTTTTTCTAATTATGCCCACGATGGGCTGTAGGGCGTCAGTTCCCGACTGCTGCTGCCTGGCAGGGCGCCAGGCGCAAGTCCTCTGGGATTAGTGCACCTGCATGCTAATGGCATGCAAATGGGGCCATAAATAGATGCATATGGCCCCCCTTGCGCTTTGTATGATTTATGGCCCCATTTGCATGTCACCTTTTGAATATGGGAAATTTGCACATGGCGCAATGGTACTTGCGCCACCGCAACTTGAATGCTCCACTCTGACCACTTGCGGTAGCGCAAGTTCTACTGCGCCATGCACAGTGGCTGTGGCCGGGGGGTGATATTCAAAGGAGTTGCTCAATAGTGCAACTCCATTGAATATCGCCCCGGCCACACCCCTGTGCAACTATTTTGTGCAGCACAAGGGCTTGCGCCACAGAACAGCACAGTTTGAATAGCCAGCCCTATGTCTCTTTGGTGGCTGAAGACTTCAGCTGCTTCTTAGAGCCTCACAACCCACCCAGGGCATGCAGTTTTTTATAGCACTGCTGCATGGCTGTGTGTTAAAGCACACAGACTGAAAGAGGGGGAACTGAGAGATATCTCATCCTACTGGAGCATCTACATAGTCCGCTTGCACCTTCTGCCCTTTCCTACAGGAGCAGCTGACAGCACAGACTGTCAGACTTGCCCTGTGGGCCGTGTCTACTGCTGCTTACATCCTGAAATGGTACAGAAGAAGAAAATAAGCATAAAATGTTCATTTACACTAAGAGGGAAAGTGTTAGATCAGAAAGTCTGAGAACAGTCCAACCACAACAAGGTCCTTCTCAGAGGCAGCAAACGGCTCTCACAGAGCAGCAAACATTAGATCCTAGGTTGGCACTTGAAGCTCCTGGTGATGAGAACACCATCAATATCCAGAAGCTACTTTGTGATACAGAATTCAAAATGTTTCTTTCGACCAGTAGCCCATACAGAAAAAAATGAATTTTGTGATACCAATGGGCAATGACCCAGTTCAACAAGCACTACGCCCAGACCACTGCTGATTTTGAGCCCTACTGCAGTGGACACTCAGTTCATTGCATCAGTAAGAAACTAGCACTCCAAACAGCAGTAGATTCAGTTTGGCACAGTCAGGTTAAAACATTTCCTGATTGCTGTAGTAATAAACTTGCCGAAAACATATAATCATCAATTTCAAGGTACCTGCTTATTTTATTTGCAAGTACTCCCTGTGGGTTTCACTTCCCCTGGAGGGCTATGGGAATGGTGCATGCCAGAAAAAGACTATTCATGTAGTGTTTATACTATAAAAATAATTAATAAAAAAAACCAAAACTTCTGTGTTATAGTATAAAAAAACTCCAAGGATGGGGTTAGCTTCGTTAATCTAACCCTAAGGGCATAAGACACTCATCTATGTGTAACCCCTAGATGGCGCTATCCCAGGGGCTACTACCCCTGCCTGATTTGCCACTAACAGGTTGAGGGGCCTGGATCCAATGGCGGATGCCTCCACCCAGAGGTCAGGGTTTGCAATAGTTAAACTAACTTGGTCACAGCCCCTCTGGGACACTGCAACCCCTTTCCCCACTAGTGGCCCACACAACATATCAATACTTCACAGTATACACTTACCCCCAGGTCTGGTTCTGGCACTGGGACCTCCTGTGAAATGAGATACAGTGCAAACAATCACAGTACAGTACTTTAACATAGACAAATACCTCAGGCAGTATAACTTTGCTGAAACAAGCAGCTCTGATTTATTTAGGGGATATAACAAGGACAGGGGAAATCAGGTTAATTAGCTTATCACTCTAATAATCTACCTATGGCTCTGTGCACAGGCCTATCCTATCAGTTACTGTCCCTGGGTACCCAAGCCCTAGTGGCTAGTCCAAACCGTGGCAGCTGGTAGGGCCCTTTCACCTAAGAAAAGGAGAATTAAACAGTCAGCAGTACAGTAATTCCATTTGGATTTAATGTGGCAATTCAACAGGGAGCGACCCTGAATTAGTACTCGACCTCCAAATAAGATAGGGTCCTTCAATGTCAGCAGGGCTCACTTGAGGTACACAAACCTCTTCACACATCCATATAAAAGAAAGCACTATACCAGGCAGGCTGCATCTGTATCCCGATCGCAATTACTGTACAATACCGGGAGAACACACAGCAGATTCAGTTCCTGACAGACCGAATGCAATTTCAGCAATTCCTCCAGTCTTCTACAGGGTGAGCCTGGTTTCTACTCTTCAGAGATCCTTTGATTCTTTCTACAGGACGGATTCAGTCCTAACAAGCTGTTACACAAGCTGCAGACGGAACTCTGGGCCTTACACACGTTTTTGACTAAAACTGCACACTGAAAAGCACAGGGCTCCTTCCTTCTTCACTGCCAAAGCTCAACTGAACTTTCAACCGACAAACGGGCACTTCCTTTGAGTTCCTTCCAGTTCTTGACTGGATTGGCTGTCACCACAATAGACTGCTGCTGTTGGTCCAAAAGGCACTGAAGTCTAAACTACATCTCCCAGAGTCACTGCCCATACAATCCTCTTGTGGCTGGCTCAGATTATGAGTCCAAGTTCTGATTCGTCCAAGGCACCATTTTAGAGCTAGCTTACCCACACTGATTGGTCCAGTTCAGCAGTTCAAAACTAGAATGGGGAACTAGCAGACACAGTTCTGACTGCAAAGAAAGCAGGTTAGACAAACTGTAATTTCATTATTACTCTAAATAATTTCTGGCAAACAGTTACATCTTTCAGATAGGTTCCTTTGCACTCCTAGTGACTGCAAAAATGAAGTGAATTGGCAGCAGCTCAGTGGTACTCAGAGAAGCACACAGTCCCCCCATATAAACTAATTATGTCTGCAAGCAGACAGCTCTTAAAGAGACAGTACCAGAGGCTCTAAAAACACTCACTGATAAATGGCTTAAATGCCAAACACCATTCAGGCTTGGAGCATTCAAGCAAGCTCCTGGAAGTCTTTTGGGAACCCCCATTTGCAGGGGGGTTACATATGCCTCATGCTCCTCTAGGATTAGATTAACGGAAGGTAAGCCAACCCTTGGTCATGCCAGGAGAACAGTCACAATCCCAGTTACTGCATATTTTGTTTCTTACCATTTGATGTACTGTGTAGTTATGTAAACAGTCTACTGGTGTGCTGTTTTCATATATTTTATAATAATGTTTGACCCCACTGTGAGCCGCCATTTCGCCATCCTGTCATAGTGAGAGACACACCTTGCATTATAATGTACACTCCGTACTAGCACGTGCCTTGTTGCTTCCACTGTTATGTGCCTGCCGCTTCTGCTCTGCTTAAGCAGGCGCTGACAGAGATCATGGATGTAGCGCACTACAGAGCAGCAGGACTGTGCAGAACTAACATGTATGTTTATTGGGCACGCTCAGCTAGATCTACCAATGTGAGAAGGTGGAAGTCACAAGACTGTGCACTACACGCTGGGGGCTGGTTCCTCCAATCAAATGCATCACAACTATGTCAACACAAGTTTTGTGTCAGAGCTCACTGGAGCTCTTATTTAGCATTTTGTCCCTGTGCTGCACTAAATCGCCACAGAAAGTATTGTGTTACCGAATGGACTATGTTGCAGAATGTATGGGTACAGTGACTGGAATCAAAACCCAGCCTGATGATGTTCTTGTGGAACACCAGGTAAGAGGTGGAAGCAGTACCTCTCCAAACTGGCACAGCCAGAAATGCCATTTTTGCTTCTTTTAAACATAATTAATGCAGGAGTCGAAATTAAGTTTTGCAACCATTAGCCAGCACGGCTTGTGACTGGGAAAACCCACTAGTCCTACAAACGTTTCCACTGGCCTAGCTGGTGTACTTTTTGAAATGTTAACTTTTCCAGTACAAGCCCACAGGGCTAGTTAAAGGAAAATTTTACTAGCCCAAAACAATATCTACCAGCATTTGATTAGTGGGCCAGTGCCAGTTTTGACCTCTGTTAATGTCTGCAACAGTAGAGTGGGTGATGCAGTGTAGTGACGTACATTTATAGAAACCAGCCTCTGTTCCACTATAGCCTCTTCTGGAGGTGGCCATGCTGAACGACACAGCACTTCATAATCAAAATAAAAACGTATCAGTAAAAATTTCTGCAAACAGCAGAACAGTTTAACAGGGTTGTAAAACGATCAGCAGCAAGTAAAATTATTTAGAAGATTTTGTATAAATTTAAAAGTATTTGCAGAAAAGGCTAAGCTAAAAAGATGAGTCTTTAGGTCCCCCCTAAACGCCTCCACAATAGGGGCCTCCCTCAAAGGTCTTGGCAGCAAGTTCCAGAGGACTGGGCCAGCAACCCCGATCACCTGAGGTTTTCAGCCCAGTCCTCAGAACAGTCAGGACGCCCAGGGTGGAGGAATTAAGGGAGTGAGCCAGGATGGCAGGAGAAAGGGTGGTGGACAAGTGCAACAAGATTTCTGGAGGCAGCGATAGGGACCAAGCCAGTGAGCAGCTTTAAGCAGAGATGGGACAGGCATATGGGATTAGTTAGGACAGGGATGGCAGTAACAAAGAGAAGGAATGGCCACTAGTGCCAGTGCAGAGTAGTTAGGCAGGTGGGGACTGGATGGGATGATGGGTTTTTTTTCTGCCATCGCTGCCTGTATACACAGCATGTCATCTTTCACCCTCAGAATGACATCCTTACCTTTCTCTAGTTTTAAACTGTTTTGATTGGCCAACAACTCATGCTCAGAGTTCTGAATCCATGCAGTGACAGACAAAACTCAAAATTTCTGGTTCCACAAGAAGTGTGTGGAATGTTGTCCATATAAAGAAAACAATATAAAAACACAGTTAACAGTTTTGACTTTCACTCAGGTACAGTTTAAATACAGACCCAAGGAGAAATGTTTCCCTGCAGAGCAAGGAGCTATCTACCAGACAGGATAGGCTAGGATGAAAAGACTGGCAGCAGTATAGCCTAGAGGTTAGAGGAACGAGGTATGAACGAGCTTGATACATCCAGCAGACCAGAGTTTGATTCTCACAACCTCCACTTGCATACTGTGCGACTCTGAGCAAGTCACTTAACCGCCCAGTACTCCCAGGTTACCCCTGAAAACAGGAACTTGTGCCTAGTGGGCCTTACCCGGGTTACCAAACACTAAAATAGAAAGATTGAGGGAGTCTGGGAAGGGACATGGACTTAAGATATCTCTCAAACCATTTCATCCTGCCCAGTGTTCCCCATTCATTATTACAGCGTAGTGGGCCACCACACTACATTTTTTATTTTTGTTACCACCACTCTATTTTTATTTATTTTTAAACACAATATATTTTTTGGCCATCACATTAATTTTGTTTTTATGAAATCATCCAACTGTCTTTTACCACCATCCTTTATTGCAATGTAGTAATCTACTTACGGAAACATGAACAAGGTAAAAAATTTCCCATTGCGCTTACACTCATTTACATACTACCTGTTTTGATAGAATATCAATGTTGCAGACCTTACGTAAACCCCACTTACGTAAATTTGCACCATATAACAGGGACCCAAGGAATAATGTACATGTGGCCTGATTATTACAACCGCTGCTCTATATTTCCAGGCATTAGGGAACCCTGCTGACCCAGCTAGCAGGGGAGGACAGTCCATACCAACTGCTGGCTACATTTAGAAGCAGACATACAATGCAATACACGCAATTGGAACGGAACAAGCAGCTGCACATTCACACAGATGTCCTGTCCCCTTTAATTAGTAGCAGGGGATGACAACTATATGACTGAGACAGACACACTGGCACAGACACATGTACATGTACACTCAAGTTCTCACGAACTTGGTTACCCAAGAACAACCAGCAAAGCCAGCATGACCTGCTTACAAATGGTTAGCATTTTCTTCTCATAATCTGCCCTTTCCAAAGGGAAGAAGAGATTTATAAAGAAACATTACAAAATATCTACCGTTCTGCAGTAAACTGCTATGTCATGCTGAGCTTTTCTCTTCTCCATTTTTCTTCCTCATACCTTGAAATAAAGAAATAAAACAAAAAGGAGCACATTTTGTTCCTAACTTGAAGTGCATTTCAGTCTACATATAAATACCCAAGGGGGCTGCTTACATTACAATAGAAAGTCTTCAGTATAAATATTTATTTTCCGGCCTTTCATTTCCACTTAACAAAGGAACATGAAGAAGAAGAAAAACGTTCTTTGGCAGCTCCTGAAGTTACAAAGAGATGGATATAATACAATACAGTTTAGTTTTCTATAGCATCTTTCATACAAATTGTACCTCAGAACACTTTACAGTTAAAGGACAACAACTGCCCTTCCAGCACCCCCCCAACCCCGATTAGGCATTTAAGACCAAATAATAGCTTGTTAATTACCTCTATGGCTTAACAGGCAGTCCAGTGTACCAGTCGTAGTGTAAACATATCCCAAGTTGCACAGTGCCATTTCACATTCTCAGTGTGGTGTCACCAAATCACTTGATACAGTGAGTAGCGTGGTGCCACGCTGAGAATGTTAAATGAAGCCTACAGTTCTGGATACAGTTACAGTATGGCTGGTACGCTGGACTGTGTATTAAGGCACAGACGTAATTACAAAATCATTTTTTTGAATTAAAAGTCTACTCCATGGTTGGCGGGGTGTGCTGGGAGGACAGGTACTGCCCTTTAAAAAGAGAAAATTTATTTAATTTTTTTTTTTAATTTAAATATTGATAAGGGAAAGGCACCATGAGCCATGGCTCGTTTCCAGGTGTAACCCGGGGAAGAGGGGGTACAGATAACATTTAAGGAAAAATACATAAAAAAGACTATACATCAATATACAAGATAGGTACCATGTACAACAGTATACAACACTGGCACTATGCACAACAAGTTACTCACAGGTTGAGTACCAGCAATGAAACAAAGTATGTACAGTGGTGTGCAGTGAGCAGCAGGCTGGAAGGGGGGGTTAGGAAGGGAACAGGTGCAGGAAGTGGCAGGGGTAGGTCCGAGTAGGAGCTAAGAGCATAGAATGAAGGACAGAGGTGGGTTTGGGGGTCTGTTCCAAAGGGAAGGAAACATGTATGAGAAGGAGAGTTTGCCAGTAGAGGTGCAAACAAGAGGGAGTAAAAAAAAGGACCAGGTGCAGCTGGACTGAGAGTTATGGGGGGGGGCAGGAGAGAGGAGGGAGGCAAGGTAGGATGGAAGCGACCCAAACCAACATTTGGCTACGAAGGTTAGGCAGTGGGAGGAGTGCCTCTGGGTAAGGGACTGTAAGGAAAGAGAGGAGCACAGGTCGCAGTGGTGAGTTAACAAAGGAGAGTTTGAGGTGAACCTGCAGAATGCATGGTACAGGACGTCCAGTTTAGCAAGGGAGGTAGAGGGGGCAGAACTGAATACTGAATGTCTGCATAGTCAAAGGTGGGGAGGATCCATTTGACTACAAAGTCGCAGCGTACCAGAGGAGAGAGACAGGCCTTATGACGATAGAGTAATCCAAGTTTAGGGCACAATTTGGCGTGAAGAGTGATGAAATGGGAGGAGAAATCAAGGGATGGGTCAAGCCAGACACCGAGGTACTTGTAAGTAAGGACACTGTCTAGTAGGGTGTTGGCAGAGGCGAAGACAACGAAGTGAGGGAAGTTTAGAGAGTTTTTGTTTCGAACCAAAGGTCACAGCAATGTTTTGTTTGGTGTTCAGTTTTAGGCTATATGCATTGAACCAGGCTGTAACAGCAGTGAGGTCATTTTGGAGATGGGTTTGAATTGCTTGTAAGGTTGGGCCAGACAGGAAGAGGACGGTATCATCCACATACATCTGGATGAAATGAAATGAAAACTACAGAACAGAAATATGCAGAAATATAAAATGTATATCCTATGTAATACGCAGAAATGTTTACATTGTAAATATAACAATGTACTTCCAACAGCATGGGATCTGATGGGAAATGGGTAGCCAATTAAATTGATAAGAAATTATTTAAATTACAGCTAATGATAAAGTTAGGAAAGAAGGCAACTAGCCAGTTGGTGCAGTAATAGTACTTCTGCCAGTGATGCAGGTGAGCCAGGATTGGGAATGAGCCCAGAATATCGGGGGGATCTGCCATCCCACCGCGATGATGTCCTCCTGCAGGTAGGCAGGCAGCACTTTCCACTCCTGTACCACTGCCAGGGGACTACAAGAGGTGAATGCACTTGGAGGTGCCCATGGGAGAGAATGCACATTTATTTTGAACGCAAGAGACATTGTGTGTGTGTGCACACACACACACACACACACACACACACATCGCGTGCTTCATGATGTCATCAACATCTGCATCGGGGTGGTGGGGAGGGGCCCTGGCAGCAAGCAGTCTAAATTTTTGGCCACTGCAGACCCAAATGCTCATCACCTTCCCACATTTTGTAGACCCTAGGGAACTTGCTTCCACCCCGTCTAGGGTGAGCATATTGCCACATCACCCCCCAGGACTCATAAGTACATAAGTGTCATTTTGTTAATGCACCCCGATATGCATTTTTTTTTGGGGGGGGGGTTTACATTTTAGGAGGCATTAACAAAATGACACTTGCATGTTCATGAAGTGGAGTGGCGACATGCCCAACCTGAAACTTTTGAATCACTTGGACAGACCATACATGACCACGTTTTAGGCAAAAGTTAAAATGCAGAAAACTGTTGCCTTGCAGTCAAAGTCAGTGTTATTGCAAAAAAGGCCTTATGAACAGAACGTGCAAGAAATGTTCTGCCCATGCCTGAAAATATTTTTAAATCACTCAATTGATATTTTATTTATCAAGTGCCTTTCAAAATCAAGGTGCTGCACAATCATATAAAACATCAACAATATAAATATTTAAAATCAGTCTGGATAAGCCTTAGAATATAAATAAGTTTTTAACACAGTTTTAAAACTGCTGACAGTCAGGCATTCTCTTAACCAACGAGATAAGAGAGTTCCACAGGGTCGGTTCTGCAAATGAAAAAGCGCGAGCCCCAGAAGTTTTTAAACGAACCCTGGGAACCTCTAGCAATCCCTCGTGTGCAGAACGAAGCGGACGATTTGGTAAGCAGGGAACCAGGAGATCTGCAGCAGGGTAGATGATCCAGATGGGGTGGGCAGAATGAGAAGAGATCTGAATAAACTGGCAAAATGGTCAGAAGAGTGGCAACTGAGATTTAATGCAAAGAAGTGCAAGATCATGCACACAGGGAAGAGAAACCCTGAAGCCACCTATAGGCTGGGAGGGGAGTTGCTGGCAGTCACAAAGGAAGAAAAAAACTTTGGCATCATCATCACCGATGACCTGAAATCATCCAAGCAGACCTCTAAAGCAGTAGGTAAGGCTAGGGGGATGTTAGGGTGTATTAGTAGGGATATCACAAGTCGTAAGAAGGAGGTAATAATTCCTCTTTACAAGACACTGGTTAGGCCCCATCTAGAATACTGTGTTAAGTACTGGAGACCACACCTTCACAAGGACATTAACCAAACTGAGGCAGTCCAGAGAAGGGCCACCAAAATGGTGCAGGGACTGCATCAGAAGACATATGAGGACAGATTAACGGAGCTCAATATGTATACCCTTGAGCAAAGGAGAGAGAGAGGTGATATGATCGAAACATTCAAACACCTTAAAGGCATTAACAAGGTGAAAGAGTCTAACATGTTTAAATATAAGAAAAATAGCAGGACAAGAGGACACAGCATGAGATTAGAGGGAGGCCGATTAAGGGGGAATGTGAGGACATTCTTTTTCACAGAAAGTGGTGTATGCATGGAACAGCCTACCTCAGGAAGTGTTAGCTATGAATACAGTGCAGGGCTTCAAACAGGCATGAGATAGGCATAAGGGAGCAATACAGATGAGTATGAATAGACAGGCCACTGACAGAGCAAAGGTTGATGGCACATTTATAAGGTAGAAAAAAGAAATGGGCAGACTGGATGGGCCTTGCGGTCCTTATCTGCCGTCAACCTCTTATGTTTCTATGTTTCAGGTAGTCAGGTCCCTGTTCGTGTAGGGCCTTGAAGATAAGCAAGCCTATCTTACAGGTGATCCACCACCGAACTGGCAGCCAGTGCAGTTCGCGCAGCACAGGCGTAATATGACTGGCCCTAGAAGTGCCAGTCAGCAGCCTGGCCGCAGTGTTCTGCACTAGCTACAAGTGGCAGATATCAACCCCAGGTAGCTCTAGGTAAAGGGCATTGCAATAGTCAAGATGGGTAGTAATGAAGGCTTGGACCAGTGTTTGGAAGGTCATCCGGAGGAACCAGGTGTGTCACCTGGGCGATATTCCTCAGATGGTATAATGAGGATTTAACCACAGCCGACACCTAAAATTTCAGAGTCAGACCGTCTTCAAAAATAATGGCCAGGTTACGCACCCGGTCTGAGGTAGTGAGATGGACACTATCAAGCCATAGGCCCGACATGTGTCCAGCTCCAGAACCTGCCCCTGGGTGACCCGGGTCCACAACCAAGACCTCGGTCTTATCGGATTCAATCTCAGCCAACTCGAATTCATCCAGTCTTTGATCTCAGAGAGGTAACTATTTAGAATGGAGACAGCATCAACCTGTCTGGGTACAAAAGACATACAGCTGAGAATCACATGCGTAGCAGTGAAAAACTCAAGCTATATCATCTAATGATATCTCCCAATGGCAGCATATTCACTGCAAACAACATGGACGCCAACATGGAGCCCTGCCGCACCTCACAAGATAGAGGGAGGGTGTCAGAGGAATAAATTCTGGTGACCACCCTCTGGAACCTACCTACGAGGAAAGATCGAAACCATTCGAGGACTGTACCAGACAGTCCACAAAGGAACCGCAGGGTCTCCAGAAGCATCCCATGGTGCCAGTTCAGTGGCGGATTACCTATAAGATAGGCTTGCTTACAGTCAAGGCCCTACACGAACAGGGACCTGACTACCCCAAACAAACATTTTCCAGTGAAACCACATATCAAAGGCAGATCATTGGGTCAAACCCCAACAAGCCTGATAGTCATTTCTGAGCTACAGGTGAGCAAAAAACAATCTTAATTTGGCAATTTTTAAAACTTTCACATCGTAGAACTGAGCACTATGAAAATGTAAGGAAGAAGTCCTGATTTCTAGAATACACATGGCACATTTCGGGTTATTCTATCCACAAACTGCCACATTATTATGGTGCAAAAACAGGGGTTAACCTGTAACTAAAGGGTACTACCATATACTGTAAATATACATAAATATCTATATACAGGTATTTATAGCAGTCCCCTCCCACCCCACCCAACAGTCAGTGCAGACATCCATTTAGTTGCCTTGTGTTCTGGTGTGGGAGAAGCAGCTGTGTAAATTGAGACAAACTCAAACAGCCCTGCAGCCTAGAAATTGAATGTCTGGCACTAATAGCTCAGGTTAACAAAACACTTCCAAGTCCCTTTCTGAAATTGCACTGTCAGGGGTGAGCTGAACTGAATATTATAGCACTGGATAAAGTTTCTTATCGGTAGACAGAGGATATAATTTTAAAGATGGTGTGTCCAAAACGGGGACAGGAACAATGAAGACACAGTAGTTACAGACTTCTCAGCAGGCTGCTTCCCTCTCAGAGGCAGCGTTGGGTACTGGATCTGAGCCACCCTGGAAGTCCCCTGTGGTGTCTATGCAGGCTACAGATGCCAAAGTCGAGGTGATCCTGAAAGTAGGACATCAGAATAGAGGTTGTCTCCACAACCGGTACCATAGCCAACAATGAGCCACACAAGCCTTGGCTGCGATCAACAAACTAATGCAAGAAAACATTCAGTTACAGTACCATTTAGAGGCCCTCGAAAATGCCAACTGAGCCCCCAACAGGCAGGTCGGACTCTCTGAGGGGAGTAAAGGGAATGTACTGCTCTTTTTTGAAAAAGTGGTTACCAGAGGCGTTTGGTGTACCATCAAACACAGCGAATATGAATGCTGTCAAAGCTTATTGAATCTCCCCATAATCCACTGACCAGCAAGGTGATTGGCCTCATATAGTGTTACTAGTCCAAACAGTGCAGCAACTAGGAACCTGCTGTTACAAGCCACTACTGACTCACAGAATTTGAACCTTAATGGTTCGTCTTTACGTTTTTTTTTCCCCTTGAGACCTTTCCTATGACACCCGTGTAAGAAAAAATCTGATGCAGTACGGGCTCAGCTCAAATCTCTATGAGTGACACATTCCCTCCTAATGCCAGCCAGGCTCCGCATATTTTCTGGAGGCCAAACGTACAAATTTACGGATGTCCTGGAAGTATGGAAAAGAGTGGGGCTGATATGGGATGGAAGTTTGAGAAGGCAGGGACATGGAACCAGTTGGCTTGGAGGAAGAGGAGGAAATCTGAAGAGACGGACTTCAGCCCAGATAAGTTCAAAATACCAAGAACTCTGACACAATAACATGGGACTTGATGAACACGTTTAATTGTTGCTCATAATAAGCTGGGGTGTGATGTAGTTTTGCTCAAAAGCATTGTTTTCATATTGTGTGGTGTTCATTTGGATTGTATGGACACTTGATGGCAGGAGGGAGGTTTTGTTAGAATACATTAAGGTGACGGACGCCATGTAGCTGTATTCCTGAGTGTATTACTTGGATGCCCTCCTAGGTGCTCAGTAAGCAGCACGTCTTTGGTTTTCTCACCACCATTTGCTGCATGTTTCTTTATCCAGCCACAACAGTGTTCTGTTTCCTTGACACTGTGGATGTTTTAAAAGTTTAAGTATAAAGACTGTCCAGTGAGTGTCAGTCATGTCACTAATGATGTGCCATTTTCAGGTATCAGTTGAGCAATTTCTTATGCAGCAATGCAGCGATGTTAATGTAACCACTACAGTTTCAGTTATTGCAGATCTAGAGTTACCAACTTGTTGAGGGGTTATAATCCATTATTTCTGAGGGAGCTTCCAGTTACCAGCTTTTTTTTTTTTTTTTTTTGGGGTGGGGGGCCCTAAAGATTTTAGGAAACGTAATAATATGTTTGGTGGAGAGCACATCCCAGCTGAAGGTGGGAGGTTTTCTAATGTTTGGGCTTCTTTACTGTAACCTAGAAAGCTCTCATACTTGTACAAGATCCAGCTATTTATAAATTTATATTCATGTTACTACACTAATGTCTGTAGTACCACCATATACTTTAAACATAATGTCTGGTGCACCCTAACTTCTTCTACATTGTATAGATTCTACTACTGTAAAAATTATGTCTGACATTAATAACTTATGTTATTGCCTTGTATTATAAGCAACAAAATATAATTAAAATAAAAAAGAAATTACACTGTCTGAGCTATGGCAGCCTATGGGGTCCCAGTCTATAAAACGTGCCCACTCTTATCCATCATGAGTAAATGTCAGTGATGCAGGAGTTACAGGGGTTCACTTCAGCATTAATGAGGCTAAGCCACAGTTAGATCCCTGTAACTTCAACACTGTTCACTAAGCTTCAGTGGCCCCATTCTGGAATGTTTTTATGGTTGAGAGACAATGAGCGATGCAGAAACCTTAATAACCGGACCGGCATCCATTTACTAAACACAAGAAATCCATGGTTGCAGGCGGCAATCAAAAACAGCACAATATAACCACTAGATGATGCAGGACATTTTTACAGCTAAACTGATCCATTCAAAAGCACACCGCTGCTTCCGCTGGGAAAGACTGGGTAAGGACTGCCTCTATGGCCTATATCAAGCAGAAGGAGATGCCAGAGTACCAAGCAACTCGCAAGGGCATAGCCACCTCTATGTCACGCTAAACCCACTTCCAAACTTGGACCTCCTTGTCTGCAGTGTGAGCACGACGACAGGGACTCAGCCAGCAGGGACTTTTCAGGACTGCTAACACTGTACTTTTCTTCTGTAGAGTACATTCTGCAACAGCAACAAAAAAAATCCGACTCCAGTAAGTGCTCCAGAAAAGTGGGACGTATTTTCAGGGACATAGTTCTAAGGCTAGCTTTGCACTGCCATTCATGAAGATCTGGGTTCCCATGCAGAGTTGGAGATATCCCACACTGTTCATGTAAACAGAATAAGAAAACAACCTTTTGTATAGCTGTTTAGTTGCACAGTGAAAAATTAAAAAAAGTATGTCACTCAATGGCTCCATGGTAGCACATCGCTCTGTCATGCCAGCAATCTGCATCTGGAAGTGAGACAGGTACGCTGGAAAATGGGAATGCTGCCAGCAGCCGCACATCCTCCACTGACAGAAGTGTGTTGGGGGTGTGTGTGTGAGAGACAATACACTGACTGAGCCGCCCCTAATATGAAAGTGAGGGGTTTGCTGGCCCATCAGCACAGCAGTAGTGCTATGGTTCACAACACTGATGACCTGGATTCAGGAACAATCCTGGGTCATCAACAGCTGACTAAGGGCATGTAGGGTTGAGTGCCCCAGAAGACACTCTCCTCCGGAGCAAGTGGGCATCAGCAACCACTGTGCAAGCACCACCTGGGTGACTACAGGTGGGGCTGCATGGGAGGAAGAATAATGCTTGATGCCACGCTTGTGTGTGCCCCCTTAACCACCAATGTCCTGTGGGACAGGACCAAAAATTCCTTATTGATGAATGGTATACTGCCATTTTAATGTTAATTATATTGATGTTTGATTTGTTTTTAAAATTGTTAGGCACCTTGGTTATGGATAAGGCGCCTTATAAGTAAAATGTATTATTTATTATCATTAAAAAGCCAGAAAATCCCCAACCAATGCAAGATGACAACAATACCTCACAGGCCCTGCGCAGTGACCCAGGCTCCCTCCTCCCTCCTGAATTCTGTCTCCATGGGAGCTTGAGGGCAACCCCACGGCTCAACCAAGGAGAGCAACCCCTGGAGGAAGTGAGGAGTTGGTAAATCCAGGAGATGGGAGGTAATGGGGAAGGGGAATCATCCGATGGGGGGCCAGTTGGTGACAAAGGGGGCTATAAATGTTATATCAAAAGGCAAGGGGTTATTGTTTGCTGACCCCTTGACTCTGCCACATATGTGTAAGGTAAGCACTTTCTGTACCAAGTACAAAGGAAATATCAGAGGAGTAGTGCAGACAGACTGACCTTGATAGTACCGGCTGGTAGGTGGGTGGGTAAAAACTTATAGGTTCAGGAATTCAGCACACTCAAATAAACAATTAAAGCAATCTGAAATTAAAGTAAGTAAAAACTCAAAAAACTTGAAATACTTCCCCACCCCACCCCTTTATTTCCGACCTACTGTATACACTATACGGGACCAGTCCCAGAGTTACCCCACCACACAGTGGTATCTGAGTGGTTAGCTCACAGTTGGTACCTCATCTCAGCTTCCACCTCCTCTCTGCACCCCCCTTCTGATTACAGATCCAGAAAATGAGTGCTTTCTGTTGTCTTCTACCATCTCCTCAATCAATCAATCAATTAATCAACCAAGCAAACAAAATCTTTATCCAAGCGAACACCACTGAACAGAGCTCTTTTACAAGATGGATCTGGTTAGAACAGGATCGGGTAACATCCATCATAAAAACATATAAATAAGTATGTAAAAACAAACACAATGGTGCAGTAATAGGGGAGTCAAATGATAAAAGTAAGACAAGGCAAGCCATAACAGAGGAGGATTCAAATACAAGAGAGCAGGTCCACCATTGAACAATGCAACTGTATATAAACCATGTTCTCTGTATAGAAGTACCAGTTAGTTCATACCAGGTTAATCAGGCTGATGTACTAGCCATGAAAATGGCTTGAAGAACCACCAACTAATGACAGATGGGGTACCAGGAGGGGTATGTAATATGTAAGCGAAGGATAAACATTGTGAGAAGTGAAGTCCCAAGGATAGGTCAGTAGAACTGATGCAGTGGTGGGGGCCTACAGGGAGAGGGAAAGGGGATCCAGGACTTTTATAGTATGTTTGCGTGTAGATTGTGGATGAGTGCAGTATAGAGTTGTGAAAAGAAGGCTGGAGAAAGCGGAAAGATAGACCAGTATCAAAGGGAGGACAGAGGCATCAAGGTGTTGCATGAAAGTTGTTTAGCCGATCACTGGAAACAGGGAAGGTACCCAAAGACTGGAGGACAGCAGATGTAGTCCCCTTATACAAAAGTGGGAACAAAGAGCAAGCAGGGAACTACAGACCAGTCAGCCTCACCTCGGTAGTGGGGAAGATCATGGAAGCACTACTGAAGGAGAGATTGGTGGAACATCTGGTTGTCAATGGACTATAGGACCCAAGGCAGCATGGTTTCACCAGGGGAGGTCATGTCAGACCAACCTCATTGAATTTTTGACTGGGTGACTAGGAGGTGGATCAGGGGAGGGCAGTGGACATGGCCTATCTGGACTTCAGCAAGGCCTTTGACACTGTGCCACATAGAAGACTACTACAAACTGGGAATATGGTGTGGGCAGGACAGTAGTGTGGTGGGTAGGTAACTGGCTGGTGGCAGGACACAGAGGGTGGTGGTAAATGGTTGTCACTCCACAGAGGAAGAGTGACCAGTGGGGTACCACAGGGATCAGTGCTGGGACGGTCCTATTCAACATCTTCATCAGTGACATGGCGCAGGACCTAGAAGGCAGAATTTCACTGTTCGCTGATGACACAAAGCTCTGTAACAGAGTAGACACCAGAGGGTGTAGACAGAATGAGAAGCGACCTGCAGAAACTTGAAGAATGGTCAGGGTTTGGCAGTTGAAATTCAATGCAAAGAAGTGCAAGATAATGCATATAGGGCACAATAACCCTGGCACAATATATCAGTTGGGGGTGAGGACATAGCATGCACCAAGCAGGAAAGGGATCTTGGGGTTATCATCTCTGATGACCTCAAGGTAGGGAAACAGTGTGACAAGGCAGCAGGTAAAGCAAATAGGATGCTGGGATGTATAGGCAGGGCATTACCAGCAGGAAAGGGAGGTCATAATTCACGATACAAGACACTAGTGAGGCCCCACCTGAGTACAGTGTACAGTCTCTGGAGACCATACCTACGTATGGACATAGACAGGGTAGAGAAGGTTCAGAGGAGGGCAACAAAGATGGTGCATGGATTGCATCACAAGTCCTATGAAGACAGGCTGAAGGAACTGAACATGTACTCCCTGGAGGAGAGGAGGGAGAGAGGGGATATGATAGAGACATACAAGTATCTTACAGGGAGGAACAGGGTGCAGGAAAACACTATTTTTAAGTGAAAAAGATGTTCCAGGACTAGAGGGCATGGGATGAAGTTGCAGGGAGGACAATTCAAAGGAAACATGAGAAAGAATTTCTTCACAGAACGGGTGGTGGACAAGTGGAACACCCTGCCAGAGGAAGTGGTGGGGGCTGAAGCAATCACGGGATTTAAGAATGCATGGGATAGACATAAAGGAATTCTGGAGGTCAGGGGTAAGGTGCAACAGACTTCTAGGAAAACAAACTGAACTTACAAGCTCAAATGGGCAGACTGGGTGGGCCATAGGCCCTTATCTGCCAACACTGTCTATGTATCTATGTATGTATCTATGAAAGCATGATGACAGACCAGGGCCAAGGAGGAGACAAGCACTAGAAGTAATTTGTTCATGGTTAAATGGTACAGGTTAGCATGATGACAATTCATGGTCATGGGAAACAATTGCACTGATCATTTCTGAGCCGTGAATATAAAAGCTTGACAGATGAGATGCCGATGGGTGACCTCAGTTTCAGTTTTTTTGCAATTTATTCCACAAGGAAGACAGAGTAAAGCTTATAGCAGCCCTGCCAAAGCGAGAGTTAACTTAGGGAACCAGCAGTAAGAGAGATTTTCAACTTCTCAGGGCGTAATTGCTTACTGGTTTTATAGGAAGACAGTCTGTAATGTATTGGGACAGTTTTTTGGAGACTGCTCTCAGGGTCCATGAGGCTGCATTTTTATCACGCCTGAAGTGAAGAGAACTCCACCCCACTGATTGATACAGGGAGCAGTGGTGAGTGGAATAAGGCAGGCCTGTGATGAACCTCAAAGCTCTATGATAGAATGTGTCACGTTTGGTGAGGTAGGAAATGGGACAGTGACTGTAGAGGATGTTGGCATACTCTGTCAAGTATAGAAAGGTTGATTGTACCAGCTGTAGTTTGGCATCTCTAGATAAGAAGCAGGCTATCCTAAAGAACAGGCCAAGTCTCTGTCGTAATTTTTTGAGTAATTCTTCAACGTGCTCTATAAAGGAGAGCCTATGGTCCAGCCATACTCCCAGGTATTTGAATTTAGGGACAAATTCCAACTTCTTGTCAAGAACTGTAGTAATCTGCGGCACATGATCTGACAGGGCTGAATTTACCATTTGGGCAGAGGGAGAAAAGAGCATTGCTTTTGTTTTCTTGGCGTTAAGTAATAGTTTTTTGTTTAGGAGTTGGTGTTGCAGCAGGTTGAACTCAGATTGAAGGTCTTTACATGCAGATTGTAATGACAGGCGGCTTACGCAAAGAACTGTGTCATCTGCAAACAGATGAATGTTGGCCTTAGTTATGCTTTCATCAATATTGTTGATGTATATTGCAAATAAGATCGGTCTTAAGACAGAACCCTAGGGAACACCTCTCAGGAGAGGTTTGAGAGTTGAGAGATCTCCTTCCGCTTTCACCTGCTGGAAACTATCAGAGAGGTAGTTGTTGAACCACTGTAAAGATAATGGGTCAGCACCTAGTGAGGTCAGGGAAGACAGTAGCAGAGAATGGTCGACAGTGTCAAAGGCCTTGCTCAGGTGTAATTCCTGTTGTCTAGCTTTCTTTGCCAGTCATTAGTCACTTTGGCAAGTGCTGTGATGGTGCTACATTTAGCTCTAAACCCTGACTGGACTGGACTTGGCAGGTTATTAGCTTACAGATACTGCCTCAGCTGGTTACTTACGACTTTTTCCAGGAATTTTGACAAGACTGGGAGAATCAAAATTGGTCTGTAATTATTTAAATCACAGGGATTTCTGGACTTGAACAGGGGTATGATGTGCACCGTTTTCCATATTGAAGGAATGGATCCTTGAGTTAACGATAGGTTAAATAAATGGGTTATGGGCACGTCTAACACATAGATGGCCACCTTCAAAAAATATGGGTTGAAGGTATCCACACCAGCACTTTTTTTTTTTTTTTTTACATACATCCAGTTTTAGCAAAAGGTCTTCAACTTCTTTCAGAGTAGTAGGACGCAAGGAGAAGACTGAATCGATGATGCTAGGATCTGCGCCTTGATTATCCACCTGACAACGTATCAGATTCGCAGGGGAATTGTCAGAAGCTAACCCTGCAGTCGCAAAGTGATTATTGAAGGCATCCAGAACTTCTAGTCTGTCACTAATGGTGTTACTGTTTAAGGAGATTTCATCAGGTAGTGAGCCACCGGACGTATGACCAGACAAGTCCTTGATGGTTTTTCAAAATTTTGTAGGATTTTTGGAGGCAGAGAGAAATTCAGAAGGATAGTATGCAGCTTTTCTATCTCTAACCATTCTAGTACACGAGTTTCGTGTCCTTTTGAACTTGTACCAGTCCGCAGCAGACTGAGTTTTGCATGTTTTTTCCATAGGTTATCTCTTTCAGTCAATGCAGATTTTAATAATGGTGTGAACCATCTACATGCATTTTTTGCTATTTGCACCTCAACTATAGGGGCATATTTATTTAGGGCATCTAGGATAATTTTGCTGAATATGTCGAATGCTGATTGCGTGTTTTTTGCCAAATAGAACTCGTGCCAATACAAGGAGTGTTTCAGTTCATTTCTGTAGGCAGTGAGATCAAAGTTCTGTCTCGATCTCTTGGCAGCAAACTTCGGTGAAGTAGTAGGTTTGTTGCTTGATCTTATGCAAGCAATAAATGAGGGATCACTGATATCACTGAAGAAGGTGCCGGCAAAGGAGAAGAGATGAGGTTTATTCACTAGGATAACATCTAGCAGGGAGCTGTTATCCACGTTCTTTTTATTTACTCGTGTTGGTTCGACAATGAGTTGCGATAATCCATGGGTGTCACAGAAAGCTACGAGAGGAGCGGCAGTTTTAGATAGCCAGTCTAAATTAAGATCCCCAAGAACAATTATTTCTGAGGATTGTTGTTCGATGATATTACTCAGATGAGCTAACAATTGTAGATCAGCAGAAGGAGGTCTATAGCACCCTGTGATACATAATGTTGAAGTGTGCGAGATGGTGACTTGAAGAGACAGACATTCATAAGCATTTGCAACAGATAAAGCACTCAGATAGGATGCTGTATACCTATCCTTGACATAGATGGCAACCACTCCACCCCTGGAGTGTCTGTCTGCTCTAAATAGTAAATAGCTAGGGATATTGACTTCTCTGTCTGAGGTGGCCGGTCTAAGCCAGGTTTCTGAAACCACTAGGATGTCTGGTAGAGTATGGAGGACCCAGGCCTGGATCATGGAGAACTTTTTTAACAGACTGCATACATTAATGTGGAGGAACATCATGCCTTTCAGTGTGGCAAGGTCAGAGGGTGATGTGATTGCAGCTGGTAGCCCCAGATTGAGTTCCACATTTCCTGAGCACAGGGGAAGAAGGAGTAAAAGTTTTCTTAGAGTGGCAATAGTAAGCTTCGTACTGGTAACCCCTTTATGTCATTGTGGGCCATCGTCCTGGTGGGGCGCGCCCCAACATTTTTTGCCCTTCCCACTAAGGGTGGCAGAGACAAGTACTCTGACTGCCATCTGTAGAGGAGATGCCTCTATGATGTTGGCGGAAGTCATAAGCTGAGGTGGTAATTCATTTTGTGTACCAGCGTTAAAGGTAATATGAAAATAGTGTTGAAGAATTGGGGAGTTGGGGAATTGGGGAGTCCTCTTTAATAGTCAGTCTGACCTATAACTGTTGGTTCCATATCCAAGGTCACAATGATTGTATCTTGTTGACTGCTTTGTATAACTGTATTTTTGATCTTAACCGATAGTATATCTACTGGTACTGTTTGTAAAATTAACTGTGACACTGTGACTGTACCACATGCATTCTATTTGTACTGTTAAATTTGGGAAACTAATACAAAGCACTAACTGCAAAAAAAAAAAAAAAAACTTGAAATACTGCAAAGACAGCAACTACTTATCTGCAACAGTGATACACGATATGAAGACAGAGGCAGAAGCCCTGATGCTTCGCTCGTACAGAGCTTCATCAAGGGTAGAGCACGAGTCCACTCCATTGGTTGTACTAAAAAATTATTATAACTGTCTCCCAGCACTTATCATTATGAGTGCAATCAGGACTCAGTAAAACATTTCAGTTTAAAACTTCTTACAGTAAAAGGACAGACACAGAAACCAAGGGACCGTAAATGTCCCCATGTCCCCTCAGCCTTTTATTGTTTCCCTGTGTAGTTTGTAGACATGGACAATGACTGCCCCTACTACACCCTGCCAATTTCATCAAGATGCAACTGTAAATGAAGGAACGCAAGTCTGTTGTGAAAACCTGCTTGACTCCGTTGCAAAGGTCATGACCCACATCATGTAAGGCATCCTGGAATTTTATGATGGTTTTGCACTAAAGCCTGCAGAAGTTATACGGTATTAGTCAGTGATGTTGCTGTCCTCTGCAATTCCCATGTTTCTGTCTTATGCTGGCTATGAAACTTTTCAAGGCATGAATAAGTGCCTTTTTGTTTTCTGTAGTTCAAAGTATATCTGAGTTAGAAAAAAAATGCTTTTAGAGAATACAGGGGCTTCACAAGAAATGTAACAGAACCGAATTAGAGTACACCTTCTGCTGGCTTGTGCAGGTAGGTATCTTCAACTCCCATGATGCCTTGCATGAGTGGGGTCATGACCTCTGCAATGAAGACAAACAGGCTTTCACACCAGGGCAAAACAGAATGAAATAACCTCATTTATATTTAAATTAGGATGAAGTTGAGGGAATCATTGTTCATGCCTACAGACTCCACACAAATAGGCCGAGGGGACTTTCCCTTTAAGCTGATCAGTAAAAGTTTCTCCCTCAGCTTTTCTTATTCTGTTTTTTGTTCCTGGGAGAGTGCTTTATGATCTCAAACAGAAGCAGATCAGTTGTTCAGGCTCACTTGAACTGTGCGGACATTGACAAGTGCTGCATATCTGCAGCTGCTTCTTGCCCATCTCCCTGAAATGCACCAACTGTTTCGCGGCAACTCTATCAACGAGGCTGTCCGGCTGCTTACCAGCTTGCAAGGAAGAGATGCAAAGCCAACTAGGTCCTGGGGGGAGGGGTAAACAAACTCTCTAACGAACAAAAAGGTATTGATTCTGCAGACACTGCTAAGCTGTTTCATTTTATCAGGTTACTGTAACCAAATCCCAGAAAGGAAGCACACAGGGCGACAACCACAATGTAGTCACCCAATCTGGGAGAACATTTATGGGAGCGATCTCATGGACCCGTCACCTTAGAATCACTAAACTGTTCTCGCTGGTTGGCAAACACACACACTCCCCCCCCCACCCTTTGCACTAGTGGTTTTATTCACAAGCCAGCTGTCCGTATGGGTGTCAAAATTATGCGTTTACTGAAAGTGAGATAAGGAGAACCTGTAACTGCACCTTGTAGCTGTGTACCCTAAACCTCCCCTTGCCTGCTACAAAGCAACATAACCTTGACCTAACATAGATCTGTGATACACAAAATCCATGCTTCATAATGAGCACTAAATAAGGAATGAAAACAGTGGGTTACTGTCTTGCAGAGTGATAGGGATCCCACATGCAGAAACTTATCTAATGATCAGTACAAGATGCAAAAGACAACAGCTCGATCAGGATCAAATGCAACAGTCCCAGAAACATCTCCTTAAGATGGTCAGCTCTCACAGGCCCGTCTGATGGCGCAGTGATAGCGCTACCACTCATGACACCAGCGAACCAGGTTCTGGAATGAGCCCTGAGCATCAGCGGGTCAGCAAGAGTGAGGCTGGATGAGCATCTTATTGGCAGCTCTCTTCCTCCAGGGGTTGGGGACCCTGAGCTTCCAGCGCGCAAGTGACACCCAGTGGAGAATGGGTTTACACCAGCCAGGGCCATGTATTGCCGAGGCAGAGGAGCAACGGACATCTGCGGGAAGTGAATGGGAGCATGCATGTCTGCACTCTTAAGGAAACCACAAGCAGAAAAGCCTCAGGGACAGCAGCAGGAGGTTGCTCCCAGAGCACCATCCCAAATGACGCCCCAAGTGTAAACCTCAGCTTGGGCCTCTGGTTGATCTCAAGTCCCCGAGTCCCACTGCAGGGGGACAAGCTGTGGGCTACCCAGTCTGGATGGCTTGGGGAGGATGCTAGGTGGGCAGTCCAAGGGCCTGAACAAGGGGTACATCCCCACCAGAACCAGAAAGAAACAGAATTACCCCTGTGATGACTCTTACAGTGATCAGCTGGTCACTTTTCCAGTAGGTACTGTAACTAGGGACATTACAGCCTTGTTCCACCATCATTCTGACATCAGGATGTAGCTGTAAAATCTTTCGGACACAAGCCAGGGGGTACAACAGCATTCTGACACCTTTCCTGGCCACACTTACACATGAAATTACAAACTGTCATTCGCTCTTACTTTTACACCAGCGTATTGTTTTTTGTTATTTTCTTTGCTGCTTGTTTGCTTACTTCTTTAAAAAACTTGTGATCGGATTCAAATGATCTAATGATTTCTTTACTAAAAAGGTGACCAGTGCTACACTGTATGACAATAACATGTAAAAAGATGGGTCAACAAGGCTGTAGTCCATCCCAAAGATCCTTGTGACATCTCAGGACTACTTGTGCTTCACTCACATGGTTTATGTCATAAGGATCCAAATACAGGCTAGTTGTGCATCCTTTCCCACCTGTTACTACTGTATTTATAGAAAATGGTAACCTGTTCTTCACATTACTCCTTGTGAGGATTTTAGATATATCACAATGTTGTTTTGCTGCACTAGTGACATCACTGCTGCAATACAACAGATTACAACACTTTTGAGTGGTACAGTGTTCACAAGCTGAGGCTGCCGTCATTACCACTATCCAGTAAAACCGGTCACTTTCAGACCGGGCTAATGAGAGAAAGGGATGGCAATGGCAGCTCAGTTAATTTTTAATTACATGGTTGCCTGTATACTGTAAAAGTGTGTGTGAGCAACCATATACATACAAAGCTGAGTTTGAATCTTAAGGTATCCATGGTAACAAGAGATTGCTTGAGCTGTGCACTTGAAGTATCCTGTTACCAAGGAAATATCTCGATTCAAACACAGCCTTGTTGTGCATGGTTGCTCATACACAATCCTCTACACTTTGCATGATGCTTTCCACGTACAAACTAGGACGCAAGTGCCATGATACGAAACTACAACTGAGTATACAGAACCACTAAGAGTAGCAGTTTTCTGACGTTGTGCACGGTAGGGGGGGTAACTGTCCCTAGCTGAAGGTCGGTGAAGGAAAACACAGAAAGCTACCTGTAAGGAAAATACTTCAGAAAGAGATCATGCAAATGATTTGTCTGCCTGCCATTTCTGCATATACAAAAACAGCAGAGTACTGATGGGAACAGTAGGCATACACAAGGAAAGAGACTTAACCATCATCATCATTACTAAGGGGGTTTGTCCCCTGTTCTTGGACTGGGCAAAGACTGAACCCACATGCTCACAGATGGAAGGATATATGTGTGATCAGGAAAATTCCTCACTCATGTTACCATAGTTTAAAAACGTAGACCCGATAAGACAATAGGCTCTCTGGTTTAACTGAAAATATTACAATATAGTGTCATTTTGTCACACAGCACAACAGGTATAGGTCACGGCATTAATACTGTACAGTTATGTATCAAGGCATGCCAGTGTCCAGATTACTATGAAATAAATCTAGGTTCAAGTCCCCAGCTAATGGGAGTGAGGGAGTCTCAACCTTTTATAACCTATTACAAATACGTTTTTATTACATATATTATATTGCCACCAACTTGCCGTTTCGACACCTTGGTGCCACCTCCTCAGGGCCCACTGTGGCCTTCCAAGTAAACATTTTTTTTTTGTTATATATTTTCTTGTCTTCCTATACAGCTGGGGGGGTGTTACCAATGGTTCCCCCCAATCCGGCCTGACCAACAACCCCCAGTCTGTCCCCCATCCCAAGCTCAACCCCTTAACTTTCCAACCTTACACCACGATCTGTTTGCCGTGGTGGGCACGCGACCACCACCACGGGATCCAAGGGGGTTTTCCAGTGCAGGCGGAGCATCCAGGCCGAAGCGGCGGGAGCTGCCGATCCGGCCATCATGTAGCTTCGCAAGGATTTTCTGTTTCCCTCCCGTCGTCTGTGGCGTGCGGACGCATGGCCTTGTGGCACTACACCGCCTCCTCCCAGCGCCTGCCACAGCACGCCCCTCTAGTTCTGCCCCTTGACCTGCCATAGCCCCAGCCACTGCTAGGAGCCGGCAGGACATCAAGGCATTCCCTTCCCACCCGGAGAAGGAGAGCAGTCTAACGTAACGGACGGCTTGACCTTCTCCACCCCACCAACCCCCGACAGCCCAGGCTCATTCCCGAACCCAGGTCGCCGGCGTAGCGCGAAGTGTGGCGTCCAGCGCCTCAACCCTCAGCGCCACCAGGCCAAGTAAACGTTTTTTAATGCAATGCTTTGGGTACAGGTATGAACAAATTTCTTAATAGACCGTACCCATGGCTGGGCGGCAGCACCCTGCGCTGCCCTGCTGAGCACCAGAGTTTAGAAGTGAGCCCAGGAAGTTGCGTTAGGGGCCAGGCCATGACTGAGACAGCTGCCGCTTGGCAGGGCATCTCTGTCATGGAAGGCTGTAGGCAGGTTCCGCAGCTGCAGGAACCATTGCAGCTGGGGCCTGGGAGCTTGCTCCTGCCTTAGGGTGAGCTGGAGCTGGCGAGGCCAATAAAGGCACCGCCCCTGCCAGAGGAGGAAAGAAGGAAGAAAAATTGGGATGTAAAACCCACTGCTGTTAACATGTGGCTTCCACCTGAACAGGGTATATTCCTAAGTGGACAGCAGGGTGCAAGCATAAAAGGGTATATTAACAAACAAACAAAAAAAAGTTTCTTATAGGTTTACACAGGCAGGCATGCCTTGATCATTCTCCTGGCTACTACTCATTACATGGACTTTAGGCTGGTCTCAACATGTGCTGATGCTTAAGGTTCAGGCGTGTACTGTGCCTGTTAGTAGCTCCAGGGCCACATAACATTGGGAAGTTGGTGGCAATATATACAAATGAAATGTCTTTTTTTTTTTTTTTTAACCTAGTATTTATCCTCCTACTACCTCCTCTATCCACTCTCTCAAACATCCACTAGCTACGCTCCCCTCTAGTCTCGCCGCGATTTGCCCCTAGAGTACCTGTAGATCCACTAACCTAGGTACCCAGATAACCCCCCAGGCAGGGTGAGGAGGGACCCCATCCTGATTACCTCCCCAGAACCAGCACACCGAATCGTGGATCCCAGTACAGCGGGGTCTGCCGTTGCAAGCCCGAGAGACACGCAGGGTGGTGTCGTCGCCTAGGACAGACCGAGGGTGTTTTTCCCCCGTTCTCCCTAGATGTCGGCGTGCAATGGGGACAGTAAGCTAGGAGGCACACTGAGACGTGCCTCCTGCTGACATCTACCCAATCCCCTTACTGCTGCTCCAACTCACCGCACCTACCACCGGGCTCCCCCAGATGGCGGTACTGTGGCGGGAGCCTGCAGTGAACCCCCCCAGAGAAGGAGAGCAGCCATTGGGCGCTCCATTCTTCTCCTCCCCAGGCCAACCTCCAGTGCCCTGGGCTCACTCCCGAACCCAGGTCGCCGGCATGGTGCGAGGTGTGGCGTCCAGCGCCAAATGAAATGTCTTTGAAATAAATTATAGGAGTCCGAGTTTCCACTCATTTTACCTGGTTTGGTCACTTCACCACAGATGCAGACTCCTCTACATTACAACAACTTTCCTTTATTATCAGAGAGGTGAGCATTATCAGGTCCCAACCCCCCAGTTTGGTCAAATCTCACCCACCAGGTCCAATAGTCTGTGTGAAACCTTCAGCAAGTCACGTGACCTCCCTGTGCTTCACTTCCTCTGTACTGCAAAAACAGGTGGAAGCAGAACTGTGCCGAAAATGGACTGCTGTGTCTCAGCTGGGCTATCCTCCATCAATTACCAAAACTCACTGAGGTAAAGGTTAGACAACATTACTGGCAGTAAAGCCACATTCTAAAAAATGCATGCAGTTATACATTGCCACATCGTACTATGCATCATGGGTAATATGTGCAAATTAACATGAGGGACATTAGGCTGGCTGGACTATGATGTGCCAGAAAGCCTTGCAGATAATCTGCAAAAGCTGAAACGGCAGAGTATAAACATGATTCATTCAGCTAAGATACGTACATTTATTGTTCAACAAACTCTTTACAATGGTTATAAAAAATACATACACACACACACACACACACACATATATATATATATATATATATATATATATATAAAATGTATGCGCAGCATAAACATCTGATATACCAAAAACATTTTTTTTTACAATGGAAAGGCATTAATAATAATATATCTATTGCACAAGCGTCACCACTTCAGCTGGAATAAATGCAACATTGTGTGGTTGGTTGAGAGTAGAATGCTGAGGTAATTGAGAAATCTGAATGGAAACGAGGAAGTGATCGCATGTGAAGTTGTTTGGATCTTGTTATCCACTACTCTTCTTTACAAGGGCCTAGCTGTAGTCTACAATCCAAAATTGTGCTAAAATAGCCGAAAAAAGTCTTAATAGAATTATTATCCCTACCAGCCTCAGACTAGAGTCGTATTTAGCCAGGAACTGTGCAGTATGGCTACAGTCTCAGTCCGGCACTAAAGTCAGGCCAACCTGTGATGACAACTACTTTGCTCATAGTGAACCCAAAGAGCAGAACACATGTAAATGTAATTTTTGTATGTGTCCCTGCTCTAGTGCTCATTTCACAAAATAAGTATTTCACTCTTTACTCAGCACCCTGGTCAAATTAATGAGATTACCTTACTGAAGACATTGACCCCTGTAACATAAAGATGGCAAGGCCATGAAATGCCACACCGAAGTCTCCCTTTTATGTTGTCATGAATGTATTTAAAAAAATAAAATACAAAGGCCCTTTAAAAGACTGATCTTCAGTTGGCACTGCATTTTAAGGAAGCAGATGCTTACTTCCAAGGCAGCAGTGCTATTCCTAGCGGAGCACATCCTGCTAGGCAGCTCTTATCCATTTATCTCACATCTCCAGAGTGACCTTCCATATCACAAACCTGCCTCAGCACTCTGTGACAGGTTGCAGTCTGTGCATCAGGGTAGTGGATCTGCCCTTGAAGCAGTCGCTACCTCTTACCATGCTTGCAACAAGAAGGCTTTGGTACATCATGGGGGAGGGAGAGATCTTTTTCAATTACCCTAATGACCTCAGCAGACAGGACTGGAGTACATCGATTTGCAGTGGTAGCCAGAGATACTTCCCAGCAAATACTTAAGAAATATCCAGACACATCAAAGGAAATGCCATTAAAATAAATGGAGCTTTTCTGTGCTATATCTGGATATACCAGGATTTATGCTTGGTTGCATCCCTAACAGGCTTTGATACTAGTGATCGTCAAGTATATTACACGCTCTGCCAGCTCAACTCGCATTGCTTCCAACAGATAACAGATGTTACAGCTTGTGAGGTGAGTGGGGGAACTTGGAACATTGCATGTGTCATGCTTTTTAGAAGATGCAGCCTTAGGACCTTTTTATAATAGTGGGGGGAGGGGGGGGGATGCAAACTAAGTCAAAGGAAGACCTGACTGACAAAGACTACGATTAAGCATTAGTTCTGTACAGGTGGAGAAAGCTATTGCAGGGCTGCCCAGTGGCGCAGTGCCTTGTGCACCTAGCCCAGGGAGGGATGGTGTCAGGTTTGGCCACTCTGGGGACCCCTGCAGTGGACAGGAGATGTCAGCAGCATGCAAGGCCATCTGTGGGCTATGCTTGACACCGGGGGAGGCTGGCAGGAACTAAAACCAGAAAAGAAAAATCGGCTACCAGCAAAGTGGTGGCTTTGTTTGCCACAGGCCCACACCACCAAAAAAGGCCATGGGTGGACTACCTAGATGGTGCACCGGTAGAAGGGGATGGCCCTCCCTCACCTGGCCCCACCATGGAGGTTCTATGCACAGATGGTGGGTGATGGGGCTGGGTAACCAGAAGCCTGAAGGGGGCTGGCAGCACAGCAGAATAAAACCCATATGGAAAAAAAGAAGGTCACTGCAGTCCCCTTTGGCATTTCATGTGTGTGTGCGCGTGCATGCATGCATGTGTGTGTGTGTGTGTGTGTGTGTGTGTGTGTGTGTGAGAGACATCCCCTGCCTGTTCTGCCCTGCTGAAGGGACTGAACTGCAAGAATTTAGGGCACCTCTCACCACTGGCAGTGGCAGATTTTTCTTTTAACCCTTATCCTGAAATGTATTTGGCAAGCCAGAGCCATACTTCATGGAGGCAGTCCAGAAGAGGGCAACTAAAATAGTGCAGGGTCTGCAACAGAAGCCATATGAAGAGAGAGACTAAAAGAGCTTAATATGTAAACCCTTTAGGAAGGGGGGAAGAGCCATGATAGAAATGTTCAAGTACCTCAATGGAATAAACAAAGTCCAACAGGGGAGAATCTTTCGGAATAACAGATGTGCAACAACAAGGGGGCACGGCTCAGGGGCAACGTGAGGAAGTATTTTTTCATGGAGAGGGTAGTGAACACATGGAACCACTTTCCTGAGGAGGTCGTGGAGTCAAAAAACAGTGGGGGAATTCAAGAATGCATGGGATAGACATAAGGCAATTATAGTGGGGGTAGGAGGACGTAGGCTGTTGGTTAACTAGAATCTGCAGCTTATCCAATAGGTAGGGAAATGGGCATCACAGGTGAGCCAAGTGGTCCTTATCTGCCATCAAAGTCTATGTTTCTATCCACAGCAACTAACTTTTGCAATTTCAGGAGAGATGTGAGGAAATACTTCTTCACAGAATGGGTGGTGGATGCCTGGAACAATCTTTCAGTGAAGGCAGTGGGGGTGAAAACAGCAGTGGGATTCAAAAAAAAGCCTGGGATAGGCACAAGGGAAATTATAAGGGATAGGAAGGGGGTGGAAGAGACAGTGCTGTAGACCAAGAATGGTCTGCAGTGACAGCAATCACAGTGAAAACGGGCAGACTGGATGGGCCAAGTGGCCCTTGTCTGTCATCCAATGAATCTCCTGGTAGCAAGATTATAGATCAAGGGAACTTCATGTGACGCTCTCAACCAATCACAGTGCCCCTTTCCTTTGCGTGTTAGACACTCTGGATAACAGTGCCTCATGCGCAGTACCATAGCAACTGAAGATTGCCCGAAGGATAAGTTGGTCGTTTTTTTTTTAGGTTCTTTTTTAAAATAAAACAAACCTGACGTATAATGTATTGATATGTGTCCCCTGGAGCCACTTATTGCAGGATAAGAGTGGCTTTGTATGTATTCGTTGCATGTCAGAACAGCTCAACTTTGCTATTCTTTCAGACGACGAATGCACATTATCCTGTAATGAGTAGATCTGAGGGGTATAGTAACACACATTACAAACTTTAGGAAGCAAGCTGGGTTACAAACTCCAACAATTTCTAGTAGTACAAAAGTAATAATCAGTCTGGCCCAGTGGCACGGAGTGTTGAGTCGCTCGACACCACACTTGCAACCCAGATTCCAGAGCAGAGCCTCGGTCACTGGGGTTGGCTAGGGCAGAAGAGGATAGGGTATCAGGAGGACTGCTCTCCTCTCCTGGGAAAGGAGGAGTATGGTGTCCAGCATTAACCTGGGCCCTAGCACCAGTTGGGGCATAAGCCAGGGACCATCAAGATAGGTGTGGGGAGGAGTACTGACTGCCGATGTACTACGTACGGAAGCATGCCTGGGCCTGTCGGGGGGTGGGGGACAAACTCCAGGGCGGCTGGCTGACTTCTAGCCACCCACAGCACCTACACCCGACAAGGACCAAGGCCACGCTGCCATGGTACACCCTTAAGGCTGCCATGGTACGATTTTAAGTCCTGGCAGAAAATCGGGGTGACACGGTCAGGGTGGCTGACGTCCAGATGGCTGTCCTGGGCCAAGGAAGAAATAAGCACCAATGAAAAAAAGTGCACTAATCTAGTAGGAAATTACATGTTCTCGAGTCAACACATGAAAAAGGCCTGGAACATTTCTGCAAAAACTTGTTCTGATGTTTCAAATTCCATACTGCAATCATCATCCCAAAACACCACCACCTGTAGCAATAGTTCTAATGCTTTATCATAGTGAACCTCCCTTAAAGTAATGGGAAAAAGCGTGACCCCACTACCCCATGCGCGCGCGTGTGTGAGAGTGTGTTTATCCAGAAACAGAGTGAGGCTGGGGTGTCCCATTCTGAACTGGAAAAATGGGCTCATACCAAACACAGACACAGCAATACAGCTTTAGGGGGAGCCTGCACTGTTGAAGGTGCCCTCAGTCAGCTGAGAAGACAAAGTCCTTTTTTTTCTCATTTTAGGGTGGAGTAGGTAGCCTAGGTAGTTTCCAATGTTTGTAGTCTGGCTACCAAAAACACTTCAAAAGTGTACCCATTCCACCATTCAGGTGCAGTTTATATTGTAAGCGCTGGGATTTAGTTACATGGAAGAGGAATAATCACACTGAGTCCATGTCCTCATGATGTTTTATATAAATATTTTTGTTCATCATGGTGGTTACAGCTCTGAAGGCTGGTGCCCCATTCCATATTCCACATTGGCAGGAAAGCCCAGAGGTTAGAGCAATGATCTGTGAACAAGACTGGTACATCTAGTACATCAGAGTTCAATTCCTACAACTTTTGTTGTTTTTTTTGGCTAGGGCTCCACGTCCACACCCATCTGTCTGTCCACACACTGCTCCATCCCACACTGCCACCACAACTGCTGACTCCCAAACACTTCTGGCTTGCCCCCCAAGGGTGAGGCCACCGGGGGGGGTCCCCCCTCTCCTCACCCCCAGAGACAGGTGGGTAGCTCAGAGTGAGATCCACTCTGTGGAGCAGACATCTTTTAGTGGAGGCAGAACCTCTGATTTGTCCATATTTTAACCATTCCCACAACTTTAACTTGCTTACTGTATGACCCTGAGCAAGTCACTTAGCCTTCCCAGTGCTCAGGGGTCATCCCCTGTAAACAAGTATTGTGTTCCGTGGGCTTTACCTTGTTACCAAAAAATAAACAAACACCTCAGCACCCTCCCTCACCCACCACAAAAAAGAAAAATAAGAGGATTAGCCTGCTGTTCTGGCCACAGTTCCCTCATCAATGGCTGTGACTGGGATGCTGCTGAGAATATACATGCCCTCCGTTTGTCTGCATACAGTCACCTCACTACCAGTGACTACGTCATGGTTCCCTGTGATGTGCTTGAGATGTCTTGTGCATGGAAAGTACTTTATAAAACCCAATTCTTTCGACAGTTAGACAAGTCTGTAAAGAGGCAGGTGGGTACGTGAACACAGTAAATGGGTAGATGCACCATCAGAAAGGAAATCCATCCTATATTTATACAATTTGGTCTCAACTCACAACGAGACACTTCTCCATCGACCCTTCTGTCTCATTTGTCTCTTTACAATGTGTCACATTTAAAAGGAAAAAAAAAAATGAAATCACTGGTCCATTACTTCTCAGAAACAAAACAAAAAAATGTTCTGTCATTATGAAGTAAACTTGCTGACACCATTACAGAATACCACTGCCCGGGCTTCTAAATATACTGCACCAATTTGTCTTCCAGCAAGGCTCTGCACAGGAGGGCTGGAAAAGGAGAAGGAAGGATGAATGTAGGACTCCTCCCATCAAGTGAGACAACACCATTTCCAAGTCTGTGAAGAAATCCCAGCTCATGTTTGGGAGAATAAAACTGGGGGGAGCTGGAAGAAAAAGATCTGTCCTGCAGAGATGCTAGCCGAGGCTCCATTGTTACTGCAGAAATGATACAGAACAATGCACCTGCCTACAGAGCAGTAACCACAAGAACAAAAAAAATATTTATATAAAACATCACAAGGGCTTGGACGGAGTGTGATTTCTTTTCATTAGCTCTGTCCCTTTTCTTTGTCCCCCTTCTTGCTAAATTTAGCCGCTGCAAAGTATCCCAAAACTGTCCAAACTATAAAAGTGTGTGTCAGTCTGTGTGCACGTGTATGAACACATGTGACACATGGCTATAAACTGGGATAGCCTGCACTGGTATGTGGGTGGTTGTACCTTGAAACATTAGAGTTGTAAAGTGCACTCTGATATCTCAAAGAAACTTTTCCGAAGAAACACAATTTTTAGACAAGTTTAAACTTATTTTGCATCTCCTACCTTTACTAGGAATCAAAGTGGGAACCAGAAGTCCTGAAGGCAGAAGCACTAACCAGTCACTTAAAGAGAAATTCCCCCTAGCTCAGAGGTTAGAAACCTGCTTTTACTTATATGCTTGCTATCCCACAGACCACCACTAGATGGCTATATTGCCTCTGACTGCTGTTCACAGCTTTCACTACTAGATGTCATTGCTCTGTTCAGCCTGCCTTTTGCCCAGTGGTAGCACACTGCAGTACCATGCTAGCAGCTCATGCTACCATGCCAGTGAGTCATACTACTGTGGCATTGACCCGGGTTTGTGAGCGAGCTTGAGATACTGGCAACAGCTGGCCAGAGATCAAGGTGAGCTGTCACTGGCAATGCACCCTTGTTTGGATGGGTTGATGGCACACTTCGATGGAATCAGCGACCCCTGCGGTAGGAACCTGGAAGGTTCAACTTCCAGTCACAGGGAACCCTGTATGTGGATGAGGCCATCAGCAGCTGGCTGTGTGCTCTGCGGAGGAGGTGGGATGATACTACAAGGGACAGGAAATCCCACATGATGTAAAAATGGCGGGTACTGGTACTTTCACATCCTGCACATGTACCCAGCCTGCCACAGAGAGAGAGTGTGTGTGTGTGTGTGCACACGCATGTGCATTTAGTGAAGGACAGCCCTCCCCTGGAGCCCCCCTGCCACTTCAGAGAACCATGGCGATGCAAGCAGATTACAGTCCGACTAGTGGGAGAATGGGAAGAAAGATCACAACAGAAGGTCCCATGAGAGAGAAGTGTCATTCTGTTGAATACTGTAACATGCCTGCCAGCAGCAAGCTATTTTGCAACTGGGGTTCAACAGCTGCAGTCCGCAAACCTTTTGTCCTGGTTACATTATCATCAGTCACTGGCTATGGACTGATCAATCTTTTGAACTGGATATTTTTCTCAGGCACTTTACTTACCAAATCAGTGTATATATTCAGAAAGGGCACAGACTGAGTGAGCACAGAGAGCCTGAATTGAGCAGCTGGTCCACTGCAGAAAGAGCAGCTAGCCCCAAACAATCTAGAAAGGCAAAAGAGCAGTGCGCTCCAGATGCTATTAATATCTGCAAAGCAAAAGTAGTAAAAGAAGAAGAATCAGCATTTATATAGCGCTTTTCATACATCCAAAGCGCTTTACAAGCAATGCTAGACTGGTAGTGAAGTGACTGAATGTGTGGTGGCGGCCATATTGCACATCATCACCCACATACAGCCTGGATAATTGCATAAACCAGTTTATTGGAAGGGGAATGTTGGCCAGGACACCGGGAATGTTCCCTACTCTTTGCAAAGAGTGCCCTGGGTTCTTTTACTTCCACCTGGACACCCACCAGTACAAAACCAGGATGGGCAGAAGGGACCTCGGTTTAACGTCTCATCCGAAGGACGGCACACCCCAGCAGTACAGCACCCCCCAATACTGCACTCGGATGCCAGCAATTTTTAGGTGCAAGTCCAATCCCGATGTGGGATGAGAATCCATGACCTTCTAGTCCAGAGGTGGATGTGCTAACAGCTGAGCCATGCTGACACCTAAAAGAGCACAAACAGGGAGACTGGAGACGGACAGAAGGTTTGCTAATAGCAAAGTAGATTTTTTTTTCCTTTTCAATATGCAGAGTGACAAAGTGAAAAATTACAGTGCACACTCACAGAGATCATTTTAATTGTCACAGCATTCACATTAGTTGATATCAAGCAGTCTCTGCAGTCCAAGAGTCCCAAAATACCAGGTTTTGCAGGGTAGCCCAATATTTCAAAAGTCCTAGATTAGATATCCAAAGTTATTGGCTCAAGAAAGGGTGTCCAGCTACCACCCATGCCCCAGCGCTTCGCTCCACCAGAGCTTTCTCAAGGTGGGCGACACACTGTCATTTTTCACTTTGTTACTTTCTATACATTTAGAAAGAATGCCCTCCATCCATTTCGTCTTGGGCCTTATTGCTTAATCATACAAGAAGTCATGCTTGATCAGCTTAGAATGTCAGTAGGTTTTCCACTGGATAATAGGGAATAACTGACTGGTTCAGTGTTTCTTTTCAGCTGTCATGACTCATAGTAACATACTAGTATGGCTGTCCCTCCTGCTACATAGCAGTGACTATACCCAGTTTGAGTATGGACAGAATGCTGTCCTTATTCGTGCCAGGAAACGCTGAATGCCGTCCTCCCCAAGAACCCCGATGTACACAATAGTAATGTACACTCCAACGGTCCCTTTTCCTATTCGTTGTTCCCCTGCACTGCCACCTGTTGTCATCCAGGGGGTCGTAGAGCAGTGGGATGCAAGCCCCCTCCACCTGGGAAGTGTCCGATGGGACGTTCGATCTCCATCCTCCCAGCCAGCCTTCTGACGGCCCTTACTCATTCCCAAACCCAGGTCATCAGCATTGCAAGTGCCAGCCCCTCCCTCTATGCCAGTGGGCCAGCCCTTCCCTCTAAGCCTTCTAGTCTCGTGCCAAAAGATACAAAAACTCCAACACCTCCTCATAGCCCTTTCCCTCCAGAGCCTCTATTCAGCACCTGCTTTCTTAAATGCAGTCATCTGCCCCACCCCCCATCCATTAATCACGCTGTCTTAGCCATGGCCTAAAATAAGTTACAGGGACACTGTCTTTCGGGGCTGAAAAATGTGATAGTGTGACTGAAAAAACTGAAGACAGCTAAATGCTAAAAACTGACACTGCAGCTGCTAATAAACAAAAAAACGAAAAAAAAAAAAAAAAACAGAAGACCAGCAAAAAGTGCGTCTTCAGCATTGCCCTACTGAGAACAAAACTTGTCTGGTCTATTTGGTTTCTGAGCAACTAGCACTTCTGCTTGAAGACGCAGGAATTTCCAACCACAAACCCATAAAACCAACCTTGAGAACAGAAGCTGCCAGGCACCTGCCACACTTGTCGTGGGACTAGTCAGGAAGGAAGTGCAGTAACGCGCCATGGAAAGCTCCCGGTCATGGCCAGAAAAGGCTCACAGCAAACAGGACTCAAATACTTTCCACAGTTCACATGTCCACTGTTGCACAAGAGCCAGAAATTACATGTACCCTTGCCAAAAATACCAGCATGTCAGTGCACTGTGCCCAACATAACCGCATGATATTCTGATCCCTGTATGATGACAAGCACTGGAAGTCTATGCTGCATACTGAAGAATGAAACATGATATCAAGCTGTGCGGAGGATGGGAAAGCAATACAAAGGCAGGGAACACACCATGACTATGCCCGCCCCAAGATAGCCACACTGGCCATCAATCAATAAACATCTAAAAATAAAGATATTTTAAACTGTGTATTGTGTTTAATTTCCTGTTAGTCTTTCCAGTCTGCAGCATTGGCAACTTTCTCAGATTTAAACTGGCCAAAGAGGTGATTCATCTGGAGTCTGGCCTCCATTTTAGTAGTCATCTAGAGTACCACCTGCTATTGCTCTGACTGGATGCCGGAGTTAACATCCTATTAAAGCCTCACCTTCTCCTTCTCCTCCTCCTTCATTTTCTTTCTCTCCTATCACTCCTGCCATTTCCCTGAAGGCCCTGCTTTCCCTTAAAGGAGTAGTCCACCCAGAATTTGCAAAAAACATATGTTATGCAGAGCGTTTTAATATGTATGTTAAGTCCTAGTGTGTCCTTCCCTCTGTCTGCTATTAGGAGTTTTTCCTAAATTAGCCTGCTAGCTGTATGGTAGTTTTATGACCCCTGGGGATCACCATCACAAACAGGTTTATTGGCTTTCTTTCTCCTACGATGCACCCTGTCTCATGTGACACTGATGTAGCCATGCCCTTAGAATTTAGCACGTGCACTGCTTTAAAATCAGTTTACAATCAGTTCACAACACCAGGTAACTGTTCTTATCCAGGGAGCACAAATGGCAACAGTTAGTTTAGCAGATACCTGAGAGCAAGCTAACTGGCGTTTCTGTAAGACAACAGCTACTAAATAGCTCTAATTCACTATTTTTGGTTTCTATGTGCATCAGGTCTAGCTAGCAGGAGTGTTTTAATTTTAAAACTTTTAATTTTATCAAACTATACACAACCATAAAAGCACAGAAACTGCCCAGATCATCAATGCTACATATAATTAATAAAGACTCTAGCTGTTTTCTTACAGAAACCCCACTCAGTTAGATGTCAAGTATTTGCTAAACTGTAAATGTAGGTATCAGCATTCTATTAGCAGTTAGTGCTGATTTTGCTCTGTGACAAGATTTTCATATTTATTTATTTATTTTTACAAATGAAGTTTACGGTATAAAGATGCAGCCTAGAAACTGCAAAATATTTTGAAATCAGCTTTTCTCCTGCAGGTACGGCATGAAAGCAACAGGATGACAGTGACTATTCCAGCTACACATTTGATTCCATTTTACAATGTTTCACTGCACTACACATTTAGTGTATCACACTTTTTCAAATAATAAAACAAATATTCTCCAAACTAAATAACTCACATATACATATTTTTATACTTTATTAAAAAGACACTTCACATTTGTAACCCAAAAATAAATAAATAAATAAATAAATGAAAGTGCTGTCACAGAGCAAAATCAGCCCTAACTCCCAATTCCTTCCAGTAGAATGATGGTACCTACATTTATGGTTTGGCAAATACTTGAGAGCTGAGTAGGTGTTCTGTAAGAAAACAGCTACAGTCTTTACTAATTATAGCATTGATGATCTGGGGCAATTTCTGTGCTTTTTATTGTTGTGTGTAGTTTGGTGAAATAACATTTTAAAATGAAAACACTTACTACTGCTAGCTAGACCTGACACACCGAAAACACAAATAATGAATTAGTGCTATTTAGCAGCTGTTTTTTTTTTTACAGAATCCTCAGTTAGCTTGCTCTCAGGTATTTGCTAAACTGTATTTGTTGCCATTTGTGTTCCCTGGATAAGAACAGTTACCTGGTGTTGTGAACTGATTTTAAACCGATTTTAAAGCAGTGCACATGCTAAATCTAAGGGCATGGCTAGATCAGTGTAACATGAGACAGGGTGCATTATAGGAGAAAGCAAGCCAATAAACCTATTTGTGATGGAGATCCCCAGGGGTCATAAAACTACCATACAGCTAGCAGGCTAATTTAGGAAAAACTAACAGCAGACAGAGGGAAGGGCACTCTAGGACTTAACATACATATATCAAAACACTCTGCATAACATATGTTTCTTGCAAATTCTGGATGGACTACTCCTTTAATTCACTAAAGGGATGTAGTCCTGATGGTTTTGACCCTAAGGTCCTCCTTCACTCGGTACCAGCTACTGCTCTTCCCATTACCTTCTAAATCTCTCCTCCTCTGCTACTGTTCCTGACATTTGGAAACAGGCTACTGTCAATACCTATTCACAAAGGTGGTGATCCCACTTCTCCTGGTAACTACCTTCTTACCTTGACTAAACTACAGGAACATGTTGTTCTATTCCAGCTTACTTCCTTACTTGCCAACTCCTCCTTTTTCACTCCCTTCCAGTCTGGTTTTAGGAAATCCCACTCCACTTCTACCTCTTCTTTCGGCTCACTGATTCCATACTTACAGGTATGGATCAAGGACTGATGACTTCTGCCATTTTTGTTGATCTTGCTAAAGCTCGACACTGTGGTGCATCCCCTCCTACTGTACAAACTTAAAGCTACAGGCCTGACTCTTCAGTCAGTTGTTTTTGTTCCTATCTTACAGGCAGGTCTCAAGCTATACGGATAGGAAAATCCATTTCACCTTCACTTCCCATTAGCTCAGGTGTCCCTCAAGGGTCTGTCCTGGGTCCTATTCTCTTTTCAATATTCCTAAATGACCTACCCTCTGTTTGTTCCTCTGCATCCATTCATATGTATGCTGATGACAGTTCTTTTTGCATCTGGCTCCTCTCCCCATGACCTCTCCTCCCGACTACAGTTGGACTTTGACAACATTCGGCACTGGTTCAAGGTTAACCAACCATCTCTTAATGCCAAAAATACAGCCTCGATGACTTTTGGCACTCATCAGAGGCATGCCAAACTTTCTTCTCCACTATTTAATACCCTTGATGGTGCTAAAATTGAAGACGTCTCCTCCTTTAAGTACCTCGGGGTCTGCCTTGACCAACATCTTGATTTCTCTGTGCACACTGATGCAGTTCACCATAAGCTTCACCCTAAGCTTTGTGCTTTGTACAGGAACAAACGAGTGTTCCGCTCTCTGCCCGCCGAGAAATTGTACTAAAAATGGTCCTTCCAGACTTTGACTGTGGTGACAGTTTACCTAGAGTAGTGCCCCTAAAATCTCCTTTGCCAGACTGGACGCCCTCTTTCATTCCTTCTGCTGCTTTGTTTTAGATTGGCCCTCTCATACTCACCACTGCTCTCTTTACTCAGTTCTTTCTCTCCCCCCTCTTGATGTTAGGCGCCTTTCCCATTGTGTCTTTTTTGTCCAAATTCTGGTTTGGAACCCTTCCCTCCTATCTTAAAATCCTCGTTTCCCCCTCCTCCCTCTTCCACCTACTCCCTTCGTAACTCTCCTCTCCTTTTTCTCAATATCCCTTCTAGAAAATCTATTTTTGACCAATCTGTTTTTTTCTTACTGCTTTCCAAAACTTTGGTCCTCTCTTCCCCTTTCTATGCATTCTGCCTCTTCTCCTTCCTCCCTAAAGTCTCCTCTCTGACTTTTCTCATCCTTCCTGAAACTCCCTTTGACTCTCCTTCTTCTTCTCTGTTCTCCAGTCTTGCCCTTTTCTTGCTGTTCCTATTTTGTTTTCTTTCTGTATATATTGAGCGTGTTTTAATTTTTCTAGTTGCCTTCATTTACTATTTTGCCTTGATATTTATGATTCTGCTTGTATTTTTTTGTATTTTGTATTTTACCTTGTTATTTTATTGTTTGCCATCTCCTTCTCTCCTCCCCCAGGACTCATCCAGAAACGAGCTGTTGTCAGCTCAGTATGTACTTCCTGGTTAAACTTTTCAATAAATAAATGGCTCTACGAAGCTGGCTCGACAAAAATATGTCAACCCGACATTACAGCATTCTCCAAGGGCTCCTCTTAGTATAACCTGCCTACCCCAAGGAGCTCAAGTCAGCCGCAAGGTCACCACTGCCCCGATCAGGCACCCCTGCTAATGACTGCATTCTCCCGGGGCTCCTCTTCACATAACCTGCCCGTCCCCAGGAGTTCAAGTCGGCCGCAAGATACAACTGAGAAGCTGCTCCATTTGAAAAACCTGATTCGGAGCTACTCGCCTTTTAAATTTTGGCTCTCTTTTTAGGCAGCTTAGCCTCTACTTTTTCCCCTCTTATCTACTGGCAGTGCAGCTAAAATAAGTATATTATTTTATCTAGTCCCTACTTGGCCAATTTGTTCACACTAATTCCTAATTATCTTATTCTAATCTCTCACCATAAAGAGACAATTTGTTCACACTAGTTCCCAATCTTTTTTCTAATCTCTTTTTGTAAAGTGCCTCCCTCTCCAAAACAAAATCCCTTCTTTCCCCACTTCTGCTTCTTGTTCTTACCCTGCCTATTCCTCCTGCTCTCCTACCACTCATCACAAGCATAGTGTTCACCCCTCCCCCCAACCCCTACTTTTATCTTGGCAATCACTTCCTCACCCCCTCTTGAAATCTGGTCCTATTTTCCTCATCTCCAGTCTTCATCTGTATTCTCTGTGCCTAGCTGCTATGCCTTTCTTCGCCTACTAATCTACTCATTCTCTCCCTCCTGTTCCCCATCACCTCATAAACCCTCGCCTCTTCACAAATGCCCTAAGCTTCACTACCTCATTATATCACTCCTGCTACTGACGTCAGGCAATATCCACCCTAACCCTGGGCCTGCCACCCTGAATGCCTCAGTTGACTCCTTGTCCTCAAATGTGCCCAACTCTTGTGCCACCTCTGCCCTCACAAATGGTCTGAAAACCATTCATTTGAACATTTGTAGCCCTTTACCTAAAAATCTAAAAATCGACCTTCTGCAAACATTGGTGGTATCACTCTCTCCCGACATTCTAATCGTCACCGAAACATGGCTGAGTGACAAGATTCCCGATCATTCCATCTCTATCCCTGGCTACTCCATCTCCAGGCAAGATAGGGCCGGCAGGGGCAGTAGAGTGGCAATATATGCTCTGACCTCACTACAATATACCACCGTACTATCTTCCTCCCTCCCTGCATCTTATGAAGTACTAGCCATTCGCATTTCCTTGCCCTTCACCATCCCGGTTTCATAGGTGGTATCTACTGCCATCCCAGCATCCAGTCCTCAGTAGCAACTGAACTTATTACCTTCATGACATCCCTCACTCACTCAGGCGAATTATACATCTTGGGCGATTTCAATTTAAACTGGTTGTCTCCCTCTACTACCAAAGCACGTAACGATGCTGCAGCCCAGAAACTTACTCAACTCATTCTGGAACCCACTTGCCTTAACCATAAGACAAGTAGTCACTCCCCGCTGGACTGGGCACTTGCCTCTCACCCTCATAGAGTCATTAAGTCGGATATTTTACCTGATGCCCTCAGTGACCATCACCCCATCTTCCTGGTTAGGAGGGTCCACGGGTCCAAACCTCCTCATAAAATCTTACAACTCCGCTCCTTCAAACCCCTAAACCTTGACCCTCTCCTTTATGACCTCAGTCATGCCGACTGGTCACTCCTAGCCTCTGTCCCCACTGTTGACCATGCCCTTGCCTATTTTAAAGGAAAATTCATTACAACATGGAACACATTCGCCCTTTTCAAACAGACCAGAGTACAAGGAAACCACCTTCTCAGGATTACCTGAGCTGCTGGCCTCCCACAAGGCAAGGGACAAAGCATGGAAGAAACAAAAAGCATCACAGCTCCCTTCCGATTATGCTTTGTAGCGAATGTTTCATAACTCATGCACAAAAGCAACAAGATTAGCCAAGTCCGAATATTTTAAGTAAGCATTCTTTACAAATATTAATGCTCCCTCTAAATTTTGGAAAGTGGTCCATGCCCTCTTCTCCCCTCCCTCCCATGCTCTATCCCCTGTGCTCAATATAAATAACTCCCTTGTGTCTGACCCATGCTTAGTGGCCGAGGAATTCATCTTCCGTCTACACCTCATGCTCTACGATCCTTCTAAACTCCCTCCCCACTTCCCTACCCTTTTGCTCATCCTCCTCTGGCAACTATCCTCCTCCCATACTCCCATCCCTTCTTCTCAATGATCACCCCCAACAACGCCCTTAATGGTCTCCTTTCCCTCAACCCATCTAAAGGGTTCTCACCTGACTACCTTGATCCTAAGCTCCTCTTCCTCTCTGCCCCCGTTATTGCTCACTCTCTCACCATAATTCTAAACCTCTCTTTTACGTCTCCATCCATTCCCTTGTCTTGGAAACATGTAGTGGTTCACTCTCTTCCCAAGGGTGGCGATCCTACTGCACCTGCAAACTATAATCCCATCTCCCTCCTTCCTACCCTTGCTAAACTTCAAGAACACCTGGCTTTCTCCCAGCTTACATCCTTTCTTTCCTACTCCTCCTTTTTCATCCCGTTCCAGTCTGGTTTTCAGAAAAACCATTCCACCACAACCTCCTTACTCAGGTTCACTGACTCCATCCTTACTGGGATGGATAATGGCCTGATCGCCTCAACCATCTTTGTCGACCTCGCAAAGGCTTTTAACACTGTCTCCCACACTCTTCTTCTTGACTCCCTTTCTGCAGCCGGTCTGTCTATGCCAGCCACAAATTGGTTCAGGGCACACCTCACTGGCAGGACCCAATCTGTCAGAGTCTCTGATTCCATCTCCCCTCCCTTCCCTATCAGCACAGGAGTCCCACAGGGCTAGTACTTGATCCCTTGCTTTTCTCCATCTTCCTAAATTACCTTCTATCAGTCTGCTCCCTTTCCTCCTCCATCCACATGTATGCTGACGATACTGTCTTGCACACCTCCGGCAAATGTCCCTCTGATGTAGCAACCAGCTTACAGCACAATTTCGACCAGGTTCAGCTCTGGTTTGCCTCCCATCAGCTCTTCCTAAACACCAAAAAGACAGTCTCCATGACCTTTGGCACTAGGCAGACACTCTCCCAGCTCCCAGGCCTACCCTCTTTCCACAGCCTGGATGGGACAACCCTCGAGGACACCTCATCATTCAAATACATTGGGGTTTGGCTGGACCCACACCTCAACTTCTCTGGACACATTGACGCCATCTTGAAAAAAAACTGCACCCCAAGCTTGGTGCCTTGTACAGGAGCCATAGTTGTATTCCTCCTACGGCCAGGCGTGAACTTGTCCAAAAGATGATACTCCCCATTTTTGACTTTTGTGATGTAGTCTATGGTGCCACTCCCAATTCCTCCCTGACCAGATTGGAGACACTCTTTAACTCCTTCTGTCGTTTTGCTTTTGGCGCTCCCTCTCGTACTCACCACTGCAATCTCTATCATGCTCTGTCCTTTCCTCCGCTGGCAAACAGGCGCCTCTCCCACAATGCAAAACTGTCCTCTAAATACTGGCTTGGTGAACTCCCTACTTACCTCACTTCATCCCTCTCTACCCCTCCCCAGCCCTCCCACTCCCTCATATCGCATGACACGTGCACTTTAGTGGTCCCCTGCCACTCTGCCCTCATTGGTCAGTCTGGATTTGCCTACTGCGTCCCTAAAATATGGAACTCCCTCCCCCCTCAAATGTGTCACTCCTCCTCTTCTCACTCTCTTAGTACTGCCCTACACAACTATCTTTCCTCTAGCTGTTACTGTTATAATTCTCCTTAACTCCCTTCCTTTACCCAGTTCCTGTAAATTCCCCACCATATCTTCAACCACTCCCTTACTGTTACTACCCTATCCACCTCTCTTTTCCTTATTTACTGTCCCACCTCCTAAGAATGCCTTCTGCCTCATACCTTCTATCTGCCACCCTCACTTCCTCCCTCCCCTCAAACTAGTCAGCTCCCAATCCCCTAGATGGACCACTCCCCCTCTCTCTTCTAACTTACCAGCTCCCAGTCCCCTACAGGGTTCTCATCGTCCTGAAGTGGAATAGGCTTTGGCGCCCCCCAAATCCTCCTCCACCACCTTAATACACCACAGTATAGCACTTAGTTTCCCCCTGTCCACCTTCCACCCTTCCCTTACACTTAACTGAGAGCCTCTAAACCTAGCAGCACTTGGAACTATATTCTTCTCTATTGTACAGTTGCATTATTGTCTGTCTGTTCCTCTTGCCTTCCAGTTCTGTTTAGTCTTAGCCACTGCACTTTATTTTATTAACGGTAATGTCTGTTATCCATGCCCCCTAGTTTCCGTTCCCCTTGCACTTCAAATGTATAACTATGCTGTCCACCTGGTTACTATCTGTATACCTACTGTATCCAATGTTTACTGTAAAACTGTATAAATATCTGTTTTTACATCCTCATGGTACCCCCCTTCCCCAGGTCACACCGGGAGATGAGCAACTTGTTCAGTGTGCTTTCCTGGTGAAACATTTCAATAAATAAATAAATAAAATAAAAACAGCGATGGCAACTGTACTGTCCAGAAAATAAGAGTGTTGTGAGGGGGTGGGCGCTCTTCCCCCCAACCCCCACATTCTAAAATCACTAACTCTGAGTCGCAGTTGTTTTGGAGAGGGGGTGCAGCTCCTGGAGAAGCCATGCCATGGTCCTGCATGACCACTACAGTGATCTACCAATGTTGTCGCTGTAATGGTCTTAGGCAAAAACGTTTCACTGTCGGAATGGCAGACCTAAATAAATAAAGCACCTGCAGATGTTTCAGGTTACATTTCCCATTTCTGCCCCAGCCAATTTTTCTCTCTTCCACAGACTGCCACCAATCCTGGAGTATAGGCATGGGCTACCTCCACATGCCAGTGTCTCTCCACAGACTACCATCAGGGACTGCTGGCACCAGGAATGTCACGATATAACATGTTGACAGTATGATAACTATGACACGTAACACCACTATTATCGTGAATACCGCGGTATTATGGAAGCACAGTAGTCATTCTTAAACAAAAAACGTCTCCTCAAACTCTTGTGTCAGAGTTGGTGCAGAAGGGACACTTGCTCATTAAAATACAACCAGATATTTGTTGAAAGACCTAAAAACTGGTATACTGTGAACCATAGTTATCACGGTATCAGAAATCAGCCATGGTATCAACACTGTGCCTTCCTGTTCTGCAGCCTACAGTGAAACCTTGATACCATGACATCCCTAGCTGGTACACAGGAGTGAGCTACAGGACACAACCAGCCTGCATCCACCCCAGGGCCTCTGAAGCCAGAATGACTTCACAACCCAGAACTTCCTGGTGACAGCTGCTCTTACTGTAGTAACACAGTACTGTGGTGTCAGAAGGGCCTTTGGATCCATACTGCCTGCCCTTCCTCTGCATATATTTTCATATACCATGCGGAAGACCAGGATTCCCAGTTCAAGTCAGACTCCCTCCATTTGACCAGTGATGTTGCAGAAACAGTACTCAAGACTCTGGGGAGGGGAACATTGCTTTCACAGCTATAGTGCCCCTATTGCAACTGGCTTGGTGTCAATGTCGTGGGTGATGACACAGCATTGGCCAAGTCCTGCTGACAGGACAGAGCACTAACAGGACAGAGTGGCTACTTCAAGAGGTGGAAGGGGCTTAGGGATGAAAAGGAAAAATCTGCCTACCTGGGCCTCTTGACAGATGCCACACACCACACATTCGTATGGCACTATGCCCCCACCCCACCCCCAACGCCACAGGCTGCCGGTGACTTGAAACCTGCTTTCTCCCCTTGTGGGAGAAAGGAGCACACTAATGAGACAGATTGGACCTCTGGCAGTGGGGGTCCTGGAGTGTCCAGAAGAGGTGGATTCTGAGGCCAGCAAAGCAAGGCCAGCAGGTGGGTCCAAAGGAGTAAGGTACAAGGGGCATAAAAAAAATATAAAAATAATTATACAATGTCAGCATGACAGAAAAGTGCTCCAGGGAAGAAAAGGAGGCTCAGTAAATCCATGGAGGGGTCCCTTGCCAAGAGGGAAAGTGTTGGGTTGGGTAAGAACACTATAAAATGACTCAGAGGAGGGTTTTTTTCCGGTGGGATGCTCCCCAAGCCAGAACGAATGGATTTCTTCAGGAACCACCTCTTCCCCTCGTATCGATCCAGTTTCAGGTGGTGGTAGAGGTGGGATAGATATCCAGGGAGTGTCGGAAGAGGCTGGCAGTGGTTGATAGGAGTCGAGCTGCTTTCTCTCAAGTTGCAGAAGGGCAGGTGACTGACTGCTCCAAGATGCAGCCACGAATTGAAGAAACAATAAATTACAACCTCAGGCCACGTGATAACAGAAGGGCCTTTGGATCCATACTGCCTGCCCTTCCTCTGCATATATTTTCATATACCATGCAGAAGACCAGGATTCCCAGTTCAAGTCAGACTCCCTCCATTTGACCAGTGATGTTGCAGAAACAGTACTCAATAAATTACAACCTCAGGCCACGTGATGACCAAGTGGTAGACAGGCTATGGTTTCTTTCCTGCAGCTCAAGTCCAGAAGTGGATTCAGTTTGAAGCTACGGTGATCAGACGACTGGCTGGAAAATGCATCATCACTGGCCGCGCATCCTAGCCATAGGGAGGGTAAATGTGACACACTCTGCAACCACCACAACACCTGCTGCTGGGCCAGGGAGTTTGCTCTCTTAGCAGGTGCACGCTGCACAGAAAGATAGACTTTGTCAGCAGATAAGGACCACTCGGCCCACTTAGTCTGCCCATTTTCCCCTATCTACTGTATCACTGCAGACGATACTTGATTTCTAGTTCTTTTTCTCTCTTCTCCTTCCTCACCACTAAGATTCTCATTCATATCCCAAGCTTTCTTGAACCACTTCCACTGTTTTCATCCCAACTTCCTCAGCTGACAAACTGTTCCAAGAATCCACCACTCTTTCTGTGAAGAAGAAATTTCTTACATCTCTCCCGGATTTACCCCCCTCCAACTTCACGTCACGTTGTCCCTTTGTTCTTGAGCACATTTTTTTTCCAAAAATGCTCCAATCATGTACCTTATTTACTCCCTTTAGGTATTTATAGGTCTCTATCATATCCCGCTCTCTCTCCTCTCTTTCAGAGTGTACATATTGAGTTCCCTCAGTCTCTCTTCACATGTTGTCTCTCTCCACTTTTGGCTGTATATCTAATGTTTAGTCATCTTTGTGTTTTTAGACTGTAACCATTGTTGACCTTTGTATGTATGGTACCCTACATCCTTTGACGTGGAACCTTTGTAAATGAGCAGTTTCTGCTCAAAGGTATTTGTAACCCTAGAGTTTAATAAATAAATAAATATGTATTCTGATGCAGACCCGGTACCATTTTAGCTGCCCTCCTCTGAACCGTCTCCACTCTAGCTACATCCTTTCGAAGATGTAGTCTCCAGAACTGTAGACAGTATTCCAGATGAGGTCTCACCAGTGACCTATACAGAGGTAATACCACCTCCCTCCTGCTGGTGATCCTTCTCTCTATGCAACCCAGCATCCCACTAGCCGTCCCTACCGCCTTATCACACTGCCTGATTACCTTTGTGTCATTCGAGATGATTACACCTAGGTCTCTCTCCTGCTACAAGTGCACAAAGCTAACAGTAGCTGTGTGCAGAGCTGTCATGATACTGCTATAAGATGCATCACAATAATTCCCAAAGATGATAATTTATCATAGAAACAAAAAAAAACCCTGTGATTATCATGCAGCACAATATACCACGATATACTGTGATAAACCACCTTAACTTGTTGCTTCGTCAGCGTGCCCCTCTCCAAATGCAGCCATGACTACAGATTCTTCTTCCTCCAATCAGACATTTACTATTTTTCCTAAAATTAAAAATGCTTCAGGGTATCGTGATAAACAAACAATGCAGCATGATTTTTTTTTTTTTTTTATTTACACAAATATTGTGATACTAAAAATTTAACATTGTGACATCGCTAGCTGTGTGTGCCACCACAGGGAAGGCAACGGAGAGAAAATGAAAAAAGCCTGCATTCATGAGCCATCTATATAACAGCCATCAACACTCTCGGGCCCACTCCGCAGTGATGACCACTGGCGACGGTGGTGGGGTGAGCAGCCGATGGGGCTAGAAGGTTGCCAGAATGAAGATCCGAATGGAGGCAGAGGGCCAAACAGCCATATGAAAAAAAACATTTACAAATAAAATTGACAGTACTGAGTTACTTATAAAGTTTTGCAGGCATGCTGGTTTGGAATGTTCATACCTTTGTACTTCTGCAAAAGTTCAATAAACTTCTAAAAGATACAAACAGTGAGACAAATGCTACACCAACGAATGATGCAAGTGCCTGGCAAGGCTCAGTGTGGTTGCACAGTTACTGAATCTGACCCCTGAAGCCTGTTGTGACTATAGTACGTTTCACTACGCGGTCCCCTCCCCACATCACCTGCTCCTCCCCCAGCCAAAGGCATTTGTTATACAATCAGGTTCAAACAAGGTAAAGAGTGTGTGTCCTAGCAGCACTTGGCAACCACAGCCCCTGCAGACTTAACATTAACCTGCTCTCTCCCTCTCTTCCTGCCCGTCCTCTGTGGGGGGTGGTGGTGGCGGGCACTAAAAAGAATGGGAACAGCAAGGCAGTTTCACAGTCAGTTACAGTTGTAACAAAACAGGTAAGCTGGTCGGACTGGTGTTGAATGTGGAAGCAGCAGCAGGTTACCGAAAGCATCTGCTATTCAGCCTGTGCAAGCTGGAATTTTCCAGAACAGAGGCTGCTGACTCACTGCTGTTTTTATGGGCTGTCTCTAGCAGTTCACACTCAGAGATTGGGGGGGGTACTTACACATCAATCTTCCATGTTATTATACAGCTGTCTGCCATGACTGATTATCAGTCTGTGGAGTCAGTGTGGGATAGAAAGGAGGAAGAGGATTTTGTTCAATCTACAGATACCTTTTGGGGCTAGTGGTGTAGAGACTGTGGGTGTCAGCAGGGCTGAAAGGAGGAGGCCTGATGAGAACACATTCCGCTGAAAAACTGTCACTTGAATGCCACACTTGCCAGTGCATTCGAGAGCACTAGATGACAGGAAGGATGCATACGTAGCACACTAGCATACTGACCCACGAGCATGCCTCTGTGTCCTAGTGGGAGGTACTTCAGGAGAGAACATGGAAAATTAACCCTGACACAAATACTCCCCTCCCCTTCCCTCCATTTCTGGTTGAAGTACCCAGAATCCTAGCCCTTACTCCTCTTCCTAAGATTCTGGCCAGGTGCATCTAGGATGCTGAAAGGCTGGTCCTAAAGAAGGCCCAATCTGATCAGGAACCCAATGCCCTACCAAGGCAGGACTACACCCTAGGGTTTTGGTGGGGTCGAGCAGGAGCATCATGTGCCAAAGTGGACTCTATCCAGAGGAGGTGTTTTGTGGCATGACGGAGGTTTGGCTGACAGATGAGTAAGGTGGCAAGAAAATACTGGGGGCAAAAAACTCTATACAGGCCTTTAGTTGGAGTGCTTGGTAGTTCATTGCTGAGAACACTCTGCTACTAGAGTACAGGTATACGAGTTTGAATCTCAGCATGATAGTCAGTCAAGGGAATTTGTTTCTTGAGAAACAGGTTCTCCCTCAAGCAGTGGGGGGGAGGGGGGGTGAACAGAAACAATGAAGTAAGCATCATTTACCCAGAGGATGCTCAGACTGGCTTGGTGCAAGTAGGAAACTTCAGGTAGGGACATCCACACTATCTCTAGTGGACAGTTATGAGAAGGGGTGTTCAAGAAACTAAAGAGAGAGAGGAAAGAGCAAGTATACAAAACAACAGTTAAAGGGCCACAAATAAGACATGATGGGAGTGGTGCAGTGCAGTGGCTGTGGAGCAGCAATCTTTCGGAAGACGTTCTGGAGGATGTGGTGTTGTCCCATCTTCAGGCATCTTTCTGGGCCGAGGGAGGAGGTTGCTCCTCTCCAGGCTGAGTTGGCCAGGATTCAGGGGACCTCAGAAGTTGCCAAGAAAGAGGAGTGGTTGGACCACAGTGGGTTCAGGGAGGGTGAGGGGGGTGGAACAGAGGCGCATCCCTCCAGTTGTACCTCTCCATATTTCATATGCCATTCTGGCAGAGTGTAGTTCCTCTATGGAGGCATCTGCAGTGGAGACTAAGGAGGATGCTGGGAACCTCCACAAGGGAGACCCACAGGAGGGTGGCATGGGACCCCACAGGGGAAGGAAATAACTCCTGGTAGGGGACTCCACTGTTAGGAGGGTAGAACTGGGGGAGGGAGGGGAGAGGGAGGTAAGGTGCCTGCCCGGTGCCATGGCTTGGAGGGACATGGAGCGAATCCTCAGGATCGCAGGAGCAGCTGCATGGGGGAGGGAGCTGGATGTCATTGTCCATCTAGGGACAAATGACCTGTCTGGGAAAGGGATCAGAGTAGTGCAGGAGGAATTTGTGAGTTGGGGAGGGGCCTTAGAAAAGTAGCACACACAGTAACCTTCTCGGAGGTGCTGCCTGTCTATGGTATGGGTGAGGCTAGGGTGCTCCGCAACATGGGATTCAATCAGTGGTTGAAAAACTGGTGCAGAGCTCAGGGTTTTGGCTTTACTGGGGAATGGGGGTCCACCTGGAGGGATGCAAGCCTATACTGACGCGATGGTCTGCATCTGTCCAGGAGGGGAACCAGGATCCTAGGTGATAGGTTTAAATGCTTCATTGGCAAGCATTTAAACTAGGCAAGGGGACTGAAAAGGAGAAGGGAAATCCTAGCCCCCCACAAAAATCAGGGTAGTTAGTGAGGTAAACGCCAAGATAGAGAAGTCGATAGGAAGAAAGGCTGGGGTAAATGGAGAAAAAGACAGTAAAGACAGGGATGGGGCAAAAAGGGGTAAGGCCATCAAAAAATGGAGGGTAATGAGTACCAATGCCCGTAGTTTAGGTACCAAGCTCCCTGAACTGGTGGCCTTTATGGAAAAGGGATGCCTGGATATCGTGGCAGTCACAGAAACATGGTACACAGAGAACCATGACTAGGGTGTCATCATATCAGTGTACACAATCTACAGGAGAGACAGCGAGGGTAGAAGAGGAGGAGGAGGAGGAGTAGCTCTCTATGTAAGGGAAGGGATCAAAGCAATGGAACTAAAGGGCAAACAGGGAGGAGAGGAGGCACTGTGGGTCACCCTGGAGACTGCAAATGACACCACTATCCGCACAGGGGTTGTATAGAGACCCCCGTCTCAGGGGGAAGAAATGGACAACGATATGATAAAAGGCATCCTTAGGATGGCAGAGAAAGGGGAGATATTGCTGATGGGGGACCTGAATATGCCAGATGTTAACTGGAGCACCTTTGCTGCAGCCACATTCAAGAGCAGGCCCATCCTCGATGCCCTACAGGGGGCATGCCTCAGACAGCTAGTGTTGGAACTCACTCGGTAGGGAGCAATCTTAGACCTGGTACTCTCAAATGGGGACAGAGAAAGGATCTCAGATCTAGAAGTGGGTAGCCATCTGGGAACAAGTGACCACCAAACAGTGTGGTTCATGATAAACTCAGCTGTAGAGTCAAGCCATACAAAAGTGAAGGTAGTGGACTTCAGGAAGGCTGATTTTGTCAAAATGAGAGAGTGCCTCAGAAAAGTACTAGCAAATAGGCAAGGAGGAGGGGTGGAGAAACAATGGGGAAACATCAAAACTGCCATCACAGAGGCAACAAGCCTTGGTGTGAAGAAAATAAATCAAAACCAAAGAAAAAACCACTGTGGTTCTCAAAAGAGGTGGCAGGGAAGGTTAGGGAGAAAAAGATAGCATTCAGGAAGTATAAGGAAACACAGAAGGAGCAGGACAGAGAAATGTACCAGTTAAAGCAGAAGGAAGCGGGGAAGGCAGTCAGAATAGCAAAGGCCCAAACCGAGGAAAAGATAACCAACTCGGTTAAGAAGGGGGATAAACCCTTTTATAGGTATATTAGGGAGTGAAGAAAGACAAAGGGAGGGATACTGAGGCTGAATGAAGAGAAAGGTGGGTAGGCAGAGAGGGACAGTGAAAAAGCAGGGATACTGAATGTATACTTCTGCTCAGTATTCACAAAGGAAGAGGAGGGGGAGGGGGAGGTACCTAATCCAGTCAATAGAAGCACTCTGGATAGGGGGATCGATATCAGTCCTTTCAGAGAAGAAAGGGTTCTGAAAGAACCCCTAAAACTGAAGGTGGATAAAGCAATGGGGCCTGATGGGTAATTTCCTCAGTATTCTAAAAGAACTAAGGGGAGAACAAGTAACACCATTGACTACCCTTTTTAACAAATCATGGAAGGATGGTGTGGTACCCGAGGACTGGAGGAGGGTGGCTGTGATTCCCCTTCACAAAAGTGGGAGCAAGACAGGCAGAAAACTACAGACCTTCAGTTTGACCTCAGTGGTAGGGAAAATGATGTAATCACTTCTGAAGAAAAGAACTGTTGGGTCCTGTGCCCCACTGGCCTCTAGGTACTCAAGGTAGCATGGATGTACAGTAGGAAGGACATGTCAGATGAAGCTAATCAATTTCTTTGACTGGGTGACCAAAGTAGTATACCAGGGAGGGGCTGTGGACATGGCCTGCCTAGACTTTAGCAAAGCATTTGACACAGTCCTGCACAAAATATTAATAAATCAATTAGCCAGCCTGGGAGTGGGTCCCAGGGTGGCAGCCTGGGTAAAACATTGGCTGGACAACAGGACGCAGAGCGTAATAGTAAACAGAGTCCACAGTGAAGAAAGGTTGGTTATTAGTGGGGCACCGCAGGGTTCAGTACTGGGTCCAGTCTTTTTAACGTCTTTGTAAGTGACACTGCAGAGGGACTGGAAGGAAAAGTGTGTCTCTTTACAGATGACACAAAGATCTGCAACAGGGTTGATACAAAAGGTGGGGTGGAAAGGATGAGAAGGGACTTGGCAAGGTTGGAGGAATGGTCAAATGTATGGCAGCTTAGATTCAGTGCAAAGTAATGCACCTGGGAAACAAAAACCCAGGGGAAGAGTACACAATGGGGGATGAGATACTGATAACAACAGAAATGGAAAGGGACCTGTGGATAGTTATATCAGATGACCTAAAGGTGGGCAAGCAACGTGAGAAGGCAGTAAGGAGGGCTGGGGGGATACTGGGATGCGTAGGGAGAGGCATCACCAGTAGAAAACAGGAAGTTGCTAGCCCTCTGTACAGACAGTTGGTGAGACCCTATCTGGAGTACTGCGTGCAGTTCTGGAGACCCCATCTCTGCAAAGACATAGACAGGATGGAGGCTGTCCAGAGGAGGGCAACCAAAATGGTGCAGGATCTGCACCAGAAGACATATGAAGAAAGACTAAAGGAGCATAATATGTATACCCTCGGGGAAAGGAGGGAGAGGGGGGACATGAAAGAAACTTTCAAGTACCTCAAGGGAATCAAAAGTCCAAGAGGGTAGCATCTTTCAGAAAAAAAGATGTGCAAGAACAAGGGAGCACAATTTGAAGATAGAGGGGGATGGCTCAGAGGTAATGTGAGGAAGTATTTTTTCACGGAGAGGGTTGTGGACTCATGAAACAGCCTTCCTGAGGAGGTTGTGGAGGCAAAAACAGTGGGGGGATTCAAGAATGTATGGGACAGACATAAGGCTATTGTAGTGGGGGGCTGGAGGAAGTAGGCTGCTGGTTAACTAGGATCTGCTGCTTATCCATTAGGTAGGGAAATGGGCAGACTATGTGGGCCAAGCGGTCCTTATCTGCCATCAGATTCTATGTTTCCAAGAGATCAGACAAAGGATGGTGGAGAACTGGGCAGCTTATTCATAGGTTTGTACAGAGCTTATAAAGACTACAGTCCATGTTAGCTCGCCCGCTGGTTCATCTGTACCCTTTGATTTTATTGTTAACTAGATATTTATCTAGTTTGCTCTTGATTATCTGACATTGTCCTACTGACCACTACCTCCACTGGGAGTTCATTCCATACCTTCAATACTTGTAAGCTAAACCAGTATTTCCTTTTGTTAGTATTGTATATTTCTTTGGCTAGCTGCAATGGATGGGCCCTTGTGCAATATTTCTGGTCCCTAAGAACTAGTCTGAGCTATTCCTATAGACCTGTATCTGGTAAGGCCCTGAAAATTAGGCACGTCCCCCCTTAGCTTACGGTACTCCAGGGAAAACAACCCCCGTGACACCAGTCTCTCACCATATTCTTTACCCCTGACATCCTTAATCATGCATGTAGCCCTTTTCTGAACTCTTGAGGGCTCTGACATCAGTTCTTCCCCCAAGGAGACCAAAACTGGGCACAGTACTCCATATGGGGTCTCATCAATGAAGTGTACAGTGAAAGCAGAACTTCCCTTTCTCTGCTCTTTATGTGTCTATTGATACAGTACAATATACTGCTAGCCTTTTTAACCACCTGGTTGCAGTGTAGTTTAAAACTCGGGTCATTACTAATTCTACCACCAAGGTCCCTTTCATCTAGAGCTTCTCTCAAGATTGTCCCATTTAGTACATATTGGAAATTCTTGTTCTTATTCCCCAGGTGCACTACAGTACACTGGTCAGTATTAAATGTTAATTTGTACTGGTTAGCCCACTGCTCCAGCTCCTCTATTGCAGCCTGTAGGATATTTGCCTCATCTAAGTTGTTGACTACTAGACCTATCTGGATATCATCGGCAAATTTTGATTCCCATACATTAGTTTTGGTGGTCACAGAAGAGATGTATATATTAAAAAGACATGGGCCCAATACTGACCCCTGGGGCACTTCACTGGCCACCTCTGTCCACTCAGAGTATGAATCTCTGATGCAGATTCTCCGTTTCCTATTGGTCAGCCATGAAGCAATCCACCATGTTGAGTTCCCTTGTATTCTAAGATCAATTAGGGCATCAATCAGTTCGCCATGCAGGACTTTGTCAAATGCTTAGAGAAATCTAAGAACATGACATCAATCGCGTGCCCGCTGCCCAGTGCCTTGCTGACTTTACCATAAAAGTCCAAACATCAATCGAGTGCCTGCTGCCCAGTGCCTTGCTGACTTTACCATAAAAGTCCAAACGACTGGTCTGGCAAGAATGCCCCTTGGTGAACCCGTGCTGTGCATAATCAATGTCCCCCAACTGATGCATAAAGTCTGTAATATAATCCTTTATAATCCCTTACAGGATTTTTCCCAATACAGCTGTCAAACTGACCGGCCTGTAGTTGCCCATATCCTGCCTTGTTCCCTTTTTGTGTATGGGCACCACATCTGCCCTACTCCAGACCTCCAACACCTCCACCTTGTTTATAGAACTCTGGAAGAGAGCAGTCATTGGCCCAGCCAGTTTCTCTGCCAGCTCCCTAATAACTCTGGGATGCAACCCACCCGGATTCTGGGCCTTGTTTTGATCCAGCCTCAACAATTTATTTTTAATATCTGCTGTAGCGAACATCAGGCTGTGTTCCACTGCAGTATCAAAATGGGTTCTGACCCCATGTCTTTGTGTATTATATACCCGAGGTAAAATAACTGTTATAGTGTAAAGCCATTTTGTGATTATCAGTAATTAATGTCCCATCAATGTTTTTCAGCGGGCCAACTGTTTTTGCCCCTCCTTTTTGTTATTAATTTATTAATAAAATGATTTGTAATTATGTTTGACCTTGTTGGTCAATCAGCTAAACCTCAAATGCAAAAGTTGGGCACTACTCTTCATCACATTATCATAGCAATGGGGGGTTTAAAACAGTACTAAAGCGCCGACGTGTCCTCAAGGCTACTAGTCTCATTTATCTTTTAGGAAGATAGTCCAGTTAGACACTCACTGTGCAGATACAAGTGCCTAGACTAGATAAACAGAAAGTAAAAAGGAACTGGTGGCTGTACAGATCTAATTAGCCTGCTGGGCTAGTAAATGAAAAGATTTAGTAGCCCAACTGTATGAAATTTAGCTGCGGATGCCACCCAGCTAGCAGCCGGCTCAGAATGTTACCAAGTAAGTAGTTTTCTTCAGACTGCTCATTTAGGCTCTGTCCACATTAAGGACCAATTTTAAAACGTTTTTAATAACGTTTTAAAAAATGTTCCCTAGCACGGTTGTCAGAGCATCCACACTGCACTCCCAACAACTGTGCTTGTTCGAACAGTTTCCCAGGCATGGTAGCAGCATCAGCTCAAGGCATTATAGGTGATGCAGTGCATGATGGGATACCTACGATCGGGCACTGAAAGGGATCACTGAAAAAAGTACATTGGCAGAATCAGTGATTCACTGGCAGCTCATCAGTAACAGTAATTTTTATATATTTTATTTGTTTAATCCTGCAGCTAAAAAAATGACTTTTCTCATAGGAAGGGTTGCCTCTACCAGTGTTACAGCATGGATCACGTACACACTGCTGTTAAACACAGATTAAGGCAACCGTGTTTATCTAAAACCATGCTAAAGACTACCTCCCTAGCAGGATTTTAACACGGTTTTAGAACATGATTTCAGCCATGTTACAGTGTGTACGTAAACCGTGTTCCAAGAGCTTAAAATGGTTTAAGGCAGTTAACTTGTTTTAAACTCCCTAGTGTGTACAGGGCCTTAGACTAACTAAACTGCAGAAACAAGCCCAGTTTCCCAGCATAAAAGATGACTGTGCTGTCTGCAACTATGTCAGCAGTGAGTAGATGCAAAATATCTGAGGCCCAGTTTTCAAAGGGCCCGACACAGCACAGAGACCAATTCCCTGTACACAATTCCCACATGCAGAGAAAAATCCCCACGTCAAAATGCTATTTTCAGCATTTTATGTGCACAGGTGTCATTTTTGTTTCCGTAGCTGCAGAAAATAATGCTATGCCTGTTAATACCAGGGTTCGGCAGTTGCACATATAAATATGTGCAACCTGCTGTAAACTGTGGAAAAGGCTGCAAACAGGCAATCTGTCTGAAGACTGAGTATATGTGGAAATAACTGTGGTTGCGTAACTTTCTTTCCTACACGTGTACAATTTTTCAACTTTTGAAAACCTGGCACCTGAATGGGAAGAATTCATTTGAGTGCATCCTCGCAAAGTAAACTTTAGAGCCCACAACATCTTAAGCAGTACCAATTGTGTTCATTCTGAGATATTTCCTCAAGCCCCCCTCCCCCGCAGTAGCTTACTTCTTGAGGACTTCAAAAGTCCACTTTTCTGAATCTATTACTGCCACTGTTTCTAAAGGGGAAAGGATCATAATTCCTTGGCATGAAGAGCCAGAAGCCCAATCCCTTCACCTTTGCTGGTCCCTGTTCTAGCAGGTGCTGCCCCTGTGCTCTCACATTTTGTGATGTGTTCATCTGCTGAGAGCGGGTGCATGCTCTACTGATGGGAATGGAGGACTGTTCTGAAATCATATTTTTTATATTTTAGAGGGGCACAGGAGTCAAATCAAAGGTAGTTCAACTGATAGTTGAGCTATGGCTTTGATCCGACTCCTGCACCCCTCTAAAATATAAAAATACTATTTCAAAAATAATTTCCCATTGATCTCAATAGAACCCCCACCAAAAAACTAACATCACAAAATGTGAGCGTGCAGGGCACTGCCTGCTAGAATCAGGATCAGGAAGGTGAAGGACTGGGTGGCTGGCTCCTCAGAATTATGATCCCTTCCCCTTAGAAAAAGAGGCAGTAATGAATTCAGAAAATTGGACTTCTGAAGTCCTCAAGAGGTAAGCAGCTAGGGGGCATCAGAAAGCCAGTTTCTACAGCGGTCGCTTTTCAGAGGAGCTCCTGCACAGTGGCTCAATTTTTTTCAATTTATTATGAAAATACTGTACACCAAGCTTTTGTTACCAGAGTATTATATTTAGTTTCCTGACTTTCGAAGAACCTGGTGGATACCAAACAACAATATGGGACAGCAAAATAAAGCAGTTTTCTGACTCTACTAAATTCTCTGAGTCACAGCCATCTTAGAGTGGGAGTGCTGATAGTCCTGCTGGAGGCCCTCGGCTTGATGTCTCACCAGCTCCTCCATGGCAAGCTATTCTTGAGTCCATTAAAGCAATGGACTCGAAGATTGAAAAAACGCTCACTAAACTAGAAGTACAGAATGCTGCTCTTAAGGAACTACAGTCGATGATCTCCGAAGCAGATAAGTGAAGTCGAACCACCCAGGCAATGGTGGCAGCGATTGCCAAACAGAATTCGGTGATGAGAAGCCAGCTTGAAAGTTTAGAGAATGATTTGAGAGCCAGGAACTTACGTTTAGTCAGCATCCTGGATCGTATGGAGGGTGCTGACTTGCTCAATTTTATTAAGGACTGGCTGGCTGAGCATTTGGAGGTTCTGGAGTGGTTTGACTGGGCTCAAATAAGGAGGGCCTATCGTATGAATTCTCAAGTGAGGCCTGCTACTCCCAACTAGCCTCAGACAGTCCTAGTCAGTACAACAGGCCAGGAGGTCAGGGATCAGCTGATTTCTGCAGCACGAGCCAACTACCTTTCCTTCCAAATGCAGGCAAGGAGGAAACAATCTGATGCTGTTCGGCAGCGCCTCTGGACTTTGGGCATCATCCACTTTTGCCTGCTAGGCTCTGCATTACATATGGGGGGGGAGGGGGAGAGACAACTTGGCAATTTTCAGACCCTAAAGATGCAGGCCGATGGATGGAAAGAATGGAGTTGGAGTTTGCGGCCAGACCTCATCTGATTCCTTGCACCGGGACTCGGAACAGAAGATGGCTGACTGACTGCAAGTTACCCAGTTTTTTTCTTTTGTTTAAATACTCTGCTGGGTTTGGATATCTCATGTATGGGATCTTTTTTGTGGGGGCATTATAGTTGAGTCGTTAATGTCTGATCAGTAATGTTTTCTGCAGAGCATTATTAATGTGGGACATAAACCTGGGTCTAGCGGCCTTGGTTCTTTTGCAGAACTCTGAGATACTTGAAATTTGTTACTCTGGGACCTTAAAACACTGCCCTTTACCTGCCCTCAAAGTTTTGGATATCCCAGCTTATGTTGGTTTTGTTCTGGTTGTCAGTATTTTATACTGTGATGTTCATGTTACTTTTATTTTATTTGAATTTTGGTAACCGGGGTAAGCCCACTGAGACCATGCAGTCCCTTTTTCAGGGGCAACCCAGGGAGGGTACAGAAGATGAGGAATTCAAAAATATAAACACAGCCTTGAACATATAATACATAATACTGGTATAAAGGAATACAAATTAAAGAGGCATACATCAATATAAATAAAGCCCTGTACATATAATAACAGCACTAATATCAATAAAGATACAAAGATAAGAAGAGGCAGCATGGGTTCATGGGGGGAGAGATCATGTCAAACAAATCTGATTGACTTCTTTAACTGTATCACTAAGACAGTAGACAGGGGCCAAGCGGTAAACATCCTCTATTTTGATTTCAACAAAGCCTTTGACTCTGTGCCCCACAAAAGGTTGATCAGGAAGTTGGTGGATCTCAGGGTCAGGGGAAAGATGGCCAGATAGGTGGAAAACTGGCTGAGAACAGAACCCAGAGGGTGGTTGTGGGGGAGTTTTATCTGGCACCAGAGAGGTAACCAGTGGGGTCCCGCAGAGCTCAGTGCTGGGGCCGGTGTTGTTCAATATCTTCATCAGTGACATTGGAGATGGCAATTAAGGGCAAAATGTGCCTAGTCAGAGATGACATCAAGCTCTGTGGGACAGTGGACACAGCTGAAGGGGATACAGGACCTACAGAAAGATCTGGAAAAGCTCGGGAGGTGGTCCAGGATCTGGCAGCTTGACTTCAATGACAAGAAATGCAAAGTTATGCATATTGGAGCCAGGAATCCCAGGTCAGAGTACTACCTGGGTGGAGTCCGAGTATCTGCATCAGAGGAGAAGGACCTGGGAGTGATGATCACTAGTGACCTGAAGCACTCCACACAGTGCAAGAAAGCAGCAGCAAAGGCAAACAAGATGCTGGGATGCATATCTAGGGGTATCAGTAGTCGGAGAGAGGTGGTTATACTGGCTTTGTACAGGTCACTGGTAAGGCCGCATCTAGAGTACGGAGTTCAGCACTGTTGCCCACACCTCAAAAACGACATTAACCTGCTGGAGACGGTCCAGAGGATGGCTACAAAGATGATAGCCGGTCAGCAGAGTAAGGCATACGAGAAGAGGTTGAGGGCACTGAACATGTACTCCCTGGAAGACAGGAGAGAGAGAGAGAGAGAGAGAGGGGGACATGATTGGGACAAGTACTTGAAAAGGGATAAATAAGGTTGATAAGGAGAGTCTCTTTAAGCTGAGTGGCAACCACAACACAAGGGGGCACAGTCTTAAGCTGGAGGGTGGGAGGCGTAGGAAGGAGGTCAGGAAGCACTTCTTCACAAAGAGGGTGGAGGACACTTGGAATGCGCTGCCGGAAGAGGTCATCTCGTTGAAGACAGTGGGCAGCTTTAAGAGAGGCTGGGATAGGCATAGGGAGAAGATAGGGAGGATGGGAGGAGTGGGGAGGGAGTGCAGGGACATTAGCTCAAGCTATGGACCCTGCAATATGAGCAGACTTGATAAACCAAATGGCCTTCTTCTGCTGGCTTCTTCGTATGTTCATATGTATATAACAATGCTATATACAAAAAAAAAAAAAAAAAACACAGATTTCCGGATAAGAGGGGAGTGGATGGTGGAAAACAAAGACTTTTATTATGTATGAGTTCGGCGCAGTAAGCTTAATTTCTTCATTTGACTGCTGTGCTTACGGGGAATCTCTAGAGAGCCTTTTTTCTCTGAAACATTTATTTGTGGATGGGATAATACCATTCTGGTTAGTGCTTCAAATTCTCACTACGCTTCTTCCTCATGGATTTCATCCCAGCTTTTGAAGTGGCTGGCATTTAAGGACTAGCTAATACTATGGACTGTAGAAATTTGTAGGTTTCCCCACCTCCTCTTGTACCAGACTGCAGGAAAATACTGTAATTGTTTTCTCTATTAATCCTTAAGATGGCAATATTGGTGTCAGTTTTGAATCTGGATTCCTGCATGAGATTTTGTCTGCTGTATTGTTGTTTGTTTTTTTATGAAAATGACAGTAAACAGAAAATACAAAAAAAAAAAAAAAAAGGCAAGCTGCTGCTAGGGGGGCGTGAGGAAAACACCGAAATGGGTGCTCTTTAATAATAATAATAATAATTTTATTTATATAGCGCCTTTCACTATATCAAGGCGCTGAACAGATCAATAAAAACTTCAACACACAATATAACATCAAAACCATAAAGATTATAAAATATGTTCTAAAACCATAATAAATTACAATAAAATTTCACACACTAGACAGTGCATTTAACTTTCAGAGAAGGCCATTCTCCAAAGATAGGTTTTCAGCTCCTTCTTAAAAATCTCCACAGAGGAGCATCCCGTAACCGCCATGGTAGAAAATTCCAAAGAGTGGGTGCGGCATAAGAAAATGCTCTACTGCCAGAAGATTTCAAACTCACTCTTGGAATCGCTAACAACCCCATGTCGGCCGAGCGGAGTGATCGGCCAGGGCAGTAAGGAACCAGAAGGTCTTTCAGATAGGACGGACACTGATCATGAAGGGCTTTGAAAGTCAATAAAATGACTTTAAAGGTGATCCGCCACCATATTGGGAGCCAGTGCAGCTCGCGCAGCACCGGGGTAATGTGACAGGACCTACTTGTCCCAGTCAAAACCCGGGCTGCCGCGTTCTGCATGAGCTGTAGGTGGCGGATTTCAACCCCAGAAAGCCCAAAGTAAAGGGCATTGCAGTAGTCGAGGCGCGAGGAAACAAAAGCGTGGACCAATGTTGACAGAGAGTCAGACGGAACAAGGTGCTTAACCTGGGCAATATTCCTAAGATGGTAACAGGAAGTCTTGACAACGGCTGACACTTGGGATTGAAAAGTCAGCCTATTGTCAAGAATCACCCCAAGGTTGCGCACCCGTTCAGAGGCCAGAAGCGGCACACCGCCGAGAAAAATTCCAGACAGCGCGCCAGCACACGACCTCTCAATCTGACCACCCGGTCCACGATCAAACCTCAGTTTTCTCCGAGTTCAACTTTAGCCAACTAGAATCCATCCAGTCTTGGATCTCCCCCAGACAGTTATTAAATACCGAGAGAGCTCCATCCTGGTCGGGTGCAAAAGGCAGGTATAGCTGGGTATCATCTGCATAGCAGTGAAACCTCAGCCCATACCGTCTTATGTTTCCGAGGGGCAGCATGTACACTGCAAATAACATGGGCGACAGCACAGAACCCTGAGGCACTCCACACAACAAAGAGACTGGGCAGGAGGAAAAAATTCCCGACACAACTCTTTCTGATCTCCCAGCGAGGAATGACTCGAACCATTAAAGAACGGTTCCAGACATTCCACAAATTTGCCCCAGGCGTGATAGCAACACCATGTGATCCACAGTGTCAAAAGCTGAAGGAGAACCAGGATAGAACGTCTCCTTTGATCTCTCACCCTCAGAAGATCATTTAGCACCGAACCAGCCGCAGTCTCGTACTGTGTCTTTACGGAAACCAGACTGGAAGGATTCTAGATATTATGGATGGTTAAATGGTCATCCAATTGAGAAGCTACAACCTTTTCAATAACCTTCCCAATAAAGGGAAGGTTAGAGATGGGTCGATAGCTGGAAAAACAATCTGGGTCCAAGGAAGCTTTCTTCAAGAGAGGTGTCACCACCGCCTCTTTCAGGGAGCTAGGAAACTCACCCGACTCCAAGGAGCACCAGACAATTTGCACCAGAACTGGATCTATGATGTCTACACAACCCAGAATTAGGGTAGTAGGTCCAGGATCCAAGCTGCAGCTTGTAGGGCGCACATTGTGGATGATCCTCATAATATCCACGAACTCAGGTCGACAAAAGGAACTCCAGGAGAAGCGAGGTCCTGTGCTCTCGCACACTCCCACCACATCACCCTTAGAGGTTGCTGGACACAAGTCCGCCCTGATGTCAGCCACCTTAGTTGCAAAGTATCGAGCAAGCTCATCGCACTCAATTTGCAAAAAGGCTTTCCGAATTTTGCAGACAGGCTGGGTTGCACAGTCTGTCTACAGTTCGGAACAGCTGAGCCGGTCGATTCTGAGCAACTGCAATCTCCCTGGACAGGAATTCTGCCTTCTTATGGGTGATTGCAGATTGATAGCTAGTATAATGTTCAATCAATCTAAGACGGTCGGCACCAAGGGCAGACTTGCGCCAGCAACGCTCTAACCTTCGCCCTTGTCTCCGCATCTCCCTCAGAGTCCCATCAAACCAAGGGGCCCTGGGGTGACGGGAAGAGGGGGTCGGCGAACAGGAGCAGTAGAATCCAGGGCAACCGTAATGGCCTCATTATAGGCCCATACGAGCGCCTCTGGACTACTGCCCACCAACACGAGGGATGATAGGTCAAGCACTGCCGCCAGGCCTTGTGGAGTAACGTTCCATAATGGACGGTACCTGACCATCTCCACAGGGGCTGGCCTTCTCAGGGGGGTGCAAAAATTGAACCTCACGATGTGGTGGTCAGACCAAACGACTGGTTCCACCCCCATATCGGATGCATCAATCCCAAGAAGGAAGACCAAGTCGAGAGTGTATCCAGATTTATGTGTAGCAGTGGAAACTACCTGTATAAGGCCCAAAGAAGACATTAGTTGGAGGAAGTGTTTACCAAATTGTGAGAGTTCATTCTCGACCCAGGTGTTAAAGTCACCCAGCACCATCAATCTGGGCAACTCAAACGACATGTCGAAGAGGAAGTCTGCCACTTCCTGTAAGAAACGTTTCCCATCTCCGGGTGGACGGTAGATGAGAACGATTCGAACACCTACACCTGCTACAACTGTGCACTCGAAGGACTCGGCGTCACCCACTACCACATTCGAGAGGCCCAATTCAGTCTTAAAACAGACTGCAACTCCCCCCCCGCCGGTCCAATCTCGGGCGGTGTAACACCGAGTACCCAGCCGGAGTCATGGCCTCCACTATAGGGCCAGAGTTTTCATCCAGCCAGGTGGGGTGGGGTGAGATGGCAAAAAAAAAGAAATTGTCATAATTCAACTTGTAGTTCATATATTTTATGTAGTTAACATATCATTTTTCATCAATCAATCACATTTTGTATTTATATAAGGCATCCTTCCAATGCTCAGGGTGCCTTTACACGTTATAAAACTTATTACAACATCAGTACTATGGGCATACACATCAAATCAGTATCACTGCCCTCTACACTTCAGCTATTCTGGATGCCTATCTATCTACACTGGACACTGGTTCTCCATTACATTATGATAATTTCCACAGCAACAGACTGTGGTAACATAAGTAAGGGGTTGTGATGTCAGATGTAGACAAGTTGTCAGAGCAGAGAAAGTCTTGGGGACAGGGATCGTGATTTTATTGTAATGTAAAGTCAAATAAAAGCTAAATGCAGTTGGTGCCAGGATCTCCGGAATTTATACATTGGGTAATGCAGGTCAATGGTTTTAAAAGTTCTAGAAGGCTAAAATATATAAAAGTAGTAAATTAAAACTTTTTTTTTTTGCTTGAAGATAATACAACAGCAAGGAGATGAAACCAGAAAAATTTCAGCTTCTTTAAGAGTATTGCAGAAGGATGATTCTTTACTATGACTACTGAAAAATGTGTCGTTTTTAAACTGCTAAGAAAATAAAATGCCACTTTCACATAAGTTTCAAAGTTCTATTCATAACTGGATTTCTGCTAAACTGACATATGTCTGTTTTGTGATTTTTCAGACTTGAATCTGCTGTCTTTGTGCAGTTTTGTGCCATGAAAATTCCCCCTGCTTGCCTTACAGACTGCCAGTACTCAGGAACTCATCCCATCCCACTGCCAGCAAAAGACTGCCCCCCTTACCAGTAGCTCCAACAACAAAAGAACCAGGAGCGGGTGCCAGACCCCACCCCACAGAAAAAAAACAATGGCAGGGTTTGAACGGTCATGCAACACACTGCTGATATTAATGTCAATCTTGCAGCGCAGGATCACTCAAACCCCATGCAACATCATATTATCCTATTTGCTAAGGTTCTGGAGACTTCAAACCTAAGTTTTTCATTTCACTACTTTGTACGCTTTTTGTTTTAGCCCCAACAGATGCAGTAACATAGTTTTTTGCAATTATATAAATTTGAATACATCCAGAAATTATTTTTCATGAAACTACCCCGTGTCAGAGCTCTTAAATCCCAAGCTAGGCATGGTTTCCATAAGCGGGAAGCAATGTTCCCCATCTTTCCACTGTTGAGTAACATCAGTTTTCTCAGCAAGTGGTTACTTGTCTGAAGGTGACACTCCGTGGAGAAAATGCGTTTTCATATGGATGCAGAGAACATTCCTATCTAACCAACCTCAATGCTTATGCTCTTCCTTCCTTACCACCGCCTACTCAAACCAACAGACTGTGAGCACGCACCCCATAAAATAACTCATTCCTATCTGAGAAGATAATGCCTCAGCTGGATACTCACGGACCATGCCCAATATTGTTGAAATATAGGGATGCATCGTCTTATTCACTGTACCAAGGTAACTAGTCTGCTCTTTTACATAAATATCACAGTAATCCTAAACCACAAAACAGGGTTGATTTTTGCTAACAAAACTTGGTGGCCATTGGGCAAGTAACCGAGTCGAAATTTCTGCCCCGCAGAAAAGTATGGTGGCCTGCTGCGAAATGTATTTTTGATATATAAAACCATAATGTCTGTAGCAGTGTACAATACAGTACCTTCCCACAACAGACTAGCTAGGAGTGAGAACACACAGCCCTATTTCTTCCTGTGGGCTCCCCCTCCCCCCCAGCCAAGTCAAGTCAATCAATAAGTAGTTATAATAGTCTGTCCATCAAAAAGCTGCACCAGCCAATCTGACTTGTCACTTTAGTCCTGCAAACACTGCTCCTTACCAGCCAGTCTGGGGTGTCAGAAGCAGTCCAATCGAGGCTTTAGATACAGCTGCCATTCTATGGATGATGCACACGACGCCGATGTCAGTATGTGCACAGAATTCCGTGTACAGTACATGGCCCGTATTACAGCTGCTGTCCAGTCAGAGCCTGGACTTAGGCCAGCGGGCCACTGCTTAAAGAAGTACTACAGTCATAATTTGCAAAACATATGTTGTGCAGTGTTTTGATTTGTGTGTTTAGTTCTGATGTGTCCTTCCCTTTGTTTGATAAAAGGAGTTTTTTCAAAATTTGCCTACTAGTTTTCTGGCCTCAGAGGATCTCCATGTTAGCATGGTTCATTGCACTTTGTGCTAAAATGCCTTCGGTCTCATGTCACAGTGATCTGGGATCACTGATTCAGTGAGGGAAAGTACTGCAGCGGTAATCTGAAGATAGGAGCCTGATGTTCTGGCCTCAACCAAATAGCTCTAAGTCAATATTTTTGTTTTCTATATGTTTGCCTAGGTCTAGCCAGCAGGAGTAAATGTTTTACTTTTAAAGCTTTTAATTTCATCAAACTACACCCAGCTATAAAAAGCACACAAATCACCCCTGGTCATCAATGATATAACCAGTAAAGCCTCTAGCTGCGTTCGTACAGAATATCCACTCAATTAGACCTCTAGTGATTGCTAAGCTGTAAATACAGACTTCAGTGCCCGCTGGAAAAGGAAAGTGACTTAAAAATCACAGCTGTACTGCTGTAAAATTGACTGTAAACCAGTATTTGCTAAATCTATGGTCCCAGATTCATCACTGTCACACGGGATAGGAGGCATTGTAGGAAAAAGAAGAGCAATAAAACATGGGAATATGGATATCCACAGAGGCCATAAAAGCAGTAGATAAGGCCATAAAACTAGTAAGCAAATTGAGAAAAAAAATCCCAACAGCAAATAAAGGGAAGGACACACCAGGGCTAAACACACAAATCAAAGCACTATGCACAAGGTATTTTTGCAAATTCTGACTGTAGTACTCCTTCAAGTCAATAACATCAGAGGTCAAAATCCACAGTACTAGAGGCCACCTAAATGCCCCTTGCTGGACCACCAAAATGTCAAACCTGGTAGCCTATCATTTTTGTTTTCAGGAATGTTACTGAGGAGACAAGTATTAGGACACTACCCACCCCCTCTGTAGTTTAAAGGAAATGAGAACCTGTAAATGCAATATGTAACTCCACCTTGCCCCAATTCCTCAGCTGTGCTACAAGGGCAGTTATATCGGATTGTGGTTCATAATATAGGAATGCTACATACTCAGGCTAGACAGTGCCATTCTCAGGAAGTCTGGGCAAATGAAGAAGTATCCAAGACTTCCTAAAAATGGTGCTGCCCAGACTAAGTACTGAGCACTCCTGCTTTATATTCAGTGTCTGTGTAGTTATAGCTACAGACAGCTAGATAGACAGCTATAGTCACACCTGCTGGTGATAAAGGAATATCATACAATGGCAAGAACATTTTTTGCATCCTGGTTGATCAGTGTGTGCCTGGGACAGTGATGTTACTGAACAACATCACTGTATGAAGTCCAGGCAAACACATGACCAGATGAAACACCACAAAGATCATGCTCCTCTCCCAAAGTTGTAGCAGCTCCGGTCAGCCAGCTTTAAAAAGACTTTGCCCCCCCCTCCCCCCAAGAACATCACCACCCAAAACTCCATTTCCCCCTGTAACTAAGGCAGCACACAGCACTGTACGATACAAACGTAGTTAACTGCCATGCCCATTCTTAACTGTTCATTTCTGTCTGGCAAGCAAGTGGCTTCCCTGAACTGTGAAGACCGGAAGTCCTGGTCATGTGGTTCACTGAAGCCGCTCACTTCAAACACCCCTAGCCTGTCATCCGGTACAGTGCCACAGCCAAAACAATACATAATACAGTACTCACAAGAACACCAAAATCCCCTTTCTGTCTCAGAAAACAGTACCGGGACAAATTTCTCTGGTCATGCACCGTTTGTGGCTCTGGCAGCACATGCACGCTCGGTTCTTAGCGGTCGATCGTTCCTCCACAATCAGCAACGAAAGCCCAGTAAAACAAATCACCAAAAGCGCCTCAAACTATGTGGCTACAGTCATGTGTGTTGGAGGGAGGTACACGCACAAGTTAACAGCCAGAATGACAGAAAGACTAATTGGGGAGGGGGGTTGCGGCACGAAGCACCAGCACCACCTACTGGACTACTTTTTCTCACACTTACAATATATTCCTCCCAACACAAAGAAAGAAAATAAATAAAAATGTCATAAAAAAAATGTCTATATACTTTTTATTTTAAAAGGAAACGTTGTATGATAGCAATAAGGCACTCCAGGGTGCGTGTTATTGTGTAATAATGTCACTCCTGGGGTAGTGGAAGCACTCTGCTTCACCTCATGCGTCAACCCACCACAGGAGTGATGTTATTACACAATAACACAAACCCTGTTGGGTCTTACTGCTTAAGTATATTACTCTACCTTGTAGGAGACGCAGGTTCATGTCTCAAAGACACCATGGTCCAACTCCAAAGCAAGGGTGTAAGCAGCTTCAATGTATGAAGCATTTTCTTTTTGACATATCTTAAGACTGGCATTAGTGTCATGGATAGCCAAATGACACTAGCCCTCCCCGATCGGAGGTCAGGAGTGGTGAAAACAACTGCCAGGGTAGCAGTGGACTACATGAACAAGGATGATACCTGTGCCTCCACCATATTTCAATGGCCCACTGACAGCACCCCCTTCCCCAAGCTGAATCCTGGGAAGATTAAAACCCACTGCAGCGGTGAAGCAACAAGGACAAAGCTAAAGGAGCTTAATATGTATACCCTTGAGGAAAGGAGGGAAGAGGGGGGACATGATAGAAATATTTAAGTACCTCAGTGGAATCAACAAAGTCCAAGAGGGTAGCGTCTTTCAGAAAAAGAGATGTGCAAGAACAAGGGGACACAATTTGAAGACAGAGGGGTGACGGCTCAGGGGCAATGTGAGGAAGTATTTTTTCACAGAGAGGGTGGTAGACACATGGAACAGCCTTCCTGTGGAGGTTGTGGGTTCTGAAACTGTGGGAGAATTCAAGAATGCATGGGACAAACATAAGGCAATTTTTGTGGGGGTAGGAAGAAATAGGCTGTTGGTTAAATAGAATCTGCAGCTTATCCTCTAGGTAGGGAAATGGGCAGACTAGGTGGGCCAAGCGGTCCTTAACTGTTGTCAAAGTCTATGTTCTATGTTTCTATGACCAAAGGGGGGTGGTACAGGGATGACAACCAGAGTGCCATTCAGCAATGTCAAAGCAGGAGCTGGAGCAAAGGGCCGACAATAACCAGGGCTCAGACAGGGATTTAAAAAAAAAAAAAAAAGAGAGAGAACTGAAGAGAATAGCAGAGACTGACCCAACTGCTCACCGATTGGGCAGGAGGAGTCTGGTCAAAGTTGATGCACAAAGTTAGGATCTAAACCAGGCACCAGGCTGCACAATGTACTTCAAGCCCTGAAGTCAAGTTTCAGATTTGATTGCCACAGTACACAGCACAGCCTCTCTTTAAAAGGAAAATAATTAACTAGTGCAAGGTTGGCAGTATCTCCTAAAGTCCTCTGAAGTTTTGCCCAATCTCTGGTGGTTGTCCACATGGAAGTTAAACATCCAAAAGAGGAAGTGACTGCAGAAGACCATCTCGGCCTCTGAGGAGGAGGACAACCAGTTCCGCTGAGATACTGCCACCTGAGTGACCAAAGATGGCAGCGCAATTGCAGCAGCTTCGTGGGAGCATAAATGCCAGCGTGCGGCTGTGCTTGCATGCATGTACAAGGGCACCCTTGCTGCTGATGTCCTGTGGGTCTGCAACAAAAGGCAGAAAGACAGGATGAGGAATCTGGCCTCTCTCAGGCCCCAAACCAGTGTCCTCGGCACCTCCTCTGACTGGATCCTGATAGTGGCAGGAGTTTGGGGGGGGGGGGGCCTGGGCAAAAAGGAGTTGCAGGATCAGTCCAGAAAAAGCAGAAAGATGGAGCCGAGGAGGCCTGCATGGAGATGAAGGAGGATAAAGTGAAAAAAGAGGAAGTGATTACCACACAGTGTTATGCCCAGCAGTCCCGTTGTCAACAGAACAGGTTCAAATGCAGCCGTCTACAGCTGTGTGTGTTCCCTGCACTACCAGTATCTAACTCACTGGTCTGTAAAACCTCTTGGGATACAGCATGCTTTTTCTTTCTGTCATTGCTTCTCCAAACCATCAAGCCATTGATTTTGTCAGTGACTCGCATACTTGTGCCGCCAGCTCCATAACGGACAGCTGTCAAAAGGCAGTAAACAAATGGCACTGAGGCCACAGGGAATCTGTTCCACTCATCAAACCAGAGCTGGGAGTTCCGACTATGAAGCCAAGTGAAATGTCGTGCACTGGAGGAGTGCCATTATCTCACAAGACTGGCGCATAAGTAATGGTGCTGAACTCCCAGCACAAAATTCTCTGCAAGCTGGAGATGTACAGTTTTGTGCCACAAGCTATAGTTGAGTAACCCACACTGCACTGGAAGAAATCTCTTCACTGTCACTTGAGTTTTACCACTTACCCACGTGATCGCCTCTGTCCCAGAAAAATTCATCTGATATCCAATGTCCCTCTCAATTGTACAAAAAAAAAAAAAGTTCCTCATTTTATTAATAAGAAGACTTCTATCTCTCACAGAGAGGGTGACACCCCATATTGCACACTAAGACTAAGAAAAAATTACTCACCTTAGTAATGTTGTTTCTTCTAATGGAGTCTTGCTATATTCTGACAGTAGCAGTGAGTCCCAACCTTCAAACTGCCCCGGAGATGAAACTGTTAACTTTCCATGCCAGGCATGGAACGCTGAGCTCGAGCTCGGTTGAGACTCTGTCTGTTGCTGTTTAAACTCAAACCGTCAGATCTTTACGAGCTAAACTCACTAAGGTCCTGTGTGGAAGCTGTAAACCTACACTAGCCAACTGGCTACTAAACATAAAGCATATTTGTTGGTCCCAAAACAAAGACTCAAGTCAGGAGACCCAAAAAATGAAAAACACAACACCAACTCACCCCAAGAAAAGAAGGGGGTGAAAACAAAGAGGTGGGCACCTACTGAGTGTCAACACTGCACTGCCCACCCACATCCCAAAAACAGAGGTTCTGAGAGGGGCAGGCAGGGGGGGAGGTCAGAATATAGCAAGACTCCATTAGAAGAAACAACATTATTAAGGTGAGTAATTTTTTCTTCAAACAACATGAAGTCTTGCTATATTCTGACACTAGCAGACTACAAAGCAGTACCTTCATGGAGGAGGGCCAGAACCTACTTAGGAAATCGGCTCTGAAGCACAGCTGCGCTAAACCGAGCATCACTCCTAGCCTGGATGTCCAGGGAGTAATGCTTGGTAAAAGTGTGAACTGTTTTCCAGGTAGCTGCTTGACATATCTCTAGAATAGGGTATATCCCTGGCAGCAGCCAGGGAGCAGCTGTACCTCTGGTGGAGTGAGCCCTCAGGCCTGAGGGAGGAACCTTACCCAGTTTTTCATAACAAAATTGGATACAAGAGACAATCCACCTGGCAATGGATCTTTTAGTGGCAGGTTTCCCTTTACCAACCTCACCATAAGTGAGGAACAGTTGGAGGAAGTCAAACCTGTGACCCTTGGTACGCTCTATGTAGTAGCTAAGGGCTCTTTTCACATCTAAACTGTGCAGCCTCCTCTCGCCAGAGGAGGAATGGTCAGTGAAGTACACTGGAAGAGACATAGATTGATTAAGGTGGAAATCTGAAGCCACCTTAGGCAAGAACTTCCTGTTAGTCCTGAGGACCACCTTATCTCTGTGAAAGGAGATAAAATCAGGCTCCACTGACAAAGCTTGTAACTCATTTATGCGTCTGGCAGAAATGATGGCTACCAGAAACACAGCCTTCCAAGTCAAGTACTTAAGCTCTGCTGAAGACAAAGGCTCAAAGGGGGTTGCATAAGCTGAGCAATGCAAACATTAAGGTCCCGGGCAGGGGCAGGGTCCCTGAATGGAGGGTTGGTGTGAAGCAATCCCTTGAAAAACTTGGAGAATACAGGGTGAGCTGAAAGAGAAGAGGGCTTACCTGCTGAAATAAAAGCAGACACAGCTGCCAGATGCACTTTCAGTGTAGCTGGTCTCAGCCCCAAGCTATTTAAATGAACCATATAATCAAGGACTGTGGGCAGATCAGCAGATTCTGGGGAAATATGCTTCCCAGAGCACCATATGGAGAATCTTTCCCATTTGGAATTATAAGTAGCCCTGGTGGAAGGTTTTCTAGAAGCCTTCAGGATATCCATTACACCTTGGGAGAGGTGTAAATCAGCAAACTCTAACTCTTCAACAGCCAGGCCTTGAGATTGAGAGATTTGAGGTTCGGGTACCAAACCCTCCCCTGAGCACAGGTTAATAGGTTGTAATTCCTGGGAAGATGGACTGCTAAGGAGAGTAGGAGTGGATACCAGGTCTGTATGGCCCAGTCTGGAGCAATCAGGACCATCTTGCAGGGTTGAGATCTGATTTTGACTAGCACTTTGAACAGGAGAGGGAAGGGGGGAAAAGTATAGAGAAGCTTCCCTTCCCAATTGAGAACTAAGGCATCCAGGGGAACTGAGCCCAACACTGGGGGCCTGCAGCAAAAAAGGGGAAGTTGGTGATTGTCTGGGGCTGCAAAGAGATCTATCTGTGGGGTGCCCCATCTGGAAAATATCACCTCCAAAACCAGGGGATCCAGTGACCATTCGTGATGGCCCTGGGAAATCCTGCTGAGAGCATCTGCCAGGACATTGTCCTTGCCTGGGAGGTGAACTGCCGTGAGGGAGGTGTTCAGGGAGTAAGCCAGAGACCACAACTTCATTGCTTCGGTGCACAAGGCCGTAGACCGAGTGCCTCCTTGCTTGTTGATGTACCACATTGTGGTGGTGTTGTCTGTTCTGACCTGTATAACTTTGTTCTGAACAGATTTGGAAAAAGCTTGAAGGGCTAGAAATACTGCTCTGAGTTCCAACAGATTGATGTGGAGCAGAGATTCCTGAGGGGACCACAACCCTTGGGTGGTCAGGTCACCCATTTGAGCCCCCACCCCAAGAGGGAGGCATCTGTAGTAAGGATTAGAGAGTGAGACTGAGTGACAAAGGGAACCCCTTGTCTCAGATTGTTCTGATCCTGCCACCACTGTAGGGCCTGGATCAGGGTTCGAGTTACTGGGATCAATTTGGTCAGAGGGTCCTTCCTTTGAGACCAGAAGGCTCTCAAATGGAACTTAATGTCCCTCATCTGAAATCTTGCTCCCTGCACTACTGCTGTAGAAGCAGCCATGTGCCCCAGGAGCTGTAGAAAATGCCTTGCTGGTCGAGACACCTGCAGGGTGAATGAGGAGGCCAGAGAGACCAGGGTCCTTGCCCTGTCCAGGGGAAGGAAAGCTCTAGCCTTCTCTGTGTCTAGCTCTGCGCCTATGAAGGTGAGGAGCTGGACAGGCTCTAGAACTGACTTTGGAAGATTTAGAAGGAAACCCAAAGAAGTGAGCAGTTGCTGAGTTATCTGTAAGCGTAACTTGACTTGGTCTGGGGACTGGTCTACTATAAGCCAGTCGTCCAGGTAAGGGAAGATGGCAATCTTTTGCCTTCTTAGAGAAGCAACTACCACTGCCAGGCATTTTGTGAATACCCTTGGAGCAGAGGTGAGGCCAAAGGGCATTGCTCTGAACTGGTAATGGCCTGAGGGCAGCTCAAACCTGAGGTACTTTCGATGGGAGCTTCTGATGAGAATATGGAAGTAGGCATCCTTGAGGTCCAGGGACACTAGCCAGTCCCCTGGTCTTAGAGAGGGTAGAATAATTCCCAGAGTCACCATTTTGAATTTTGGTTTTAAAAGGCGCTTGTTTAAGTATCTGAGATCCAGGATGGGCCGCCATTCTCCTGTCTTTTTTGGGGTAAGGAAGTACCTGGAGTACAACCCTTTGCCCTGGTGTGGGGTGGAACCCTTTCCACAGCTCTGAGAGCTAGGAGGGAAGAGACCTCTGCCTCTAAGGCAAGTGCCTCTGATGGATTTGCATGTGGAAAGGATCTGGCTCTCATCTTTGGAAACTTTTTGAAGCTGAGAACCAGTCCCTGGCTTACCGCTTCCAGGACCCATTTGTCTGATGTCAGAGACTCCCAGTCCTGGACAAAGTAAGCCAGCCTGCCCCCTACAGGTAGTGGAGAATCGGCCCTGGCAACCCCATCAGGGTGCCTGCTTGGCAGGGGCTTTGGGCTGAGGGGTGGAAGCAGGCCTGCTTGTACCCAGTCTGCCTCTCCCTCTAAAGAACCCCCTCTGGGCAAAAGCAGAAGAGGAGGCCTGGGCTTGGTAAAAAGGCCTGTGAAAAGGCCTGCCCCTGGGAAGCTGCCTTTGAGGAGTGGCCTGCCTTCCTTGGCCTGTGCACCCTATAGGTGGTCCCATACTCATCCATTTTTTCTATGTAATTCTCTGTTTGCTCCCAAACAGAGAATTACCCACAACAGGAAAATCCATGGCCTTAGTCTGGGTATCCCGTGACAGGCTAGTACATCTGAGCCAAGCCATTCTTCTAAGTGCCACAGATGTAGCCATGACTCTAGATGACACATCATTGGAGTCTACTGCAGCATGGAATTGCACCTTGGATACCTCAATACCATCAGCAGCCACCTGCTCCAGCTCCTTGGCAAGCTGGCCAGGGACCTGTTTTGCTAAAGCCATAACAGTGTCCCATCTGGATTTCTGATACCTAGCAGTACAGACCATGTAATTGGCCTGTCTGAGTCCCAAGGATGCTGCCATGTACTGTTTCTTTGTCATGGCATCAATCCTCCTGGAGTCCTTGTCCGGGGGGTGTGAAGCCAAGGGAATGTTTGCCTTATCACAGGCTGCAGCCTGCACTACCCCAACATGGCTGCATTGTTGTGTAAGGAACTCTGTGTCTGAGCCTGACAATGTATACCTCTTGTCCATTCTTTTATCCACAGGAGGTATAGTGTTTGGAGTCTTTAAAATCTTAAATGTCTGTTTCCCAAAAGATTTGTGCAAGGGAATAGACAGCCTCCTAGACTCTGGGATATCCATCATTTCCACATAGTCAGGCTCCTCCTGGTCATCTACAGCTTCTTCCATAGGAAGCTGGAGGGTTTCAGCCACTTTTTTATAAAACATGGAATGGGAGGGGGACTCAGAAAGCCTAGGAGGAGACACTCCTGAAGGTCTGTCTGGGGAGATGTCCGGGTCAATGGGCACATCCAGACTTTCAAATCCACATTCACTTTCCTCATACTCCTCTTCCTCCTCCTCTGGTTCATAAAATTCCTCTAAATCATACTCTTGAACCGGTGGAACCAGCCGAACCGAGCTCCTGCCTGATGGTGCCGGTTTGGTCGGAACCCGGGAAAGCGACTGAACAATTTTGATCACTTTGGCTATTTCTTCAGCGGTTGGAGAGGAAAGTTTTGGCTCCACACCAGCTGATTTTTCTTTTCTAGTTCTTTTAGCCGGAACCGACTCCTCAGAATCGGCTCTCCTTTTGCCCGAAGAAGTCTCGCCCTGGTCAGAGGGCACCCTTCTGGTTCGGTTTGAACCGAACCGGCTGCCATCCGTTCAGCGGACTTTTTGCCCTCCTTTCCTGAGCCTACCAGCTCTCTTTTCTAGGGTAGCTGCAGGGAAATTTTTACAATCTGGCAGTCTGCATTGAGGTGGTCAAACCCAAGACAATAAACACAGGTGGTGTGGGGGTCAGCCTTGGCAAAGACTTCCCCACACACACTGCAGTGTTGAAACCCAGTGGGTCCGGTTTTTCTTTTGGGTTTCTCAGACATTGTGCCAGTCCTAAACAAACTTACCCTTTTATGGCAATCCGCCAGGCAAGACCCTCTTATCGGTTCCTGACCGTGTCACGGGTCGTGGAAAAAAATGTAATAAAATGTTTTTTTTTTTTTTAGAACTGATAAGAACTGGTAACCACACTCCAAAAGTACAATTTAACATTTTTTAACAGCTTGATCGGTTCAAACCGAACTGATGAACCGTTTACAAGTTCCACATAGAATAGAATAAAACATAACCTATCTAGTACTCACAAATACCACAGACAGAGACTGAACCGACAGGTTACGGTTTAAATTCGGTAGAAAACCGAGAAAAGCGGTACTTTAACCGACAAATTGAACCAAGCAGAAGGAGAAATCTCCGGAGCGACTGTTCAGTGAGGCGGAGTAAAGAATCTGACGGTTTGAGTTTAAACAGCAACAGACAGAGTCTCAACCGAACTCGAGCTCAGCGTTCCATGCCTGGCATGGAAAGTTAACTCTTTCATCTCCAGGGCAGTTCGAAGGTTGGGACTCGCTGCTACTGTCAGAATATAGCAAGACTTCATGTTGTTTGAAAGCAGAATTCCAGACTTGTTGCTAAATAAGCAGCAGCCTTGAGAAACATGAAAGAGGTAATTTCCAGACTTCTGTAACTCAGTTCCCCTATTTTGTCTTCCTTTTTTACATTTTGATACAGTGTTCCACATTTAGGTAACAAATGGTGAAGAAGCAGAGCAGGAGGAAGACTAGACTTAAAATTAAAACAAGCATTTGTCGAATGTTGTCTTGCTGGCATTGGTATTGGTAGTGCAGGAGTTAGAGAGATGCTTAATAGGAATGGCAGTGAAGTATTTAACTGACACCAACCCCCACCCCCACCCTGCAGACACTGACAGGCATTGGGGTGTGCCTTTGTGTCATCGGCCATAACACTCGCACCATACCACCTCACTCCACCCTGCAGACACAGACAGGTGTCGAGGTGTGCCTTGGGGTCTTCAGCCCTGATGCTCACCCCATTCCACAAGGAAATAAGCCGAGATGGGTGCAGTATAGACAGGGGTCAACCTTAACTTTTTTTTTGCACTAGCCAGCAGGGCAAGTTGATTCAAAATTGCACTAGCCCTTAATTATTATAGCACATTTTGATCATTTATGCAGGAAACAATGCAAGCAAAGCCAAGAAATACTCTGATTATTGCACATTTATCTTGCTCCCACATTGCTTCCAGCTCCCCAGCAGAAAAAAAGACTGCAGTGCCATCACAGTGAGCCCCCCATTGTTCTGTACCATAGCCTCCTCTCTTCCTCTTTCTGCCCCCCCCCCCACTAAACAGAGAGATATCACAACATCAAATGTTCAATCAAGCAGTCCTAGCTCTGAGCACACAATAGCTGACATCATCATGCACCTCACCACACTGTCACCACCACCCACAGGGCAATAAACAGAGTCAAGCAGAGAAAGACACTCTCGGTTCCCACCCTATAGTCAACTGAAGACCTGCACTTCTGAAAGTTTTTGTGCGGTGTCAAGTGACCCAGGAGCACATCTAAGATTTCTTTGGGGTGGGGGCTAGACAAACCTAAGGGGCAAGGGAAATAGAAAACTATGAGATTTGTATTTGTAAAAGCATTGATTTTAATATGCTCTGCCCCAACAATAACAGATTTTTCTTAAACATTGTCCTTTCATCAGCCCAGGGGAAACAGTACACAGGCATAACACTATTTATTTATTGAATTTTGATGACCGGGTAGGCCCACTGGGCCCCAGAGGTCCCTTTTTCAGGGGCGACCCGGGAAGCAACAGTACATGACATAAAGGACAATGGAGCAATATACAGGCTGAGGGTTTACAGTAAACAACAGTTTATTATTTGTATTTCTGTATAGGATGATCTGTGCACCCCAGAAAGGCCTATTTCAAGGTTTTAAATTATGTATTTTATCAAGGTTTATTTTTGTACCATACATGATCCAAAGCTTTGTTCTTAGGCTGAAAGGACATGCTGAGTGGGATAAGAGTGGAACTGTATGGATGGTGATGGCTGGCATGGTCCATTTAGAAGAGCTGGGGACCCCCTACACTTGCCAGTAAAGGCCGCTATGGATGGTCACTTCAGAGTCTGGTCTGCAGTGGTGTCCAGGGAAAGAACAGAGTTAAGAGATTTGGGAGAGGGAAGTTATGGTGAGGCTGGGAAAAAAACACCACCTGCAGGGCTGATCCTGTATACCTCTTTGTATTTTGTTACTGAAATGTTGGACACAAACACTCAAAATGCAGAGAAATGAGGGGCACTGGTCTTAATAATATTGGACAAATTGTTAGACATAGACACATTCAGAAAACTGGAACCTAGTGACTTAACAGCACTCTACCCTTGTTCACACCCTGAACAGTAGCTGAAAGTCGTAACAGTGGAGTGATAATGACTCACATTCAGTCTTTTGTGGGATCCCTCTCTTGAGCTGCCAGATAATTGCAGCTGTTAATCACACCTGGCCATCTGGAACACAGAGAGATTAGCATGAAGACTAGAGAATGCTAAAGTAGAGACATTTTTAACTTCACTAACAGCCATGAAAATCTGCACTAGTCAAGGCGGTCTAGTAGAGAGTTAGCTGCACTAGCCCTGGTCAATTTGCACTAGTGTTTGGTCTAGTAAAACAATGTTAAGATCGACCCCTGAGTATAGAAGAATGGTGTGAATGTTGGAGCCAAAGACGCCAAGGCACAATTCTATGCCTGTCACTGGCTGCAGGGTGGGGGTGGAAAAGCGTGAGCATTACAGCCGATGACCCCAAGTCACACCCCCAATGCCTGTCAGTCTCTACAGGGTGGGGCATTATGGTTGGATACCCTAACGCCCTGGGCGTTTGTTGGTATTTTCGCTCCAAATTTCTACATGGGCTTTTTGGGACCCCATCTCATGAACAGTGGCACTATCATTTTGTTACTCAATCCTGAAAGGTGCTTTCGAAAAGTGACTATGCTTTTCTGTGCCACGGGTGGGGAAAAAATTTTTTAGGCTGGATGTGAAAAATGACAGCTGTACTGTTCATGAGGAGGTGTGAAAAAATGGCAATGTTGAAAATCTGGAGTGAAAATATGAAAAATTGGTGCAGCTACAAGCGTGCGTAGAAACTGTGCAACGCATGCCCGTAACACAATCATTTTTGGAAATGTTTCACCAAATTTTTAACATGGGCATTTTGGGACCTCCCCTCATGAACAGTGGAACTGTGATTTTGTTTTTCTGTCCCAAAAGTCGATTTCCCACAGCGACCGAGCCATTCTGTGCCACAGGTGCGACAACATATTTTGGGCAGGATGTGAAAAATGACAGCTATACTGTTCATAAGGAGGTGTGAAAAAATGGCAATGTTGAAAATCTGGAGTGAAAATATTCAAAATTGGCGAAGTTATGAGCATGCGTAGAAACTGTGCAACGAACGCTCTTACCACAGTCATTTCCTGGAATTGTTTCACCCGATTTGCAACATGGTTATTTTTGGGACCCCATCTCATGAACAGTGGCACTGTTGTTTTGTTAATCGGTCCTGAAAGATGATTCTGCAAAATTACCTTATGGGACCGAGCAACGAAATGACAGTGACATGTTTACAAGGTGGGGTCCCAAGAACACCATGTTGAAAATTTGGGGCCACAATTCCTAAAAATGGCTCAGATATTAACCTAAGATGAAACCCCCTGACTGACTCCCATTATACAGCCTTACCAGATTCATCAGTTCGCAGTTCAGCTTTGAAGAGTGCAGATGTGTACCAGTCCAGAGAAGATCGCGTCTCCCACTATTCGGAGGGTAATTGTGGGTGAGGGGGTGTTGGGAGGTGGGTGTCAGTGGGAGGGAGGAGACGACAGTGGACAGTTTTCTTTTTTACAGGCTAAAAAAAAAAAAAAGACACCGGAGGTACAGTGTTCTTTCTTTTACAGGTTAAAATAAAATTTAATTCCCTCCTCGGAGTTGAGGATCAGATTCCCTTTCCACTGGGACCTCAAATGTATTAAATACCTAGGGGTACTAATAGGGAGATCACATACAGATCTTTTTTCTTTAAACTATGTATCTTTTTTAGAAATGCTGTCCGCTGATTTAGAAAGATGGAGGGTGCTGCCCTTATCTTTACATCATAGAGCTGAAATAATCAGAATGATAGTTCTACCCTGTTTTTTATACTTAACTCAGACCTTACCCATAGTGATACCAGAGACCTTTTGCAGAACCGTACAAAGAAAAGTAAGCCCATTTATTTGGGCATACAAAAGACCCAGGATAAGGCTATCCATACTGCAGTTGCCTAGGAGGCGGGGGTGTCATTACCAAATTTCAGACAATATTATACAGCCGCTCAGCTTAGAATACCTCTTTACTGGATTGATGGAAATTAAGTGGCTAGATGGAAATCTAGAGAGAACCAAGAGGAGGAACTTAAAAACTTGCATCGGACTTTGTTATCCTCCCCGCCTGCTATAAAACTTAACAGGGTGGATAATCCATATACTCACTCCACTTTAAAATACTGGCAGGGAGTTCTGATGCAAGATGGAATCTCAGATTGGAGATTGGCATTATGCTCTTTGCCATAAATGGGCTCCTTCACCCCGGCTGAGCTAGACCGGGGGTTCTGGCAGTGGGAGAGAAGGGCCTCCACCTGGTGTACCACTTTATGCCTCAGGGAGGGGTTCTATCTTTAACAGAATTAAACCTGAAGTATGGGATTCCTTATGCAGACAGGTTTAGATATTTTCAGGGGAGGGATTATCTTCAGAAACTAGGACTGGTCAAATGGGGAGACTCCCCAATCCCTGATCTTTTACAGATCCGCATTAAAGCCATAGATTATCACCCAGTCCCCTCCCACTTAATCTCTATCCTTTATAGAGCTCTTGTCTCAGTAAAAGCTGATTCGACGGAAAGAATTAGAGTATCCCGGCAGAAAGACCTAGGAACTGAGATTCCCCCCTTGCAATAGGGAAAAAATTTACAGATGATGGGGAAGGGCGTGAATTTAGGGCAGTGGAAGGAGTTCGCGTGGAAACTGACTAAGATATTTTCGGGCTCCGGCCACTAGTCAGAAATTCAACCCTGCCATGTGAGCATGTTGGAGGCAGTGCAGACACACCCCAGCTACGCTAGGTCATATATTGTGGGCATGCAGTTCTCTACATGCCTTCTTCGCCAAACTACAGGAGGCCCTGCAGCAAATAATCTCACCAGATATATTGGTGGACCCCCTCTTCTTCCTTTTTGGTGTTTACCCCCAGTCATGTAAAGATAGCCCAATGAGGGACTTTTTGAATTTGGCTACTCTCGAGGCTAAGAAAGCCATAACCATAAACTGTCTCTCCCCACTTCCTCCAACGATGGACCAATGGTCCTTAATAATGATTCAGTTGTATAAAATGGAGAAATTAACAGCTATACTCAATAAGTCCCAAGTTAAGTTTGAGAATAGATGGAGAAGGTGGGTGTTATATATCACATCCTTACGTAAAGACTCTGTTCCCTGACTCTCAAAGGGTAAATAATCAGGACTCTACTTACAGTGTTTCTAAATGAAATCAAGGAATATGAACTATTGCAGGTACCTTATTAATTTTGTAGATTTATTTATTTTCCTGGTTCTATAAGTTCCTACAGAACTGTATTTTATTTTTACAATTCTCTGTAAATCTGAACAACAATAAAGATGGAAAGTTTAAAAAAAAAAATTTAATTTCGGCACACCAGGGTGGGCTCCCAGTGTGCCCAATAGTGGTGGTGGTGGCGGGCATGGCGACACAGGGACTGGGCACCTCAATGTCAGTAGATTACAGACTGTTTTTTTGGGGGGGGGCACATCAGACACCAGGAGTGGGCATCCCAGTTGCAGAAACATTCTGGCACACTGGGGTGGGCTCCCAGTGTGTCACATTAATGGAGGGAGGGGGGATACATGCAGACACGGGGACTGGGCTCCCCAATGTTGATTTTCCTTGGAGTGTGTGGCAGGCAGCAGGAGCAGCGGCTCATTACTTGTTTCACCAGGAAAGGTACATAGAACAAACAAGTTGTTGGTGGAGCAAGGGCCAGGGACAGAGTGCTGGGCGGCAGAAGCCGATAAAGTTGCGAGGGAGAGGGGAAGTGCTGCTGCAGTGACAAAACTGTTCATTATTGCAGCGGCAGATGCATTTCAACTCCTTGGCTCTCTTTGAAGCTGCTGTCATTGGCAGCTTCCCCCTTGACTGGTGGCTGAGGGATGTGCCGAGAAAAGCGTCCGCTACACTGGGCACAACAGTGACGTACCTCTGAAGTGTGGTACTGTTGCAAGATTTTTCTTGTGCATGCGCTGCGCGCATGTTTACAAGCTGACCCCGTACAGAGGGCTGCTGAAGCCAGAATGCTCACTGCAGTGTGAGACTATGAAAGCAGGTTGCTGCTGCCAGCTGAATCAATTTGAACTGTGAATTTCAGGGCACTATAAGTCCAAGTTACGGGGTTGGGGTGTTAGGGGGAGTCATTCTTTGTACCAAGAGGCAGTGTGATCTAGTTGTTACAGCACCCAGCTGTGAACCAGGAGACTCGGGTCTGAATCCAACCCCCACTGCTTACTGACTATGTGACCCTGATCAAATCACTTCACCTTCCCTGTGCAGAACTTCTCTCCCTCTCTGCCTGTGCTGAACCTGCTTGAGCTTTCCCTAACCGGCCTCAAACTCACTTAACCTCCCGGAGTTTTCCTTCACCTCACTCTATCTCATTTAATATCCCGGAGTTTTCCTTAGCCACCGTCAATCTCACTTAACCTCCCACCCCAACCCCAAGTTTTCTTTCACCTCCCTCAGTCACATTTAACCTCCTGAAGTTTGCCTTAGCCTTCATCAATATCACTTAAAGAGCTAGTGTACTACCTAAATCTAATATTATTTTTTAAAAACAGTCAACCATTACCTTTACCTTTTACATCCAAGGTGTTTTTACTTTTCCCTTTGGTTAATTAGAAGATTGTTTACCTGATGTTAGTAGGTGTGGTGTCTGGGATGGCACTCTGTCTGGCGGCTGACACATCTCTCTCCATTCCCCCCACTACATCATCCGCATTGTGACCTCATCAACTGTGACATCACTGCTGCTTAGGAACAGCAACTCAGTAGCTGCCAGGTTAGTTACCTGTGATGTCACTGTCAATGGGATCACAATGCCGATGATGTGGTTGGGGGGGGCAGGGTTAGAGACAGATAGGTCAGCTGCCAGGCTGAGAGCTGTTCCACACATCCAGCACAATATTATCAAATAGAAGTCTCTCTAATGAGCAAAGGGAAAAGAAAATTACTTCAGAAATAAAAAGTTACAACTGACTACTTTTTAAAATTTGTAGTATTTTCCTGTCCGCCTGTTTTGCTTTCACTAGCTTTGACCTCCCCTGAATCTTCCTTCATCTTCCTCAACGTGCAGCAGATGCCTCAAAGAAAACTTTAAAAAACACAATAATTAGGTACAATTCTGCTTGCATTCCATTTATATTTTATATACTTCTTCTCCCAATCATTTATTACTAGGAAATTTGCATGAATACAAGATCTGTATCCCTCAGAGTTCCTTTAGAGTCCGTCTGACTCTACAGCTTACTCCCTACTTCAAGTCATACTCTTCTGGTGTGATATCACAATCTGTTGCCATGGGAGTAACTGTGATGCTGCAAGCAATGCATTTTGACTTCAGGTTGGGAGAAAACCACAGGAATAGCAGAACTCTGCAGGAGCAAAGATCCTGTTTTCATGCAACTGACCTCAGCAATAAATATTGGGGAGGATAAATACAGAACTAAAGGGAAATACAAGCTGGAGGGACCTGTGTCTAAATATTATGGTTCTGTTAAAGCTCTCCTGACCGTGTCACCAGCTCTTTAACATCCCAGAGTTTTCCTTCACCTCCCTCAGACTCACTTAACCTCCCTGAGTTTTTCTTCACCTCCCTCGACTTCATTTAACCTCCTGGACTTTTCCTTCACCTCCCTCAATCTCATTTAATCTCCTGGAGTTTTCCATCACTTCTCTCAATTTCAAGCAACCTCCCTGAGTTTTTCTTAGCCTCTCTTTGCTCACCTACTAGTGACTACAACAATTTATGTTTTTTTAAGTGCTTTGTGATAAAGCATGTACTAAAGGCACTGTGTAAATCCAAAATCCTTTCTTTTCCTTGCTGGCTGGAGTGAGGGAAACCTAAAGGAGGAGGAGAAGGCCAGACGACATTACCCAGCAATTGTTTTTTTTTTTTATTACATCTGACAGCACCTAAATTTCTCTGAGGTATGCACCCCCCCACTACCTGTCCTTTAGTGACACCTACCCACTTCTCAGGATAAGATACAGGTGCCGCATCTTGCAGCAGGACCCAGGGAATCAGTGTCCCGCAAAAGGTAAGGATCAGACTCAAAAGTGCATCCAAACAGCCACAAGCTGACACACTGCTGCCCGTTTATAGGTACGAGATTTCCACAGGCAGAACAGGGGGAAAAAAAAAACACTCTATGATCTATACATTTCTGCAAATTATTTTAATCCGGCCAAAATTCAGAATTGAAGTTTTTAAAGGTCTGTCCCCAGGTCTTCCCCATCCTCTCATTTTGTGTGACTTTTGATGCCTCAAGTCTTAATCCCCTACCCATCAAGTGGGGCCCCTGTGAGAGCACCTGGTCTCCAGCATGGATGTCTAGCTGGTGTTGCCCTATGCAAGCACCTCCTCCTGTAGACTGCCAGTAGAAGGGACTCCAGCATTAGACACCTTCTTCCCAGTTCCTGGAGAGCAAGCACACTGCCCATGTAACGTTACAAAGAATCTACACTACCAAGAAGGAAGTGCCAGTCGCAGGCATGAACGAGACGCGCCATGTCATTAGACTGGCCTTTGCAAAGCACTACAGGATATTTTCTAGTTGGAAAATGCACGGCACCCTGTTGTATGAAAAAAAACAGCCTGTGCAAAGCAGTGCAATCTGTTAGTGAGAGCTGGGAATTAAAGTCAAAGCAGTGCTGAATAACTGTACACACACTAGAGACCACTAGTGGTGGACCATGAGACAACAAGCATTAAAGTTAAAGGAGATCTCAACCTACCAACTGGTGGTGGTGGTGGGGGGGTACCTTTAAATGAATGGAGAAGAATTTCTGTCTTTGAGACTCAGTGTGCCCAGTTTGATTCCGTACTAGGGCTAGAGAAATGTCAGTCCAAATAGAAGGAAAGACAGACATAACAGTGGTGACGAGGATAATGGCCATTTCCCCCTTTAAAAAAAAGGGGATTCAGTGTTATACTGTATAAGAAAAATGGCAGTCTATTCAAAGCTGTGCCATCTTATTGCCTCATAGTGGCAAGCTCAGTACTGTCACTAGTTCACTATGGCCTCCCTGTCTATGCAACTGCCTGCGATTCAATTCTCATGCAGAATAAATATGATCTGTAATAAGCCTTGTCGCTTTGTGCTTGGGCTGACGAGCGCACCCACAGCTGCGCCCTCTACACCCAAACAAACTGATTATCCCTACTTAGCAGAATTAAGCTCCAGACAGGTCAGCTAGCCAAGAAGGCGCTACTGGGCCTAACCACCCCCTCAGCCCTACCTCACTCTTTCCACCCTGTCAGCAGTCTCTACCTTGCTCAGTCTAGCTACGTTTGACCAGTTTAAGAGAGCACTACAGGCAACCCTAATAGTTCAATGCAGCTGTAACTGCTAATTATCCTGACTAATGTCCCTCCTGGTATACTCTTTGAACTGTATCAGACTCTGGTTCTGTGGCCATTACTGTACTTGTTTTATGTTCATTCTGTCTACCTGCCTTAGTGTAAAATTGTATGCAATTGATTCCAGCCTATTTATTTGTACTTGTTTGACTTCATTCCACCGGAACTCGCTTTTTTGTAATGCTGCTTTATCTCTGTCACTGATGTGGAACCACTGTAAATGAGCTGAAATTTTCAATGAATAAATACATACAGTGCCAAGTAACTAACAGCAAATAGTGACCACTGGTGGTGGTTGGTGAAATAGTAGGTATAAAAGTCTATACAGTATCATTCTTAAGAGGGGCAGGAAACACACACATTCTAGTTACCAGGGATTGGCTACATGATATTTTCATATACACTACTGGATAAGGGTGTGGGTCGGGGACAACTGGCATCAGGGACTGGCTTCATGATATATTTATATACGCTATCGGATAAGGGTGTGGGGGGCGAATGGCATCAGGGATTGGCTTCATGATACAATTCTTTACATTACTGGGATTGGGTGGGAGGGTCACTAGACTACCATTGATGGCTGTAACTTATTAGCACTGTGTCAACTGAGATCGGGTCAGGGTTGTGGGCACTGAATGCCTCTCTGTGCAATGTCTCCCCTTACACAAAGGTGCGGAGGCACTGAACAGAGCTGGGAATGGCCACATAATTATATGCAAATGGCCTCTTAGGGCCTTGGATGTCTTATGACATCACTGACATGGTGGTGGTGTTCAAATACAGCAGCCAGGAGCATCGGCACTAACCCGTTTGGGACTTCTAGCTCCCAAGTGTCTATGTGGCCAACAGGGGGCTTGAACTGCACCTTACCACTTTGAGCAGTGGTATCACAGCTCATATATTCGTGCATATATGGCACACAGGACATGTGCACAATGCATTTGTGAACATAGTTACTATAGGGCAGTGTGCTGATTCGTGTGCTGCACTAAACGCTGCATGATGCAATCAGCTACCTTCAAATATCTGGTGCAGAGGTAAAAATCAAAAGCTACACTCCTCACTCCCTCTCCCACAATCAAGTAAATTTCTCAATAGCTACTATGCAACACTTCCTCCTTATTCAAGATCTTTCTGAGAATCTTTTTTAAGTTTTTCTCTAATACTAAAGGGGTCAGAGGGTCAGATTTCATTTCCTCTGTGAAAATGAAAGCAAGTTGTGTAAAACAAAATCTGTTCCGGGAATAGGTGGTTTTGCACATTGAGCAAATAGGGAAAGTACTCATTCTGCAGGTTAGATCACATGAGTACTCCTCCTCCCACTCAGCAGTGTTCTCAAATGACTGCCTAAAGCAGCTTTGGAGATGATGAAACGTAAATGAAGCTACCATGAAGGTTATGGACTTCAGCCAACAAAATGACTCAACATGCTTGTAATTTACAAGACCAGGAAGTCCGAAGCCAAGAACTGTAAGCTGGATTTAGGGATTCAAAAATGACACAAGGACAGGCTACTGCTGGCTTAGGCTGCTGTGCTGGTGACCCCGGTTCCAGAGGGAAGCTGACAGTCAAGCAACTGGCTAGGAAGACCGCTACCCCAGGCAGCAAGACCCAGCCCAGGGGAGGACAGTGTACTCCAACAACCCCCGACAGTGGGCTTGGAAAGATGCTCACTCATCGGAGTCCATTCTACATATGTGTGAGGCAAACAGTTGCTGTGTGTGTTCATCAGCTGGGAAGCTGGAGACAAAATGGGGTGGAAAATGGCAGCTGCCAGAAGGACAACGACATCTGGCACCATCCACAGCATCAAACTGCAGCACTGAATCGTGCACTGCTTTAAGGACAGCCCTCCCTCCCAGACTCTGTCACAGGGGAAGCTATGGAGGAACAGGAACGAGATAAGATGGTGGCAGGGCTGGCGGGTTGCCTGGAGAATTAGCCCAATGTGATGGCAGGTGCCCATAATTCTATATGGAAAAAAAATGAGAGGACTTAATTTCTGGGTGTCACTGAAGCAGCGGAGAAAAGTTTTGCCATGAAAAGGGGCTAGTACCCCTGGCTGCACCAGCCTCAGTGATCATGGGGACCCTATGCAAACTGCCCCTTACCCCCACACTCTATTTTTGCATCCCCTTGACTCACTACGTGAAGACTTCCTTCAGTGACATGATGGCACCTCGGGAGGGACCACTGCCAACCCCATGTCACCACTTCACTTTCTCAAAAACTCATGCCCTACACAGGGGGCAAACACCCACCTAAACTAGACAGAAAACATGGCTTTTGGCAGAAACAACAGACACGTATATGGCGTGAGACCTGTCAGCCACTTAAATGGGGGGGGGGGGTGCCTCAATTTCCTGACTAGGCAGAGTTACAGGAGAACTGTCAGCACTAAGAGCCTCACACCCAAGTGTGAGGCTGATCCCAATTTGCACTTTAGTTTGTGTAGAAACATTTTTAACTTACTGCAGCATAGTAGAATATATTAGGCTAATTTTGCTGACTTCTAAGATGCAATTTCATGTAACCAGACATCACAGAATCCCCTGCAGCTGACATCAGAGGAGGGCTACAGAGCTGGGAGATTCAATAGTCTTCAATAGCCCACAGTATACATGTTAAAGATTTTGTAAGCCAAAATCAGATGTTTGCTGGTCCTGCTGTGCTCGCAGGGCTTTGTACAGTCCTCTGTGAGTGTACCTAGCCCCCGGAGAACAGCACACCAGCAAAACAAAAGATTACAACTTATAAAATACTCTGACATTTACTGCAGGCTACTGAATATCCCACTGCTGAAGATCTCCTCTGATGTCAGCTGCAGGGGAGTCTGGCATTTTTGGTTACAGGAAATGTCAGTTTACAAGTCAATGCAATTAGCCTGATACCGATCACCGCAGTACAGTAGATTGTAAGTAAAAAAGGTGTTTCTGCACACAGATGGCTAATTAGAATCATCGTCAGAGTCAGGTGTGAGGCACTTATTGATGACAGTTCCTCTTTAAAGAGTCCCCAACGATATTTATATCAGTCTGTAATTTTGCATCCTTACACCATGTTAATGCTAGTAAGGAATGTTCTGTCTTATGAACAGTTGTCATCTTTAGATATTACAAGTCCGTTACCCTTACCTTGATGTTCCTGCCATTCTGAAGCAGTCGTCGGGCTGAAAGGCTACTGACGTCATATGTAACACTGATTCTCAAGTCCCAACCACCTTACTAGTAAGCGGTGAAGAAAAGAAGGGTGAAGCAAATGGCTTGCCACACAGGAAAATCTCCCTAGATTTACAGGGAAAATGCCAAATCATCTGGGAGCACTGCATGACCATGATCGGTTGCACTTCACCCTGCACAGTCGCTCTTCTGTCCACACCCTTGCCACATCCCATTTTCACACCTCCAGTCTGCATCATTTCTGGAGAGAATTCGGTGTTTTTGACTATTACTCTTGTCGTGGGGGTTGGGCAGACATGAGTGACAAGCGAAGGGCTGTCTACACTGATCTTACAGATGCAACTTCTTTACATGCAGAGAAAGAATGAAGCTACAATGGATTCACATACGATGCACAGCCAGAAACAGCACTGCATTGCAAGTCAGTATAAATGGCTCTAAACTAACAGTGATGGTAAGGAAACATCTCGGACATACATACATAAAATTTACAGCATTTAAAATGCGAAAGAGTAGCTAAAGCAATCACAGTTTTACACAAACTGAGCGTTCAGACAAAAATGACAGGGCAGAACAAAATTGTGTGGTAAGCCATTTTTCTTCACCGCTTACCAGTAGGGTGGTTGGGACTTCGTACTCAGCACTACATAGGACGTCAGTAGTTTTTCAGCCTGACGGCTGCTTCAGAATGGCGGGAACATCAAGGTACGGGTAACAGACTTGTACTCTCTAAAGATGACAGCCGTTCATAAGAAAGAAGAAAAATTACTCACCATAGTAATGTTGTTTCTTCTAATGGAGGCTTGCTGTATTTTGACTATATGCAGTCAGCCCCAACACTTGAACTGCTCTGGAGAGGAAAAGGTTAACTCTACGCCAGGGCATAGAACATTGAGCTCAAGCTCGTTTTCAAACCTCTGTCCGAGGTACTCCTCAGTGTAACTGTCAGATTCTTACGAGCACTATGCTAACTATTAAAATAGAAATTATTTTAGAACTTTTGTGTCAAAAGGCAATAAACAGATTGTTAGGGTCCAAAAGACTCTAGTCGAGAACCCTAAAAAGAATCCAAGCAGGTAGTAAACTTAACAATATATTACACCTCTGGGGTGCAGCACTGTACCTGCCAGCCCACATCCCAAAACAACTAGGTTCTAGCAGGAGAGGCAGGGAGGGAGATCAGAATACAGCAATACTCCATTAGAAGAAACATTACTATGGTAAGTAATTTTTTCTTCAAACATCATCAAGACTTGCTGTGTTCTGATCATATGCAGACTACCAAGCAGTACCCCCTTGGAGGAGGGAGTTACAGAACCTATTTTGGGAACAAGCTCTGCAGCACTGCTGTGCCAAACCTAGCATCACTTCTTGTCTGAATGTCAAGAGAATAATGTTTGGTAAATGTGTGAACAGTTTTTCAGGTGGCTGCTTAACAGATTTCCACTAAGGGTATGTCTCTAGCTGCTGCGACCGAAGCAGCTACACCTCTGGTGGAGTGAGCCCTCAGGCCTGAGGGCATCTCTTTCCTCAATTTTGAGTAGCAGAACTGGATACAGGAGACAATCCACCTGGCAATAGTTCTCTTAGTGGCAGGTTTACCATTTCCCACTTCTCCATAAGTGAGAAATAGCTGTGAACAGTCATTTCTATGAGCCTTAGTATATTCTATATAATAACTAAGGGCCCTCTTTACATCAAGACTGTGCAGTCTTCTCACCCCAGAGGAAGAATGGTCAGTGAAGAATACAGGCAATGACATAGACTGGTTCAAATGAAAGTCTGATACCACCTTAGGCAGGAATTTTCTGTTTGTTCGAAGGACCACCTTATCCCTGTGAAATAAAATGAAATAAAATCCGGTTCCAATGATAAGGCCTGTAATTCACGGATTCTCCTAGCTGAAGTAATGGCTACCAGGAACACAGTTTTCCAAGTCAAGTATTTCAGCTCAGCTGAAGATAATGGTTCAAAGCGGGGCTGCATAAGCTGTGCAATACAGATATTCAGATCCCAAATAGGAGTAGGGTCCCTAAAGAGGGATTGATATGAACCAGACCTTTGAAAAATTTCTTGAAAACTGGATGGGAGACTAGAGAAGAGCCCTTCCCAACTGAAAGGAAGGCAGATATAGCTGCCAAATGCACTCAGAGTGGTAGGCCTGAGGCCCAAACTGTTAAGATGCAGAAGGCTTCCTACTAACCTTAAGAATGTCCAAGGCTGACTGAGAAAGATGCAGGCTTGCATATGCTAGCTCCTCAAGACCCAAGCAGCTTTGAGTCTGAAGGTTGGGATACAGTATCCTCCCCTACGAGAAGGTGAGAAGATTGTACTGTCTGGGAAGACAAACTGGAATCATCACTGACATTGACAATAGTAAGTGCTACCAAGGCTGCCTGGCACAGTCTGGAACCACTAGAATCACAGTGCAAGGCTGAGATCTGATCTTGATCAGAACTCTGAATATCAGAGGAAAAGCACACAGAAACCTGCTTGTCCAATCCAACAGGAGAGCATCTTGAGGAGCAGACCCCAAAAGAGGGGGTCTGCACCAGAATAGGGAAAGCTGACTGTCCGGGGCTGCAAAGAGGTCCATCTCTGGGGTGCCCCACCTCTTGAAAATGATCTGAAGAATTATAACAGTTCAGGGCCCATTCCTGGTGACCTTGAGAAATCCTGCTGAGAGCATCTGCCAATACATTGCCCTTCCCTGGGAGATGCACAGCTATCAGGGACACCTGCAGGGAACACGCTAGTGACCATATTTTCATGGCTTTGGTGTACAAGGCCAAGGGCCAAGTGCCCCCCTGCTTGTTGATGTACTACATGGTTGTGGTGTTATCTGTCCTGATCTGCACCACTTTCCCTTGGATTGTATTTGAAAATATCTGTAGTGCTAGAAAGACAGTCCCAAGTTCGAGAAGCTTTATGTGCAGGACAGACTCCTGATGAGACCATGTTCCCTGAGCAGTAGGCTAGTCCAGATGGGCTCCCCATCACAGTAGGGAAGCATCCGTGGTTAGAATCACTGTTGAAGTGTGACTGAGGACGGGGACACCTTGCCTTAGATTGTCCTCCTCCAGCCACCACTGGACAGCCTGAACCAGAGTTTGAGACACTGGAGCTAATTTGGAGAGAGGGTCTTTTTTCTGAGACCAAAATGATTTTAGATGAAACTGAATCTCTAATTTGAAACCTTGCCCCCTGCAATACTGCAGTGCAAGCTGCCATGTGGCTTAGCAACTGTAAGAAGTGCCTGGCTGGCCAAAACACTAGTGGATGAAAACAGGAAGCCAGGGTGATGAGGGACTGAACCCTTGAAAGAGGAAGAAAGGCCCTGGCCTGGATAGTGTCCGGCTCCTCCCCTATAAATATGAGAAGCTGGGCTGGTTCTAGAACAGACTTTTCTAGATTCAGGAAGAATCTTAAGGAGTCCAGAAGCTTCAGAGTGACCTCTAGAGCTGGCTTGGTCTGAAGACCGACCCACTATGAGCCAGTCGCCCAGGTAAGGGAACAGTAAGATGCCTTGTCTTCTGAGAAAAGGCCACCACTACTGCCAGACACTTGGTGAATGCCCTTGGAGCAGATGTTAGGCCGAAAGGCATTGCTCTGAACTGGTAGTGGCCTGAGGGCAACTCAAACCTGAGGTACCTTCTGTGGGAATGTCTGATAGGTATGTGGAAATAGGCATCCTTGAGATCCAGGGAGGCTAGCCAATCTCCTGGTCTCAGAGAGAAGAATTATTCTCAGAGTCACCATTTTGAACTTTGGTTTCAGTATATGTTTCTTTAGGTATCTTAGATCTAGGATGGGTCGCCACTCCCGTCTTTCTTGCGGTAAGGAAGTATGTGGAATACAGTCCTTTTCCCCTGTGATAGAGAGGTACCTTCTCTACTACTTGAAGTAGTAGTAGTAGTAGTAGTAGAGAGGAGACTTCTGCCTCTAAGGCCTTTGTCTCAAAGGGAGGAGGAGGACTGAAAGACTTTGCTCTCATTTTTGGGAACCTTTTAAAACAGAGAGCAAGTCCCTGGCTCACTACTTCCAGGACCCATTTGACTGAGGTAATAGACTTCCAGGCCTGGAAGTAGTGAGCCAGCCTGCCCCCTACTGGAACTGAGGAGGCGACCCTGACTGACACATCAGGGTGTCTGTTTGGCAGGGGGCTTAGACTGAGTGGAGGATGGAGTCCTGGTCATCCCCCTCCTGCCTCTTCCCCTAAAGAACCCCCCTCTGCTGGAAAGACGAGGAGGCCTGGGCTTGGTAAAAAGGCCTTTGAAAAGGCATGCCCCTGCCAGCCCTAGATTGCTGCCTCTGAGGAGTGACCTGCTTTTCCTTGGCTGCAGCACTCCTGTAGGTGGTCCTGTATTCGTCCATCTTTTTTCATGTAAGCCTCTGTTTGCTCTCCAAACAGTGAATTACTCGTGACAGGAAAATCCATGGCCTTGGTCTGGGTATCCTGTGATAAACTGGTACACCTGACCCAAGCAAATCTCCTCAGGGAGACAGATGTAGCCATAACCCTAAAATGTACATCATTTGAGTCAACAGCAGCATGAAACTGGACCTTTGATGCCTCAGTACCATCCATAGCCACCTGCTCCAGCTCCCTGGCCAGCTGGGGAGGGGCATTCTTAGCCAGCTCCAGAACCGTATCCTACATAGATTTCTGGTACAGTATCTGGCTGTATATGCCATGTAATTAGCTTGCCCGAGTCCCAAAGAGGATGCCAAGTACTGTTTCTTTGCCATGGCATCCACTTTCCTAGAATCCTTATCTGGGTGGTGAGATACCAGGGGAATATAAGCCTTGTCACAGGCTGTAGCTTGCACTACCCCAACATGGCTGCAATGATTAGTAAGGAATTTCATCCCAGGACCTGACAAGGTATACCTCCTGTCCATCTTTTTATCCACAGGGGGTATGGATGTTGGAAACTGAAGACTTTTTTGTGTCCGTTTCCCCAGGGATTTATGCAGAGGGACAGACACCCTTTTGGACTCTGGGACATCCATCTCAATACAGTCAGGTTCCTCCTGATCCTGTTCAGCCTCTTCTACAGGAAGCTGGAGGGTATCAGCCACTTTCTTGTAGAACAAGAAATGGGAGGGGGACTCAAAGCCTGGGAGGAGACACATGAGAAGGCCTGTCTGGGGAGATGTCAGGCTCTACTGGCTCATCTAGGCCTTCATAATCTTCTTCTCCTTCCCAACTGCCCTCATAAAATGCTTCAGGGTCACATTCAGAAGCAGAAACTTCCGACTGAACCAACCTTTTTTGGATTGTGTCGGTTTGGTCTGAATTGTGCAAAGCAATTGTACAATACCAATTGCTTTAGCAATTTCATCAGCGGTCGGAACATGGGAACCAGGATCCGAACCGGCTGACTTGCACTTTCTCTTAGACGGAACTGATTCCGCAGAATCGGCTCTCCTTTTGACCAAGGAGGTATTGCCCAGGTCAGTGGGCACCCCCTCAGGTTTGGTCAGAACCGAACCGGGCTGGCCATCCGGTTCAGCGGATTTCTCTGCCTCCCTTTCCTTCAGCCTTCTTAAAAGTTTATCTAAAGTGGCTTTGGGAAAGTTTTTGCAAATTGGCCGTCTTCTTTGAGGTGGCCAAACCCCAGACAATAAAACACAGACGAGGTGGGGATTAGCCTTAGCAAAGGCCTCCCCACGCTCGGTGCAGTGCTGAAACCCAGTGGGACCGGTTTTCTTTTGGGGTTTCTCAGACATGCCTAAAAATAATAAGTTGCCCTTACCAGAATTTAAGCCAGGCAACTACAAACCTATCGGTTCCAACCATGTTACGGGTCAGTTAAAAAAAAAACAAAAAAAAAACAAAGAAAACATTTTTTTTAGGATCCAGTAGGTACCGGGAACCAGAATACAAAAGGTAGAAAAGATCACCAGAAAAAAAAAAAAGAATTGTTTCGGTTCCCAACCAGACCGACCAGAAAGAAACCGAACAAAAAACAATTTCTACAAACAAAACTCTAAACTACCTACTAAGTACACTTACTGTACTGTGGATAGAGATCAGAATACTTAAAAATAATTAAATGGTTGATAAAATCGACCTATTTTAACTGGAACCAAACCGAAGATAAGGAGAGGATCTCTGGAGCAACTTCTCAGAATCTGACAGTTACACTGAGGAGTACCTGGGAGAAAAGGTTTGAAAACCGAGCACGAGCTCAACGTTCTATACCCTGGCATAGAGTTAACTCTTTCCTCTCTGGAGCAGTTCAAGTGCTGGGGCTAACTGCATATAGTCAGAATACAGCAAGACTTCATGTTGTCTAAACATTCCTTACTACCATTAACATGGTATAAGGGTGCAACATTACAGACAGATATAAATATCGTTGGGGGCTCTTTAAAGAATCTCGGATGGAAGAATATTGGTATGACAAGGAACACCTGGGTGTGTTCCTACCAAAGCAGGGCCTTCTCCAGGATTGGCCTTTCTGCTTCTTGACCACACCCTTGGAAGAGGCAGCATTACGGAGGGAAGGAGATGCCAAGAGCCTTATGTGCCCCAACTGAGTGGTCTGTGAGCAAGGCAGCGCTGTGTGCTGGGTGGGACCTTTTCCAACTTTCACTCCCCTTTTCATCTTTGAGGATGCACAGTAGTGCATGTACATCAGCATCCAGACAAATCTCTATGCCTACAGCCTCCCCCCCCAAACACTTGTGGTAACCCAGGTAGCCATCTTGCAGCAGCAGACACTTCGCACCCAGGAGGATTTCATCCTCCTCCTCCTCCTACCAGCCCTTGTGGCAGCCCAGGTGTCGGAAAGCAAACACTGGCCACCCACTTGCTCAAATGCCTTTTTTATTCTTTATGGTCCTCTTTCAAGAGCACCTACTCAGCCCACAGCCACTCGATCTTCACCAATGTGACCAGCCTGGAGGAGCTAGGCCCCCACAACTCACCCTCGGAGCAGGGTCTTCGGGGAACTCCAAACCCCTCAGAATGCCAAATCCAGTGCTCCTCCTGTGAGTGGTTGGTGGTGCCGGGTACAAGAGTAGCACTTGCATTATCCAGGGCAGAGGTGTTTTTCCACCTTGTTTTCCTCATCCATGGAACACTGGCAGCCAAGGGTTCCAGTGCATGTAGGTGTGTGCTGGTGCCTGGAAACAGACAACATCCTACCACTACTGCTTGCACAACCACATGTGGCCACCCTAGTGGCCAAGGTGCAGTGGAGTCTGTTGTCCACCCTGCCCAAAAGGACATCCTCTGGGACACTTGATCCTCTTAGCATCCCCATCCCCCACCTACTGGCAGCCCTTCAACCCTGTGTTGCTGGCATCAAGGATGTCACATGACGAGCATGAAGAGCCCACAAAACATCTACATCCTTATGGTTGCTCCAAGTCTCCTTGTTCAGTTTATGAAAAAGCTTCTTACTTGTTCTTGCCTCCTGATTTAAGAGTGTATATATAAAGAGATACACAGAATTATAATTACTTCTCTAGATTAGAAAACTAGGCAGACGCACATGAAAAAAAAAAGACAAAGTGACAGCTGATGAAGCAATGTCAACTGAACATCCAAAACTTCTTGGGGGTTCCTCTTGGGGACAATGTGCTGCTGCACAGTTCACACTATGCTAAGGCCAGTCTTGCCTCTGATAAGGGAGAACAAACCAGGGTGGGAAGCATCCAGTACCATAGGCCTAACACCAGCAGAACCACTCGATTGACCAGGTCAGGGAAGTTGGTGGCCATTTCAAAAACATAAAAATTCAAAATTAAATGCCCAAGTGGTCACTACATAAATCACCTAACCTCTGCCACAGACTAATAGGTGGCCAGTGCGATATCAATGTGGACAAAGTCATATTTTATGGTCCTGCCATCCCCCCAATGATTATGTCATGCAGAACTCCCACACCACCCTCATAGAAAGACCCCCGACGGACCCATTTGATGACAGTGTGACACAACTAGCAGCACTCTTGCCTCAGAGCCAGAACAGAAACAGTGATGGCAGAAAAAGATCAACCATCCATCAGGTCTGCCCACTGGGCCCTATATAACCCTGTGACCTAGTGTTGACACAGGGTTTTAACCCTCAACAGTTTTCCTATTCCTTTCCCCAGTTATCATGGGTTAAAGCTAGTGTACTGCCTGGAACGGATAGTAACTTTCAGATGTAGTCAGCTATCACTTCTTATAATTTAAGTATTTTTTTCTTTTCTACTAATTAGAAGATTTTCCACCTGGCAGTACTGGGGTGATGTGTGGGGCAGCACTGTCTGGAGGCTAAAGAGACAGTTCTGTTCCTCCCACTACATCAACACTGAGACCACCCTGACTGCGACATCACTAGTAACCAATGAGAACCATTTCTCATTGCCAGATTATTCTCTTTCACATGAAGCAGCAGGGACTGGCTCTTCCCTTCCTGGTTACTAGTGATGTCACAATTTCCCACATTTTGATTAACTTGTGAAAGCATTGCTCAGATTGCAAGGATTGTGGTGCCTCAAGGTATTTGGTCACATCTCTGATGATGCAGTAGGAGGAACATAACTGACTATTTTTTAGCCTCCAAACAGAGTGCTGCTCCACAAATCAGCCCAGTACTGCCAGGTGGAAAATCTTCTAATTAGCAAACAGGAAATACAAAAATACTTCAGTTACTGGAAGTGATTGACTGCATCTGAAAATTACTATTAATTTCAGGCAGTACACTAGCTCTTTAATGTCCCCCACTGGGGACAGGGGTCTCCATATCAAGCACTGACAATACAGTGCAGTACTAGCAGGGTGCTGCCTGTTGGAGGTGCCAGACTCCCTCATTTACTGCCAGTGTAGCACTCTTGGCTCAGAGCCTGAATGTCACAGGTTTGTGTCCCCTGCTGGGGACAAGGTTTCAATACGTAGCACTGAAAATGCAGTACAATGCTAGTAGGGTGCTGCCTGTTGGAGGTGCCAGACTCCCTCATTTTGTGTCAGTGCAACACGGTTGGTAGCACTCTTACCTCAGAGCCAGAATGTCACGAGTTAATATTCCCTGGTGAGAACAGGGGTCCCTATAACCAGCACTGACAACACAGTGCAGTACTAGTAGAGTACTGCCCTGTTGCAGGTGCCATAGTTCCATCTTTCAGATTGGCTGTTAAATTGATGTCCCTTCTGCCCATTTCTGTCCAGGTGGAAGTTAAAGATCATATGGCTGTTCAATAGGAAATACCCTGGTATCCTGGCTAAAACAGCCTCTCTTACCATCTAAAGAAACCGGACACAGTCCTATGCTAGATATTGGTAAGTACATAGAGGTTGCTGTATTCTTCCAGTTACAGTCACTGCACTGCCAGTATTAAATACATTACTTTGTAAAGCACCTAGAGATACTTTTAATTATACTGTATGAGCTGGGAAAATTGTGTACTGTGACTGGTGGAATCTGATTACGTGACTATGGTATATGCCATGACAGACTCGCTTCAGATGCTTAGATGTGGCTCATGCCTCATAACACACTCCAGGCATGACTATATCATAGAAACATAGAAGTTGAAGGCAGATAAGGAACGCAAGGCCCATCCAGTCTGTCCATATCATGCCCTATTGTGTATTACTGCTGAAGTATGATCGGTGCTTCTAAGCCCCGATTCTTTCCTAGCTTCCCTGCAGGTTACAAGGGCAAGACAAGCAGCTGCCTTGCTTCCTGACCAACACCAATGCCATTCGCTTTGGCTGGCCTGCACTCCTGGGCCAGGTAGCCTCTACCTTGCTGGCACATACTACATGTCTCACCTCCACAGTACAGCAGCCCTTCACCTTCCTAATCTCCCATGTGGCAGTGCCAGGTGCTGCTGCTACTTTGTGAGGTTAGCACACTGATGACATGTTTCTCTCTAATCTGTCTTTGCCGTCAATGACGCAGCATCCCAGAACTGTCTTATGGCATTGAAGGCACTGCTTTTCTGCATAAAAATACATGATGCGACACTCATAACCAATAGCACCAAAGCTTCGATTAACCCCAGAGTGAGGGTTCCAAAATCCCCAAAATGTGCTTAAAGAGCCACTGACGCCTCGAGGAAAACTTTGTAAAACATAATATTTGAACACAAAGCAGCTTATATTTCTCATTAGCTCTGTATTTCTCATCTCTATTATTTATTATTGAAGTCATATGCCTGAAAACAAGATAGTTATTCCTTAAGGGTTCATCTCCTCCTACTGTTTCTTCCCAACCTGATGTCATAATACTCTGCTTGTGATATCACAGTTATTCCCATGGCAAAAGATTGTGATGTCACAACAGGGCATTATGATTTCAACTAAGGAGTAAGTTGCAAAGGCAGATGAACTCTAAGGGATAAAGATCTTGTTTTTGTGGGAATTTCTTCAGTAATAAATAATCGAGAGGAGAATTCCATAGAATATATATGACATACAAGCTGAATTGTGTCTAAATATTATGTTTTCTAAAGTTTTCCTAATGGCGTCAGCTGCTCTTTAAGACTCTTGATCACAATGGCAGGCGGTCTAGAGATTCACCATTGTTCTTTTTGTACATATTTCTTTTATTGAAGAGTCAAGCAGTTATGATACAATCTTAATTGGGGGTGACAGAGGTTACAGACAAAGGTGTTGCCATTCCCCCGTACTTTAGAAATACTGTGGTTACACTGATAAAAAAAAAAAAAAAAAACACGTTATTCACTAGCGCACTATGTATCTGACAAAAGGTAAACAAAACCAAAACCTATTATGAGGGAGGGGGTAGTTCTTAAGGGGGTTTGAGATTCCACCACATGGTTCATTTCACTGCTCCAAGTCTGGGTGATCACCTGTGTAGGATATCCATCTTGTCCACTGGATCATGAAACAGTCGGACGGTGGCTGTACTGTGGGCATTACTCGTGCCATCCGACTGTGTCTGCATGGTGTGGATTATTCGTGCCATTTGTTGAATTTATTCTCACCAACCTGTTATCTTTGGTGAATGTGGACTCAGCTATATGCGAGTTGTTTTCTTGGTTGCTGTAATCATGATCAAATACAGATGTATTCACCCTTTTGTTTTATGCTTCGTGGTTTAACCTTGCAGTAGGAACCATTCTGTTCATAACATTTCAGTTGAATTCCTATTTATTTAATTTATTTTCAGAAAAAAAAAAATGTCATTTTATGAGAATGGGACTCCTACAACACTGTATGGGACCTCTGAAAATGTTTAAGTGGTGTCCCAGACTTTTCAGACAAATAGTCTACAAGAAGCTCTAAGCATTAAATGAATGTCCAAAATGTTAAGTGGCAGTGCCCTTTTTACATAAAACAAAGGGAGGTCAAGATGGTAAAGAGACCCAGAGTAAGAGTCATCCCACCGTACACTGTACGACACCAGCCTATCTAAGATGTAAGCCATGGTACTCTAGATAGCCTTCATCCCATCACACAAGGGACAGATAAATTGTCTGAATCTCCCTGGACAATGTAAAACAGCTTTTCCCGCCACACAAGAGGGTGGAGGCTCCAAATATGAATTTGGAGGGGGTCATCCCATTCACTAATAATAAGGGAAGGATTGAAAGGTTCAATACTGCATGCAAGACATGAGGAAGCAGGATGGTAAGAACAGTCACAGTCAACCTCATGTGAGACACCTACTAAGAAATGTCACACTCTGGAGGCAAAAAGAAGTCCACCCTTCCTTACAAAACACAGCTGGCATAATAAAGTTACCAGCAACTCAATCTTCTTGAGGACCTCCTCTGTAGAGACACACCCTTTGGACTTTGCCAGTGGCACTAGGATTGTGAAGAACTAGAACTTTTGGGGTTTTATTTATTTAAAAGTTTTACCATGAAGGCATACTGAGCAGACTACCACTCGATTCCAGACACATCCTGGGGGAAGGGGGCATGGGAGGCAACACAGAATATATTACATCAGCAATGTGAAGCACAGCACAATACATACATGGATACAGCAGGAAATTAAATTATAGTACAGTGCAGTACACGCAGTTCACTACCCTGTCAGTTGGAATTCATGAATGCAATCAGGTAGAGTGAACGATCAGATAATAAAATGCCCAACCCAAGCTTCTAGATGACTGGAATGGACATCCCAGACACCAGGATTTATGAGTCCCCAAGACTAAGACAGGGAATATGGAGAAGAGTTAAGGTGCATGCATAGGTGGTGCAAAAATAGTCTTTGAGGAGAGAGTTGAGTCAATGGATGGAGGGGGGCATGTCGAATGGCAGGGGGGAGAGAATGGCACAGTTTAGGCATGCAATAAGAAAAGGCTGCCTGACCTGCCGAGGTGGACATGCGAGGGACAGCCAATGAGCGGATGTCAGAGTTTCTGAGGGAGTACAAAGGTGGGGGAGGAAAGGACTGGATAGTGTATAGGTATGGAGGTAGGGACTAGATCCAAAATTTAGCTGTGAGCCTGGCGCAGTGGGATTGTCTCCTATCCTGCAAGGAGGGGAGGCGCAAAGCCTGGCAGAGGCTGCAGTGGTGAGTGCTAGGAAGACTGTCAAGGGCGAAATGACAGAAGGCGTGGAAGAGGGCATCCAGTCTGGTTAGGGTAGTTTTGAGAGTGGCTTCCCCATGCTCATGGCACCAATGTATAGTACCTCGCATACAAATGGCATAAATAGCAATGCTTGCCCCAAATGCCTCCATACTTTTTTTTTTACCAAGGAGCAGAGAAAGAAAACACTACCAATAAGTAAGACACTGGATAAAGAGATAAGAGACCTGATAAGGGACCTGAAAATAGAGGCTACTTACTGGTAGTTCTACTACTGGTATTCAGTTCACATCCACACTTAAGCAGTGTTCCACTGAGCATGCTCTGTTACCAGAACAGTAGTCAAGCTCGACTACTTCTACCACTCAACCATGTGGTCCTCTGGCTCTGCCCCTTTTGCACTCAGATCTGCACACTGGAACAGGAATCCGAAGCAAGCCTTATCAGGAGAGGTCATGTGGATGTGAACTGTATGCAAGTAGCAGAACTATGATTATAGGTAATTAAGCTTTATTTCTAACTGCCTAGATTCAGTTCGCTATCCACGCTTAGGCAAATTCCTAGCAATCCTCAGGAGGCAGGGGACAAGGCGTGCACCCCAAATAAGGTGAAAAGAGACGGGAAGGTTGAGGACCCAAATGCAGCATCACAACAACCTCCCTAGACAATTTCCGTAAGGGACTATACAAGCACTTACTGAACTGCAGTCACTGCTCCTGTCCTAGAGAATAAACTTTACCTAGCACTATCGTCCCTTTGCTCCCCTGGTTGTTACCTGCCAATGGCATAGTGGAACTTGTTTTGGCCATTACCCTAACAATCCCCTTATTTTCATGTTTGCAACACAATTATATGTTTGTTTAACAGTATAACCTCCTGTATATAAAACTTTGCTGTACTGTGTAATTCTGTATGATCTGTCCAGAAATGTACTATTCCAATGTCTATGCCTTATTATATGTAACTAATTCGGGGTCTCCACTCTCCCCTGAAAAAGGGACCTTCGGGGCTCAGCAGGCCTACCCAGTTAACAAAATTTAATAAATAATTAAATAAACTGAGCAAGTTGAAAACCAGCCTTAGGCACCCTCAGTCTTTATGGAAGCTGGGGGCACCCCTGCTTATAGAGGTCCCCAGAAAGAAGTTGTGTAGGTCATCAGCCTTCCAAATTTTATGTTTGTTTTAATTTATGCATTTAATTCCCTGTGTAGTGTTGAAAGATCACACAAAGGGCATCATTCAGCTAGGCAGAACCTTCCAATTCTGCATCACCTTATCACAAGAATACTCACTAAGGTAAATTAAAGGGCCCTCAATGACAAACGCTGCTGGGGAGCCCCCAGAAAATAAGGCAGACTCTGAGCAAGTTAATGCTGTAACAGGATATGACTGTGAGCACTCGATCAGGTAGCAGTCCTACACATTTCAGAAATAGGAATGTAACTAGCAGCAGTATTTCTGGTGGAGTGAGCCTTTAACCCCATAGAGGGCACCTCCCTAGCCAACCTATAACACAGAGCAGTGCAGAAAATTATCCATCAGGCAACTGTCTGACTGCTGGTCTGCCAAGGGTGGCTTCAGCATACACAACAAACAGGTGGCAAGCCGCACCATGAAATTTGGCCGTACACTCCCGGTATGAGAGTCATGTGAACATCTAGTGTGCGGAACACTCACTTAATCTCTGAGCCTGAGGCTTTGGGAGGAAGGTCAGTATAATAAGCCTACAAGGTGAACCTCAGCAGGGATTTATTTAACTCCAAAAATTGATTAGCGTTTTGCTCATAAAAGTGCTAAAACATTGTGAAAATGCATATACCTGCTTTACTGTGTTTAACAAACTTAATACTTGTAGAAAACCTATATAAATACTTTCTGTACAGTTAGCATTGTCCCAAGAAAAAAATTGCTAATCAATTATTTAAAACCCTGCTCAGAGATCACTTTTGGCAGGAATTTCACTTACAGGTGTAGGATAACCTTGTCCTTGTGGAAAACTAGATGTGGCTACTCCACAGAAAGCTCCTGGAGCTCAGTCACCCATCTGGCCGAGGTAATTATGACCAAACTGCAGTCTGCCATGAGAGATGTGAAAGACCACATGTCTCCACATGCTTGAATGATTTGTCCATTAGCAGTAAGGGAGCAAAGAATAATTTTTTTGTGTTAGACTGGCCACCTTTAGTCTGTGGATGAGTCCTGCCCTTCGTGGCCTGTTTGACAGCAGAAGCTTGAGATCTGGTTTGTTTTGATGCTGGTCTGGGTGAGCATCCCCCCCACAGAACTGTTTCTTTCCTCAGTCAGCCCCACTGTGCCCTGGCTCATCCTCAGCCAATACACCCCCTCCCCGGACTTACCTGTAAACATCCAGAGTTCACAGAGGGACCCAGGGTGATGGTGTGACTATGTGGGCTAGAGGACAAGCCCAGCATTATCCACTGGCTTTTTTCGTTTTCACCCCTGACAGCGTGCAATGAGCACCCGTGCATGTGGAGGCATGCATGCATGACGCACTCTGCCGCCAGCCATCCCAAACATGCTGTAACCGCTGACCAGCCAGAAGTGGTGTGTCATGACCCCCTCCCTGGGAGGGGAGAGGAAAGCATTCCTCTGGACACTCAATCCCCCAACCCGAGATCCGAGTTTGCTCCCAAACCTGGCCCATGGGCGCAGCGCAATCTGTGGCATCCAGCACCCCTACCTTTATCACCACCAGGTCGGCTCCTTAAGCAACTATTGCTTGAAACCTAGGGAGTTGCAGGAGAAGGCTTGACTGAGAAGGTGGACCAGACCTGCTGAAAAGGACTGTCTATATATGTGGTGGGATCTAACAGCCCAATGGCTCCCCTCCACCATCTTACCCATTCCCACTTCCCGAATCCACACCAACAACTTTAGACACAGGTTCCAGCAGAGAGTCCGGATTACTCATGACTGTAGCGATTACCTTTGAACTGCCATCTGTAATCAAAAAAAAGGTGCTGCTTGCCATGCTCCCAAATTCAGAGCTGCCATTGTAGTTGCTGCTGCCTTCCACTCGCTCTCTCAGTGTCAGCTCAACCAATTCCTTGAAGCAATCCCAGCAGATGGAGTTGGCCACTGACGGGATAATCCTTAGGAGGCAGCCGAGGAATCTTAGGCTGCATGTCTTGCCACCTCACTGCTTGTGCCCATGTTCACACAGACAACAAAGGAGACTTCCGCTTTCCTCGTATTCAGTGCTGCTGAGCTAATCCCCAGCCACTGATGCACAGACTTGCTCTGGACAGCAATGGGACAAAGGCCACAGAGAAGAAGAACAGAAAAAAGTCCAAATGTGAGTGAAAGAAAAATGTTAAAAACAGACCTAGTACAGAACCTAACTAAACTGCCCTGCTTCCAGCTTGAAGACAGGAGACTAAAGTTGCTACCTAGGGACATCAAACGGAATGCCAGGACATAGAGAATACTGGATGGGCAACTATGCAGAACCAGTGTGTTCTGCCACAGAGGGATTCCGATTCCCTCTAACTTCGACAGCGAAGCTCATGAGGTCCATGGGAATCAGAACCCCAAGGTGGCAAAACACACTGGTTGTGCACAGAGTTGCTCATCCTGTATTTTTTATAGTGTGTAATACTGTGTGAAAAATGTGTTTTGTGAATTATTTTGCTTTCAAAATGAAACTGACTCATGCAATCCCTAGAGGTTCTAGAATGCTGTTCTACCACAGTAGGATAGAACAGCATTCCATGACATTGTAACTGTGGTAGAACAGCATTTTGAAGGGATGGAATTCTATACAGAACAACACTCCACTACACACTATTTTGTTCTTCTGCCGCACATCAGCAGAAGTTGGAGCTGACCACTAGTAAGGAGTGAGAGATGTATCTCCTGCGCTGGAGAAAGTCAGATTAGCAAAAAATAATGCCAAACTGTTAATTACACTAATATATCTATGATGAAAACTACAACAAATCTGACAATTTACAGCATGCTTTCAAAGGGCATTCCTGCACAACAAATGTAATTAGTTTCTACGAACCTGTCAGTAAAGCGTTAAATGTAGTTCTGCTGGTCATTTTTTCTTGATTTCAGTAACGCGTTCAGCGTGGTGCTCCACGGATGCCTTACTTACAAACTGAAGATGATTGCCATCAACTCCTTTATAATATTGAGTCCTGGCTCGCAAACCATTCCCAGAGAGTAAAGCTAAATGCATCTCTCTCTAAAGAGGGTTGTTTCACAAGTGATGTTCCGCAGACGTCTGTTCTGGGACCTACTTTATTCAGTGTCTATATTTTAAATTTGGGACTACATTTAAAAAATTGGTACATAAGTTTGCAGATAGCACCAAAGAACGTGGTAAAATGGATTCTGATTTTGACCGCAGCAATCTGCAGAGAGAGATCTTAACATCCTGGCAGAGTGGGTGAACAAGTGGGGAATGTCATTTAATATGGATAAATGTACAGTCACACATTTTGGGGGAAAAAGAACAAAACAGTTGTTATTTGAACAGAAATGCATTCACTATTACACTACTACTGCAGAGAAACAGAGACTTGGGGATAAAAATAGCAGCAGATTTCAAACACAAACACTATGTGAATGAAATGTTTAACAGAGAAACATTTCTCCTAAATTCAATCAAAAAATAGACTACATACAAATCCAGAGAAGTACAGTACTCTTATTGCTGTACAGACAATAAATAAGGCCTGCCACCAATTATTCTCATTTTCAAGCCGATGAAATGGGGAGGGAAGATATGAAGTTCACAGCATTTAAAGGAAAGCAACAAAAATGATGAGGGTATTGGGGGATCTAACTTATGACGAAAAACGAAATAACCGTGGACTCTTCAGTTTACCTAAAAGGCGTATTGGGGAGATCTTTTATTCTATTCCATCCATGAAGGTACAGTGTTGATGACTGATTTAAAGGAGAAGTCTCAGCTCCCCAGTAGACATGCTGCCGGACCATGAAGTCCCCGATTAAGCGAAACGCATTGAAATATAATTTTTGTACACATGTATTTATCCAGTTGATTCTGGGACCCTCTGCCTGCCATGTCCGTATTTTAACCTAATGTTCCCAGTGTCCCCATGGCCAGACCTCTGATGACTTGAGTGATGCGCTAAGCCGTGGACGACGTCCATGTGCTGGCATTTCTGTTTGCTGTCTAATATAGTAATAGAGTGCATGACCGTGCTTATTGTACTGGTACCGATCATGCTAAAGCAACACAATCAGTACCAGTATAGTGAGTGCAGTTATGCACTCTATTACTGTATTAGATAGCAAACAGTGGCGCCAGCACAGGCATCTTCCATGGCTTGGCCCATCGCTCGTGTCATCAGAGGGCTGGCCGTTGTGCTGCAGAATAAACCAAACTACAACACTAAACTACATTTAAGTATGCAAAAAAATAATTTATTTTAATGCATTTTGCTTCATTTGGACTTCACAGTCCCGCAGTATGTCTACAGGAGAGCTGACAATTCCCCTTCAAATATGGAATTTAGAACTCTGGTATATTACACAAGGAGTCGGACTAAAATTAAAACTAATACATTGAAAAACTAATAACTGGAAGATGCATCATACACAATGTATTGTTATCTGGAATGTCTTACCTTCAGAACTGATAAATAGAAGTAACTAGGACATATTTAAGAGGAAACTGTATATTTCTATGGAGAGTGCATCTTTCACTATTTGCATTAATTATGGCGAGGATACAAATAGATGCCTATGTCTTCTGCTCTCTCTTAACTGCAAGTATAAATGCCAAGAATCAGATCAAAAGCTGTTCAAAGCAAGAGAAGGTCTTTTTCCAATGAAAAGTGGCCTACTATGGTGGCAAAAAAACAAACAGAGGTGGTTGGGGCAGTGTCGTCATGCCATTTGTACATGTAGTGCAGTACGTTATTTCTATGTTCATGGTGCATGCTAGCCCCCAAAAGATCCGGTTCCCACAGAGTCCTAGTGCCACCAGGCTCAAAGGGTGAGGCTCTGTGAGGAAGACTGACTGTAGAAAGGCATATGCTAAGTTTTCCTATTTTATATTAAGATCATAATGTTTCTTGCCCTACCCACTCTAAAGCAGGTAACCGTTCCAAGCCATCAAGATATGCTCTGATGGCATTTTCCATCATCCATTACTGTGCAAGTGAATTTGTCCATGCCAGTGACTTGGGACGTAGCTGTGGGGCACACTCTCCAAGTGCTACCATTGCATCGCCTGCAAACTTTACTGCATTCTTCACTTCCAACTAGCCTTTCTGTGCAGCAACATCTGGAAAACTCACAGCAGTGTTGATTCCATGGGGTGGCAAAAGGGCCTTCAACAACCTCCATAACCACCATCCCTACCCTAATAATTCTGGTTTTCGACCCTACCAGGCTGATAGGATAAGTGACAGGTCATCACACTTTTGCTCCAAGTTCAGCAACATTATGTTTACTGGCCCCTTTTGTAAACTCTTCCCACATCCCTTTCCCCCAATCATTTATTTATGCTCCTTACTGCTGGCTGCCCCCCCCCCATCTCTTGCCCCCAGACCCATGAACCACCTTCTCTGGGACTTACATGGCTCCTTGAGTCCCCCACAGATTTTCCCATAGGGAGCCAGAGGGGGTAGGGCCACTGTACCCTCCCAGGATCACAATCCAGATTCGAAAGCCCTGCCCAGTCGCTGATATGGAGCCTGCGGGGAAGGTGGGGCAGGGAGTCACTTAGCTGCTTGGGGTCTTCCTCAAGCGGTTTCTCCCCAGGGCTGCAAACATGCACCGATTCTCTGCATGCACGTAATAGATTTTGTGGGCAGTCCTCCCACTGCTAGGGTGAAATCTGCTCCGTTACCTCCTGGCCTCTGCCAGGTGGCACCCTAAGAGCGTGATGCCTGAACTCCCACTCCATGAGAGAAGAGAGTTGGCCTTCAGATGCTCTATCTTCTCTTCAATGGCCAACCCTCAAATGACCAGAGTCCGTGCTCCTGAACCTGTGTCACCAATGTGGCAGGTAGCAGCACTACTGCTGTACCACTGGGTTGGCCTCTCCTCCCCCATCAAATGCTACCAACAAGGCAAGAGCTTATTCCTCATACCAGGCAGGAAAGTGAATGAGTGTCTTTTTTTCATAAAAACACCAACAATTGAGCACAGGGGTGATCTTTTTTCAGGTGACAGATCAGAACATGGCAGTCTCAGTACTGGGCTGACTCCATATTCCAGGTACGAAATTCATAAAAACAATTACCTGCCCACTGGGACATATATGTTTAATACACACCCATTAACTTATTCACATCACCCCAGGTTTTTTACTGCAATTAATTAACCCCTTTTAAATCGAATTGTAAATTCGCCTGCCCAACACTTTTTTTTTTTTTTTTCTCTTTCTTTCTTTCCCAGCTGTGATGAGACATCTCATTTCCACTGCGGTCCTGCTGGTACCCATTTCTGCAGCTGAGTAAAATGGAGCACTGAGAGGTTAAGTGACTTGCCCAAGGTCACACAGTGAGCAGGGTGTGACCCAACGATCTCCTGGTTGCCAAGCCGATGCACTAACCATGAGTCCACACTGCCTCAAAAGGCATTAAGAAAATGTAGGTGCCTGCTGCCAAAAATGCCTGCCTCAGGGCACAAAAGTATAGAAATTTCACACCCTGTCCATATTTGTATATTTAACAACTATTTGAGGGCACTTGCAGTGATATGCGTCACTGGGATCAACTGCCTGTCTTCATGAAGTCAGTGGGTCACCGACAACTCGGTTAATAAATCCCTGGAATTAACACTTTCTGGCTATCACATACTGTAGTAGCACTTCCTGTCTGTGTAATCCATCTCTGTGATGATGTACCATGGTCTGTACACTGTGACTGTCAGTTTCTCTGTACTTCCCTGGAGGTGCTGAAACCAGGATGAAGGACCCACCCACCTCCTGGTAAAATGATAAAATAACTATAAAAATAATCACAGTGCACAGGATGTGAAAACAAACAGATGAAGGCTTCCAGGGGCATGTAGAGAAAGGGTTAATGTTACAGAACAGGAGGAAATAACACCATACCTCTCTTTTGTATCCATATCACAGCAGTCCATGTGGCTAATGGGGGTAGTAGGTCACAAATAACAGCTCTCTCAGACTACCAGGTTACACAACATTTGCAGTGTACAGCCTGCGGTCGCCTGCCATCTGATCCTATACTAAAGGAAGCCCAACCCCTCCACAGTCTTTATCACAAAGCAATTATCAAGCAGCAGATCTAGACTTGTACTCTAGCTGCACTACAGAACCCTTACCCCAGCAAAGGGACCACAAGACTGACTACTGATTAAGGATGGGGTGGGGGTTGGTACAATTAGTAGCATTCTGTCTGTAACACAATTCCTTCCCAAAGTATTCCCTCATTTCCTGGACGAGTAAGCCAGCTGGCAGGTAAAGCAAAGAGAAGGAGGAAAGTACCTTGGTGTCAGTTACAGAATGTGTATGTAGTTGGTAATCCAACTGTGCTATCAAAATGAATTACAGCAAGGAAGGCTTCCTCCTGCCATCCATCAATCCAGGCTGCTACCCTCCAGGTTACAAGAAAGAAATTACAAATTATAGGGTGTACATTAAAGCATTTTGATGCACACGCAGCACAGTACTGTACCAAGTGCCTTACACCTTGGGAAGCACAGGAAGATGCTGTCAATATCAGGGAGAGGGCAAAGACAACAGACCAGCAGTTCGAGGAGGGAGAAGCCTGGCCTGGACACACTAGACCTTAGGGAGCTCTATGTAAGCAATAACTCAACACATCGTGTGGGTTATGCTCTGATAAATGCATGCCTAGGAGAGTAGCGAGGTACATGGTCACAGGCAGAGTACCCTGCTGCCCCTAGAAGTTCATTTATCAGAGCATAACCCACATCCCAGAGCGTGGTATTATGCTTAACAAATGGGTATATGTTGAGAAATACTTTTTTTTTTTTTTTTTTTTAATTAAAGATTCAATTTAAACGATTTCCTTTTTTGGTGCAAAATTGTCCCTCTGCTGTCATGTTTTCAGTAGGGAGCGTTGGTGATCGAGAGCAAGAGTTCTGGGGTGAAAGCAACTAATCTGCATAGTGCTTTTTTTAAATAAATATGTTTTGTTTTACTTCATTATTTGTTTGCAACTAGCAGGGATCAAATCTGGTTACAGTAAAGAGCAACTGGGGTGAGTCACCAGGCCGATAGCAAGACTAAGATTTAGGTATGGTCTTGCCGGCAGCACGCTACCATCTGTCGTAGCAAAGTCTAACAAACCTGCTGCTGGTCTGACTCTCTGCAGGTCAGAAGCAAGTGTGATAAATAGTGGGCAGCTCAGGAAGGACACTGTAAGCTCTGAGGGTCGAGAGGGAGAGCAACAGGATTACTGAAACAAAAACAAAACATTTGTAGAACTACTTTAAAAAGTGTTTTTTTTTGTTTTGTTTTTTTCTTTTGTTCCAGCAGAATGACAGAAAGTGGGGCCGGTTGCTTGGGAAAAATTGAATCAGTGGTTCCAAGATTCCAGTAAATAAACAGGCCACTACCGCTAGGCTTTTTTATTGTGTGTGGTTTCTTGAAAACAAAATGAAATGTCTGGAACATCCTTTCATCCAATCAGGATTCAAGACATTGACTATCCATTTCATAAACTTAAAGGAGTACTACACCCTCATATCTTGTAAACATTAATTATTTCCTTGTCAACAGATAGTTCATCGTGTAGCTGCTAGGGATATATGTGTTTGCATTAGTTTGTTTTCATTGTTCACACCAGCCCCTGTAACTAGCCAGGGGGTCTTCATCTTCTGCTTGTTGAAACCTCATTGTCCCCAAGAGCTGCATTAGCATATGAGAACATGATACCACAGCACCCATTTACACCATGTAATTCTATGCTGAAAGTGCACATAACCTGGAAAAAAACTTCTGAAAATACACATATTGAATGCAGTTTAAAGGGAAAAAACCCTGCATTACATCCAAGACAGTTTGCAAAGTTAATCGAAGATAAATGTGGTATTTCACACCTTGCTGTAACTTGTTTTGTTGAATTCTAAGTAAGCAAACAAGCATACTCTGGAGTCTAAACAGGTGCAGACACATCACATTCTCATATGCTAATGCAGCTCTCGGGCACCATGAGAGTCCAACAACCTGGAAATGGAGACCCCCAGGACAGTTACATGGACTGGTATGAACAGTGAAAATAAACTAAGGTAAACACATATCCCCATGAGATACGCAAAGAGTTGTCTGTTGACAAGAAAAAGTACAGTTATGTAAGAATTTACCGTATCAGTAGATCTTCGAAGGAGCTCTTGCAGCAAGCAACACCATAAGGACTGAAGCCCATAGTAAACTTCTAGCTAGCAAGTCATTAGCGGGGGATTGCCAACTGATGTTGGCCCACCCAGACATCCACCTATAGTATAAAAGGGGCAGTCCCTCAGCCCAAACTCAGTTCTCCCACCGGAGACCCGACGTACATAAGAATTGGAGAACCAAGGTGCCGCCTGAGACACCTAGACCAGACTCCTTACTAGTGAGGTGCGGCATTGCCGATACCCAATCAGAATGCAAGCGCTTTTCTGCTCTGGTGTCTGACTGGCTCCTGCAGTCTGCTCCTGTGTCTCCCTCAATATTAAGCTAAAGTCTGATTTTCTGTCTAAAACTTGCACAAAAGAGAGCTGTACTTACTTACTACCTAACAGTTATGATCTCTATTTTTTTCTGTTTAGAGTGTCAAGAGTTGGGACTCTGTCTGATTACACTCCTTTCTGAATTTCTGTGGTTGGGCCAGTCTTTAGGCGTCAAGAAATACCCAATTCTGTTGTCCTGCTGTTTTGGTCCTTCCACTGGTTCAGATGTTCCATTGTCCGTGGCACAGTACTTAATACTGACCCCTTCATCCTTCCTCTGCCGAGAATATGCTCTCCATGGGCTTCTGGCCCATGGGAGTGGGAAACCCGGGCACTGGGTGGTCGGCACTGGCTCCACCACCGCCTGAGAACCTAAGTTCAGACTCCCCATTAGCAAAGCATGGCATTAACAGCCATCCAATCAGAACATGAGCGCTCTTCGGCGTTGGCTTCCGATTGGTTCCTGCAGTCTGTGTCTGTTCTAAACCAAGCATAATTCTGATTTCCATGCTGAAATTTGCCAAAAAGAGCTGTAATTACTTTTCTCCTTGACTGTTAAGACCCCTGTCCTTTGGTTTAGAGTGTTACATTTAGGGATGCTATGAGATTACACTACTTTTGAAATTCTGTGCTTGCGTCAGCTCCCTACACGAGCGGCTGATCACTTCTCCCTACTGAAGTTCCTACTAAGCCTCATTTTATGTCCTCCTTAAATATTACAGGAGCACTCTGAACTGATATGACTGATGTAACATTGAGTATGTACTTACGTTGATTTTTACTTGTGCTATTTGGCTCTATTGTAAATATCTCTGTATGCATTGTACCATTTGACCCAGAGCTAACCAGGTCCATCTTGTAAATGAGCTTGCTCAATGATGTTTGCCTAGATAAAGATTTTGATTGACTGGTTCCTCTGAACCGAGGAAACACAGTAGCAGTGATGGAGATGCAGTCACCAGGGTGAAGGGAAAGCAGCGCTTGCTGCAAGAGCTCCTCTCGAAGATCTACTGTTACAGTAGGTTCTTACATAACTGTACTATCTTACTTCAAGGGGGCTCTTGCAGCAGGCAACACCATTAGCACAGAGTCCCAAGCAGTGTAAGGACTGACCCCAGTCAGCTGGGAGGAGGCAGAAATCGGCACAAGGCTCTCAAGAGATGAGGCCCTGTAGGACTGCAAGTCTAAAGCCTGCCCTTTGCCTAGACATAATGTCCAAACTGTAATGGCGAATGAAAGTGTGGACAGAACTCCAACTGCAGCTGCATAGGTATCAGCAGTTGACACATTTCGGAAGGAAGCAAAGGAAGCAGCCATGCCCCCCGGTAGAATGAACCTTAACCAGTCCCAGTAAGGGCTTACTGTACTTGAGGTAACAAAAAACAATGCAACTGGATAACAATTTAGACAAACATTGTTTCAAAACAGGAACCCCTTCCTTCTTAGGGGCGAATGACACAAACAGCTGATCAGATTTCCTAATGGCACAGTTGTGATCTCAATAATAGCAAAGCACCCTATGGACATTCAGAGTATGAAGTAAGGCCTCCCCTCGACTTGAATACTCTGGATAATAAACAGGCAGGTGGATGTCTATTTAGTGTAAACTCAGACACCACCTTAGGCAGAAACTTCCCTGTCCTTGTGAAAAACTAAATAAGACTCTACACATCAGAGCCTGAAGCTCAGAAATCCTTCAAGTTGAAGTAATAGCAACTAAAAACAGTGCTTTCCATGACAGAAAGCACAGCTCGCAGCTTGCTACTGGCTCAAAGGGAGGCAAGGTAAACTTTTCTAAAACAAACAAAAAGGTCCCATGGAGGGACGGGATCCCTAATGGGAGGTTTCAGATGCAGAACACCCCACAAGAAAGTGCGGGAAAGATCAGCTGGGCAAGAGTCTTGCCATCAACAGAAACATAGACTTTGACGGCAGATAAGGACCGCTAGGCCCATCTAGTCTGCCCATTTCCCTACCTACAGGATAGGCCGCAGATCCTAGTTAACCAACAGCCTGCATGGTATGAAGAGATGGAGGATAAGTGCACCTTAAAATAGAAGAGTAGCTCAGGCCTGAGTCCAATAGGGAAAGGTACACTAGAACAAGATTCACCGGACAGGTGAAGGGATCCAGGTGACAAGCAGTAGCCCAGATACAGAACCATTTCCACTTCATAGCAATAAGTGGCTCTAGTGGAAGACTTCCTGGCTGCCACTAGAACATCTGCCATCCTGGAAAAAAAAACCCAAAGCAGGCGACTGCTTAGTCTGTAGGAGCCATGCATGAAGATGCAGTGACCTGAGGTCTGGATGGACCACAGTGCCCTGCTCCTGGGAGAGCAAGTCGGAGCACAGGGGCAGGGGAATTGGAGGTTCCACTGCTAGTTGCTGAAGGAGTGGAAACCATATCTGGCACAGCGAGTAAGGGGCTAGTAAGATCATCTCTGCCCCCTCTGACTGCAACCTGAGAAGAACTCTGCAGTAATGGAAAGCAAGGGAAACATACAGAAACCTCCCTGTCCAGGAGAGGGACAATGCGTCTCGCCAGAAAACACCAGGCCCTGGATCTAGCAAGCAGAAACTGGGCAGTTTTGCGTTGAGGGGGGACACAAAAGGGTCCAGTTTGGGAGTGCCCCACCTGTTGAAGAGATCTTCAACCACAGAGTGAAAAAGTTCCTATTCATGTGCCTTGGATCGAGAGTGGCTTAAGCTGTCTGCCAAGGTGTTTAGTACGCCTAGAACGTGTACAGCAGTCAGATCCAGGTGATGCTCTATGGCCCAATACCAGATTCTCAAGGCTTCTCTGCAGAGGGGGTAAGAGCAAGTACTCCCCTGCTTGTTTAGGTGAAGACTATTGACATGTTGTATGTCTGAATCAAATGAGGGCCAGGGAGCAGGTTCATCTGGAAGGCCTGCAGGGTGTAAAGAATCGCCCTCATCTTCAAAACATTGATGTGGAGATGCTGCTCTTGTGGGGACCAAGTCCCTTGAGTCTGACGGTCTGCCAGATGAACACCCCAGCCCTGGCCTGACAAATCCGTAGTCAGTACCTGGAGGAGGCTCTGTCCAAAAACCCCCTTGAAGAGGTTAGAGGGGTCCCACCACCAAGCCAGAGTCTGTCAGACAGGGTTGGAGACTGACACCAGCTGCTCCAAACTATCCGTGCGCTGGTCCCACTGGACCCAAAGGTTCCACTGGGATACCATCATGTGCAAGTGAGCCAGGGGGATTCAAAATGCTTTATGTACACACCGTCAAGGAGTCCTGTAACTGTTTCCCCTAATTAGCATTGTGTCCCCCTGACACTTGCTATCTACCACACCTTTTCTCATCCCTCGCTGTAGGTTCCTATCTCACTGATCTGGTGCCTGGGCACCTGCTATCTACCACTTCCCCTTCCTCTCCCTCTCAATAAGCTCCCATATCGTTGAACGGTTGCTCTGTAGTGGAGTTGGTAAATATCCCTCAGATGTCTCCAATTGTCCCTTACCTTCACTGGTTCACTTCACTTCACTGGTCCCCTTCTTTCTTCCAAACTTTTTTGTCCTCCTTTTTCCACTTATCTGTTTCAAGCTTACCTATACATTCGCTTCACTTGCTTTTATGCTTTAAGCCTACCTCACATGATCTTCCCCTTTTTTGCCCTCTGTGCCCCAAACCCCGGGTTTTCACTAAATTACATGTAAATGCTTTGTTACTCTAGGTACCTGCCTGTGTTTTTCAGAATTATACTGTCCTCTGTATATTTACCAAAATGTTCCTATTCTTCCGAATACAGAAGTGAGCATTATTTTGCCCTTTATATAATAATGTATATAGTGTGTACTCATTTAGTATATTTCTTATGTTTAGTGGGTGTTCAATCTACTCTATGTACAGAACATGAATGTGTACATACTGTTTATTTATCTTCTTTATGTGTATTGAATATGTATGCTGTTCAGGTTCATCTCGAAAATGAGTTCTTTCTCAACGGTGTTTCGCCTGATTAAAGATCTTGATTGACTAACTAATTGAGGGGGACTGTTGGAGACTCTTGCAATGGCCCCCACCGTGTTCCCTAACAGTCTGAGAAAGTACCTGGCAGGAATCTGTCGAGAGGGGGATGCCAGTTGAACCTGAACCTGTAGGCGTCTGCTCAGTCTGGGGGCAGAAAGACTTTGCCTTGGGCAGTGTCCAGGATTGCCCTGATGTACTGAAGACTGGTTTGGCCAAGGGGAGGACTTGGGAAGGTTAAGCATGATTCCTAGGTCCTGAAACAAGGCAAAACTGGCCTTTATGGTTCTGATCAGCTGATCCCTGGTGGTGGCTGTCAGAAGTCTGTCGTCCAGGTAAGGAAAGACATAATAGCCTTTACTTCTTAAGACTGCGGCCACTACTGCTCAGCCCTTTGTAAAGACTCGGGGGGGGGCTGTAACAGGGTGAACTCTGTTAATAAATATATATGCAGCTAGTATGGCCCACCCCTCTTATTCTATTCCCTCTGTCCTCCCCTTTATATTCTCTTCTCTTCTCCTTTCCTTACATTTCTTGTCAGGGTGGCTAACCTGGCAATCTCCCTCTCACTTGTACTGTCCTTTGTGTTCCTGTTACAAGTCAGGTATTGGTGCACTGCTGGCACAAGTTGTGCCTTAAAAACCGAGGCTCCCAAGAGGGAGATATGAAATAGTGCAAGTCGCGCTTTATTTAAAATAGTAAAACACTACTGTGTCCCCCATCTAAAAGGTGCTCCTTTTGATAGCTGGGGCCCTGAGATAAAAAAGTGTCCCCTTTGAGACGCCCCGATCCAGAGGCGCCGACTCAGTGAAGCCACAAGCCGCTCGCTGCAAAGTGTGGCTTGGAAAAAAATTATTTAAACGGAGGAGGTCGCACTCCAAATGAGCTTCGGAGCAGAACAATGCTCCGAAGCACTATAGTCAGTCACAAGTTGTGGTTTTACAAATAAAGCACCAAACGGAGCAGAAGGGTGCTCCAAAAATGAAGTGATGCCACACCAAGTAGCAAGCGTTCAAAATGAGGCGGACACTACGGGCAATGATGCCAGTAAGCACCATAGTGTCTACCATTAAAAAAAAAAAAAAAAAAGGCGGGACGCTGTGGAGCACACCTGCGGAATAGTAGTGTTGTAGATTGGCTCCCTAACCAACCAACTTTAAATTATAGAAATACATTTTTTTTGTTGAAAAAACAAACTTCCGACGACTTATCCACAATCTCCAAGCAGGGCTACACCTTTTGGTGTCTCTTTCGTAAAGATGGGTCGAACGAATAAAAGACCTACAGGCAGTTCAAAACAGAGGCCTGTCGAAGTGGAGCAACATGAGGCAGCGACTCCATCTACCCAGGGTACTGAACCCCCTTGGACAGCGTTGCACAGATCAATGCAACCCATCGACAGAAAGTAGAGTCCATTCTGACCCGCTTTGTAGAGCAGGATAACAAAATAGAAGAAGCCGTTAAAACAGCCTCATTGGCCGGCCCGGTGGCGCTGAGGGTTGAGGCGCTGGACGCCACACCTCGCGCTACGGCGGCAACCTGGGTTCGGGAACAGGCCTGGGTCGTCGGGGGTCGGCAGGGGAAGGAGGATCGAGCATCCCCACGGATGCTCTCCTCCTTCGGGAGAATGACCGGGGGTGTTTGGTGCACCCTTGGCCATGAGGCCGGTGGCAGCACAGGCCCTCGGGGCGGCGGCGACTCCTACAGAGAGTCGGGAGGGGGAGGACATCATCCAGCACTTGGCAGGCGTGCGTAAGCACGTTCCGCCTGAGCCGGCGTCCTCAGTGGGAGGGAGGGGAGGGACAGAAAAACCAGAAAACAACCCGCGGCACTCTGGATGACGGCAGCCCCTGCCACCCAGTCCGCAATTACGGGCAGACCCCACTGTGCAAAGGTGAAGGAGGCAGGTAGGGAGTCACCAGAAGGCACTCTAGGGGCAGACTCAGTAGGGACTGGAGGGCATTGGCTAGCCCGAAGGAGTAGAGTGGCGAGGGCCACCAGGAGGAGAAAAAGATAAAGTACAAAAAACCAAAAAAAAAAACAGCCTCATTAGCAGAATCTACAGCGACAAAGGCATTAGATACAACTAGCAAGCTGGTCCAGGAGAACTCACAGATCCGATATTGTCTGGAGGCTATCGAAAACTCTCAGAGAGCTTCAAACGTGCGTATTGTGGGGCTACCCAAGCATTGTGAAGGGGACAGTTTGCTTTACTTTCTACAAGGATGGTTGCCGGGGGCATTGCAGTTAAGCTTGGAGCTCAAGTCGGAGAACTTCACTCAGGCCTATTGGATTTCTCCGCATTCTGCTACGGCTCGTGGAAACATGTCTAGGACTGCCCTATTGATTACATCAAGCCCAGGGGTCCGAGATCGGATTCTGCAAGCGGCCAGAAGCTCTGTAAAATTAAAACTTTCAGGGCGACATGGTGCATTTGTTTCCTGACCTTTCCTATGCTACCAGGACCAGGCGAAAGAAATTCGACAGAGTGACAGCTAAACTCCGTAGTCTAGGGGTGGCCCATTCATCGTTAATGCCAGCCAGGCTCAGGGTGCATTACGGCGGTCATACTTATCAATATACAGACCCTGAAAAAGCAGGATGGAAAGAGGGGGTCATATCCAAAGAATTTCATCGTGTGAAACTGGGGGAGACCCTCGAATCAGACACATCTGATGAAGAAGAAACCTGATTAGTTTGGGACTTGTAATTCCTCTTCCTATATATGGATGACATGCATCAGGTTTTTATTTTCTTAAACTCTCTAAGTGTATGTTTAATACGTGGCAGAATGTTTGTTTTATTAAAGTAACGTGGCTGAATTCTGTTTAAAAATGTTTAATTCCCTTTTAATCCTAAGTAACTGCTTCAAGTTAGTAGGTTGTTCTATGGGGAGAATACACATAAGCCATCTTGAAAGGTTGTAAATTGCCACGAGGAGGGTCAGTGCATGTGATACTGTGGCTCAGTTCTAATATTTTATAAATAAAAGTATGTAAAAAGTTTGTTTATAGTTTGGAATAATGGTTGGTGGGGGGAGACTGTAATTCAACACCTAGCATTTGAAGGAGAACTATTTTAGGTATGGGGACCATAACAACACAGGCTGTTGTAGTGAAACGTTTGGTTTACCTTTTTCTTTTGCAACAGGTCACCCAAAGTCATGTAGGGTGCAGCATATCAAGGACATTATCTTTTTCACTGGACTTTATTTTAAAAAAGGAATACCCCCTTATCCAGAAAACCAGATTGTATAGACTAATATTTCCTGATACATTTGATGTATTGTTGTGATGAATATGTGATCTCTTACATGAGTATATTGTATACTGTAGTTTTTATTGGTAAAACAATAAAACATAATTTAAAAAAATAAATAAATAGTGGCCCCAGTTAACTCAAGCAGCCATGTGGCCAAAAGAAAAGGGGCTACAAAGAACAAAACAGCCCAAATGAAATTTAACCAGACGGCTGAGTCTGAACACAAGGAAAAGTTATTTTTGGATACAGAGTGCACAGAGAAGGGCTGTTGTATAGACATAAAGGATGCACCTGGAATCGAGCATTTAGCGTGCTCAGTATGCCTTTCCTGGTTAAACGCTTGAATAAATAAATAAATAACTAAATGGTGGGCAAAGCCAGAGTGCTATAATAAAGTGGAGAGAAAATAAACTAATCAAAATATTTATTTTCATTTTCTGATTTTTGCACCTAAATTGCATTAGCTGGCAGGAGAAGGGAAGTGAGGAGCACACCCTCAGTCTCCCATTCCCCTTGCCAACTCAGAGACACCCAAAGCAGAGTATTCTTAGAAATGTATATGGGGAAAAAAGTGCATTACCTGTGGGGAGTTATCTGCAATTGTGCTCTTCCTATAGGGATGGCTACCCACAGAATGGCACTTTTTATGGCATCCTAAGGGAGTGCTATCACAGCCAAGGGGAGGGGCTTAGCCTCATTATCACTAGTTAAGCATTCCAAGGGACTAGAATGCCTTGATAATTATGTATATCAGCTATAAAAGGTTTATGTGATGTATGGATACTATGCCTCCCCCCAAAATGTACAAATATAGAGATGTACCATGTTTAAGGTCGGTTTTCTAGAAAGAAAGGAAATGGGGGTGGAGCCCTATATGGTGATGTCAGACCTAGAGAGTATAAAAGGATTCACCACTAGAGGTAATGCGGATAGTCGGGTCAGTTGAATACGGACGGTAAGAGGTGAAAGTCCTGTATTTAGTGAGTTGCTTTTCACACGGTTTGGAGAAAGGAGTTAGTGTGTTGCCTTTCACACTATCTTTGGCTATCTTTGGCTGAAGCCAAGCCACAGACTCTGCTGACGGAAGCAGAGATCCGAGTTATTTTTGGTTAGGACTAACCCTTTATTTTTCCTTTCTGTATTTTTGTTATTTTATATTTATTTGGAAATACATAATGGACTTATGCGTTTTTCATGCACTTTATCCTTGGCTGCTGTGTCATTTTATCCCACATGTTTACACAGCCGAGGACAGGCCAAACGGCAGAGCCCGAAACTGGTAATGGTTTCTTTGGAAGCGGAAGTGAGGGAACCTCCTGTGGGGTGGAAAGATCAGGATATAAAGATACATGTCCTGCATGTCCAGTGAGCAAAGCCAATCTCCCTGATGAAGTAGGGGGAGAAGGCCTGGAAGGGTGACCATCCTGAAGCACTTGTATTCTATGTACTGGTTCAGGTGATTGAGGTCTAGAATGGGGCGCAGATCTCTGATTCTCTTTGGAAACAAGAAGAAATGAGAATAGAATCCCTTCCCTCTTTGTGTTGGCAGGACAGGTTCTATAGCCTGTTTCCTCAGGAGTGCCTGAATCTCCTGTTTGATGAGGGTGATGTGGGTCTGGGGGTAATGGGTGATTGTCCGGGGGGGAAGGGGCATCTCCAAGAACTCAAGAGTGTGCCCCCTTTCCACTAACTGAACAACCCATTGGTCTGAGGTTATTATGTGCCATCCCTCTAGGTAAAGAGAGAAACAACCCCCCACTGCCTTCCCCAGGATCTCGGCCAGGGTCGGGTAAGGAGTCAGGCTGAGGAGCTAGGGATAGGCAGAGCAGCCTGGGAGGTTCTGGGGGCCAAACCTCCAGTGGCTTGAGAAGCAGCTTTGTACTTGAAAGCAGTACTGGGTTACAGTATATGGGTACCTTCTGTTGTGCATGGATTTCAGCAACTGCTGAAATCTTGTTGTAGGGCAGTTCAAAGGTCAAAAAAATACAGGTTACTCACCTGTAACAGGAGTTCTAGGAATGGTATATGTTGTTCATCCACACTCATTGGCAGTATCCTTGCCGCTTTAAATCTTGCCGGAAGGTCTTCAAGCTTGCTCCTCCCACCCACCCGGGTGGTATAACTCTCGGCTCCGCCCCATGACGCCAGATCTGGCCCGCTGGAAAGCTCAGGTTGTGCGTCCGAGCCGGGAGGTCGGGTGGTGATGAACAACATATACCATTCCTAGAACTCCTGTTACAGGTGAGTAACCTGTATTCTAGGGACATGGATATGTTGTTCATCCACACCATTGGCAGACTCCTCAGCAGTTCTCCGGGAGAGGAGGCAAGACGCACACCCCAATACTTACTTGGGAAAGAGAGACTGGAGAACCGAGGCCCCAAAACCAGCATCCCGGCGTGACTCAAGGTCGATGTGGTAGTGGGTAATGAAGGTGTTTGCTGACTTCCAGGTAGCAGCCCTGCAGATTTCCTGGATAGGGACGTCCCTGAAGCAGCCACCGATGCAGCAGTATGGGGTAGAATGAGCTCTTATCCTCTGGGAGGCTCCATGCCCGCCAACTTATAGCAGAGATCTATGCAGGAGGTTACCCACCTGCTTATCGTCCGCTTGGCTGCAGGTCTGCCAGTATGCTTCCAGCGTAGGTGACAAACAGCTGGCGAACCTCTCCCAATTTCAGCCGCGCCTTATAATAAGCGAGCTTCTTCTAGGGTCCAGAGTATGGAGCCTATATTCGGCCTCCGAGGTGTGATTGGGGTAGAACACCGCAGAGTCAACACCTGGTTAAGGTGAAACTCCGACACCACCTTCGAAGGAATTTCGGTGGGGCGCAGGACAACCTTGTCCCTGTGGAAGACCAGGTAAGGAGACTCGATGGAAGCGCCTGGAGCTCTCCATCCTTCTGGCTGACGGATAGCCACCAAGAAGGCGGTCTCTCCACGACAGGTGAGAGAGAGCACACCTGCATAGGTTCAATGGCTTGCCCATGAGCTTTGCCAGTACCAGCAGTAGATCCCACGGAGGTGGGGGTTCTCGCACTGGAGGGGAAATGTGATCAAGGCCTTTGAAAAGCGCCAGACCACCTTCTCCCTGCGCCATCGACTGCTTCCCGCCCGCGCCTGTAAGCAGAGATGGCTGCCAGGTGCACCTTTAGGTCGCCGACCCAAGCCCTTGACTAGAAAGGACCATAAATAGTCCAAAATGCTTGCCAAAGAACAGGAGGAAGGGTCCAAGCCCTTGTTCCTGACACCAAATGGAAAATCTTCCATTTGAAGGCATAGCATTCTGGTCGACTCAAGCGGACGCCTCAACAACATTGAGGACCTCGTCGGAAAGACCCAAGGCCTGGAACTCTAGCCGCTCAGGAACCAGGCCGTCAGGTGCAGGGATTGAAGGTCCGGATGGAACACCTTCCCCTGACTGACTGAGAGCAGGTCCGGGCGAGCTGGAAGCTGCCTCGGGAGCCTGGAGCTGAGGCTGAGGAGATCTGGGTACCAGAACTGGCGGGGCCAGTCTGGGGCTATCAGAATCACCTGCGCCTTGTCCCTCCTTGCCTTGAGAAGCACCTTGTGAATCAAGGGAAATGGGGGAAAGGCGTAAAAGAGGCCCGGGGTCCACAGCCTCGAGAAGGCATCCCCCTGCAGCGAGCCCTGCTGAGGGGGGGGCATGAAACAGCTCAGCTTCGCTCTCCCTGGAGGCAAACAGGTCCACCTGAGGTGTGCCCCAGTGGGAGAACAGATCTTGTACTACTCCGACAGGAGAGACCACTGTGAGATGCAGCCCCTATCCGGCTCAGGGCATTGGCCAGGGTGTTGGAGGCTCCTGCCACATGAATGGCTAGGAGATCCGCCTCCAGGCTGCGCACGAGTGACCAAATGCGGAGAGCTTCCTTGCATAGAAGCATGGAGCGCGTCCCGCCCCGGCGGTTTAGGTAGTACATGGTCGTGGTATTGTCCGCCTGACCCGGACCACTTGACCCCGGAGAAACGGAGCAAAGGCGGTGAGAGCTAGGCGGACCGCTCGGAGCTCCAGCAGGTTGATGTGGCATCGGGACTGCCGCAGGGACCAGAGGCCGTGCGCTCGGTGTTCCCCCAGATGGGCACCCCAACCCATCAGAGAGGCATCGGTCGATAGAGAGACTGTCAGCTCGGGGCAGACAAATGGGATACCCTCCTGCAGATGAGATGGAACGGTCCACCATCGGAGAGTGTTCCACATCTCCTGGGTCACCACCACTAGCTGGTCCAATGGATCGCAGCGTTGTGACCACTGGCTGGCCAGACCCCACTGAAGGGGGCGCATGCCCAACGGACCATGGTGGTGCAGGCCGCCATGAGACCCAGGAAGTCCCGGGCAGGGCGCGACTGCCCAACCAGAAATGATTGGGCAAAGGAGGTAAGAACCTCGCCCTGTCCGGGAGCCGTGTTCTGCTCGAAGAGAGTCGAGCTCTGCCCCGATGAACAGAATCACCTGCTTCGCCTCGAGTCTGACTTGGCCTCGTTGATGAGAAGGCCGACTTGAGAGCAAACCTGGAGGGCCAGATCTCTGACCGCTCCACCTCCTGTCTGGAGGGGCTGCTATCAGCCAATCATCCAGGTAAGGGTACACCCGACCCTCGGGCCAAGAGGGAAGGCTGTCACCACTGCAATGCATTTGGTGAAGACCCTGGGAGCTGGAGACAGGTCAAGGGCATGGCTCGAACTGAAGAGGGATCCCTCCGCTCAAAGCGAAGGAATCCGATGTGACGGACGATAGGGACGTGAAAGAACGCATCCTGTAGGTTCAGAGAGCAGAACCACATGCCGTGTTCCATAGATGGTATTATCTGCGCCAGAGTGACCATCCTGAAGGTTCGGGACCTTAGGAACTTGTTCAGGTCGTGTAGGTCGAGAATGGGGCGCCAGCCCCCCATCCGTTTCGGAACCAGGAAGTACCTGGGCACAAACCTGGTCTGAGGGGGGGTCCACATCCTCCCTGATCACCTCCTTTGGAGGAGGAGTGACAGTCGGCTCGACGAGCCGCCAGTGAGGCTGCGGATTCCGAGGCCCCCAGGTGCGACGGCTTTGAAGGGCGGGCCTGCTCAAATTCTAGAGGCAGGCCTTTTCCCACCACCTCCAGTACCCACCTGTCCGTGGTAATAGCGGACCAGGCGGAAAGGAAGTGTCGGAGCTGCCTTCCACGGGGAACCAGGGTGAGGTGACGGGATGGGGGCGACACCCCTCAGCCCGTCACTGGGCAGGCTTGGAGGAGGGACCGGCCGAGGGACCTCCTGGGCCTTTACCTCCCTGCTTCCTGTTGGAGGAAGCCGACGGCTTGGGTTTGGGATGCCAAGCCCGAGCCTTCTGGCTCTGACGTTGCTGGCACGGGGCGCAGAAGGACAAAGGGCTTAGGCTGTGGCTTGCGGCCTTGTCCTTCTGAGCGGAAGAAACCGAGTCCAAGGTAGCATTGGACTCTTCAATCCTCTGCAGGTGACCTTCCACCCCAGGGCCGAAGAGGTCAGTCCCCAAAAAGGGAACATCCGCCAACTTGTGCTGGGTATCCGAGGTAAAGGTGGATATCCTCAGCCAAGCCCGACGACGCATGGCCACTGCGGCCGCCACAGACCTGGCACATGAGTCCCCAATGTCTAAAGCAGTCTGGAGCTGCTGTTTGGCCACTGCCCTGCCCTGGTCCCGCAACTGCCTGACCGTAGTCTGCAGATCCGCGGGAAGATGAGGGACGACCTCATCCAGGGAGCCCAACAGGGCATGAGAAAAATGTGCCATGAGGACGGCCGAACTGGCCTGACGAAGGCCGAGAGAGGACGCAGCATAGACTTTTCGCCCGGCATAATCCAATTTCTTGGATTCCTTGTCGGGAGGTTTGTCCACATCCTCATGCTCGGCACGCCGAAAACGCTGTCGGTAACCAACCCTCAGCAGAGGGGTGTTCCGAAAAACCGACAGGGAACCGGTAGGGACCGCATACTTCCTGGCCATCCTGGCCGAAGGCGCAGGGCAGGAAGCAGGGCGCTGCCAAAGCTCCAAGGCCGGACCCACTATGGCCTCGGCCACCGGAAAGGCCTCCGTAGGGGAATCCCCTCGGTCCAGAATCTCCGTGAGGGGATACCTGGCCCATTTAGAAACGGGTTCGAGCTTCATCCCGGTGGACTCCGAGATGAGCCGAAGCAACCCTAGGAAGGACGAAGGGCTATCGTCCACTGACTGTCCTCCTGAGGACTCCAAGTCCATTCGCTTGGAGAAAAGGGAGGAATCATCCTCGGACTCGGAAGAGTCCTCAAAGAGCTGCCTCGGCCTGAGCCACCTCCACCTGCCGAGGTCTATCGGGAGTGAGGGTGACAGACAGCCTATGGGGCAGTCCCTGAGCCGACCGAGAATTTTGGTCGGAGCCCCAACTAACGGCTGTGGAGGCGGAGGTTCCACCAGAATCGGTGGGCAGCTGGATTTGGCGAACAACCGCCTGGGAACAGGCCTCGGCTACAATGAGGGGTTGTTTCGCCGCCCGTGACAGCCACTTAATGGCCGGGAAGACGACAGGTTGGCTTATTCCCCGTCAGAAGGAGCTGTTGCCACATGAGTTCTCATACCTCGACGCAACTTGCGCCAAGCCTCCCGTCCGAGGAGGAGAGGAAGAGTGGCGGCGCGCTTGCGGTGCCGAGACCGAGACCACCTATGGCGGCGGATCGCTGGACCGCCAAGACGCCCGAGACAGAGATCGGTGAACCTCGCCAGGCCGAGGACAGTGCGGAGAGGTGTCGAATCGGCACTCCCCTCGGTTCGGACGATTCCACCGAAGGCTCCGGAACCGGAAGCACAGACGAGCCGACGGGATCCTCAACTCCCACCGGGGGAACCGGAGAGAGAGGATTCTCAGCTACTCCAGCCGACAACCCGTCCAACGGGTCGAGAAAAATCTCGACCACGTCGACGGGAGTCTCGGTCAACTGGCCTGACGGGGACACCGTGAAGCCAGTGGCCGAAGCCGAGGGGTCGACCGAAATCGACTGTCGACAACTAGGGAGGGGGATCTTTCCCGCTCCCAAGAGCCGCGACGGTGAGACTTACTTTTGCTCTTTTTGGACCGAGAAAAAGGTCCAGAAGAAGTTGGACCCTCACCTTTCGTCGAGAGGGTCAGACAAAGCTCCTTAAAAGAAGCCGAATACGAGGCACCGAGAGAGAGCCGGACAAATGCCGCAGCCGAGGTAGAAGCGGCCCGCGCCGCCTCCTCTTCGAGGGCGATCATCTGCTCGAGCTGATCCGCCGAGCCCGCCGCCGGACACCGCCGACCGGGCCTCTTTAGACTTAACCGGAGGAAATCTTTTCTCGGGACGCCCCAGCTGTAAACGGGCAGCACGGTCTTCGAGGACGTAGGCCGAAAAAGAAGAGCACAGGTCGCAAGCCTGCGGGTCGTGCTCAAGGCCTACAGTAGATCGACGTGGAGTGCGGATCCGCCCAAGACGACATCTGCCCGCAGGGGCATCTCCGGAAACCGAGTCGATGGTCCATCGCAGCCGCGAGGAGAGAAGACCAAGTCTTTATAGCAAAAACTTTTGATTTCGAAAATTTGAAGAATTAGGAACCAGTCTTATACGCAGAGCGTTAAGGAAGGAACCTGAGCTTCCAAGCGGTAAGGAAGATCTGGCGTCATGGGGCGGAGCCGAGAGTTTTACCACCCGGGTGGGTGGGAGGAGCCAGCTTGAAGACCTTCCGGCAAGATTTAAAGCGGCAAGGAACCTGCCAATAAGTGTGGATGAACAACATATCCATGTCCCTAGAAAATAAAATTTCTTTGGGCCACCCACCTTCTACATTATCTCCCCCCAAAAGGATGCAGAGAATAACAGGAAAAAAGACTAGTGACCTGGGGAAGAAGCAGCAGGATCTGATCTGGGGCGGGGGGTACATTCTGACTCATATCAAGACCCAACGAGACTTGGATTGGTTGCCGTGTCACAATGGGATTATGTCATATCATACAATGTTAGTAAGGAGTAGAAGACTACAGAAATGGACCACTGAAACAAGAAAATAGGTGAGGGGCATTAGGGGGTGGAATTGGAGATAGTGGAGAGTGACGGATCACTCTTAGAAATAAGTTTAATGCGTAAACGATGTTGTGCAAGAATTACGTAACATGTTACGTCACCAAAATTACTAACATGCAGTGACTGGCAATGGTGTTATACTGTTTGTTTTTTAGTGTTAGTAATTTTTTTTTTTTTTTACTATTTATTTTAAGTATGTTGCAAGAAAACATGTTTTCTATAAAGAAAAAGGGGGTGCGGGGCAGCCCCTGATTCCTGAAAATGTTGGCGCTTCTCTTGCCACCATTAGCTCACTCGCAATGCGTAGCGTAGCACTCACATGTTGCAGCCGTCGTGCAATTTAGGTCACGCTTACGCCACGCAAGATCGGGTGGTCCGACACTCTCCACTATCGCCGTGGAATTAGCCCCTGACAAATGAATCCCAATAAACAAAATGAAAGTAAGAATCCTCTTGCACTCCAACACGCTCATAACAGATGCGATTTTGTAGATGATATTTACCACAAAATATCCTTGTCTGCCATCTTTATATAGGAGCCTGTGTCTATACTCGTTGAGAGGAAGCATGTCAAGGAAAAGTTTCAGACAGTCAACCTCATTGCTAAATGAAGATTAGGAACTCAGAGGTTAGGTATGCTTGACCAGTGTATGTGACAGAGAAAATTTCATCAGGCCTCTCTCTGGTCCCTAACATTACACATGCAGTCTGACACTACTTCCCTTCTCCCCCATGCACGCTGGAAGGGATATGAAAGCTGACCATTTACAGCCTTGCAAATGTTCAGTGTTCGTGTTAAAATCGTATAAAACACGTGCCTGTAATTTGCCATTCTCAGCCTAAACTGCGAAACAAATGTAAAAGCCTGTTGTCCGACAACTTTTGTTTTGGAGAAGGTTTGACAGCTTGCTCTTCATAAGGTCTGGAGATGCATACTGCTACCCATGATGCTGTCTTCTTGCTCTGAGGCTTTATTATGTGTGTTTGTGCATGTGCACCTGTAGTCATGAGAGAGAAAAAAGAAATCAAGCAGTTGGGCCATTTTTTTCCTCTCTGCATTTTTCACAGATCCTATACACGGCTCTTCTTGCAAACAGCATCTTCTGTATGATATCTACAGTGGCGTGAAAAAGTATTTGCCCCCTTCCTGATTTTCTCTATTATTGCATATTTGTCGCATTGGATGTTTTCAGGTCTTTAGAGAAAATGTAATATTAGATAAAGGGAACCTGAGTGAACAAATAACACTTGTTTTTTTTTTTATTTCACTTATTTAATGAAAAAAAGTTAACCAACACCAACTGGCACTGTGTGAAAAAGTAATTGCCCCCTTACACTTAATAACTGGTTACGCCACATTTAGCTGCAATGACTGCAACCAAACACTTCCTATAATTCAATATCAGTCTTTCACATCGCTGTGGAGGAATTTTAACCCACTCTTCCTCGCAGAACTGCTTTAATTCAGTAACATTTGGTAGGTTTTCGAGCATGAACTGCTCGTTTCAGGTCCTGCCACAGCATCTCTATTGGGTTTAAGTCTGGACTTTGACTAGGCCACTCCAAAACTTTAATTTTACTTCTTTTAGCCATTCTGATGTGGACTTGCTTTTGTGTTTTGGATCATTGTCTTGCTGCATGACCCAACTACGCTTCAGCTTCAGCTGATGGAAGGATGACTGGACATTCTCCTAAGAATTTTCTGGTACAGAGCAGAATTCATGGTTCCTTTAATTATGGCAAGTCATCCAGGTCCTTAGGCAGCAAGCATCCCCACACCATCACACTACCACCACCATGTTTGACTGTTGGTATGGTGTTCTTACTGTGGAATGCTGTGTTTGCTTTACGTGAGACATTATGGGATCCATGTTGTCCAAAAGTTCCACTTTGGACTCATCTGTCCATAGAACATTTTCCCAAAAGGCTTGTGGATCATCCAGGTGCTTCTTGGCAAATGAGAGATGAGCATTTATGTTCTTCTTGTTAGCAGTGGTTTCCGCCTTGCTACTCTCACATGAAGCCCATTTTTGCCCAGTCTCTTTCTGATTGTGGAGTCATGAACACTGACCTTAGCTGAGGCAAGAGAAGCCTGCAGTCTCTTGGATGTTGTTTTAGGATCCTTTGAGACTTCTTGGATGATTTTACGCTGCGCCCTTGAGTAATTTTGGCAGGTCGCCACTCCTGGGAAGATTCACTACTGTTCCAAGTGTTCTCCATTTGAGATTATGGCTCACTGTGGTTCGATGGAGTCCCAGAGCCTTAGAAATAGCTTTGTAACCCTTTCCAGACTGATAGAGGGCAACAAATTTTTTCTGATCTTTCAGGAACTTCCTTTGATCATGGCATAATGTGCTTGCTGAATCTTTGTGCTGGCAATGTGACTCTGATGGTAAGGGCCAAAATAAGGAGGTTTATATTGAGCAGGGCTGGCTGTAATCAAGCCTGGCTGTGTTCAATCAGCTGACTCTAATTATCCCTTTAATTGGGTTGATTTAACTAGGGGCAATTACTTTTCACACAGTGCCAGTTGGTGTTGGTTAACTTTTTTCATTAAATAAATGAAATAAGTAAAAAAAAAAAAGTGTTATTCATTCACTCAGGTTCCCTTTATCTAATATTATATTTTGTCTAAAGACCTGAAAACATCCAGTGTGACAAATATGCAATAATAGAGAAAATCAGGAAGGGGGCAAATACTTTTTCACGCCACTGTATGAGTCTACTCAATTTCAGATCTTATAATTATGTTGATAAAAAATTGTGCATCCTGTAAACTGCACATATTACATACAGTATACCATATGTTATGTAGAGAATAAAGTATGAAAAGGGGTTATTGCAAGTTTTTTTTTCTCTTAAACACACTCAAGGGATGCGATATCCATAAACCTCGAGACCTGCACCAAGGAGCCAGCTGGAGAGGGATGAGAATAGGTTACTTGCCTATAACTGTAGTAGTATACAGTTCACATCCATACTCTGCCAGCTCCATTGGAATTATGTTATTGGACGGATGTCTCTAAGTTAGTTAAACTCCTCCCACCATCTGGGCGGTATATCCCCCAACCCGAGGAAGTTGGGTAGGCTGTGTGGATGTGAACCATATACCATTTCTACAACTATGGTTAGAGGTGAGTACCTATTCTTCTATGAGCATAGATATGGTTCACTTAACCACACTCTGGCAGACTCCTAGCAGTTCTCTGGGAGGACAGGACAAGGCATGTACCCATACTTGGTGAACAGAGATTGGAGAACCGAAGTCCCAAAACCAGCATTCCACCGTGACTCAATGTCGATGCGGTGGTGGGAAATAGAGGTTTGTGCCGACTTCCAGGTAGCAGCCCTGCAGATCTCCTTTATGGGGATATCCCTGGAAGCAGCCACCAAGGCAGCAGTCTGTTTTGTGGAATGAGCCCAAATCCCTATGGTAGGCTCCCTGCCAGCCAACCTATAGCAGAAGTCAATGTAAGAGGTAGTCCACCTTGCAATCATCTGCTTTGCAGCCAGTCCGTCAAGTGTGGCTTCGGCGTAGGTGACAAACAGCTGGTGAGCCTTTCCCCGAACTCCAGTCATGCGATCTACATAATATGAAAGTGTCCTCCACAAGTCCAAAATATGAAGCCTGTGGTCGGCCTCTGAATTTGGAATGGTAAAGAATGGTAAAATATACTGGGATGTTGATTGCCTGGTTAAGGTGAAACTACAATACTACCTCTGGGAGGAACTCTGGACTGGAGCGAAGGACTACTGTGTCCCTGTTGAAGACCAGCTAGGAAGAGTCCACCAAGAGTGCCTGGAGCTCCCAATCCTACTTCCTGACTTAATGACCAGCAGAAAGGCCATCTTCCATGACAGATGTGACATGTCACACCTGCACACCGACTCGAAAGGCTTGCCTATGAGCACTGCTAAGGGGACAAGTGGTCCAGGCCTTGAAAAAGAACCCAACCACCTTCTCCTTGGCCTCCCTCTGCTTACCAGCCCAAGCCCATTAAGCAGAGATGGCTGCCAGATGCACCTTGACAGTTGTCCATAGTCCCAGTTGGGGAAGGGACCAGAGGTAGTCCAGAATGCTAGTCACAGGACAAGCAAATGAATCCAGCCCCTTGCTCTGACACCAAATAGAGACGCTCTTACATTTTAAGGCATAGCATCTGTGAATCGACTCTTACCTAGAGGCCTACACAATGGGGAGAACATCCACCAAGAGAGACCCAAGCCTGGAATTCTAACTGCTCAGGAACAAGGCCATGAGGTGCAGAGAGCATGTCTCGGTGCACAACCGTCCCCTGAAGTCTGATCCATAAGTCTGAGTGGAGAGGCAGTCACTGTGGAGATCTGCTGCCAAGGCTGAGGAGATTCAGGTACCAGAATTGCCGACGCCAGTCTGGAGCTATAGGAATCATCCACACCTTCTCCTTCCGGACCTTGCCCACCACCTTGGATCAAGGGAAGGGAGGAAAGGTGTGCATGAGGCCCAGAGTCCATGGCCTCATGAAGGCACCCCCCCAACAGCATTCCGGATTGTGAGGGGCAGGCACAAAAACAGCCTTAGTTTGGCACTGTCCCAGGAGGCAAACAGCTCCACGGAGGCTGTGCTTAACAGGGAGACCAGGTGGTTCACCACCTCCTGATTTCAGAGGCCACTCATGCAACTTCTCTCCTACCTATCTGAGAACGTCTGCTAGCTGTTCTCTCCCATGACATGGACGCCATGTGATCTGCACCCATGCTGCGCATAAGGTTCCAGGTGCAGAGTGCCTCTTGACATAGAGGAAGGGAGCGTGTTCTAACCTGTCTGTTCAGGTAGAACGAGGTTGAGGTGTTGTCCGTCTGGATCTGCATGACTTGACCCCCGACTAGTACAGTGAGTGCCATCAGAGCCAAGTGTACTGCACAGAGCTCCAGCAGGTTTATGTGGTGATAAGCCTCCCTGGATGACCAGAACCCATGGGCCCTATGGTCACCCAGGTGCGCTCCCCACCCAATCAGAGATGAGTCCATCATAAGCATGACAGTCATACCTGTGGACAAACAGGATTCCTTCCTCCAGGTGTTCTGAGACTGATCACCTGCTTTGGTACCAGTTCAGACTTGTCCGGGTTGACCAACAGGTCCAAGTCTCGGCACGCCTGATGTGCCAGATCTGTGAATCTCTCCACGGCCTTTCTGGACAAACCAGGTATCAACCAGTTGTCTAGACAGAGTTGCTCTCTGACCCCAAGACATCGGAGGTGGGCCCCCACCACTGTAATTTATTTGTTGAAGATCCTGGGTGCAGAGGAGAAGCCGAAAGGGCATGACCTGGAACTGGTACAGGCCTTCGTCTGCATGTAACCTGAGGTATCAGCAGTGGGGCCCACAGACGGGAATGTAGAATAACGCATACTGAAGGTCCAGGGAGCAAAATCACATGTTCTGCTCCAGGGATGGTATAATCTGCTCAGAATGACCAGACGGAATTTGTGTTTCTGCATAAACTGGTTGAGATCATGCAAATCCAGTATGGGGTGCCAGCAGCCCATCTGTTTTGGAACAAGAAAGTACCTGGATATGCAACACTGACTGGCCAGGGTGTCTGGGACATGGGCTATCGTACCTTTTACAAGGAGCCGAGGGATGTCCATCCTTGAGGCAGACAGCATGTCATGAGATGCTGCAGACTCTCAAGGCACATTGAGGTGGCAGGGCAGGAGAGCCTCAAAGTTTAGAGACAATCCTCTGCCCACTACGTCCATCACCCACTTGTCCACTGTGATAGTGGACCAATGTGGCAAGAAGTGATGTAGCCAGCCTTCGACCAGGAGAGAACTTGGGGACAGGACAGGTGGAAGGAAGACATCCCACAACCCATCACTGGGCAGCTTTCGTGCTGGCACCAGAGGCTGCTGCCAGAGGGCACCACCACTACTACTGGGCCCTTCAGATCTTAGCTCCCAGATTTCTGCTTGGGGCCCTAGGCCTGGAACTGCCCCTGTTGGGGCTGCTGCCAGGGAGGCTGTGACCGAAAGGACCAGTACTGGACAGCATGCGTCTTAGTCTTCTTTTTCTGATCCTTCGGGGATGAAGTCACAGAATCAAGGGTGGCATTAGAACTCTCAATCCAGGTGAGATGTCCTTCCACCCCAGGGCCGAAACAGGTGGTGCCCAGAAAAGGGACATTGGCCAGCTTATGCAGGGTGTCCACCATGAAGGTGTACAAAGGCAGCTAGGCCCTGTGATGCATAGAGACATCCACTGCCACCACATGGGCGCAAGAGTCACCCATGCACAAGGCTTCTGGAGCTGGTGGTTAGCCAGTAACTGACCCTGGTCTCTGATGAGCTCCACTGACAGCCACTGCTAAGGATGAAGGAGAGGGAGGACTGCATTAAAGATTCCCATCTGAGGGCGAGACCACAGTTGGCCATCATCACAGCTTAGCTAACCTGCCAGAGACCTAGAGATGCCTCAGCACGCACTGGTTTAGTGGCGTGGTCTATCTTACGAGACTCCTTGTCCAGAGACTTATCCACGTCACCCTGGTGTCCTGATTTATGGAACACCAAATCTGTGACCAAACCTTCCGCAGAAAGATGGTCTGAGAAACCCAAAAGAGAGCCCATGGGGACCACATATTTTTGGACCATACAGGCCAAGAGTGTCCAGCAGGATGCTGAATGCTGTCAGAGCTCTACAGCCAGTCCCAGAATGTCCTTGGCCACAGTGAAGGCAACCCCCCGGGATTCGTCCTGGTCCAAAAATGTCCATAATTAGATACTTGGCCTTCTTCTGGACTGGCTCAAGCAGGCTCGACATGGATTCTGAAATAAGTCAGAGATGCATTCTGAAAGAAACTGTGCCGTGCTTGGTGGAAAGATCCTCGACTGAGCTACAGTGCTAAGAAGAATTTCTCTGGCAACAGGTTTTAGAGCCGAGTCCCAGAGGAGGCCATGGACTCCGGATCCAAGTCGTTCGATGACGCTTCAAAAATGGCCCTCAGCTGCTTCTCACCACAGACCTTCTGGGAGTCTTTACCCAAGGTGATCCTCACGGACAACTGGCCTTGCAGTTGGCCAGATGGCCGGTCTCCTTGGGAGGAGCACTGACCTTCTTCAGTTGCAGTGGTGGCAGCTCCACCCTAACAGGTGAAGAAGTAGATGTGGGGAGCATCTTCATAGTGTGGACCAGCAGGGGTACTACTATTGTCTGCCAGAGAACCGGAGATCTATGGGGTAGAGCCCTACCCTGTGTTGGCCCACTGTTGCCAGAGGAATTCTTCATAGCACCTGCGCAGCTTGCATCAGTGCCTCTCCGAACCAAAGGATGAGGAGGATGAGAAATGCCAATGGTGCTGCCTCCCAGTTGAGTTGGATGGACACGAATGCCCTAACTGCAACCCCCAGACAGACAGCCAACAGTGAGAGGGGTCTTCCTGCAGGCAGCAGTATACCACGTGCTAACTGACATTAAGCAGCCCAGGTGCCAAAGACGTGGCCCTGGGTAGACGCTGATCCCACGGTGGACTGGACGGGGACACCGACTGGGCCACATCCTTCTGAGTGAGGACCAGGAGCATCAGGGTCTACAAGACTGACTCCTTGACCTCACCTGACAACTGGTCAACAGGCTCGAGAAATATCTCAACAGCCTGTTCAAGCAGAATCAAAGTCAACTGGCTGAACGAGGGAAACGAAGAGACCTCGACCTGTCCACCCCTGCCCCCCAGCCAAGGGGCGCTCAATGGCTGTCAAACGGTTGGGAAAGGTTGAGAGACAGGAAGAACCTTAATCACTCCTGGTTCCATGATTATCGACAGCAGTACTTGCTTGTCTCAACACAGTGAGCAGGGCTCTCCCCCAAGGTGTGGAGGGCCAAACACATTTCACAGGATTCCCCTGTGAAAGACCCTCGGACATGGACCCCAGAGAACAGTGCCAAGACAGAGGAGGTGCCCACCACAGCAGCCACCGCCACTTCCAGGGCCTCAATTTGCTCAGCCAACCCAGCCACAGCTGAGGCCTTCTTTACAGTCCTTAGGGCAGTCCTTTGGATTCCTCTCTGAAGGCCAAACCAGCCTAAGTCAGAGCTTCCTGTCCTCCAGGGACTCAGGAAGCAGATTTGCAAAGGCTGCACTCGTCCATGTCATGTTGCCCGCCCAGGAAGTACACACTCATATTGTGCGGACCAGTGACTGACATCTTCTGTTGGCATAGAACGCAAAATATTAATCCTGGTTTCTTGTGTTCCATCGTTGATTCGAAGACAGAGTTGAAAGAGCCACGAAACAGAGCTTTAGAACAACAGAAAATTTCGACAAAGTTCTTCTACAGCGCAGAAAACGTAAGCAGAACCCCTGTAGGAGGTGACACCTGTTCTTCCAGCACAAAGAAAGATCTTACATCATGGGGCGGAGTCAGAGGATATACCACCCGGGTGGTGGGAGGAGCTTAACTTCAAGACATCTGGCCAATAAAATTTTATCTCCAACTCAGAGCTTCTCAAAAAGAAAGAATGAAGATGATATCCATTATTCAGGGAGCTTCACTGAAAAACTTCACTATGTCAAAAGGCAACCTGTACAGAATTCTGTCCCCAAGAATTTGAACACAGAGCCCCTGAGGTGTTAACAGCCACTCCAGGAAATTGCTACATTCCTCTTTTACTTTGTTTTATTTCAACATAGAAGTAAAAGTAATGGGTACTTAGTCATACCCCCCTCCCCGCCAAGGACAGTGCCAGTGACTCAGCTGGTAGCATGCCCACCTCTGGAGCAAGGCGATGGAAGATCATGGGTTCTAGTCCCACACCAGGAACTTGAGCGGATACCCTACACTGTCATACTAGCTCAGTGCTAAAAAGGTACTAGGCTGCTAAGGTGCCATCCTTTGGATGATGCGATGTTAATCTACAATCCCCTTTTGCTCATCTCTAATGGCAATCCAGGTACGGAACTTAAGAGCAGGGATTGCCCGGAGTCCTGGACAACCTCCCCCAACCCAATCAATAAAACAGGTCCATTTAACCCACCCCCAGGGCACACCTGGCAAAAGCTTTTACAGTTCAGCTGCCTTTCCTGGTCAGAAAAATTACAAATTTTGTCCCTTTGAAAATATAGTGAGTGGGGGAAACTGCAAGTCACAGACACAGAATTTACAGTGTGTTAAGACCTCTGACCATGTTCTAGTAAAAAACAATATACAGTAACAAGGTGTTCTATATTGGTGTGGTAACACAGAAGCACAGGTACCCAGCTGAGTTCTGAGTGTGCTTCTGGCACATCAAAAATGCTGGCAGCTGAGGTCCAGCCCATGCTGAAAAAGTCACTGTAAAAGTTTTTTTTTTTTTTTGGGGTGGGTTGGACTGCTGAGCAATCCTAATGCGGAACTGGTTAGGTATAAATGGAAAGAGGATCCTGAGATCCCGAATTTTTTCAGTGTAAGAAAAAATATGAAATAGTAAAGAAGCCTAAAAAAAATCTAAATGCTGCTTAGAAGGAAACAGAATTAAATCCCTCTCCCCCACCCTTAGTTTCAAGGGTCATATAGCCTGTTGGGAGCCTACACAGTCTGTTTTAACACTAAATGAGCAAGCTGCTAGGGAGGAGGAGGAGGAGGAGGAACAAAAATAAACCCCTGTGAAATGGTTCAGAAGATGCAGACATGTGAGGGAGAGCTTGTGCTGCAAGAAACAACCAAAAATGGAGAGATGCAGGAATTCTGAGATCCCTGGCTTACATCATTCAGGCAGTTCAGCAGACTGTATATGGAATAGCAGGAGGCAGCACATAGCAGGGCCTCTTTTATCAGCACTCTCAGGACAGCTGTGCAATGGAAGTGTATGCGACAACTTAACCCTGTACACACACAGTGCCTTCAGCTTCTCTCACAGAGCAGCGAAGTGAGCAAGTGTGTTGAATCAAGGTACAGCTGGACTGTTTACAACAAATACTGACACAACTGTGGCAGTTTAGAGGGTGCTGCCCTGTCGAAGATGCCCTGCTTCAAGAACCACCATGCAAACTATGTTGGGAAGGCACGTGCCCCGCCCCCAAATTCCCATCCAAGTATTGCATTCTGTGCAGACGAGTTCTGTAAATGTGTAAATTCATGCCCTCCCTTGATAAATTTAAATTGCATGCCCCCCCAAATTATTCGTTTGGCATGATACCCCTGTGTGCTTCAGATGAGAAGTTCAATCAAGGTCCTTTCTGTCCCATTACAAAAGGGATAACACCACACACACACACACAAACACACACACGAATAAACATTCCCTTGCCTATGGGGTCTGATGCAGCTGTCCATGGCCATGTGTGGGATGTAGCTGAGCCCATAAAAGCAGGTCCATTTTGCCTGCATATGGTCTCTTAACAAAGCAGTGTGTTTGATGCTGTTGGTGAAGTGTTTTGAGACATTTTATAGCTGGTATAAATTTCAGTGTTATTCTGTTTGGAATTGTGTATTGACTTGATCCAAGGAACATGGACACAAGGCCACCCGACTAGTCTCACCTGTGGCCCAAGCTAAGGCAAGTATTAAAGCTATGAGCGTGCATGTACAGTGCTGGTCCGCAGATTTAAAGTTAACATTACAAAACTGGGATCACCCTGGGGACTGGAAATCAGCAACAGTTGCATCACATCAACACACACACACACACACACACACACACACACACCCTTTCAAATGACTGATAACTGTCCAGGCTGAAAAACTATAGCTAATTAAAGGAAAACTACATGCACAAATTATAAAAACACATGTTGCGCACTGCGTTTGTGTTTTTCTGAAGGTCCCTGGTGTTCTGTTCCAAGTGTATGTGACTTTTTTTTTTTTTTCAACTTTTCCCTGCCAGTTTTATGGTCCCTGGGGGTAGTCATTCAGGGTTCTTTTGATTGCCTTTGATCTGTTGGGAGTTTTCCCAGAATGCCTCTAGGAATTATGTGAATCAAACCCATGTCCTTCAAAGGTATATTGGCTTTATTATCACTCAGTGACAACACTTTTACTAAGAACATTGCCACACATTCAGAATAACAGCTGACACTTGGAAAAATCTGACTTCAGCTGGGGAGGGAAGGCAAACACTTTTTCAAAGCCATTAAAGAGCTAGTGTGCTGCCTACAGCTAATAATTTTAAAAGCAGTCAAACATTACCTTTTATATCGGAGGTACTTTTTTTGTTCCCTTTGGTTAATTAGAAGATTGTTTATCTAATGTTATTAAGTGTTGTGTGTGGGACACCACTCTGCCTGGTAGCTGACACATCTATCCCCCCCCCCCCCCAAACTACATTATCAGACTCGGCAACTGCCAGTTAGTTACTTGTGATGTCACTGTCAGTGAGATCACAATGCTGATGATGCAGTGGGGGAGGGAGACAGAGATAGATGTGCCAGATGCCAGGTTAAGAGCCTCCCCCACACTTCCAGCACAGCATTATCACAGAGAAGACTTTCTAATGAGCAAAAGGGGAAAGAGAAAAACACTTCAGAAATACAAGTTACAACTGACTACTACTTAAAATGTGTATTGTTTTTCCCCGTCTGCCTGATTTGGCTCCACTAGCTCTTTTAATTTTTCACAATCAGTTGCATTTAGATGGTGTGACTAGATTATAATTAGGATCCTGGGCTCTTAGTTCTGATGCAAGTTTAACTTGAATTATTCCCAGAGGCATTCTGGGAAAATTCCAACAGATCAAAGGTAATAAAAGTAGCCTGAATGGCTACCCCCAAGGGCCATAAAACTTGCACAGAAAAGTACATTTAAAAAAAAAAAAAAAGGCAACACAAAATTTGCTACAGATACAGGTAACAGAATGCTAAGGATCAGAGAAACAAAAACCCAATGCACAACATGTGTTTTAATAATTTTTGCATGTGGTTTTCCTTTAATGTAGTACAAAACGTGTACCACAATTATCCGCTACCTACCAATACATCAGTGCTTTCTCCAGCTGTGCAATGTAAAATCTGTTATTACAAGGATACGAAATTGCAGATATCATTTTCCCATTCGCTACACATAACGACTTACTGGGCTAGTCAAAGATTTCATTTGTAAAGCAGGCTCTCTGCCACACTCGCATGTAAAAAGGGATACGCAAACACAATCCACTGGCATAGGTGGCTTCAGGCAGGGACACACAGCACAAAACATCCTCAATGACCGGATCCTTTCCTACGGCATTAAAATGTTATATTTATTAACTGCAGAAATGGCATGATAAAAATAATGTAGCTTCCCCCTCACACATCCGCAACAGGTACACAGCAGGAGGGCACAGCAAGGATCCCACAGACTGCTCCATCAATGGTCTGTCATCCTGAGCTAGTGAAGCCACCCGTCGTCTTTTTTTTTGTTGTTGTTGTTAATGAAGTAGGGCAAATGATTTTCCATTTTCAATGGGGGAAAAAAAAAAAAGAAAAACTGAATGTCATTTTTAAACCAGCATGTGAGTAAATTTTTTTATTAACTCGTTACCTCCAATAGCTCCATATGAAGTCCGAACTATCCACTGTTTATCTGACACAAAATGGCCGCCAAGGAGGCAATGAGTTTTAATAAAAATATCTGCACCACTTTACCATGCAAACAACTCCATTTTGCACCAGCTTTTCCTGCAGAATCTGCCATTTTGGGCAAAATATTTGCACAAAACATGCTAACCTAAAACACAATCTCCCGGCTAGGTGCTGGCCTCTGAATTGGTAACCAATCCCACTTCACCGCAACGACCCAGGGTCCTTTAACAACCCTAGAGAAGCCTAGAGAAACTAACGAAGCAAAGTAAAATATTCAGTACGGAGTAGCCATGTAATATTTGTCTTAATGTAATGTTTGCCTAGTAAGCTATGTACAATTTGTCTTCAAGTGATGTTTCTGTTTTGTATTGACGTGGAGCCTTTGCAAAGGAGTCTTCGACTCAAAGGATTGTAATTCTGAAATTTCAATAAATAAATAATTTGCCCTCATATTGGGGGAAAGTGAAAAAACTGGACTCCAGGATTTTGTCAAAACAGAAATGGCATTCTTTTAAACAGGAAATCACTGGGCCTAATCAAGTTTTTTTTTTTCTCCCACAGCTGGCTGCTGGTCCTCAGATTCCCCCACCCCAAGCAACCACAGTGTCTAGAGGCAGTCTGGTCAAGTGGTTAGAGCATAGCTTGGGAACAAGGAGATGGCAGGTTCGAAGCCTGCTAGAATCAATTATTATGGGACCTTAAATGCAGCACTTAAAGCAGTAGTATTTGTTAGTGGCCATATAGGTTTTTTTCCAATAATAATGTTTGTCTAGCAAAAATATCAAGATATCCCATCTTCCTTCCGCTTCCTTTCACTCCTGAACCAATATGGGATTCTGAAGTTTTTAAAAGTTCCCAGTCCAATGCCATGCCCGCCATGAAAAAATGTAATCTCTTGGTACACTGTTGTGTTTTTGCCATCGGAAACTTGTGGTAACTTTATCCTAATAATTCCACATTATGAATGTACCATGTATATTCAACAGGTATCCCCAATGGAAGAGATTTTTTACAAATTGTGAGTGTCAGCCATCTTTAATGATGCCAGTCATTAGAAATTTAGCTTAAAAGCGGTTTTAACAATACCTGAGAAAACTAACAACAAACTGATCATGAATCTCATTTAAGGATTTCAGAAATGTGGAGCCTGCGGGGAACCAGTGTCATCCTGCTAGTTGGCAGTATTTTCTACCTGTTTTTCTCCCATGCCCAGACGCGGGTGCGCATGCACGCCGCAGACCTGCAACATATTCCTAATGCGTGCCACATCCTGCCCTGCACTTCCACCTGGTGGCAGCCGTGCAGCGGGAGTGACAAGAACCCTCCCAGGGAGAGGAGAGCTGCCTCCCGGCTGCTCGATCCAGCTCCCACCTTGCTTCCCCCAGCCCATTCCTGAACCTGGGTCACCGGAGTAGCGCAAATTGTGGCATCCAGTACCTCCACACTCAGCACCACAGCACCACTGGGCCGGCCGCGTTTTGAGTTTTTCAATGGATACTTATAAAAGGCTGGGGCTAATACTACTGGCTCTTTTGAGCACAATGTTTAACTTTTTTGAAAACGAGCAGTATAACTGTGTATTTTACTAGTTAAAAAATTCAAACTGCAATCCCATGCATGCACACCAGCATATGTTACCCGATGGTGGCAGGCATGCATGGTGGACCTAGGTAGAGACAGAGGGACACCGAGGTCATGGATGTTCATCTTCAGCAGCATCTCTGTCTCATGGAACAGCTCAACTTTCCAGGACAGCGGAATCGCATCACGTTGAGAAGAGGCCATGTTTTCAGTGAAGACTGTTCTCTAGAAAGGTAAGAGGAGACCCGATTAAATACCACACCCTGTTAGCATATTTTCACAGACTCTAACAAGGTGTTAATCGCAAACTGGTGAACAGAACACCACTCTGAGTGTCTGACGTAAGCTGCCTGCCACGTCTGCACTAACAACTGTAATTAACACTGTATCCAGTGACAGAGGTTCAGGCATGGCAATTCTGTTCACTAAAACTGGCTGTCTGGACAAACTGTGTGCACTGTATCCACATCAACACAGTATAGGCCACTTGCAAATGGTTTCATGAAAAAGACCCTATTATGCCACGTTATGTCGCCTCTAGTTTTTAGATTTAGATAGACAGACAGACAGACAAGACAGATACTGGATCTCTGTGGTTTAAATCTGTTCCAACCTAGAAGGGGAAGACAGCCCACACTAACAGCTGACTGCCTGTAGGAGCCAATTTGTAACCAATCAGTTTGAAATGCTGCAATGCTTTCCTTCTTTTAAGCATTGTTATGTGAACATACTGTTAAAAAATATGTGGCCCGATCCAAAATCCACTAGCATTTGGCCAGTAGAGCAGGAGGTACCAAGTCTGACCCTTTGAAGTCGGGTTCAATCTTCAAGTCCAGGACATCACCATGGTCATCCAGGCAGGAGGTAACAGCAGCCTCATAGGGTTCTGTTAACCTCCAGTGAGGGAAGGAAGGCTTGCTGCAGGACACATGGCAAGGGCATCTGCTAGAAAATTGTTCTGTTGATTTCTGGACCCTGCTGTATGGGTAACTCTGGTTTTGGAAGTCCTAGCAAGGAAAATGCCTTACCATGAAAAACTAGCACACAAAAATATCACAGTAAAGCCGGCCTGGTGGTGCTGAAGTTTGAGGTGCTGGACGCCACACCTCACGCCATGCTGGCAACCCGGGTTCTAGAACGAGCCCAGGTCGTCGGGGTCTGCAGGAAAGGGAAGAGATTGAGCATCCGCAGACTGCTCTCTCTTCTTGGGGAGGGCTTAGGGGAGCGTCCTCTCATGGAGTTACCTCTGGCAGTGGCCATCAGCGTAGCAACGCTGCGTGACAAGCTTGGGGGGCGGAGCTGCAGCACTACGTTGCCATGCTGGCTGGGCTCCGCAGGGACCAGGACAAACTACAAGCCAGAAAAAGCCCTCTACACTCGCGGAGATAAAGGGGGTTCCAGTGATGCAGCCCACATCCCACTGACAGCCCTGCAATCGGAGGACTCCATGGCCAACCCACCATCCAGGTATGACCTCTCTAATTCCAGAAAGGCAGTCACGGGAGGACGGGCCTGCCCCGGGGGGTGATCTGGGGGACTAAGTCTGCCTGGGTGGCCGGGGGAGTCTCTCCAGTCACAGCAGGATTCAGTCAGGGAGTAAAGGCTGACCTTGAGAGTACACCCTGGAAGGATACCCAGGTGTGGCAGAGAATAAAACAGAGTCTACAAAAAAAAAAAAAATGTCATGGTAATGGATGACATGAAATTAATGGGGCAGTTTAGGAGACACTGTCAGCTTGATCAAGATTCGCAAGTAAAATTCAGAGGACAAGGGTCTATCACAGTAGGGTTAGCTAGCAGATACTCTATTGTGATTGGACCCTGGAAGCCTAAGGGGTGCAATGCTCAAACAGCTGCAGAAGGGAGATGATGAAAAAGTCCGGTAGTTGTAAGAATGCGCTTGAGCCCTCCTTGATAATGTCTTGGTGGGAGCAGGTTATTTCCATGGGGGTTCTTGGTCATTTGTGATGGGTTCAGAGTCCAGACCCTAGACCCCCTGCCCTGGCATAGGAATTCCTTGTCCCTATTGTGGGAGGGGTCCACTTCAAGGGGTATCTGTGGTAGTGCAGAAGGCATCGGGGCTGGACTCAGTTATGCATGAAAGGGCAAGGGAAGGAAAAAAAGGAAAAGTAATTTAAAAAAAGAAATAAAATAAAGGAGTAAAACCAGTCAGCATGAAAAGGTTATCACACCACACCTTTTTTCCAGCCGTATAACAGGTAGATACAGTAAGATAAAAGATTACTTGTAATCAGTGAACACAGACAAGCAATACTTTTCCAGGAAATAGTTGTACAAGAACTGGCTCATTTTGCTTTACTCCCAAGTTCAGGCAGAATTTAGATGGCCAGTTACATGAGGCCACTTGCTTGTGCACAGACGCACCCACTTGTACTCCTGCTCCCTCCTTCTGGCTGAGACATGAAAAAAATAGTTCTGCTTTTAATCGTAACAAAAAAAAAAAATACATTCCTTGTGGAGTATGGAATGGTTTGGATGAGAACTATAATATAGAAAGTTACAGCTTTTTTTTCTAAGCTCGTTTATGAAATTTAGAATGTTCAAGTGGATTGGGAGTGTAGTGGAAAATAATTATAGTGTATAGCAGAGCACTGTTCTATCTAGAAATTCATTCTTTTCAAACTGCTGTTGTACCACAGTTCAAAGGTCATGGAACGTGATAGTATCCTCCTGTGGCAGAACACCATTATAGAACCCCTAGAGACTGTACAAGCCAGTTTCATTTTGAAAGAGAAAAAAAAGCACAATGTACACATTTCACATAATCCTATACACTATCCAAATACAGGATGAGCAACGTTACGCACAATCAGTGTGTTCTGCCACCTCGGGGTTCTGATTCCCACAGACCTCTCGCGCTTCTCTTTTGAAGTCAGAGGGAATCAGAATCTCTCTGTGGCAGAACACACTGGTTGTGCATAGTTGTCCATCCAGTATTCTCTATGTTGTGTGATAGTGGAAGTAAAATTCTGCCAGTAGAACTGAGCAGAGATTTGAATTCTTGTATTCCATATATAGTTAATGTTCCATCTCTTGAATGTAGGCCAGACAGAAAATAAACAAGATAGGGAAAAGGGAGGGAATAATATAAAGAAAAAGAAAGAAGGGTGAGGAAATAGGTAAATGGGGGTGGGTTGGGGAAACTAGAGGGTTTAAGAACTAATTAAAAATACATGCATTTAGCTGTGCATAATATTTGAACCTGAGATGGCATGTCAGTGCTGGGATGGGGCAATTTTGTTGTGGTGTATGAATGTTTTGTTAAAAAAAAGTCATAAAAATTTGTCTTTTTTTGACTCTGGGGCATTCCTACACCCCCCAAAATAAAATCTTGGACCCATTTTATAATCGCAATAAGACACTCCAAGGTATGCCTTATGGGAGGATAACAGCACTTCTGCAGTGGTTGAAGGCACTCAGCGATGCCTCATGCCTCAACACACCCGAGGTGTGCCATTATCCCACCATAATGCACACCCTGGAGTGTCTTCTTGCTTAGTGTTCAGACTTCTAAGACATTCTATACACCTTCCCATGCTATCCATCTGAATGGCCTGGAATGGTGTTACTGATGTCACAGAATGTTCAGGCAGTATGGAAAGAGGCAACAGCAACTGCTAAGGATGGATAGATTCAGGATAGCTACAGAAGCAACAAAATTAGATTATTAATTTAACAAAAAAGGTCAAAAACATAACAGAATATTGGATAGACACTAAAAGGACAATAGCAGGACATCTAGAGGTGTAAAAACAAGACATGTAGGTGACTGCAGTAGGCTGAGAAGACCCATCATGCAGCCACATAGCAGCAACTTGCAGACTGGTTAATTAAATAGTAGTAGGCCCCATCTGAAGCTCAAATGACTGGGGTGGGGGGTGTTGGTTCACAGGGGAGTCTATTCCAAAGTCTGGAGGCGGATACTGAAAAGGCTTTCTGACCCATGGAAATGAATATGTAGAGGTCAGCGAGTAGTGACTCAAAGGATGATCTTTGGTCTCTGCAATTCATTTTGGGCACAAGTATCCCTGATAAAGGGCAGCTCTGGGTATTCCGTAGGAGCTTACTGATGAAACAACACTGGGAGTAGGTACAGAGTGCTTGGGGTGCAAGCCATCTTAGGTCAGTGTCTAATTTGCTATAGTGGGCACCAGTGCTGGAATTACAGCGGGGCATGCCAGGGCTCAGCCTCCCCTAGCTCTGAATTGAGCCCAGATAACTCATGCATCACTGCCACTAACTTATAATGAGAAGGAGGGCTCAATTTAATCATAGCACTCATATAGCGCCCCAAACTCCCAAAGCTCAAAATGTGTAATTCCAACACTGGTGGGTGCAATAGTTTTCAGCCAAGGCAAAGAGGCATGGATAAAGCCCATGGTGGGTTCAACAGTGCTGATCACTTGAGAAAAACATACACTCACAATTACAAACCCTCTGGCAACACCATTATTTTAAACACAACTGCAGACTTTTTAATGTTTCATAGTTTATTAAAGGGAGATATGGGGCTAGAAGGGTCACATGTATCTGTGGTGTAAGACATTTTCCAGACCTTGACATGCTTGGTGAGGGTATCATCATTAGTACAGTGAACCCCACGGGGTGGGGGTCTTAAAAGTTGACACAGTGCCTCAAGTGACCTTAGACTCTGAGCCAGTCCTATTAGCGTCACAGTGACAGCTGGCAGGGTTTCACTGTACGAACATCTGCACTGGTTCTGCAGCTTCACCACATCCATGTTGTCAACACAGATTAAGAAAAACACAAAACAAACAAAAAAAGTAGCTGAGAGGGCAAAAATGGATAAGAGAAGGAAAAAAGGGATGGTAAAAGCAAAAAAAAAAAAAAAAAAAAAAAGGCATTCCGCAGTGCTATGAGATTTACTCATACAAATCCTCCAGGGTAGCCTCAGTTAGAAGACTGACCCCTAAAAAAACAGAACAGAAAAAAAAAAAAACTAAATAAATTAATCATCATAATAAAAAAATCCTAGCCTGTGCTGCTGAGACACTGACAGCCTGTGCACTGCGATGCCCGTCTCCGTGGAGGCAGGAGGAAGACTGGCATCATCCACAGGAGGGCTAGCCTGTGCTCCTGTGTCAAAGGTCTACTTCCTGCCTCTACGGAAACCAAAAAGGGAAGATCCCAGACAGTCCTGCAACAAGCACATGGAGACAGAAACAAAGTTAAGGTTAAAAACAAAATGACATACAATATTAGGTTACGGAGAACTGTGGGGTGGTAGGGGTCCTACTTGTCATTAAGTTCCTCAACTACCTTCTCTTTCGATGGAGGAGCTAATCTCCACTCAACCAGATCAGGCATATGAACCGAGAATTCCAGGTTCTTAATTCTAAGAGTGAAGCTTTAGTACAACCCTCTACAGTGCAGGTGGGCCACAGGCATTAGCCTGTACCTACTGTGAAAGTAGCAGTGTGTCTCAGGGACCTTACATAGTGATGGGCACAACTCCCTCTTGGGCTCCCCTCCAATCATGAGCCATCCTCTTCAGGATGTCACAGTTGTATGTGTTAAAGCAGTGCCCCCACCCCACCCCCAGCCGATCACCAAATCTTTTTTTTTTTCTACAAGTTGGAGTTTAGCAAGACATAGGGGGTCTCTCATGGGGGGCAGACTAACACAATGGGTTGGGAAATGGCTAAAGGGGAGAACACAGAGGGTAGTAGTGAATGAGAAGCATTTGGAGGTAAGGGAGATCATTTGTGGGGTCCTGCAGGAGTCCGTCCTCATTCTGATACTATTTAGCATATTAATCTGTGACACAGAGGAGGATATCTGAGGTACAATCTATTTGCAGATGACATTAAGCTCTCTGGAAGGGTAGATCGTGAGGAGGGTATCCATGAGATGAAGAAGGGACCTCGAGAAGCTGAAGAAATGGTCTAAGGCCTGGCATCTGAGCTTCAATACCAAAACATGTAATGTAATGCACATAGGCATCAGAAACCCTGAAGCTGAATACAGTATGGAAGGGGTGAAGGCTGCTGTGACTAAGGACCTGGAGAAACAAGACGGGGGGAGCGTGATTTCCAACAACCTCAAATCAGTGAGTGCAATATAGCCAAGGAGTGCAGAAGGGAAACAGAATGCCAGGATGCATTGCAAGGGGATTCTAGAGGAGGGGGAAAAAAAAAAAAAAAGGGAATTTTGGCCCTGTACAGGACCCAGGTTCCAGCCCACCCGGAGTATTACGTTCAGTTTTGGAACTGCCACCTGAGGAAGGACATAAACAAATTGGAGCTGGTGCAGAGGAGGGCAACCAAGATGATACATGGCCAGCAAGGTAGGACATATGAGCAAAGATGGGACAGCATCAACAAGTACTCTCTAAAGGCCAGTGGGGAGTAAGGGGATGCTAAATACATGCAGGGAAAAACAAGCAGACTGTTCACAGAAAGTGGTAACATTAATACCAAGGGAAACAAGAGAAAACTGGTTGAGGGGATGTCAAAAAGAACATTAGAAAAGATGTCTTAACAGAGCATGTGGTGGAAAAGTAGAACAGGCTGCCCACAGAAGAGGTCAGTGCAGAAACAGTAGAGGGATCCAACAGGGGACAGGACAGGCATAAAGGGCAGGTTAAGGGAGCTGGGGAGGACAGGGTGGGGATGGGTGATTATGGACCCATAGGGTGCATGCACCACACCTCACAGGACAGACCCTGAGGCCTTCCTCTCACAGTAATTCTTCTGTTTTTCTATGTGTTTCCTTATAGGCCAAATCCTATTCTGAAACCAGGCTCTGAGCAGTGCCATATATAATGTTTGTGAGGGTAGCCCCCTCTGAGGTGGAGGCCACAGTCCACTTACAAGCTGGTCTCTACTAGGTGCTGTATAGCTCTATATGCCAAGGCATTCCACTCCCTCCCCCACCCCAAAATTTGGTGATCAAATGCACTAACTGGACTTCAAGAGGTTTCCCCTGTATTTGCTCCAGAACCCAGTCCTACACAAGGCACAAGTGCCATCACCAAACCCAAGCCACTAGCACAACCTCTCTAGCGTTTCAAATTCCCTCCCACCCTACCCCCAAGTTACATCCCTGTTTGACATACTGCTGTTTTTCCTTTTATCAAGTCAGTTTATTTTCAGAAAATGCAATGTTACAGTTGTTAGACAACACACAGACTATGAGAAATACTGTTTAAGGAAGGCTGGGTGTGAGATCATTCTGAAACTTGAAATTAATTGCAAAGAAATGATGAAAAAAAGATCCAACCCACCCACCCACAAGCCTCATGATCTTGATTAACTGGACATCAAGCAATGCATAAGCTGCTGCTAGCTAGAAACAGTATTGCTATGCATTTCTGTATTTAACTACAAAGAACACTGTTCAAGTAGGCAAGCTACTACTGCGGACATGGGCTGCAGAAAAAAAATTCAAGTCTTTTTTCATGATCTGGCTAAGAATTTTGTCATTTGGCTAAAAAGTTCAGGTGACAATCAGCCAAAATGTTATAGGGCTTTTAGACTTCAGGTTGTGAATACTTTGCTTGTTGTAGTTTCTAACCTTTTATAGGACACTTGAATTTTCTACCCCCAAGTTTGATGTACCCCAACTTGCTGTCTACTTGAGTGTACCTTTTCTCCAACACAGAGGTGGTTTATTTTGTGCGTGTGTATGTGTGGGTGCGTGGCATGCCATTTCCTCAGCAAAAGCCAACGCTACTACTTGGCCAGTCAGGTCAGCCATGGACATTTACATGTATGACAGCATGATAAGAGTTGTGGGTCTTGCCTCACTCTATCAAGCAACCCTCAAGAGATCTGTGGCACAGGCCACTGTACTAAGGCCACTGAGACGCAACAAAATGCCTCACAATACAATGTTTGGGCCTTTTATTCTTCTGTTCATCCACATTTTATTTTTTTTTTTATTTTACTGTATAATTGGAATTACAATCCTTTGAGTCATTGACTCTTTTGCAAAGGCTCCACGTCGTTTACAGGGGGTGGAGGGAGAACCAAAGCACAAGGAAGACAGACGGAACGAGCAATTATATACAAGTTTCAGTACAGACAGTTTTTTATACAATGGCTCCACGGTGGTTACAGGGGGTGGAGAGACACAAGACAATATAAAGCATTAAATGAAAAATATTTTTTTTTTTTTTTTTTTTACACTTTGATTTTTTCAGGTTACAGAATTGACATGGCACTTGAGAGCGTTTAAAAGCTATAGAGAGCATACATGTGGACCCAAGACAGAGCTAAAATGCAGAAGGTGGAACATAGGGACTAGGAAGTCCCTGAGTCAGTTATGAGGATGAAGGAGGAGAGAGCAGGCCTTATTGGCATTCACATTTAGAGTTTTCAAGGAGTGTGTTCGAAGGCCTGTTTTGAAAAGTGCGATGCTGTGGGTCTGGGAGAGAGTAGGGGGGGAGGGTGTTGAGCCATTTGGGGGCACGGTAGCGGAAGGATCTCTGCCCTAGAGACATCTGACATGGGGGGGACCATGAAGGATGAGGTAGCTGACAGTCTGGTAGTCCGCCTGTGAGGGGCCGGGCTGACGATGGGGAGTAGTCCAGCTGGAGTAAGCTGGAGGTGGATCTTTTGCTAAGATGCAGGTTTGATATTTGAGTCTTTGATGGAAATTAAGCCAACCTGTTTGTGTGTACAGATCGCAGGTGTGGGTGAGTCTGTCACAGCCAGTGCGCAGGCGGCAGGCTTTATTAAGCGCGTGATATGCTTTCACTTAGGGTTGGAGTTGTCAGGGTGCGTGGGCAATCCCGTAAGCGAGAAGTGAGAGGGAGGAGGAGACAGCTATCTGCATGGCATGGGCAGGCAGGCTGTTCTTGATCCTGTAGAGGGTACCAATTCTGGAGTTAATCGCTGACGAGAGGAGGCGTACATGTCTGTGATAGGAGAGGGAGGTATCTAAGGTGACACCTAGATATTTAAAATGAGTAACATGTTCCAGATGGGTACCATCCAAGTTTGTGATTTGGAGTGTCATCTGGCTGTGTGGGCTTTGGCGATGTACAAAGGTCATGGACTTAGTTTTGGAATAGTTAATGATCAGGCAGTGTACAGTAAACCAGTTTTCCAGCTCCCTGAAAAACCCCTGAAGGGAGAGCTGGAGGGTGTCTGGCTGTGGGTGTTGCCAGTAAAGAACAGCATCATCAGCATAAAGTAGGAGATGACCACTGCAAGCTTTGGGAGTGAGTTAAGGAAGAGTGAAAAGCAGTGGGCCCAGAATGACCCCTGTGGAACACCCGAGCACACAGGTTTGGGGCTGGAGATGGTGGAGTTGATTCTTACTTGCTGAGAGCAACCCGAGAGGTAGTTCTTGAACCAGGCCGAGACCTCAGTGGCTACATTTAGTTGTGGCAGGACTTGGATGAGAAGATTGTGATTGACCGTGTCAAATGCCTTTGTTAAGTCTACATAGATGGCCCCGGCAATAGATCCTTGGTCCAGGGCCCCATGGATGAACGTGGTTAGTTCAGTGAGGGCCGTGATGATGCTGTGGCCAGCAAGGAACCCATGTTGTTCCTTACTTAGGAGGTTGTGTCTCGTAAGATGTTCTGTAAGCTGGTCTGAGACTATTTTTTCAAGCGCTTTGGAGGGAGGAGGGAGTATTGAGATTGGTCTATAATTACCGGTGTAGGTGGGGTCGCCATTCTTTAAGATAGGAGTGATCAAGGCTTTTTTCCAGTTAGAGGGGAATTGGTCGAGGCAGAGTGAGAGGTTAAGAATTTTTGTGAGATGGGGTAGTGTGACATCGAGGGTAAGCCTAAAAAGTTTTAGGTCCAGGCAGTCATTGCTGGGCGAGTGTTAGCGATAGCTTTGGAGATATAGCTTTTGGCCAGGTTGTATCGTGTGGTTCGGGCGGAACAGGGGTGGGAGGTCTATATTCTCTGGACATGGTGTGGGGGTTGGGAGGTGGAAGAAATTTTGGGGAGGATATGAGAGAGGTCAGAGAAGGAGTCGTTGAGGGCTTCAGCGATTTTAGCTGGGTCTTGAGTAATGTCCCGTTCACATTGAGTTGGGTAGGGGTGGGAAGCGAGTTTTGCCGCTGATTTCCTGAATGTTGCTCAAATTTTTCCCGTCTCCCCAGGAGGTGGAAGGTATGCTGGTAGTATTCAGCTTTTGCCCTGCGAGTTGCCCAGGTGCATTTTATTAACACTCCCTATATAGTTATCTGTCCCTAGTGGCTGTGTGTCTATGGCCTTGTGCCAAAGGTTGTCCCTGTGTTGCATAAGGTTTATAAGGGAAGGTGTGATCCAGGGGTAGTCCTGGTTTCACCACCTGCTTTGTGAAGGGGCAAATATATCACAGGCTTTGTTAAGCGTAGTAATAAAAGTGGATAAGGGCGTATCCACTGTCTGTGCGTTATATAGGGTAGCCAGTTGCTATTTACAAGGTATTCTTTGAGGCAGTCAAGGCCTCCTTTTTGAGCTTACGATGCCATGTGGTGGTTGGTGGTGCTGGGAGTTTGACCGCCACCAGCAGATAACCGGAGTGGTCACTGATAGCATCTGGGAGCACTGAGGCCGGGTGATGTTACGTGGTCTGTTTGTAAAATAAGGTCTAATAGTGTGGAGGTCCGGTTCTTGTGTCACACCTTGTTGGTGAGGTAACAATTTGGGTGAGGTCCATAGCCTGTGCTGTGTCTTTGTAGGTGGAGGAGGATGGGGATAGCCAATCAATGTTGAAGTCGCCCATTAATATGGATTCGTTAGCATTTGGGAGGAGAGCGATAGTGTGTAGGATTGATTCAAACGCAAGTTTCTGGTTTCTCGGGGGGATATAGGAAGCAATGATGTGGATATTTTTGGTGCCCAGGCTAATTTTGACTGTAAGCGTCTGCGCCCCATGTTCTGGGGGGGGGGTGTCCACGACTGTGGCACTGAGTGTAGATTTAACGAATACTGCACAGCCACCCCCACGCTTATCAGGTCTATCTGCCCTAAAAGGTTATAGTTACTTAGGGAGACTGCATCGTTGGGATTTTTTGATAGCCAGGTTTCTGAGAGGGCTAGAATGTCAGGAGCATGTTGGGTAACCAACCTTGAAGTAGCGTGTGTTTTGAGGAAGACTACAAATATTAATTGAGGCAACAACAGTCTTCCCTGAGGTTTGTTTGGGGTTTGTGATGGGGGTCCAGGGTTGGGGTGAATATTTCCGGATAGCAGGAGTAGGAGTAATGTGTGCCTTAGTAGAGAGAGCCTGCAATGCTTGTGGGACCCAAGCTGAGAGGATAGGGTGACTGTTTTATTTTTTTGTTGTGGGTGGGTACTGGTAGACTAGAGATGACGCTGGGAAGCAGGGAGGTTGGGGGGGCGACGTCACGTCTTCGTGGGTGGAGGGGGACTGAGGTGTATGCTGGAGTAGGGCAGAGGTACAGTGTTGACCCATCTGTAAAGTGGGTGTAATTGCAGGAGTATGAGAGAAAAGGTAAATTAGGACAAATTGATGTTGGTGTGCAGCGTAGGAGTGTCTCTGCCAGCCAATGTCTGGGGTAGATGAAGGGATAGTGAATTTGGTGAAGTCATGAGGTGGAGGAGCCACAGGGTGGGGTTGCAGAGCAATTTAACCCAAGGCTGACCAAAAGAGGGGTTATCATGCTGTGCCCTGCTTCTAACACACTGTTACTGCTGAAAGGACTAGAGGAGATCAAGTGACTTGTTCACGGTCTCATCATAATCCAGTGGTTCTAATGGGATCTGAATCTGGGACCTCGTTTATAGTTCTGCCATTTGAGAGACAACTGTTTGTATCCCAGCGTGGGGCTTTTTTCTTGGGCCAGCAACAATCGAAGTGGTACCCAGAGAGGGTGGGTTGAGTCTGCATATTGGTGAATAAAACCTTTAAATGGCAAGTTTTGGATGTGTTTTGATTTTACATTATACTTATTTCTCCAGCTTGGGGCGCAGTTGTGGAGTATAGACTGTTCCCCAGGAGAAGCAGCCACCATAAGACAGGAAAAGTGGGGGCCACAAGGGTGAGGGACCCATAATACTGTAATGTACTACTTCATTGTGTACTAGGGTGGAATGAAGATTTAAACTGCAGGTCTTAGGATGCAGAATCTGAAATTCCAATTCTGTTCCCATGCCTCAACTGGATGCATATGGACCTGGAATCAGAATTTCCAAAATTCCACTGGATGCAAAGGGAACTGATTCCAAAGAATCTGAGCACCCCTATATCATCTTTCTTTTTTTTTAGTTCATTTCTTTATGGCTGGGAGGATTGGCCCCCATCCACCAGTCCTCCCAGCCCAGTCACCCCGGCATCCACTGGGACTTACCTTCTCCAGATCTTCTTCCAGGACTTGACCCCACCTGGTGGGGTTAGTGGGGCACCCCTATAGCCCCACCGAGACAGGATCCAGTTCTCCGGAGATGCCCTGTTGGCCGGGTGCAGACCCTGCGAGGGACCAGTTCCATCCTACCAGCCGGTAGGCTTTTTCTCCCCCCGGCGCAGAGGAGGTGGTTGCAATAACACCTATGTGGTGCTGCACATGCTCCAATGCGCAGCACACTAGGCACCTACTCCACCTCCGCTCCCACATTTGCAGTGTCAGTGTGCCAGCCCCCCAGCCTCCGGCTACAGGCCAGGCTAACACCGACCACTGATCCTCCCTCCCGGAGGACAGCAGTCCTTGGATATTCAACACTTCCCCCCAGGCCGACCTCAGACTCCAGAGGTCACCCCAACCTTTGGTCAGTCATGCCCGCAAGCATTAGCCCTACCATATCATACCATCAACATTTAATACAGAGACATCTCTAGAGATGCCCCTCACCACTTGGGAATTTTCTTCATTTATAGACCCATTTCTTTACTAGTGCCACTACCTAAGGGTCTTGAGAGAATCATTTTTGACTATGTCAATAAATTTTGATTAAAAATATATAAGAAAAAAAAAAAAACAATGCCTCCAGGTCGCTTGTTGTAGAAAGGAGTGGATATTGTTATTGGAGGTCAAGGGTCACTACTGAACTCACAGGGATGAAGGACTCATGCAAGTACAGGTGCCAGTGGCACCAAAACCAGATTCTGTTCTACACTTGCCAATTTTGTTTGGGGGAGGATGGGTTGCGCCATTTACTGGTACAAGAAAAAAAGCATGTAATGTTCATAAGCCCTCAACGCATGCTCCCAATCTGAGAGACACCACTACAGCACCCAAAAAAAAAACCCACACCAACCAACCCCCCCACCAAAAAAAATAAACAACGCTGACAAAACAAGTGGCACCAAAGAAAAACCCACAGCCAACACTACAGTGGACATCTCTGGCAAGGTCACTGTCGCTAATGAACAATACAATTTATTTTTGTATTCGGTATTTTCTTTCATACAAACTGTATTAGGGTCAACTTTTTCTGTGAAAACAGAAAAAAAAAAAAAAAGGATTACAATGGAATTTGCATTTTTAACCACTACTTAAGAGTCGATTTTTCCTTAAGAGAAATGGAAAAAGAGAAAAATCTCTGTAGGGAGTGGTCTACCAGCTAGGGTAGATTGTAAAACATTGAGGAAGTTTGAAAATGGGTGTGTCCCAAGACTTTTCTGAGTCTCAGACTGTTACAACCTGTCACAACTAGCTGGGGAGGACAGCTCATTCCATCTGACTGCAGGTCATAGGAGGTGACACACACAATGAATTTTAAGGTTCTGTAAAACGGAACTGCCCATTTCTTAAAACAGAAAATCAGTGGCCATACCTGTATCATAAAACAATTTACAGTTAAAAATCAAAATACCAGTTCTATCAAGATGCATCAAGGTATCCCAAACAGGAGCAGAATCCTACAGGAAATAAGATGTGGCATCTCGGGCTATCCTGTGTAAATTGTTTGTAAAGTACTTTGGGATACAGTACACGAGAAGTGCTACAGTATATAAATGTACATTCTATACTATTCTACAATGCACACACTACAAGTATTTGATTTAAGTACTAAAGCTACCAAGATGTGCCAAAGTCCTTCTCACATTGCCGTAATTTCTTCAAGTTACTCAACTATTTCAAGGCTTTTCTCCATTTCATCTCCTAGATTGTAGAACAATACTATGTGTCAAACTGCTTGATCAGCAACAAAGGATCATAGTGAACAATGATTTTGTCTAACCACTGCCTGCCACAAAACAGGAACATTGGAAACATTACCCTTTAGAGAGACCATGACTATGTTTTACTGCATAACCATGCATTTACAAAAAGCAGCCATAGTTGGTTCCATGGCGCCCAGTTGTGAGGCACCCACTTGGCACACTGGCAGCCCATGTGCGAGCCCCCGAAACCAGGACATCAGTGGCAGAGGCAAGCAGGGAGGGTGCTGTGGAGCACCGCTTGCGCAGCGACACCTGGTGGTGTGCAGAGCTCTGCTGGCATGGGCGACCACACGTCAGCTGACTGCCTCCAAGACGTTGCTGCAGTACACACTGCAGGGGTGTGGGAAGGGGCCAGAAAAATGGAAACTAGCACCCCTCTCTGCCTGTCTGAGGACAGCTGCCTTGTGCCCCATGCCACAGTTACTGTAGCGCAGTACTCCTGCCCCCCTCAGCCCTGCGTACCTCAGAAGACCTCTCATGAATACTACCCCACACCCCACCCTCAGGGAGGGGGCCCTCTCGGCAGGGATACGCCGGACCCTCTGTGAACTCGGGGACAGTCTGGGAGCCAGGTGGCTGGAAGCGGCAGCAAAGGGTGAGAGCGGTGGGCAGACAGAGACACTAAGCAGCCAGAAGGAGTGAAAGGTCGGTGGGGGGTGTACACGGAAAGTTGCAAAAAGAAAAATAAAATAGTCAGTCCACTAATGGCCAATGGATGGGATGCCCATTAATGCTGACATGACATGCCCGAGAAACTGCAAAACAGAATGGCAATTTGCAAGAAGAACAGTAAGTAGAACACATAAAGGATGCAACGAGAAGGATCTTTCCCAGCGTGTTTGTGTTCTGCAAATCTCTCCCAGCCACACACACACACACACACACACACACACACACATTTTAAAGCCTAAAACCCAATGCAAAGTACTACTGGTATATATATGCTTGTTTTGGTGGTTGGGGGGGGGGTTAGCGGAATTGAAACTATTCTACAGACTATGCACTACCAGTATCTAATGAAAATACGGAGATAGTGGAGTTTGTCGGACCACTCAGGGATACGTCTAATGCGTAAGCGATGCTGCACAGAAATTATGTAATCACGCTAAAAAACTACGCGTATTGTCGCGCACGCTGAAAAAACTACTACTACGAAACACAGAAAGAAAAAAAGGGGGGGTGTTACAAACAGCTTCCTATTAGAAAAGGGGGGTCCAGGGGACACAGACCCCCATAACAGAAAATGTTGGCGCATACCTTTTGCCACCGTTAGCTCACTTGATGAGCTCTCTTCACCTCGTGAGTTGCGTAGCGTAATGCTTATATGTTGGGCAAGTCGTGCGATTCAGGTCGTGTTTATACTACGCAAGATTGGGTGGTCCGACTCTCTCCACTGTCGCCGAAAATACTAAACATACTACTGAGAGGTGCCAAAGCAGTCCCCTTAAAGTAGCAGTGTATGATAGTGATGAACATTCTGACCTATACTTTTTATTCTAATTTAGACTGCTCATCTCCTGAAGTATACAGTACCCTTTACAGTTAAAATAATAAAACGAGTGCTCCTTTAATATTGCTTGGACCAGGTTTTCATCAGTATTCTCTGCTGTTTTTGAACACCCATTGATTAAGATCACTTTTATTGTGACTATAATGAACTAGCATGCAGCAGACAATGTCTTCTGACATAATGGGACAACAGGTGTACAAAACCAGCTGAGAATATTGATGGAAATCTAGTTCGAACCCTAAAAAAGGATTATTTCAAATGTGAAAAGAGTGCTAAAGAAAACAAAAAGTGATCAGGGGGCCTTAAAATCAAGATTTTAACCCTTCTTAATACCTTCGATGTCCCTTCAAGCCCCAATTGGCGACCTCCCTCCCAGCTCCCACAACCATGATTCAGATATTGTGGCACAGAGCCCGAAAATAATCGGCAGACTTCACAGTGGCAGTAGTGGGCACTTTAACCCCTCTTCTCCCCTTTCCTCCTCCCGCCTCCCTCGCGGCACCCAGAAAATGCCAAATATACAACAGTCCCCCCCTCCAGAGGAGATGGGGAATTATCTTCTGGGCCATCACTGGGGTTTCTGTAGTGGTAGGAGCGAGGATGCATGACTGCAGACACCCAAGCTCATGGCTGAATCTGGGCCACTTGCATGAGGGCAAGACATGCTGTTGTCACCAGGTCTTCAGGGCATCCCCAGTGTTAGTAATTTTACCTCCGCCAATCCCCAGTGATAGTAATTTTACCCACAACTCACAGTGTTAGTATTTTTACTACTCCATCCCCAGTGTTAGTAATTTTACCCCCAAATCCCCAGTGATAGTAATTTTACCCACAACTCACAGTGTTAGTATTTTTATTACCCCATCCCCAGAGTTAGTAATTTTACCTCCCCCAATCCCCAGTGATAGTAATTTTACCCACAACTCACAGTGTTAGTATTTTTACTACCCATCCCCAGTGTTAGTAATTTACCCCAAATCCCCAGTGATAGTAATTTTACCCACAACTCACAGTGTTAGTATTTTTATTACCCCATCCCCAGTGTTAGTAATTTTACCTCCCCCAATCCCCAGTGATAGTAATTTTACCCACAACTCACAGTGTTAGTATTTTTACTACTCCATCCCCAGTGTTAGTAATTTTACCCCAAATCCCCAGTGATAGTAATTTTACCCACAACTCACAGTTAGTATTTTTATTACCCCATCCCCAGTGTTAGTAATTTTACCTTCCCCAATCCCCAGTGATAGTAATTTTACCCACAACTCACAGTGTTAGTATTTTTACTACTCCATCCCCAGAGTTAGTAATTTTACTCTCCAGCCCCCAGTGTTAGCAATTTTACACCCCATCCCCAGCATTAGTAATTTTACCCCCAATCCCCAGTGATAGTAATTTTACCCACAACTCACAGTGTTAGTATTTTTATTACCCCATCCCCAGAGTTAGTAATTTTACTCTCCAGCCCCCAGTGTTAGCAATTTTACACCCCATCCCCAGCATTAGTAATTTTACCCCATCCTCAACATTAGTAATTCTTCCACATCCCTAGCGTTAGTAATTTTACTCCATCCCCCGTAAAGGTTCATTCTCCAGCCCCATCCCCATCCCCATTATAATTTAGCAACAAAATAGTATTGGCCTGCAGTATGCCAGCCTTGGGTACTGATAAAACTGGTTTTGGGGGGGGGGGGTCCAGTTTTCAATGCCATCACTTCCTCTTGCCTCCTCAATGGCTTCCACATCCTTCCTTCCAGAAGTAAAAACAGCCAAAGGTGATGACTTGAGGGTCAAACTCCAACACTAAATCAGTGACAGAAGCTCCTTCTGCACATCACCTCAAACCGTCACTTTTTGTGAACGCCAAGCACATACAGACACACTCCAGAACTTTGCCCATCTGACCATCTAGTAACCTGCCAGTTCTCTCTGTACCTAGTTGGTTGTTACTAATTTGAGCAGCAGTGCAGGATTTAAACCAGTTTGCTGCTGTCAGTTTATTTGGGGAGGCGGTCTACTGGAAACAAATGCTATCAATACAGTTTAACGAAAAAACAAAGTTTTAGAATGAGAAGCAGTTGAGCAAGAGGCCATCGCTGCCTGTATGATGCAATGCTGCTGAACTGGGCTGATCACTGACTGAGCACTTGGACTCATTACTATTTAAACTTTGCTGCACTCGGAGGGGATTAAGTCTGAGAAGGATTGAGAGGAAGGAGAGACTTTGGTCCATAAATAACTCTTTTGTCCTGGGAGAGCAGTCCGAGTGAATATTTCTTTTCAGTTCTAAAGCCGGGACAATTTGCTTAAGTACTAAAACTATTTTTTGCCTTAATGGAACCTGTTTTAGTTAAACCCTAATTGTTTGGTTCTGGGTGGTTTTAGTTTAAGGTAGAGAAAGCTGGTTGAGCAAGCTTTCTCCAAATTATTAAATTGAGACCTGAGTAACTGGGGATTTGCTATTTCTAAAGCTATTTCTAAATTTTTTTAGCTAAAGCATGGACATTAATATAATCCTCTGATTTAAGAGGATACTAAAATGGACCTCTAATGTAAAAATGTATCAGTATTTTTTCTCCATGCAGCTCATGGGCTTAAATTCTAGCAAGTTTGTAATAGAAATGCTTTAAAATAATTGATACCCCCCCCAGTTGTATCTTAAAGTAGCAGAATGATATAATTATTTGGTACATAAGAGGGGTGGCGTCCTCAATGGGTATTATAATTGAAATCTCTACTCGGAATGTAATGTATGTACGAGGGCATTGAAAATAATAAAAATAAAGTTAAAAAAAAACAAAAAAACTTTGCTGCATTAGTGCATCAGTGAGTTATGAGACTTACGCATCCCAGAAGCAGGAACCCAAAACAGGACCAAGTTCCAGTTTTCCTTACCACAGTTTTCCCAGTAGGATTAAGAACAAGATAATCTCGGGGAGAAAACATGAGTCACTCAAAGAGACCAGTTCAGTGGTCAGCCAACTAAAAGCTCTTCATTAGATATTTTTTGTTACAAAGCTTTTTGCCCCTGGGCAGTCACCTGCACCCACCGTCAGGCCCTTTATGCCAGTAACCGCCCAGTGCCATCTGCCGCTCTCCCCCAATGTCAAGGCCAGTAGAGATCCACACAGTGTGGGGCCCAGGACTACCACTAGTCATCATACAGGCAGCCCAGGAGATAGAAAGTTTTCTCCCAGTCGCCTGTAATCCCTGCAATCTCCTTGACAATGGGCAGTGTTCAATCAGGACACCCGTGTACAGAGTGATGCCCCTGCAGAGGAAGAAAGCTCCCTGGCCCACCACATGGGTCACTACGACAGCGGAAACACACGGCCATCCCTTCCCAGCCAGAACCACTGCCACACAGCAGTGCCAGCCCAGCCCCCTTGGCTGCCTGACCCAGCTCTTAAATTCACTCCAAAACCCAGTCCCCAGCACATACCTGGATGCGCTACTGCTGGACCATCAGGCAACTAGATTTGGGGGGTTCTAAACAGATTTTTCTGTCCTAAAACCTCATGTTGTCTCTCCTGGGGCTAGCAACCACCTGGCCACATCTTCCAATAACCTTGACCATATTTTAGCAGCAGGTGGCATGGAACTGTGTATATCAGCTCTGTCATTCAGATGGGGGGCATTACTGTCATCACCCTTGTTTTGTCCTTCCATCCCTTTCCTCTCTGATGCTGCAGTGCTGTCCTGGGGCTCCTGGCTCATTACAGTGGCTGCTTGCATTGCCAGACACAGCACCATCCTGTCAACAGGCTGGTAAGTGCTGCTGTTGGCAGTAATATCTCCCAGGCCCAGCCGCCCACTCATGCACCCATGTCCACTTCTGAAATTCAGTGTCCTGCACTACAGTGTGACGCATTGCTGCTGGTCCAAAGGGTACCCACATAACTTTTTTTTTAATGCTTGTAATGTACAACATCGTTAATTTCATGACTGATCCACTACTTTCTGCCAATCCTGGACACCATGGTGCAAACACACGCACATGGCAGGTGCAAAGCATCATGCCTGGCTGGGCAGTATAGAAGTGTGCAGTCTATATGCACATCAAGGTGCACACATACCACGTGTCTGCAGCCAGCCAACCCCTCCACGTCATATCCACTGCCCTGCCACCATGCAGTGGAAGTACCAGAGCAGTCCACCATACCCTCCCTTCCTGGGAGAGGACAGCCATCGTCAGATGCCCAGTCCTCTCCCCCAGACCCTCAATGACCCAGGCTTGCTCCTGAACCTGGTCTCCGGTGTGGCAGCTGCAGTGGTGTTCAGTGTCTTAACCCTCCATGCCACTGGGCTGGTCTAGACCATGGGTTTCCTCACAAAATTACTAAGGCAGAATGACAGCCCATGTCAAACCATTAGGAAGGAAAGCCATTTGGTTTTCCACGGAGTCTACATACAGACAGCATTCCAAAATTATTTTAGTTTTTGTTGACAGGAAAGGAGGGCTGGACAATACTGCCTATTTCCAGCCATGTCTGGGAGCAGGAGAGTGGGAGATTGAGATACAGATGTAAACCAATTGAAACTGAACCAGATTAAATTGTTGGTGGTATTTTTACAGACTGATGGAAATTTGGCCAGGGCTCTGGGAAAAACTCCCCTACTCTTCTTGATAAGTGCAATGGCAGCTTTAACATCCACGTGAACAACTGCTAGAAAAGGCAGAGGTGACCTCAGTTTAATGTTTCATCTGAAGGATGCCTGACCAGTCAGCTTGACATCAGTGGTGGGAAAGTTAATGGACTCACTGCTGAAAGAAAGGATAGCTGAATGTCTTGAATCCAGTGGGTTACAAGACCCGAGGCAGCACAGATTCACAGGGTGGGGGAAGAGGGGAGCCATATCAAAACACTGACAGATTTCTTTGACTGAGTGACCAATGAATTAGATCAGGGTTCAGCAGTGGACATGGTCTACCTAGATTTCAGTAAAGTTTTCAACTTTGTTCCCCACGTGAGACTAGTAAGTAAGCTGGGTACTTTAGGAGTGGGTACAAAGGTAGTAAACTGAGTAAGAAATTGGTTAAGGGATAGGTAACAGAGGGTAGTGAAAAATGGAGTTCACTGAGAGGAGGGGAGGGTGACCAGCAGGGTTCCTCAGGCAGAGATCAGAGCTGGGACTGATCTTTAATGTAGGGCTTGATCTAAACATTATATTATTGGCCCGGGGCATAGTACAGATTGCCTCAGGCCAGTGCAATGCCCTCTTGACTTTCACGGCTTGGCTAGTGCAATCTAGCCTGTTTTTACAACCTGGCCCCTTAAGAAAAAAGGCCCAGGGCATAGTGCAGATTGCCCCAGGCCAGTGCAATGCCCCCGACTTTCCCGGATTGGCTAGTGCAATCTAGCCTGTTTTTACAACCTGGCCCTTTAAGAGAAAGTGAAAAAAACATGGTCCCCCTCTTTTTTTTGGTCCGAATAGACGAGGTTCCATTTTTTTTTTCCATCCAAATATTCTTTTGCAACCTAGCAATTGCCACAGGGAGCCCTCTCATTGGTTGGACGATTGACGCTTGTCTGGAGCCCATCCCCTCACCGTGAGCAGCAGAACTGATCTCTGCACATGCCTGCAGACAGAAGAGAGGTTGAATTCATCTTCAGAAGTGCTGCGCGACTGACCGCTGCCATGACCAGTAAGGAGTATTTTGATGCCTGGCTGCCCAACAACCACAACACCTTAGGAAAGCTGAGCACAAACCAACACAAGATGGCCAGGCTACTGTAAAGTAAGGTCCGAGTAGAGTGCAAAGGAGCATCGTCTGGGCTAGCTGTCACCTTTTGTGTGGACCATGACAGTTCTGACTGCTAAGTCGGCATCTAAAATCTCAGCAGCTCGGGGGGCAGGGGTCCGTCGTGGTTCTGTCACTTACTGCTGACCCAAATGTAAACTACTCCCGATTCCTAAGGTATTGGTTAGAAGTGAATCGACTGTAAGTGACACTATGGAGGAGCTGGAGGGGAAAATTTGCCTCTTTGCGAACAACACAAAAATATGCAATAGGGTGGACACTCAAGGGGGGATGAAAAGAGTGAGCAGAGACTTGAGAAAACTAGGCGTGGTCAAGTGTATGGCAGCTGGGTTTCAATACAAAAAAGTGCAAAATAATGCACATGGGTCACAGAAACCGAGGGGCAGAGTACAGAATAGGTGGAGTGGTACCGACGACCACCAAGCAGGAGAGAGACCTGGAAGTAATCATATCGGATGACCTAAAGATGGCCAGAGAGTATGACAAGGCAGTTGGGAGGGCTAGTGTGATACTGGGGTGCATAGGGAGGGGTATCACCAGCAGAAAGAGAGAGGTGGTATTACCTCTGTATAGATCGCTGGTAAGGTCCCACCTAGAATACTGTATCCCGTTCTGGAGATCACATGTCTGGAAGGACATAGGTCTAGTGGAGGCAGTCTAAGGAGGGCAACTAAAATGGTGCAGGGTCTACATCAAAAGCCCTATGAGAAGAGACCAAATGAACTCAATGTATATACCCTGGAAGAGAGGAGGGGCATTTTTGTTTGTTAGTTATTTAACCAGGACTAGCACACTAAGCTGAAAGCTTTTTTTACAGGTGTGACCTGGGAGCACAGGAAAGCTAAGTGACTTGCTCAGGATCACACAGTATGTAAGTGGAAGCTGTGGGGTTCAAACCCAGGTCTGGTCTGCTGGATATCACCAGATTTGCAGCTCAGAGCCTTAAACCACTGCGTTATACTGCCTCCTGCTGATATGAAAGAGACTTTTAAATACCTCACAGGGGTAAATGAAATACAGGAGGAAAGTATTTTTCAGCAAAAAAAAAAAAAATGTTCGACTAGGGGACATGCTATGAAACTGGAGGGGGTTAAATTCAGGAGAAATGTGAGGAAGTACTTCTTCACAGAAAGAGTGGTGGATTCGTGGAAAAGCCTTCCAGTGGAGGTGACAGGAGCCAAAACAGTGGTGGAGTTTAAGAATGCATGGGATAGGCATAAGGGAATCTTGGTGAAAAGGAAGACGGGTGAGGGAGAAGGAGCCAAAGATTCAAGTAGGGTCTACGGTGTTACTGTAGATAGGGAAAAATGGGCAAGCTGGGTGGGCCAGGCAGTCAGACTTTCTGCCGACAAATTCTGTTTCCATGAAAGGAACACCTCAACAGTACAGCATTCCCCTAGTACTGCACTTGGAGGCCAGTGTTTAGGGTACAAGCCCACTCCTAGTGAGGGACAAGAACCCAGGGCCTACTGGCCCAGAGACAGATGTGCTACAAACTAAGCTAGCCTGACATTGCTTAACTATCTTAAAAACCCACAAACAAACTGTATTAGACATGAAGCATGCACAGGGAGCCTGAGAGACAGCAAGAAGGAGCTTCAATAAAGTACAGGAATGTTAAGGAGAGAGGGAGGGGGAGAGAGAAAATTAAGTACAGAGGTCAAGTGACTTGCTTGAGGTCACACACACTGAGTGAGTAGCAGAGGTGGGTTTCAAACATAGGCTCCCAGGTTCACAGTTCTGCACTCTAAACACCAAAATACATTGCTAAAGAATGATTCACTAGCTTAGCAACAGGCAGAATCCTTACCCAATTTTGGCACGTCCTTACTGTATAAACCCCCATGATCTAAGGACAGGTGTTGCTGACAAGTAAAAACTAACCCTCCCTACACTTTTTTTCCTGCTTCAGAATGAAATGCCCTCCCAAGTTCATGGTACTATAGCTTTTCAAACCTCAGGACGCTGATAAAGCTGAGAGTCACAGGAGGACAGGCTACAACCCCACCCCACCCCCGGAGGTGGTGGTGGGTTGTTAAATGTACAGTGGTGTGTAATGTACTGTGGTGCATTTAATGAAAGTACAGCAATGGCTGTTCCTCTTGCTATCAACCACTGCCACTACCACACTTCCTATGGGCAAAGCTGTGTTACCAAGTTCTTGGAAATCACTGCCATTTTACTGAAGAGTGATTAAAAGAACACTGAACACACAGAAGGTTGCTCAGCTTAGAGAGAATATAAGAGGTCATATGAACACTCAGTCACAGGAAAAACGCCTCCCTCACTGTCTGAAGAGGGTGCATGTGTGAAACTGAGAGATGTGACGGGCAGATTTCCCTTCTGATCAGGGTTCAGCTTTTTACTTCCAATGGGCCATTGGGCCAGTACGACTTTATTCCCATCAACCATTTGCAACCTAGCCAACAAGCATTTGTCAATGCCGAATGTTTGCTTACTGGCATTGGCAGTGGTAGTGTAGAAGTTACAGAGCTGCGTAATAGGAATGGCAGTGAAGTATTGAACTGAAGCCAACCCCACCACCACCCTGCAGAGAGTGACAGGCATTGGGGTGTGCATTTGAGTCGTCAGGCATAACGGCCACGCCATTTCACCACACCCCACTCTGCAGAGACTGACAAGTGTGACGTGTTCCTTGGGGTGTTTGGCCCTTATGCGAACCTCATTTCATTAGGAAATACGGTGAGATGGGTGCGATATAGGAGAATGGGGTGAAGTTTGGGGCCGAAGAGCCCACAGGCATACCGATGCCTCCTGTAGTGACTGCAGGGTGGAATGGTACAGCATCACAGGCAAGAATCCCAAGTCACACCCGATTCCTGTCATTCTCTATAGGGTTGGGCTATGTTGAAAAGCCTAATACCTCAGGCATTCGTTGGTATTTAACTCCAATTTTCAACATGTTTGGTTTGTGACCCCACCTCATGAACAGAGAACATCAGTTTGGTAAGTCGAAAGCTGCTTATGCACAGTGACTACGGCATTTAGCACCACAGGTGCAAAATATTCGAACAGGCTGTAAAAATGACAGCTGTACTCTTTCATGGGGAGGTGTAAAATGGCTATGTTGCAAATGTAGTAAAAAATATTTTAAAAAGGTGAAGTCACGAGTGTATAGAAACTGTGCAACGACACACATTATATAAGTAGGTTGGGATATTTTATAGCAGATTGTCAACTCAGGCATTTTGGTGCCTCCGATCATGAACAGTGTCACTGTGATTTTCTTTATCTGTGCCGACAATGATTTCCCACAGCGACCACGCGATCTCTGCACTGAAAGTGTGAAAACACACTCGCCATGTTGTGAAAATGCCAGCTGTACTGTTCATAAGAAGTGTTGAAAATGCCACTAGTGAAAATCTGGACTGAAAATATTACAAAGTCATGAAATGTGAGGATGCGTGGAAACTGCACAATGCTCACTCGTAACACAGTCATTTATGGACTTCTGTCACCAAATTTTCAACATAGCCATTGTAAGACCTCTGCTCATGAACAGTGTAGCTGTAGTTTCTCAATCTGTCTAAACATTGCTTTGCACCAACAGCACCATTTGCGCTACATGTGCGATAACACATTTTGGAGACATATGAAAAATTGCAGCTGGACTGTTCATAAGGAAGTTTAATAAAATGGACATGTTGAAAATCTAGAGTGAAAATATTAAATCTGCAAACTTACGAGCATGCATAGGAACTGTGCAACGCACCGTTAAAAGTAATTTTTAGGCATTTTTTCACCAAGTTTTCAACATAGCCATTTTAAGACCTCTGCTCGTGACCAGTGTCACTGTGGTTTTGTTAATGTGTCCCATACATTGAGTTTGCACACCGACCGCGCCATTGTGCGCGACATGGGCGGAAACACGTTTTGGGCAGGATGTGAAAAATGACAGCTGTACTGCTCATAAGGAGGTGTGGAAAAATGGCAATGTTGGAAATCTGGAGTGGAAATATTGAAAATTCGCAAACCTACGAGCGTGCGTGGGAACTGTGCAATGCACACTCGTAAAAGTCATTTTTAGGAATTCTGTCACCAAATTTTCAACATTGCCATTTTAAGATCTCTGCTCATGAACAGTGACACTGTGATTTTCTTAATGTGTCCCATACACTGAGTTCGCACAACGACTGCGCCATTGTGCGCTACATGGGCGGAAACACGTTTTGGGTGAGATGTGAAAAATGACAGCTGTACTACTCATAAGAAGGTGTGGAAAAATGGCAATGTTGAAAATCTGGAGTCGAAATATTGAAAATTCGCAAACCTATGAGCGTGCATAGAACTGCAACGCATCGTCAGAAACAGTCATTTTTGGAATTTTGGCACCAAATTTTCAACATGGGGTTTTGGGCCCCTTCTCGTGAATGATGTCACTGTCATGGGTATTCTGTCCCGGGGTGATTTCGCAGTCACTGCGCAGTCACTGCGCCGAAGCACCCTTCGAGCCCCAATAACTCTATGACAGTGACATCATTCATGAGAAGGGTCCTAAAACTCTATGTTGAAAAATTTGGGCAAAATTCCAAAATGCCTGAGATATGCAATAAAGTTGAAACCTCCCCATCTAGCCCATTATACAGCTACCGGCATTTCTTCAGTTCGCGGTCGGCTTTGAAGAGTGCAGACGTGTTCCCGGTCCAGCGATGATCATCACGAGTCCGAGGTAAGTATGGGGTGAGGGGGTGGGGAGGCTGGTGCGCGCAGTGGGTGGATGCGGGTTGTGGGAGGGGCTTCGAGACGCGTCTGCTGGACCGCTTTTGTTTTACAGGGAAAACAAAAAAGACATCGTGGGATGCTTGCCACGCTGGGGTGGGCTCCCAGCTGGCACCAGGACTGGGGCGTTCAGCCCGCGAGGATTGGCACCCCGTCGGAAAAAATTAAAACACAACGCTGGACCATTTGCCACGCTGGGGTGGGCTCTCAGCGCAAGGACTTTGGGAGGGGCGCTCAGCCGACGGGGCATTGGGCACCCCCGCCGTCAACAAGACGGACTGCCACGCTGGGTGGGCTCAGCGTGGCATCAACTACTGGGGGTCGACGATGCAGCTGAGCCGGCGGGATTGGGCACCCGTCCGGCTACGCTGCGTGCAGAGGCGGCGCCGCGCCTGAGGCTGGGGGAGCTGCGCGTGAGCAGCTTCTTATCGCTGCTCACTCCGGCCGCTCCCCCTTTCAACTGTATGCCACTGCATTTTGGAGCGTGTCATAGACAGCTCCAAAATGCATTGGCTTACAGGGGCCGCGCCTGCCAGCACAGTGCCTGAACTGGAGGAGGAAGTGACACACCTCTGAAATCTCCGATGAAGGCACTATGTTTCTTGCACATGCGTGCAAGCAAACATAAAAATGAAGATTTCCCAAGTGGCTAAGACAGAGCACCTGTTAATCCTATTGTAAGAGTCCCTGGATCGCTGAGTTTTGTTTGAGACTCTAGAGCAGTTGCAGTATTTTTCTCCCCAACTTTTTGAAATGATGGAAGGTTTGACACCTTTTATTGGACCAACAAGTGCCTTGTACAAAGATGGAATTGTACGCTTCGGGACCTCACAGGTCCCTTCTTCAGGTGAATAGCACAACTGAGCAGTACATATATCTACTGTGGAGCAATTTAAAAAATAGCAGGAAGTGAAGTAGGAAAGAGATACGGCTGGAATCTCTTTTTTAAAACAAGAACTTTTAACATCAAATTTCTGGGCTTTCATTTTTTTTTTTTTTAAACTCCAGATCTATTTAGCATACAAATATGTAAACATGCAGTATACAGTGACAGGCCTAGCCTTCATTTCCATACAAATCAAGAATTTTCTGAACTACTGCAGACCAGTAAGACTATTTCTGGTGAGTCCGGGCAACAAAATAGCAGGCCTCAAACTGTAGATCAGCGGAATTTCAACCCCTGACCCAGACACAGGCTCTCTACATCCTAGGGATATCAGGCCCAGACTCAAGTGTCCCCCCAACACACACACATACTAATTTAGGCCCTCCACACACCCTGAGCTCACCCAGACATTCCGCAACAGGACTGTCGAAAGGCTCTTCAGCAGTGATCATCATCATCATCATCATCATCATCATCATCATCATCATCATCGACTTGGAACCCTCTTCAGACAAGAACACAGTTCAGCCCCTTACTTTATATGCTATGCCACAGCTTCGGTTTGATATTATACTGTTACAGCACTACAAAAGGAAAACTGCTGATACGCAAGAATCCTCCCCCACCAACAGCAAACCCCTCCATGAGCTAGAGGCCATAAAAAAATATTTTTCCAGTGCCTTAAAACATTATTTTTTATCTTGTAAATAGTTCACAATTAAATTCCGTCTGACAAGGCATGCAGCAATCTCATAGGCAGCCGAGCTCTTATATATTAAGAGTTCCATGACTCTGAATTTTGCTCGAGTCTCATGTTAAGAGAAGCTGGTGGTCCAAATACTTCCATTTATCACACCAACTTTTCAAAACAGACACTCCCAACCATAATTTCCATATTAATCAGGTAAGACCATAAAAGTGTGGGACTCATGACAATTTCTAAGCAGCACTGGATGTATTTATATGGGATGTGATCTGGACACTTCCACTTTTATTACTGCACTTAGAGGAGGTCTGGAGATGTGTTCTATGTAATGTCCTTTGAGGAAATTACATACTTGAACTGCTCGCCTCCTCGGGGGCAGGGGGGAAGAGCGTTTGGTGCGAGATCAACCCTGGCAGAGGCCAGGGGAATAGCTGCCAAAGCCAAGACAAAGGAGAGGCATGCCAGATGTCAGCTCTTCGGCGCACTACGTCATTGTATGCCATGCCTCCCAGGGGCCACCTGAGTCTCCAGCCCCACTGCAACCTCCTGGTGACACTCAGTTGGTGACCAAGTACAGTCCTCCATCAGGTATGGCCCAACCCTGCGGCCCCACCCTGCTGAGTAAGCCAGGGACGACCACTGGCAGTTGGAGTGTCTGCAAGGAACCTAATTCAGGCTCAGTCAGGAGCTTGCCTATTCAGTGGCCCTGTCCAGGGAAGAAGCCTGGGAGGACCACCACCAAGGTAAGTTCTAGGCGTGAGCGAGGACCAGGGGCTGAGCTACCAGGGTCCTGGCCACAAAAGGAAAAAAAAAAAAAAAACATTAACAGAAACTCTTGACACACTCATGCACCCAATCATAATCACTGCACCCAATCTTGACCCCCCCTCGCCTCAGCACACGCATACATATACACCTGAACTTTTATTGCAACAGTGATGCATTTTTTAAGGCCTCTTAAAAGAGTAGGTTAATCCTTTATTAAATCCACCACAACCACTGGTTGCCAGGCACCCTATGCAATACAAATCCCAGCCAGTCCCTGCCCTGTCAAGACTGTACTTCAGCTCTCATTTTAAACAGTCAGACAAGCAATGCAAAGTTTAGAATTTGCATTTTTACAGCCAGCTCCCCCCCCCCCCAAAAAAAAAAACAAAACCCTAGTCAGCAATTAAAACCTGCTGGCAGTTCCTGCTTACCCTTGGATCTGAGACAACTGGGCCAGAGTGCAAAGATCAGGTAACAAAGCTGTCGTGGCTCTGTGTTCTACTGTCAAGTATTTCAAGGCAGCAGACCTTTACTACTACTACTAGTAGTACCATCGCAAACAAATTGCACCCAGTCACTCCATTATCACCTAATGCTTAATCTTTACGATTCTGTTTGCTTTATACTTTGTTTTTATGAGTAAGTCACTCATGTTAGGTGCGGTATTCACAGGATCAGCACTGGACTGGCAGCTAGTTAATCATGACGGCAAGGGAGCTAAAGCAAATTATGCCAGCAATCACTCTGCTGCCAGTGTGGCCGTCAGTTTTCAGCTTTACAATTTTTTTTGGGGGGGAGGGGTTAAAATACAGGTTACTCACCTGTAACAGGACTTCTAGGAATGGTATATGTTGTTCATCCACACTGTCTGGCAGGTTCCTTGCCGCTTTAAATCTTGCCAGAAGGTCTTCAAGCTGGCTCCTCCCACCCACCCCGGTGGTAAAACTCTCGGCTCCGCCCCATGACGCCAGATCTGGCCCGCTGGAAGCTCAGGTTGTGCGCTCGAAGGCCGGGAGGTCGGGTGGGTCGTGTGGATGAACAACATATACCATTCCTAGAACTCCTGTTACAGGTGAGTAACCTGTATTTCTAGGGACATGGATATGTTGTTCATCCACACTGTCTGGCAGACTCCTAGCAGTTCTCCGGGAGGAGGAAGGCAAGGCGCACACCCCTACTTAGGGAATAAAGACTGGAGAACCGAGGCCCCAAAACCAGCATCCCAGGCGTGACTCAAGGTCGATGTGGTATTGGGTAATAAAGGTGTGTGCTGACTTCCAGGTAGCAGCCCTGCAGATTTCCTGGATAGGGACGTCCCTGGAAGCAGCCACCGATGCAGCAGTATGACGGGTAGAATGAGCTCTTATCCCTCTGGGAGGCTCCATGCCCGCCAACTCATAGCAGAGATCTATGCAGGAGGTGACCCACCTGTCTATCGTCCGCTTGGCTGCAGGTCTGCCAGGTGCGGCTTCAGCGTAGGTGACAAACAGCTGGCGAACTTCTCCCCGAATTTCAGCCGTGCGCTCCTTATAATAAGCGAGCGCCCTTCTAGGGTCCAAACATGGAGCCTGTATTCGGCCTCCGAGGTGTGACTGGGGTAGAACACCGGCAGAGTCAACACCTGGTTAAGGTGAAACTCCAACACCACCTTCGGAAGAAATTTCGGGTGGGGGCGCAGGACAACCTTGTCCCTGTGGAAGACCAGGTAAGGAGACTCAATGCAGAGCGCCTGGAGTTCTCCCATCCTTCTGGCTGACGTGATAGCCACCAAGAAGGCGGTCTTCCACAACAGGTAAGAGAGTTCACACCTGTGCACTGGTTCGAATGGCTTGCCCATGAGCTTTGCCAGTATCAGCAGTAAATCCCACGGAGGTGGAGGTTCTCGACGGAGGAAATGTGATAAAGGCCTTTGGAAAAGCGCCAGACCACCTTCTCCTGCGCCACCGACTGCTCCCCGGCCCACGCCCGGTAAGCAGAGGTGGCTGCCAGGTGCACCTTTAGGGTCGTCGACCTAAGCCCTTGACTAGACAGGGACCATAAATAGTCCAAAATGCTTGCCAAGGAACAGGAGGAAGGGTCCAAGCCCTTACCCTGACACCAAATGGAAAACCTCTTCCATTTAAAGGCATAGCATTTCCTGGTCGACTCTTACGGGACGCCTCAACAACATTGAGGACCTCGTCGGAAAGACCCAAGGCCTGGAACTCTAGCCGCTCAGGAACCAGGCCGTCAGGTGCAGGGATTGAAGGTCCGGATGGAACACCTTCCCCTGACTGACTGAGAGCAGGTCTGGGCGAGCTGGAAGCTGCCTCGGGAGCCTGGAGCTGAGGCTGAGGAGATCTGGGTACCAGAACTGGCGGGACCAGTCTGGGGCTATCAGACTCACCTGCGCCTTGTCCCTCCTTGTCTTGAGAAGAACCTTGTGAATCAAGGGAAATGGGGGAAAGGCGTAAAAGAGGCCCGGGGTCCACAGCCTTTAGAAGGCATCCCCCTGCAGCGAGCCCTGCTGAGGGGGGCGGGCATGAAACAGCCTCAGCTTCGCAGTCTCCCTTGAGGCAAACAGGTCCACCCAGGTGTGCCCCAGTGGGAGAACAGATCTTTACTACCTCCGCAGGAGAGACCACTGTGAGATGCAGCCCCTATCCGGCTTAGGGCATCGGCCAGGGTGTTGGAGGCTCCTGCCACATGAATGGCTAGGAGATCCGCCTCCAGGCGCGCACCAGTGACCAAATGCGGAGAGCTTCCTTGCATAGAAGCATGGAGCGCTGCCCCCCCTGGCGGTTCAGGTAGTACATGGTCGTGGTATTGTCAGTCTGGACTCGGGCCACTTGACCCCGGAGAAACGGAGCAAAGGCGGGGAGAGCTAGGCAGACCGCTCGGAGCTCCAGCAGGTTGATGTGGCATCGGGACTCCCGCGGGGACCAGAGGCCGTGCACTCGGTGTTCCCCCAGATGGGCACCTCAACCCACCAGAGAGGCATCGGTCAATAGAGAGACCGTCGGCTCGGGGTGGACAAACGGGATGCCCTCCTGCAGATGGGATGGAACGGTCCACCACTGGAGAGCATTCCACATCTCCTGGGTCACTATCACTAGTTGGTCCAATGGATCGCAGCGTTGTGACCACTGGCTGGCCAGTCCCCACTGAAGGGGGCGCATGTGCCAGCGTGCCCAACGGACCACGCTGGTACAGGCCGCCATGAGACCCAGGAGGCGCAGGAAGTCCCGGGCAGGGAGCGATTGCCCAACCAGAAATGATTGGGCAAAGGAGGTAAGAACCTCGGCCCTGTCCGCCGGGAGCCGTGCTCTGGCTCGAAGAGAGTCGAGCTCTGCCCCGATGAACAGGATCACCTGCTTCAGCTTGAGTTCCAACTTGGCCTCGTTGATGAGAAGGCTGACTTGAGAGCAAACCTGGAGGGCCAGATCTCTGGACCGCTCCACCTCCCATCTGGAGGGGGCTGCTATCAGCCAATCGTCCAGGTAAGGGTACACCCGGACCCCTCGGTGCCGCAGGAATGCTGTCACCACTGCCATGCACTTGGTGAAGACCCTGGGAACTGGAGATAAGCCGAAGGGCATGGCTTGGAACTCGAAGAGGGATCCCTCCGCTCGAAAGCGGAGGAATCTCCGATGTGACGGACGGATAGGGACGTGAAAGAACGCGTCCTGTAGGTCCAGAGAGCAGAACCACACAACGTGTTCCAGAGATGGTATTATCTGAGCCAGAGTGACCATCCTGAAGGTCCGAGACCTTAGGAACTTGTTCAGGTCGTGTAGGTCGAGAATGGGGCGCCAGCCCCCCCGTCCGTTTCGGAACCAGGAAATACCTGGACACGAACCCCGGGTCTAAAGGGGGGTCCTCTACCTCCGTGATCACCTCCTTTTGGAGGAGGAGAGCGATGTCGGCTCAACGAGCCGACAGTGAGGCTGCGGACCCCGAGGCCCCGAGGTGAGACGGCTCTGAAGGGCGGGGCCTGCTCGAATTCTAGAGGTAGGCCTTTTCCCACCACCTCCAGTACCCACCTGTCCGTGGTAACAGCGGACCAGGCAGAAAGGAAGTGTCTGAGCCGTCCCCCCACGGGGGGAACCAGGGGTGAGGTGACAGGGATGGGGGCGACACCCCTCAGCCCGTCACTGGGCAGGCTTGGAGGAGGGACCAGCCGAGGGACCTCCTGGGTCTTCACCTCCCTGCTTCCTGTTGGAAGAAGCCGACGGCTTGGGTTTGGGATGCCAAGCTCGAGCCTGCTGGCCCTGACGTTGCTGAGCCGGGCGCGCCGCGGGCGCAGAAGGATGAAAGGGCTTAGGCTGTGGCTTGCGGCTTTTGTCCTTCTGAGCGGAAGAGACAGAGTCCAAGGTAGCATTGGACTTCTCGATCCTCTGCAGATGACCTTCCACCCCAGGGCTGAAGAGGTCAGTCCCCGAAAAGGGAACATCCACCAACTTGTGCTGGGTATCCGAGGTAAAGGTGGATATCCTCAGCGAAGCCCGACGACGCATGGCCACTGCGGCCGCCACAGACCTGGCACATGAGTCCCCGATGTCTAACGCAGTCTGGAGCTGCTGTTTGGCCACTGCCCTGCCCTGGTCCCGCACCTGCCTGACCGTAGTCTGCAGATTCTGCGGAAGATGAGGGACAACCTCATCCAGGGAGCCCAACAGGGCGTGAGAAAATGTGCCATGAGGACGGCGAACTGGCCTGACGGGCCGAGAGGACGAGCATAGACTTTTCGCCCGCATAATCCAATTTCTTGGATTCCTTGTCGGAGGTTTGTCCACATCCTGGCATTCCCGGCACGCCGGAAAATGCTGTCGGTAACCAACCCCTCGGCCGAGGGGTGTTCAAAACCAGACAGGGAACCGGTAGGGACCGCATACTTCCTGGCCATCCTGGCCAAAGGCGCAGGGCAGGAAGCAGGACGCTACCAAAGTTCCAAGGCCGGACCCACTATGGCTTCGGCCACCGGAAAGGCCTCCGTAGGAGAATCCCCTCGGTCCAGAATCTCCGTGAGGGGATACCTGGCCCGTTTAAAAACGGGTTCGAGATTCATCCCGGTGGACTCCGAGATGAGTCGAAGCAACCCTAAGAAGGACGAAGGGCTATCGTCCACTGACTGCCCTCCCAAGGACTCCAAGTCCATGCGCTGGAGAAGAGGGAGAACCTTCATCGACTCAGAAGAGTCCTCAAAGAGCTGCCTCGGCCTGAGCCACCCTCCACCTGCCGAGGTTTATCGGGAGTGAGGGTAACAGACAGCCTGGGGGAAACCCAAGGCCGACTCGAGAATTTTGGTCGGAGCCCCAACTAATGGCTGTGGAGGCGGAGGTTCCACCAGAATCGGTGGGGCAGCTGGAATTGGCCGAACAACCAGCCTGGGAACAGGCTCCGCGGCTACAATGAGGGGTTGTTTCGGCCGCTCCGGTGACAGCCACTTAATGGCCGGGGAAGACGACTGGGTCGGCCTATTCCTGGTCAAAAGGAGCTGTTGCCACATGAGTTCCTCGTACTTCCGACACAACTTGCGCCAAAGCCTCCCCTCGTCCGAGGAAGTGGAAGAGGAAGAGCGGCGGCGCCGCTTGGCGCGGTGCCGAGACCGAGACCGCCTATGGCGGCGGGATCGGTTGGACCGCAAGGATGTCCGAGACTGAGACCGAGAGTCTCGACTAGGCCGAGGAAGGCGAGGAGAAGTGTCGGAAATCGGCACTCCCCTCGGCTCGGACGATCCCACCGAAGGCTCCGGAACTGGAGGCACAGGCGAGCCAGAAGGGATCCTCAACTCCACCGGGGAACCGGGAGAGGGATTCTCAGCTTCTCAGCCCGACAACCGTCTAGCGGGTCGAAAAATCTCGACCCGGCGTGGTGAGTCTCGGTCAACCTGGCCTGGCGGGACACCGTGGAAGCCAGTGGCCGAAAGCTGAGGGGCTTCCATCAAGTCGACTGTCAACAAGGGGAGGGGGATCTTTCCCGCTCCCAAGAGCGTCGACGGAGAGACTTACTTTTGCTCTTTTTGGACCTGGAAAAAGGTCCTGAAGAAGCTGGACCCTCACCTTTCGTCGAGAGGGTCAGACAAAGCTCCTTAAAAGAAGCCGAGTATGAGGCACCAAGAGAGAGCGAGACAAATGCCGCAGCCGAGGTAGAAGCGGCCCGCACCGCCTCCTCTTCGAGGGCGATCATCTGCTCGAGCTGATCCGCCGAGCACGCCGCCGCGGACACCGCCAACCAGGCCTCTTTAGATTTCACCAGTGGAATTCTTTTCTCAGGGCACCCCAGTTGTAATCGGGCAGCACGGTCTTCAAGGACGTAGGCCAAAAGAAGAGCACAAGTCGCAGGCCTGCGGGTCGTGGTCAAGGCCCAGGCAGTAGACGCACGTGGAGTGCGGATCCGTCCTAGACATCTTCTGCCCGCAAGGGCACCTCCGGAAACCGGGAGTCGATTTGTCCATCGCAGCCGCGAGGAGAAGAAGACCGAAGTCTTTTTAGCAAAAAACTTTTTGATTTCGAACTTTCGAAGAATTAGGAACCAGTCTTAAACGCAGAGCGTTAAGGGGGGAACCTGAGCTTCCAAGCGGTAAGGAAGATCTGGCGTCATGGGGCGGAACCGAGAGTTTTACCACCCGGGTGGGTGGGAGGAGCCAGCTTGAAGACCTTCCGGCAAGATTTAAAGTGGCAAGGAACCTGCCAGACAGTGTGGATGAACAACATATCCATGTCCCTAGAAATATAATTTCTAAAAACTGAATAGTACATGTGGGATATGCAATAGGCTAATTCAAAACAGGCAATTTATGTTCATGTGTGAGAGCAGAACCATATCTCACGAGTAACAGGGCTCCCATAGCTACAGGAATTCCTGTATTTTACAGGGAAATGGAGCCCCCTGCAGGAAAATTGGTCCCATAGACTTTCATTGGTTATACGGAAAAACAAATTTGGCTTCCATAGGAAATAATGTAATCTACAGGAAAATCTAAGAAAACTGTCCGGGAGTTACAGGGGAAGTGCCAAATCAATCTGGAAGCACTGGAGTGACAGAACCGCAAATGGGTTATGAAAGACCTGCCCCCTCAGAAGTGATGATAAACTGTGTGTTTTGAGTTAGACCACTGTATAGTTGGCTTATACAAATATCAGTTTATTAGTGATAGCTATTAAATTTGTGATCTGTATGAAAATGTAACTGTTTCGGTTTGATTTCAGCTGCTGGCTTCAGTACTGTAACGTCATCAGCATTGTGAAAGCTGCTCCCTGACTGGTTCAGGATACATTGCGACATACCCAGCTTTGCAAGATAATATTATCTTAGTATGTTGGGTCAAGGTAACACTTTTTATCTTGTTATTTATCAGCACATGCATGTTGTATAAAGGAGACACTGCCTCAGTGCAAACAAGTTCAGTTTAATAGGGAGGGCCTGATAATGGGGACACTCTCCTGCCACCACCGCACACCAAATTAACCAGTTTTCACTGTATACTCTAGAGGTACTGCGTATCTAACAAAAGACAATCCTCACTAGCATGACAATTACTGGCACTGAACTTTGGAATCTACAGGCCCCATAGGCAGTGAGCCATTAAATCTTTAATAAGAGAACTGAGATGGATCCTGAAGGGCTTAGCACAGAAATAAAGGCAACCTCCATAGATTAAAAATGCAGCATCCCTTTTCTAAGTGGAAACCACCGAACGCCTCACGACCCCAAGACACTGCCAGGGATGGGGCGGGGTAGATAGTCACACACATTAAATCTCATTTTGTTGATTCTGAAGGGTGTCTGCGCTGCTCAGCTGGCAGCCATCTCCCCTCTGATGCAGAAGGGTGGGGGTATAAGACACACACACAGGGGACTTGTTGTAGGGCCACGGAATTAGGTGTTCTGCTAGTGGGGAACTGATGTCAAGTTATTTTTTTTTATTTTTATTCTTTTAATTTTAAATGGTGACTGCTCAGTTGGCAGCCATCTCACCTCTGATGCAAAAGGCTGCTGCATAGAAACACAGACTTTGACAGCAGATACCCAGTCTGCCCATTTCCCTAACTACTGGATAAGCTGCAGATTCTAATTAACCAACAGCCTACTTCCTCCTACCCCCCCCCCACCAGAATTACCTTATGTCTGTCCCATGCATTCTTGAATTCCCCCACTGTTTCTGACCCTATGATGACCTCCTCGGGAAGGCCGTTCTATGCATCCACCACCCTCTCCGTGAAAAAAATACTTCACACTGCCCCTGAGCCATCCCCCTCTCTATCTTCAAATTGTGCCCCCTTGTTCTTGCACATCTCTTTTTCTGAAATACACTACCCTCTTGGACTTTGTTGATTCCCTTGGGGTACTTGAAAGTTTCTATCATGTCCCCCCCTTTTCCTCCTTTCCTCGAGGGTATACATGTTAAGCTCCTTTAGTCTCTCTTTGTATGGCTTCTGGTGCAGACCATGCACCATTTTAGTTGCCCTCCTCTGGACTGCCTCCATCCTATGTCCTTGCGGAGATGGGTTCTCCAGAACTGCATGCAGTACTCCACATGGGGTCTCACCAACTGTCTGTACAGAGGGATGACAACTTCCTGTTTCCTACTGGTGATGCCTCTCCCTGTGCATCCCAGTATCCCCCAGCCCTCCTTACTGCTTTCTCACATTGCTTGCCTACCTTTAGGTCATCTGATATGACTACCCCTAGGTCCCCTTCCATTTTTGTTGTTGTTAGTTACAACCCCCCCACACACTGTACACTCTTCCCCTGGGTTTTTGTTTCCCAGGTGCATTACTTTGCACTTCCTTGCATTGAGTCCAAGCTGCCATACTTTTGACCATTCCTCCAACCTTACCAAGTCCCTTCTCATCCTTTCCACCCCTCTTGTGTATCAACCCTGTTGCAGATCTTTGTGTTGTCTGCAAAAGAGGCATACTTTTCCTTCCAGTCCCTCTGCAATGTCACTTATAAAGACATTAAAGAAGACCAGTCCCAGTACTGAACCCTGCGAATGAGACATACACTGGGGACTTGCAGGGGTGTTCTGCTATTTGGGAACTGATGTAATTTAATTGTTGTGCAGTTTGCTTCTTTGTTAGTGTTTTTATGTCTATACATAAATTCCTAATAAAGCTGTTGTCTTCCAACGCCAAAAAATAAAAAGCTTACTAGATAGTTCTTGTAGGGCAGGTGACTTTACAGCTATCTGTTGATCTGTTGTGGAGAAGGGAACTCCAGTGGAGCATGTCAGCCACACTTTACTCCTCGCTAAGCCAGGAATGAACTCTCTCACAATCCATGGGAACCTAAAGAACCTTCACTCTAACAGAAACATCAACCGTCTATTGAGTTATCAAACAGTATAATTTTTTAAAACAAGGGCTGGAAATGGAGTATTCAGATTGGCTGACCTACATTCTAAAAGTTTATGTGTACCTGTAAAGAGAGCTGTGTTTTCCAGTGCCATCACACTCTCATCTAATTTATATCACACATTTAACCTAGGGCTACCACCAAGCGAAAACCTCCAAAGAGACTAGTACAGTACAACACGTTACTATTGTGCAACGTGTGTACTTAAAAATGTGAAACTGAGCCAAGTGCTTCAGGACACAGGTTGTGAGGAAGCTGGTTAGCATTTTTCTGCTGGCTGGATCTGAAAAGCCTGTCCTTTAGCTCACTTGGTATGGCCACTCTTTTACTACAGTTGGTTACCAGGTCGAGAATGTGGCTCAGCTGTTATGTGATATGTACAGCTAGCGTGCCCAGCAGCCTGGAAGTGAATACATTCACTCACCTTATGGGGGACATGCATTCCTGTCCCAAGTACGGGAGAACATTCAGGGTCAGCAGAAGTTGAACAGTCCCCAAGGCAAGTGGGATGCCCCCAGGGAGGGTCTGCAGCACATGGCGGTGCCATGACAGAAACACCCCTCCTTTCTAGATCCTCTCTGATGTAATGGGATGTGGGAGGTAGGCGCTGAGGGTTGAGGTGCTGGATGCCACACCTTGCATGACACCAGCGACCCGGGTTCAGGAATGAGCCTTGGTGCTGGGGGTCGGCAGGGAGGGAGCGCCCGAAAAGAGATTTTTTTAAATTGCAAGTGCTGGCCATCTTTAATGACATGAGTCATTAAAACATAAAATAAACTATGGAAGATTTTTTTTTTTTTAATCTGAGAAAATACAAAATATACTAAGGATGAATCTAAGGATGTCAGATATACATTTTTGCTAAAAAGCTACATGATGAAAATTGCTCACTTTGTCATGTGAGCATCAGCCGCCTATCAGGTTAACATAACCCATGATTAAATGGTTCTAGGAGTGCCATACAGAATGCGATCCACAATGAATCTGAGCTTGGACACTTGGTGGTGGTGGTATGAGAACCTGGGAGGTAACCTGTTGTGCATACAGGAATGCAAACGAACAAAAATGGTGGGGACTAGTGATTGACATGATAAGCAGAATACTTGGGGTCTCCATTCCAAAAGAAAAGTCACCAGCGACTCTGAATAATACAGGGAGTCTGCCTTTCTACGACAGGTACACTCAAGTGGACGTGGGTTACAGCATTCATTTGCATACTGCTGACCCTGAGTAATCACCTAAGGAGAACTGCACTTAACGTTCAAGTAATTTTCCCCAGCAGATGCTGTTTTTCAAACACTGGTTCAAATTCTGTTATTGCTCTAGCTAGCCAGACTTTTTAGTTATCCATGTGGGTGTTTCTGATTTACATACTGCTGGTAACAACCATTTTAGAATTGTATGATGTAGTTTATGTCCCTGTTCTACTCTTCTACTGTTGGCATAATGAGTCCATGTTCTACTATAGAATTTAGTTGCCGAGTGGGACATAAATACAGGTTATTCACCTGTAACAGGAGTTCTAGGAATGGTATATGTTGTTCATCCACACTGTCTGGCAGGTATCCTTGCCGCTTTAATTCTTGCCGGAAGGTCTTCAAGCTGGCTCCTCCCACCCACCCGGGTGGTAAAACTCTCGGCTCCACCCCATGATGCCAGATCTGGACCGCTGGAAGCTCAGGTTGTGAGTCGAAGCCGGGGAGGTCGGGTGGGTAGTGTGGATGAACAACATATACCATTCCTAGAACTGTTATAGGTGAGTAACCTGTATTTCTAGGGACATGGATATGTTGTTCATCCACACTCTCTGGCAGACTCCTAGCAGTTCTCGGGGGGAGGGAGGCAAGGCGCACACCCCCAATACTTACTTGGGAGAGACAGATTGGAGAACTGAGGCCCCAAAACCAGCATCCCGGCGTGACTCGAGGCCGATGTGGTAGTGGGTAATGAAGGTATGTGCCGACTTCCAGGTAGCAGCCCTGCAGATATCCTGGATAGGGACATCCCTGGAAGCAGCTACCGATGCAGCGGTACGGCGGGTAGAATGAGCTCTTATCCCTCTGGGAGGCTCCATGCCTGCCAACCTGTAGCAGAGCTCTATGCAGGAGGTGATCCACCTGCCTATTATCTGCTTTGCTGCAGGTCTGCCAGGTGCGGCTTCAGCGTAGGTGACAAACAGCTGGCAAACCTCTCCCCGAACTTCAGCCGTCCGCTCCTAATAATATAATAAGCGAGCACTCTTCTAGGGTCCAAAGTATGGAGCCTATACCTCCGCCCCGAGTGTGATTGTAGAACACCGCAGACAACACCTGGTTAAGGTGAAACTCTGACACCACCTTCGGGAGGAACTTCGGGTGGGGGCGCAGGACAACCTTGTCCCTGTGGAAGACCTGGTAGGGAGGCTAGATGGAAAGTGCCTGGAGCTCTCCCATCCTTCTGGCTGACGTGATAGCCACCAAGAAGGCGGTCTTCCACAACAGGTGTGAAAGATCATACCTGTGCATTGGTTTGAATGGCTTGCCCATGAGCTTGGCCAATACCAGCAGTAGATCCCACAGAGGTGGAGGTTCTCGCACCGGAAGGGAAATGTGGTCAAGACCTTTGGAAAAGCACCCGACCACCTTCTCCTGTGCCACCGACTGCTTGCCAGCCTGCGCCCGGTAAGCAGAGATAGCTGCCAGGTGCACGTTAAGGGTCGCCTACTCGAGCCCTGCTGAGCAGTGAATCACAGGTAGTCCAGAATGCTTGCCATGGGGCAGTCGTGGAAGGGTCCAAGCTCCTTCCCGGACACCAAATGGAAAACCTCTTCCATTTGAAGGCATAGCATTTTCTGGTCGACTTACAGGACGCCTCAACGACGTTGAGGACCTCGTCGGAAAGACCCAAGGCCTGGAACTCTAGCCACTCAGGAACCAGGCCATCAGGTGCAGGGATTGAAGGTCCGAATGGAATACCTTCCCCTGATTGACTGAGATCAGGTCCGGGCGGGCTGGAAGCCGCCTCGGGAGCCTGGAGCTGAGGCTGAGGAGATCTGGATACCATAACTGGCAGGGCCAGTCTGGGGCTACCAGAATCACCTGCGCCTTGTCCCTCCTCGCCTTGAGAAGCACCTTGTGGATCAAGGGAAATGGGGGAAAGGCGTAGAAGAGGCCCGGGGTCCATGGCCTGGAGAAGGCATCCCCCTGCAGCAAGTCCTGTTGAGGAGGGCGGGCATGGAACAGACTCAGCTTCACATTCTCCCTGGAGGCAAACAGGTCCACCTGAGGCGTGCCCCAGTGGGAGAAGAGATCTTGTACTACCTCCGGCAGGAGAGACCACTCGTGAGACGCAGCCCCTATCCGGCTTAGGGCATCGGCCAGGGTGTTGGAGGCTCCTGCCACGTGAATGGCTAGGAGATCTGCCTCCAGGCTGCGCACTAGGGACCAAATGCAGAGAGCTTCCTTGCATAACAGCAAGGAGCGCGTCCCGCCCTGGTGGTTCAGATAGTACATGGTCGTGGTGTTGTCCGTCTGGACCTGAACCACTTGACCCCGTAGAAACGGAGCGAAGGCGGTGAGAGCTAGATGGACCGCTCGAGCTCCAGCAGGTTGATGTGGCATCGACTCCTCGAGGGGACCAGAGGCCGCAGCCGGTGTTCCCCAGATGGGCACCAACCCATCAGAGATGCGCCGGTCGAGAAAGAGACCGTCGGCTCGGGGCGGACGAACGGGATACCCTCCTGCAGATGAGCTGGAACGATCCACCACTGGAGAGCGTTCCACATCTCCTGGGTCACTGTCACGGGCCGGTCCAACAGATCGCGGCGTTGTAACCACTGGCTGGCCAGTCCCCATTTAAGGGAACGCATGTACCAACGGGCCCAACGGACCACGCTGGTGCAGGCCGCCATGAGGCCCAGGAGGCGCAGGAAG